>OY979644.1:13976328-15326328 GCA_963855885.1 Coenonympha glycerion
TGCCGCCAATGCTTGCGCCAACGGTTGAAGGCCCGATCGACGACTTACATAATTTTCTTCTATAACTTAATCTCCCGATCAACTACAACCTGATAACAGACAGACAAATTTTGGGTTTTAACGATCGAGATTCAAGACAGAACGATAGAACATTCTTTACATATCGTAAAAGCATCGTAAGAGTTGTACGTATGTGGTGGTTGCATTGCTTGCTTATTTGCTGGAGCGCAGAGGGCAGGCGGCAAAGATTTAAATCTAGATACGCCCTAAGCCTAAATTTAAATTGAATTCGCAATAAAGAAAGGAGAATGCCAGAAAATGGGCTATATTTGCGTCGCTCTGCGTTTGAAGCACGTATGCATGAAGAATCTTCTTTCAAATTTTAATATATAGCATATACATATTTATCTTATACCTTTAAACGAGCAATTCTTGTATATATATTTCTGAATCTCGGAAACGGCTCGAACGATTTTCATGAAATTTAGTATACAGGGGGTATACTAAATTTCATGAATTGGGGGCGATAAATCGATCTAGCTGGTATTCATTTTTAGAAAATGTCGAATTTTCCAAAAAAAATAAAAATATGACGACTGCTGCCATCTATTGGCCACCGAGCGAAGCTCGGTCACTCAGATATTTTTTGTGAAATGTTAACAGGGGTTTAAAAGTATAATAAAAAAAGGAATTAAACATTTTGAAACATGTGGAACCGCCATGCTACTTATAAAACTTAGAAAATCAGATTATTAGAAATTCCCTGTTAATATCTTACTAATCTTTTTTTACTGAGAATATTTCTAATGTTTTACCGATGATTTGGTTAAGACGCAAGGTATAGCCCAATTTTCATACAAGAATCGGCATTATCCTTTGATTTTGATTTGATTTGCGCACATCGAAAACGCCCACAAACATGAGTGAGTGCTCTCAGCATGCTGTAGTGTACGATTGTGTGACAGAGAACGCAAGTGCAAATTTCGTTTAAGAGTAAATGAGACCTTGCTATATCACCATATCTTATGTCGCTGTGTGTGTAAGATGACAACGTGTCGCACACAAGACAAAAACGTGGACGTTTTTGGAGGTTTAGGGCTCTCTATCTAGCGATTTAAATCTTTGGCAGGCGGTGCTTGGTTAGTTGTTGCATGTTGCACCATATAAGTTATTTTCAGATTATAGCAAGATAATTTAAATTTAATATTTCTAGCAAATTAACGAGATTAATTTTAAAATATTGTTTCATTAAAATTTTATAGGTAATTTACATTTTAATATTTTGTGCTAAATAATGTAGAAAAAAGAAATGTAATAAAATAAGTTTTGTTAAGATTTCGATTAAACCTTCTTCCAAATATTTCCACTTTGTAGCGATGCCGAGAGATTTCAAACTGAAATTCAGCGCTAGGTAAAGCTAAAAATCTCATTCTCCTGAAAATATTTCAAAGGAATTTTTCTCTTGTACGCGTAGCTTGTATATTAGGTCAGATTTTTAGAATTACGTACTTCAATACAAAAAATAAAAACCCTTAACAATTAATATAGCTACGGGTCCATCGAGGTGTGACTTTAATGCTCAATCGTTTGTTTTTCGAAGTTGGTTAAAAACGAGGTCGCAGGTCGCCAGGTTCGATTTTCGTCACGGGAATCTTGGGATTTTTTAATTGCTAATTTAGTAGTATGATAGGGTCTGGTAGGACCCTATCATACTAGTTAGTTAGTTACCTTTCTACCAGCAAAGACGTACCGCAAATAATTACATCATTCCTGCGCGATACTACCGTTAACCGTTCCCAGAAACCATTAGGGGTGAGTTTAAACTACTTATAAGTTAGTGTGATAGCATCTTCAGCTGTATCTTATCCTATACCTTTAAACGAGCAATTCTTGTATATAAGTATATATATTTCTATATAATCCGAATCTCGGAAACGGCTCGAACGATTTTCATTAAATTTTGTATGTACAGGAGATTTTGGGGGCGATAAATCGATCTAGCTAGGATTCATTTTTAGAAAATGTCGAATTAACAAAATAAAAATACTCTTGCTGCCATCTATTAGCGGGTAGATATACTACCGAGCAAAGCTCGATTACCCAGATATTATACTTACATTGAGATCACAATCAAGTACTAACTTGCAGAGTGGAAAAAAATCTAATATAGGTACAAAAACGGTACGCGAAACTTGCTAAATTGCAGACGGACTTATTTATGAAGCCGGCCATTATATTCAGCGTCGGCTAGAAGTTCCCTCGGTCGAGAGTTTTCTACGTGAAAAGCTTGTATTTTAATGAAGGTGCCATCTCATGAATTATGCATGACGCTCGACGTTATCTCGGATCTCGACAACAGATTCATAGTGATATTGCTGTCAATAATATTCTGTGAAGTCTCTGTGAAGTTCTGTGAATAATAATAATCGTTTATTTTTATAAAACACGTACAGGGTTATTACATTCGGTACTTGATGTCCGCAGTGCTTCGCCGATTTATAGGCATGCAAATATTAAAATAAGTTTTTTAAACAATATTAGTCAGTAGTATCACTAATTAAAGTTAATATAGACAGATACATAAAAAACAAAAACCACAAAATATTCTAAGATTACGCAATATAAAAATATCTCATGTCCCACAATTTTTTTAATATTTATTAATTCCATTCTAGTCTAAATGAATTGTTTTATAGTTTTTAAAATAAATGCATCTAACAGTCATACAATATGCATAGAAGAAAAACTACACCCAAAATAATAATAATAATAATAAGCACCAAAATTACAGTTCGGAGACCTCTTTGGGGAAACCGAAGGTTTTGTCTGTGCAATTATGGATGAATAATAATAATAATAATAATAATAATAATAATAATAATGGTAATGGTAGAGGAAGCATGTGCCTCAATTGAGCCGATGAACCCGGTCGCCATCTCCGCTGAGGATGTAGCTGGTGCAGTGGGGCGGGCCCCGAACTGGAAAAGTCCGGGGCCTGACGGACTGCATCACTACTGGCTTAAGGGTTTCTCGGCTTGCCATGCGACCTTGGCTCGACAATTCCAGGACGCTCTTGAGCAAAGGGCACTCCCAAACCTTTTCACCACTGGGATCACTCATTTAGCTCCAAAAACCACGGATACCGCTGACCCGGCTAAATACCGCCCCATTACGTGTCTTACTACCATTTATAAGACACTTACATCCGTTCTGAGCTCCAAAATCACCCGTCATGTTGACAACCACAGGATCATGTCTGGGGCTCAGAACGGGTGTAGGGGTGGTAGTCGCGGTACCAAGGAGCTCCTTCTCATCGACTCCGTCGCGGGCCATTTGGTCAAACGCAGCCGCCGGAATTTTTCCGCCGCCTGGATTGACTATAAAAAGGCGTTCGACTCGGTGCCTCATTCATGGCTCCTGAGGGTCCTCGAGCTGTATAAAGTTGATAGCGCAGTTCGAGACTTCCTCGGAGTATGTATGGGGCAATGGAGCACGATCCTTTGTCTCCATGGCGAGCGGCTAGCGGCTGCGGGTGACCGAATTAGGATACGGCGGGGTATCTTTCAGGGCGACTGTTTGAGTCCACTTTGGTTTTGCCTGGCTCTAAACCCCCTTAGCACTTTGCTGGAGGGTTCCGGGACAGGCTTTCAGTTTCGGAGAGGGGGGCCGAAGGTACCTCACCTTCTCTACATGGATGACCTCAAACTGATGGCGCCCAGCGCTTCCCGTCTGCAGGAATTGTTGAATATCACCACTGAGTTCAGCAATTCCATCAGAATGGAACTCGGGGTGGACAAGTGCGCGGTCCTACATGTGGAGCGGGGACGGGTCGCTCGCTCGGCCGAGATCAATCTCGAGCCGTCGAGCATCAAGACCCTCTCCGAGGCTGAGTCATACCGGTATCTGGGCATGTCACAGTCTTTAGGGGTTCAGGAGGCGGACGTGAAACAGTCAGTTTGTGAGGTCTTTTTTCGGCGCCTGGCAAAGATCTGTAAAAGTTATTTGTCAGGTGCCAATAAGGTCCGAGCTTATAACGGCTGGGTCATGCCCGTACTCATGTACACCTTTGGCGTGCTCAGATGGACTCAAACCGAACTTGACGCCCTGGATAGAAAGGTCCGCACAACTATGACAACCCATCGCATGCACCACCCGAAGTCGTCTGTCATGAGACTGTATATCCCCCGAAAGTGTGGTGGTCGAGGCATGCTTAGCGTCAAGACCATGCACAATCGGGAGATATCCAGCCTCAGAGCATACTTTGAGACGAAAAGGGAGTCTCCGGTGCATCGGGAAGTCATAGAATGTGATAAAGGACTTACTCCCCTATCTTTGGCCAACACCGGGTGGCAGGGACCGGCTGTGCTTAGCACCTCTGACCGGGAGTCTGTATGGAAGGGGAAGGAGCTGCACGGACGCTTTTTTAAGGCTCTTCATGAGCCCCACGTGGATAGAAAAGCGTCCGTGCAGTGGCTGCGTTTCGGTGACCTCTTTGGGGAAACCGAGGGTTTTGTCTGTGCAATACAAGATCAGGTGGTTAAGACGCGGAACTACCGAAAGTACATTCTGAAGGATGGCACTCACGACATTTGTCGAGCCTGTCGCCATCCCGGTGAGTCACTCAGACATGTGCTTTCGGGGTGTTCGGCGCTTGCCAACACTGAGTATTTGCACAGGCACAACCAAGCAGCCAAAATCCTCCACCAAGAGCTTGCTCTGAAGTACGGACTCCTGGATGAGAGAGTGCCCTATTATAGGTACACGCCGGCTCCTGTCCTCGAGCGCGGCGGCGTCCGGCTCTATTGGGACCGGTCAATCATCACGGACAGGACTATCTTGGCTAACAAGCCTGATATCGTGGTGATGGACCGGGCACAGTCGCGGGTGTTTTTGGTGGACATCACGATCCCGTATGACGAGAACCTCGTGAGAGCTGAGACGGAGAAAAAACGAAAGTATCTGGATCTGGCTCACGAGGTTTCCGCCATGTGGCACGTGGAGTCCACTGAAACCATTCCAATCGTGATATCTGCTAATGGTTTAATCCCAGTCAGCCTCGCTCACCATCTGCGGCGACTGGGTTTCCGTGGCAGTTCACTTGCGGCCAAGATGCAGAGGGCGGTGGTGCTCGACTCGGCTAGGATAGTCCGACGGTTTCTTAGCCTGTCGCCCTGACCCCCGGCCGTTTGGTCTCCCCTGCCGGGGTGTAGTCCTCCGCCCGGTACATATATGTATGTGTGTAACGTTTATGTATGTTTATTTAATCTATGTGTATGTAAGTAAGTTTATTATACGTCTTTGGTTTTTATATTTATTTATCATGTGCCGGGTGTGAGAGTTAAATTTAATATGAAAATAATAATAATAATCGTTTATTTGCATAAAACACGTACAGGGTTATTACATTCGGTAGGTACTTGATGTCTCAGTGCTTCGCCGATTTATAGGCATGCAAATATTAAAATCAGTTTTTTAAACAATATTAGTCAGTGGTATCACTAATTAAAGTTAATATAGTTATCAGATACATAAAAAACAGAAACCACAAAAAATTCTAAGATTACGCAATATAAAAATATCTCATGTCCCACATTAATTCCATTCTAGTCTAAATGAATTGCTTTATAGTTTTTAAAATAAATGAAGAATGAAGTTATCAAGACGAGGAATTATCGGAAACATATTATGAAAGATGGCACTATTGACATATGTCGAGCGTGCCATCGTCCTGGGGAGTCCCTCAGGCATATTGTTTCCGGTTGTTCCCATCTTGCTAATGGCGAGTACTTGCACAGACACAATCAAGTAGCCAAGATCATCCATCAACAACTTGCTCTTCAGTATGGCCTCGTAGATGTTGAGATACCGTACTATAGGTACGACCCTGCGTCAGTTCTGGAGAATAGTAGTGCATTGCTCTACTGGGATCGGTCGATTATAACTGACAGGTATATTGCTGCCAATAGACCTGACATAGTAATAGTCGACCGTTCGGCGCGCCGTGCAATAATTGTGGATATCACCATTCCACATGATGAGAATCTCATGAAAGCGGAGAAGGAAAAATTATCAAAGTACTTAGACCTTGCTCATGAGATTACCGCCATGTGGAGTGTGAACTCGACGATTATTGTTCCGATAGTCGTTTCAGTTAACGGTCTTATAGCGAAAAACTTCGACCAACATCTTAAGAAGCTTTCGCTCAACTGTTGGATCAAGGGCCGTATACAGAAAGCAGTTGTCCTGGAAACGGCACGCATTGTGAGGAGGTTCCTCACTCTTGAACCCTGACCACTGGTAGCTTGGGTCGTTAAGGCTCCGCGACCAGTGGTGGACTCAATTTTTTAATATTTTTAAACGTGTTTTTTAATTTTTTTAAGAACATTGTTAAAAATATTATTTAATTGTAATGAAAATAAATGATAGTGATTACGCACCGCGCCTGTGCACGATGAATCAGCGGGCAACTGCCGGGCCCATCAGAGCAGTCCAGCGGATTCCCACAGGCAGCGGCGGTGGCGGGTCGAAAAAGGCCCGCCAAAAAATTTTATTAGGCGTTTTGCACTGGGTTTAATCCCGCGGCACAGAGTGACTTACTACTAGGTACTTACCGGCGCATGGAGACAGCCAGCACGTGGAATCCGGGGAGTGTGTTCGTGTAGGATGAATGTAGTGTGTGGTGTCTGCGGTGTTAAATGCAAATAGGAACACACTCTCCCTTTCTTGAGGGATCTTTCGCGGCGGCGGTACGAAATCGCGGGTAGCGAAGTGAGTCCGCGGCGGCGAGGTGTCCAGGTGGCACGTGAGCACAAAAAACAGTGTTCCTGATAGTAAAATGGGCCGCAGCGTTAGAAGGACGCGGCGGCCAACACGGCAAACTAAGGAACTCAATAAATCGGGGCTCGTAAACTAAACGACACGGGCGTGGCCGGCAAATTTCACGCGGGCAACGCGGATTTTTCCAGTCGGCTTGTAGAAACGGACTCGGAGTGGCGGCGTGGCCGGCAAACAACACGCGGGCGACGCGGAACAAAATGGTACGCGATAAATAGCTCCTCACAAATAATAAGACAGCGCGATGCGGCGTGGCGGGCGACTTTACGCGGGCGAACGCGGCACACACACCGACCGACTCCGTCGGGATTTTGCACCGGACTGGGCGAGCCAACGCGGCCGGGGCGCGCGCGGGCGCTGGCCGCAAACCGCTCGCGGGAGAGGGGCGTGCAGGCCGTCGACGCGATAGGCCTAGCATAAACCGGAATGCTAGCGTAAAGCGCAAACACCCCCGCCAGTGGACCCAAGGATTTGGGGTCCACTAACCAATGGGCAAGCGGGATAAGGAAGAGACGGCTCGCTGCAAAACCGAATCTCCGACCATTACCTCGGCAACTCTGGGAACCCCATCGGATCCATATATCAATTTAAGAATGCGTCCACGACGCCAGCACAAAGGCAACAAATTAGACTCCTTAACTAGGACAAGATCACCAACCTTAGGTGGGTCGGTCCTGTCGGACCACTTAACGCGCTGCTGCAAGAGATGCAAATATTCTAAATACCAACGATGCCAGAAATTTTGGGTCATCTGCTGTAGCAATTCGAAACGAGACAACCGTGAGACCTTCACGTCCCTGAAGGGGTACTCGGGCAGGGCGTTAAGGGGTTCACCAATTAAGAAATGACCGGGGGTTAAAACTTCCAGGTCATTGGGATCGGACGATAAGGGGCAGAGTGGCCGAGAATTGAGTACAGCCTCAATCTTACAAAAAACGGTAGCGAGCTCTTCAAATGTCAAAATGGTTTCACCTATCACGCGTCGGAGATGCGTCTTTGAGACCTTGACGACGGCTTCAAAGATCCCGCCCCAGTGGGGACAAGCTGGCGGGTCAAAGGTCCAAGTTATCCCCATCTTGGACATTGCCGTGCCGAGGCCTATCTTATTTTCATTCAAAAACTGGACGACTTCCTTCAAATGTCTATCGGCACCCTTATAGTTGGTCCCACAATCCGATCGGATCAGGTGCGGATAACCTCGGCGTGAAACGAAGCGACCTAGCGTGGCTACAAAGGCTTCGGTGCTGAGGGCACTCACCAGTTCTAGGTGTACGGCCTTGGTAGCCAGGCAAACAAAAACGCAAAGGTAGGCCTTGAGGGAACGAGCATTGCGGAGGCTGGAGCTCTTGACGAAGAACGGCCCCGCAAAATCCGTCCCGACCGCCGAAAAAGGGCGCGAGGCCACGACACGGTCGGTGGGGAGGTCCCCCATAATGGGCTGCATGGTGCTGGCCTTCAGGCGGTAGCACGGAATGCACTTAAAAATGACGCTTCGGATGGAGCGTCGTCCCGATAAAATCCAAAATTCGCGCTGCAATATGGCCGAAAGGGCGTTGCAGCCAGCGTGGGCATTTTTGACGTGGTAATGCGTCACCAACAATTTTACAAAAGCGCTATTGTTCGGAAGCAACAAGGGATGACGTGCCCCATAGGGTAAATCAGAATTCCGGAGGCGTCCACCGACGCGTATCAATCCGGCGTCATCCAGGAAGAGGTTTAAGCGGGCGAGCGAGCCCTTCAAAGGTAAACCTCGCTTCAGTGTCTCAATAGCGGACTCAAAATGCTCCAGTTGAACCAAACGTATCCAAAAGGTCCGGGCCTCCTGTCTCTCCAGGGGCGACAAGACCGGGTTCGACATTTTGTCGCGTGGGTTCCGAGCGTTGTGGGTGAAGCGCTGAATCCAAGCCGTCACCCCAATCAATTTATCAAGGGAACTGTAGCGTTCCTGAAGATAGCTCAGCGAATTGGCTGGCTTATCTTCCACAACTCCGACTCGCAAGCCAGGTAACACATCGGGCTCGGAGAACCTACTCTGAGGCCAGGCGGACTCATTCCGAGTCAGCCAGTCAGGGCCCCACCAAAGAGAGTGGTTGACAAGGTCGGAAGCTTCACATCCGCGGGAAGCACAATCTGCAGGGTTCAGGTCCCCTGGCACATGTCTCCAGGTCAACGGGGTTTCCGAATTCTGGATTTGGGAAACCCGGTTGGCAACAAAGACTTCCAAGTTGTGGGGAGCGGCTCGCAACCAACAAAGGACAATTTCGCTGTCCGACCAGGCGTACACGTCCGTCAGGTCAACGATCGATAGGAGGGACGTACGCACATGGTTGAGAAGGCGCACCAAAAGAGCGGCTCCAGACAACTCCAATTTGGGTATCGTCAAGCGTGACCGAATTGGGGCCACTTTACTTTTCGCCAAGACAAGGTGGGTTGCGACCTCGCCGGTGTCACTGACAGTTCGCAAATAGACCACGGCTGCGTACCCTTTTTCGGACGCATCACAAAAGCCGTGGAGACTGGCGTGGCACCTTCCGGGCGGTAGGAAGCAACGAGGCATCGAAATCCGATTAACATTCGGAAGTGAGGCCACAAGGGAGAGCCACTCCAGTAGCCTGAGACCCTAACCTCCCTGAGGCAGTCGACAAAAGTATGGTCTGGCATACTGACTGCTGTAGATCCAAAGTCTCAGGGGAGGTGGCTAGGTGGCAGCTAGGGTGGCGGACACCTAGCGCGACGTGCCTTCACCAGCGGGAGCCCACTGACGGGGGTACTCCGGCTGGGGCGCTGCTAGAGAGGGGAAGGGTACCCAACGTGGGGACCATCCGGCATAACCAACCCGGGGTCGCACCATGCGGCTAGCATCCGGGGCGTGGTAGGGAGCGCCTCGACCTAGCACGGGTGGATGGCGCTCCAGTTGCGTCCACACATGGAGGGGAGGCAAAAACCTAGACGGTTCGACGCTCATTTGAGCGGCCGTCAGACCCCCGTCATAAAAATGCGAGGGGGGTGTGACCCTGCCGCGGGGGGGTGAAGCCCTCCTCCGGGGGGCGGAACCCCTACCTCCACTAGGAGGTAGGGGTTCGCGGGCGAACGCGGCACACACACCGACCGACTCCGTCGGGATTTTGCACCGGACTGGGCGAGCCAACGCGGCCGGGGCGCGCGCGGGCGCTGGCCGCAAACCGCTCGCGGGAGAGGGGCGTGCAGGCCGTCGACGCGATAGGCCTAGCATAAACCGGAATGCTAGCGTAAAGCGCAAACAGATAGAGTAGCACCAAAATCTGAATACTATTATGTTCCTTTGAATTTAATACAAGTACATTTGTATATTTAAATAAGCTTAGGTACTAATTTATTTACATGTCTAATTTTGTAAAAATTCATCCACTGAGTAAAATATAAATAAATATTGTGTGAAGTTTCTGGGCTGTGCCACGTGCAACAAGCGGTGCCTGCGGCTTCCATCGTTTGGGCAATTTTTTGTCTTGGTTGCCCAAGCGATGGAAGCTTCAGCCCCCGTTTTTAGTTTTAGTTACTTATAGTATGTGTTAGTAGTAGTTTTAGTTAGTTATAGTGGCACAAAACGGAAATAAAGTTCTCTCTCTCTGAAGTCGTCTTGGTATCAAGTTATTCCTGGTCTGTGTTGGGAACACTCAACACTGGACTTAAATGATATGCCACCGTTTTTTAGGATTCCGTTCTACGGAACAAAGGACTAAAGGGACTAAAGGACTAAAGGGTAAAAACAGGACCCTATTACTAACACTTCGCTGTCCGTCTGTCCGTCCGTTTGTCACCAGGCTTATTGTCTTATGTATGACTAGGCTAACTAATACCCATGTTAAATGCTAACCGACACGCGGTGCGGCTTACCAAAAGACTTAAAAAAGGCTGAAAACGTCTACAGCAGCTGACCTATGCTTTAGCTACTAAAACCCAGCGAAAATTCTTATGAGAAAAGCCGTTTAATGGAGTGACCATATCAACCATATCATAAAAATCTGTTCAACACTCATTCCATTACAATATGGAGGGAAATACCTGAAATTTGGAATGCATCTGGGCTGACCAGTCTGTGAGGGTGGAAAAGCTTTTGGAAGGTAGAGACACCGAATAAATAATATGATTAACGGTAGGTTTATTGGTGAATCTGGTACACAAGATACTCTATTTGGGCAAATTTGTTTTACCCCTTGGGATGGATGGAAACAATGCGGGAGCCAAATCTGTGGTATGTGGTATAGAAATAGGTAGAGGTCACAATCTAAAGGAGATATTTCAAATTGGGCTAGGTCTTGTACGTTATCTTAAAAAATTAAGAAAATCTGTTGTTCACGGGAAAAATAAAAATATCTACTTTCGGTGTACAAAAATATTTTTTTTTTCATTATTTATTTATGATCGATTTTCAATATGGCGTCGCTGTGATGAATCTTGAAATATTTGTTTTGTACACCGAAAAAAGCCGTTTTCAAAGATAATATATAACTCGAAGGTAAAAACTTTTTTTGTGATCTGAGCTATACCCGAGTATACCGTACATAGACCTGGCCCAGGGCTCATGCATTGAAAAACGTCTCCTTTCTAAATATACTTCGAAAGTAAACAAACACAAGAATCACTCAACAAATGGAATAGAAAGAAGACCTTGCTCTGTACCGCGCCAGTGGCCGACATAATCCCATTATTGTCGGGGGGCTTCCTAATATCATTGTTGAAATGAGATTTGTGACATCACACAAACTCGCACGTGGATGGGGTGACCTATGATGACAGATAAATATCACGCGTGGTTAGAGTTTCGCTTACAAAATCTATCTCTGGGATTAAAATAATGTATAACCTTCTATTGGATTTTACTAAGTTTCAGCCGACGGACGTCTACTGCTGCAGAACAAAGGCCTCCAATAATTCCAACTGCTTACCACAACTCTCTTTAATGACAGCCCATCTGGTGTGAGGTCTGCCAACATTACGATTTCCTGTGCGGGGACACACCTCCAGTATATTAAGTACCCAACATCTGTCTGATCTCAAAGCTATGTGCCCATTGCAAGTTCAGCTTCGCGACACGGTGACTCTGTTTCGTCTACGGATTTCCTCATTTCTGATTTGATCACGTAGAGATACTCCGAGCATTGCTCTCTCCATCGTCCGCTTTTTTATTCACTAGATACATTTTCTAAAAAACCTATATAGAATAGAATAGGGTACTACAAAAATCTTTCAATTATTATTCAAAAAGATATAAGTATAACAATTCAACAAGTGATGTCCCTTTAAGTCACAAATTTCCAGAAGCTCTAATTGCATAAAATACGTCCGGCACCCAAGTATCAGCATTGGATTTAAGGTGTCTATTAACTTGATAAAACGGCTACTAAAGCCCGTCGAACTGGGTCGCGGCAGTATGGCCGGGGTTAAGTTCGGGAAATTCAGTTAAAAATGTCCCTTTCGCTCGTTACCCCGCTGTAATTGGGCAATGAAACTTGAACGAAACTGTGGGCTTGATGCAAAACGGGGCGCTCTGAAATCTTGACCGACTTTTGTGCGTCTTTGATCCCCTTTACCTACTGTAATTAGCTTTGAAGTGTATTTTCCGTGACTTTTAGACATACATATAATGGCTAATCGCTAATGGGGGCTGCATTATCAATAATAAAGCTAGCATGCAATAAAGCTTTTCTTAGAATGTAAGACAATCACCTTCAAAATTACTGCGATAAACAGAATGTGCACATTTAATGAGAGAAAGAGAGTATAAGATTGCGTCCCCTAGGGTAGTAACTCGACAAACATGAACATTTGACAACAAAATATCTTAGCGCTCATCATGGCGCCACATGGCACGCATGTCTAGGCTAGAATAAATAAATAAATAAATATATAGAGGACAACATCACATACATTGCTCCGATCCCATAGTAAGTAGCTTATGCACTTGATGTGTTATGGAAATCAGAAACAACGAAGGTACCACAACACTCAGACCCGAGACAATGTAGAAAACTTATTTTTCATCTCACCCGCTCGGAAAAGCGATCTTTAATACCCGAAATGCGGGCGGGAAATGCTATTATATTCCCTAGGCTGCCAAAGCATTTTCATTTTTCCCACGGGAGACAAAGTAGTATGAAAATCCTTTCCGGCCCTAGGCTCGAAAGCATTTCCAAAGTCAAATTTGTTTGAGTTATCTGTGGTCAAATTCGTATTACGTGTCATTTCAACGTCAAATGTCAAAGCTGAAGACTTCTTTTTTTTAATAACACATACGATCAGTAATGAAGTTCGTTCGTTAAAGTTTGTATAGGTAAATTAGTTTTTTTAATTTTACTTTTTCTTAAAATATCAATAGTCAAAGTCTTTATTTCACATAGGCCTAGCATACAGGCACTTGCGAACGTCGGCATGACATTTCTTGCATAATAATGGTGATAACTACAAGTCGACTTAAAACTAAGTTTACGAGGGTTCCAAACGCGCCCTGCCGCTGAGAAGAAGCCCACAACAAACTCAGCCGGGTATTTTTTTTTTATGTTATCACCATTTAACAAAATAAGTATAAATACTAAAAATAGGCTAGCAACGACAACAGAGCAATCTACCACTTATCAGTCAATTCCAAGGGTTTGTGTCGCTAATATAGTCCTTAATATTGTAATATGCCTTTTGAATGAGTTCAATTAAAATAATAACTCTTACTTAGTTTTATTAATTATTAAAGAAATCTAATTAAATCCTTGATTTTTCCTCATTGTTTATGTATTTATTGTTAATATATTTATAAAATTTTATATTATCTTTGGTTCTTAGAAATTGTTATTTCAGAACGCATTCAAAATAAAAGTAGGTACAGAAAAAAAGTTTCTCAATTTTTTTTCTGATCTAGTGTTAGTTGTCTATGTTTTCAATCGTAATTAAATGATAATACGTTTTTGGCTTTTTTGGCTTTATTCATTATTTTTTTGTTTTAACTATAAAATAATGATGATGATTGAAGGTGGTTTCAGTAAGTGAAATTATTCAGAGTTACTAAAAACAACATTCAACAAACTCGCAATGTCGATCTAAAGTGTTCTTCTGGTGATTTTCCTCGCTGTGGTGAGATGAAAAATTTTGTGTTACGTACGGGCGCAAATTTTTTTGGGTCTCGTGTCTTCGAATGCCTCGCTATGCTCAGGATTCTATTCTTTGAACCCCTCGCTGCGCTCAGGGTTCAACCCTAGAATCCTTCGCCGCTCAGCATTCAAATTTGACACTCGGCTCAAAAATCCACTTTGCGCCCTTGCATAACAAATAATTATTTCTACATTGCCCCGGCCGGGGATCGAACCCGGAACCTCAGAGATGGCGGCACCTTGAAAACCGGCACGCTAACCACTCAACCACGGAGGTCGTCACGAGAGAATGAGTGATAAGGATGATAATCTCCATATAGTTTTTTTACCTCTGTGACTTTATTTTTGTACCCATACTTAGAATGGATTCGTCGACTATCGAGTATCGAGTATGGAGTGCAGCTGGTCACACAGAAGTCGTAATATTCGCATAACGTATTGCCAGTCGCTACTCAAAGTTGCCAGGCGCAGTTTGTTTGCACGTATTGTAAACAGCGTCGAAGGCCGCCCAATTCGACCAATATCGTGCTATTTATAATTGAGAGTTCCGCCATTATGGTACAGCAGTCAGCACAAACAGTTTATAGGCACAAGTTAGAGTGAAAAAATCTGCAACAACTCTACCTACTGTAACAATCAGATTTTCTTTATATTTAGATAGGCTTGCGCTTAACTACAATCTGGACTGATGGACAGCAATGATAGACAGTCTTATAGTTGTAAAGCGCTTGCCTAGAAACAAAGACTTCTTTGCCTAGAAAATGCCTATTTACTATTCTCTTGAAGACCCGAATTAGTATACACTGTGAACATGGTAGTGAGAAGGTCATGACTAAAATCTGTGGTCATCCCTTACCACGGGCATACGCATCATACATCAGATGAATGTCTAACTTGTCCAGAATTGCATTTATTTTTAAATTTAAACGGAAGCATCAGGCGTTTATACCTACCTTAGAATAAACAACTCCACATGCAGTAATGGTCTAATGGCATCGCACGCCACATACTAAGTACTTATATTATCTTCACGTGAATCTTTTAAATGATTCTCTATAGTCTATACCTTCACTTGCCACTCTTATTTGCGCAATCCTTCAATACTATGAATAATTATTTTAACTAACCCGAACTGTTAACTTTTGAGTTGCCACTTTAGTAATTTAAATACGCGAACTTTACGCGCACCGGCAAACCAGTGTGGAGTGGTGACGGAGCGACGATAACACTAAGGTCATTCTGATTACTTCATGGCGTTATGTAGTCGATGTGCGAAACGGACATAGCTGTACTACGTGACAAGGAAGGGATAAATGGTAACAAGTAAATAATTAAAAAAATAAAACACGATTGCCCTGTGATAAAATGACTTTTCAAAAAAATAAAGCCTATGTTACTTAGAATGGTGTAAGGATTCTAACGATACCCCATATGTCGAAACCTATTCAGCCATTCAAGTTATGGTAGGAATATAGAAACTCACATTGATACATACATACATAGGTAAAGTTGCTATCTTGTAAAAAAACCGGCCAAGTGCGAGTCGGACTCGCGCACCGAGGGTTCCATACCATAAAAGAAGTAAAAAATTGAAAGAATCACTTTTTTTCATGAATTTACGAGTATAATTTACTTATCGGCACTTTTGTTGGCGAACCGCAAACGTAACTTTGTTTTTGGCGAATTATTGTTATTATCAAAAAAAGTATATTAGTCAGCGAGTTGATTTTATTTTTCCTGTAAAATATACGTTACCTTCTATTTATCATAATTATTTCAGATTTTTCGATTGGTAAACTTCGGAGATAAGGGGGGGGAACGGTATTTTTTTCGACAGTTTGCCCAATAAATCAAAAACTATCAGGCATAAAAATAAATAAAAATTAGTTTTAGTATACACAAGTCACGCCCTTTCATATGATACCCCACTCAATATTGTTATCTCATTTTGAAAATTTGTCGACCCGGTTTTCCCTTTTTAAATAGAAATAAAAACAATTTTCAAATTTTTACGATTGTTATGACGTCGCGTCACTATTACCTATAAATATTCTAAATTTCAAGTCGATAGCTTGAATAGTTACTGAAATAATCGAGTGTGACAGACGGACGGACGGACGGACGGACGGACGGACGGAGAAAGTCTCACCATAAGGGTTCCATTTTTACCAAATTGGTATGGAACCCTAAAAAGAATACAAAAATAGGATTTTTGCCTCCGTTTTCTTAGTTAATAACCCAGTGCGGGTTACTAACTAACTAACTGAACGATACAGAATCAGCACACAGGTCACTAAAATCGAATAACCGTTTTAGCCAGTTTATGTTTGAACCGGTTGACTGTGATGGTTGCGTTGCTATGGTTACCTTGCAAATCTTGCAATGTTTGAGAGATACGATTTTATGAGCGAGAGAATCACCCTGCTGTGAATACGTACAGAAAATACTAAAGTTGGTATAACAATCTTATCATTTGTTTGTTACGCATGACTCATGGTAGTACAAACAACCACTAGGCATAATATTATACTTCTTTAAAGACTAGATTACGGTTAAAGTGAGATCAACGAGTCTGCCCGCAAAATTCAAAATGTTTGTGATTTTTTTTTCAATTTGTACGCTAAGTAGACATACATTACATAATAATAGGCGTATGACACTAAAATTGCGGGAATGGTAGTAGGTATCATCTTTACATGTTTATATCATAATTTTTGCTTAAAAATGTCCGAGTAGGTATCGAGTTTGAAGTGAGTAACTCGCAAATCTCGGACTCATTTCTTTAGTTACAGGTGAAGATGACACTGACATTTCCGCAATTTTACTGCCATAACGCTATTACGTCTTATTAGCTTAAAAATTGCGAAAAAACACAAAAAATAATTTTCGCGGGCACCCATTGCATGCCCCTTAATTCGACTTTGTATAGATAGTGACGCCTCAAAATTTCTGTACTTTTTTGCCAAAGTCTTCATACTCAGCTTATAATAATTAGTTAGGGGGGGGGGGGGCATGGGGGGACAGTAATTTACGGTCGATAACAATAAATTACGATATCAAGACTTGTTGTAATTATTCCCCGGTTGTTTTTTCACAAGAAATACGAGTATGTACTCGTGCCAAAAATCACAAGCCCGGTATCCTTACCTACTTATTGTAACCTAATTAATTAATGATAACAGGTTTTGGTATGGTTTCGGTATCAAATAAAAATAATAAACGTAATATAGGTACCTATTATGTCAAAAAGTTTTTTATCCTAATTTAATTAACAACGTACAGATAACTACGAATTTAGGATTAGCTTCTGCCCATAGCTCCGCCCGCGTGAAATTCGGGTTTTCACAAATGCCGATGGAAATGCGAATTTCCAATTCCCTAAACCAACATGTAGAGTTCCGAGTGGAGTCCGAGTGCCACAAATCTCTATAACTCAAGCCTTAGAAGCTGGTAAGTATAATTTGTATCCACCCTTTATGAATATTTTGTAGGCACGTGTAATACTAGTCAAAGTAAGGGGACTGAGGTTTGCGGACGTCAGGACCCTAATTAATGAAACATGAAAAGGGTTTTTGTCACTGCTCCATCATTAAGGGCAGCCATAAACTGTTATGAATTCTGTTTGATTATCCTATATCCGAATCTCGGAAACGGCTCTAACGATTTTCATGAAATTTTGTATACAGGGGGTTTTGGGGGCGATTAATATATCTACGTAGGATTCATTTTTAGAAGATTTCGAATTTACCAAAAAAATATGAACCCTGCTGCCATCTATTGGTGGGTAGATATACTACCGAGCAAAGCTCGGTCACCCAGATATTTATTTATTATACCAGACTGTACGGTTCTACTTTTTATCGTTATGTTAGTAATATTAAAACCTTATTGAATGGAAGTAGCGTTATTTTGCGGAAATGTAAGACAGATTAATTTGTTTTACGCTACTTGAAAAGATTCTGTCTATGTGTATGGTACAATATGCAGGAACACTGCCCAAATCTGAGCCTTGCCGAGAGAAATGAAAACTTGAACTGTTATGTGAGGTATGGCCTGGGGTTACGGTCAAAGTCGGAGGTGTCGGTTACGGTAACGGTGTCGCGAGTTTAATGGTTTTTCCCATATAAAAAGCAGTTTTCACTTTAAAAAATTACCGTTTGTTTTCTGTGGATAATACCTACTTAACTTAACCATCAAAAGCAGACGTACCTCCTACGGCATTAGGTATAATCTCTCGAGATAAAGTTTTAGAGATGATTTCAGACCACTTTCAGACAAAGGGGCCTTTATCTCGTGCCGGCATAAGAAAGTAGGGCGCTACAATCAAAGGACAATGTCAAAATTATGTTTACACGTCTTGTTGTGTATCTTTGTTTGGTACTCTCGATGTACTGTGCTTAAATTAATGTTCTTTATATATTAAAATAATGAAACCCAAAATGTGTTGGTAAGCGCATAGGTAACTCAACAACGCCTGGACTGGATTTGGCCAATTCTTTTTAGGGTTCCATATTACGAAAATGGTAAAAAATCGAACCCTCATGGTGAGACTTTCTCTGTCCGTCCGTCCGTCTGTCACACTCGATTATTTTCAAATGTTCGTTGAAGTTCAGGGATGGTTTTTACGTCGAGAAAAATTCGAAATAGCCGGAAAACCCCGAAAACAGCCCTTTTCTTTTTCCCATACAAACGTTTTCTAACTAAAACGAAGAGAGTCAATTTGGGCTTTATTGCTATTGCATAAAGTACATATTAATTTACAAGCACTCACTGTTGTCTAAGCAATGTAGATGTTCCTCACATCAGAGTCAATTTGCACTCTGCCACAGTAAAATGTTTTTGACAGGACGAAGTCTGTCGGGTCCGCTAGTAGGTATATAATATTATTGGTGAGCAGGTAGGCGATTCACGTAAAACGTCGGCTACATTTCGTGAAGTGAAATGTTTAAAAAGGTCATGCCGTTTACATTTTAATACCATAAGTACCATTTACATTTTATCACTTAATCTTTCACCTATACATATATAAGCGTGTAATACGTTGCTCCTACGACCTATTAACGATTTATCACATAAATGTAGGTGTGTTATACAGGGTGATAGCAATGTGAGTAACACGTCGGCTACATTTCGTGAAGTGAAATGTTTAAAAAGGTCATGCCGTTTACATTTTAATACCATAAGTACCATTTACATTTTATCACTTAATCTTTCACCTATACATATATAAGCGTGTAATACGTTGCACCTACGACCTATTAACGATTTATCACATAAATGTAGGTGTGTTATACAGGGTGATAGCAATGTGAGTAACACGTCGGCTACATTTCGTGAAGTGAAATATTTAAAAAGGTCATGCCATTTACATTTTAATACCATACCATACCATTTACATTTAATCGCTTAATCTTTCACCTATACATATAAGCGTGTAATACATTGCCCCTATGATCTACTCGTATTAACGATAGGTGGGTAATACAGGGTGATAGCAAAGTGGGTCACCCGATGGATGTCGTAGAGACAATGGTCGACTAAAACAAGTTATCGTGTTCACATTACAGCTATATTGAATCGAATGTTACCGATAATAATTGGCTAATTAATTATTTGATCGATCAAGTAATCGCTTAGGTAAGCGAGTGTTTAATTATTCATGTTATTCTGTTCAGAGAGATTAATGTTATATTAATATTTAACAATAACTTATATTTATGTTCATATTAGGTTGTATGTGATATTAAAGAGATTGTGCTATCAAAGTTATGGGCAATTTGTATGTTATAAACTTATTGGACATGACATAGGACGTCACGCGAGGTCGTATTATAGTCCATGATACTCGTAATCATCTCGTAATATTAATACTTATTACCTTGATTTTCATTCAAGGACAAAGGTCAAAGTCAGTTTGTATTCGACTAATATAGAAAGTTTAAATAAAAAAAGGTTATGTGTGTCTCCCAGTCTCTCTTTAGGAATATTTCACTCTTTGTAGTAGCATTTAAAGTTGGTTTTTAAAAAGATTTTTTTATTATATCCTTTACTTTTAGTGCAAAACAACAAATGCAAAGGGCATTGTAAAAATGATTATCAATGACATTAACACCTATATGTAAATAGAACCTGAAGAGTTGATGATTAAACGAACTTACCTTAAGTGAAGTTCTATCATAATTTTATGAATTCCTGTATGAAGATAATAACAAGAATACTAATTAGGTATTCACGCCAAGTGATAGCCATTCAGACACTAAAGTTGAGAGAAAAAAATAAAAATTTCAACATTTTTCATTACGATATCTCACGCTAGCAACACTGTGTCTGTCATTTCATTTAGTTCAGAGTAATTATTATAAGAGTGCCTTTGTGCTTCGATAAGCTCGTCTTGGTAGGAGCACTACAGAGCACCCAAATATGTATCATATAATATATACATAACTACACAATATTATACATAACCACACAATATTATATATGTAAATATAATAATATATATATAAATGGGTTATATAGTCTTCAATAAATATTTATTATAATATGTACATTTTTTATTTACAAATTCATACATGGGTTTTTCCACAAAACAGGGTCGGGAGGGTGTTATTATCTTCATACAGGAATTCATAAAATTATGATAGAACTTCACTTAAGGTAAGTTCGTTTAATCATCAATTTTATATTCATTCCTGTATTTCTATAATAACAAGAATACTAATTAGGTAGATGTTTAGAGCCATGACATTTGTAAATAAGAAATGCTTTTAAATTAATAGAATAATAAGCATAATCGCTTAACATTGACCAAAAAAATAAAAATAACAACTTAAGTTGATATTCAAAGCAAATTAATTAATAATGGCATAATTTTGTAGAAATACTAAAACTGTACTATAGTTAGCTATAGTAAATCAATATTATTAGTATAATATATTAATAATAATATATGTACAAATACATATATTTTTATATGTGCGAATACCGAGGGTATATTAAGACTATCTAGCAGTATTGCTTGTATGTAGTCTTGACGATTAAAAGGGGTTTTAACCTCTTTCAACAAGCTTTAAAATATTTGTATCAGTTAAAACTCTTGATTAATCGTAATAAATTGGGCTGTTAATATGCAACCATGAAATATATATTTAAACAGTAAATTGATCACGAATATATTTTATAAACTTGAGTAGAATAAATATTACCGAGACATATTTTTGGACAGAAAAAAAATAAAATCAATTTATTAATATAAAAGATTAATAAATCTATGGGTTGCAGAGAACTAGTTCGTAAATTTTTGTTCATCTTGACTGTAGGCATTAGTATTTTCGTAAAGTGTCCTTTACTTTTAATCATAGCTCTTTAGAGTTATTTCTTTTAAAGGAGTTAACAATGATATTTTTATTTAATTTGCATAATAATATTCTTATTTGGGTTTTGGTGTTGGAACAGCTCTTTAATAAGGTCATTAAGATTTAAATTGACCTTAAATTATATTTTTAACTGCATAGTAAGAATATTCTCAAGAGATATTTAAAAAAAAACCATAGAGAAATCATTTTATAAGCCTATTTTAAAGTTGATTCTGAGACAAAGGCTGATGAAGTAACTGTATCTACTGTTTATTCCTGTCTTCTAATAAAGTGATAGCAATAGAAACTGATAGTCTGAAAAAACATGTTTTCTAATATTGTCAGACAGTAAACATCTTATACAATATTATAGTATATGTATGTATAACCGTGTTGAGTTTCTCATTTCACATAATATTCAAATTTTAACTGAAGGCATAATTGTTATTCTTAACAGTTATTCATGTTGTAATATTGTTTAATATCATTAATTGTTATTTTAACAGTCACCACAACCATATCGCTGTTGTACTGGTTAGTTGTAAACAAAAAACCACATATAAGAGTACAATTGGAATACAAATATTAGACAATACTTTTAAAGTTCTTGAATTTCTGCATCAAGACCATTTTTCAATTTAGCAGTCTTTCAGTTAAAAAATGTGATCTGATTTTTCCAAGTTGATAATCGCAAAAAACAACGAGCAAATGTAACATGTCAATAGGTAGACATGTCGAAATGTTATTCGCGATTGTTCGCGATTAATGCTTTGTTGACTTGTTGCGACGATGAAAAAAAAAATTTTTTTTTTTTTTTTTTTGTCACTTACCCAATAATTCCAATGTCGTCACAGAAGATAAAAGTCTCTAATCTTCGTTTAATAATAATCAGGTAATTACATACCACAACTGACTGCTGAAGTACTACTGTACTGGTATTCAAGTTCCTAGTGACGCAGTGATGAACCAATTTTCAATTATCATTTGACCTTGGTCAGTCATCATCGAGAGCTAAATCCTTGCAGCGGCGTCATCCATCGGCATGAAAGTTAAACAAAATATTAGACTTATTTAATAATGATTAAATACAGAAAATATAAAATGTAGGCTATGTATCAACTCTAAAAGAACAAAAAAAAAATATTATGATACATGCAAGCCAAAATTATGAACCATCATTGTTCATATTATCATAAATCCAATGAAGTATTTAATGATTCTATGATCTTATATATCTATTGGTAATTTCCAAATCCTTTAACATTTTTGATGCATAGATTACCATTAGTTAATAATTAGCGGCGCGATAGCCTGAAAATAAAAATATTTGATCGCGCAAAAATTAATTTGGTCTTTAAATATATTAATTTCTATTGCGTAACGTTATTCCTAGGTATGGATACCGATATTCCTGTAGATATAGGTACAAGGATACCTAAAAATAAATTTAAATAAACATATCATCGATTGTTTTCTACTTTTTCCATATTTATTATTCATTTAAGAAATTTAAGAAATAGTCAATTATAGAAACTAAAAATAACTTTGATATTCAAAAATATTGCATTCTTTTAAAAGCATGCATCATAACTCAGTTAAAGCATTGATTTTGATGTAATATCTAACACATCGAGTTACGATGAAAGAATGGTTGTATTAAATACATGTATTTGTAATGGAATAACAAAAAAAAAATTAAGTATGTTATCTCATATTCAATTGTATGTGAACAGAATAGCCGAGTTTTTTGCTCGACCTTCTCAGTGCAACCCGCTTTTCAGATTCAAGCTTTCATAAAAGCCTGTAAATCAAGTCCATGTGAAATTAATAAAGATCATCATTTTCATTTTTAATTACTTAAACATGAAAATTAATTGTAATGTTAGTGGTTCAATAGTTTATAAATCTTCATAATATAAAACCTTTTTGTATAAAAGTAAATTATGATGAAAGAAACTAGGATAGTACCTAGATACCTAGATACCTAGTGTCATTGCACTACACGCGAACTAAAGAAGAGAAAAAAAAATTACACATTAAATTCTGTTCATAGTTTTGAGAACATAAAGAGAGAAAAAAAAATATATTTTTAACTCATATTTAAGCACGATAAAATAATATCATCAGGCTCGAATATTTTATGAAAGTGGTTATTCTATAAGCGGCAAACGTACGAGTAAGTAGGTGTGCCTTCTTATCCCGAACCGACTATAGGCGAACATGCGCGAGTCCGCACGAGGTTCGAAACAGCGCAGCACTCCGCCAGCACTCCGATCGGCGGCCGCGCGGCGCCTGACATGACAGGTCGACAGAAATGTCAAAAGAGGACATCGATAAGTACTTGCAAGGCTGTTTTGCTCCTGGTGCTGTTCTTGTGGGGAAATTAAGACTCTTCTGTCCTGGGTTAATCTTCGAGAAAAGTCGTCGCAAGAGACGAGTGCTGTCCTGCGATTTGGCCCGTGGGTCCACCATGGACCGACAGGTGGATTGCTCAGATATTCCTCCAGTGCCAGTTAATATTGGATCTTGATTAACTGTATTTCATATTATTGATAAAAGACATAATATACACAGAAGTTATTAGAATATTATATTATCAAATAAATTTTTTGTGTCTCATTCGTACATTTCAAATTTTGAGTAGTATTACTAGTTGATTTTGTAAGACGTTGTCAATGGACTTTTTATTGATGTATCTATAAATAATGACCACAACAAGAAACGATTCGTGTGGAACACTAAAATAATTGTAAATAGTGCATTTGATTGCGGGTACTTTTCAGACCTGGTCTAGTAAAGTAATCTTGGTTCATTTAAATTAGCAGACAGTAAAAGAAAATATTGATATGAGGGTATATCGAAATAGTTTCTAAAGGTAATCGTTTTGATCCTTTATATCATTCCAATACAGTTGGTGATAAAAAAAAACAGCATCGCGCGGTGTTCCCAGGTGGTCACCCATCCAAGTATTAACTGCGCCCGATGTTGCTTAACTTCGGTGATCGGACGAGAACCGTCAACCGGTGTTTTCAACATGGTATGGGGGCGTTTAAGCACCAATTTGCTATTTTGGAAGTTGCTTACAAGATAATCTTGTCATTTTTGGGAATGATTAATCCATAGGCGTTGTCCCAATAACCATCCTCAATGTATATTGTCGTGAAGGTCACACTCTCTAATGAAGTGTACCCAACACTGAAGCATAGACTGCAGAATATATTATGTTGATTGACTTTTTTGCAATCCTAATCCTAATCCTAATAATATTATAAATGCGAAAGTTTGTGTGTGTGTTTGTTACTCCTTCACGCCGCAACTACTGAACCGATTTGGCTGAAATTTGGAACATAGGTAGCTTATAACCCGGATTAAAACATAGGCTACTTTTTATCCCGGAAAAATCCGTAGTTCCCGTGGGATACTCAAAATACCAATTTTTCTACAGCAATCTATAGCTACATCTATAGATAGATTGTTCAAGCGAACTTGCTTGAAAGCATGTTTAAAGGTTGGAATAGGGAACGATAACGGGAAAATGACGTTTCCCTTAGGATTCATGAAAAAGCGAATTAGACGCGGGCGGGGCCGCGGGCAAAAACTGAATCTATTATCACTCTAAATGTGAAAATGGATACCTATAAGGTAAAGGTTCAGAAATTATTTCACTCTTAAGCGGATACGTTGGTTTTATTTTCGTCCTTCTCACTCTTATGAATACGTTGGTGGGTTAGGTTAGGTTAGGTTAGTATATATGCAGCGTTGCGGAAGAATATAACAGAAAAAGGTTGTTTTACCTAATTACTTCAAAAACTAAGCCAGTTATTTAAATGTCGTTCTGAGCGTTTTTGGGAATTACTTTTTACCGATACATTAAAACGAAAATTACAATTATGTCCATCGTAGTTTTCGATGGAAATTAGAAAAATGGAGATTTTGGAGCAATTTTTGGGAGAACTTTTTGGCGAGAAATTTTTATCCAATCGTGTTTCTGAAGTTAGGTTAACACATATGCTGTTTTTTTCCCAGAAAATCCAGGACTCCTACGGGATTTGTAAAACCCCGAAATTCACGCGGGCGAAGCCGCGGGCAAAAGCTAGTTATTAATATAGAGACGATAATCTTATTAACTCACCCTCATGTATGTCGTCGTGATGATCACATCCTCTTATGCAATATCCTCAACATAGATGCTTTGCAATTATTTTTTGCAATTATTAATACAAAGGCGATAGTCCTCAGGTTTTTCACCTACCAACTACCCTCAATGTATGTTGTCGTGAAGGTCACACCCTCTAAATGAAGTGTACCCATCACCGAAGAATGCATCTTGATTAGCTCCTCTTGCAGTAATTAAAACAAAGGCGATAGTCCTTCCAACTACCCTCAATGTATACTGCTGTGAACGTAACACCCTCTAAGAGGTGTACCCAACACTGGAGCAATATGGATTTTTTGAACCAATAATAACAATTCCGTAGATTTCACAATTCGTTTTGACGATGAATCCGATAATTTTGAATATTTCTTTACGAATACTTTGATTTCCGCAAGAAATACTTATAATCACTCACTTTTTTTTTTATACGAGTTTAATAATGTTGTGTTGAACGGCCGAGCACTAGAACGCTAAAATGAAATGACAGACACAGTGTTGCTAGCGTGAGATATCGTAATGAAAAATGTTGAAATTTTTATTTTTTTCTCTCAACTTTAGTGTCTGAATGGCTATCACTTGGCGTGAATACCTAATTAGTATTCTTGTTATTATAGAAATACAGGAATGAATATAAAATTCCCCCAATTTCTCTGAGATCAAATCCTGACCTGATGACCATGGGAGTACCTGGGAAGTAGGTATAGCCTTTCAAACAAAAAAGAATTTTCGAGTAATCGATGAACATAGATACTCGTAATAAAAAAATAAAGAATCCGACGAATTGAGAACCTCCTCCTTTTTTTTTGAAGTCGAAACGCGCAAAAATTATCTCATTCGACTATATGTATAGATAGCTGGGAGTAGGTAAAAACCTTCGACTATTCCACCGAAGGGTGGCAAAGGTTGGAGCCGAGCTAAGTGACACGGCAGAGTCGAGCGTAGGCGGCAAATGACCCGCTAAACATGGCCCATTGTTCTAGCTCCAGTACCGTCCGCAAAAAACGAGATCCAGACTCGTTCAAATTAAATGTAAGGTACAAGCTATATTGCATGCCCAACAGAATGGTTTTAAATCTTTTAATAAACATGGTTTTGTATATTTGATTAGATATTTGATTTATATAAAAACTATTAATAATTATTAACAGTTTTTGACACTAAACAATCACTGAACTGCAATTCACGCTGTCACAATACACAATGTATATTGCACCTAGCTAAAAATGTGGGACTGTACCGAATTCATAAAAAAAAAACCTTCTATAAAATAAAACAAATATACAAAACCATGTTTATTAAAAGATTTAAAACCATTCTGTTGGGCATGCAATATAGCTTGTACCTTACATTTAATTTGAACGAGGGTTACAAAATGATGAAGAAAGTTTTAATAGTAAAAAATTGCTAAACTAACATCTTTCACACATAAAAGGTAAATATTGTTATTCATATACTCCAGAATATTTTAATACCATAATATGCTATGTACATTTCAGCCAAATTGGTTACAGCGCAGAAAAGTAACAAACATTACCAACTTCCAAAAATTTTGTTTTTTGAAGTGAAAACTTCTTTATGCGCGTTAGGTATTTTTTAAGATGGGAAAAAACCATTGAACTTGCCACTGTTACCGTTATCGACACCTCTGTATTATATTATAAGTATCTGTAATGTAGTCTGCTTTTAAATTTTCTTATAGGTACTGAAACTTTTAATAGATGGCGCTATAAAAATACACAAGTAATTGTTCAAGTTTCACTTCTGTGGGCGCAAGTGCTGTTGTTTTTTGTCGACGGTACTTTGTGCCCTATTTATGCCCAGCGGGGGTTTCATTTATGCAGAAGCCCGCCCGAGCAGTATAATGCGCAAAAACAAACGTAACTTAGAATATGTTTTGGGTCCATTTTGTCCCAAATTCCAATAGGTATTGTACTTTATTGTTTGTTTACTACAACTGGACTGAACTACGCGCACCTAAGTACTTGCTACAGTTTCTATACAGTACTACAATAGATTTTAGGTACCGGGTACGTAGTTCCAACATTTACGCCCTAACTACATAACTTATACTGGTGCTGGGATTCTGGCGTCCGTCCGAGTAAATAACTAAATAAAGTAATTAGGCAGGTATAGGTAAAATCTGTGGGTAGTACCTGTGTTTGAGTTATCAGTGGTAAGTACTAACGGAAAATGAATAAATAGAATAATTGAATATCGTACACCACCAAGAAAACACTACATTTACATTAGTTTACATTAGTTAGTGAGGTAATTAATATTTAAAGACCTATGCCACAATTTATAAAATAAGAAAATTCCGTCAAATTTATTTATGATTTTTGTGTAACACTAACCGTTCAGATTAGGTGTAAGTTAAGTTTTATAAAACGTCTAGTTTTATTGTATGTTATGTGTATTATATTGTAGGATGAAATAATGTTTTTTGGAAATGTTTTTTACAATAAAAGATTAAAAAATTAAAAAAAAATTAAATAAAAATGTAAACTAAAGCCTCATCGAAGCCAAGGCAGATGCTGGCAGCATTGCCCCTTTGGATAGCCAAACTTATTTTTTGGCCAAGGTTGCTGCCAGCTCTTGGATCCCCGGTAGACTCAATCACCCTTTTTGAAATGTCATCAAAGAGGGAACGAGCCCCGGGGCCCCACGGCCCCAGGGTCTCAACTCCAAAAGGCACAAATAAATATGAAGCTTTCATCGAGAGCCTCATACTTGCCCCTCTTGGCCCGTTCAGCGTGGTAATTTTTTTCCTTTTTTCCAACATTTTTCATTGATGCTCCACTTCTATTCATCATAGCGTGATTTTATTTAGCTTATAGCCTTCCTCGATAAATGGACTATCTAAAAAAAAAAAAATCCGGCGAATTGAGAACCTCCTCCTTTTTTTGAAGTCGGTTAAAAATAATTTTTCAATTCGGCCCTGTAGCTCCAGGGATTATAGCTAGACCGCTATAAACTTGGCCCTCCCATGGTCTGCGGGACGCGGGGCGGGAGCTACTCAACCACTGATCTCTATTATAAGGATTAAACATTCTATACAATTCAGGCTAGGTTCACTGTGGATCCATAGAATAGGGATCAGTGCACTCTACTAATCAGCTGTCAAAGACTGACGTGAATTACGCTACACACGATGATATTAATCTTGCGACGTGGATAATGATACATACTCAAGAAAATACCATAGGCGAATTTTCAAGATGCGAGTCATTACATCGTATCGTGTATAGCCAATCGCACACCCGCCCCGCGTCCCGCAGACCATGGGAGGGCCAAGTTTATAGCGGTCAAGCTATAGCACGTTCAAACTAACTAAAATATACCTAGTAAATAGTAAAACTAACAACTAACAATAGATTAACATACTCGCCCACTGGTATCACAATGGAGATTTCTCCATTATTGTAATGTTTGCTCGAAGTTAGTCCGTTTAGTTAGTGAGGTAATTAATATTTCAAGACCTATGCCACAATTTACACTGTGCTACTCTACTAGAACTCGTAAATATGTAAACTATAGTTTGCACACACACACACACACACACACACACACACACACACACACACACACACACACACACACACACACACACACGCACGCACACACACACACAGTACAGTACAGTGCACTCTCTATTCCCTAACGCTCATAGTCCGGAAACGATCAGGCGCAGAATCTACCGCTCGACGTGCTCTCCGAGGCACTGGGATATCACTGTCTCTATTCCCTCACTCTCATAGTCCGATGGGACGTCAGCTCTACACGATTAGAGAGACCAGTCGCAGGACCGACCGCTTTACGTGCTCTCCGAGGCACTGGGGTGTCATTGCCGATATCCAAGCTCCAGGTTGGAAGGCTGACTCTTACAATTTCTTAGATTAGAAGATAATAATAGAAAACTACGCTCAATTTACTGACTCGAGTCGGGATGAACCCGGGAGTCGGGACTTCCTGATCGACACGCTTACCATTACAATACACCACATACAAGCAAAAGCAAAAAATATATCATTTCTGAATAGTTAGAGGGTGTTTCCATTTCCATTCATTCATTCATTTTTGTTTCCATTTTCATTCCAAGCTCAGCCGATTTGAATTCCGTGTTTTCTCAAATCCCGCGGGACCAGGAATTTTTCCGGTACAATTCGTATGGAGTTTAACAGAGTGGGGCGCGTCATCGTGGATTGAAATACCTATATCTTCTTCTCAGTGCAGGGCGCGTTGGAACCCTCGTAAACTTAGTTTTAAGTCGACTTGGAGTTATCGCCATACAAATGTGACAAATATCATTAGGACCTTTTACAAGCGCCTGTATATTAGGCCTTAGATGTGAAATAGAGAGAATTTTTGAATTTGAATTTTTTTTTGAATATAGATACGTTTGTTACTCCTTCACGCCGTAACAACTGAACCGATTCGGGTGAAATTTGGAATGGAGGTAGGTTAAACCCTGGATTAAAATATAATTGCAGGCGTCCGCTATTAAAATAGAATATGATTTATTAATAGAATGAAAGCATCTGAGCTGGCACTACATGCTACATGACCCGTTATTAGTATATGTACATAAACACTGTGAGCTGACCCGCAGGTAATATGCCGTGAAATGCGTTGTTTATTTATATACACTACCTCTGCCGCCCCTACTACGCCTGGCTGGGCTGAGTATCCCATTGTAATGGTTTAAGCAAAATAAATATCGCGCGGAAAAAAATGTTGCCAGTTTACTGATGTCAAATATGATTATTTTGACACCAATTAACGGCGTCAGTAGGTAGGTACTAGGTAGTACCTACGCCGACTGCAGCATTATGTATGGACCGCGGTCCACGCTACAGATAATTATGATAGTTATTTAGTCCGAACGCGCATTTCCACAGGAATGGTTTCCACCATTATTGTGGTTTATAAGCGGGAGTTTACTTTTTTAGGGTTCCGTACCTCAAAATAAAAAAAAACGGAACCCTTATAAGATCTTTGTTGTACGTCTGTCTGTCTGTGTCACGGCCCTTTATTTCAGTTACTATTTATTAATACGATTTCGACATAAAATTTGGAACAGTTGTAGATAATGATGGCCCGCCGTCAGTGCAATCAATAAAAATTGAAAATCGTTTTTATTTTTATTTAAAAGGGGGGAAAAACCAGGGTGTTGAATTTTCTAAATGAGGTAACAATATTCAGTGGGGTATCATAAGAAAGGGCGTTACTTGTATATTCTAAAACAGATTTTTATTAATTTTTATGCTTGATAGTTTTTGATTTATTGGGCAAACTGTCAAAAAATACCTTTCCCTTATCTCCAAAGTTTATCGACCGAAAAATCTAAAATAATTACGATCAATAGGAATTAACGTATATTTTACAGGAATAATAAAATCAACTCTAACTGGTAGGTATTATAGGTATACTTTTTTCATAATAACAATAAACTGCCGAAAACAAAGTTAGGTACTTTGCGGTTCGCCAACAAAAGTACCTACTTGTAAATTATTATTATACCTACTCGTAAATTAATAAACAAATGATTCATTTTAACGTTTTACTTATTTTATAGTATATGGAACCCTCGGTGCGCAAGTCCCACTCGCACTTGGACGGTTTTTAGGGTTCTAGACCAAAATGGTAAAAATGGAACCTTTGGTGAGACTTTCTCCGTCCGTCCGTCCGTCCGTCTGTCACACTCGATTATTTCAGTAACTATTAACGTGAAATCAACGGGTCTGCCCGCGAAATTCAAAATTTTCGTGGTTTTTTGCTATTTGTACGCTAATTAGACATGATTGGCTTATGGCAATCAATTTGCGAGAATGGCAGTATCATCCTTACATGATTACCTATATCAAAATCTTTGCATAAAAATGTGTATCCTAGGAAATTAGTCCGAGTATCGAGTTTTATGCGAGTAACTCGCAAATCTTGGACAATAATAAATAGCTATAATCAATCTTCTTTAACTAGACACTTTCGAGCAGAGATTTTTACATAAACACGTGAAGCAGATATTGGGATTATCGCAATTTGACGGCCATAAGCCTATTATGTCTTATTAGCTTATTCTTATTGTGCTCCTTAAAGCTATCGACCTGGGATTAGTTGTAGGTAATTGTGGCGCGCCGTCTTTACAATCATAAAAATTTAAGATCTTTTTTATTTTTATTTAAAAAGGGGGGGAAAAATGGTTCGTCGAAATTTCAAAATGAGATAACAATATTATTATTTATATATATATATTTTTATTACAATTAAATAATATTTTTAACAATGTTCCTAAAAAAATTAAAAAACATGTTTAAAAATATATTTAATTTATATATTATTATTAGAGATTACCTACAACCACTCCAAATTGCAGCTGGTGGTGACACACAGACAGACAGAAGGACAGCCGGACAACAAAGTGATCTTATAAGGGTTCCGTTTTATTTTTCTTTTGAGGTACAGAACCCTAAAAAAAATATATGACATACTGACTGATTTATAAATAAGTACTTATAGGTACAGCTGAATCGAGCTGCAATTTTTATATAGGTAGGTAGTTATAAATTATAATACATAAAGATAAATAATAGTACCTAAACCTATTAATTAAAATGAATGCTAAAGGATCTATGAAAATTCAACTCCAGAATTAGGCTTTGAGGTAATACAAGTAGGTACCTACGTGTTTCAAATTATACAGCAAAATACACTGAAAACAATGCTTATGGAAATAACACATGAATGTGTCGAATTATAGATAATGGTCAATAGTCTCGATTCATCATGCATACCTACCTAGTTTTGCGTCTCCAAAACAGAATCACTCACTCAGAACCTATTAATCACTCACTGATACAGATTATACAGCTTAACTTGACAGGAATTGTAGTCGATATACTTAATGGTCAGGAGCACGCGGCCGTGTTTTAGCGAGGACAGGAATTACAACAGCAAACGCGACCGTATCTGCGCAAAGCCGCGGACTCTATGAAGTATGAAGTTCGTGAGAATTACGAATGTCAGTAAATCCAATGTCTGGCAAGTGGCAGGTGACCCGCCGCGCGTGCGCGTAATCCAAGGTCGAAAGCGGAGGCCACTTTATAGCTCACGACTCTTTGGCCTTCCCCAAGTTGTCGTCATTTAAACATGCATATAGATTCTCAAATCTCACTTGCGGCGTACGGACTAGCAAAGCCAACAAACTCATTCAGCCTGTGTTACCCAGGTTTTTGAGTCGACTTGCTTAGAATAAACGGAACGGATTTCTCCATACATTTACAGCCAGCGTTGGGTGTCAGCGCCATCTCTTGACGCAACAGTTTATTAGTTGTGGCAGTAAAAGTTTGTAACACAAAAATTAACATTCAAGTACTACATACATTTTAGAAATGACAATTGACATGACATCGCCCACGGCCTAATGCGACATTCGACATGTTTGGGACCATACAATAAAAGTTTAACTTAAAAATATTTACAGGCAATTGTTACAGAATAGGTTAGTTATAAGCTATAGCCGCAATAGCAACAAAAGATAAAGATACCCTTTATGGTTCTGAGATGCGTACCTTTAGTGCGAAAGCCAGACTCACACTTAACCAGTTTTTAAGCTTATCAAAATTATTTGTTAGGGTCTTAAAATAAAACTAAATTTTAAGAAAAATCTGTGTTTACTTTAACAAAGATAGTTTCTTAGTCAACAAGAGATCATATTTTAAATAACACTTATTTTGAATAACACAGCCTTCGTTTGTGTACCTTGTTATAATCAGTTTTTTCGAGATCTCACTTTAATGTTATGTTAATCTATGAATATACTTACATCAATGTACTAATGTACGAATCTATTAATAGATTTGATGAAAAATATAAGAAAAGTGTAATAAAAATCCGTTTAACACTATTTAAAAAGTAATAACAAAAACAAATAAAAAACCACCACCAAACGAAGATATAATCCCTAACTTCATTTTTAATTTCCATCAGTTTGCTTAATAAATTAAGTTAAAATAGTGTAAGTCATATTGTTACGGCCTCGATTTATTTGAAAGTTTTTATTGATTAATAAATAGTTGTTAGTTAAAAAAATGTCAAGATAAGTCATAAGATAAAGTGGTTAGTTTTACAATAGTTAAACTTTTTATAATAATAACTTTACCTTGATAACATTTGTTACAATTTTGGTAGGAGTATATTTTTAATTTAAAATTTTGAAATATAAAACTTAATAAAAATAAAATAATAAGCAAATTTTTCCACTTTAACTTTAACTCTGATTCATTGTTTATCAATTCATTGAATCATGAATTTTTTTTAATCTGACGCAATCATTTTTTTTTGTTATAAGTATCCAAAAAACTAAAATATAAATCTTTACTACTACTACTATAACAATTTTTTATCAGTCAGTTACTAATCAGTTAATTATTAAAAATCAGTCTCCAACAATCACTTTTATAACTCCCATAATAAGGACGGATACGTTATAATATGATTAATATATTTTTTTATTTTTCTACGTTACGACATCTACGATTTTAAAATCGTCTCGTAACACGCACCATATAAAAATGCAATAGACATTTCACCGTCCGAACTCCTAAATAATAGGAACATACCTATTTAGTTTTAATAATATCCAAATTCTTAATTCATATTCTAAAATAAAAAAAGTAATCAAGTTAAATTGTAAAACAAAAGTTTGAAAATAAAACTCTTCCTCCTGACAATTAAGTATAAAAGTAACAAAAAAAAACAAAGTGTAAAAAAAATACTAAAATACTTAATTTATTTTATAGTTAATGAAAATAAAAGCATTTTCCTTCTAAAAATCACTGTATAAGAAAAATATAGCAAAGAAGTAGGCACCAATAAAAGTAGGTACCTAACTGCCTAGTAACATACTGGTACTTAGCTTTTGGTCTCAAAATCTCTAGATTTTAAAGGTTTTGCACCTACCATAACTTGATAAAATATGTTGCACCTAATAAAAACAACGAAATAACAAAAAGTAAACGTGTAACTATACTATGTCGTAACTCGTAACTATTAGTAGGTAACTATAATTTCATAAAAAACACTAATCAAACATAATGGCACAATGTTTTAGATTTTTTTTAAAGTGCTCTGCCACTTCATAATATTCATTTTAAAAAGCAATTTTATTTTAAAATTAATTAGGTACGGTGCCTCTTCTGACCTTTTTTAATTAAAAAAAAATAAAAACAAATATTTTAAAGTAGCCAGGTACAAAATATTTCTATACTTTGACCCATGTGTGACACAAAAATAATAGGTATGTATTTTTAAATAGGCGTCTAGAAGTTGCTTAATTTCAGCGCCTGCGCTAAAAATAGAGCTTTTTCTTATTATCAATTAATTCATGAAACGTTTACATGAGAAAGTCACATTTGGGACGAATTACAGCTAGAAGTTCATCCCAAATGTGACCCACGTGGGACACAGACGACCTAAGTCCTAACCTCTGCCGCCGTACTCTATACGTCCGCGGTCGCGTCCACTCCGCAACAACTTGCTAGCCCTCGGTATCTTAACGTCGTGAACCTTTAAACAGTGTTGCTTCAGCTCGGAATATTTCCTGAACTTGGAGTTACAGAGGAGGCAGTCGACTATCATCTTGCGGACGTTATGCACCAGCCATTCGTGGTCCCACGTGGCCTTCAAAGTGAGGAACTGCTTGTTGCAGAATTTGCATTTGGGACGCGTCATGTCCTTGGTGTGCGCGTGTCTGATGTGCCTGTTCAATAGGGACGGGAGATGGAACTTTCGGGAGCAAAAGCTGCAGGGCAGAGGCGAGTGTTCGTTGTGGTACTCGATGTGCGCTGTGAGGGTTTTCTTCGACTGGAATTTCCTCTGGCATAAGTCGCACTGGTAGAACGCCGCGCCGTGCACCTTCTTGTGTTTGGAGAAGTTGCTGGAGTCGCTGAAGGATTTCTTGCAGTTGACGCATTTGTAGAGGGTGAGTTGTGCGTGTTCGCGCAGATGCGCCTTGTACCTGTCGATCTTGGTGAAGGCGTGCGCGCGGCACACGGCGCACACCACGGTGAGCGTGCCGTTGCTGTTGACGGGCGTCATCGCGAGGGTGCTGCGGATGACGTGCTCGATCAGGTGGCGCTTCAGATCGCTGACGCGGTCGAAGCGTTTGCTGCAAACGCAACAATCCTGGAAAAGGAAATTGTAGATGCTACGTCATTGGAGCGCTGAAAGCCAATTCCAGCGGGGCTAGAGAACGTCGTTAAGCGTTCACGACAGTAGATAAAAATTTATGGACAAAGCACGTCACTGTAGAAAAACCACGTGATGACGTGACCGAATAGAGGAAAATACAATGTATGAAAATCGACTACGACAATTTGAACGCTCTCTGGCGTTCTCGCAGACGATGTAGATAACCTTTAGCGTACTTCGCATGACAATTGACAAGAACAACGCTAAGAAGAGAGGAGATTCTGCTTTCATTTTTTTATACATACATCAACCCTAAAAACATTATACTTCCTTTTTTGGGCAGTTGCATAAAAAAAGAGCTCACCTTTTTAAATTTTTTTGGCTTGCATTTTTTAATTTTCTCGGCCGGCAGCTGGAATATGTCGCTGGAGATCGCCATAGCTATCACAGAATCCGGGTCCTGATCTTGCTCTGAGGAGATATCTTCATACATCAAACGCGTATCTTCCACCGCAGGCTCGGTGGTCCAGTTCTGCATCTGCGAAATGAAATGTTTATTACTCCTGCACGCCGCAAGCATTTTTTATTAAAATGTTACAATAAATCTTATTATTAGCTTATTCTAATTACTATACAAATCTTGCCCGCGTGGAATGGTGCCAAGAATACTGGCTGCATTTCCGCGTTGAACAGCTAGGCTGATACGTTGCGCAAAAATGAGCCAGCCCTTCTGTCACCAGTTGAGGCTATTAACCGCGGGGAAAGCTCTCGAAGGAATAAAGCTTGGATGAAGGAACCGATTTGGATGTTTGGAATGTAATTGTACTATGGATTAGAATAGGACACATTTTATCCCCAAAAAAATTCGAAAACCCGAAGTTCACACAGACAACAGCTAGTAAATAAAACAAAGCTGTGGTCTACCAGTTTGTTACTTCTTCACGCCTCAAGTACTGAACTGATTTAGATGTTTGGAAATTATTTGGACCCTGTATTCTGTAAGGCTACTGTTATTCCCCAAAAAATTCGAAAACCCGAAGTTCACATAGACAACAGCTAGTAAATAAAATAAAGCTGTGGTCTACCAGTTTCTAATTCCCTAACGCCGCAAGTACTGAACCGATTTGGATGTGTCAAATGTAGTACCATGGATAGGACACTTTTTATCCCCAAAAAATTCGAAAAATCGAATTTCACCGACAAAAGCTCGTAAATAAAACACTGCTGTTCATATTTTTAGGGTTCCATAGTCCATACCAATTTGGTAAAAATGGAACCCTTATGGTGAGACTTTCTCCGTCCGTCCGTCCGTCCGTCTGTCACACTTGATTATTTCAGTAACTATTCAAGCTATCGACCTGAAATTTAGAATAGTTATAGATAATAGTGACGCGACGTCATAGCAATCGTAAAAATATGAAAATTGTTTTTATTTTTATTTAAAAAGGGGGGAAAACCGGGTCGATAAAATTTCAAAATGAGATAACAATATTGAATGGGGTATCATATGAAAGGGCGTTACTTGTATATTCTAAAACCAATTTTTATTTATTTTTATGCCTAATAGTTTTTGATTTATTGGGCAAACTGTCGAAAAAAATACCGTTCCCCCCCCTTATCTCCGAAGTTTACCTTTCGAAAAATCTGAAATAAATATGATCAATAGAAGTTAACGTATATTTTACAGGAAAAATAAAATCAACTCTCTAACTATTATACTTTTTTTGCTAATAACAATAATCCGCCAAAAACAAAGTTAGGTTTGCGGTTTGCCAACAAAAGTACCTATATGTAAATTATACTCGTAAAATCATGAACAAAAGTGATTCTTTTAATGTTTTACTTCTTTTATGGTATGGAACCCTCGGTGCGCGAGTCCGACTCGCACTTGGCCGGTTTTTTATCTTTTGTGTGTGTAGTAAACATGTTTATACCTACTAAAACATAATATATTTTTTGTACACTGAAACTTAGTACTGAATTTTGACGACCTACGTGGTTGAGTGGTTAGCGTGCCGGTTTTCAAGGCGCCGCCATCTCTGAGGTTCCGGGTTCGATCCCCGGCCGGGGCAATGTAGAAAAATAAATTTTCTACATTGTCTCGGGTCTGGGTGTTGTGGTACCTTCGTTGTTTCTGATTTCCTTAACACAAGTGCATAAGCTACTTACTAAGGGATCGGAGCAATGTATGTGATGTTGTCCACTATATATATATTTATTTATTAAATTAAATTATTATTAAAAAGAATTGAGTGTCACCTGATGGTATCCGTATTAACTATAGCTTGGCAACTTTATGCGGGAGACGTGATAGACGGTGGGGGAGGCAAGGAATTTAGATGTCAGCGGTTAGCGGGCGGTGAAGCGGGGAAGGGGACACTTCTCTGCATGGATGCGTTACCGCGTACCCCGGCCGTCTGTCACCCCGCAGGAGGGTGCCGCACGAAGTTGCCAAGCTATATGAAGGGGTAAGTAGGTCCTAATGGTAAATACAGTTCATCGCATTGATAAAACCTGAATTAATTCAGAAATTATAATCCCAGGACCTCCCACTCAAATCCGAGTGAGCATCAATACACCAGAGAGGTCTACTTAGATGTTTTGCATTTGTAAAAAAAGTACCCAAGTATCTGTCTCCCCCAAACTTTCAAAATGTGTCCCAAATTTCCCCAATTTTTTAAAAACGTGTTTCCAAGTGTCCCAAAGAAAAATACTCCGAAAACCCTCACCTTATCAGTTTTTTCCATTGTCTCGGAGTCCGATACGTAAATCTCGTCGGACAACAACTTGGCTATCGCAGCCTCTTCTTCTTCTTCTTCTTCTTCTCGACTCTGCGACTCATTGGACTGCACCACCAACTCCGCCATAGGCCCGACACTCCAGTCCTCTAATTCCACTGTGACGTCACTGGATCTGTCGCAATTATGCTCTTTCTCATGCTGAACCAACTCCAAGTACTTCGTCGAGGAGTAATCGCACAGACTGCATTTATAACAATGCACCTTTGACACGTGTGATTGAAGGGAACCGGGCGTTAGGAAGCTTTTTTTGCAGACGGTGCATTTATGTTTCTTTTGGTGCAGCTTTTTGTGGTTGCGTAGTGTCGCTTTTGATGCGAACACTTTGTGGCATTTGTCACATTCTTTTTCGGGGTCGCCGTGACCGGAGCAGTGCGCTTCGAGTTTTTCGAGGGTCTTTAGGACCTTCCCGCACTCGCTGCACATGTACTTTGAAGCTGGAGTGGATTGGGTCGTTTTTGGGTTAGTAACGTGCTTCACTTCTACAATGTGTTGTTTGAAAGCTTGTATGCGGTTAAATATTTGGTTGCATTTGTCACACTGGTATATCTTTTGGGTAGGTGTTTCATCTAAAACAAAACAATTAAGTATCTACGTAAAGAAATATTAAGTTCATGCATTGTAATTATTAAAACCGGCTAAGTGGAAATATGATACATAATATATTGATAGTCTTGTGCTTGACTACAATCATGTGTGATGGAAAGCAATGATGAGGCCTAGGATGGAGCGCGATTGTTTAGAAAATGCCTATTCATAATAGACACATACCCTGGACATGGCGGACGGTACGAAAAAATGTCGCCAGCAAGCATTTTTAGTACCGATACTAAAAATGCTTGCCAGTAAGGCCACGCTGTAGTTCGCTCAGCAGCCGCCTATAGGATTTTGATTTTTGACAGATGACGCTATTGTTTGCTTATACGAATAAGGTTAACGTAAATCGTTCGGATGCCCATATCCTGAAATTTCTTATCAGTGCTATTCACTCTTTTCTTAAAGGCACCTAGATTATACTTGGCTCTGAATACAGAACCTGGAAGATTGTCAGAAACGTGGCAGAAAAACGTTTCGTTCCAGTTTGCTGGATATCAACTGTCAACCACATTAGGACGCCACTTCTCTCGGCATTGTGCGGTTCTTAGGTTCCTAGTTTCCACAGAAAATTTGTATAAGACAAAAAAACTCTTTTTAAAGTTAAGGTCACACAGTTCAAGGTAGTTCTTCAATACTAGCCAATACAATAAATAAACACTATTAAAAAAATTATAATGAAATAAAAGTTACATGAAAACATAAGCATAGATATGCTGCAGTAGATATGTATAGCACCACTTTTCTGCTCCAGTGGCTAAAACTGGAACTAACGTCAGGGCGATACTTGGGCGGTACCAAATAAAACAGAAATCGACACAGACAGCGACACCCTCACCGTTCCAGATAAGTTTGCTGTTTGTGACATTAAACCAAGTTTTTGTTTTACACTGTACAAGTTAGTACTAGACTGCGATCTCACCTGATGTTAAGTGATGATGCAGCTGAAGATGTTAACGTACTAACTTGTGTAAGTTAAGTCACCCCAACGGTTTCTACACAGCATCGCACCTGAACGCTAAGAGGAGGTTAGGTAAAGGAGGTCGTCAAAAAGCAACTACTTACCGAATAAACCATTGTTTCTAGCACTGGTCTTCTTACATTGCATATTAGGATCGTTCACGGCTATCTTCTGTACAGTTGTGCCATAGTGGTCATTCTCGCCCAGATACATTATGGTTCTCTGCTGCTTGGAGGAAGGCACTTCGAAAGACATGAGTTGTTTAAGCGCATCGTCTTGGTTCGGTGTGCTCATGTAGTTCATCTCCTCAAGTATCCGGTTCTCATCTGCATACACGATCTCTTCAGGTAGCTGGGATAGGAAGAAGCCGCATTCTAATTCTGCAAAATCGCAAACGTAAAGATATAACTTATTGAGAGGCTTAACAGACTATACAGGGTTATTTGAAAATGTATTAGATTATTTCTTTGACGTAAAACAAAAATATTGAAGTCAACCCAACAGCCGTGCTATTCTGCAAAAATACTTAAAGAACAGCCTAACACATCTATGAATTCGTCAGGTGTAATAGAACTCAATTTTGCATGCCATCTTCAGTATGACAGATATCTGACAGCTGTTTCAGGGATGTACATTTTCAAAAATAGCACAGCAGTTTCTTATCATATCCATTCAAATAAATAATCTTGTATCTTGTATCTCAAAAGAATTAGTAAAGATTACCTAAAAGAACTACGAGAGAAAGGGAAAGAGTGGATTCCACAATTGAAAAATAAGCAGGTAAACATAACCAAAAGAAAAATCATACAAAAATTAGCCACAGACTTCTATAAAACACTGTACTCAAATGAAAACTCTGATCCTAAGCATATACATAATACAGAAATATCACTAGAGGAATCCATAAATAGTACCGAAAATGAACCGGAGATCTTACTATCAGAAACTGTGAAAGCTATAAAGTCTCAAAAAATGGAGAAAGCTCCAGGGCCTGATAATATCTCAAATGAGCTGATGAGAGGCACTATAAACGAAATAAGTCCTATACTAACAAAAATTTTTAACAACATCCTCCATACAGGGTTCATCCCAAGCCAATGGGCAAATTCGCACATCATCCTCATCCATAAAAAAGGAGCTAAAGATGAGATTGACAATTACAGACCAATAAGCTTGATATCAAATGTCTACAAAGTATTTGCTAAAATAATACTTGAAAGGATCTCAAGAAAGCTCGATGAGAACCAACCAATAGAGCAGGCAGGTTTTAGGAAGAACTTTAGCACCATCGATCATATCCATACAGTTAAGCAACTTTTGCAAAAATATAATGAGTATCAAAAACACCTATACCTTGCTTTTATAGACTATTCCAAAGCATTTGATAGCCTAATACACAAGTACATTTGGCTAAGCCTAGAGGAACAAGGAATCAGCAAAGTGTACATTAATTTAATAAAAAACATCTATACCAAAAGTGAAAGTCGTGTCAAACTAGAAACAACAGGAGACCCTTTCCCAATAAATAGAGGAGTTAGGCAAGGAGACCCGCTTTCACCAAAACTTTTCTCCGCAGTCCTAGAGAGTATCTTTCGCAAATTAGACTGGTCTAACTTTGGTCTAAACATCAACGGTCGACGCTTGAACCACCTCCGATTCGCTGACGATTTAGTCTTATTTGAGGAAGATCCAATCAAACTTCAGGTTATGATCGAGCAGTTAGCAGAAGGAAGTAAAAAAGTTGGACTAAAAATGAATTTACAGAAGACTAAGGTGTTGACCAATACAGAACGAATTGACATAAAATTGAACGGGACTTCACTTGAATATGTTGATGAATATGTTTACCTCGGACAAATCATCTCTCCTGCTGACCAAATGACCAAGGAAATCAACAAACGAGTTGCATATGGGTGAAAAAAATACTGGTCCCTCAAAGAAATAATGAAAAGCAATGATCTAGATATCAACATCAAAAGGAAAGCTTTCAACACTTGCATACTACCCTGTATAACATATGGTTGTGAAACATGGGCACTCACTCAACAACATAGAGACAAGCTTGCAGTGTGCCAACGGGCAATGGAAAGGAGTATGCTTGGAATAAGCATCAAGGATCACATTCCTAGTTCATTCATTAGACAAAAAACCAAAGTTTCCGACATACTCACTCGCATCGATAAACAAAAATGGAGATGGACAGGCCATATATTGCGTTGTGGTATAGAAAAGTGGTCTAAGCAGGTCACGCTTTGGCACCCTCGCGAGGGCAAGCGTAACCAGGGACGACCTCCGAGACGCTGGGAGGATGAGATAAGAATAACTCTAGGTCCCTACTGGCCAAGGGTAGCTCTAGACAGAGGGCACTGGAAGGAGCTGGAGGAGGCCTTTGCCGAAAGGCACTCCAAAATTAGGGACATCATTTAAAAAGAAGGAAAATTTAAAATAATAACATGTAATAATGTGTAACAATGTCACTAATTCTGGTGTAAATAAAGGCTATTTTATTTTATTTTATACTTTGGAACAGAGAAAATGGAAGAATTTCTGAAGTGTGCCGCACAAGTTAATGTTCTTAATTTTTTGAATAAAACCAAAAAAAGTTACAAAGTTAATAACAAAGTAAACAAAGTTACCATCAAAGTTTGGATCCAATGGTTGTGGAGTAGCACTGCTCCTTTCTTCTCCACCGGACACGTTAATTTCAACCTGCTCTGGCGACGATTGTACAGAGTCATTATAATTGAACAAATTGTCAGTGATTGCCATATTATGGTGCCTCACTGTTACGTATCCTTCATGAGTCTCATACACTGAATAACTTTCTTCCTTATCTAAGGTACCGTCATCCTTATTCAGGAATGGAGTATTTGTCGGATCCACTATCACCAAAGAATCATTAGATGACTCACTGCAGTCTGCTAATGTGACTTCGCCTAATACATTATCGGAGTCAAACTGATCACTACTTTCTTTATCGTCTGTGTTGGTATCTTCTATGATCTTTACATTGCAAAATCCGCTGTATACAACCGTCTGGTCACCGGATGGGTCAAACAATATGATATTTAGATCAATAAAAACATTATCTGTTGCATCGCAATGTGTCTCCAGCATAGTGCATCTCTTGGGTATTATTACAACTGGATAACCTTTACCCGATTCCTTGAGGATATCTTTTGCTTTCTCCATTTTTAAGGGAACACCTTTGGAAACAAATTTTAAGCATTGTAGTTTATTACGACATATGTTTATTAGTAAAAATTCTCTTTGAAATACGCGAGGGTAATTTTATTTTAACTATACAGTAACTAATTATATTATATAGGTAATCTTTTCTAGCAATCTAAATTTTCGAAGTGGGTAAAAAATTAGCATTTCTATGTGTCGGTAGATAGATCGAAAGTTATACTTTTGAGTGCTTTTGATACGTAAAAACAAATGAAAATTAAAACTGGGAGTGTATTTTTACGAGGTAACGGACAATTTTTAGGAATCAGTGAGATAAAAATTATGATTTCTACTTACAATGCAGGTGCTGGCCTAACGTTTATCAGCCTCAGAGGGTGGAAAGAAAGAAACATGGCCGAAAATACTGTCATCGTCTCAAATAAATTATAAACTACCCTCAAAACTCACGAAAGATTCACTAACAATTTCCAACACAAATCACCAATTCAAATTTTAAAAGTTTCGTGTGAACAAAACAAGTGACAACTGACAGGTGTAGGTAGGTATCGTTTTGACATTTCAAATTCCCGCCATTAAACTCGTCAAATTCTTCTGTGGATTTTACGTTTCCATTGAAGGTTTTCCACAAACCTTTATTTTTGTTTCAGCCATTATAGCATCAATGTAAAACAAACCATAGACTAAAGAAGTCGGTGCTGTGGCTATAAATTATTATTATTATTTTTTAAATACCTAAGTTGGATGGATCTACACGAAAGGTTTTTTAATACGATGATTTAAAAAGATGATGACGGATTAAAAAATTATGTACCCAAGTACTTCTGTGTATATTTGATAAAATTACAAATCAGATTGATAAAATCAGATTCCGTAGAGGTTAGATACAATCATTTGAAAATGAACTTTCCTTTTGTGATTTTTGTTGTGTGATTATCTACTCGTATGTGAATAACAGTTAACAATTTTCAAGGACAAAAAGGTTCAGGGTTTGTTGCCAGGAGACAACAATAAACCAAGGTAATTAGACTGTTACCTACAATTCTGTTGAACTCCTTTTGAGTTCAATTAACTTGGGCATTATCGAAATGATAATTTTTTTTATTCGTATAAATACCAGGTAAAAAATTAACATCATCCAAACAATAATTATATGTACAATAAACATGTTAGCCAAAATAACAATAATTATTATTTATTATTTCACTATTCTACAACCAGGAAATGGTAAATATTTTTTTTATAAAAGTTTTGTTTTTAATAATTTATAAACTAGATATACTTAGGTCCCTACTAAATTGCATTCTACTGTATAATAGGCATGTAATGATGTTCATACTTACACGACACGAAGTTATACCACCGAATATATAATATTCGTGTTATACTTTGAAAGTTGGTTTGAAAAATTCAAAAGTATTGATAAGTATGATTTCCCTATCTAGCAAGCTCGATTTTGAGCAATAAGTTGATCTTAAGTTCGATCCCCAGTGTAGACCAGTTTAGCATTTTATAATTTCTGCATTGCCATTAGCAAAGACGCTACCAAACGATTTAGAGTTCCAGTGCGAAGCTGTGTAGCAGTTGTAAGGGTGTATTTCCACTCTTGTCTAATCGTCACTATCAGATAAATAGTTGAAATCAAGTCTTCACTTCGCAATCGCTTGTGTCATGCGATTCGTGAGATTTTGACGACCTCCGTGGCGCAGGGAACGCGCGCTCGGATTCGGATTCGATTCCCGCCACGGGGCCCAATTTTGGAATTTTATAATTTCTAAATTGGGTCAGGCCTGGTCTGGTGGGAGGCTTCGGCCGTGGCTAGTTACTATCCTATCAGCAAAGATGCACCGCCAAGCGATTTAGCGTTCCGGTGCGATGCTGTGTGGAAACCGTTGGTTTGGAGTTAGAGTTTACTTACCCCTTCCAAGTTAGTACGGTAACATCTTCGGCTGCATCATCATTTACCATCAGATGTGATCGAAGTCAAGTACTAACTTGTATAGTGTAAAAAAAATTGAGTCTTTGTGGATTGAACCACCTTTAATCTATAGCGTAAAAAAATTGTAGCTTGAAATGATTTTATAATGTAACATTTTAAAATAACAATATCTGGGTGACCGAGCTTCGCTCGGTAGTATAACTACTGGCTAATAGATGGCAGCAGGAGTCATATTTTTATTTTTTTGGTGACATCGACATTTTCTAAAAATGAATCCTAGCTAGACCGATTTATCGCCCCCAAAACCCCCTGTAAACTAAATTTCATGAAAATCGTTCGAGCCGTTTCCGAGATCCAGATTATATAGAAATATATATTATATAGAAGTCCCGCAGACGCGGCGCTGTGATCGCATTATTAAATGTTGCTCTCTCACTCGCACTCGTTGCTCGTAAACAGGTGTCAACTATAGTACTGTATGTTTTTGCCGCGGGACTTCTTTTGTGGAAAGGACTCAAGAATTGCTCGTTTAAAGGTATAGGATGAGGGTACCGATTTTTCAGGCATTCCTGCAACAGCCCCTGGATACGATGTTTCGCGTTTCTTCTCAAACCGCATAGTGGGAGGAGTGGACGCGCCGGATGGCCACGCGCCGCACATGGTGGCGCTGATCGTCGGTCGCTACTTCAGGTTGTTAGTCTGTGGCGCCTCCATCATCACGACACGACATGTCGTGACCGCCGCGCACTGCATCGACCCTTTCGTCCATTGGGGTGAACTGTACTCGTGAGTATTTCTCATACCACTACTTCACTCAAAGACATCTATGCTATAGACCCGGCGGACCGGGCGAAAAAATGTCGCCAGTTTATGGGAGTGTAGCGGGCTTCGATAGCTGACGATAGATGGCGTAACAAGTGCACATAGCACACGCTGACAGAGCATTCGACGAGCGTTCTATAAATACAACTTCTGACGTCATACGCTCGGATCAGAAGCGGTCCCCAGGCACAACACCTGCCTGGAGGGAAATTTCCCTATTGCCCTCTGCACCGCTAAAGGAGCAAAACCCCCTCCGGCGTCAGTAATAAGATGTAAAATAGTGTTCTGTGGATGTAAGCCTACACAGTATTTCGCAGTTTCGACACATTGCTCTACATTTTCTTGTATGAAGAAGGTTTACGTAAAATGTTCGGATGGGCTCATCTTGATGTTATTATCATACATATCTGCAGATTTTTTTAACTTTGCGGTAGATATTATAGTGCAAACATGAAACAGCACAATTGTCACTGGTGCACTGTCTGTTTCCTCACTTTCATAATTCCAATGACAGTTTTCGACACGACTGGAGCTTACAATGCTCTCCGAGGCACAGGGTGACACAAGGCCAATTTCGGAACTCCTTACATTATCTATTATGCTGCTGTCCAGGCAATGGCGAAAAGTAATCTCAATTCTTATAAGAATTTTAGGTACGCCTGTCGTAAATATTTTGAACCATTGAGAAAAATATTGCTATTAAAGTTAAAAAAAAAAAAAACTACTGTCATACAGTATCCAAATCACAGATCCAAATACCCACAAAAGATTTTCCTAAAGTTGCTTACTTATATTTATACTCCGCACAATTTCTAGTGTTAGCCGATCCCCAACCAGCCGTGCTATTCTGCAAAACAGCGACGAGCGTACATGTATGCATCTATGAATTTGTCAGTTGTAAATTGTAATAGAGTACAATTTTGCATGCCATATTCGGGTTGGCAGCTGTCTGGCGGCTAAGTATTTCATTTTGTAGAATAGCACAGCTGGTGGTGGTCACATTATAAATGGATACCTATCCAGAGCGTTACCTGATATACTTAAACTTGAAACATAATTATATTTTAGGAGTTTCTTTGGAGTAGCAGGCTCGAACTACTGGAACTCGACAAGGACAGTGATAAAATTTTCACATCACGTGAACCATCCTGACTGGGATTGGGCTACCATTAAGAACGACATCGGCGTTCTCATCACCGTGGAAGACATTCACTTCACCAAGCGCGTTACGCCGATACCTGTGAACTGCGATTGGATGGATGGTGGACAAGTTGGATACGTGACTGGTTGGGGTCAGTTGGGGGTGAGTGTTCTTTTTCCAAAAGTGGAGGTGACTGACTACTTCATTCTCGTCTAGGAGATATGCTTTTTTTTACGCTATACAAGTTAGTACTTGACTGCGATCTCACCTGATAGTAAGTGATGATGCAGTCGAAGATGTTAGCGTACTAACTTGGAAGGGGTAAGTTATGTCACCCCAACGGTTTCTACACAGCATCGTATCGGAACGCTAAATCGCTTGGCGGTACGTCTTTGCTGGTAGGGTGGTAACTAGCCACGGCCAAAGCCTCCCACCAGACCAAACCTGAGCCAATTTAGAAATTATAAAATTCCAAAGTGGCCCGTGGCGGGAATCGAACCCGCGACCTCTCACTCGAATCCGACATAATATACAGACAGCAGCAGACATAATATACTCGTACAGGGCGGACATATACATATAGACAAGGCGGACGGCGCCAAAAAATTTCGCCAGTTTATCGATGCAAAAATGCTTCTTTTTCTACCAACAGCGCCACGCTGTAGTTCGCTAATAGAATAAAATATAGTGGCATACAGCCGTGCTATTCTGCAAAAATTCTTAAAGCAGCGACGAACGTACATCTATGCATCTATGAATTTGTCAGTTGTAATAGAGTACAAATTTGCATGCCATCTTCGGCTTGGCAGCTGTCTGGCAGCTGTTTCACAGATGGACATTTTGTAGAATAGCACTGCAGATTTTAATGACGCTATTATGACCTATCATAAAACCGTGGGTGTTAAAATAAAGGTCAGGAAAATATCTTAACCATATCTAGACGTCCTTTAGTTAGCAAAGTACCTAAAGCAACTAAAGGATAAGTATTTGTTTACAGGCTTGGGGTGACATACCGGATCGTCTCCAGCTTTTATACGTGTGGACCTTGTCTCCACTGCAGTGTTCCCAGCTCATGAAGCGAGCTGCACAAATCTTGGGACCAGCGCCGGCGGTGGATCCCAAGGTTGAGATATGCACCTTACACTCCGCGGGGCATGGCATGTGTATGGTAAGTTACAGCTATTGTGATCAAACGACTTAGTCATAAGACCAACATAAGACAAATATTTCTATTATTTAGCTTTTCCATGAATGAGCTAAGACTTTTCAACGTTCCTTGCAATTATTGAAGAATATCAGTTTGTATCAACCACTTTTTATGTCCCACATCTGGACATGTGTCTCCTCTCAGAGCGGTTTAGCCAAAGTCCTGCACCGCGCCAGCCAGTTTGAGGACATTATGATGAACCGTGAAGTCTCAGGCATTCAGATTTTATTTCATAAATTTATATATTATACTATTTATACATATTTGAAAAACTGTAAAATTTTCAAATAGATTGCGTTAGTTCTGCCTAAGAACGAAAAACAATATTATGCATCCGAATTTCGTCGTGGTGAGACAGTCTCGCGTAGCTCAGTTGGATGAGCTCCCAGCCGCGATAGCTGGGGGACGTGGGTTCGAGTCCCACCGCGAGTGAAATTTTGATGCATATTTAAATTTATAGAGGACCGATTTGAGACGGCTGCCACGCGCAGGCTAGGTTGCAAGCGCTTTTTCTTGAACAGTCTATTTTACGTGTGCTTGCGGGATACTTACCCCTAATACGTGGAAAAAGATAAGTTACGCGATAGAAAGAGAGCACAACTTTAAGTGCTTAGCGGAGACGGTGCCAAGCGCTATTGCGAACTGAATTGCACTTTTTTGTCCTGATTACGTCCGCTGATTGGGTTCCTAATTTGCGGCAGCCAATCGCGGGGCAGAATTCGCTAGCGTTTACGATAACGAATAAATTCTTCTTCGAAATCGGGGGGGAGGGGGGGGGGGGGGTCGCTATTTCTTTAAATCATCTTGCGGAGTGAACCTTCCGTACCGTTATGAAATGAAATTCTTTATTTCACGTTAGGCAATAGTATCGTAACCCGTGTCCTGAGAGGGGAATGTCCAAATAAGAAGGAAAGTTCACATTAACACTCACAATTCCCGCCCATAAAACTAAGATGTATGAGCAGTCCTTCAATGTGCGGGCAATTATTTTATGGAATGCACTTCCCTTGGAGGTGCGGCAGTCAAAAACACTCAACATATTTAAAAACTCTGTCAAGAAGCATTACTTTGAAACTCAGGCTACTTAATGACGACTAAGTAGGTATTATTTGTTATATATATACATAACTTGTTATATATACATTATAAGGGGATATATAAAAAATAAATTATATTAATTGGGTATTGAGTATATATATTACTGCAGTCCGTGGTTCCTCTGTATTTTCCTTATATGTAGGTTGCCTGGCAGAGATCGCTACTTAGCGATAAGGCTGCCTTTTGTACTAATTAATTTTTACTTCTTAGTTGTAATATTGTTTTGTGGTGTACAAATAAAGTGTTAAATAAATAAAAGTTTGAATTCTAATTTTCAGGGTGATTCTGGCAGCGCTCTGGTGGTTCGCTCGCAATATTCCTCGAAAAATTCCCTAGTTGGCGCGGTGTCGTGGGGATACGCCTGCGCGCTCGGTGTACCCGACATACACGCCCGGATAAGTGGCTTCAAGCACTGGCTACAAACGCATGTTGGGAAAGATATTTGTAAACACGGCTAACATTGTAACTTTTTATATATAACCCGGTTACAATATCTGTGGACCTGGCTCGATGACGTCACGTCGTGTCAGCGCTCTGATATGGTGCGCAAAACAATGGTGCCGGGGCGAGCGCGGGGAGGTGAAAGGAGAACGGGAAGAGGGTACGCATTCCAGCGAGGTCCACAGATATTGTAACCGAGTTGTAGGTATCTGATAAAAATTGAAAGATATATTTTTTTAATATTAAATCTTTCTACACTTACTATTTTTTGTTTTACTGGATATTCTGAAAAATATTAAATTTTTTACAGAAATAATTTTTTTTAAATGAAAAGGTACTTACTGAGTTTTGAAAAATCGTACCTAGTATAAAAGTTGTTAGTGTTAATATAAACAACTGCAGGTCGAGAGCGATTTGGTATTTTTTATATGACCCTGTAGACATATTATGTAGGACCCGGCAAACCGCGGAAAAATGTCGCCAGTTTATTGGTGCCAAAAATGTTTCTTTTGACACCAACGGCGTCAGTAGTAAACCGACCGCAGTATTATTTATCGATCGCGGTTCACGCCACAGATCACTTAATACTTGTTGGTAGTCCTCAAGTGCGTTTCCACAGGGACGGTTTCCGCCATATTGTGGCGTATTAGCGGGGCTTTTTTAAAAGGACGCTTTCGCCATGTTTACGAATAATTTTAATTTTCAATACTTTCATTTTAATTTTTTTAATTAGTAGGTACTATTACTTATATTAAAAACTAGCTGTTGCCCGCGGCTCCGCCCGCGTGAATTACGATTTTTTTACATAATATACCTTCCTACTGGAATTCCTTGATTTTTCGCGGGATTCTGGTGTGATGTTGTATAGAAACCTGTTCTTACTTTGCACGGGTTATCTTGTGGTGATTTTGAAAACTCCTTTTTCTTAATAAAAATATAAAGTTTCATTAATACGTAGTTGAAAGATCAAAAGGACGATTTTAACTGTCGATATTTCGACCCAGTGGCACAGGTCGTGGTCACTACGTGACCACGACTTGTACCAATGTATCGAAATATCGACAGTTAAAATCGTCCTTTTCATTGTGATTTTTATTCTGAAACCACGAAATATGTCAAAAATTATTAAACCATGTGAAAAGTTGTACTGGTGGTAGAACTCTTCTTTCAGAGTTCGGCCGGGTAGGTACCACTGGGATAAATTACTCTACTAACAATATTCCCCAGCCCAACATAATATAAGAGTCTTTTAAAAATCTTTGCTTCATCTTAATACAATCCAAAACATCAGAATGGAAAATGGCTATATATTTCCTTACGTATAAAAAGACCTTAGATGACAGTCAGTCGGTTAGGATCGATAAGACCTAAGAGTTAAAAATATTTGTGAACCATTATCTTACCCTTTCCATATTGCGGATGATAAAGTTTAAATCTCTTCATGTCTGTCTTAACAGTGCCATCTTAATATAAAGTCAGGAAACAGTAAATAACATGAGAGTTAATTTTTATTTCAAAAAATTCGGTAGTACCTATCTCAGAGTTTTACATTCAAGTTCCACATAAATTGTAGAGATGGCGCTATACGGTATAACGTAGCGATAACGCCAGTTACATGATTTTTGTTCACCCTAAAAGTGAAAAATTTTAAACCATACAAAATCTCTTGCTAAGCCTATTTATTTACGGCTGTAAGGGTACTCCAGTATTACTTGAGCCCTACGTCCTAGCCCTAGGTTCTTTGTGCATTCCGAGTTTCAAGTCACCTACCTACTTGAACTTAAAGGTTCTGATGTCTGTAATTCTGAACTTCAAAAGTGATGATGATAAGATTTGTATGGAATAATCTTTAAAGAACCTCCTTTCTAACAAAAAAAGAATGAATGGAATCGGACAACGCGTTAATGAATTATAACTAAAAAACGTTTGGACTTTGATGCCGTCTTCCAGGGAAACCATGATGAATTTCGGGACAAAAAGTATCCTATGTCCTACCTTGGGGTATGAACTATAATCATGTCAAGTTTCATTTAAATCCATCCAGCGGATTAGCCGTGATGCCCGGTCGTGAAACAGACAGACAGACAGACAGACAGACAGACAGACAGACAGACAGACAAAAATTAAACAAATTACAGTTTTGGCTTCAGTATCGACTAAATAGTGTCCTCCAACAAAAATTTTCAAAATATCTTTAATGTACAGAATTCGACCCTTTACAGTTTTATTATAAGTATAGATATATTTCATTATATCGGATGTGTTTAAAATTTCTGACCTTGTTTTCTTATAAATTAAAAAAAAGATTCCGACGAATTGAGAACCTCCTCTTTTTTTTGAAGTCGGTTAAAAAGAACGTAAGAAGCAAAAAAGGAAAAATTCCCGATTCCCGGGAATGAAATGGGTCGGGAATCCCGAAACCCTACTTACCTACTATTATATTACTACCTTCCTATGTGAATGATCTAGAAATATTCTGGATGAAAAATAAAACTAAATAATTAATATTAAATTACGGCTTTTAATAAATTATAAAATTATTGTCATATTTTCACGATCAGTAAGGACTAAGGTTAGATTCAAAGACTTCTATGTAGGGTTAGATTAGATTAGTTATGTGTGATTATACAGTGTTCTGTTGTATCCAGGCCCTGAAGGCGCTGACTCGCACGAACATGTCCGGCGCGTTGCGAGCGCACGGCAGACCCCACGACACGATTCCGATCTGTTGGTTACGGTCGGAGCGTACCAGGGGACTGCCCGAATCACCCTGAAATAAAAAACAATACATACTCACTTAGCTAAACTCAAGTTTAGTTTATGTGCGCTTGGCGAAAGTGATGAAGTGACCTAATTATAGTCCTGTAACCTATCTATAGATATTTCAACCCACGAAGATGCACCCCACACTGTCAAAAGCCATTTGTATAATATCATTCATTCTCATTCATTCGATTCGTATGGAGTTTGACAGAGCACGTCATCGTAGATTGACAGACTCCACTAGCACAGTTAAATGTCCATGTCATTTGTATCCAGCTGGCAGCCGCAGTGAAAAACGAAATATTCATGAGTTTAGGAATTAAACTTTGCATCAAACATAATATACACAATATGTAGTTGCACTGACGTAATACGGTCATAGAATGTGGAGGGGTTGATGTGCTGGTAGCAATTAGATAGGCTTGCGCTTGACGACAATCATGCCTGATGGAAAGCAATGATGAGGTCTAGCCTAGACCTATTTTCTAGGCAAGCGCGCTCCAACCTAGACCGTCTAGGTTGGAGCGCGCTTGCCTAGAAAATACCTATTCATTCTCCTCTTGATGGTACCGAAATTGTACCTACTTGGCTGGGAACACGGAGGCTGTAAGAGCGTTCCACGTCTTAGCGGTTCGTATCGTTTATAATATAAACGTGGAAGAAAACGTTCCCTGCGAGTTCCTTATGATGCTGTCACAGATTTCGGCGTCTTGTCGTTCTAAGGTACAAAGGTGAAGGAAGCACTAAGTTTTTTTACACTATACAAGTTAGTACCTACTTGACTGCGATCTCACCTGATGGTAAGTGATGATGCAGCCGAAGATGTTAACGTACTAAGTACTAACTTAGAAGTGGTAAGTAAAGTCCCCCTAACGATTTCTACACAGCATCGGAACGCTAAATCGCTTGGCGGTACGTCTTTGCCGGTAGGGTGGTAAATAGCCACGGCCGAAGCCTCCCACCAGACCAGACCTGAGCCAAATTCCAAAGTGGCCTGTGACGGGAATTGAACCCGCGACCTCCACCTCGAATCCGAGCGCGTGTCCCTTGCGCTAGGGAGGTCGTCAAAAAGAAATGACTTACGTTGCACATGCCGCGTCCGTTGGAATGGAAGGTGCAGAGTTCCACGCGTGGGTCCACGGCGGGGACACGCATGTTGATCTCGCGCGCGCGGCGAGCCACGTCCTGCACGCAGCGGTTACCGTCTAAGGTGGAGGCACGGAGCTCGAGTAGGTGAGGAGATAGAGGTCCTCCAGCCTGTGAAAATATTTAACTCTTGACTCCTTTGAAGTGAAAACTTTTATAGCCACGTTGGGCGTTTTGAGATGGAAAAAACCATTTAACTCGTTACTGTAACGTAACACCTCTGTGTTTTTTGGTTGTCACTATAACCAACTATAACTGTCAGGCCAAGCTTACTTATCACGTGATCGAAGAAACTACAGGTAGACGTCGACGTACTAATTTCAGACGGCTGTCGTGCGCCGGCTACTTTGCTCGCATTAGTTCTTGTACGATCTATTTCACGCGCTTCGTTCACCTGATCGCAAGGCAACCTTAGTACGTCGAATGAGATAAAGTTACGCGATAGAAAGACATCACAAACTTGCGTTTGTTGCGTCTTGTTTACGAAGGCGGGGCCAGGCGCTATTGCAAACTGAATTGCACTTTTTGCGTCTGCGCTAGAGTCACTATTTCTTTAGATCAGCTTGCGAAGTGAGGCTTCTGTTTACGTATTCCGTGCTACGTGGCAGAAGGGGTTCGGATGCATCTTCTCTTGATTCGACTGAACAGAAATCCTAAGACACAAATAGTGTGTAAATTACTCGTTTAGTTTTTCCTAACTCACCGAAGTCCTGCCCCAACCAGTGGCTCTGGTAGCAACTCCGCCCCCAATGAAGTCGTAGTTGATGGGCAGCGTTGGTACGCCGGCGGAGAGCGCGATGTTGCTCGAAGTGATCAGCATACCGATGTAGTTCTTGATGGTGTTGTGTCGTTTAGTTTTGTTAACTCACCGAAGTCCTGCCCCAACCAGTGGCTCTGGTCGCGACACCGCCTCCAATGAAGTCGTAGTTGATGGGCAGCGTTGATACACTGGAAGAGAGCGCCATGTTGCTCTGGGTGATCAGGATCCCGATGTAGTTCTTGATGGTGTTGTGTAGTTAAGTTTTTATTAACTCACCGAAGTTCTGCCCCAACCAGTGGCTCTGGTCGCGACACCGCCTCCAATGAAGTCATAGTTGATGGGCAGCGTTGATACACTGGAAGAGAGCGCCATGTTGCTCTGGGTGATCAGGATACCGATGTCGTTCTTGATGGTGTTGTGGTTGTATTGCGGGTGCATGATGCCGCGGGTGAACTGGTGGGAGACGCCTCCGGAATTCCAGCGGGCAGTGCCGACGGTACCACGGAGGGAGCTATTAATACAAAATCGAATGAATTCAATCATATCTTTTACCAGCGAGTGACTACAATATGGTGGGGTTCACACTGTTGGTAATTGGTAAGATCTTAGGGAGTTCTATCGGTTAGGTACCACCGCCAGTATCTGTTAATTCTACCATGAAACAGTAAATATCTGGGTGACCGAACTTTGCTCGGTATTGTTTCTTTTTGCCAATAGATGGCAGCATAAGCATTTTTTTGGTAAATTCGACATTTTCAAAAAATTTGTCCTAGCTACATCGATTTATCGCCCTCAAAACCTCCTGTATTACTAAATTTCATGAAAATCGTTCGAGCCGTTTCCGAGATCCAGATTATATAGAAATATATACCTATATATACAAGAATTGCTCGTTTAAAGGTATAGATAGATAGAATTTTTCAAATTGAAACCTACCTATAACCAACCCCCCGACGTTATTACTGGGAAAAATGAGAGCAGACAACTGATGTCTCAGGATGATGAGCGCAGTGGACCGCATGATTATGGGGCGCACTGCATCTTACATGGCATGCGCATCACAAAAATATAAGGTGAACGTCTTGCTCGTCTCATCATACAAAGAAATTAAAAATTCAGGAACATTTTCGAACTAATGACGGATTAGCAAGCTGAAGTGGCAGTGGGCAAGCCATATCTGTCGCAAAACCAACTGTCGGCCGTTGGGGCCGACGTGTTCTGGAGTGGAGACCGCGTTCCGGTAAGCGCAGCGTAGGTGGACCTACGATGACCTGAAAAAAGTCGCTGGTAGCGGCTGGATGAGGAAGGCAGAGGACCGTGTGTGGTGGCGCACTCTCGGAAAGGCCTGTGTCCAGCAGTGGACGTCTATAGGCTGATTAAGTAAGGAAGTAAGAACATTTTCGAAATAATGAGTATAGGTACCTGCTAGGTCTGTTTCCACCGGCAGCTCTCATGCAGTGAGCGGCGGTGAGCATAGTCCTGCGGGTCACGATGCTGGCGCCGCACAGGAAGCTCCGGGAGATAGTGCCGGTGCTCAGGGCGACCATGTAGGGCACGTTGCCAGCATTTGCACCGCCGACGATGCGAGCGGTGGGGTCGGTGTGGTCGAAGAAGATGGACATATCTTGCTCCTCCTCCTCGATTGGGAGAGCTGCAGATTGGGTACAAATGCATTTTTTTACACTACTGCCCAAAAAAGGAGTGTAATGTTTTTAAGGTTCATGTGCGTATGTATGTAAGTTTCTTTATTCCACCATAACTTCTGAACGGCTGAATACATTTGAACATATGGGGTATCGTTAGCATACTTACATCATTCCGAGTAACACAGGCTATATTTTTTTGGAAAAAGTCGTGTTTTTTAATTTTTAAATTATTTATTTATATTGATTGGTACTTAAAAACCCCAAAAAAAGTAAAATAATATTGCTTAGAAACGATGCATAAACGAAAATTACCTACAGATTTTTAAATAAAACCTAGTTACAGCTTCGGTGTTATACTAAAAAAGTCGTGTGGCACTCGGAGACTGCCGCGGTAAAGCTATTGCATAGAATTTAAAGTTATTTTTAGTTTTGCCATCAATAGAAAAGTAGAACTTTTGGTACCAGGCTAACTTCACACTTTTTAGTTTTTAGTTTGCCATCTATCGAAAAATACCAGAACTTTTTAATGACTTTTTGAAATATCACGTGCGTGAGATACCATCATAACAGTGAGCAAATCCTCATGAATACAAATGTCCATATCCTGCAATTTGTCTACCACGTCCATGAACTTATTTAAATGCTCTCTAATATTGCCATTTTCCATTTTGGACAATATTAACTTCCTATTAACTAAAAGAGAGGCCTTCCTAGCCGGTCCCTTACTGGCATATATAAAATCAAGCAAAGTCCAAATCTCGTGAGCTGTTTTGCAGTTTTTTATTTGCTTCAATTCAGAGGGTGAAATTAAAAGTACTAACTCAGATTGAGCTAAAAGATCCTTCTCTCTCTTCTCTTCATCAGCTTTCTCAAGATTCAGCGGCTTCTCAACAACACTCCATAATTTATTTTTGATGAGTACGGCCCTTGCTTGAATTCGCCATGTGTCGAAATTTTCTTTATTTAAAGTCTCAATTTTTGTACTTGAGCCCGACGCCATCGTGATCAACGTATTTATAGCTTTATCTTTACTCTGCTTTCATATTAAAGTAAAATAAATACTGTTGGAACTTGTGACGAATGTTTTTATTTTACAGTAGTATGACAAGTTAAATAATAATAGAAAACTGTTGCTATGGAGACTGAAGGTACAGTCCTCCTAACAATATCGATAAAACATTATCGACTGTTCCGCGTATAGACGAATCTGTTCAGAGTAATCTTAGGAAGTTTTATCACTAGGTACTATACGGATTTTGTACGCTTATCAATAGTAGAAAAATGGCTTTTCATTGCGGTAATATATTACAGTCAATTTATTGAAGAATTAAAGATCTTACTATTTCAGTTTCTTAAGGGAGCCAATTTTAAAAGAAACATGGACCAAAGCTACTTGAAGGCTACATTAGGTCCCTTCAAAAACAAGTACAATCTGCTCCGAACAGGCCTAGAATCACGTGATTCTAGGCCTGTTCCCGACAGTGTTCAAGTTTCAAGGATATTTGAGTTTTACTTTTCCTCATAATATTACATGAAACAATGTTTTGTATTTCAAATCGGTCTTTACTCAGTTTATTTTTTGGTGAATATAACATTTTCTGAAAATAATCCCAGCTAGATCGATTTATGGTCCCCGAAACCTCCTGTATACCGTTCATGAAAATCGTTGGAGCTGTTTCCGAGATTCAAATATATACACGAATTGCTCGTTTGAAGACCTAAGATTAAACAAAGTTTTGCATGTAGCAACTTATGATAAAAAGTTTTCTCAAATTAGGTAATAGTAAATTCTTTTCCTTCAACAGTTCTCTGATTGGCCCATTATGTCATTTTATGTGATTTTTTATGAATCAGGAGAAATAAATTAAATTTGATTTTTTCATATTGATTTTTTCAACTTTATCGATAATTTTACGAGTCACGGTTAAGATGCATCACTATACTTTGACAGTTATCAAAAATTTAAGTTTATTCTTTGCCATTGAAATTTTAACCTTAATTACATAAAAACAGAGTTCCTAAAAAAATTTTTAAAATACGAATCAACTAGCGCTGGTGCGGGCAAAAGCGGAACTATAGGTATATTTTAAGTCAATTTTTGCAATATAAATTATATGCCTGTGACAATAAGGTTGACTTTAATGTTGGCTTGTTGGTTGGTGGAATTTTTTCGTTACGGTTTTTCTGGATTCGGTTCACCCGTCAAGGCCCGCGATAGAAGCTATGCAATAGCTTAAAAATGTTTAAGTAGACAAGTTTTAACCCTAACGAAACAGCAAAATTTTTTTTGGGCAGCACCGCCGAGTTATTATGTACAGTAAGGGAACGAAAAGGTTCGTCAATTTTCAAACAGATTCGTTTGCACTAGTCGATTGTTTTCGCATGTTGATATTATAGAATCTTGCAGTACTTACTAGTGCAAGCGAACATCGACACTAATGTGACAAACCTTTTCATTCCCCGACTATACGGCGGCACTGTCATTTTTTGACCAATTTCTATGAAACGTGAGTGATATTCTTTGTACGAAAAGAAAAATTATAAAATTGAAAAGAGAATTCGTAATTTGTAAAAGTTCATACCGAAATGTATGACTTTCAAAAAGTGTACTCTAGATGTACCTATTTTGAAATAAATATTATTTGATTTGATTTGATTCGAAAATCATAGTTTATTAAAGGTCATCGCTCGATTTTTAAAATAAAATGAACTTACCATTGCTCCCAAGGAGTATAGCGAGGCACAAAATAGCTACTTTGAAAGCCATGACTTCGGTCTGGAGTAATCAAATTCCGTCCACAAACACATTTTTATACCAAACTAAATACTAATACTAATTAATTATGATAAGATTTTCCGTCTAAATTAAGGATTAAAAACGTAATATTTGATTATGTAGCTGTAATCTTGAGAACGTTCAGCAAATATTTTCCTATCTAATATTATTAATAAGTTTTACACAATGATGTAAAATAACAATTATTACATACGTATTTTTTGGAGATAATTAAAACCTTCATAACAAAAACAAATCAGTTGTTTTAAATCTAATATTTTTTTGCTTAGCTTTTTGGGGTCGTGTCTTTTTTTAGAGAAAAGGTAGCAATTACTTTAAGTTTTAACTTTTGATTCATGGCCAAACTAACAGACTGATTACCAAGTAGATTATTTATTTATTTAAATTAATCACAAATAAGTATATAAAAATAACATAGAAAATATACATAATTTAAATCGGTGATCTGCTATAGGATCTACTGTATACGGTTTAAGATACTGTATTGTGGAGATCATCATTCCATAATGATACAAAAAATTAAGATTATAAATAAATATTACACAATATATTAAGATTTAATAAAGGGTTATACAGAACTTAAAAAAAAGACGTGTGGCACTCGGGGACTGCCGCGGTAAAGCTATTGCATAGATACAACCAATGCCACCTAGACGCGATTTGCAGAACTAAAGAGACAAGCGTGATATTTCAAAAAGTCATTAGACGTTCTGCTATTCATCGATAAAGGCAATACGTGAAAAATTGTGTTAAATTTCTATAGGGCTACAAGACATTTTAAAGTGATCCTTTAAATAAGAACTTTACGGTTGATTTCACATTTACTAATAATTTTCTTCTAGAACATTGACATTCAAATTTCGCTATTCAGCCAGTACTGCACATAACATATCGATAAAACATTATCGACTTTAATTAGAATGTTCCGCGTATAGACGAATCTGTTCAGAGTAATCTTAGGAAGTTTTATCACTACTGTAAGGATTTTGTACGCTTATCAATAGTAGAAAAATAGCTTTTCATTGCGGTAATAGATTACAGTAAATTTATTTAAGAATTAAAGATCTTACTATTTCAGTTTCTTTAGGGAGCCAATTTTAAAAGAAAAATGGACCAAAGCTACTGGAAGGCTACATTAGTTCCCTTCAAAAACAAGTACAATCTGCTCCGATCATTTTTTGGAGAAGGATTTTATTGTTAAGAAAAGAATATATATAAAACTGGAGCGGAACCACGTAAAATTGATGATTAAACGAACTTTGTTCATCTTGACTTCACTTTACGAAAATACAGGAGTAGGCATTAGTATTTTCGTAAAGTGTTGTTTAATTTTATTCATAGCTCTTTAGAGTTATTTCTATTAAAGGAGTTAACAATGATATTTTTATTTAATTTCCATAATAATATTGTTATTTGGGTTTTGGTGTAGGTATAATAAGGTCATTAAGATTTAAAGTGACCTTAAATTATATTTTTAACTGAATAGTGTGAAGTAAGAATATTCTCAAGAGATTTAAAAAAAAGCCATAGAGAAATCATTTTATAAGTCTATTTTAAAGTTGATTCTGTTTATTCCTGAGTTCTAATAAAGTGATAACAATAGAAACTGAAGATAGTCTGAAAAAGGCATGTTTTCTAATATTGTCAGACAGTAAACATCTTATACAATATTATAGTATACATGTATGTATAACCGTGTTGAGTTTCTCATTTCACATAATACTAAAATTTTAACTGAAGGCATAATTGTTATTCTTAACAGTTATTCATGTTATAATAATGTTGTTTAATATCATTAATTGTTATTTTAACAGTCACCCCAACACTACTATCGCTGTTGTACTGGTTAGTTGTAAACAAAAAACCACATATACAATTGGAATACAAATATTAGACAGTACTTTTTAAGTTCTTCAGTTTCTGCATCAAGACCATTTTTTAATTTAGCAGTCTTTCAGTTGAAAAATGTGATCTGATTTTTCCAAGTTGATAATCGCAAAAATCAACGAGCAAATATAACTATTAGTATTCATGTTAATATCGAAATACAGGAATGAATTAAAAATATTTTGATTCATCGCGCACTGGTGCGTGTATAGTCAAAGTCAACAGGCCTAGAATCACGTGATTCTAGGCCTGTTCCCAACAGTGTTAAATTAAAGTTGACACTTGAGTGACAGTGTTTCAAGGATATTTGAGTTTTTACTTTTCCTCATAATATTACATAAAACCATTGATTTAATTTGCATAAAACAATGTTTTGTATTTCAAATCGGTATTTACTCTGTTTATTTTTTGGTGAATATAACATTTTCTGAAAATAATCCCATCTAGATCGATTTATCGTCTAGATGGGATTATTTTCAGAAAATACCAATCTAAAATTCGAAAGTATATTTAAATATACCATTTCTTTCAGCAAAAATATACCTAATGATTCATGATAAGAGTCGTATTAACCGAAGCTCATATTGTGTCAGAAAACAATTTTAATCCTGGTTTTCCCAATCATAATTATATAAAAGATTTAGGTAAGTTAATTCATGTTGATCCGTGCATTTTAGTTTTTAATAATTCATATTGATCTGGGTAGGTACCTATTGTAATTTATCTTGACATCTTTTTTTCGCATTATGAAGGTTACGCTGATTATCATTTTTTTCTTGAATGTGTGTTGCATAAATTATTTAGATACGAAAAAGTAAATCTACTCAGATTCAGCATCTACATAAATATATTACTTATCTTAAAACTTCTACTGGCATATTTGGCATTTTGTCTTGCTTGCATATTTGGCATTTTGTCAACAAACTAGCGGCATTGTTAAAGTATATATTAAAACACTTGACCGTCACTGGAAGCTTATATTGAGAGAAGCGTATCCGTTTCCGTCCGTTTCATGACGGTATCATGTCTCCTTATCGTACTTTTTATGACGTCAGAACCGGCTCTGTGGCGACACCTAGCGGCGTCGCGCGCCTTTTGGTTTATATAATGGTTCGGCGCGCTTCTTAGCTCATTGGCGTTTTAGTTTCCGTCGAAGTAACTTGCAATCGTTCCACATAGAACATTGCATTTGAATACTAAAGTGTAAAGTGCAAACTAAAATTATTATAAAGTGAATTGTGTTCGTCGTGAATTCGCAGTAAGTAGTCTCCTTGTTTTAATATAATCAGTATCTCCGCCTGTCACGCGGGAGACCGGGGTTCGATTCCCCACCTGAGAGTTAAATAAGTATAAGTGATCATTATTTTTAACGGTTTTTCCGTTCGGATCACTATATGAATATTTATTTTGTTAAATTGTTCGTACTTATGATGATGTAATGTAAAATTACTCGTTTTAACTTGTTTGTGTGCATGTGTTTGTGTCTCTGTGTGTTAATTTCATTTCAGTAACAGGTAAAGCAATGAAAGAAATGGCTGGCCCAAGCGGGCAGACTCGCAAAAGGTCATGCAGCCTTTCTCATTGCTTATGCTCATCAAAAATGTATGCAAACAATACTTCACAATAATGACATTATATGATAAGCGTTGACCCGAATTAGTGGCATAACACAAGAAACTTATAAAGTAATCATACTCCAGGTTGATACACCTAGAAACAAACGAGAAGGTAAAAATGTATGATACTTTACTCCATTACGCCTCGCGCGTACACGCATACACCGCTAGTTAATTCAAGTAAGCCGTACGCAGCTACTGTAGTATCACATACTGCATTTTAAAATTAAAATAAAAACAGCCTGTCAGGAGGCTATAAAAGTATCGCTTTCTTGGATCAGAGAAAATAGTAATAAATTGAACTATTAACTGGAAAAATTTAAATTTTCGGATTTATTGCACTAGCGTGCGGCAAGCGATCAGAAAGTATGAGATGCGCCAAAAAGAATCGTGAGCCAGGCTCGTGATTCTTTATTTTAAGCTTCGCTAAATAAAATACTACCTTCGAGTACTTCAATTCAGTTTTACGTCTAGTTTGAAAATTTTTTTTCGGCAGCAGAATCACTCCCACAATGGGTAGAAGTATTAGAAGCATTACCGTTCCATCGCGTGGAACTACTTGGCCTGGACATTGCTTGAAGTATTGCCGGCACGATCATTACAGCCCACCCTCATGGAGTGGCGCCTACGTATAATTCGCAAAAAGGTCAATCTTTTCCTCAGTCATATTATGCGAATCAAACAGACCGACGCCCCTCGCAGGCAAGGTATTTCTAGCATTGTTGTTCCATCGCGTGGAACTTCTTGGCCTGGACAGTGCTCGCAGTGTGTCCTGCACGTCCATCACATCCCACCCTCGCGGGGTGGTGCCAACGTACAAATTGAACAAAGGAAGATCAATCTTTTTCCAAGTCATATTATGCAAATCAAACAGACCGACGCCTCTCGCGGGGGCAAGGTATTACACAAGCATTGCCGTTCCATCGCGTGGAACTTCTTGACCGAGACAGTGCTCGCAGCGTGTCCAGCATGTCCATTACATCCCACCCTCGCGGGGTGGTGCCAACGTACAATTTGAACAAAGGAAGGTCAATCTTTTTCTAAGTCATATTATGCTAATCAAACGGACCGACGCCCCTCGCGGGGGCAAGGTATTATACAAGCATTGCCGTTCCATCGCGTGGAACTTCTTGGCCGAAACTGTGCTCGCAGCGTGTTCAGCATGTCCATTACATCCCACCCTCGCAGGGTGGTGCCAACGTACAATTTGACCAAAGGAAGGTCAATATCTTTTCTCAGTCATATGCGAATCAAACAGACAGTCGCCCCTCGCGGGGGCAAGATATTAGAAGCATTGCCGTTCCATCGTGTGGAACTTCTTGGCTGGGACATTGTTCACAGTGGACAGTGCAGCATTGTGTGTTCAGTACGATCATTACAGCCAACCTCATGGAGTGGTGTCATCGTATAATTCACACAAAGGTCAATCTTTCCTCAGTCATATGCAAATCAAACGGACCGACGCCCGTCGCGGGGGCAAGGTAATATACAAGCATTGCCGTTCCATCGCATGGAACTTTTTTGTCCTGGACAGCCTCGCAGTGTTGCTAACACGATCATTACAGTCCACCTTTGCATAGTGGACACCAATATATAAATAATAACTCTCACTAAGGCCAACCTCTTCTCAGTCGTATGCAAAGCAATCAGACCGTCGCCCCTTTGCGGGGGCAAGGGGTTATAGAAACATTGCCGTTCCATTGCCGTTCCATTCCAGAACTTCTTAGCCTGGACACAGTTCTCGCAGTGTTGCCTGCGCGATCATTATAGCCCACGCTAGCGAAGTGGACACCATCTTATAAATAATTCACACAATCTTTTCTCAGTCATATGCTAATCAGTCAGATCGTCACTCCTCGCGGGGGCAAAGTATTGTAAACATTGCAGTTACTCGGCCTGGATGGTACACGATGTCTTTCCAGCATGATCCAGAATAAATCACCCTCGTAAGGTGCACAGCAGTATAGGAAAGATTATCTTTGCGCTGTATATTTCGCAAGGAGCTCGCGGTCCGAGAGGACACGACTAGTGACGAATAAGTATGTCCACATCCGACAGAATGAAATTAGAGAATTTGACTCTTACCATTCTCTCAAAGCGGGTAGTTATAAACATCTTTCAAAATTGAAAGAAATAGCGGTGTCTCGAGGTAATAATATAAAAGTCAGTATGAGGGTATCGCGTACCTTTAATCAAAAATCACGTCTGTATTTCCCAACATGACGGGAAAAATATTTCACACTCCTTTTTCAAGAAAAATAATATATGCAATGGCACACAAAATGAAAAGCATGGCGTCTTACACACCAAGCTTTCCTTCCACTATTTGACCAGACGGGTTATTTCAGTCTCAACCGATATTCGACCTCAAGGCACTAAACGATTGTTTTTGACAAGAATCATTTCACTGATAAAATGTACCGCATTCCGGGTTTCCGGCAACCCCAAGACTTGTTGAGCAAAGTGGATATACTTAACACAAGCCTACTCCCATAAAGGCGCTTTCTTCCACGCCTTTCCTAGGTCAGCAAATAAATTTCGATAAATCCGTTCTTTTGTGGCATTAGATCATAGTTTATTTAGGAATAGTCAAATGAGGTACTTATTCAATAATGTAATTAGGATTTTAAATGAAAGTCTAGTCTAAAGTCAAGTCTAAGTCTAAAGGATTTACAATGAATATAGGACTTTCGAATTTTGCCAGATTTGTTGTTCAACGAGGACGACTGAATTATCGGCACTTGTAGCTTTTCAAACACATGATTCTGCCGGACCTATCTTGGATGATGAGTGCCTTATCCAAATCCGCCAATTTTGGTGAATGCATTAAACGAACTTGTTAAGTGAAAGGAGAAGAATTGTCAGCTACTAACCTCAAAACTTTATCTTCCGCCAGTTTTGGTTTTTGGTAAACACGTGTCTCGCACCTAGTTTGGGAGCATTACTGGATTTATCGTAGTATTGTACATGATAGGAACAAATACTACTTCCAATCAAAAGGAAGTGTTGGCCCTACTATTTGCTTTTCTAAGACGTACTCACACCGGGCGTCAAAGTTTAATTTTATTCAAGGCGACAGCAAGTCTGCAGTGACTTATTTAAAAAGACAAGTGGGACGAGATTTTCACCCAGATTGAAAATAACTTACATGTCCCGAAATTGCTAGATTGACATCAATCATACTACAACATACAAGTAAATCCCAGGCAGGTTCAACAGTTATACGTGTTGCGTACCTTCTGTCAAGTATCGCCAACCTCCACAGTGGCACTTATTTCCCGATATGAAAATAGTAATGCAAAGTTGGGAATCCCAGTAGTCGATCTATTTGCTTCGAAGAATACACACGTAGTACACAACTATGTATACCAAAGCTTGATTCATCTAAATAAGCCAACGGAAATATATTTTTTAATTCAGAGTCTGAACGCTCGCTACCCCGTTAAATCTGAAAAACCAACAAAAGTTTCTAAATTGACACTAATAACCCCACCGGCTCACAAATAGTACCATTTAATTTATATATATGAATAATAAATTAATTATCTTCAATGCAAATTTTTTACACAAACCAGGTTTGGACGTATGGAGTGCCGAAAAATCAAGTTAGTAGCCATGCAAAACGTAAAACATATTATGATAGCAAAGGTTTCAAAATCCATCGATCTGTTATCTAAATAAGTTAAACTCTTACTTATCTATTTATATCATACAGGGAGATGTTAAAAGCCTTTTTTAAAACATCTCGTCATACTGCGATGTTATTACTTCCTTATTCAGAAAGAATTATACATACTTTACCTACTTTACAGTATGTTGTATTCTGGCCGTAACTCGGATCAAAAACTTATACCAGTGTTTAACGGCAGTCAGGTTGGATGTTGCTCTGAATGTAGATAATCCCTAATTAACAACCCTATTTGATTATTATTGATAAATATTTCATTATTAAATGTTTAACGAAATATTTCAATTTATAATAATCTATTCATTTAATCTATTCAATTAAAGTCGCTAAAACTCGCGCACAGTTATTGCAAGTTTGTTCAAAGAAGCTGGCATATCTGCTACTCCTGGTAGTGTTAGGTCTGTAGCTGTAGCTTCCAACAGCTGATGGAAAGATTCACTCCCTTGATATGATATTGCAAATCGTGCAAATTGGCAATCAACCAATACTTGTAAACGTGAAGTGATTGACAATTATAATAATTCACTCAACTTTTCAATTCGATTTGTTATTAATATTATATTCATGTACAATATATTGTTAAGGAATAATAGTAAAAATTATTATTTTTAAAAATAATTGTTAGAGAAACATTATATATTTCTCGTATACAAATTATTCTACTACATCACATTGGCGTAAGACGTCTAATATGTGGCGACACCAGGCGAAAACAAACAGGCTCTCAATATAAGCTTCCAGTGACGGTCAAGTGTTTTAATAGTAGCGTTTTACCTGAAAATAAAACGTTTATTAAAATACTTACCTCACTGGAAGCTTCCAGTAATTCCTGCCTGGTGATATTATAGAGCCAATGAGCTAAGAAGCGCGCCGAACCATTATATAAACCAAAAGGCGCGCGACGCCGCTAGGTGTCGCCACAGAGCCGGTTCTGACGTCATAAAAAGTACGATAAGGAGACATGATACCGTCATGAAACGGACGGAAACGGATACGCTTCTCTCAATATAAGCTTCCAGTGAGGTAAGTATTTTAATAAACGTTTTATTTTCAGGTAAAACGCTACTATTTTACTCTATGTATGTCTAATTTTCGTGTTCCTCTCTTTACTTTTTCAGCTTGCGATTGAATGCTTCGTTTGTTGCATGTGGAATGACTTCTCGCCAGATTACTTCAGATCTACCACGCTTCCCAGGACGTCGAAGATTTTCCCTACAGGAAAGTTAATAGGCACAACCTTACCTTACTCGTACAGTGGCACCGGTCCACGCGTCTTCGAGTAATCGGTGAACATACATAAAAAATAAAATAAAAAAACATTCCGACGAATTGAGAACCTCCTCCTTTTTTTGAAGTCGGTTAAAAATACGCTACGCTTAGAGGACGAGAAATATGTGACATAGTTGAAGCCAAAAATTGCTCAAATATGGCTACGCGCGTCGTACCATTTCGGTACCGCTGACAGCACATAGGTACCGCTGCCGGTCGCTTACATTAGCGCCCTGCGCCATTTTACAGTTTTGACAGATTAAAAATCCGGCTTCAGGGAGGAGCCTAAAAATACATGCGTGACGTCACTTAGTGCTGATCTTTCATATGTTTAATCAATGGTCTCTTGTCAGAACAAGAGTGGGTTGAATATTATTAAAACAAGTGATATAAGTACGTAAGGTTTAATTGAGTAGGTATGTAAATCTTTCCGTGGTCAGTAGGCCAGTTCAGTGGACAGTGTTTTGGTTAAGCCAAGCCCTGAAGGCGCTGACTCGCACGAACATGTCAGGCGCACCGCGAGCGCACGGTAGACCCCACGACACGATTCCGATCTGCTGGTTCCGGTCGGAGCGCACCAGGGGACTGCCCGAGTCACCCTGAAAACAATAAACAAATAAACATTTAGCAAAATATAAAAGGTCAGCTTTACCCTGATTCACTAAAAAAAACGAGTGTCGCTTTCACTAAAAAGACACTCTGTGGAATAACACCTTAAACAAAACTCCAATTTTTAATTTCATGTGTGATTCAGATCTAGCTAGCTATCTGTGACTTCATCATAAAAAAATGGGTGATTGCTGATTAGTAAGAGGAACTTTCATTCTAGATTTCCGAAGATTTTCTTCGTGATGGGATTTTCTGGCACGTGAAAAACCCATTTTCTTTTGACAAGCCCCCTGCGCTATACTGTCCAAAAAACTGTGTTTTAATACTCATTATAATATCCCCTACAGACTCACGGCGAGAAAGTTCGTCGAGAATTTGGCAGACTTCTCGAAAAAACAAACTATTAATTGTCTACACTCTCAATTTTCTCGCTTGTGATTAGAAGAATCCTCCTTTGTATCGGGCCAAAATACCGACGCCGATCGGAGAACAGGCGAGCGCGAGAACGAGACGGCGAGAAACTCCTCACATTCGCGCTTCTCTGGTGATCTCGGGGGTTCTCGGCGTGAGTCTGTAGGCGGCATGAGAATATCTTACGTTGCAAGTTCCGCGTCCGTTACTGTGGAAGGTGCAGAGTTCAATGGCGGGGTCCACGGGCGGCGCGCGCATGTTTATTTGCTGAGCGACGCGAGCGACCTCTGTGCGGCAGCGGTTGCCGTCCATGACAGTTGGGCGGAGCTCGAGCAGCGTCGGCGACAGAGGACCTCCAGCCTGAAACAGTACTTTACTGTGTTAAGGCTATCACGGAGCACCACAATGAAGTTAAATCTGAGTAGTTCTGCTGTAACCCGCTTGAGCAGCGCCACTTTGCGTGTAGACCTGTCACTCTAGCTTTCTAGTTGGCCGAGGTGAGGCGAGTGGCTGCGAGAGCAAGTCGGAGATTAGTATTATACTAACCTCTCACTCCAACTCGCAGTCACTCGCCTCGCCTCGGCCAACGTGTAGATCTAACATCAAATATTCTTTCTGATTTATTTATTTCGAAAGTTTCGTTCCGGGACATGCAAAGGTCGAAGACCATACAGCTAGTAATAAGAAAGATTTCTATTAAAAAATTAGTAGGTAGTTTATCACTTGGACAGGTCTGACACACACTAGCGAAACTAGTGGGAGAAATGGCAAACATAGGCCTCATTGACGATTGGATATTATACTAGGTAGGTACTGTTGAATAAAAAATAAATAAAAAAAATACCTTGTAAACTAGGATAAAAATAAAGACTTACGCTGAAAAAAATATTAAAACCCAGCAAAGATTTGACACACAGCCACAAAAGAAGGCAGAATTTAAATCATTTTTTGGAGTTTCTAGGGTTTTCTATCCCTTTCTCGCAGAGTGAAAATTTGTAAAAAACCAAAGAAATTGGTGTGTCCCACTGATCTCTATAGATAGTATATAGGATCAAACATCTATAAAATTGACACTTAATGTTTTGTGCTGATTTGAAGCGCCCCCCTCGGAGGTTCACGGAACTAAATTAACATCTGTTGCTAGTGACCGCAATGACCGTCGTTTTGAATGCCATTTTATTTTAGTTCCATGTATTTTAGTTCTATGGACGATCACGTCAGGTTACGCAACAATCAGCGCTAAAATGGCGAAAATCAAGTGTCTTCATTTTTACGTTGACAGTCTGAGGTCCATCTTACTAGTATACAGGGTTATATAAAAACTAGTAGGTCGCGTGAGGGCGCGGGCCACATGTGGCCCGCGTGCCGTCTTCCCCCCTATTTGCCTTCCAACTTTTAGTCTCTTCAATATTCCCCATACATTTTCTATGGAAAAAAAAATCCGCCATATTGGATTTTTTTTTCTATTCATCACCTAGACCTTTGAGTCCTGATTAACTCTTGTCAAGAAACCGTTCTTCCATCTCTTATACTTTCCGAGATATCGACGAAATTCGAATGGCGGCCATTTTTAATCCGCCATTTTGAATTTTTTTTCAGCTCACTGCCAATTGCATGACGTTTCGAATGACATTTGGTCGAGCACCCCCCACCTATCTTCAATACCCACGCCGTGCTCTTCACCCGTCTCCTCAATCCTCAATCATCAGCTCTTTCCGTATTTTTCCTCCTCATGAATTTACCCCTCTATACGACATCATCCTTGAAAAAAATATTTTTCATACAAAATTGTTCAGGAGAGGTGATCAATCAGTCAGTCAGTGGCCAATCAGCACAAGCAGCTATATATATAGTACCTAATAATACCAAATCTCTCTCGAACTGTAGTTGTTTACATTAACACTAACAACTTTTGTTCTGCGACTTTTCAAAATTCAGTACTAATTTATTTCATACAAAAAATATTATTTCTGTAAAGTGGCATTACACTGTTGCGATTTTGCGCCGCTGTACCATTGCCACTTGCCGATGTAACATTACAGAGTAGGAACAAGTAGAGTAAGTATCTCTGTAAAATACTTATTGAATTTTTGATATTTCTCAAAATATAAAGTATAAAAAAGGTCATAGAACAAAAGTTGTTAGTTTTAATGTAAAATATCTGGGTGACCGTAGTACCTATAACTACTGGCCAATAGATGGCAGCAGGAGTCATATTTTTATTATTTTTTCGTAAATTCTACATTTTCTAAAAATAGATCCTAGCTAGATCGATTTATCGCCCCCAAAACCCCCTGTATACTAAATTTCATGAAAATCGTTCAAGCCGTTTCCGAGATTCAGATTATATAGAAATACTAGCTGACCTGGCAAACGTTGTTTTGCCCTTAGGGGTACTAAAAATAGATAAATTGAGATTTAAACTATCCTATCTCTCAAGTTGGATCGAACTGCACATGGTGTGCGAATTTCATTATAATCGGTTAAGTGGTTTAGGAGTCCATTGAGGACAAACATTGTGACACGAGATTTATATATATTAAGATATATATATACAAGAATTGCTCGTTTAAAGGTATAGGATCGGATAAATACAGGCCGAGAGCGATTAGGTATTTTTTACATAACCCTGTATAATAGAGGTCAGTGGTGAGTCCTAATAACCCTGCAATCCTGAAATGAGTTGTAATTTGTGGGACTCACGGAAGTTCTGCCCCAGCCGGTGACCCTGGTAGCGACGCCGGCGCCCGCGAAGTCGAAGTTTACTGCGAGGAGTGCAACAGTTGAAGAGATGGCCACGTTGGTCGTAGTGATCAGCACTCCGATGTCGTTCTTGATGTTGTTGTGGTTGTATTGGGGGTGCATGACGCCGCGCGTGAACTGGTGGGCGACTCCGCCCTGGTTCCAGCGGTTGGTGCCGACGACACCGCGGAGAGTGCTAAAATAAACAACGTACAACGGTTGCAATATCTGTGGACCTCGCTGGAATGCGGACCCCCTTCCCGTTCTCCTTTCACCTCCCCGCGCTCGCCCCGGCTTGATTGTTTTGCGCACCATATTAGAGCGCTGAGACGACGTGACGTCATCGAGCCAGGTCCACAGATATTGTAACCGGGTTAAATATACAGACGTGGACACAGGACCCGGCCGACCGCACGAAACGGTGTCGCCGGTTTGCTGGTGTCAAAAATGTTTGCATTGACACCAACAGCGTCAGTTGTAAGTCGACCGCTATATGTTCTATGGACAGCGGTCCATGCCACAGATTACTTTACTTGTTATTTAGTTTCCGCAGGGACGATTTCCGCCATATTGTGGCATGTTGGTGGAAATTTTGACAGAAGGCTCTACTATTTTCTGTACAAAGAAGGTTTGTATAAAATGTTCTGATGACCACATCCTCCATGTATATTCATGGACGATGTGGTCATCAGAACATTTTACACGGACATATATATAACTTGTAGGGAGCTCAAGAAGGCACCCGAGCTGGGAAAAGCGCCGAGAGTAATGTACCGTTCGGATGTCCTCCCGCGTTTCGGCCCAAGAGTGCGAGAGGGCGGTGGGGCCATGGGAAGGTGGTGGGTTCCTTATCGGAGATGCATAAACGGTACAGATGCATATTATTATACATAGGTATGTATAGGTACGTATTATTAAAAAGATCAAGTGCTGCTTTCCGAACGTAGCGGTAGAGTCTGACATTTCGCAAGTGCCTGTAAATTAGGCCTACGTGAAAGAATAAATATTAAGATTTTTTTTAATTGGAGACATACGCGCTAGGCCTGTTTCCTCCAGCAGCCCTCATGCAGTGCGCGGCGGTGAGCATGGTCCTGCGGGTCATGATGCTGGCGCCGCACAGGAAGCTACGGGAGGCAGCGCCGGTGGTCAGGGCAACCATGAAGGGCACGTTACCAGCATTGGCACCGCCGACGATGCGAGCGGTGGGGTCGGTGTGGTCGAAGAAGATGGACATATCCTGCTCCTCCTCCTCGAGGGGGAAGGCTGAAAATAATTTTAGAAATCGTATCCATTCCTTATATGTCGATGGCGATAAGATTTTTTTTTGGAAAACGAAACCCTTATAACATTACTTATGTAATTATGGCCCGACGTCAGTATAGGTACAATTCTTAAAATTTGAAAAACTTTTTATTTTTATTAAAAAAAAAAGGAAAACCGGAACGTCGATATTTCAAAATGGGATAACAATATTGAGTGGGGTTTTATATGAAAGAGCTAAAATATGTATAGAATCCGGGATTACGGGATAATTAAAATTAATTGAAAGCAATTGACCTCATTTTACAAAGTTAAGTTTGCGGTTACCCTACAATTACTATATAAACCATCCTTGAAGTGCGTATGAGTGTTTACTAGGGGCAAGGTCGGGCTGAATCATTTACTAAATTATTATGTATCTAGATACAATCTTTTTATCAAGCAATCAGGAATGAATCTGATAAATACTTAAGTGCGCGTAAAATAGTTATAATAGATAAATACCTCATTATCTATTAACTATTATTATATTTTTAAATAAGTAATTCAAATAATTAGAACACATCAATCAATTTTTCAATTCAAATTTTATGCGGATACTTAATTATTATAATCTTATTAATTACTTAAATAATTATATTTTTTATAGTTTTGTTTATCAGCTTATTTTTACTTACCATTGCTGCCGAGGAGTGCAGTTAGATATAAAATCAATGCGATTTTGAATGCCATCTTTCGACCTAGACTGACATTTGTTAAACAAAATTCACCCTATTTATAGATCACTTAGGTTATGAAAGATACCTAGGGAAAGGATAAGAAAATATCCATGGATTAAAATATACTTAATCAAATAATTTAAATCGTAGGTACTTATTCGATTTTTAGATTCGGAATTTAAGTATACTTAATATTATACCTTTGCCTCCTATCTTTTCTTTCTGTATAATTTTTTTTTATTCATTACTTTATCGATTAGACAATTAGTGCATTTTAGCCTACGTATAGGTATAATTTACGTATTATAATTAGGTATATAATATTATGTTACAATATGTAACCCTTCCAAAATATTACAGACACCTAATTTCACATTATTTCCAGAATTGAGATACCTAGTTAAAATAATGCGTACTTATTAGTGTATTGTCTTTTCTTTTAGCCTCTATCAAAAAATTAAAACTAATCTATCCATTCGTTTTTTTTTGACACATGAGAATAAGCGAAGGACTAGAGAGTGACAAACGTAGGTACAGTGGTCTCTCTCTAGTCCCTCGCTATTGCTATATCTGTCTCATGTGTCAAAAATAAAATAGACGAATGGAAAGAGTTAATAAGGTTCTGTCGCCTTTTAAAGTGCGGAACCTTGCATTATCTCTTAAAAGAGGAGGCGCCCTAAGGTGCGGCAAGGGCGCCACGAAGGGAAGCAAGGGTATCAGCACAGACTATTTTGGGTCAACTTAATAGCCATGTAAATAAATAAATAAATAGCGGACAACATCACATACATTGCTCCGACCCTTTAGTAAGTAGCTTATGCACTTGTGTTAGGGAAATCAGAAACAACGAAGGTACCACAACACCCAGACCCGAGACAATGTAGAGAAATTAATTTTTCTACATTGCCCCGACCAGGGATCGAACTCGGAACCTCAGAGATGGCGGCGCCACTTTTAAAACATCTCAACGAACAAACAGATCAAAAAATTTGGGCGCAATTATGGACGGATTAAAAATAATAAGTCCACTCCAGGATTAGATAATTAATTCTTTGTTTATCAATAGGAATTAAAGATATCATTAACACATTTTTACCTACTAATTTTTAGGGTTCCATAACAAAATGGTACAAATGCATATCTGTCCGTTTGTCACACTCGATTATTTCAGCAACTATTTGACATGCTATATCGAAACAATCTGTCCATGAGTTGGGTTTGTACTTTGCCCTTTTTAGGGCTCTGTACCCTAAGGGTAAAAACGGGATCCTATTACTAAGACTTCGTTGTCCGTCCGTCCGTCACCAGGCTGGATCTCTTGAACCGTGATAGCTACAGACTTGAAATTTTCACAGAATATGATGTATTTCTGTTGCCGCTATAACAAAAATTAATAAAAAAATTAGAATATAATAAATATTTAATAGGGCTCCCGTACAACAACGTGATTTTTAGGGTTCCATACCAAAATAGTAAAAATGGAACCCTTATGGTGAGACTTTCTCCGTCCGTCTGTCACACTCGATTATTTCAGTAACTATTAAACCTGAAATTTCCTGAAATAATCCGCCAAAAACAAAGTTAGGTTTGCGGTTTGCCAACAAAAGTACCTACATGTATACTCGTAAATTCAAGAACCAAAGTGATTCTTTTAATGTTTTACGTCTTTTATAGTATGGAACCCTCGGTGCGCGAGTCCTACTCGCACTTGGCCGGTTTTTTTTAATTTATCCACGCAACCTTGTCGCTGAAGCACTTTATCGCGGTACGCGCGTCCAAATCCGGATATTTCTACTTAACTATAAGCCTAATAAGGATTGATTAAAATGCATTTCAATTTAATTTCAAAATTATTTATTTACAATTTTACAATATATTCGATTACTTTACGAAGTGTAATCGGAGTAAAACGTTGAAATCAATTTTTTGATTTCCGTAATACACACTAAAATACTAAGTGTTTTTTGACAATTTAAAATTACAGTAGGACATGACATGGCAGAAATTAGCCCTTATTCAAGTCGGCCATAATATGTATTCGATCACATTTGCCATAACCATAGTAACCACCCCTTCAACTTTTTCTTCCACTATTAAGCATGAATCTCCTGATAGAATCAGAGGGGTTTGGCGACACTTCACCGCGCTGGCCATATGCGGGTTGCCAAGCTTCACACACCTTTAAGAACTATCAGGCATGCCGGTTTCATCACAATGCCTCCTTTTACCGAACGGATATTTTGTTTCTACTCAAACCGTCTCAATTACAATAAAATTTCAGTGTTTTTTGGACTCTATTCAGTTGTGATTGGGTTGGTTTTAGCTTGGAGGGAAACTCAAAATATCTTTATTTCACTTCGGCCTAACGTACAGAGCGACAAGGCTATTTTGGCGCGTGGCCAAAGTCTGAACTAACGCCGCTATCTTGTGCTACTGTTTGATAGTTCGCTGTGTCAGTATATCACTATTGTATGTTATGTTGTTTTTGCTTACTATTAACTATTTTAAACTAAAATTGAGGAGATTTTATTTTATGGCTGCCTTTGTTTTGCAACAGCGCCCTCCTTCAAGTACCAAGAGAGCCTTGTCGGACTGTAAGTCATGTATGATGTAACGTAACTCATGTAAAAAGTAGCTTTACTATAGCGCACCCACGTGACGCTTCGCAATCTATTGCACGCGCAACTCCTGAATTTTTTTTCAATATCAGAGGTTTTTGCACTCTATTCGGTTGTGATTGGGTTGGTTTTAAGTTGAAGGGATGGTCGATTTCAGTGATCAATTAAAATTGGCCCTAATCTAGATAACTTTACAATAGCTCTGGCACGTGATACGTCGCTATCTATTATTACGTACCTAACAGTTATCTTAATGAATGGTAATCGTGATTAAGACGGAATGCACGACTTTACTCGCCGAACACTATTTTTTGGATAATCGTAATCGCAAAAGAAGACTGACAGCGAGCGCAATTTTACTGCCCAGCTTACAAATTGCGACAAACCTTAAGAGTCTTCTGACTCACGGTGTCTCCCATACAAACGTAATACCAAAACCATTTGTAATTCGTGCAATTTTCGATCATGTTGTGGTGTTATTCGGGTTCATATAGTAATAATCTATGCTCCTGGCCATATTTGGTTCCGAAATACTTTTGTTAAACGAAAATGTAAACGAATTTAGTTTTGCTTATTTTTATGTCAAAGAGGACATGTTTTCTACTTATTTGTTTTGTAATAAAACAACACTATCTCATGTCGCATTAGTTCAGGAGCACAGTTTTTGTTGTCCAGCTAAAGAAAAACACCAGTTAATAAAGAAAGTTACAAGTTTTCATTCATAATTTTTGGTATTACAGAACTCGACCAAAGTTATAAAAATTTTGATCAAAATTGATTATTATTTCGTTTTAAAGAAGCATTTCCGAACCAAATGGCCAGGAGCATAGATTATTACTATATGAATCCGAATACCACCACAACATGATCCAAATATGCACGAATCACTAATGATTTGTTATTTTGAATGAAAGGGGCCTGTGAACTACAATGTCTCCACATTGTAGTTCACAGGCCCCTTGAATTAAACATAAATATAAAGGATCAGCACTTAGTGATGTCACCACGCATACATTTTTAAGCTCCGCCCTGAAGCATCAATTTTTATTTGTGAAAACTGTAACATGGGGCTAATGTAAGCGACCGACAGCGGTATGTGCTGTCAGCGGTACCTAATGTACGACGCGCGACGCCATATTTAAGAAATTTTTGGCTTCAACATTTTTTTAAGAAAAAAATTTATATGATATTGGTTCCCGAAAGATTTTCTGCAGTTTCCCACAATAGGAGCTATTGGGAGGAAATCATATTGGTGGACATCATTGCTATTTGCTTACGATTTATCAGTCCACTATTTGCGAAAAACTAAGAATAGATAATATATAGATATTTCAATTCACGATAACCCCATTCTGTCAAACTCCTTACGAATCGAGTGAAACATAAGCGATTTTGACAGAGTGGATTTTTGGAGTTTTCGTGGATTGAAATATTTACAATTAGAATTATCGCGCCCGGATATTACTAAATCCACATTAACATACATGTATTTCGTAAAATCTTCCATCACATAAGATAGTCTAGGATCCCGATATCCCGCGATCCCGCTAGTCAACGACCTTCACCGAGCTGTTTATTGGATGAAAACTATTTTATATCCAATTTAATATGTCAATAAATATATCGCAAGTGGGTTGCCTAAAAAATTTCAGTCCAGGGTATGATTAATTAAGAATTAAAAAAAAAAATCCATTGTAACATGAACTCCTATTTGTTACAGTTTAGTTGACATCGTAGTTCAAATTAGATTGGATGTTATAAATAGCGCTTTTTGCCAGAAATACTTTCCTGGCTGAGGAAAGTACTTCTGCTATATATTTTTTGGCAAAAGAAAATTAACGGATAATAAAATCGTAGCTAAATAAGCACAATTGCAATTTGCGACCTGAATCGCTCATCCAATTTGAACTAAGATGTCGACGGAACTCTTAACAAATAGGAGTTCATGTGACACGATTTTTTTTAAATTCTTAATTAATCATATCCTGGACTGAATTTTTTTAGGCAACCCACTTGCGATATATTTATTGACATATTTAATTGGATATAAAATAGTTTTCATCCAATAAACAGCTCGGTGAAGGTCGACCTTACTTGGGATCCCCTACTGAGAGCGAAGCAAGCGTCTCAACACCAATCATGAACACAATCTCCGTGACATTTCGACCGAGTGACCCTCCCGGTCAGCGACCTCAATCATCTGACCAGCGCGCAAACCTTGCTTACAGCCTCCGCGCTCATCTCTCGCTCGCCCAGCACCATCGACACCTCATCCGACCACGCGCCACGCGATAACGAGTGGTACACCAGAAACGAGCTCACCATCCTCAAGCTATCCACATCCTGGCTAGTATTGCTCGTGCTACTACAGCTAACGTTGCCTAAACCTTCGAATAACCCCTCCCTACATCTAGGCATGCCTAGAAATCTCCTCACATAAGGCGTTATTTTTCCTTCCCATTTGTCGTATATCTCGGCTATTCTCTGCTTGATCGCGAGGGTGAATTCGGTGGATATGAGCGGTTCGTTGGGCGATTCGTCGTCGACAGTCATTTCCGCGGCCGCTCGCTTGTTGTGGCTGTCGATTTGAGACAGCAACAGCTTAATCTGCCACGTGTGATAGCACGTCGGCTCCGTCTTGATTGTTTTCATTATCTGTGCAGAAGAAAACATAATGATTTTACCAACATATTCCGATTTGTGATGTGTACAACTATACAGAGCCATATTGTTCTGACTGTTATATGAATAAGTGTAAATAACTTATTATTATCTACTTGGCGCTGATGTGTGCGTGGATTAAGTTTGGGGTCAATTCCCTTAAAGCTAGTAGTTGTGTAAAAAAAGTATTCATCGCTATCGTAACTGTAAACAAATAAACATTAGACGAAAAAAAAACAGCGGATTCGGTTAGAATCTTGACAGATTTCTTTTATAATCATAATAGCGATGAATACGTATATCGAATTGCATACGATTTATCTGAAATCGTCATATAGAAACCTATCGATCGCTCACCGCATATCATGCAACGAAATTCAAAAACAAAGTATGGGAATACCATATCCAATGGTGCAATTGATCGTTTTCATCGTATTTCCGTTACATCGCTTGGCGGCCAAACCAGGCGTAAGTCAATTTAGAAATTATGAAAAGCTACACTGGGTAATGTAGAAATCTAAACCGGGTCTGCGCCAGGAGGTCGTCAGCTGCGGGGATGGAGCTGACCTTCAGAAAGGTAGTCCAGATGGGCAGCGCGCACATGATGTCCTTGACAACGCACTCGACGTAGGTCACCATGCTGAGCCCCTGCACGTACTCCTGCTCCTCCTTGTTGTACTTCCTGCACACGCACTGCCGCGGCGACAGGACCTGCACCTGCGGGGATGGAGCTGACCTTCAGGAAGGTGGTCCAGATGGGCAGCGCGCACATGATGTCCTTGACCACGCACTCGTAGGTCACCATGCTGAGCCCCTGCACGTACTCCTGCTCCTCCTTGTTGTACTTCCTGCACACGCACTGCCGCGGCGACAGGACCTGCACCTGCGGGGATGGAGCTGACCTTCAGGAAGGTGGTCCAGATGGGCAGCGCGCACATGATGTCCTTGACCACGCACTCGTAGGTCACCATGCTGAGCCCCTGCACGTACTCCTGCTCCTCCTTGTTGTACTTCCTGCACACGCACTGCCGCGGCGACAGGACCTGCAACTGCGGGGATGGAGCTGACCTTCAGGAAGGTGGTCCAGATGGGCAGCGCGCACATGATGTCCTTGACCACGCACTCGTAGGTCACCATGCTGAGCCCCTGCACGTACTCCTGCTCCTCCTTGTTGTACTTCCTGCACACGCACTGCCGCGGCGACAGGACCTGCACCTGCGGGGATGGAGCTGACCTTCAGGAAGGTGGTCCAGATGGGCAGCGCGCACATGATGTCCTTGACCACGCACTCGTAGGTCACCATGCTGAGCCCCTGCACGTACTCCTGCTCCTCCTTGTTGTACTTCCTGCACACGCACTGCCGCGGCGACAGGACCTGCACCTGCGGGGATGGAGCTGACCTTCAGGAAGGTGGTCCAGATGGGCAGCGCGCACATGATGTCCTTGACCACGCACTCGTAGGTCAGCATGCTGAGCCCCTGCACGTACTCCTGCTCCTCCTTGTTGTACTTCCTGCACACGCACTGCCGCGGCGACAGGACCTGCACCTGCGGGGATGGAGCTGACCTTCAGGAAGGTGGTCCAGATGGGCAGCGCGCACATGATGTCCTTGACCACGCACTCGTAGGTCAGCATGCTGAGCCCCTGCACGTACTCCTGCTCCTCCTTGTTGTACTTCCTGCACACGCACTGCCGCGGCGACAGGACCTGCACCTGCGGGGATGGAGCTGACCTTCAGGAAGGTGGTCCAGATGGGCAGCGCGCACATGATGTCCTTGACCACGCACTCGTAGGTCAGCATGCTGAGCCCCTGCACGTACTCCTGCTCCTCCTTGTTGTACTTCCTGCACACGCACTGCCGCGGCAACAGGACCTGCAAATTAGAAAGAGGAAAACGTTCATTTTTGCTCTTAGCGTGGGACAAAACCCGGTACAAGATTCGAGCTTTAGCGGCTTATACCTAGGTCGTTACGTATATTCACGTTAAGTTGTCACGGAATACATAATAGTACCTAGCGGTACAGAAGGCTCACTCCACGCGATGATCTAAAGAAATAGCGACTCTAGCGCTGACACGAAAAAGTGCAATTCAGTTCGCAATAGCGCCTGGCTCCGCCCGCTATGCATAGTCTCTTTCTATCGCGTAACTGTATCTCTTTCGACGTACTAAGGTTGCCTCGCTATCGGGCGCAGGCAGCGCGTTAAATAGACCGTACAAGAACTAACGCGTGCAACCTAGCCGACGCGCGGCGGTCTTCTGAAATTAGTACGTGGAGACGGCACCTGTAGCATGGTTGATCATGTGATAAGTGAAGATGGCCTGACGTGGTTTTCTCTTTCCGTCGCGTTACTTTATCTCCCTCTATCTCTTTTCGACTCGCTGCCGGGGTCCTGATGAAATCGCTGAGTGGTTGCTCTATCTACTTGTAGGCTTTTTACCTATATACTATAGTGTGAGTGAAACTACCCTGAATAGATTTACCTCGTTTTTAACGCCTTTCCGTTTCTTCTGCAGTATCAAACAGTCGCCACAGATCTCTCTGCTCCTGCTCGTATCTTTAGCCAAGTAGTGCTTGACGAAATTCTTGACTTTCTCGTCGTTGGTGAAGAGGTCGATGTTGTCGGTGGTAGTGGACCAGATGTTGGACTTGTCGAGGGTCAACGTCTGCGCCAGAAGCGTGAGGAAGCCTTCGGGGTCGTCCAAGTAGGACAGGCAGCCGGCGCGCTGCTTGATATCGGCGCACCATGTATAGTCGAGGAATGTTCTGGAAATTGGTAGAACTTTAAAACCGTTATAATGATATTAGACTTGTTTCGTGGTTCAAAGATAATTTTATAATATGTAATCAGGAACATCCTCAGATGCTGTGAAGTCAACTACTCCAGAAGATGTCCGGGACGAAACGTGCGTCGAAGAAATTGTTGGATGAATTGTGTGTGGTGTTTCATATAGGGAGTGTCCCTGCATATTGGATTATACAGATTTTTTCAAGTAGCGGAAGATTTCAGAACAAATTAACGGCCCTACCAGCCCGCGAAATTCAAATTTTATTTAGATTTTCGCAAATATTAGACTAACTACACATTGTAGATTTATGGCAATGCATTTTGCGGGCCTACTTTTTATGCATCTACATGTTTTTAATAGACAATTTGCTCGAAAGTTCCCACTGAGTTTCCAAGTAAATGAGTATTGCTGAGCAGAGTTTATATTGAAAACATGTAGATGCATGAGTCGATGTTGTGCCCGCAAAACTCATTGCCATTAGCCTTCGATGTATTTTTAGCCCATTATGAGCGAAAAACTAAATAAAATTTGAATTTTCGGGCCCGGATGTTACCCATCGCCCTTAATCTAACCTGCTAAACCTTTAATTTCACGATTCATTAAGAGTGGGGCCGACACTCACTTGAGCTGGTCCCAGTTGTGGTCCCTGTGGAAGGTGATGGGCCAGTAGCGCGGGTCGGTGATCTTCACCTCGCGCAGCGTGCTCAGCTCCGGGATGATGCAGGGCGCCTTCATCTCCTTCACCACACCCTGAAGATCTATCACCTTGAACAAGAACAGCAAGTGACATAGTTATACTAGGACTTCGGAGGCAGTCTATATACATCCTGTATGTGATAAAATAGGTGATAGGGTGAGTCGATGTTACCTGTATGTGCGCGTAGCACAGTTTGCCGGTGTCGATGTCGCGCGGCAGCAGCAGGCGAGGCTCCACCCCAGCACGTACAGGTGATAGGGTGAGTCGACGTTACCTGTATGTGCGCGTAGCACAGTTTGCCGGTGTCGATGTCGCGCGGCAGCAGCAGGCGAGGCTCCACCCCAGCACGTACAGGTGATAGGGTGAGTCGACGTTACCTGTATGTGCGCGTAGCACAGTTTGCCGGTGTCGATGTCGCGCGGCAGCAGCAGGCGAGGCTCCACCAGCACGTACAGGTGATAGGGTGAGTCGATGTTACCTGTATGTGCGCGTAGCACAGTTTGCCGGTGTCGATGTCGCGCGGCAGCAGCAGGCGAGGCTCCACCAGCACGTACAGGTGATAGGGTGAGTCGATGTTACCTGTATGTGCGCGTAGCACAGTTTGCCGGTGTCGATGTCGCGCGGCAGCAGCAGGCGAGGCTCCACCCCAGCACGTACAGGTGATAGGGTGAGTCGACGTTACCTGTATGTGCGCGTAGCACAGTTTGCCGGTGTCGATGTCGCGCGGCAGCAGCAGGCGAGGCTCCACCGCCAGCACGTACAGGTGGCGGAACGCTTGCAGGTGATATCTGCAATGAAGAACAGTGAATATCAATAGCTGAGCACTAAAAACCGAACTAGTGCCGGACTAACCTAGTCAAGGAGTCCAATACATGAGGGCGTTTGGAAAAACGACCAATGTCAGTGTTACCTGTTGTCCTCGCTGTGCGTGGGGAACTTGGGGAAGAAGGCGGTGATGAGCGCCGCGACGGCCTCCGGCGAGCTGGACAGCGTGGAGCGCCCGCCGCCCAGGAACAGCAGCCCCACCGCGCAGTGCACTGCCATCTGCTGGACAACGTCGCTGTGAACGAGAGGGTGTTACCTGTTGTCCTCGCTGTGCGTGGGGAACTTGGGGAAGAAGGCGGTGATGAGCGCCGCGACGGCCTCCGGCGAGCTGGACAGCGTGGAGCGCCCGCCGCCCAGGAACAGCAGCCCCACCGCGCAGTGCACTGCCATCTGCTGGACAACGTCGCTGTGAACGAGAGGGTGTTACCTGTTGTCCTCGCTGTGCGTGGGGAACTTGGGGAAGAAGGCGGTGATGAGCGCCGCGACGGCCTCCGGCGAGCTGGACAGCGTGGAGCGCCCGCCGCCCAGGAACAGCAGCCCCACCGCGCAGTGCACTGCCATCTGCTGGACAACGTCGCTGTGAACGAGAGGGTGTTACCTGTTGTCCTCGCTGTGCGTGGGGAACTTGGGGAAGAAGGCGGTGATGAGCGCCGCGACGGCCTCCGGCGAGCTGGACAGCGTGGAGCGCCCGCCGCCCAGGAACAGCAGCCCCACCGCGCAGTGCACTGCCATCTGCTGGACAACGTCGCTGACAATAAGAGTGACATGTGCTACACACATTTTTGACAAATGTGACAATGGATGGTTTTAAGTATGACATCTTTCCGCTTGGTTGTTGGATATTTTTTGTACGAGTGAAAAGGGACGGAAATGTGTAACAGATAACTAACTCCTCATCTCCGTTTCTCACACACACCATCCTGTTCTCAAGATAGCTTGAGAATATCCTGCGCAGATTGAGGAGGCATTTCTTCTCCACTAGCCGGCACTCATTTTTTACACTTCGTGTTAAGTCAAGAACCTCATAGACATTTGTGTCCAGAAGGCCAATACCTTGTATCTTGAAGGTAATACCTTGTAGTAACTTGCCTTTTTAAAGATTCGTTTCCGAAACCAATAGGATTTGCTGTTGGTAATTCTTAGGTCTAAAATCGGTATGTTTAAAATAACCTGTCCTCCGTGCGTAAGCGGCGCGGGCGCGGGCGGCGCGGCGGGCGCGGGCGCGGCGCGCGGCGTGGCGGGCAGGCGCGCGCGCAGCCGGCGACACGCGCGCAGCACTTGGATGTCGCCTCGACCCGCCATGATCTGTGGCCACGCGCTTCATATCATTTACATGTATAACCCGGTTACAATATCTATCACTGGAATGCGTACCCCCTTCCCGTTCTCCTTTCACCTCCCCGCGCTCGCCCATATCATTGTTTTGCGCACCATATCAGAGCGCTGACACGACGTGATGTCATCGACGCCAGGTCCACAGATTTGTAACCGGGTTGTATAACCGTGAACTGGGAGGCTATTCACGACACGTTTTCACACAGCGAGTGATGTGTATCAAGAAATACACTTCACAAAATGTAGCCGACGCGTTACTTGATCGCCTAGTTGTGTTTGTATGACAATATTAAAACAGTATTACAGTATACAGTAACTGCAGCATTACTGCTTTAAGAGAAGGTGGTACAATACAGAGGGTATAGATAAACTTGCTGACCCGGCAAACGTTGTTCTGCCATTAGGGATATAAACAATACCTTGCGATCAAACATACCGAAAATACACAGAAAATTTCATAACAATCGGTCGAGACCGAGAATTTTATACATTAGATGGGCTTATATTACAATTACTATATAGCTCACCATGCCAGCTGCCAATAAGCAGACGCAAGTGCAAGCCTCGAACGTGGACCCTCCCGCCAGCTCGGCCACCCCTCGACCGCTGAGCCGCAGGAACATGGACACGAAATGCAGCACAGCATCCCTCGCGTCTTCATCTCCGGAGCCCGCGAAGCGTAGGCCCAGGGAGAAACACGCGCCCGCTATTATGTTGCAGTACGCTTGGCTGAAACAAAAAAAACAATACCTAAGATACAACTAGTATCGATGACAGAAGTCATCGCGGGCATATTCACACCGTTCTTAAAACTTGTGGCGCCCTTTATAGCGCTTCGGGTGCAATGTTCGGGTAATTTTAACCATTCCACGAGATTCGCCGTCGAAAAGCACTGCAAATTGAGTAGTCAAGAGTGGTACGTACTTCATGGCCTCGTAGTCGATGTTGTCCTCGGTGGGTTTGACGAAGCAGTAGGGCTTGATGGTGGGCGGAACCTGGCGCTCGATCCACTCCTCGCTCGCCTCTATCTTGTCCCACAGGACCAGACCTAAGGACAGTTGAATGGAAGCAGACGTTATTTTACGGAAATCCATAATTAGCAGGACAGATTCATTTAAGGAGCACACCACGGGTGTGCCCGCGAAATTCAAATTTTTCGTGGTTTTTCGCGATTTTTAAGCTAGTAAGACATAATAGGCTTATGGCCGTCAAATTGCGATAATCCCAATATCTGCTTCACGTGTTTATATAAAAATCTCCGCTCGAAAGTGTCGAGTTAAAGAAATTAGTCCAAGATTTGCGAGTTACTCACATAAAACTCGATACTCGGACTAATTTCCTAGGATACACATTTTTATGCAAAGATTTTGATATAATCATGTAAAGATGATACTGCCATTCTCGCAAATTGATTGCCATAAGACTATCATGTCTAATTAGCGTACAAATTGCAAAAAACCACGAAAATTTTGAATTTCGCGGGCAGACCCGTTGTTTTCACGTTAATTATCTTGAGCATATGTTGACTCCTGACCTCAAAGATGACACATATATCGAGAGGGAGCGGAGAGCGTTGTCAGTGAGAGCAAATATGCTGGCTCGCAGGTTTGCACGGTGTTCCAACGCCAAGGTCACATTGTTTAGAGCCTATTGCACCGCTTTTTACTCGTGCAGCCTGTGGGCCAAGTACTCTCAAAAATCTTACAACGCTCTCCGAATCCAATATAATAATGCCTTCAGGGTGCTGATGAAGTTGCCCCGCTTTTGTAACAGTATCCTGAGGATGATCGCGAGCAGGTTGGACTGCAGATATGTGGATCACAGCTGCGCTCTTTCAAATGGATTGCAACGGCGGTGATTCCCGTAAAAATAGACTTATATTTTTTTGTAATTCGTAATTTTAAATATTTTACTAACATAGTTATTTAAGTATTATTAACAAAGTCATGAGGCTTGTGTTGCTTGGAATAAAGAATAAAATGCCCACATGAAACACAATTTTCCAAAACTTTCTTCGACGCACGTTTCGTCCCGACACCGGGACATCCGCAGGGAATGTTGACTTCACAATGCGAAAAATTCATGTGGGCAGTTGCTCCTGCACATTGTACCGTACAGAATCTTTTCAAGTAGCGGAGTAAAGTGAAACAAATTAATCTGTCCTACTATGGAAAGTTGTCAATGTCTTATGATCTCATACCACTAGAAGGATCGAATTGAAACTTGGAATACTCTTGATAGCTTTAATGAGGGAGGCATCTGCTAAAGAAGCAACCTCTGTAAATTCAACAGAGTAGGAGTAAAACAAGAGTCAGGGAAGAAACAAGCACTTTCTCTGCCTTCTAGAACGAAGGGATTATTTTATTGGTGTCGGATGTTTTTAAAGCCGGAAGAAATTAGTTTTCAATACAGAAACTTTAGTTTAGGTACTCTAAAATGGACGGATACAGATATTGTAAAATAAAAAACACACAGTGAAAGATATTATGGTTTCCCCCGGCGAGAATTTAGTGCTTGACTGCGATCGAAGTGATGATGCAGTCAAAGGTGTGTTAGCGTACTAACTTGGAAGGGGTAAGTTATCTCACTCCAACGGTTTCTAAACAGCATCGTACCGGAACGCTAAATCGCTTAGCGGTACGTCTTTGCTGGTAGGGTGGTAACTAGCCACGGCTAAAGCCTCCCACCAGACCAGACCTGAGCCAATTTAGAAATTATAAAATTCCAAAGTGGCCCGTGGCGGGAATCGAACCCGCGACCTCCCGACTCGAATCCGAGCGTGCGTCCCCTGCGCCACGAAGGTCGTCGGGTATACTTCACAGCTAGTACTCACCCCTCGCTATGACCCGCAGCATGAGGAGGTCGGGTCGCACGAAGTCCAGCAGGTACGCGGTGGAAGGCGGTTTGAGCCACTCGGCCACGGCGGCGCTGTTCGAGCGCAGGTACAGCAGGCCCAGCGCGACGGTCGCGCCCGGCGACGTCACGTCCAAGTTCACTGTGCCGCCCTCTCTGATGGCGAATGAGCCTTGCTTGTATCTGTCTTTTTGAGTTCCTGGAAAATACAAACAGTTTATACAATGTGATTAAGAATCCTGTAGGCCGCCAGTTCTGTAACCCTGCTGCGAGAGGAGGCGTACCGTTAACGCGCCGGTCCCCGCCGAGCATGTACGTCCTGAGCTGCGGCGCGATGTGCGCGAGGTGCGGCGCAGTGGACGCGGCGCGCAGGCACACCAGCCCGAGCGCCAGCCCGGCCGCCAGCGCGTAGCCCTCGCGCTCCACACAGTTCTGTAACCCTGCTGCGAGAGGAGGCGTACCGTTAACGCGCCGGTCCCCGCCGAGCATGTACGTCCTGAGCTGCGGCGCGATGTGCGCGAGGTGCGGCGCAGTGGACGCGGCGCGCAGGCACACCAGCCCGAGCGCCAGCCCGGCCGCCAGCGCGTAGCCCTCGCGCTCCACACAGTTCTGTAACCCTGCTGCGAGAGGAGGCGTACCGTTAACGCGCCGGTCCCCGCCGAGCATGTACGTCCTGAGCTGCGGCGCGATGTGCGCGAGGTGCGGCGCAGTGGACGCGGCGCGCAGGCACACCAGCCCGAGCGCCAGCCCGGCCGCCAGCGCGTAGCCCTCGCGCTCCACACAGTTCTGTAACCCTGCTGCGAGAGGAGGCGTACCGTTAACGCGCCGGTCCCCGCCGAGCATGTACGTCCTGAGCTGCGGCGCGATGTGCGCGAGGTGCGGCGCAGTGGACGCGGCGCGCAGGCACACCAGCCCGAGCGCCAGCCCGGCCGCCAGCGCGTAGCCCTCGCGCTCCACACAGTTCTGTAACCCTGCTGCGAGAGGAGGCGTACCGTTAACGCGCCGGTCCCCGCCGAGCATGTACGTCCTGAGCTGCGGCGCGATGTGCGCGAGGTGCGGCGCAGTGGACGCGGCGCGCAGGCACACCAGCCCGAGCGCCAGCCCGGCCGCCAGCGCGTAGCCCTCGCGCTCCACACAGTTCTGTAACCCTGCTGCGAGAGGAGGCGTACCGTTAACGCGCCGGTCCCCGCCGAGCATGTACGTCCTGAGCTGCGGCGCGATGTGCGCGAGGTGCGGCGCAGTGGACGCGGCGCGCAGGCACACCAGCCCGAGCGCCAGCCCGGCCGCCAGCGCGTAGCCCTCGCGCTCCACACAGTTCTGTAACCCTGCTGCGAGAGGAGGCGTACCGTTAACGCGCCGGTCCCCGCCGAGCATGTACGTCCTGAGCTGCGGCGCGATGTGCGCGAGGTGCGGCGCAGTGGACGCGGCGCGCAGGCACACCAGCCCGAGCGCCAGCCCGGCCGCCAGCGCGTAGCCCTCGCGCTCCACACAGTTCTGTAACCCTGCTGCGAGAGGAGGCGTACCGTTAACGCGCCGGTCCCCGCCGAGCATGTACGTCCTGAGCTGCGGCGCGATGTGCGCGAGGTGCGGCGCAGTGGACGCGGCGCGCAGGCACACCAGCCCGAGCGCCAGCCCGGCCGCCAGCGCGTAGCCCTCGCGCTCCACACAGTTCTGTAACCCTGCTGCGAGAGGAGGCGTACCGTTAACGCGCCGGTCCCCGCCGAGCATGTACGTCCTGAGCTGCGGCGCGATGTGCGCGAGGTGCGGCGCAGTGGACGCGGCGCGCAGGCACACCAGCCCGAGCGCCAGCCCGGCCGCCAGCGCGTAGCCCTCGCGCTCCACACAGTTCTGTAACCCTGCTGCGAGAGGAGGCGTACCGTTAACGCGCCGGTCCCCGCCGAGCATGTACGTCCTGAGCTGCGGCGCGATGTGCGCGAGGTGCGGCGCAGTGGACGCGGCGCGCAGGCACACCAGCCCGAGCGCCAGCCCGGCCGCCAGCGCGTAGCCCTCGCGCTCCACACAGTTCTGTAACCCTGCTGCGAGAGGAGGCGTACCGTTAACGCGCCGGTCCCCGCCGAGCATGTACGTCCTGAGCTGCGGCGCGATGTGCGCGAGGTGCGGCGCAGTGGACGCGGCGCGCAGGCACACCAGCCCGAGCGCCAGCCCGGCCGCCAGCGCGTAGCCCTCGCGCTCCACACAGTTCTGTAACCCTGCTGCGAGAGGAGGCGTACCGTTAACGCGCCGGTCCCCGCCGAGCATGTACGTCCTGAGCTGCGGCGCGATGTGCGCGAGGTGCGGCGCAGTGGACGCGGCGCGCAGGCACACCAGCCCGAGCGCCAGCCCGGCCGCCAGCGCGTAGCCCTCGCGCTCCACACAGTTCTGTAACCCTGCTGCGAGAGGAGGCGTACCGTTAACGCGCCGGTCCCCGCCGAGCATGTACGTCCTGAGCTGCGGCGCGATGTGCGCGAGGTGCGGCGCAGTGGACGCGGCGCGCAGGCACACCAGCCCGAGCGCCAGCCCGGCCGCCAGCGCGTAGCCCTCGCGCTCCACACAGTTCTGTAACCCTGCTGCGAGAGGAGGCGTACCGTTAACGCGCCGGTCCCCGCCGAGCATGTACGTCCTGAGCTGCGGCGCGATGTGCGCGAGGTGCGGCGCAGTGGACGCGGCGCGCAGGCACACCAGCCCGAGCGCCAGCCCGGCCGCCAGCGCGTAGCCCTCGCGCTCCACACAGTTCTGTAACCCTGCTGCGAGAGGAGGCGTACCGTTAACGCGCCGGTCCCCGCCGAGCATGTACGTCCTGAGCTGCGGCGCGATGTGCGCGAGGTGCGGCGCAGTGGACGCGGCGCGCAGGCACACCAGCCCGAGCGCCAGCCCGGCCGCCAGCGCGTAGCCCTCGCGCTCCACACAGTTCTGTAACCCTGCTGCGAGAGGAGGCGTACCGTTAACGCGCCGGTCCCCGCCGAGCATGTACGTCCTGAGCTGCGGCGCGATGTGCGCGAGGTGCGGCGCAGTGGACGCGGCGCGCAGGCACACCAGCCCGAGCGCCAGCCCGGCCGCCAGCGCGTAGCCCTCGCGCTCCACACAGTTCTGTAACCCTGCTGCGAGAGGAGGCGTACCGTTAACGCGCCGGTCCCCGCCGAGCATGTACGTCCTGAGCTGCGGCGCGATGTGCGCGAGGTGCGGCGCAGTGGACGCGGCGCGCAGGCACACCAGCCCGAGCGCCAGCCCGGCCGCCAGCGCGTAGCCCTCGCGCTCCACACAGTTCTGTAACCCTGCTGCGAGAGGAGGCGTACCGTTAACGCGCCGGTCCCCGCCGAGCATGTACGTCCTGAGCTGCGGCGCGATGTGCGCGAGGTGCGGCGCAGTGGACGCGGCGCGCAGGCACACCAGCCCGAGCGCCAGCCCGGCCGCCAGCGCGTAGCCCTCGCGCTCCACACAGTTCTGTAACCCTGCTGCGAGAGGAGGCGTACCGTTAACGCGCCGGTCCCCGCCGAGCATGTACGTCCTGAGCTGCGGCGCGATGTGCGCGAGGTGCGGCGCAGTGGACGCGGCGCGCAGGCACACCAGCCCGAGCGCCAGCCCGGCCGCCAGCGCGTAGCCCTCGCGCTCCACACAGTTCTGTAACCCTGCTGCGAGAGGAGGCGTACCGTTAACGCGCCGGTCCCCGCCGAGCATGTACGTCCTGAGCTGCGGCGCGATGTGCGCGAGGTGCGGCGCAGTGGACGCGGCGCGCAGGCACACCAGCCCGAGCGCCAGCCCGGCCGCCAGCGCGTAGCCCTCGCGCTCCACACAGTTCTGTAACCCTGCTGCGAGAGGAGGCGTACCGTTAACGCGCCGGTCCCCGCCGAGCATGTACGTCCTGAGCTGCGGCGCGATGTGCGCGAGGTGCGGCGCAGTGGACGCGGCGCGCAGGCACACCAGCCCGAGCGCCAGCCCGGCCGCCAGCGCGTAGCCCTCGCGCTCCACACAGTTCTGTAACCCTGCTGCGAGAGGAGGCGTACCGTTAACGCGCCGGTCCCCGCCGAGCATGTACGTCCTGAGCTGCGGCGCGATGTGCGCGAGGTGCGGCGCAGTGGACGCGGCGCGCAGGCACACCAGCCCGAGCGCCAGCCCGGCCGCCAGCGCGTAGCCCTCGCGCTCCACACAGTTCTGTAACCCTGCTGCGAGAGGAGGCGTACCGTTAACGCGCCGGTCCCCGCCGAGCATGTACGTCCTGAGCTGCGGCGCGATGTGCGCGAGGTGCGGCGCAGTGGACGCGGCGCGCAGGCACACCAGCCCGAGCGCCAGCCCGGCCGCCAGCGCGTAGCCCTCGCGCTCCACACAGTTCTGTAACCCTGCTGCGAGAGGAGGCGTACCGTTAACGCGCCGGTCCCCGCCGAGCATGTACGTCCTGAGCTGCGGCGCGATGTGCGCGAGGTGCGGCGCAGTGGACGCGGCGCGCAGGCACACCAGCCCGAGCGCCAGCCCGGCCGCCAGCGCGTAGCCCTCGCGCTCCACACAGTTCTGTAACCCTGCTGCGAGAGGAGGCGTACCGTTAACGCGCCGGTCCCCGCCGAGCATGTACGTCCTGAGCTGCGGCGCGATGTGCGCGAGGTGCGGCGCAGTGGACGCGGCGCGCAGGCACACCAGCCCGAGCGCCAGCCCGGCCGCCAGCGCGTAGCCCTCGCGCTCCACACAGTTCTGTAACCCTGCTGCGAGAGGAGGCGTACCGTTAACGCGCCGGTCCCCGCCGAGCATGTACGTCCTGAGCTGCGGCGCGATGTGCGCGAGGTGCGGCGCAGTGGACGCGGCGCGCAGGCACACCAGCCCGAGCGCCAGCCCGGCCGCCAGCGCGTAGCCCTCGCGCTCCACACAGTTCTGTAACCCTGCTGCGAGAGGAGGCGTACCGTTAACGCGCCGGTCCCCGCCGAGCATGTACGTCCTGAGCTGCGGCGCGATGTGCGCGAGGTGCGGCGCAGTGGACGCGGCGCGCAGGCACACCAGCCCGAGCGCCAGCCCGGCCGCCAGCGCGTAGCCCTCGCGCTCCACACAGTTCTGTAACCCTGCTGCGAGAGGAGGCGTACCGTTAACGCGCCGGTCCCCGCCGAGCATGTACGTCCTGAGCTGCGGCGCGATGTGCGCGAGGTGCGGCGCAGTGGACGCGGCGCGCAGGCACACCAGCCCGAGCGCCAGCCCGGCCGCCAGCGCGTAGCCCTCGCGCTCCACACAGTTCTGTAACCCTGCTGCGAGAGGAGGCGTACCGTTAACGCGCCGGTCCCCGCCGAGCATGTACGTCCTGAGCTGCGGCGCGATGTGCGCGAGGTGCGGCGCAGTGGACGCGGCGCGCAGGCACACCAGCCCGAGCGCCAGCCCGGCCGCCAGCGCGTAGCCCTCGCGCTCCACACAGTTCTGTAACCCTGCTGCGAGAGGAGGCGTACCGTTAACGCGCCGGTCCCCGCCGAGCATGTACGTCCTGAGCTGCGGCGCGATGTGCGCGAGGTGCGGCGCAGTGGACGCGGCGCGCAGGCACACCAGCCCGAGCGCCAGCCCGGCCGCCAGCGCGTAGCCCTCGCGCTCCACACAGTTCTGTAACCCTGCTGCGAGAGGAGGCGTACCGTTAACGCGCCGGTCCCCGCCGAGCATGTACGTCCTGAGCTGCGGCGCGATGTGCGCGAGGTGCGGCGCAGTGGACGCGGCGCGCAGGCACACCAGCCCGAGCGCCAGCCCGGCCGCCAGCGCGTAGCCCTCGCGCTCCACACAGTTCTGTAACCCTGCTGCGAGAGGAGGCGTACCGTTAACGCGCCGGTCCCCGCCGAGCATGTACGTCCTGAGCTGCGGCGCGATGTGCGCGAGGTGCGGCGCAGTGGACGCGGCGCGCAGGCACACCAGCCCGAGCGCCAGCCCGGCCGCCAGCGCGTAGCCCTCGCGCTCCACACAGTTCTGTAACCCTGCTGCGAGAGGAGGCGTACCGTTAACGCGCCGGTCCCCGCCGAGCATGTACGTCCTGAGCTGCGGCGCGATGTGCGCGAGGTGCGGCGCAGTGGACGCGGCGCGCAGGCACACCAGCCCGAGCGCCAGCCCGGCCGCCAGCGCGTAGCCCTCGCGCTCCACACAGTTCTCCATGTCTGGCCCGGGCGGTTTTCCTGTGAAAAATAAATAGAAATTGCTCATTCCTTCTATTCTGGGGCTGGATTAATAATTTCTGGAACGTTCGGCTCACCGATCTCGTTGAGCAGCACTTGCGCGTAGTGCGCGTGCGCGGTGCTCTGGTAGAGGAGCCCCACTCCCAGCAGCGCCGCCACCTGGACTCCCTACAACAAACAAACAATATTTTATATCAAGATGCTTATATGGGGCACACAGCACCATGCTGAGTTGGGGCCACACGTGACAGGCGGTGTCTGGTGCTTCCGTCCCTTGGGCAATTATTTGGTTTTGGTTTCCCGGCTGGGGGCTTCAGGCATCGTTTTAGTACATAAATATACTTTGTGTTTGTTATGTGGCATAATTATTTGAAATAAATGTTTTTCTTTCTTTCCTTCAAAACGCCAGGAGCAGTGGCATCCTAAAGAGGTTCATCCAACAAACTCGCATGAAATAATTACTGCAGTAAGATGAAACCGATAAGGCTATGGTAAGATCATGGTACATTTTCCTGGTTTCCAACAAACATATGAATAGGTCATGATATGGTAGTCCGAATAAATAAAACTACGAATTCGAAACGTCAAGTTACGCTTCTCTCTGACGCTAAAAATGCTAACAGTTAGGTAGAACTGTTACCTTCTTTAGCGCTGTCTTCACAGATTCCTTAAACCGTTAAAGTCTTGTCTGAGAAAATGGCGCCATCCAAATTGGTTTTATTTCTTTCGTAAATCATAATACAATATTATTTATTATTGCAGCGGTACTGATTGACGAACGTGTAATTATGGGCTGAGGCGAAGCCGAGGACATCGATTGGATATAACTTACTTGTTGGATATCGAGCTCGATGGACGTGGGCGGCAGCAGCGGCTCCAGATGAATGCTCAGCATTCTGGTCGCCTGCACGTCCATTGTACCTTCAACCAAAACCAGCGGATTATCTTAAGGACTTCATAAACGCTTGCTTTTTATTAAGCTACCATCGTCAACCACATCATTAGTGCATCGGTTACCGTCAGAAACCTTTTATAGATCTCGACATAAAACCTCGTAAGCCAATAGGCTCTGGGTGTATTATTGTCAAAGTAAGTAGCAACAGTAAAAAAATATACCCCGCGTGCTCTGTCGCCATGTCCCGTGTGCTCACCTCTGTAGGTGGCAGCGAGCCCCAGCAGCAGGCCGATGCTGATCATCTCGTGGCACTTGACGAGGTACTCGTACTTGTTCATGTAGGGCATGTCCCGCAGGTGGCCGTTCAGACCCAGCGCCAGCAGGAACCCCGCGTGCTGTCGCCATGTCCCGTGTGCTCACCTCTGTAGGTGGCAGCGAGCCCCAGCAGCAGGCCGATGCTGATCATCTCGTGGCACTTGACGAGGTACTCGTACTTGTTCATGTAGGGCATGTCCCGCAGGTGGCCGTTCAGACCCAGCGCCAGCAGGAACCCCGCGTGCTCTGTCGCCATGTCCCGTGTGCTCACCTCTGTAGGTGGCAGCGAGCCCCAGCAGCAGGCCGATGCTGATCATCTCGTGGCACTTGACGAGGTACTCGTACTTGTTCATGTAGGGCATGTCCCGCAGGTGGCCGTTCAGACCCAGCGCCAGCAGGAACCCCGCGTGCTCTGTCGCCATGTCCCGTGTGCTCACCTCTGTAGGTGGCAGCGAGCCCCAGCAGCAGGCCGATGCTGATCATCTCGTGGCACTTGACGAGGTACTCGTACTTGTTCATGTAGGGCATGTCCCGCAGGTGGCCGTTCAGACCCAGCGCCAGCAGGAACCCCGCGTGCTCTGTCGCCATGTCCCGTGTGCTCACCTCTGTAGGTGGCAGCGAGCCCCAGCAGCAGGCCGATGCTGATCATCTCGTGGCACTTGACGAGGTACTCGTACTTGTTCATGTAGGGCATGTCCCGCAGGTGGCCGTTCAGACCCAGCGCCAGCAGGAACCCCGCGTGCTCTGTCGCCATGTCCCGTGTGCTCACCTCTGTAGGTGGCAGCGAGCCCCAGCAGCAGGCCGATGCTGATCATCTCGTGGCACTTGACGAGGTACTCGTACTTGTTCATGTAGGGCATGTCCCGCAGGTGGCCGTTCAGACCCAGCGCCAGCAGGAACCCCGTGTGCTCTGTCGCCATGTCCCGTGTGCTCACCTCTGTAGGTGGCAGCGAGCCCCAGCAGCAGGCCGATGCTGATCATCTCGTGGCACTTGACGAGGTACTCGTACTTGTTCATGTAGGGCATGTCCCGCAGGTGGCCGTTCAGACCCAGCGCCAGCAGGAACCCCGCGTGCTCTGTCGCCATGTCCCGTGTGCTCACCTCTGTAGGTGGCAGCGAGCCCCAGCAGCAGGCCGATGCTGATCATCTCGTGGCACTTGACGAGGTACTCGTACTTGTTCATGCAGGGCATGTCCCGCAGGTGGCCGTTCAGACCCAGCGCCAGCAGGAACCCCGCGTGCTCTGTCGCCATGTCCCGTGTGCTCACCTCTGTAGGTGGCAGCGAGCCCCAGCAGCAGGCCGATGCTGATCATCTCGTGGCACTTGACGAGGTACTCGTACTTGTTCATGTAGGGCATGTCCCGCAGGTGGCCGTTCAGACCCAGCGCCAGCAGGAACCCCGCGTGCTCTGTCGCCATGTCCCGTGTGCTCACCTCTGTAGGTGGCAGCGAGCCCCAGCAGCAGGCCGATGCTGATCATCTCGTGGCACTTGACGAGGTACTCGTACTTGTTCATGTAGGGCATGTCCCGCAGGTGGCCGTTCAGACCCAGCGCCAGCAGGAACCCCGCGTGCTCTGTCGCCATGTCCCGTGTGCTCACCTCTGTAGGTGGCAGCGAGCCCCAGCAGCAGGCCGATGCTGATCATCTCGTGGCACTTGACGAGGTACTCGTACTTGTTCATGTAGGGCATGTCCCGCAGGTGGCCGTTCAGACCCAGCGCCAGCAGGAACCCCGCGTGCTCTGTCGACATGTCCTGTGTACCCTGCAAACAAATATTTTTTCAACCAGACGTATAAAGACCTAATATCAATAATAAGAATAGACCGTTTACCTTCTACGGAAGAATAAAAAAGAATATCTGACCCAGGAATCAATCAAAGATGATGGTCCCACTCACCCGAGGCTTGTTGTAAACAATCCAGCTGGAGTGTATACTGGTACCAGTCATCGGCACCAGGGCCAGGCCTGCTGCTACACCGTTGTGAAAGGTGGGCCATAGCAGACAGTGGGGGGGCGTGTCCCCCCCGCCCAGCGTGATGGTGTTGCAGCGGGGAGGGGGTCCGCGACCGGACACACACAGCTTTGGGAGGGTTAGCGGCTCTGTCGGCGAGCAGGGCAGGCTTCGGAGTGTAACCATCCCTCTGGAGAGAGAAAATCACACTAATATTATAAAAGCTGTGTCAGCATGTGTGTAAAAGAGTTTTCGTGTCAGTATATGTGTATTTTTGGTACTCCTTCACGTCGCAACAAAACTAGGCAACAATTAAAACAAAAGGTACTTTCTATCCCGGAATAAATCATGGTTCCCGCGGGATTAGCGATCCGCTAGTTACTTATAATTTAGAGACAAACGAGTGTGAGACTGTCTCCAAATTCTATACGGCTTTAAACCGCTTTTATCATCTGTGTGTTCTACTAACGAAAGTATAGATTTTAAAATGATGACACTTATTGATAATATCCAAAGATGCAAAAAGCTAGATGGCGCTGATTGGGTACCACACTTTGGATATTTTCCATGCATTGTGTAATTGTTCACAAGAGCACTATTCTGCATACCAGTACAAGTTCTAGATACAAATTAATTAGTGTAGGTAAGACAAATATTGTATTGATTTTGTAAACAATTATCTGTGACTAACCACATCTTCATATCAAGATATCTCTCGTTGCATTGGTCTATAGCACTCTTTTTACTGTCTATCTATACTATTAATTCTTCTTGTAAAAATCCAGCTGTAATGTAACGGTAACCAATAAAATGTACTCCGCCCCATAAAAATAACAGTAAATTCAAGTTTATTTCTTTTATTTATAATGACACAAACAATGGCACCAAGTGGATCCCAACATTTGGTAGCCAAAAAAGACAAGACAAGAAAAGACACCAGACAAACAAGACAAGACAAGACACCAGACAAGACAAGACACCAGAGCATATTGAGCACTTGTCATTTGAGGAGCTCTTACCTGGAGACCGGCAACGCCATAGTCCTGGTGCTGATAGCGTAGAGATGCTTTTCTTGCTCTTCGATAAAGTCGTGGTCGGACACTTCGGGCCTCTGCGTCAGGTTTATGGTCACCGGGATAGAAGATTGAAGGAGGTTGACTACTTCTGTCATCCTAGAAAATTTATCAGGATACAGTGATTATTACGCCGAATGGAAGGGAACTCGAAGTTTCCAGGTACCTGTGGTTTTCCAGAGTTAAATGCTTTTTAGGAAACTCAAAGAGAGTGGCATAAGTAGAGACATATCTATACGTGCGCATGCTGCAAAGGTTGAATCTATAAATGAATAAGCGTGAATTTAGATACTGGCTGCGAATCAGGCGCTTCCGTACCTCAGCAAGTACGTTAAAACTTAAACCATCAGTACTGCGCCTGATCTCTCTGTGATCGTGTCGGAAAAGCCATCTCATCGGACTACGCGAGTTACCTTTTGTTACGGATAGTATATGCACTTCAATATGTCCCGCGTAGTTTGCAAATCTCTGTAGAGAGGAGAATGCCGATTTTTTGTATGAAAATTGGGCTATATCTTGCGTCTTAACCAAATCATCGGTAAAACATTAGAAATATTCTCAATATAATGTAAAAAAAGATTAGTAAGATAGTAACAGGGAAATTGTAATAATCTGATTTTCTAAGTGGTTAATTTTTTTTTTCTAAGTTTTATAAGTGGCATGGCAGTTCCACATGTTTCGAAACGTTTAATTACTTTTTTTCATAATACTTTTGAACCCCTTTTCATATTTCACTAACATAAATATATGCAATATTAAAATTTGAAAGAAGATTCTTCATGCATATGTGCTTGAGACGCAGAGTCACGCAAATCTAGCCCATTTTCTGGCATTCTCCTTTCGTCGGCAAAAATTCTAACGCACCGGTGATCCCTGGGGTAGAGCAGGCTCAACAGCTTGGTGTTGAGGTGCTCCATGCCGGTGTTGTTTTCATCGTCCACTATCACAAGGGGGGGTTCCCCGGGCTGTTGAGCCAACTGTGTGTATGCCGTCTCTTTCTCCAGCACCTCCAAGGCTAGAGCTGTAGAAGTATTAATTAAAGTTATTATTAAGAAATATATTTAGTCCGCCATCTTGGGTGTTCCGCCATGTTGGATTTAGAATGACATCTATTAATCCTCATCAATTGTTAAATCTAAGTCTCTATTAATTTTCCGGCTACAGTACCCTTTATATCGAAACAGTAAAGCTTAGCAATCATATATCTGATACTACGGTTCACAAAGATGCTTATAGTAAATTGTAATGCCTTGGATGGTAGGCTAGAGTTTTCCCGAAAGTTATGTTTTTCCACGGCTCTCCAAACTAAAAGGATCTGCATGGACGAACAAAGCATGTATTTTTATTTAGCAGGATGCTTTTTGGCTTTCCCAATTCTTAAAAGGATCACCTGAGACTACTGGAAATACCTCTCAAGGACCTCAATTATAGAGTTGCAATCTACCTTCTTATCCCTATACTAATATTAGTCAAGGACGCCTTCACTTATCGTCGGGAGTATCTTCACTTCAGCTAATATTGCCAGGTCACTTACACTCCATGTACTCATCAGCAGACTTGATAGTGTCGGCTATGTCCGCTTGCAAGGCCAGGTCCTCCCTCATCACCAGGGTGTACGCTTCGGAAGGCCAGTCCGCGGGAGGGTCGCTCTTGCAGCGGCTGAATATAGTAATAAGCGCCAGAGCCAAGGCAGGTGGAAGGTTGTCTATGTCCCGAGGGGTTATACCTGGATGGTAAGTTATTTTTATTTAATTACAGAAGAGGAAAAAGTGTGAGTGCCTACTAGGCCCATAACCTATTCATTTGTAATCTCGTATAGATATTATTGTTTGTAGATCTTTACATTATTGATTTATTCAATAGTAAATCATAACAAGTCGAAGTAAGACGTTCACCTGATACTCAGTGATAAGCCTGCCTGCCTATAGTTTTGAATGTCATTTTATTTTAGTTCCATGGATACTCACGCCAGTTTACGCAACGAACAGGGCCAAAATGGCTGTATTAATCTCTGTAATTTCACAGTGTCACTAAAACTAAAGACAATGGAAAGTCCTTTTCATGAAAGAAGTCCCGCAGACGCGACGCTGTAATCACATTATTAAATGTTGCCCTCTCACTCGCACTCGTAATTCGTAAACAGCTGTCAATTTTAGTTCATGTTTTTGCCGCGGGACTTCTTTCATGAAAAGGATTCTACTTTGCTATTACTTCTCGGCAGAATATCTGACCCATCATTTCAACCGGGGGCTATTCCGTATCTTTGACGGTTAGTGATGTTCAGGGTTGTCTATGGTTAATTAATTGCTGCTTTAATAAGGAGCACACCACGGATGTGCCCGCGAAATTCAAATTTTTTGTGGTTTTTCGCGATTTTTAAGCTGATGAGACATAATAGGCTTATGGCCGTAAAATTGCGATAATCTCAATATCTTCTTCACGTGATTATATAACAATCTCTGCTCGAAAGTGTCGAGTTAAAGAAATTAGTTCGAGATTTGCGAGTTACTCACATAAAACTCGATTCTCGGACTAATTTCCTAGTATACACATTTTTATGCAAAGATTTTGATATAATCTTGTAAAGATGATACTGCCATTCCCGCAAATTGACTGCCATAAACCTCTGATGTGCGCACAAATTGCAAAAATCCACGAAACTTTTAAATTTCGCGGGCAGAGTCGTTGATTTCGCCTTAGTGAAACGAATGTAAGATTTTGTGGTGAGCCTTCAATAAATAAAAAACATACGTCAAATGAGTTCGTTGAAGGTCACTGAGATACAGAATAAGGGTCCAGTGTGCTGATTCTGTATCGTTCACTTAGTTAGTTAGTAACCCTAACTGGGTTATTAACTAAGAAAACGAAGGCAAAAATCCTATTTTTGTATTCTTTTTGTACAAGATAGCAACTGGCATGATATACTGACATGATACCATACCGACCTAGGTTGGTAATTTGTGCAAAAATAGGATTATTGCCTTCGTTTTTTTAGTTAATAACACAGTTAGGGTTACTAACTAACTAAGTGAACGTTACAGAATTAGCCCACAGGTGTAATTAAGTAGAGGTTCTTCTAATAACGGACTGCACTCGCCTCGGTCGCAGGCCAATAGCACGGCTCGAGCGTGCGGGGTGTAGAGCGGCGACTGGTCGCGGGCGCGCGGAGTGCTGCTGGCGTTCACAGAGTCCCGGCTGCTGAGGGTTTGGACACCCGCGCTCGACCCACAGCCGACCGTTGTTAGGATCTACAAATATTCCTAAATATACTAGAAAAACTTCAAAGCTTTTTGTATGAATTTCATAAAAACCCTTTGTCCTCGGCATCTACAAGAACAACACGTCCTTTTATAACCCTGTGATTCGTATGTGTCGTCTGTACAATGATCTTATTAAAATTAACCCCAATATTGACATTTTCAACAGTAAATTATATAAATGTAATGAAATGAGTGACATTTCATTCATTTGAATTTGCCGCGCTTCGCGTATCTATGCTGTCTGTCGCGTACCTATGATATAGTGATTAGTGATCTGTGTCTATGATTTAATGGCGTGTGACGCGCAGAATGTTTTGTGCATTTTATCGTTATAAAAACTTATAGAAAGAATGTGATTGAGGACTCGATAAATAGTGAACATTAAATGTCGTTTCTTTGTATTTTCAGGTGAGATAGAAGTGTAATTGTCGTAACTTGATAATAACTTGATAATTGTAAAGACTTGTTAAATAAAACAAACCTTTGTATTTTCAGAGAAACAATTTGTGGTTTGTTTTGGAGATCCTCAAAACCTTATAAAACGACATTTTTGTGAACTAAATGAAGATGGACCGGCTTCAATTTGAGTTTACGATGATAGCCTCAAATGATGGCAAATCAAAAGTATTAGCTATAACCTCAATATCTACTGAAGAAGGAAAATGTTATGTTTTACCCGAGGAACTGAAGCCGGTGAGTCAGCATACATATATTGTTAAAACGAACACTTTCACAAAAGTAAAAAATAGCATTAAAAAAAGACACCAGAGTAGAAAAGTATGGATAAAGTTGGATGAAAATCTAAAGAAGACATATGTAGATGAGGAAGGTAATATGCAATTTTTAGATCAATATTTAGATGAAATGAGCACAACACAAGCAAAGGAAAGCAAAAGCAATGACACTTTGCAACAAATCTTGGAACAATTAATAGAAACTACAACTAAGAAAGAAAGTCAACATAACTTAAAACATATCTCAGAAAAATTTATTATTGAAAAATTCACAAGCAAAAATCCTAATGCGATGCAATGGATAGAGATTTTTGAAAAAAGAGTGTGCGCGCTTTAATATAACAAAAGATGAGACAAAAATAGATATTTTGAGGTTATTTTTAGATAAACCTTGTTTGGATTGGTATAGCTCGATGATCATAAAACTAACAATAAATTCTGAATGGAGTGAATGGAAAGACAAGTTTTTAGAAACCTTTAAAAACCGAGGATGGGACTTAGTCACATATGCTCTCGCATTTAGGTATAAAGAAGGACAGTTAATTGATTATGCCATAAAAAAAGAACGGCTTTTATTAGATATAAACAAATCCATAGATTCCAAAACAATGATAGATCTTATTGCAACTGGTTTACCTGGATTTATCTTAAATAAGTTAAACAGGGATGAACTCAACAACACTACTGACTTGTTCAACGAGATAAGAAAATATGAAGGCACGATGTATAAGAAAAACTCAACTAACATAAAGAGCAGTACATTTTATAATAAAAATAAAACTTATGAGAAGAAGTCATGTAAGACTTGTGAGTCTTTGGACAAAGGAATTAGATATCATCCGGAGGAGTCATGTTGGTTCAAGAAAAATAAAAATGAACCTGAAAAAGTTCTTAAAACTAAAAATGTAAACAATAACTCCATAATTAAAGTAGACATAAATACTGAGAAAAAAACTGGTAAGTACACCATTAATCAAAATCAAGCTTTTAATAGAAAATAAACTAGAAGTGAGTGGTATTTATGATTCAGGCTCACAGATTTCTATAATAAATTCAAGATTAATAAAAGTAAAAGAAAAAAAAGAAGATGTGAATATAGCATACATGAAAACGGTTAATGGTGTGAAGAAGATGGATGGCTTGATAACAATAAAAATTAAAATATTTGATTTAGAAGAAGAGGTAGATGTATACATAGTAGAAAATGAAGATTTTGATGATTTCATAATCGGATTAGATATGATAAAGAAATTCAGATTAACCCAAAATGAGAACTTGCAGATAGAACAAAAGAAAATAACAAATAAAATAGACAGGATGTCTAAAGATAACAGAAATGAAGATAATAATATAAAAAAATATACAGTAAATTTCAATGAACACATAGAAACAGAGGAATTTATAAGTATGACAGACCATTTAGATAATCAAAAGAAAATTGAGATAGAGAAAATTATAAAGGAATATAAAACAATATTTGCTAAGGACAAGTATGATATAGGTTCAGTTAAAGATTATGAAGCTCGCATAGATTTACAAGTAAATAAATATTGTAGTAAAAGACCATACAGATGTACAATACAAGATAGATTAGAAATTGAAGAGCAAATATCGATGTTACTAAAGAATAATTTAATAGAAGAATCATACAGTCCTTTCGCTGCTCCAGTGACATTGGCGTTTAAAAAAAGGTGAAAATAGAAAATCCCGTTTATGTGTAGATTTCAGAGAGTTAAACAAAATAGTTATACCACAAGCTCAACCATTTCCTTTGATAGATGATCTAATTATTAAAACTAGAAATTGCAAGTATTTTACTACACTAGATATAAACTCAGCATTTTGGGCAATACCATTACGGGTGGAAGACAGAAGTAAAACAGGATTTGTCACACAAGATGGCCACTTCCAGTGGACCTGCCTCCCTTTTGGCTTGAAAACATCACCAGCAATTTTCCAGAGAATCTTAAGCAATATTCTAAGAAAAAACAATCTCACAGGATACTCTGTAAACTATATTGATGATATTTTGATATACTCGTCTACCTTTGAAGAACATATAAGGCACATAAGAAATGTATTAGAGGCAATAATTAAAGAAGGCTTTAGACTGAAGTTTAAGAAATGTACCTTTGCTTCAGACTCGGTAAAATACCTCGGCCATATAATTCAGAACAATTCAGTAAGACCACTAAAAGACAATTTGATTTCAATAAGGAACTTTCCAACTCCTAAGACGCAAAAGAACATCAGACAATTTTTGGGAAAAATAAACTTCTACCATGACTATATACCAAGAAGTGCAATTATCTTCGATCCATTACACAATTTATTACGAAAAAACGAGAAATTTGTATGGTCAGAGAAATGTGAAGAAGCATTCAATCTGATAAAAAGATATTTATGTTCGCAACCGGTCTTGGAAATATTCGACAAAGACTTACCAATCAAAATCTTTACCGATGCATCTTTGGAGGGCATTGGAGCAATATTAAAACAGACACAACTAGATGGTAAAGACAAACCGGTGGCATATTTCTCAAAAAAATTGAATGAACATCAAAAACGGAAAAAGGCTATATATTTAGAATGTCTTGCTATGAAAGAAGCTGTTAAATATTGGCAGCACTGGCTCATCGGAAAACAATTCACCCTTTACTCAGATCACAAACCTCTAGAGAACATGAACATTAAATGCAGGACAGATGAAGAATTGGGTGATCTCACATACTACCTATCTCAGTATGACTTTACCGTAAAATATATACCTGGTAAAGAAAATGTAGAAGCAGACTATTTGAGCCGAAACCCTGTATTAGAACCAGAAGATAACAGAGAGGAAATATTGAGAATAGTTAATTTAATACAAATAAAAGATATAGTTGAAGACCAACAGAAAAATGAAACAATAAGAGAAAAGAAACAAAATTTAATACTAAAAAATAATATCTATTTTAAAAAAATAAAGAAACAGGAAAAGATTATCCTCTCAGAAGCATTTAGTAAAAAACTTATAAAAAAGGTGCATGAAGATTTATGCCATATTGGGATCAGACAACTGCAGAAAAAAATAAGTTCAATATATACGGCTATAAACCTAACAAAAAATATCATAAATATTTGTAAAACATGTGAAATATGCATAAAAAATAAATCAAGATGTGAAAAAAAAAATTGGATTTATGTCACAACTGGGACCAGCTACCAAACCATTTGAAATAATGTCAATGGATACTATTGGTGGATTTGAAGGATCTAGGTCTACAAAGAAATATCTACACCTTTTAGTAGATCACTACACAAGATATGCATTTATTGCGACTTCGAAAACCCAGAATGCATGTGACTTTATAAATCTAACAAAGAAAGTACTAGAGACAGATGAGATTGGAATTATCCTGACAGATCAATATCCGGGCATAAATTCAAGAGAATTTAAACAATTTTTGCAGGAGAATAATATTAAACTAATTTTTACAGCCGTGAATACACCATTCTCGAACGGATTGAATGAAAGATTAAACCAAACAATAGTAAATAAAATAAGGTGTAAAATGAATGAGAAAAATAATAAGAGAACATGGACAACACTGGCAAGAGAATGTATACAAAAATATAATGAAACAGAACACTCCGTTACAGGTTTTGCACCAAAATATTTACTGGATGGTACAAATGTCAGTATTCTACCAAATGAATTCAAAACAATGGAAAAGGAAGACAAGTGGATTGCTGATAGAAGATTGGCATTAGAGAATACAATAAAATCTCATGAATACAACAAGAAAATATTTGATAGAAATAGAAAAATGCAAGAATTTAATGTAGGAGACAGTGTATATGTAGAAAATGGAAATAGACTGAATATAAAGAAATTAGACGAATTAAAAATAGACCCTTTCAAGATAATAGAGAAAATATCGAATTCCATTTATAGGATTGATACAGGCAACAGAAAAACAGAATCAACATTATTTCATATAACAAAATTGCAACCTGTCATAACAGAGGCTGAAGAAGATGAAGAAGATGATAATGAATATGAAGATGACTTATAAGTACATTGTACAGATATATTGCTTGGAATTTTCGCTCTTAGGGGGGGAGATGTAATGAAATGAGTGACATTTCATTCATTTGAATTTGCCGCGCTTCGCGTATCTATGCTGTCTGTCGCGTACCTATGATATAGTGATTAGTGATCTGTGTCTATGATTTAATGGCGTGTGACGCGCAGAATGTTTTGTGCATTTTATCGTTATAAAAACTTATAGAAAGAATGTGATTGAGGACTCGATAAATAGTGAACTTTAAATGTCGTTTCTTTGTATTTTCAGGTGAGATAGAAGTGTAATTGTCGTAACTTGATAATAACTTGATAATTGTAAAGACTTGTTAAATAAAACAAACCTTTGTATTTTCAGAGAAACAATTTGTGGTTTGTTTTGGAGATCCTCAAAACCTTATATAAATTTAAAAAACGTCTCTATGAATTTGTCTCCCGACTACCATAAGTTTTTTTTATTTTGTTTTTTAACATTTCACACTATTTGCCAACTTCTCTGCTATGTATTTTTTTTTTTCCTTTTCTTTGTATCTCTCTTTTTGTATTTTTTTTATTACTTTTTAAGTGCACTTTTCGTCTATAAATTTAAATTTGATGTGTACATACTCTCAAGGATTGTTCCACAGAACTTGTGATTATTGTATAACTTATGTATTTTTTTTGTAACAATCTGTTGTGTGTAATCGTGGTTTTCCTGATGGATAATGACCAATGGATGTGGATTCAAAACAAACTTTATTTTTAATAAGGTCTCTACAGTAACTACTACAATTTTTTTCAAGATCCAGATTCCAAAGTTATAGGCAAATATACAAGTTGCACTTTCCATTAAAATCTGGATTAGATAATTTTTTGAGTACGGCAAAACGGGAAAGTAGTTTTTGCTCAGAAAGTGAATGCTGTAGAAAGGGACTACATTTTACCCTGTGGAGAAATTGTCCTCAGCCCTTACTAGCCCTTAAGGAGCACACTACAGGTGAAAAACCCCGAAAATTTTGAATTTAAATTAATAAAAATGGTAAATTGTTTTACTACTATACAAAACCGTTCATTTGAGTTCAAGTGTAGGTAACAATCAATAAATATGGTACACAAAAACTTGAGGTATATCTTCAGCAATGAGACTTTGGTGATAAATAATAATTAACTTACCTCAATAATATCGCGTGACATATTATTAACGTCTAGCATAAACGGATAGTACCCAGCGTCCACATCCTTAAACATCGAATCGATATAATTAAATATATTCGGAGGTTCCGTGTTGAAGTAATTCGGTTGAGTTAGTTTCTTCAAGATCGATTCGTTCATTTGGCTCTCGCTGCCGTCGCACTCGAAGCTGTAATCTATCGGAAAGTCGAACCAATAGTGCGTCATGTATTTCTCTAAACACAAATCTTTGGATATCTGATACAAGAATTCTGATAGCGGCTTCAAGTCGGTCGCCAAAAGCGTGTTTAACTTCAGATCCTCGTATAGCAAGTGGAATGCGTAAAAAACTTGTACTGTATACGGGAAAAGGAGGGAATTTGTGTTGAACGATATAGGTTTGTCGTCGTCGTCTTTTTTATCGTTAGCTCTGGAGTGTCTCGTCTCTGGATGTATCGGGTGGAGGTTTAGCATGTTCGCAAGGGAGTTTCCTATGGTTTTGTGCATTTTGGAGTTCAGGAGGTACTCCCAATCGTCTTGGGTTCCGTCGCTAGAGGTCCTCTGCTTCTTGGTGACCACCTCGACTTGTTCTTCCTCGTTTTGGCGACTCTGCGACAGTCTTTCCACGTCGTATCCTATCATTGACAGGATGAGGTTGGAGAACATGGTCCATTCCTGTCCGGGCGTTATGTCCTGCGTGCCTGGCGCGTTCCGGACTCCGTACCACTTTATTATGACCTGAAATTTTTAGTATTATTAGCTGATAAATGTTGAACTAAAATTAAATATCAAGCACGCACGCACGCACGCATGCACGCACGCTCGCACGCACATACGTACGGACACACACACGCCTTGTTACAGAGAAAAATTCTTTGGGCACATTGGGTTATTTTGAGAAAGAAAACACCATTGAACTCCTGACACTGTTACCGTAGCAGACTCCTGAAGTTTCCACTTCTTTTACGTATTTTTTTTACATTTGTATGATTTCCGTCCCTGTTTTGTTTATGTGTTTCAATTAGGGCTCACGCACATCACGACGGCACGGCAAGGTATTGCAAGTTTCTAACAATGGACATTCGAACGTACGAACTCTTTGCCCATGCCGTAAATTGTTCCAAAGGAGAAAAACCAAAGTCACCAACAAAGCCAAAACCATTAATAAAGTGGCAATGGGCAGGTCACGCTTTTGGTAGGTGTGATGGCCGGTGGAGCCGGAAAGTCCTGAAGCGTAGCGTGCGGCGCCCTCCAGCTCGTTGGACCGACGATATTAAGCGGGTGGCGGGTAGCGACTGGAAGAGGAAGGATGAGGACAGGCTGTGGTGGAAGGCCTATGTTCAACAGTGGACGTCCGGACGCTGATGATGATAAATCGTTCACCTATTCATCGTGTCAGAGGGTGGGGCACTGTTGACGTCACCTGCATAGTGATGTCCTTAGGCAGCGCAGCGGCAAAGGCGGCGCAACACCTGGTGACGAGCGGCGAGCACACGTGCTCGGGCAGCGCGATACGGTACAGCTGCCCCGCCTCCGAGCGCACGCTCACGCGCGCTCCCGCTGCGTCGCACAGGCTGCGGATACCTGCGCGGTGGGGACATACCTTTACAAAATGCATCCAGAAAATTTGAGGGGAAATAGTGTTACTTTAGTCTTACTTGTTCCAACATCACTCCTGCAGGGCTAGGATGTGTGCGTAGAAATAATTTTGTCTATTTATGACGATCTCTTTTCTCTTTCTAATTTCTAATTCCATATAGATAGACAGAGAAAAGAGATTGACAAAAGTAGACAAAAATATCTCTACGTGCGGCTGCATAGGCTGGTCTAAAGTTTTAACTATCTGCTAATCAGGGCTATGATTACGGTGGACATTCTTTTCCTTGCAAAAATATTCATCATGTACTAATGCTTGCACGCTTGCGTTCAAATGTCGTCATTTAACGCGCATTTAGGGCGACCGGATACTTATCGATATAATATTATACGCTGGCCTTTACTTTACATATTTTATGATTCCTGTAATGGAAATTTTGAAGTTTTATTGGAAAATCGGGTGATAATATGTATATGGCGCGAATTCGCTGTTCAAATTTTCTTAGCCAATCAGAAGACAGAATTAGTTGTCGATAATACGTGCTTACTTTACGCAATTAGACCTTCGATAGTGTATCCATTCCAAACAGCTCTTGAATGCACTGGGATACCCCTAAATGCACTGGCAAATTTATAAGACTTACCTAAACTTTCTTTTTCCTTTGGTTCCAACCTTGAAGTAGAGGAATGTAGGACAGGAGATAGCAAATGCAACGCCGAGTCATCGAAAGAGGTAGCGTCACATCGCGTTGGCAGCAAACTACTGCGTCTCGGGAATGGAGATTGGAACATTGTTTGTTTTGTGTATGGAGAGTCTATTAGCCTTGCTAAAATACCCCCCACGTGCACCTGCAAAGGTGGTTTAAGATATGATTAGAAGATAGGCCAAAGATCCTAGATCTAGACAGATGATAGATAAGCTGAACAATATATTACATTCCGATGGGAAAAAATATACAGAATACAGAAAATCACATAACATCTGCTCATAGTCTTAGGACTGATCGCATGATACAAACGAAAAAAAAAAGAAGAAGATAGGCCAAACTATGGTGTCACAGAATGTTGATTATGCATACATGATAAATACCTTGCCCACAAAACTGTTTCCAGACTGCAATATAATGTTCCCTGTTTCATCGATCAATGCGATCATCTTCAAGTGACTCAGTACAACCGCATCCTTCGCTAACACAGACGATATGGACCCGACTATAATGTTAGTCTTAGACAACTGTCCGTGCGAGTGGGATTTCTGCAACCGCACTATTTGCAACCGCGTAACCGTGTTCACTTTAACCATAAAACACAAGTATTCGTGGCCAACCAAATCTGTGTGTAAGAATGCTTTTATATCATTTGGACTGTCAACTGGGTCCCGTCTTATAACCTGACTATCCGTCCATATATGATCAAGGCATATGTCAGGATATAATGGTAAAGACGGTGGTGTATATCCCATTGTATTTGACATCATTGTGGTTGAGCTGGCTTGACCTATGGACGAATGGGGCGACAAGCCCTGTTGGTGCAAAACATTTGCCATTGGACTGTTATGGCGAGACCTATTTGGTGTTTCCGGCCCTTTCCTCATGTAAGCGCTGGTGTTGAAACTCGGATTTCTCATACTGTGCATTGGACTTCCGACGAAATCACATGTTTGGTTGAAAGTTGCATTCAAATTTGGACACATAGCTAAACACTCGTCCCTCGCTGCTTTTCGGATTTTCCATAAAGAATGAGTCTGTAGTTTCCAATCGTACAGCAGTATTATACTAGGATCTGTACTAACGAAGATTATTTGTAAGTCACCATCATTGTAATACTGTAAGCCTTGTGCAGATGATTTCATCAATATTGGTATAACGTCATCCAATGGATGAGTTAGAGAGAAACAAGTGGGTAATGGACATTCTTGGTCGTAACCCGAAATCGATTCTTGTCTCAATCTCGCACTCATGCTGTACTGACAATTTCGGGATTTTGAAAACGAACTGTTGTGAGACTCATTGAGTTTCAAAAATGATGATGGCAACACTGAATTGTGGAGCACAGGCGTTGCATCTTTTTCAAGTAAAACACCGTATTTCATTGGCCATACTTTTTTGACTTGGAAAGGGATGCTTGCTATGTATTCTCTTCCATCTATCGCATATACCCTCATGGATTTACTATCTATAAGTAATATTGAAGGTAGGACTTTGCTGTCAATACGCTCTGTGGTGTCTTCGACTTTAATATTCTTTTTGGAGTCACCTATCTGAGAGTTTAAAGCGTCTATAAGCATAGTGTTGTTGATCTCTACGTGAAAGTCCACAAATGCAGCATGTTTGATGGTGTTGTCTATGGTGAAACATGAGATTGTTTCTCTGTGCTCTGGTCCCGTTAACTTTGTAGCTGGCGATGAGATCAATCCTGTGACAAAAGTAACATTCTTTTGAAATTCAGAATTGAGTATTAGACTAGAATTAAACTGTGCATCTTAGTAAGGGCGCTTACAGGGCACTGTGGACTCAATCGACACATGTATAACCTGAAGCTAACGGACACAGACATGTGCAGACTCTGCAATGAGGCGGCGGAAACGCCACTGCACATAATCTGTTCCTGCCCAGCTCTGATGCATAAACGTAGCATCATTCTGGAGAAACACATTCTAAACTCTAATGATGCTAAACTTCTTTCAGCCAAGAAGCTGCTGCTGTTCCTGGCGGCAAATACTATTGGCTGGGAGCTATAATTGGCGGCGTCACAATAGATCGAGGACGGTCAAAGTGACATCTACAACTACCGCCGAACTGGAAGATACAAGATAGACTAGAATGAAAAAATAATTTTTGTGTGGTAACTGGTATTCTGAACCAGCTACATCCCTATCTTATAGCTTACAATAAAATAATTCTGTCAATGGACAGAGACCGATGGAGGAATCTTTGGAGCAGGCCGGGCCCACAAAGGGCTGTAGCGCAGTTGTTGATGATGAAAATAATTGTGTGGATTATTAATTAATAGTTGATTTTGCTTATTGTGATATTGGTTTTTAACATTTATTCCTTAAACATAAGTACACAGGTCTGTTATTACACCTAATGAAAATTGATGAAAGTCTGAGGTATATTTACTACGAAGACTGAAGATGTCTATACACTCTTACCATGTGGGTAAAAAGGTATTGTAGATGGTAGGGGAGTATTAAAACAAACCTTTAGACCAAACAGCAGTACATCCTCTGACATACAGCTCCTCTTCGTAGTAACAATCAGTTTTAGGGTTCAAAGGTCTTTTCTTAGGCTTCTTATTCTGGCTGCAATTCAAATTAAACTTCTTTGACATGTTACTAGAACTGTTGGCACTGCCCCCTCTGGAAGGGCCAGCGGTTGGGTCATCTCGCCTCAATCCCATGAGCTCAGATTTAATAGATATATTGAAATCATTCTTCAGACGACTCGGAGGACGAAATGAATCGGTGTACTCGCATTTTGGATCTTTCTGAGCTTCTTGCAGAGAGTTTTTTATATCTGAAAGATGTTAAAATTTAAAATAACAAAAGTCAATACTCTATCCCCAACTTAGGAAAGCAGGTTTACACCGAGAAGAACTGGCAAAAAACTGATGTTAGTTGTTACATTGTTTTTACACAATCACTGAAAAACTTACCTTCAACTCTATAGTAAACCTCTCTAATAGTCCACCACTCCTGTTCCTCTTTGCCCTCCAAGAGGCTCTCATCCTTGATGGCAAAGTTGGTCAACTTATAAAGCAGGGAATTTTCAGATGCGGAGACGTGTTGCCCTGAGTTGTAGATCTTACCAGGGTGCTTATCTAGTACTGTTCTTCCATGCGGTACAAACTCCTAAATAACAAAAAGTTCATAAATTATTTCTCTATCTAATTTACAGGGTTTGATAAAAAAAAAGAAATCGCTCTGGGCTGGTATTTGTTTATTATTAAAACTAACAAATTTTTTTCTATAACTTTTTGTTGAGTTTATTATGTGTGAATTTATTGCTTTTGGTTGAATTTCAAAAACAGTTTTTTTGACCTGGCTGACCAGAATTAAACGCTAGACCCATAAGTATAGCTGACAGCAGTTTGTGCTTGGAATTTCATGTCTTTTTTTTTTGTTATTTTTGATCTTTCTGCGATCAGTCTTTTGGAGAAGGCCAACTCCATTGAGCAGCCCTTCTCATAAGCGTTTTAACTGGGCGTCAGTGATCACAGCATAGGTCAGCTATTTTGGATCTTTTTAGTAGTTTGGCCTGTTGTCCCTGGTAAGGGAATTTCATGTCTATTGGCGAAAAACCGCATGAAAATTGGTGCATTCAGTCACGAGAAAACCTCAAAAAACACGGGTCTGTCATGTCGTAGTAAATTTTTGTGAACAGTGTGAATAAGCCTGCAATGACTTCTGTCTTCGATACTTGTTTTAACTTGATATTTTGAGAAATATCAAATATTCAACACTTTACAGAGATACTCTAACAGTTCTTACTCTGTAATGTAACATTGGCAAGTGGCAAAGGCGCTCTATCTCACGGCGAGAAACCGCAACAGTGTAATGCCACTTTACAGAAATAACATTTTTTTGTATGAAATAAATTAATACCGAATTTTGAAAAGTAGTAGAACATAAGTTGTTAAAGTAAACACCTGCAGCGTATCTAGAACATAGTTAGAGGAAACGCATTGACCAAATTTTCTTATGGTATGCATCTAAGTCTCACAATTTCTTATCAAAAGACAGCCTGTAAGTGACCTAAAGGTTCATTTGTGTGAGGCTTTGAATCGAGTCTCTTTCATTCGAAGCTGAGCTTTTAAGTGGGTTAAAGAAAAAGAATGAACACTAAAGAGTCAACCTCAATCCATCACAAGGCTGAGGGCCTTATACCCGTTCAGTAAAGTCTATTGTCATAAATAACTTAGAATACAGGAACAAACGAAGCGAGATCGGAACTTTAGGGCACCCCGACTCGGATAATTTAGGTGACGAAGAGGCAGGCCCCGCCATCCTTGTGAGTGGTTATTTTCTTTTATGACCATCCAGAAATAGGAGAAATAGGATTTCAAATCCCTTACCGTTAAAGGCATTTATTGAATTTATGTTGATGGGTGCGACATGCAGCGTCAAGCAGCGGAGCAAGCAACAACAAGCGTCGGAGAACTTTCTATCGAGAAAATTTTATCTAATCGTGTTTCTGCTTCTCATGCATGACGTATAAATTTAAAAGTAATTGTCTTTATAGTTTTTAAACTAAACTTCACTAAAGATCGCTTAAATACGGCTTCTACGCCGTTAATTTTTCAAAGGACTGTTGTAGGTTGGTAGACGGTCGCGGTAGTATGAACTATGAAGTGGGAGGGGAAGTCATCGGCAAAGCTTCTGCGAACGGGTAGCAAGAAGTACCTACACTCATTGGTCCAAATGTTATTTTTAAAACTACTTTTGTCAATAAAAGTCAGAACGAATAGGGCAAACTTAAGAATAGAAATACTAGAGCAGAAGTTTTGGCTAGATATGGTATACTGATGAATTAATGCGTTAATTTTATATCTACAGTCTCTTGATTTAATTTATAAACAAATAAAAATAATAGCAAAGAACTAACCAAAGGTTCAGAGGCCGCAATCATTGTTTTCTCGTCCAGATTTGAAGTGATTTATTTGAAACACTTTCACGTAAGAATACTGATCATATCACAAACTAAATGCGATTTTCTTGCATTTAAATATCTATTTTTTTACAAAAAACCTAAAAGCCGACTACAATTATTCGCAGAAAGCCAAAATCACAGGCCAAACCAAAATCGCTTTCGCTCAAGCAATTTAGCAAACTACCTTTTCTGTCAAGTGTCAATGTCATAAAATCCAATCCAATGTCAACTGTCAACGTCTAGACATGCCACAGATTTACATAGAACAAGGTAAAGTCCTTTTCATGAAAGAAGTCCCGCAGACGCGGCGCTGTAATCACATTATTAACAAAGATTATTAAGTATTGCCCTCTCACTCGCATTCGTAATTCGTTAACAGCTGTCAATTTTAGTTCATGTTTTTGCCGCGGGACTTCTTTCATGAGAAGGACTATACCATAGATAATACATATATACTTGGACTATACCTATGCCAAGGTAATACCTTGTATGCTTTGTTGGCACAGATTAATATAAAAGAGTAGTAGTTCTTGCTTTTAGTGGAGAACACAAATCACAATCGAATAGTATATCACAAAATACGCAATGAATGTAAATTAGATTCTTCTGTGTTATACAGTTAGAATAACTTCTATAAAATTTTAATTTGATGTCTATCCTGACCAAAGAGTTAATCTGACACCACAGACCAGGAACCGAAAGATCTGACACAGTGATGCGCTCTCGGGTGAGTCGCGCGACTCATGCGCGACTCGCGATATTTTGTAATCTCAGGCATGGTGCAACTCATGCGGGGCTTTGGCCGTGGCTGGTTGTTATCTAACCTTACCTACTAGCATAAGGTATTCAATTTATGCTTACTAGCAAAGACTCACCATAAAGCTATTTAGCGTTTTGGTGCGATAATGTGTACCTACAGTGCGACAAGGCTATCTTGGCACGTGGCCAAAATCGGTACTAACACCGCTATCTTGTGATACTGTTTGATAGTCCGCTCTGTCAGTAAATCGCTATTGTATGTTGTGATGTTTTTGCTTACTATCAACTATTTTAAACTAAAATTCAAGTAAAATTCAGATTTTATTTTCTGGATGCCTTTGTTGTATAACAGCGCCCCAACAGCGCCCTCATTCAAATGCCAAGAGAGCCTTGTCGGACTGTAGAAACGTTAAGGTTTAGCACAGATATTAAGAGGTTATCTAGTTACTCCTTCCAAGTAAGTACGATAACAATAGATTCGGCTGCATAGTTACTTACCATCAAGTAAACCGTAAGAGTAAGTAATTGGAAAGCACATATTAAACAGCTATGCAGTAAATTACATAAATATATTTATGCACTGGGTCGTATTCGACAAATAGTATCTTTTGAAGCATCCATTTTGGCCTACCATGGATATGCCTCATCTCAGTTAAGATATGGAATCATACTTTGGGGTAATTCCACTGATGCGCAAGAAGCGTTTAAAGCTCAAAAGCGGTGCATCAGATCGATATTTAATGCAGAGTTCACAGATAGTTGCAAGCCTCTCTTTAAAAAACTCAAAGTGCTACCACTCCCATGCTTATACATTTATGAAATATGCGTGTTCGTCCGCAAATATCCCAAGTATTTTAAAATGAAAACAGATATTAACCCAAAAAGCAGACATAAAAATAAAATTTGTGTTCCTAAACAGCGCTTGACATTATATAAGAAAAATGTATTCTGTACGGCGATACGAATCCACAATCATCTACCACCACATACTTTTAAAATGAACCTCGCTCGTTTTAGACGGTATTTATTTAATTTATTACTCGACAAATTGTATTATTCTGTTGACGAGTTTTTAAACGATAAATTTTAAATCATTATTATCAAATCTTTCCATATTATAATATTTTACAATCTGATGACATAATATGAGATGCTGGGTTCATTTTTGACAGAATATTAGAATTATTTATTATTATTAGAATTAATTATTTTAATTGTATCTGAACTAGTTTTGCACGCCCATGTTGGGGTAAAACATGTCGAGACTCTATTATTAATTGTAACATCAATTTTTATTACCATGTTTGAAGCAAATGAATAAATGATTATGATTATTATGATTATGATTACAAAGATCGCAGTCAAGTAGATAATTATGTACAGTGCGACAAGGCTATTTTGTCGCGTGGGCAAAGTCTGAACTAACGCCGCTATCTTGTGCTAGGTACTGTTTGATAGTTCGCTCTGTCAGTATATTACTATTGTATGTTATGTTGTTTTTGCTTACTATTAACTATTTAAAACTAAAATTAAAGTAAAATTGAGGAGATTTTATTTTACGGCTGTCTTTGTTTTGCGACAGCGCCCTCCTTCAAGTGCCAAGAGAGCCTTGTCGGACATTACCTACTAACTTGTAGTAGGCACGTACAGTGCGACAAGGCTATTTTGGCGCGTGGCCAAAGTCTGAACTAACGCCGCTATCTTGTGCTACTGTTTGATAGTTCGCTCTGTCAGTATATCAGTATTGTATGTCATGTTGTTCTTGCTTACTATTAACTATTTTAAACTAAAATTTAGATTTTATTTTATGGCTGCCTTTGTTTTGCAACAGCGCCCTCCTTCAAGTGCCAAGAGAGCAATGTCGGACTGTAGTAGCTGGTAGTAGCCGATTTAAATGATATTTTTGTCTGTGGTGTAGGGGTCTCATAATGATTCTAGGCTAGAACAACGTACGTAGTGATTATATCATAGACCAGGGATTATATACTCTTTGAACAACGTCGGTCGGGACGTTTTGAACACAGTTTTGAACAATTAGTGTACCTACCTACTATTAGTTAGTTAGGTATATTCTACCACATCATAATACATAGCAGATTGTAATAAGTGAATTACCTAGGTATATTTGGTATGAGGTTGATTAACCGAAAATATCGTACCTAAACAAAATAATAACTACCTATACCTAACTATTTACTTGAGTTCATGTACCTAATAGGCTCATTAAGTCATAACAATTTTTTTTTAAATTAATAATTTCCTACACGAAAACTGTTCTCAAGAGACAAGTGAAGTACGCGGGATATTTTTTATTAGGTCATAGCTGTTATATTTCAATGAAAATAAAACACTAAGGATTACTAATATGAATAGACTTTATTACTAAGTAAAGGATATAATAATATTGAACCGCGTTGCGTTCGCTAGTAACAGAACATTCATCAACAAAATACTTTGGGAGCCACATCAACACTTTTGGTGCCGATTTATTATGTCCATAACATACAGACCAGTGTTTCTCAAACCACATAATATATGTATTAATTATAATATGTTACCCCACTATGTAAAGTAATTTACATGGACCACAGGAAAGATATAGACGAAAAAAACTGGGCGCAAAAATTTGAAGCCGATTTTAATAAAAAAAAAAGTTGACATTAATAATGGCCACAGTTGCTCTATATATTTCCCCTGATCCGAATTTATTTAAAATATTATTTTTATTCTTAAAAGCTACATGAAAATCGTTACAATTACTTGACTATTTAATATCCCCGTCACATTAGGACGCTAATAACGGGCACATTTCTATCATCCTTAAAGTAACGCAGATCTGCCAGCACCATTTTATTCCAAACCATTCCATTAGGTTTATCTTTAGATATGACACAGGTCCAAGCAAAAAGCTAAATGAGACCACAATTACCTCGATATTGAATTCCACTATAGATACAGATCAAACAGTACTGGATGGACAGTTTTTATATTTTAACAGTGAAATTACATTGTTGTTACCACAGGTTGTTACCTACAATGACACTGATCTTCACACCAAAACAAAAAAATATCCATGATTCATGAATCAAGACAAAATACTATTCACCACCTAGCGCGATGCAAATACTATGTATTACTTTATTTTATTTATACACGTCGAGTGTTTCGTCTATCTTTTTGTTTAGTCTGCGTCAAAGAGAGTTAATAAGCTCACTTATAAAATTCTTTAAATTTAGATATTATTATATAATATGTACATTTCATAATGTGTATATTATTTCATTCAATATATTTTAATAATATAATATGTATAGGTATGCGCATTTATATACGCTTTAAATCTGATTTAAATCTTGCGCATGGCCCCTTGGTCATTTATACAGGTTTTAGGCGTAACTTTACAATAACTCTGATTAAAGAAAGAAAAGAAAGTTTCGATTTTAAATTTTAACAAATTAAACAATAAACATGTTCCTATACAACGATACACTAATGTTAGGCTAAATTTACAGGTGTCATAAAGTTTCTAAATTGACAGGTGTTAAACTAGTCCTTGCTGCCCTCAATGTAATGAACCCTAACATAAATGGGATTGGACAGTATTGCATTTGCACTACAAAATAGATATTCTCATTGGGAAAAATTGTAAAAAAATCATTGTTTAACAATTCAGAGACTTGTAATCGTTACTGCCTTCAACCCCCGTATACCTTAATACTAATATCAGTTTTAAAATAAGGCTCTATTTTCAACAAGGCAAACAAATTCATAAGACAAGTGGTAAATATAATCTTATATTTTTTATCTAATTGGCATTTTACGTCGATATTTTTCTGCCATGAGGCTTTATGAAAAAAAAATCAAAAAGGGAAACCGCGATAATATTAACTAAGTATGTCACACGTTAAATTGTGTTCAAAGGGAATGTAATTTTTATTTATGCCTTTCCATGTAAATATTCTATATAATTCAGGCTTTCCTCAGCATGTCAAATTGGGCGACTTAACTAGCTAAACTATTCCTTCGCGTTATGGGTCGAGATTCGAGAATCGACTCTGAAATTTTGTGACATAAGTAATCAATAAATAAGACTCCAAGGAACCACTTGATCACACCGCTTTGAAAAAAAAAAACAACATAAGTAACAATCAATAAAATTTCATAAAAACCAACAACGCAATTTTAAAACATCATTGAGCTTATAATAACTGTCAACAAAATAATAAAATGCTTATTAAATTGTAAAGGATATATCCACCGTATCTGAATGCCGAACCAACAATTATAGCATATCTGATTTGTGTTTTAGAGTTTTTTGTCAAGAACTGTATAATATTGTCTCGACTATCAATTGTCAAAAATAGCACTTGTACTATTAATCGTGACAATATCAAATTTATCGGTATAATGGATGAGGTATATTATAGTACATTATGTTAATATTACAACATTCATAATATGATACACTTATGAAATAACATGTACGGTATATATCTATAGCCTAGCATGCCTATACTAAATACATTTGGTCTTTGGATGAGCATGTCACGTTATGGCTTGTATTGTTTGTAACTGCAGTACAGTGAGACTGTCATTAGTGATCGTTTTTGACAGTTCATTATACTATTAAATATTACATCATTAAAGGTTTTTACAAATTGGACAATCAAAATATTTTCTTATCAGCATTTTCCTTATTGCCAAAATGGTTTCTGGTATCGTCCAAAGATTTTTACATTAATGGACTGTCAAAAAGTATCAAAATTTAGCCATACTTGTATAAGTGCACTTTTTGGAATTTTAGAACTTTCGATAAGTATATGTTTTTATTCCCTTTACAAATACTATATACTAGACTAGACCAGCAACGGAAGCTTCGCACCATTCACCGTATTTCGTAGGATTTCAAGGAAATTAATATAAAGTAATAATAATAATAATATAATCACAGAAACATTAACGCTGCATGCACATTGGCTACGATTGTGCTATCTCGTGCAATAGCAACCAATGTGCAGCCTGCTTAAAAAATAATAAAAAAAAAAACAAACAAAAACAAAATTTGAGAAACACTGTTCCACAAAATAATTAATAACTAAACTACATTATATACGAATTGTGTAGTTAATTAAAGAGTGTTTAAAAATAGTTTAAGCCGAGTTCACACGACGCGAGTGAGCTTGTACAAGTAAGTTCAATATTGTTTCCAAAATTAGGAAAACATTAAAATATCGAAATGAAAATTTAGACATTATTCAAGACATTGATTTTAAGACACATTAATGTTTTTTTTCTGTTTTAGTCGTTCTTTATGATTTTCTGTTAAGTTTGTTGTTATTAATAAATGCTAAGTTTCAAAGTTCGACTTGTTCGTTCGATGAAATTTAAGCTGACTTGCTACGAGCATACACGCATCTATCAACACGGCTGCATAAAAAATAAAATAACGATGCAATGATTTTCAATAAAAAGTGAAATTCATGAAAACTTTTCGATAAACTTCAGGTACCTAATTGGGACAACATTTACTTAGTATTTTAGAAGAAAACAAATCAGATTTTTTTTTCCAAAGAGAGAGAGTAGCTCTTGACACATTAACGAGTGGTATATTTGAAGGGTAAATAAAAGGTGTAAAAAGGGAAAGTTGGGTGTCTAAGGGCACGGTCTCGCTATGGCGTATAGTTTGCGGTGTCAGTTTATATAGTAGTCATGGGATATTATGTGAATGCAGATTACATCTTTAGTCCTTCACTACGTCCTATAGGGTGGCAAATAAGATTTAGAGAGAACCGCAAACTATTCCATTTCACTGATAGTTTTTTTCCGTATAGGACGCCCAATTTTTCTCAAGAGAGAAAAAATATTAAAATAAATTGATAATTTTGTTCAAATGATACTACAGTCAGAAGTGACGTCATATGTGAAAAAGCTATACAGAGCCCTCGTTCACACTAAGTAGTTATAAGGTTATCACAATACATGCGAGTTTGACTCGCAAATACAGTATAGAAATATGTACTCAGTTCAAACAGCAACTCAGTATTTTGTCAGCTACGTTGATCATAATTCTGATTTCTGAAACCTTCGATAACGGTATCCATTGATACGATTAGTGCGAATAGACGTCTACGTAGTTGAAAAAACACTTATTTTGTTGTTGAAATAGTCTAAAGTGGGCATTGTAGCCTATTACGGCTATTTAGTACCGAAGTATTGGCAATCAATTCTTATTCGAAATATAATATCGATGATCTTGACCCTTGGGAATCTAACCATCATAGCCTCGAGTGTAAGTTTGCGACGTCTATTGTGAAAGACATCGCCGTAACGAAGCCACTAGACTTCTTTAAATTTACCCAGCGCATACAACAGATTTTTAACCAGTAAATTTTAGCATACCCAAATAAAAAAAAATCTATAAAACACATATTCTTACACTCGAAGCTTAGTATATTATATAAATCCGTTGTTTCAATATATTTCAATATATTAATTTATACCTAAACATGATAATATTATTTTATCACAATACATATTATCAAAATATACTTGTGCTTATTTATTTGTACACAACTTTCCAAAAGATAAAACTCAATTGACGGGAGTAAAAATGTATTTTATTCATCTTTTTCTACTGAGCATTATCCTGCTACGTGGGCTCTATTTTCCGGAAAATTCTTACTCCACTTTGAGCATTATATTTCTCACGTACTTTCTTGAGGGCTAAAAGTGTTTGTTCTAGGTACGGTGATGTTGAAACATCAGTAATCAATGAAGCTTGGTAGTTTCCGTTCTGACCTCTGAGTCGTCGTACTATAGCTTAGTTTTTGGAGATATGTGTACAAACGAATAAGTGTCTATTAAAAACTATGATTGCACGCAGCAATGTTCAAAGAAATTACATTATTAATAATAAATAATTAGTGATTACTAATTACTAATCACCTTCAAAATGCGATGCAGTCTCTGCACGTGGTGTCCTAAGTTTGATTAACTTGCTAGTTAAGGCGATTCTAGTGCATCTAATATCTGTTCCGTACCGAGAACTTAATTATTTCAACAAATATGAGCTGTTCATGATAATGTATTTCTATAATTACGATTTGATATATGAATTCGATCAAAATTGGTAGAAATATTGATAAACTGCTCATATACCAATGAAGGTATTTGATCGTGTGACGCTGTTTGTCACTGGATCAATAATGATGAAAATGCACTCACCTCATTATTAGTTGAGAAAATATATGTTTTTCGATATAGAACAGACTATACTAAATTTATTCATGATGAGGTTATTAGAAAAAAAATGCTCGGTTCACATCATTCCAGTGGAATTCCAGTTGCTATTTTGTAACTAGTTACTCAACCCAGTCCAACTAAAATGACGACAGCGCTCAAATCCTCAGATAAATTAAAGTAACGGAAAGCTGTTATTTTTTCAGCTGTTTAATTGATTTTTCTTATAGAAATGAAATTTTGGATAGACTGAAATTAAAATTTTTCTTTCGAAAAAATATAGTGTTCCGTAACGAATCTTTAAAAAATTAAAATTGCATTATGAACATTAACTGTCAATTAATAATGTCAATCAATATACGATAAATAATACTTAAACGGAATTTTATTGAGGACTTTTTATTAACGAATTCAAGCTTTTAAAAGATCACTGGAAAAGTGTGAACCGGTCACAAAAAGCTTTATGTACAACATATTTTTGGCATGTAAAAAAATACAGTCGGTATAGGTATTATGTTGTGATGATTGGCTAGCATTTGGCCGAAATACAGAAGAATCGACCAATTTCATTATAATTGATTAATTGACAATTCGTTAAAAAGTCATCCTGTATATCGAGTTTTTTTCACTTTACAAAAAAAAAAACAAAACGGATGTTCTTTACAACAATTACAAACATTAACGTAAAAAAGATAATGCTTTTTTTATTTCATTCGTGTGATATATTTTTTAAACATTAGTGTAAACTATCTATCTATCACCATTTCTTTTTAATTCCTAACAAGCAAAATCGTAGGCTACACAATCAACCTAAGTATACATATACTTTTTTTTTCTATATTACCATTTCATCTGTTAATAATAATATAAATAAATTCTATCTCTATGTTTTTTTTTTTATATTTATAAAATCTAGGTACAATTAAAAGTGTACAATCATTATTTTATGCGTACGATGTAAAAGTAGAATCTATATAATATCTAAATACATAAATATTATCTGATTATAAAGTAAATAATTTTTGGAATATCGTTTTGTTTAAGGCTAGTACGTGGTATTTGATACCTTGGAAGCGTAGTCAGCGCTCGCTTTGGCTGTAGTTTCTTGGACTTCCTCTATCCTAGACGTATTCGATGCCACCTCAGCTAGCGTCGCTAAAGCAAGCAAGTCATTCCCGTGGGTTCTGGTGCATATGTCCATGCTTTGGACAGTGCACGGGGCCTCTGTCGCGATTTTTATATCGGGGCTTATCTTGTGCCCACCGTTCATATCCATACTCGAAACCATGCTGTTGATTTCGAGCCTTGTGATGCTGATTTTCCTGGGTTTCCTTTTCTGGCTTCCTATGACAGTCTCCCTCCAACTCTCCGCCATTTCCCGCCTCTCGTCCACCAATGGGCGCGGCACGGAGTTTATTATCTGTGAGTTTTGCGGTTCGATCGCCTTAGGCTTCGCGTGCATCTTTTTCTTGCGTTTGTTTTCACGCTTCCTCTGCTGGAACTTCTCTAAACTGAGGGAGGGTAGCGCCCTAATTTTGGCGTCTAAATCGAAGTCTGCAGCCTTGAATGTTCTGTTACCATTATTGTCGGGTTCCGGAGCGTCGGTAGACTCCATTTTTGTTTCGATTTCGGCGGACGTGTCGACGCTTGTCTTGGAGTCGTCCGTGACCGTAGATTCCTCGCGCGAGGAACCAGGGTCGCAGGAGCACGAGGCGCCGTATCCCTCGTCGGATAGCCGCTCGGGGCAGTCTCTCCTCTGCCGCTTGTTCACTATCAGTCCCCCGACAGCCATGAACTCCTGGTACCTCTTGCCTTTGCAAGACCTCCCAGATCTGTTCTTCTCGTCGTCCGACCAGTTCTTCATGCATTCCTCGTTCGAGTATCGCTTATCAACTATTTGGTCTATCACGTCCTGGTTCGTGAACTGGTCGCCGTAGTACAGCCGTTTCTCCTCGAAGTCTTCCTCGAACATTTTAGTGGTTTCTGACAGTGCGTTCTGGAGCTCGTTTATGCTGTGGTGTTCCCTGGTGGGTGTCTGTGCGTGCAGGAGGCTGTGAGATCTGTATTCGATGGGGTTTGAGATCGTGAATTTGTAAGCGGGGGGTGAGTAGTAAGGGTTAGGAGTTGGAACGTCAGTCTTGGTGGCGAGGAGGCTGCTGAGGCCGCCCATTTGAGCTTCGTCCGCGAGTTTTCCCGGCGTGAACATCGAAAGGGGCTTGGCGTCGGGCTCGGGGTGTTCGTCGCTCGGCTTCTTGTTGTAGTCGTGTTTGGTGGAGTTGTTGTTGGTCTTCTCCGGTTCGCCGTCGTGGTAGTCGCTGTTGGGGGACTCCATCTTGTCTGCGATCTCCCGCGGCCGCGCGCAGAGCGTGCGCAGCGGAGGCGCGGGCAACTTGTACCATTTGAAGTCCGGATTGGCGCTGAAGAACGCGTCTTTGTACTGAAATAAAACGTTACACTGTAGGAACACAAGTGCTAAATCTATACGGCTACGTAAAAAATAAACATTATGCAAAATACGGTACCTGTTTAGCAAGACCTGTGTAGCAAGCTTTCTCTTCCTTCTCCAAGTTTGCCCACCACTCGCCGAGTATTTTGGTTATAGATCTGCAAGTGACAATTTTTATGTGTTATATTTACTAGAACACGTCGGGTGTTTATTATGTTACCTACTATGATAATAATTAATTATTAATGCAAAAGATCTTAAAAAGTGACAAATAATAATATTATGGATAGAGTAATAAATTATTTTAATATCCATGTTCCTTTACTGTGTACCAAGCCTTTCGGTTAATTATGTTAATTAAACTGTCATTAGATTAAAAAAAACCGGCCAAGTGAGAATCGGACTCGCGCACCGAGGGTTCCATACCATAAAAAAAGTAAAACATTGAAAGAATCACTTTTGTTCATGAATTTACGAGTATAATTTACATATCGGCACTTTTGTTGGCAAACCGCAAACGTAACTTTGTTTTTGGCGAATTATTGTTATTATCAAAAAAAGTATATTAGTTAGCGAGTTGATTTTATTTTTCCTGTAAAATATACGTTAACTTCTATTGATCATAATTATTTCAGATTTTTCGATTGGTAAACTTCGGAGATAAGGGGGGGGGGAACGGTATTTTTTTCGACAGTTTGCCCAATAAATCAAAAACTATCAGGCATAAAAATAAATAAAAATTAGTTTTAGTATACACAAGTCACGCCCTTTCATATGATACCCCACTCAATATTGTTATTTCATTTTGAAAAATTTTCGACCCGGTTTTCCCCCTTTTTAAATAGAAATAAAAACAATTTTCACATTTTTACGATTGTTATGACGTCGCGTCACTATTACCTATAACCATTCTAAATTTCAAGTTGATAGCTTGAATAGTTGCTGAAATAATCGAGTGTGACAGACGGACGGACGGATGGACGGACGGACGGACGGAGAAAGTCTCACCATAAGGGTTCCATTTTTACCAAATTGGTATGGAACCCTAAAAACATCAATTGGTTAAGGTATTTGAGGTCAGTCAGATAAGCTTTCTTATCTATGTAACATATGCATTAGATTTAACAGCTACGAAATAATACAAGGGCCTCATGCTGATGCCTGAGTGCTGACCTTCGGTTAACGGGGTGTCTATTTAATGATTTTTAGCTAACTAATAAAAATCTTGAAATGGTGGTTAGGTGATGTTCATCTACGTTTCCCGCTGATTAGCAGAGTGAATTACAAAGTAAAAAAATCTTAAAAAAGGGTAGAAGACATCTCCGGAAAAAAGTACTTCTTCGATGCAGCCCTCTCGCAGAAAGCGCACCAGATTCCGAAGGGCGAACAACTATACCTCCAGCATCTGTTGACGTCGGCTTTCTGATGACAAAGACGGATGCATTCTTCGTGCAAGAGACACAGGATGCCAGAGCTCGGAGGGCAAATCTTGCGATCCTGCTCACGCATGTCTCATTGTCTGTGAGCGAGAGAAAGACTGACCTGTTCACCATGTTGGAGTACGCTGCGGTGCCGCTTGCGGAATATGAGATAGGCGTTCATGGGTCGACGCGTGATATTCACCAGATCCTCTCTTCACCATCCTGCTCATGCATGACTCATAGTCTGTGAGCGAGAGAGTGACTGACCTGTTCACCATGTCGGAGTACGCTGCAGTGCCGCTTGCTGAATATGAGATAGGCGTTCATGGGTCGACGCGTGATGTGCACCAGATCCTCTCTTCACCATCCTGCTCGGGCATGCCTCATTATCTGTGAGCAAAAGAGAGACTGACCTGTTCACCATGTTGGAGTACGCTGCGGTGCCGCTTGCTGAATATGAGATAGGCGTTCATGGGTCGACGCGTGATGTTCACCAGATCCTCTCTTCACCATCCTGCTCGGGCATGCCTCATTGTCTGTGAGTAAAAGCAAGATAGACAGTGACCTGTTTTCCAAGTTGGGGTACTTGTCGCGCACGACGCTGCGGTGCCGCTTGCAAAATATGAGGAAGGCATTCATAGGCCGACGCGCGTGATGCGCCGGCTCCCCGTCGCCGTCCTGCTCGTGCATGGCTTATTGTCTGGTGGAGAGAAAAAGATGGATTGTTGATAGAAGAAATATTAGAAGCCAAAACGGAAAAGCTGGATCATCATTATATTATTTAAGTACTTTTTAAATGTTGGTCTTGACTGCGATCTCAACTGATGGTAAGTGAAGATACTTAACATTAACTTGGAAGGGGCAAGTAAATCACCGTTAACGGGTTTCACACAGCATTGCGTCAGAACGCTTTGCGGTGCGTCTTTGCTGGTAGGGTGGTAACTAGCCACGGTCGAAGCCTCCCAGCAGACCAGACCTGAACCAATTTGGAAATTCTAGAATTCTAAAGTGCTTCGTGGCAGGAATCGAGCACATACCATTGCATAAGGGAAGTTCCTTTAACTATATTAAGGAGTTCAAAAATTAATGGATATTCATGTCAGTAACTAATTTTCTTAAAATAAATACACTTAACTCATACCTAGTGGTAAATCAGGTATGTGAGCTAACAAGAACTAGTGGCCCCAACGATCGCAAGGTCCTGGGAAAGTACCCTGTGCAAAGAGGCCTGGGTGGGTGTGTCCCAGCACTCCTTAACAAGGTTAACTAGGTAGTCATATATGTCAAAGCAATTTACCTACGCAAGACAAATACACTTAACTCATGCATGACAGTGGTAAATCAGGTATGTGAGCTAACAAGAACTAGTGGCCCCAACGATCGCAAGGTCCTGGGAAAGTACCCTGTGCAAAGAGGCCTGGGTGGGTGTGTCCCAGCACTCCTTAACAAGGTTAACTAGGTAGTCATATATGTCAAAGCAATTTACCTACGCAAGACAAATACACTTAACTCATGCATGACAGTGGTAAATCAGGTATGTGAGCTAACAAGAACTAGTGGCCCCAACGATCGCAAGGTCCTGGGAAAGTACCCTGTGCAAAGAGGCCTGGGTGGGTGTGTCCCAGCACTCCTTAACAAGGTTAACTAGGTAGTCATATATGTCAAAGCAATTTACCTACGCAAGACAAATACACTTAACTCATGCATGACAGTGGTAAATCAGGTATGTGAGCTAACAAGAACTAGTGGCCCCAACGATCGCAAGGTCCTGGGAAAGTACCCTGTGCAAAGAGGCCTGGGTGGGTGTGTCCCAGCACTCCTTAACAAGGTTAACTAGGTAGTCATATATGTCAAAGCAATTTACCTACGCAAGACAAATACACTTAACTCATGCATGACAGTGGTAAATCAGGTATGTGAGCTAACAAGAACTAGTGGCCCCAACGATCGCAAGGTCCTGGGAAAGTACCCTGTGGAAAGAGGCCTGGGTGGGTGTGCCCCAGCACTCCTTAACAAGGTTAACTAGGTCGTCATATATGTCAAACCAATTACCTACGCAAGACAAGGAGGTTCAAGGACTATAAAAGTAGGTTCACACGTCCGCGCCTGTGCCGAGCTTATGAGATCAAAGGTTATTGATTGTGGAGTGCGTTGTAACTACCTATACCCGGTGCATGATGCATGTCTGATAACAGTATCACATCTATCAGGTTTATCTATCACACCTATCGACTATATCAGTCTTTGTCTGTGAATCGAGTCACTACCCTTTTAAAAAACCTTAATGATTTCAGTACCTAATACATATATATCCTATATAATATCTATCCTAATATAATATCTTTTTTTATTGAAACAAGTTTCTTTTCGGACAGTACGGCGAGGAAGAAAGTAGGTCCGTCACGAAAATTTTGAAGTGAATCCGTGACAATCCCATAATCTAAACTCTTAAATCGAAGGTTCACAAACTTAAACCTCTCGATTATTGTTACGAAACGGTTTTCTTCCACGTTTCTGATACGTACCGCTAAGGTGTGGAACACCCTTCCAGCTTCTGTGTTCCCAGCCAAGTACAACCTGGGTGCCTTCAAGAGAAGAGTGAATAGGCATTTTCTAGGCAAGCGCGCTCCATCCTAGACCTCATCATTTCTGCCCATCAGATATGATTGTAGTCAAGCGCAAGCCTATCTATAATAAAAAAAAAATATGAAGAAATAATGCAAAAATTAAACGGATCCCACTAGTAATCGACCCTGAAACGGCCAAGAAACATGGTTACCAAGTATTTACTCTCAAGAGATTTTTATGACCGGATGACTAGTACCGAAAATCGGACCGGGGACGGCCCTTGCCAAATGCTTTAGGGAAGTAGCGGAAAACGGTCCCGACATTCGCAATTCCAATCAATCAAGGCTCAACAGAGTACAAAAACAAGGCCAATAAATAATTAAACTAGTTACCGCTTAAAGTGCCAATAGTTAGACTAAATTACCCTATATATCGTATCTGTATGTCACGGCCATTTAACTCTGAGGGGCTCTCCACACTCCTGCGCGAATCGCGCACGAAGTTGCCGCTAACAGAGGGTTTTCCCCGAATAATGTCGGCTTTTTGTTTCGCAACAAAGTGTTCACCGCGAACCACGCGGGAATGCAGCAAAGACGGTCAGCCAAACAATTGAGCGTTCCGTTGCGATGCTCTGTAGAAACCGTTGGGGTGATTTTCCTTATCTCTTCTAAGCTAGTACGTTCACATCTTCGGCTGCATCATCACTTACCATCAAGTGATATCTTAGTCAAGTACTAAATTGTAAAAGAAAATGTGGAGAGTCTATGAGACTATTGGAGCTAATAATTGTTAATAGACAAAAGCTGCGAGTTTCAATGAACTTGAAAATCCTTTTGCAACCACATACCTAATGAAACCAGGTCACATTGCCAGCAATGTAAACTGTGTCATCGACCCGTTATCACGTGTTATCACATGATTCTAGATGGAATTGGCAAAGAAAAATTGTTATGATATAAGGTCAACCCACAAAGGTTGATAAAAGTAGGTATCAGATATGCCTAATTGATATAGTAGTTAGACATTTCAAGCCGCAAAGTTCTAGATTTGATACCCGGTATGGACACAGGATAAAATGAAAATCTTTATTTTTCACATAGGCCTAATTTACAGACTCTTATGAAAAGTCAAAACTCTAACGCCAAGTTAGGAAATCGGGGTAGCAACGAGAGGAACTGGCAAGAAACTCGGCATTTGCTTTTTTTTTAAATCCCTTTAAGTATAACTTTTCTTACATAAAAAAGTAAGTATTGGATTTTTTCTGTAAATGTAAAAGCCATCACGGTTTCATCATCTTCATTCATTTTGACCTCATATTATGTTCATTGTTCGTGGTCAATTTTCAAAAATCACCTACCTGAGTCTGTTGAAAATATTTTTAAAGAAGGTTGAAGAGATTATTTTTAATTTGTGATTTGTTGGAGAAAGTCCTCATTTTTAATCTTTTTTTTCTACTATATAAAAATAAGTCGGGTTTTCCTTCCTGACGCTATAACTCCAGAACGCACGAACAGATTTCCACGGTTTTGCATTCGTTGGAAGGGTCTCGGGCTCCGTGAGGTTTATAGCAAAGAAAATTCAGGAAAAATTTCAACAGAAAAGCGGGAAAATCGTTTTAGCGGGAAAGCCATCTGGTGGCGAAACGGAGTTCGCCGGGTTTGCTAGTATAATATATCATTGGAGAAAGTCCACAAATTCCCAATGATGAGAGTCAATGGAGCTTAGTGGGATAAGCAAAGAGAACTATAGTCTATATTCTATAATATAGCCTACAGCTATACGCATTCTTCGCGCTCCGGCAACCGGTCGGCCGGCGGGTACAGGTAAGGCAGTCGGCGCGGAAGGCGCGTCCCGCCGCGTGCGCAGTTTTCACTTTCGAGGGCCGACGCCCGCGCAGCCTCGGCACACTTCGGCTTTCATTCAAGGCCGAGATGTGGCCGAACCTTATGCCCGTACTCCGCGGACAAGTTGTGGGCGCAAGTTCAAGCCTTGATCTTGTAAAGACCACAACAGGAAAGGAATCATGCCTGATAGAAACAATTAAAATCTGTGGAAACAATGCTGTGGTCTAGGATAGGTCTTCTTCTCTTGAACGCGTCTAGATTTTTGGAATGAGTACGCGACGTAACTGTCGAAGCAGTTACTAATAAATAAATACTACTGCATTATTGTGCTTCGATTTGTAGGTCTAATATTTTAGAAAGACGAGCACGGTGCAGTGTGTCGTATAACATTGCGTAATAAAAGAGCGCACTGTATTTGACATGGGTTGGCGAATTACTTAAAATCAGGAGAGTCTCTTGCTTTATTTTGCCTTTCTTGCTATTTAAAAATATGTCAAGGAACCCGGAAGCTGGTAAATTCGTTCTTTATCTTAACAGTTCGAATCACAGCCGTGGAATATAATCGCTTTGTAGGTTGCTTGGTCGTCAATGGACGATCACATAAGGATGTAATTATTCCCAGCAGAATTTGTGACCAATCATCCAACTATCAATGGTAGGTCTGTGTCTTGCAGCCTCGGCAAACATACACTTGGCCTTTCGACAAAGGTCCAGCTGTGGTTTTACCTGCACATATTCCACATGCAAATCACAATCACTACTGTTGAATCAGAGGCCCAGACCCAGCTTTTGTCTTGTGCAAACGAAAATAAAACTGACACGTAAACGATGCACTGACTTCTATTTGCATAAGTGATTGAGAGACAACAGACAAAATCCATGGAAAAGTAAGTGCAACCTTGCTGGATTTTTGGGAACCCCAAATTCAATCATAAGTACCTACGAAGTTACTGACAGTAGTGGCACCGAATACATAATACTACCAACGAATATATAATATTACTAACGTAATACTACTATGAATTGGAGTTCTCGAATTATTTATTTAAACCAAATCGAAAAAAAATAGGGAGGGCCTTTAGATAGCTCGCGGTTGGCCAGGAAAACAAAGACTGAGTTCGCTCACCTGAACCCCTAAGGGAGTAACCCGTAAGTACCCCCTAAGGGCGCAAGTTAAATTTTCTTAAATAATTTCCCAAGTCATGATTTGCTAGATTTCAGCCCAATTCGCCATCTTTTTAAGCAGATAAAGCGCGTGTATTTCATGGAGAGTGGTCACCCCATCTGAGTACGAATAAATCAGGGCCTACCCAGGTAGTTACTTCATTATTCAAACCGTTTTTGAGAAAAAAGTAAAAAGGTGTAATTTTACAGAATTAAGTTAGTTGCTGCACGGTGGACCTAAGTGCTTTTAAAATGGCGGCTGTAATTTGATCAGCTTTGAATTCACGGCGACCTTGCAATGTCGCGGAATTGCGCCACAATGTCACAACCTCACAATATTATCCGATGCTTACATAAATATGCGATGGCAAATATTCGGGCCAAGGAAACCTAATTTCGCTGACAAAAATTCTATTTTTAGGCTTCCGAATTGAAATATCGTGTAAGAAGGGTTTATAATACATCTAGGGTATCAACAGCTTTAGTCGCGAGACTCTATTTTACCCTTTTAGGGGTTGTATTTTCCGAAATCCTTTTTTAGTGAATGTACGTCTTATTTCAGCCATATCAGTACTTCGGTATGCGTTGTTAGATCTAAGATATTTAAGACAGTCGCTAAAATTCTGATTCCGTATAATAAAAAAGTAAAACAGAGTGTCTAATGTAGTTTTCTGAGACATGCGAAGAACCGTTGAATCAATGTAGATTAAAACCTATTCGTCCAGTAGTGAACGTCTATCAGGTAAGCTCGAACTGTATGGGAAAGCAGACACTTCACTGAACTGAATAAGGTATGAGGGGGGGGGGGGGGGGCTGTACATGTGTGTTCAGGACAAAAAATACAAAACGAAAGCGCCACGACCTTCTCGTGTGAGTTACGCTCAGCGCCTAGCAAGTGGTCGGCCCGCCGGTCGTGGATCGCCGGATCAACCTTGGCATCGACATCAAATTTTGGCGTGGCCTTAACGGCTTTCGCATACTCTATAGGTCCATATCATACTTTTGTTACAATAGTCTAAGGACTCGAGGTAAATTAAATTATAGCTATTATACAAACGCCACGGGTTAAGCTTCAATACCTATACAATATATTTTTGACGACCTTCCTGGCGCAGTAGCGCGCGCTCGGATTCGAGTGGGAGGTCGCGGGTTCGAATCCCGCCACGGGCCACTTTGGAATTTTATAATTTCTAAATTGGCTCGGGTCTGGTTTGGTGGGAGGCTTTGGCCGTGGCTTGTTACCACCCTACCAGCAAAGACGTTCCGCCAAGCGATTTAGCGTTCCGGTACGATGCTGTGTAGAAGCCGTTGGGGTGACATAACTTACCCCTTCCAAGTTACTACGTTAACATCTTCGACTGCATCATCACTTACCATCAGGTGAGATCGCAGTCAAGTACTAACTTGTATAGCGTAAAAAAAAAAAACAAGCTTTTACCTACGGATCCAACGGCTTACTCCAGTTTTACACAAATCCCGGAAGATTCATGTATCTACTTTAATAAAATCGGCCAAGTGCAAGTCCAAGTCAACCTTAGTATCCTAAATAACAAGAATTATAATTATTGGGTACCTATTTCTGGTTGACTTGATTTGTAACACGGGAAAACAAAACCACTGAAGTGTAAAATCATCAGTATAATCCTAATCGACATGTTTGAGCACTAACGGATGACACTATGTTCGGTTTGAAGGAAAATAAAGGAAAATCCCGCACCCACTGATATGTATCTCTGGATTCATGATTCCCTACGTTTGACAGTTCATTTTTTGTGCCGATTTGAAGCGCCTTCTCCGAGCGTCCACGATACTAAATTGACATTTGTTGGAAGTGGACCATAAAGTGGACCGTCGTCTTGAATGTCATTCGATTTTAGTTCCATAGACGCTCACGCCAGGTTACGCAGCAATCAGCGCCAAAATAGCGAAAATCAAGTACAGTACAGGCCAGGAAAGCGCTTAGGTCAAATTGTAGTTTGTAGCTAAGTATCGAAAAGTGGAGAACAACGTCTGCTAGACCAGATAGTTAGTAAAATAAAAATAAACATGTACAACGATTAATTATAACACAACATAAAAAGCTTTCGTTGTTTTTTGTTATCAATGGAGGAAACTGGTTATGCGGTTATCGTTTAGGTACCACATTACTGATTGTACTAGTCACTAATGTTGTTTTGTTTATTATTAAACTAGAACAAATAGAATTTAGTTTGATAGAAATATAATACAGATTTTGTCCACCGAGTCATTACGTGGGACGAGAATTGGGAAAAGATAAATAAATAATAAATAATTAATTTATTGTTCACAAGCTGTTTATAATTGTAAAATTACATACATTTCAGGTTGAGCGTTTGATGCCTAAAATACGTATAAAAATAACTCGTGTTATGGGCATCAGAGATAGAAAAGATTTAAATAGGATAAATAATATTTAGGGCAAAATGGGCAAATGTGAGCTATTTTTAGGGTTCCGAACCCAAAGGGTAAAAAAATGGGAACCCTATTACTGAGACTTCGCTGTCCGCCTGTCCGTCCGTCACCAAGCTGTATCTCTTGAACCGTGATAGCTACAGACTTGAAATTTTCACAGGTGATATATTTCTGTTGCCTCTATACGTAACAACAAATGCTAAAAAATTGAATAAAATAAATATTTTTAGGGGGGCTCTCATACAACAAACGTAATTTTTTTGCTTGTTTTTGCTCGATATTGATAACGGTAACAGGTAGACGCTTCAAAGTTTCACAGAATTTACACAGATGAGAGGCACGGAAGAAAGTGCTCCCTCCATCAAAATCCGCATAAAGGTTTTTTAAATTCCCAATAGTAGTTTTTATGCAATTCTCTCATCGATGTGAACATCGACTAACGTGGCGAATTAAAGAAAATTTCTAGTATGGTCCTTATTTTACCAACCAATCCTAAGATATACCATCCCATATATTTGTTCGTCTCCCCGTTTTCCTCTTTTTATTTCAGTGATACAACTCTGGTATATTTTATTTTCATTATATTCCTTCTAATCATGTGACCAATCCAACGTAGTTCCTATTAAGTAATTGAATAAAACAACATTAATCTGCCTACTGTTCAATCCAAGACAGGGCAATCGTAAATACATTAGTGTTAGGTATCTAGTTGTATTGTTTCTTTTTCGCGAGACGCTCGCAAATCGCAATTAGCTCAAATTAGCAACACTGGCTTCGAACTCACTATAATTAGAAAATGGCGAATCAACGACCTGCAACTGGTTTTTGATGATTCCATACAGTTTGAATGTCATCATGAGGTAATGCTCTCCTCTAATAGCGAGTAAACTACCTATGTTTCGTATAGAAATTCGTATAAATTACGTCTAATCTCCAAGGTTCAAATATTAATAGACTAAGTTGTTACGATCATAATTTCCGGTGTTTCGTTTTAGTCAATGATGGACGTGTATTCTGGACAAAGCTCTCTTGAAAGGATCTCCAACCTATATCTAGCGGCTATCCACGACTCTCTTAATATCATCAGTTCATCTGGTACGTTAGGAGTTTGCCAATACTGCATTTCCCGCTGCAGGGTCGCCATTCCATCACATTGAGATCCCAAAGACCTTCTGCGCGGTATGTGCTTTGCCTACTTCTATTCTATTGTTGTTCTATTGTTGTTAGATTCTTCTATTGTTGAATCCCTTCATTTCTGATTGCCTCCAGATATTTAGAACATAACTCTCTTCCATCTTCCGCTACGGTGTCTTCAAGCTCTCGTAAGTTATGAGACCGCATAGTCAATAAACTAGTCTAATTTTGCAACGTAATAAAATATTATGCAAGCACAGTACAATGAATATGTGCCATAGAACTAGCTTCAGTAGTCTATCAAGTAGATATTCACTGTAATTCAATGATAATAAAAAAGTGCTTACCATATTATCATGATAAGGTTACGGTCGGGTAATTCCCGTTATAGCTGCACGCTGATTGGTTGTAATCAAAAGCTTATTAAGCCTCGTGATTGGCCTTTTGTTGTTTACTATTCAAACTGAGAATTCAGACTTTGAAACTGTCGCTAGAGATACTGTTTTTGACGCCATTTTGATGTTTTGGAATGGGATTAAGAAGAAAAACCGTAAGTATAGGTCAGTGAACAGAAAATTAAAATAAGGTTAGGTTAGAGAAAAGAGAATCTAACAAAAAGGATTTTCCAGCTACTAAGTATTGTACACAAATTCTATTTTTATAGAGTAAAAACTTCTTTATTGGTTCAAAAACTGCGAGTTATAAAGTTGTTAATCTCCTATTTGCGATAGATCAAGTGATCTAAACAATGAGGTTTTTAAAATTCGAACCGGTTTGATAAGTTATATCGAATCGAATAAACACAGCGTTATAAGTACCTAAACACAATGCTTCCGATTTGCTAACATTCGAATAGCGCAAGATAAATATCATACTTTTAGTACGAATGTTATAAACGACGATAAAAAACACATGAGAGAATATACTATTAAGTAAAACAGATATAATATAATACATACTACGTAGACACGAATATGATAGAGAGTACAAAAGGTAAACTGAGATCTTGGTAAGACGACACCTTCGTCTTATTTAATGGGTCAGGGGTTGGATAGGCATAGGGGGACAACAAATTGGGACAACGTACATAGCAGGGTGCAAGTGGAAGACAAATATGGAAAAATAGACAATGACAAAAGTAGAACTCTTTAAAATTAAGAGAAGCTACTTGTAGATAAAGGCAAAGAAAAGTATCTAAGTAATGATACGACGAAGGATGAATTTGATGGGTCATGACAAGAAAGGATACCTTGTAACTTGCATAGAATGGGCCAGTAGCAGAAAACAATGGGAAATCGAAACCGACAAAAGAAGAAGACCACTGATGCTACAGGAGTAGCACACCCACTAGTATTTTGGTTAAGTATGTCTACAATTCTTTGGAAAAAAGGCAAGACTTAAATGTAGTTTAAAGAGTGCTAGCATTTAAGTATTTATCTCAAATACTTACGCAAGAAGGTAAGAATCATTACAAGAGACATGAGATTGGCTCTGTAGCCAATCTCATGTCTTGTTTAGCTGTCTAAGTAAGTACCATCGATTGAGAATACGAAAATATATGTTCGGTCAATAACAATACATTATGTATAGCAATAGCAACGATGGCAATGAAATCATCGCGAGTTCCGTAGCTCAAGCGTAGGACGGCCTACGTAATCGGGAACGAATAGTACCTGCAAAATATTATAACCATTTCCTAATCGCGTTAAATTGTCCGCCATATTTAGCACGCGACCAGTGAATAAAGAAAAAATAAGTATCCGCCATCTTGGATGCAGATTAAGAATAAATAGTTGCGAAATAATTACAGTTCGTACTTTAATCGTGTTTTGTTAAGAAACGATGATTTAAATATTGAATATCTAACAGAATTATCCTCGTAGATCAAAATACTTGTATTTAATGAAGAAAAGAGACATAAACATATTAACACTGTGTTTACATCAGTAATCGTTAATTGATATTCAAAATAGGAAACTAAAATGAAACAGCTACACTAATTAAGTAGTTAGATATGTTAACATATCAGACAAAAGTGCCTACATATTTTTAGTGGTTGACGCCTACAAATATGATCTTGCTACTTATAAACTAAAAGATAATGATGTATGCTTCTACATTCAAAACATATTGTATGTAGGTAATCATGACGTAGTCCCCAACGAAAACAGAAAAAAACAACGAAGCCCATAATGAAATTTTATAGATGCAACTGATTATCACACTGTTTGGCTCGAAATAACTACCGAAACTAGCACCGTTCCAGTTTTAAATTTATGATTACAAGTTAATTATACACGTAGTCTATTATTTTCACACATTAAAACTGTTTCGGAGAACAATATTGAATGTTTAATACAAAACATTAAAAACAACACTTTCTACAGTACAGCGAGCGTTCCATTTTTAGTTGGTGCGTGATTTTGTTGTTGCCAGGCGGCGTATGTAGGCGAATTCCTGACTGATAAACATTTAATAAGGTGAACATGAGACTAGAGATCATCATAGAAAGCGATGGTACAAGCTGATCACTCAATTTGCTTAACGACTATGTGATTTTTGCTGCATAATTTTCAAGGGCAAATTGGGGCTGCCAATTTCACAAACAGTATGGACCGAACTTCCGCCTTTGTGCCGACTTTCCCCACGAATCATGAATGAAACCAACGTCGTCCGGACACCAATCTATGCATCGGAAGCCCTCAAACCAATAAATTAGTAGAGTAATAAAAGAAAATACTCACGGAATCGGCTGCGATACGTGTATCATACACATGACGTCATTTGACGCAGCACAAACGCAAATTTTTGAGCGAACACCACACTAAACTACTCGAAAATAACAAGAATCAAACACGCACTACGCTTGAATTGCAATAAAACTATCGTTAAGTCATTACTTACATGATTTAGGACATTTTAAAATACATTTGTTGTATGTTGACTCCAGTTTTGACAAGATGGTTGCGGACCGACTGTTTTGCTTTGGTTGTCAGCTGATACGAAGAATGTTCCACTTCAAACGGAACACAGTGAATAGCTTTATTTCTCTCCAACGCGCATGATCGATGCCAGAGCTAAAGGGAGATGGCAATACTGAATTAATTAATGTAATGAAATGAGTGACATTTCATTCATTTGAATTTGCCGCGCTTCGCGTATCAGCTGTCGCGTATCTATGATATTGATCTGTGTCGATGATTTAAAATGGCGAGGGACGCTGAAATTGTTGTGTGCATTTTTGTCGTAATAAAAACTCATAGAAAGAATGTGATTGAGGACTCGAGATATAGTGAACTTTAAATGTCGTTTCTTTGTTATTTCAGGTGAGATAGAAGTGTAATTGTCGTAACTTGATAATAACTAGATAATTGTAAAATAAAACAAAACTTGTAATAAAACAAAACTTTGTTATTTCAGGGAAACAATTTGTGTTTAATTTTGGAGATCCTCAATGTCTTATAAAACGACATTTTTGTGAACTAAAAGAAGATGGACCGGCTTCAATTTGAGTTTACAATAATAGCCTCAAATGATGGCAAATCAAATGTATTAGCTATAACCTCAATATCCACTGAAGAAGGAAAATGTTATGTTTTACCCGAGGAACTGAAGCCGGTGAGTCATCATACATATATTGTTAAAACGAACACTTTCACAAAAGTAAAAAATAGCATTAAAAAAAGACACCAGAGTAGAAAAGTATGGATAAAGTTGGATGAAAATCTAAAGAAGACATATGTAGATGAGATACAAGAATTGAAACATGACTGGGAACAACAATGTCATTTTCTTGATGCAATAATAATAATAAGAAGGGAAAATACATAAACAGAAAAACTAACATCGATGTGATGAATTGAAAACTGTTGCAGTTTATTATAAGTTATCATTCTATTTCACAATATCGTGCAATAATTAAGTTGAGTTGATATTGTTAGGTATATTTGGGCGTGACATATTGTAAGTTTTTCATTTTCTATTTACAATACAAGCGTGGGCAACGCCATCTGGCGGAAAATAGGGGAAAAATTATGTACAGCGTTTGGTTCATACCTTGCTTGTACCACAGTCGATGTTCCCTTTATGTACCTAACTGAACTGAGAACTTATTTATTTACATTCGTCATCTCTAGGAAAAACAATATTACATTGTAGGTAACTAAAAGTAAATAATGCATACAAGTGTAAAATTGACGATTCACTGCATTATAAATTCAGTTGTCTTCAGATTAACTATTTGTTCGAGTTTTCCTGTAGATGGAGTTAGTAGTCTGAAAATTTTAAAGAGATTGTTTCAGTCATTTCCGAAAATCTCAATTATAGTCCGAGAGATCGTGTTTATTTTTGAAGAGGTACTGTAAAAGGGGCTTAAGCCTTATTTATAATTCCTTTTTCTCTAATAATATAACTAACAAATTACCTGAACCTTACGAACTAACTGTTGCCCGCGGCTCCGCGTGAATTTAAGTTTTTCAGATACATAATATTCTGTGTGAAGTGTAAAAACCTGGATTACATACCTACCTATTCTGAGATAAAAAAGAGCTCATTTGTTATTCCGGTTGCGATATGCCGATGACACCACGCTCTTTGCGTCATCAGAAAAAGAGCTTGCACAACTGTTCCGAAGACTGGAGGCTGAGAGTGAGTTGGTTGGACTTGCATAAACAGGTCCAAGACAAAAGTGATGCTAATCGATAGAACGGGTCAACTGTCAAGATCCGGAGAATTCTCAGACCTGGAATTTGTGAAGGAGTTCGTCTATCTCGAGTCATTGCTGTCAGATCAGGGGGGAAGTGAACAGGAAATCAGAAGACGCATACAAATATCTAACGGTGCATATGACCAAGCTGATAAAAATCTGGCAAAGCCGAAAGGTGTCTAACAATACCAAGATGAGGCTGGTCAGAACCCTAGTCTTCTCTATCTTCCTCTATGGCTCCGAAGCATGGACGATCCGGGCAGCTGACAGGTAAAGGATAGATGCCTTTGAGATGTAGTGTTGGAGGAGGATGCTTCGCATACCGTGGACAGCTAAACGGACAACAGCTCGCTCCTCAAGCAACTTCGCGTTAGCACTAGACTTTCAACAATATGTTACCAGAGGATAATAAGTTATTTTGGTCATATTACATTTACATTTACATCTACCTACATGTTATTATCGTGGCTTGCAATTATATATCACAACAAACTACCTATAATAATTGCATTCATACAGTGACTAGCAGACTAAGCATTTCTTTTTTATCATTCTATCTATTAAAAGAAACCGCATCAAAATCCGTTGCGTAGTTTTAAAAATCTAAGCATAAATAGGGACAGCCAGAAGCGACTTTGTTTTATATTTAGTAGGTATGTGTATTTACAATTAAAATTTTTGTTTTCGGATACACAGTTTCTGAAACATCACGGAGACGTTTCCGTAAACAAATTGTTTTGTGTCTGTTTCACAAAACAATGTTTCACTCATTTCAGTGTTCTCCATCTCAAGTGAATAGCACAGAATGTTGCCGTATGTTTTTCTACGTGCTTCATTCATAAAAACACATAGATAGAAAACATATATAGAAAAACAATATGCATTATGCATGGGATAGCAGCTTATCCCTGAAAAGAAGAGATTTCTTCCAGCTGCTAGTGTGAGACAGGCGAAGGGAAAAATTGGGATAAGTCAGTAGGTACATACCTACCTAACTAAAAAAAAAAAAGCGGCCAAGTGCGAGTCGGACTCGCGCACCGAGGGTTCCATACTATATAAGAAGTAAAACATTAAAAGAATCACTTTTGTTCATAAATTTACGAGTATAATTTACACAGGTACTTTTGTTGGCGAACCGCAAACCTAGCTTTGTTTTTGGTGGTTTTCGACAGTTTGCTCAATAAATCAAAAACTATCAAGCATAAAGATAAATAAAAATCGGTTTTAGAATACACAAGTAACGCCCTTTCATATGATACCCCACTTTATATTTTTATCTCATTTTGAAAATTCAAAGTCTCGGTTTTTCCCCCTTTTAAAATTAAAACGATTTTCAATATTTTATGATTGCAATGGCTTTGGGTCACTATTACCTAAAACTATTCCAAAATTCAAGTTGATAGCTTTGATAGTTACTGAAATAATCGAGTGTGACGGACGGAGTTAAAGTCTCACCATAAGGGTTCCATTTTTACCAAATTGGTATGGAACCCTAAAAAGAAAAAGAGGAGAAAAGCAACTACTTATGTTTTGGTACAACTAAAGTATAAAATATTGTGTATCAGATAAGACACGTATAGATTTTGTTTCAGAAACTGTGTATCCAAAATATTGTATCTGAGTAAATACGTGGCGTAAATAGTAATAAATAATTAGAAAATAGTTTTAGATCGGAAGAGTCTTGTTAACAGAGGCCTTTATACGTTTGTTCACTGCAATGAGAATAAAACGATGCTTCGTTAGTACCTACTACAGGCCGCTCGATGATCACACGAGCCTAGGGCTATTCACTGAAACAACAAGTGAAATGAAAAAATGAAAACTATATATGTACTTGGAGTTTTTAAATATCTCACAGGAAAAATAATATATCGGGGATAAAAAGTAGCCTGTGTTTTAATCCAGGTACGATATCTGTGTTTCGAATTTCAGCCATTTTAGCGTGAGTATTGAAGGAACAAAATTAAATCAGCACCATAAAAATGTAGCACCTTAAGCCCCTTCGCACACGGCTCGTATAAGCGTGAGCGTAGCGTAATCGTCGCGTATGACGAGAGCAGTACGAGCACGAATATTTTCAGTAATGTAATCGTTGCGTATGACGAGAGCAGTACGAGCACGAATATTTTCAAACATGTCCGCAGAAAAAGCGAAGTTGCAGCAATCGTAGGAGGCGTACCTAATTGTCATATCGTTATGCGTAGCGTACTAACGATACGCTTACGCTTACGAGCCATTTGCGAAGAGCCTTAGTAAGTTCGTGAACATATTTTCGAAATAGTACTTGCAGAATACCGGCAGAATTTAATTAGTTTTTTTGATACCAGAATCTGTCTCTAGTGAGATATAGAGATGAACTGACGATAGGTATCGAGTTGAAAAAATGTCATAACAGAATAGTTTTACTGATCCATGCTCCGTAGATATCCGATTGGTTCGTTTCGTTCCACGCTATACATGTACCGATTGGACCAATTTTTCAGTTTTTTCAGCAAATAAACGTCCATCTTTTCACTAACTGCTAAAAATCCATGTTCACAACGGGATTAAAGTGGGTACTTTTTGATGGATTGGGATTTTCACTTGTTTGGACAGTATCGAAAATACTTTAAGCTTTTTTGACCCACATTCTTAGGGTTCCGTCACTTCCGTACCCGAAGGGAAAAAAGAAACCCTATTAGCGAGACTTCGCTGTCCGTCAGTCCGTCTGTCACCAGGCTTTATTTCTGGAACCGTGACAGCTACAGACTTGAAATTTTCACAGATGATGTATTTCTGTTGCCGCTATAACAAAAAGTACCTACTAAAAATAGAATGAAATAAATATTTAAGGGGGCTCCCATACAATAAACGTGATTTTTATACTCGTTTTTGATTTAGTGGGCAGGGGTGTTTAGTTTACTTTATAATACTATAAAGAAAGGGAATAAACTCGTGATGGTACGGAACCGTCAGTGCGCGAACCCAACTCGCACTTGACCATTTTTTTTCAATACACTTCAAGTTCGTATTTGATTGCGATCCCGTCTGATGATAAGTGACGTTATCGTACTAACTTAGAAGTCGTAAGGCGTTAATAGGTACTCCAAACTATGGTTTACATACACAGCATCACGCCGGGCTGCTAAATTACTCCAAAGAGTTTTTTAAAATATCTTTTTTCCATCATTAGCAATATAGGTCCTATAAGGGGAGTCCCTCAGGCATATTGTTTCCGGTTGTTCCCATCTTGCTAATGGCGAGTACTTGCACAGACACAATCAAGTAGCCAAGATCATCCATCAACAACTTGCTCTTCAGTATGGCCTCGTAGATGTTGAGATACCGTACTATAGGTACGACCCTGCGTCAGTTCTGGAGAATAGTAGTGCATTGCTCTACTGGGATCGGTCGATTATAACTGACAGGTATATTGCTGCCAATAGACCTGACATAGTAATAGTCGACCGTTCGGCGCGCCGTGCAATAATTGTGGATATCACCATTCCACATGATGAGAATCTCATGAAAGCGGAGAAGGAAAAATTATCAAAGTACTTAGACCTTGCTCATGAGATTACCGCCATGTGGAGTGTGAACTCGACGATTATTGTTCCGATAGTCGTTTCAGTTAACGGTCTTATAGCGAAAAACTTCGACCAACATCTTAAGAAGCTTTCGCTCAACTGTTGGATCAAGGGCCGTATACAGAAAGCAGTTGTCCTGGAAACGGCACGCATTGTGAGGAGGTTCCTCACTCTTGAACCCTGACCACTGGTAGCTTGGGTCGGTAAGGCTCCGCGACCAGTGGTGGACTCAATTTTTTAATATTTTTAAACGTGTTTTTTAATTTTTTTAAGAACATTGTTAAAAATATTATTTAATTGTAATGAAAATAAATGATAGAGATATATATTGCTAATGATGGAAAAAGGATATTTGAAACTTTTATATATTTGAAAATTGTTTAACTTTTTTTAACCGACTTCAAAAAAAGAAGGAGGTTCTCAATTCGTCGGAATCTTTTTTTTTTTTCTATGTATGTTCCCCGATTACTCGAAGACGCGTGGACCGATTTGAAAAAATATTTTTTTGTTTAAGAGGGTTTTGTTTCCAGATGGTCCCATTTTAATCAGGTCAGGATCTGATGATGGGATCCTGGAGAAATCGAGGGAACTCTTCAAATTTTATATGGACACATGAAACTATTTGAGTATTATTAGAAAGAGTAATATTTTCCAAGTTGTCCTATGGTCATCAGGTCAGGATCTGATCATGGGATCTTGGTGAAATCGAGGGAACTCTTCAAATTTTGCTAGTATACTTAAAGCGAGTTGGATATTTTTTATAGTTACTGGGTGCATTTGCTAGCAGATACTGATTTGATGTCAGGTCATCAAGTCAGGGTCTGATGATGGGATCTTGGAAAATTGAGGTATCTCTTCAGATTTTATGAACACACCTCAAGCGATTTGGGTATTTTTACAACGCCTTGTGCATTTTATTGTTTTCCACTAAAAAGTAAAAAATAAAAATGGGAAATGCTTTCCAAAAAACCAACTTCAAATGCCACTACAAAGAGTGAAATAATTTTTATTTAAATTTTAGGTACGTACCTACACCAATTCGAAGTCGGGCGATTGTCTATGACTTCGTCATTTCTTCGCACATCAAGTAAGTACAGGATTGTATGAAACATTGCCCGTCATAGAAGTCATAGACAATCGCCCGACTTCGAATTGGTGTAGGTACCTACCTAAAATTTAAATAAAAATTATTTCACTCTTTGTAGTGGCATTTGAAGTTGGTTTTTTGGAAAGCATTTCCCATTTTTTAACATGAGACATTATTGTACCAAATCTGGAACGACAAAAATGTGCATAGAGGTGCATATTGTTGCAAATCTGGAACAGATGTTTTTTTATATAACTTTTCCAATATTAAATCTAGATTTTTTATTTTACTTTGTTTGTGCTTCATTTTGCCTACTACAAAATGTAAATTATTTTTAAGCGTAAAAAATCCATGCGGTAATGCGTTAAATCGGGACGTCTGGCAAAGCTTGTAGGTTCTTCGAATGGATATGAGATTTAATTATAATTCAAGCAATTGGACAAAAGATTGTGGGCTCGTCCGGGATTTGAACCCGGGACCTCTCGCACCCTAAGCGAAAATCATACCCCTAGACCAACGAGCCGGTGATGAGAATGTCGAATTAAAAATAATGTACCTATGTTTTGTAATGTTTTTATGAAGTAGAGATATTTTACTTTCACTTTAATGTTCGTATTTTATATACGTACAGTATAAACCACAGACCTAGGAATAAGTTATTATATGTATAAACTATATAGTATACGTTCGTACGGTATAAATTTTAAATACGGTACGTACTGCCAATAGGTACATTACTTTCTTCAGAACTCTGCAGATGGGTCACCATAAATAAATATTTGCAGCAGTAGAATATGGGTACATAAGTCTGTGCCCAGTTTCCCAACTATGGAGTAACATTATCATTTGCCCATGATATAGAGCGTTACTAACATTTTTCTAATCTTCTCTAATATATAAAATTTTCGTGCCATTCTTTGTTACTAAACGGCTCGACCATAGAGAAATATAAAAAAGTTATTCCCTTGTCTGTGGGCTCGACCGATTATTATGAAATTTTCTGTGTATGATCACCGGATCTGAGAGCAGTTTGTTATCTATTTTTATATCCCTAAAAGCAAACCAAAGTTTGCCTGGTGAGCTAGCGTCTAATATATAAAATTCTCTCTCCAATCTTTGTTATCAAATTCCTCCGAAACGGCTCGACCGATTGCTATGAAATTTTCAGTGTTTATACACTAGTCGGTAGGTCTAAACTCTGAGAGCAGGTTGTTATCTATTTTTCAGACACATAATTTATGGCAAAAAAAATATTTGCCGAGTCCACTAGTTTATAAATAAAAATCGTCTACCAATTTTCAAATCAATTTTATTTTTAACATCAATCGCGTTTCTTTTAACGTTCTGTACAATTTATTTACAAGTTTAAATAATACTAATATGGTGATTTTTACAAAATATAACCTATGCATATTTACCTATTTATACAACCCATAAATAAGTACTTTAAATATTAATTTATTCAATATGTAACATAATATTAAACTGTCCTTCGGAATTGAACACAACGAAAATCATCTAATTTTTGTGTACTTAATAGGTGAAATAAGCTTTATATTTCAAAATAATAAACATTAAAAATAATAAGCGTCATCGTTCATTAATTCATTAATTTGGATATATTATGTAGGTACTAATTATTAGTTACTTATAGTGGTCGCATCTATAATTATTATTATTCTATAATAAACAGATTACTGTTGTATAATATCGCTTAGATACGTTACAAAATCATTATTATAAGTTTACAGTATGAAATTTACTGCGCGTTCTCTTCTCATATTAAAAAGTTTTTCAGACGTCAAAGAAAATCATAATAAGGGTAAAACTTTCAGTCAAAGCTTTCAAGCGATATCAAGGGCGGATAACGAGTATAAGTAATTAACCGTGACAAATCACGATACTAAGGGTCAATTCACACTGCCGCGGAATGGAATAGAAGCTACTTTTTGTGAAAAAAATGTATATAGCATAGTGAATTTTATGTCAACTGCATAACTTACAAAATAAAGGTCTTGCGTCTTCCGGGGAATCCTCGCGTATTCTCGGGAATTCACCTAGCTACTACCGGCGCCATCTGTGGAATCCGTGGGAATGAATTGACTGTATCGGTCACAGCAGTGCGGTGCCAAGCGTTTCCGAAACAATTTGCTGGAATACTCGAGCATTCCTGAAAATTTGCGCGCCTTCTCCATCATTCCATTCCACCGCGGTGTAAATTCAGCCGAATCCGCGTCGCCTGAACCTCTTCTAGGCTTCTTTAAGTCTCAAAGCTGGGCATGGATGTTGTTTTAGAATGAAAGGGTTTCGGCCATAGTCGACTACGCTAGCCGAGTGTGGGTTGGCAGGCTTCGCACACATTTGAGAACATTGTGGTGAACTTTCACCACAGGCTTGCAGATATGCAGTAGGTAATCTGGATTATAAAGGCGCCACTCCAAAGTAATATATTTTATCTACGCTCATTGCTTAAAGTTCGAATTATGAAATCAAAATGTGTCACATACTGACCTACTTTATTCACAGACTTCTATAATTATTAAAAAGTTATTCATTATAACATCGCTGTACTATGGAAATATCTTTAGAAAGTTGAATAATTTCTATTACGATACTCGGCTCTGGGTTCCTGTATTTTTATGTGTCGTCATCACAGACCAGGGAATAACTTTCTTTTCTCTGTGGTCGTCGTAACCAAAAGAGATTGTAGAGCCAATCCTCAATTTTGTTTTTTTTTATATACCTATGGAGTCCACAGACAACATTTAGTTGGTAGTCATGGGATGGGCCACGATCGACCATAGACAACAATTAATTCACGGAAACTATAATTTTTCCCTGCCTTATATGACTGATTAAAAAGTGTGTTCATACAGAATATTGAAAAGAATTATGTATAATTTTTGATAATTTAATTATCCACTAAAAATATACTTTATCTGACTTGTATAAATATTTTTCTACTTTTTTTTGTTTCATGACTGTTTTAACAGACTATACACAGTTTACAACTGAATTTTGGCGCCATACCTACCTTTTAAAATTTCAATGTGTTATTTTTGTTACTTAGTCAAAACTTAGCGCGGAAAAATGTCTAGCAGTGAAACCTACTAAAGAAAATTTACTCCACCTGACATTTTAGTAATTGCAACAAAAATTGACCCACAATCTTTTAGCGATAAAGGGAAGGATTTACGACAAACGTTAGCAAGATTTTATGGTTTGGATTTATGATAATTTGAGCGTAGATAAAGTAGTGTATGAAACTCTACATAATTAGGTATTAAAACACTCGTGTGATACTATTAAAAAACTCGCCTGCGGCTCGTTTTTTAAACTCACACTCATGTTTTAATACCCCCCATTATGCATCCGTTTCATAAACTACTATTAATTCCGCCCCATTATTATGTGTATAGAAAAAGCACATTATTTACACACAACTTAAATACTTTTATACTGCCTACACTTAGAAGTCGCGGATTCGTTAATAATTCAGTAATTTCACATCGCTTTTATAATAGGCTCAAATTAAAGTCAACAAAGACTTAGGTATATTATATGTATTTCAATTTCGAAAAAATTCTCCTAGAAGCTATCCAAAAAGGTTTAAACCTTTGTTGAACAAATGAAAACCTTTTCCAATTAACTTCTATTGTCATCGAAAATTGCTTTGTACCTACATAGATTTCTAATTGCTAGACAGGTTTAAGCGTATTAAATAATCATATTAAAATCTTATTATACTTTACACTTTGAGCTTAAAATTACCTTAATTTAAATAGAATTAATTATACCACTATCTTATTACACAATTTAAAAGAGCTTATTAAAATACACAGGTACTTGAAATACAAGTTTAAAATTCTTTTACTATTTACAATTTCAATGTACAAACAGTTAGCTTGAAATTATTGAATATTAAATGTATTTTTTACCAAACTGCAAAATGGTAAAATGTACTTTCGTTAACATTCAACCATTATCTTCTCGCAACTTCGCAACTCTCAATATAGTGATATTGCTTACAATAAAAAGGGGTACAGAATTCACTTAATTAAATCTTAATAGTCAGTATAGTACACCAAATTACTTATAGCACAACCAAAAAATTAATACAGATTTTCAATTTTTTATTAAATGACATTTAATTTTAAAAATTACATCGTTGCTTTATTTACATAATAGGTTTTTTAAAAACACAGATGTCAGTGATTTAAAAAAACTCTCCCAATTTCTTCTGAAACGGCTTGATCGATTCTTGAAATTTTTAGTCTGCATTCTCGTAATAATTCTGCATAAATTTTTCATACCTATAATACAAAATACGCCTGTCCCTATGTTATAGCAGAACAACGTTTGCCTGGCCAGCCAGCAAATGTATAAAAACGTCCCAATTTACCTATTCATCCATTGATTCACATCGCCTGATAGCAGAAGGGGTCTGAGCTAGTCACATAAATACCAAGCCTAGACTAAGTACTCGTATAGATCTTATAGGGGTCCGTGGGCTACGAACAGTATAAAATTTTCCTGAACGCCTTCCGGAACTCTGGGTTGAAGATGGTGTAGATGACTGGGTTGAGGAAGGAGTTGATGTACCCCAGCCAGGTGGTGAGGATGAAGACCGTGACTCCCGGGGAGTAGTCCAGCCCGAACTTGGTGCAGACCGCGTCCAGGACTGAGCATGTGAAGAACGGTGCCCAGCAGAAGAGGAACACACCTATGGATAAAAAAGGATTGTGCGGTTTTATATAACCACGGTCAGTGGTCGAATTGAACTTTTTCACGAACCGGAACGCTGTACCTTCAGTGCTTCTATTATTTTTTTGGACTTTTTTACGAACCGGAACGCTATGCCTTCACAGTACCTACTCATATTCAATTCTGAGGGTACAGATACATTTTTAGTAGTGCTCCTGCCAAGAAGATCTCAATTATTTAAAAACGTTTGGAACGCTCTGAGAATAATTTTCACGAAACGGAACGCTGATTTCACGAACCGGAACGGTAATTTCACGAACCAGAACTCCGTTCCGGTGCGTTCCGGTCCAATTCGAGCACTGACCACGGTAAAAGTGATACTTTTGTGGCCTTGGCTGCTCTGACAAGCGCCTTTCGCTTTATCCCTACTCCGCGGCCGACCGTCACGCGACATGCAACACAGACGAAAAAGTTTGAGACGATGTAAAAAAGTTTCACTTTAAAAAGGTGGAGGTTTGAGTGGGATTATTCCCGCCACTAGTTACTTTAGCGTTTTGGTGCGATACAGTGTAGAAAACGTAAGCTTGCTTACCCTTATCCAAGTTAGTACGATAACATCTTCGACTGCATCATCATTTACCATCAAGTGAGATCGCAGTCAAGTATCTACCAACTTATAATACATTATAAACATTGTAGATTACTCAAGAAACCTATTTATACAACAACAAGAATTAAAAGTACTTAAATAAGCACATTTCGTTTCAGGACTTTTCTTGCGGAGTTCGTCCGGGTAGGCATCACCGCAGCATCAGTTATTTTACAGTCAGTTATTTCAGACAAAAGGCCAAGTTTGTAAAATAGATTTCCTCCTTTACCTAAGACTATAGCCAGCGTCTGGGTGGCCTTCTTCTCCTTCTTGGCGAAGGACTTCGCGCGCAGTTTCCCCGCTCGGTTCGCTCGGAATATGGTGAACCGCGCTGCCGATGCAGCCGAGCGGAACCTGCGCCGAGGAGTTGAGATCAGCGAGCTGTTGCTGAGCCGGCTGAGCTTCTTCCTGTGGGCACGGATTGGAAATATTAAAGGTTAAGAGATTTTTAATGAAGTTTATCGTTTCAAAACTATTAAGACTTTTTAATTTTCAAATTTAAACGTCATGTATTTTGGGGCTTTAATCTAAAAAATTGATTAAAAGCAGAAACACGATTGGATTAATTTTTCTAGATAAAAAATTATCCCAGAAGTTGCTCCAAAATCACAATTTTGGAAACAATGGATGTAATAGTAATTTTTATTTTAAAGTGTCGGTAATAATAATAATATCAAAAAAGCTTCGAAACAGATTTTTGATAACTGGCATAGTTTTTGAGTAATTAGTAAAGTAGTAGTAGTAGTGTAAGAGTGAGAAAGGCAAAATAAAATTTCATAAAACCCATTAACAAGAAGTCTAGTGAGGAAAAAAATAACTTTTCTTACGCTAAACATGCATGGAAATGTCAAAGTTTTAAGCCAATGTATTAAAAAAATCGTTATGGTCCAACTACAGTAAGAAGCCAAGCACCGCCCGCTCTCCTACTAAAGCATGAAAGCCAAGCTTTAACATTTCTTGCCAATGGACTCCCGCACAGTAACGACTGCTTCTGTTCAATTTATTATTATCAAAAGTTTACTGGGAGCACCATTGCACTCGTTATTCTGAGAGCTGAGACATCAATGCCCAGTAATTTTCAATTTCGCGTTCCGATGCGATGCTGCGTAGCAACACAGGGTGACTACTTAGCACTTCCAGGGTAGTATTTTCAGTAGCATCGCTACTTTACCACAGGTGGGCAGGTGAGTAATTACAGTTAATTCAATCGCGAAATTCAATAGGTAGTAGGTAGAAGATTTAAAATTAATTTGTCGTGCTCGTTTAAATAGAAAGTATATAATTTAGAAAGTTATTTGTACTAAAAATATTGTTTTGTTACAAATAATACAATATTATTATTTGGTACAAAATAAACATTTCATAAAACTTCCAAGAGCGACTGTTATTGTTATAAAAGCTGTGTAATTTGACTGTTTTCCACGCAACACTGACGCCATGTGGCATTTATACCGCATTTCACCCAACTGTATTTAGACACGTTGCTGTGTGTCAAGCCAAGTTCAAGAAAGTTAAAGACGGATGTACCAAAATGTATCTAAATGCTTCAAAGTTTTCTCACAGTCCTAGTACTGCTTATATTAAATGCTCCATATCAAGACAAATTTTATGAAACTTTTCAACCAATTCTTATATTATCTTGACATTCAGAAATCAATATTGTATTTAAATTGTTTTTTAAAGAAAAGGCTTAAAATTTTGTGACCCATAAATACTCTGAAACCATTACTTGGGCAAACTTAGAGGTTAAAAAAGTCTAATATTATAAAAGCGGCAGTTTGATTGTGGGTGTTTTCTTTTAATTCCGGCAAAATCTCCGAAACACAATCTTTATTCCCGTGCATTACTGAAAACTGAATTTCATTCGAGTGAAGGAGGTTTTTTGCGATTTTATGCGAAATACGTCCCCGTCGCACCCAACAACGTATTCGTCAGAGTGTGAGGACAAAAATAAAATAAAGAGGCTGCACTTTGAAGCTGGTAAGGTATATGGTAGTGTAATAAGGTGAACTTTACAGATGGTGGCTCCTTCCTCAGTACCGAACTTGGCCTCTTTTTCACATTTATGCATTAGTATCAAGTTATACCTACATCGGGCGAGTGGCGAGTGATTTCAAGGCGAGTCGTTCGCCTGCGAATGGAGACCGGGGACCACTTTACGAATAAATTCATCCGTAATTGAGGGTTTCTATATAAAATGCGCCCCATTTGCGAAGCCTTTTGTAGAGCTTTATGATTTCTATAGATCTGTCAAAGTAGGTACGAAATATGATGGAAAGTCTTTGGACTGTGAACGCATTTATATGTGGCAGAGATTTATTAAAGCAAGTAAAACAGCTGCCTACCTTATAGCTCGCGGACATCGCCCGTGCGGCATAGTAGGTACATCTACCACTAGTCCACTATGATGGTGAGTTACAATGCATTCCAAGTTAATAACATATATGTATTATCTATGTTAATAACACACACTCATTATAAAGGCGAAAGTTTGTGCGTGTGTGTGTGTCTATATTTGTTACAAAATTTATTTCTTGATTTAGATACCTAATGCACGAGTTCTCAGAATAAATACCCCAATCTTGAAGTTCGCACATAATACTCGTTTCAAATAAGAATAGGACTGACATTCTATTCGTTTCCCGCTCACACACAACAGAGGCTGATGGGTGTAACAGAGATGCAAACACAATGACAGTCCTATTCTCATTTGAAACGCATTATACCTCCATCATTTATACCTTTATGATGTGTCAGAGGTCACTCTCGGAAAAGATGCTCGAAACCTAATCGACGATTATTTCAATCAGAGGTCATTAGGGCTGCCACCGTTATTTTGTACAAATAGAAGTACATACCAATATCAACCATGAAATACGTTACAAGATGTGGCAAGATGTGACGTATGTTGAAGCAAATAATTTCTCAAATACGGCATCGCGCTTCATACATTTCAGTACTGCTGACAGCACGTCATACCGCTGTCGGTCGCATACATTAGCGCCATTTTACAGTTTTGACAACTTAAAAATCCGGCGGAACCTAAAAATGTATACGTGACGTCAGTAAGTGCTGATCCTTTCTTAAGTTTTATCAATCATATATATATAAGACATTGAGGATCTCCAAAATAAACCACAAATTGTTTCTCTGAAATAACAAAGTTTTGTTTTATTTAACAAGTCTTTACAATTATCAAGTTATTATCAAGTTACGACAATTACACTTCTATCTCACCTGAAATAACAAAGAAACGACATTTAAAGTTCACTATATCTCGAGTCCTCAATCACATTCTTTCTATGAGTTTTTATTACGACAAAAATGCACAAAACAATCCCAGCGTCACTCGCCATTTTAAATCATAGACACAGACCAATCACTATATCATAGGTACGCGACAGACAGCTGATACGCGAAGCGCGGCAAATTCAAATGAATGAAATATCACTCATTTCATTACATCTCCCCCCCTAAGAGCGAAAATTCTAAGCAATATATCTGTAAAATGTACTTATAAGTCATCTTCATATTCATTATCATCTCCTTCATCTTCTTCAGCCTCTGTTATGACAGGTTGCAATTTTGTTATATGAAATAATGTTGATTCTGTTTTTCTGTTGCCTGTATCAATCCTATAAATGGAATTCGATATTTTCTCTATTATCTTGAAAGGGCCTATTTTTAATTCGTCTAATTTCTTTCTATTCAGTCTATTTCCATTTTCTACATATACACTGTCTCCTACATTAAATTCTTGCATTTTTCTATTTCTATCAAATATTTTCTTGTTATACTCATGAGATTTTATTGTATTCTCTAATGGCAATCTTCTATCAGCCATCCACTTATCTTCCTTTTCCATCGTTTTGAATTCATTTGGTAGAATACTGACATTTGTACCATCCAGTAAATATTTTGGTGCAAAACCTGTAACGGAGTGTTCTGTTTCATTATATTTTTGTATACATTCTCTTGCCAGTGTAGTCCATGTTCTCTTATTATTTTTCTCATTCATTTTACACCTTATTTTATTTACTATTGTTTGGTTTAATCTTTCATTCAAGCCGTTCGAGAATGGTGTATTCACGGCTGTAAAAATTAGTTTAATATTATTTTCCTGCAAAAATTGTTTAAATTCTCTTGAATTTATGCCCGGATATTGATCTGTCAGGATAATTCCAATCTCATCTGTCTCTAGTACTTTCTTTGTTAAATTTATAAAGTCACATGCATTCTGGGTTTTCGAAGTCGCAATAAATGCATATCTTGTGTAGTGATCTACTAAAAGGTGTAGATATTTCTTTGTAGACCTAGATCCTCCAAATCCACCAATAGTATCCATTGACATTATTTCAAATGGTTTGGTAGCTGGTCCCAGTTGTGACATTAATCCAATTTTTTTTTGACATCTTGATTTATTTTTTATGCATATTTCACATGTTTTACAAATATTTATGATATTTTTTGTTAGGTTTATAGCCGTACATATTGAACTTATTTTTTTCTGCAGTTGTCTGATCCCAATATGGCATAAATCTTCATGAACCTTTTTTATAAGTTTTTTACTAAATTCTTCTGAGAGGATAATCTTTTCCCGTTTCTTTACTTTTTTATAATAGATATTATTTTTTAGTATTAAATTTTGTTTCTTTTCTCTTATTGTTTCATTTTTCTTTTGGTCTTCAACTATATCTTTTATTTGTATTAAATTAACTATTCTCAATATTTCCTCTCTGTTATCTTCTGGTTCTAATACAGGGTTTCGGCTCAAACAGTCTGCTTCTACATTTTCTTTACCAGGTATATATTTTACGGTAAAGTCATACTGAGATAGGTAGTATGTGAGATCACCCAATTCTTCATCTGTACTGCATTTAATGTTCATGTTCTCTAGAGGTTTGTGATCTGAGTAAATGGTGAATTGTTTTCCGATGAGCCAGTGCTGCCAATATTTAACAGCTTCTTTCATAGCAAGACATTCTAAATATATAGCCTTTTTCCGTTTTTGATGTTCATTCAATTTTTTTGAGAAATATGCCACCGGTTTGTCTTTACCATCTAGTTGTGTCTGTTTTAATATTGCTCCAATGCCCTCCAAAGATGCATCGGTAAAGATTTTGATTGGTAAGTCTTTGTCGAATATTTCCAAGACCGGTTGCGAACATAAATATCTTTTTATCAGATTGAATGCTTCTTCACATTTCTCTGACCATACAAATTTCTCGTTTTTTCGTAATAAATTGTGTAATGGATCTAAGATAATTGCACTTCTTGGTATATAGTCATGGTAGAAGTTTATTTTTCCCAAAAATTGTCTGATGTTCTTTTGCGTCTTAGGAGTTGGAAAGTTCCTTATTGAAATCAAATTGTCTTTTAGTGGTCTTACTGAATTGTTCTGAATTATATGGCCGAGGTATTTTACCGAGTCTGAAGCAAAGGTACATTTCTTAAACTTCAGTCTAAAGCCTTCTTTAATTATTGCCTCTAATACATTTCTTATGTGCCTTATATGTTCTTCAAAGGTAGACGAGTATATCAAAATATCATCAATATAGTTTACAGAGTATCCTGTGAGATTGTTTTTTCTTAGAATATTGCTTAAGATTCTCTGGAAAATTGCTGGTGATGTTTTCAAGCCAAAAGGGAGGCAGGTCCACTGGAAGTGGCCATCTTGTGTGACAAATCCTGTTTTACTTCTGTCTTCCACCCGTAATGGTATTGCCCAAAATGCTGAGTTTATATCTAGTGTAGTAAAATACTTGCAATTTCTAGTTTTAATAATTAGATCATCTATCAAAGGAAATGGTTGAGCTTGTGGTATAACTATTTTGTTTAACTCTCTGAAATCTACACATAAACGGGATTTTCTATTTTCACCTTTTTTAAACGCCAATGTCACTGGAGCAGCGAAAGGACTGTATGATTCTTCTATTAAATTGTTCTTTAGTAACATCGATATTTGCTCTTCAATTTCTAATCTATCTTGTATTATACATCTGTATGGTCTTTTACTACAATATTTATTTACTTGTAAATCTATGCGAGCTTCATAATTTTTAACTGAACCTATATCATACTTGTCCTTCGCAAATATTGTTTTATATTCCTTTATAATTTTCTCTATCTCAATTTTCTTTTGATTATCTAAATGGTCTGTCATACTTATAAATTCCTCTGTTTCTATGTGTTCATTGAAATTTACTGTATATTTTTTTATATTATTATCTTCATTTCTGTTATCTTTAGACATCCTGTCTATTTTATTTGTTATTTTCTTTTGTTCTATCTGCAAGTTCTCATTTTGGGTTAATCTGAATTTCTTTATCATATCTAATCCGATTATGAAATCATCAAAATCTTCATTTTCTACTATGTATACATCCACCTCTTCTTCTAAATCAAATATTTTAATTTTTATTGTTATCAAGCCATCCATCTTCTTCACACCATTAACCGTTTTCATGTATGCTATGTTCACATCATCTTTTTTTTCTTTTACTTTTATTAATCTTGAATTTATTATAGAAATCTGTGAGCCTGAATCATAAATACCACTCACTTCTAGTTTATTTTCTAATAAAAGCTTGATTTTGATTAATGGTGTGCTTACTAGTTTTTTTTCTCAGTATTTATGTCTACTTCAATGATGGAGTTATTGTTTACATTTTTAGTTTTAAGAACTTTTTCAGGTTCATTTTTATTTTTCTTGAACCAACATGACTCCTCCGGATGATATCTAATTCCTTTGTCCAAAGACTCACAAGTCTTACATGACTTCTTCTCATAAGTTTTATTTTTATTATAAAATGTACTGCTCTTTATGTTAGTTGAGTTTTTCTTATACATCGTGCCTTCATATTTTCTTATCTCGTTGAACAAGTCAGTAGTGTTGTTGAGTTCATCCCTGTTTAACTTATTTAAGATAAATCCAGGTAAACCAGTTGCAATAAGATCTATCATTGTTTTGGAATCTATAGATTTGTTTATATCTTATAAAAGCCGTTCTTTTTTTATGGCATAATCAATTAACTGTCCTTCTTTATACCTAAATGCGAGAGCATATGTGACTATGTCCCATCCTTGGTTTTTAAAAGTTTCTAAAAACTTGTCTTTCCATTCACTCCATTCAGAATTTATTGTTAGTTTTATGATCATCGAGCTATACCAATCCAAACAAGGTTTATCTAAAAATAACCTCAAAATATCTATTTTTGTCTCATCTTTTGTTATATTAAAGCGCGCACACTCTTTTTCAAAAATTTCTATCCATTGCATCGCATTAGGATTTTTGCTTGTGAATTTTTCAATAATAAATTTTTCTGAGATATGTTTTAAGTTATGTTGACTTTCTTTCTTAGTTGTAGTTTCTATTAATTGTTCCAAGATTTGTTTTAAAGTGTCATTTTTGTCCTTTGCTTGTGTTGTGCCCACTTCATCTAAATATTGATCTAAAAATTGCATATTACCTTCCTCATCTACATATGTCTTCTTTAGATTTTCATCCAACTTTATCCATACTTTTCTACTCTGGTGTCTTTTTTTAATGCTATTTTTTACTTTTGTGAAAGTGTTCGTTTTAACAATATATGTATGATGACTCACCGGCTTCAGTTCCTCGGGTAAAACATAACATTTTCCTTCTTCAGTAGATATTGAGGTTATAGCTAATACATTTGATTTGCCATCATTTGAGGCTATCATTGTAAACTCAAATTGAAGCCGGTCCATCTTCTTTTAGTTCACAAAAATGTCGTTTTATAAGACATTGAGGATCTCCAAAATAAACCACAAATTGTTTCTCTGAAATAACAAAGTTTTGTTTTATTTAACAAGTCTTTACAATTATCAAGTTATTATCAAGTTACGACAATTACACTTCTATCTCACCTGAAATAACAAAGAAACGACATTTAAAGTTCACTATATCTCGAGTCCTCAATCACATTCTTTCTATGAGTTTTTATTACGACAAAAATGCACAAAACAATCCCAGCGTCACTCGCCATTTTAAATCATAGACACAGACCAATCACTATATCATAGGTACGCGACAGACAGCTGATACGCGAAGCGCGGCAAATTCAAATGAATGAAATGTCACTCATTTCATTACATATATACATAATAAATTATAAAAAGGAAATTTTGTCAAAATAAAGTATTGATTAATTTATTTTGCTTCAAATAAAAAAAAATCAACAATATTTTTTTTGTAACTTTAAAGTTTTAATTTCATTTCATTTCATTTGGTGGAAAGTATAGATGATGAAGAGTATTAAATTAATGTAGAGTAGGTACTAAATTGCCCGAAATAACTTACAACAGTTTATAGAAAAGTACGGTTGACAGTGCCCTAGGTCGCTTTCGAGTTTCGGAAAGAATATGCTCAGAACATTTTCACGAAATAGCCATGAGCCGGTACCTCTGTAGAGGGGACAAGATTACTAGAGCTCTTTACCCCGGGTAAAAGAGGAGGGGGGAAGGTCCCCTCCCACCGCCTCTCCCTCCATTAGCTGACCTCTAACTAGAGAGTGTGTCATACAGAGACATATTTTAGGGGTTTCCACTCAGCTTTGCGACATATTTTACAGTATTTAGTATGGATATCATAAAATATTCAAAACTAGCTGGCCTGGAGTGGTTGGTTACATTTTAACCGTAGTTAGTTTACACTTTACACCAAAGACGTCTTTGATTTACACACATACAGTATACCACAACTTGCAATCCAATCGCCTATCTCATCTCTCATCTCAACGCTTTTTTATGTCCCACTGCTGGGCATGGGTTTCCTCTCAGACTGAGGGGGGTAAGGCCATAGCCCACCGCGCTGGCCAAGTGCGGGTTGGCACGAGTTGGTTGGTTCGAGTGTAGTCATAACCACATAGTTTCTTCGTAGGTAGGTAAATAGGATCTGTAAAAAAACGAAAAAACATAAAAAGTGCATTGGGCTCGTCCGGGATTTGAACCCGGGACCTCTCGCACCCTAAGCGAAAATCATACCCCTAGACCAACGAGCCGCTTGTATCACGAGGCGAAAAAAAAGAAACGTTATAAAAAAGACATTAACACAGTTCGCACACTGTTTCGACAATCGCAATTCGCAAGTCGCGAGTATCTTTCACTCAGATTTATACGTCGATAGCGTATGATTTCACTGTTACTACCATTGCATAGGTTATATTATAATTTCGATCTTAGAAACATATATAAAACCTACCGCACATAATTTTCATTAGGACCGATGTAACTTTTTTCTCCTTGGAAATTAATGTACAGGGTTCTATCAAAATAGTTTCAGAAAAGACGATTTCTGGTATTTTTGAGTATGGACTATGGAGTGTATCACGATTCACGTCTTCTTACAAAATAATGAATTCTATAGAAACTTTGAAGCCATGCTGAAACACTTTTTTTCAGTATTTCAGAAATCAAACTCTATTACAGTCAAAGAGTAAAATTATCACACTCTTATATAGGAATTGATTGAATTGACAATATTATGTAGGAATTTTCATAGAATTCCTTTGTTTCAATCGTTAGTCTACTGATTTATTTTCAGTGGCATTTTCTAAGATCTGTGTATTGCCTTGGCGTGAATGCGGTTCCTACGCTAGTTTGCAAAAACTTATCCAGTCGTGAATTTTCTTTTCCTTATTTAGAGCTGTTTATCAAGTAGTTATAAGTTTATGATAATATTATAGCTCATAGTTAAAGTGGCATTATAGTATCAATATCGTAAAATTGGCCATAAAATATTTATTATAGCAAATGATAAAGATATCTACCATTCTGTGGATAGATGCCAAATCCTGTTAATCTGTATTAATAAAAACTGGTCACTAGCCGAACTCGCACTCCGAGGGTTCCGAACATAACACCAACCATTATCTTAGATAAAGACCAATTTACACGTAAAATAATTTTATAATTATTATAAACGAGCAAGAAAAATGTGTTTTGTATGGGAGCTGCCTTTGAAAATATTAATTTTAATTTGTTTGTTTAGTACCTAATAATTAATTGTTATTATAACGGCAACAGAAATATTATATCATCTGCTCTTTGTCCACATCCATGTCGAAGGGGACATACCTACCTCAAGTAGGTTCTTAGCGTTGCGGTCATATTGGGGGGACATCTGGTTTGTTTCTTTTCTATAACTACTTACTTGAGGTCGGGTTTCTTAGGCAACTCCTTGTCTTGCTTCTTGGCATCGTCCCTGGGGGATGGTGGGGGGGGATTGCTCTTTATCCACATCCGTGTTGAAGGGGAGATACCTCGAGTAGGTTGTTAGCGTTGGGGTCAAATATTAGGGACTGTGAGGGAGACATTTGGTTTGTTACTGTTCTATAACTACTTACTTGAGTTCGGGTTTCTTAGGCAACTCCTTATCTTGCTTCTTGGCGTCGTCCCTTGGGGACGGTGGGGGGGATTGCTCCTTGTCCACGTCCATGTTGGAGGGGACATACCCTGAGTCGTTGTTCGTATTCGGGTCCATCATCGGAATGGGAGACGCTAGGTTCGCCATGATACTGAAAAAAATCAACAAATAATAATCTTTATCTACGCTCATTGCTTAAAGTTCGAATTATGAAATCAAAATGTGTCACTGGTCACATATTGACCTACTTTATTCACAGACTTCTATAATTATTAAAAAGTTATTCATTATAACATCGCTGTACTATGGAAATATCTCTAGATAATTGAATAATTTCCATTACGATACTCGGCTCTGGGTTCCTGTATTTTTATGTGTGGTCATCACAGACCAGGGAATAACTTTCTTTTCTCTGTGGTCGTCATAGCCAAAAGAGAGTGTAGAGCCAAACCTCAATTTTGTTTTTTTATATATGGAGTCCACAGATGACATTTAGTTGGTAGTCATGGGATGATCGACCATAGACAACAATTAATTCACGGAAACAATAATTTTTCCCTGCCTTATAAATTATAATATGACTGATTAAAAAATGTGTTTATACAGAATATTGAAAAGAATTATGTATAACTAGCTGTTGCCCGCGGCTCCGCCCGCGTGCAGTTCGTTTGTTTTACAAAAATGATTCCCGTGGAATTTCTTAATTTTTCCCAAGATAAATGAGTGAATTCGGGTTGGTAATTTTTACCAAGAGTGGTCCCTGGGTTCGATGGACCCGTAAAGGAGTCTTCTTCCAATCTCTCCTGTCAACGTGCATTCTTATTTCACACAATTCACCTATATCTTCTTTGGTCTTCCTCTACTTATACACTCTGTCAAAATCGCTTATGTTATTCGATACGCATGGAGTTAGACAGAGTGGGGCTTGTCATCGTGGATTGAAATGTTTATACTAACCAAACTCATCTTATTCTGTGAGGATACCAACACCCAGATATTGTAAGTAATCATTCTGGTGCGCTGCTGTGTAGCAACCCGTTCCTGCTTCGCACGGCTTATCTTGTATAGTTATACCTAGTTGCACGATCAAAAGGACGATTTAAACTGTCGATATTTCGATCCATTGACGACACGACCTGTGCCACTGATTGTGCTACGTAGATAAGTAGCTGTAGGTTTTTTTTAACTATCCCACGGGAGCTCTCTAATTTTTCAGGATGAAAAGTATCTTTAATGTTGACTGGGTATATTAAGTACAATCATAAAATTTCATTTAAATCCATTACTTGAAAGACGCCTGCTAACTGTTTTTATAATGTTTTACTTTCCCGCTGGAACTCGATTGGATTAATAAGTTTTACTATATATATATATATATATATTGTTTAAGAGGCAACATAAGGTATCAGCATAACATACTAAATTAAGTTCATTAGTTGTTGTTTCCAAAGCTGTTAAATTAATTACAGTTTTTTAACTATCCCACAGGAACTCCTTTATTTTACCGGGATCAAAAGTATCCTATATGTTGACCAGGGACATAAGCTACCACCACACAAAATTTCATTGGAAACGGTCCAGCCGTTCCAAAAATTAGCCCGTACAAACAGACAGACAAACAGACAAACAGACAAACAGAGAAACAAAAAAATTGAAAAAAATTTAAATTAGCTCTATTTCACTTCTTACATCCCCCTGACTCGGTTTTTAGCATTTTTTTTATTTGTACAGAAATTCGACCTCTACAGATTTATTATATGTATTGATTGATTTTTGATTATTTAACTATCCACTAAAAATATACTTTATCTGACTTGTATAAATATTTTTCTACTCTTTTTTGTTTCATGACTTCTTTAACAGACTATACGCAGTTTACAACTGAATTTTGGCGCCATACCTAACTTTTAACATTTCAATGTGTTATTTTTGTTACTTAGTCAAAACTTAGCGCGGAAAAATGTCTAGCAGTGAAACCTACTAAAGAAAATTTAACTCCACCTGACATTTTAGTAATTGCAACAAAAATGACGCACAATCTTTTACCAACAAAGTGAAGGATTTACGACAAACGTTAATAAGATTTTATGCTTTGGATTTATGATAATTTGAGCGTAGATAAAGTAGTGTATGAAACTCTACATAATTAGGTATTAAAACACTCGTGTGATACTATTAAAAAACTCGCCTGCGGCTCGTTTTTTAAACTCACACTCATGTTTTAATACCCCCCATTATGCATCCGTATCATAAACTACTATTAATACACTCACTATCTGTTTCGGCTCTGGGATATAAAATAGGCTTTGTCACTCTCCGTACTTTTAACTATGTTTGTGCAAGCGTTATAAAATCACGGTGCTCCGTTGCTATATTGTGGCCTGACTGAAGGATAAGCAAACCAACAAACTCGTATTCAAATTGATATCCATTGATTGAATAAATTTGAGATGTTAGGAGTATTATGGAAATACGAGTAACTTGGAGGAAGTATGCCTTGGAAGCGGCTGCTATGGTCTTTGCTGGCTTTGGTTTAGCGGTTGGAAATTTTCTATATTACGATTAGATACTGTATCCAATGCAATCCTTAAACTCTGCATCGGAGTGTATAGGGACAATTGTACAAACATTATGAGCGCAGGGCAGTGCGGTGTAAATAACAATGGAAAGTTTTTGGACGCAAGGCATCTGACTGGGGCAGTAGTACCACTTAACATCAGCAGGGCTAGACAAAGTAACAGTCGTTTAGCGTTGACGACAGTAGACAAAAATGTATGGACAAACAACGTGTCTGTAGACAAACCACGTCATCGAATAGAGGAAAACACGCTGTTTTTGAAAACCGAGTACGACTATTTGTCGTTCTCGTAGACCTTGTAGATAAGTTTAGCGTACTGCGCGTGACTAGCGACACCGGCAGCCGCAGCAGCAACAGCGCTACGCATAGAGTACATTCTGCTTTCATATGTTGTGTACTGGTGGTCACGTGCTTTTTCTACAAGCGTCAACGCTTAACGCTTATGTTACATTGTCTAGCCCTGCAGCCGTGATATTCTGCAAAACAGCGACGAGCGTACATCTATGCATCCATGAATTTGTCAGTTGTACCTAATAGAGTACAATTTTGCATGCCATATTCGGGTTGGCAGCTGTCTGGCAGCTATTCATTTTGTAGAATAGCACAGCAGGTAAACATGTTACTATCAACATTTTTTTAAGTAAATGAAGGAATATGACGTTATGTCACTCACAGGCCGGTCTCCTCAACGACGGCAGCCAGCATGAATCTTGTGGACCTGGTGTTAGCCAGCTCCTCGACGTATACACCCATCTCTGACCTGTCGAAGCTGAAACAACATACATACTTTTAGATATTGAATAGGCACAGGCAGGCGTTATTTAGCCGAAATCTATAACAAAAATTAACATGTTATGCTATAATCTACTATACCTGAAAAAAATTGTGCAGTCCAACATGCAGGAACCAGGCAAGTACCGTTCAACGCACGTTTCTTCCCGACACCGCGACATACTCAGGAGATGTTGCCTTCACAATACGAGATTGTATAAATCTTGTTCGCTTGGGAACTTTGCTTTCATGCTTGAGTTGGAGGGCAGATGATGCTCTGCTCATTTCTGCATGTTGAGCCATACAGATTCTTTTCTGTATACTGTTTTAGTAAGTAAAAATGATTTACAAAAACACGTAAATCTATTAAAAATTTATTCTGTGGACTGCAGAGCTTTTACATTCTACTGCTGGAGCTCTTGGCTCATAAGGAATTTTCTTACAATGCGTGTCGTTTCCAGTACCCCTGACTTCTGTGGCCCTTGATCCAAAAGCAGAATTAAAAACTTTTTAAGATTTTTGTGATAGTTGATTAATTAAGATCTTTTTCTTAATTGAATAGGTAATTATTTATTTAAGTTCTTTTTCTCATTGGTATTTGGATCCGTGGCAAATTAACTGTTCTATATGATACTCTGGATTTTAAAGGAATAAAATTAACGCTTTTTTTTTAGCAAAGCGTCTTCAAACTCAGCCGGAAGAATTTGCAAAAAGCGCTACTAGCATTTCAGTTCGCGATATCATTCTCTCTCTCATTTGCGGGATCTTTATAATCTTTGGAGATTATAAGTTTAATTTTATATTCCACAAATTCCGCGGGATTGGTTAAAGGTATAAAGAAAAAGAACAAAACTTTACAATTCAATAAAATTGCTAAGGTAGCAAAAGTCATAACTAATGTAATATTCTCATCCAAACCAGCCAGACGCGATCGGACGTAAAATACCTCATGCGCAAACTTCACAACCGCCAGCCAAAACATTTTGATTGCCGAATTAATGAACCGAACGGGATCTGCGGTTTGCGAAACCATCTGTCCATGAATTAGGTTTAGCGCGGTATTCAGCAGTTTATTAGGAGATCGAAATGCAGCTTGTATCTATCTAATAATGTGATTAATTATCTTAAATTTCCAATAGTTTTTCTTCAGGGCTTCATCCACGTTAAGAAAATGCAATTTCACATTACGGAGCAGTTTTTTTTAACAAGATGTGTCAAAACAACGCTTTACTAGACTTTTGTTGGGTTACTTATAACTAGTTACTTGATTAGGAGATAAAAAACCGGCCAAGTGCGAGTCGGACTCGCGCACCGAGGGTTCCATACCATAAAAGAAGTAAAACATTAAAAGAATCACTTTTGTTCACGATTTTACGAGTTTAATTTACATATAAGTACTTTTGTTGCCAAACCGCAAACCTTACTTTGTTTTCGGCGGATTATTGTTATTAGCAAAAAAAGTATAATAGTTAGAGGGTTGGTTTTATTTTTCCTGTAAAATACACGTTAACTTCTATTGATCATATTTATTTCAGATTTTTCGAATGGTAAACTTCGGAGATAAGGGGGGGGGAACGGTATTTTTTTCGACAGTTTGCCCAATAAATCAAAAACTATCAGGCATAAAAATAAATAAAAATTGGTTTTAAAATACACAAGTAACGTCCTTTCATATGATACCCCACTCAATATTGTTATCTCATTTTGAAATTTCAGCGACCCGGTTTTCCCCCCTTTTTAAATAAAAATAAAAACAATTTTCAAATTTTTACGATTGCTATGACGTCGCGTCACTATTATCTATAACTATTCTAAATTTCAGGTCGATAGCTTGAATAGTTACTGAAATAATCGAGTGTGACAGGACGGACGGACGGACGGACGGACGGAGAAAGTCTCACCATAAGGGTTCCATTTTTACCAAATTGGTATGGAACCTTAAAAACGAGGAGGCCTTTCTCACAGGCCTTTCTTGGTTTCGAAAGAACGGTCCTAAGATTTATCTACGGTGTTACTGTGCAATCCAAGTTATTGGGATGTGGTGCATTCGTTCACTCATCTTTGGTGAGTCGCAGGCAAACACATTAAGGTGTTGCGGCCCTACCAGCCCGCGAAATTCAAATTTTATTTAGTTTTTCGCAAATATTAGACTAACTAAACATTTTAGATTTATGGCAATGCATTTTGCGGGCCTACTTTTTATGCATCTACATGTTTTTAATAGAAACTTTGCTCGAAAGTTCCCACTCATCTCATATTGGTTCCCGAAAGATAATTTTTTGCAATTTCCCAGATTTCGAGCTATCGGGAACCAATATGAAGTAAATGAGTATTGTTGAGCAGAGTTTTTATTAAAAACATGCAGATGCATAAATTCTGTGCTCGCAAAACACATTGCCATTAACCTTCGATGTGTAATTAGCCCATTATGAGCAAAAAACTAAATAAAATTTGAATTTTCGCGCCCGGATGTTACCCATTGCCCTTAAGATTGCAAGATTGCAGTGGGCTAGATACGTGCAACTTATGGGTTATGCAGAGCACCGAATAAGCCAAAGCTTCGATGGCTGGGTAGTATAGAGCACGACGCAAAACGACTCAGCAAACGAGCACTAACTATAGGGATGGATGGCAAAATCTTCTTGGACAGGCTCGGGTCCAAAAAGGCTATAGCTTCAATGAAGGCGATTACGAAGCAGACGGATGTTTTTGGGAATGTAATTCTGTGTCATTGATTGAAAGGCAAACAAGAACGACGTGAAGTTACTTGCGTTGTGAAGTGCTTCGAAATGCGAATCGACGATTCCGAGACAAAGTGGGTATTAGAAAGTGAATAGCCCTTATCCCCACGATGCTTAGCTTTACATATAAACAAGTGATTTTCTTGTGATCCTGCAAACGGCACTTAACCGCTGAAAACCTCTTACTTCCCGAAGCTTTAGCCTTTTTTCTAATTTTGACGATCTTCATATGCAATTGGAGCTCTCAGATTTAAGTATTTTAGAGATTTTGGGTCCAATTTCTGGCACTGGCTGAATTTTACTTTTTTTAAATGTTTTACATACTACAACGGGCATGGTTTCAAGATGCACTACCAAGCGATTTCGCGTTTCAGTGTGATGTTGAGTAGCAATCGTAAGGGGTTACATACCTACCCCACCAGAGTCGGTGCTTTGTTGGGTGTTTAATATTATGTCAAGTATTATAATGCCAATTAGTAGTGATGTGTTTTAAGAGTCTCTAAATTTAATGCACCTACAAAAAGTGGGTACTGTTCCTTTTACTATAAGTAGTGTAAAAGGATAGGCACTCTTCTAAGAACGTTATATAATTCCACAGGTTATCATTGTGAAAGTACAACGACAAGAATAATTTTACTCGCTAAATTTAGACCCCGTAAAACAAACTGCTACTACTTGCCATCCGAATTCACCGCACAGTTTAAATTTATCCGTATAACTTATAGAAAAGCAACTTTCATGATCCCAAATAAAAATAAAGACTCTATAATACGCTAGTGAGTGCCCGGAGGCATCTGGCAAAAGCTAGTACCAAAATAAATGTCTTTTCGCACAAACGCAAAGCCGCAAAATAAAGTGGCCTGCAGTGTCTACAAGACGGTAATAAATTGCCAGTAAGCCGGGAGCACGCCCGCTTATAGAATAAATAAAGTCACAACGTTCTGCTAAGGGACTCCTTTCGGGCCTGACACGGAAATAACATTATTAGCTGCTGTAAACTACTTACAGTTCCCTCAATTGTAAAATGCTGACAACTGCTTAACAATAATTGCGAAAAGACTTTCTTACACGTTACCTGGGGCCCTACGCCATTATATATGGCATTGCGAATCCATGCCTGGTGTAGAATTTAACATTTAAAAATATTTTGGAAATTAATATAAATATATTCTTTTCAATTAGTTCCGAAAGCATTCCAAAAGCTATAATCAAAATAGAATAGATACAGGTCAAATGACTACTATTGTTCTCTGGCACGTCGACTAAACAATGCCTTATCGCGTCGTCCTCTGTAGCTACTCGCAGTAATTGTCTCATTCATTTTTAATGTGTTAAACTCTCTTTCCTCTATATCTACTTACTTGTCATCGTCATCTTCGTTGCTGCTAGAAGCAGTGTTGGTGGGTCTATATTCTGGCACATCGACTAAACAATGCTCTTTCAGGTGTTTCTCTATGGCTACAGTGTTGGTGGGTCTATGTTCTGGCACATCGACTAAACAATGCTCTTTCAGGTGTTTCTCTATGGCTACAGTGTCTACTTACTTGTCATCATCATCTTCGTTGCTGCCAGAGGTAGTGTTGGTAGGTCTATTTTCTGGCACATCGACTAAACAATACTTTTTTACGTGTTTTTCTTAGGCTACCGTATTTAATTACTTGTCATCATCATCTTCGTTGCTGCCAGAGGCAGTGTTGGTGGGCCTGTCCTCTGGCACGTCGACGAAGCGATGTGTCTGCGCGAGGTTCTCAATGACCACGGCGGCTGTCCCGCTGGACACCGCGCAGCTTACGGCGGAGGATGTCTTCTTCGCCATGCGCTGCTTTTTCGCTCGTTGACGGATAGCCTGGTAGAATGAAAATGACAAAGATTGAAGGATAATCTTCTTAAACTTCACTTGTTAAATACTGACTTTCTGGTAGAGATTTTAAAGAACAGTTGCAACAAGAATCATGAAATGTTTCTCAGTTTGTTTTTAACTGCTAACGATTCACGTATCGCGTCAGTTACATTAAAGTTAGTGGTGAAGTGGAGTGTTGTCAAAACCATATGTGAATTGTTTTACTGTACCCGGATATTTGTATGAAAATATGACATCTTGTAAGGTAAATTTTCATATTTTCACTCTTGAACATTATGGCAGATATTAACTATGATGTCATTAGACATATCTCCATAATAGGAGAACATTCGACTAACAATAATATACCGCTGTTTTTATGTTTGCTTTTTTTTTGAAATTATGCTGAAATTTTTAATGAAAAAAGCTTATACCTACCTCAGATTAAAAACACACAGGCCCAATATATTCGTCCAAATACTTACTGTTTTCTTGCAGAATGTGTTTGTTAAAAAAAACTGCACACCTGGGATAAACCCTAGTTTAAAATATATCTGACGCGGATGGTTCCGTCGCATCGCAGTTAACTTTAATAGATAAGGGAAATCCAGCTGCACCCGCTCTGAGTTTATCTTGCAGAGAGGAAATTGCGGGAGATGTGTATCGGGTTCAAACGTCCAAAAAATATGGCCTTAAGAGGAAATTCGGAAAGGTACCTCGACGTGACCTCCGGAAATGGCGTAATAAAGGAAAAACCTTTACGGGGAATCGAAATTCTTCGGATTTGTATAATAAACATTTGCATATAGAGCAAAGATTGAATTGTACCCAATCGAATACTCCTTTATAGCCTTTTTGGCATTAGAGTAATTACTAAGTTAACATGTGCTTAAAGAGCGTAAAAGCTTTTGCGTAAATTATCTCTTTATTTATTTATTAAAGGTGTGTGAAGCCTGCCAGCTTCCGCTTAGTCATTCAGATTTCTCAATATTGATTCGCAAGCTTTCAATCAGGTATGATTGTTGTCAAGCGCAAGTGGCTCTACCTATGTATGAAAATAAGAGTAATTTGTGTACAAAATTTTCTAATATCTCAACGAAATGTTCACTTTTATGAATATAATATTTTGTTCAAAGCATCAGTAACTTGATTTGCATCTAATGTTATTTTCTTCAAAATTTTCCCAAAAAAAATACAGACGAATTTAGTCGGATTTTAACATCAAAGGAATTTATTTAAATTAACGAACGTAAAGCCTTTTTGTGCTCGTTTTTTCCAGAAGAAGGATGTGACTTGATTTCGTCCTTTATAAAATTAATCACATTATTTTATGAAAAGCTGATTTTTCTTACTTTTTAAGAAAGTTTCAACGAAAATATTTACAATCTGTTAAATGTTGCACTGTGGTAGTTAATAAATCCTTTAAGATAGTTGACCGTTGTAACGACACTAAAAATATGATGATTCATTTATTTTTCAAAATTTAAAGAAAACTTCTTAATAGAACTTCTTAATAGAAGCTCAATAATTTAAACCTAAATTCTAATCTTGGTACACTCTTCTTAATGGACATATAGGAAGGAGTGATTTTCACTCCATTTCCATTTCTCACTGACTCTACTAAAGCATAAATACTTTAAAAAAGAAACATTAAACACGATATGTAAAAGGAGCCAGACGATGACTGGATGGCGTAGTCAAAGTTGTTGTTGAAGAATGAAGAGGCACTGGTTTAAACTCCTATTGGTATTTCCATCAACTCTACTCACCTTAAAAATTATATTATAGTGGAACATCATGATGATGCATGGTATGTAGAAAGAGCGACGAGTAGATAGCGTAGTCGGTATTGTAGAAGAGGCACTGGTTAGGACTCCTGTTGATATTTCAACCGACTCTACTAACTTTAAAAATCCAATAATAGGGGAGCATCATGATGCACGGTATGTCTAATGACCCGAGCAACGAGTAGATGATGTAACTGTTGTTGTAGAAGAGGCACTAGTTAGGACTCCTTTTGGTATTCTCTTGAAACCTCATCTCTCATTTTGAAAATCCTTTACTTAATAGAGGAACATTATGATAATTCACGGTATGTAGAAAGAGCCAAGCGACGAGTAGATGACGTAGTAATTATTGTTGAAAAGGTATTGATTGTAACTCCTGTTGGTATTTCCATCGACTCTACTAACCTAAAAATCTGATATTATAAAGAAACATCACGATGATTCACGATATGTAGAAAGAGCCGAGTAACGAGTAGATAACATTGTCAGTAGTCGTTACTGCTATTGTTATTTCCACCGACTCTACTAACCTCGAAAATCCTATAATAGAGGAACATCATAATGATGCACGGTATGTAGAAGGAGCCGAGTGAAGAGTAGATAAAGTAGTCGGTGTTGTTGAAAAGGCACTGGTCAGGACTCCTGTTAATATTTCAACCGACTCTAGTCACCTTAAAAATCCTATAATAGAGGAATATCATGATGATTCACGATATGTAGAAAGAGCCAAGCGACGAGTAGATGACTTAGTAAGTCTTGTTGGAAATGCATTAGTTGTAGCTCCTGTTGGTATTTTTACCGACTCTACTAAACTCAAAAATCCTATAATAGAGGAACATCATAATGATGCACGGTATGTAGAAAGAGCCGAGTGACGAGTAGATGACGTAGTCGGTGTTGTTGAAGAGGCACTGGTCAGGACTCCTGTTAATATTTCAACCGACTCTAGTCACCTTAAAAATCCTATAATAGAGGAATATCATGATAATTCACGATAGAAAGAGCCAAGTGACGAGTAGATGACGTAGTAATTCTTGAAGAAAAGGCATTGATTGTAACTTCTATTGTTGATTCCACCGACTCTACTAACCTCAAAAATCCTATAATAGAGAAACATCATAATGATGCACGGTATGTAGAAAGAGCCGAGTAGATGACGTAGTAAGTCTTGTTGGAAATGCATTGGTTGTAACTCCTGTTGGTATTTTTACCGATTCTACTAACCTTAAAAATCCTATAATAGAGGAACATCATAATCATGCACGGTATGTAGAAAGAGCCAAGCGACGAGTAGATGACGTAGTAATTCTTGTTGAAAAGGCATTGATTGTAACTGCTATTGTTATTTCCACTGACTCTACTAACCTCAAAAATCCTATAATAGAGGAACATCATAATGATGCACGGTATGTAGAAAGAGCCCAGTGACGAGTAGATGACGTAGTCGGTGTTGTTGAAGAGGCATTGGTCTGGACTCCTGTCGGGCGTGTTGTTGAGGCCGAGAACAACAGGGGAGCCGATAGCACCGGACACCAACCACGCCACGGCTATCATCACCCACACCCGCGCGTTGCCTTTGTGCTTCGCGTATTTGATTGGCTGCGTGACCGCTATGTACCTGAAGAAAACAATAATTGTATCTAATCTGCTATTTTGTGGCAGGGCCATTTTGGATTTAAAATGGTGCTGAATTGCATTGAATAAATCAAAATTTAAAGTGTACTAAATTAAAGCTGGCTCAGATTTGAACTACTTCGAGGCTTTTGTGTTCCAGCCTCCAGGAAGATGCTGTATAAAGCTTATCCTACCTTAAATATTATTATACTTATTTCCTTTATATCCTCTTCGAATTAGTAGAACTAAGTTGCAATATTAAAAAAATAATATTAAAAGCTTTTAGACGTTTTATTCGAATTCTTCTCAGCACCAGGCCCTAGTTACCATCTATCGCCAAAGTACTCGTCAAGGCGGATCAAACGAGTCCAAACTCGATGGGGTTGTACTCTTTAACTACCTAGTACCCATGGCCATATTTTGTTTCCATAATCAGATCAGTTGCATGTCATGATAATTTTGCATTATCATCCGATTTACCCATGAATGTCGGTAACTTGGAAGTGGGTCCAATTTTACAGTGCAGGATTTGTTTACAAGCAATCAAACATCGGCTTAATATAACATCAAAGCCTGTAAAACACGTACCTGTCAACAGAGATGGCGACGAGGTTGAAAATGCTGGAGGTGGAGCACGTGACGTCCATCGCGATGTAGCAGTCGCACACCACGGCCGGCAGACCCCATACGCCGTTGAACTAGCAACAAACAAACCATTTCTACAACCAACCATCGCATTGCAGTCGTAAAGTTCGCAGAGGGCAATAGGGAAATTTCCCTCCAGGCAGATGTTGTGCCTGGGGACCGCTTGTGATCCGAGCGTGTGACGTCAGAAGTTGTATTTATAGAACGCTCGTCGAATGCTCTGTCGGCGTGTGCTATTGCGCTGGTTACGCCATCTATCGTCAGCTATCGAAGACCGCTACAATACTAAAGGTTTTTAGCAGCCAACATTTTCAAAATTTTCTCAACACAGTATTTGTAACAACATGTAAAAGAATAAAGAAAAATATCGAAGGGTACATTAGTGTATTTGATAAGAAATCTTTGATACTTAAGAGTATCTGTGAAACCGAAACTCTATTAGTTTTTTGAGTAAACCACTGTCATAAATTCAACTGATATAATATAGTCGCGGAATGAAAAGGTTCGTCACCTTAGTGTCGATTTTCGCTTGCACTAGTACTGCCAGATTCTATACTGTCAACATACCAAAACCATCGACTAGTGCAAACGAATCTGTTTGAAAATTGACGAACCTTTTCGTTCCCTTACTGTACATCAAATACAGTTCTAACGTGTCATGTCACTCGTATGTGATTCTCGGAGAAGTTACAGTAACTAGATACTCTGGGATTCACATTCTGAGAAAAGATCCGTGCATTGGGACATATATGTACAGCAACTGGTTGCGAGAGTATACACAAGTTTGGTTGAAGGAAGCTGGAGCATAATGTTAGCCTAGAATCTATCTAGAGATTTTACGAATAAAATGTTACATTATTTGTACGTATTTACATTACAATAGGTCTAGATGTAAGGAATAGGACGTATAAAAGCTCAGAATCGTAGATCTATTCCCACATTACTATTAGGGTATTTGAATTCACAATAACCTTTAGGCAAGAGCACCGAATTCATAATAGTACCGACAGACATGAGTATAACAAACGCCTTTGTAATTCCGAACCTCGTGTGTGCGTAGAAGATTAATCTTTTAAACGGCCTATTTCCTTTGAATAAAGGAATCGGGGGAAAAATATAGTATTTTTTTATTTAATAAAAGATAATGTTTTGCGTCGGTACTCTATATTCGTCCAAATAGGTACATAATACGTATTCCAGATATTGTGTAGATATTTTTTGAATAAGAACATCAAGGCTGGCTTAATATATCCTATTAATATTATTATAGGTTAGCCTTTTTTCATACAGAGAAAATGCCTAACGAATACCCCTCCAGGGAACATAGAGAGTTTATGTTATGATCTTACACCAACTGGCAGAAGTATGGGATTCACTTGCGAATTTACCGCGCTTTTGCCAGGCCTCATTCTGCCACCTGGCCTCTGCCGAATCCATCTGAGAGGCAGAATGTCTATGATTCAGGCAAATAAGTATCCGTAGAAGCCATCATGGTGGTAGGACTCTTCATGCGAAGGTACCATGCAGCGTGTGTTACTTCTAGTCACAGATTTTACTTCTAGTCAAACAGTTAACATTGAGATACTATGTACTAACATCTAGAGATGAATTACTGTGTTTCAATTGGACGGGCTCGGTAGCCGAAAACGTTTTATTGGGCATAGGAGCTGTTGCGTATGATGTTGCATTGCAAAAAACTTAGACACTTTGTATGATGCATTCGATATAGGCAGGCAGATGAGGTGGACAAAAGGCTATCACTTTTATTTAATAGATAAAATTTTACTTGATTTTATTTATAAACTTTGCCTTTCTGAGATCGCGCTAGCACACACGGTCCTCCGCCTTCGTCCACCCGCTAACAGAGACCTTTGTCAGGTCATCTGTTTTCTGTCACCGGTTAAGTTGGAGTAAAAAAACACACTGTAACTAACAGACAACACAGATTTAACTGTGTTCGTAAATTAAACACATACTGTTTGAACATTCACTTATTGACAAGTCATTACTCTGTTCAAAGCAAATACCTGAACCACTGAGCTGCGCTCGCTTTTCATCTTTTTGGAGATAAAATTGCCCGAAATTCTCTTGAAGGTGGAGTGTGGTGGATAGCCTTCATATTAATAGAATAATACAGTAGATTATAAATATTTGTTTTCAGACGGACCGAGTCGGACAGAAAGACGGACAGCAGAGTCTTAGTAATAGAGTCCCGTTTTACCCTTTTTGTACGGAATACTAAGGACGTACGAATCTTAGATCAATGCCGAACATTTTATAAATTTCGTTTGATTTACAGAATAAACGATTGACAATTTTCCATGACAACAGCTGGTATTTGCGGTAGACCTAGAACAAATACCTACCTACCACCTAGTACAAATAATTAGATAATTAGGTTCTAACCAGTATAATCGATTATGCTAATGCATCAGTAGAATCATAACACAGATCAAGTGCATGTAATTACGCCGGGAACATCAAAGGCTTTCAGATGGGTGCGCGACCAATCAATATCGAGAGCGTTTGATGGTGAGTGGCGACCTCTTTTGTGTGCACAACACAGGCGGTATACGCGAAAGGTCATAGGTTTGATTTCTGAAATGTCAACACTCACGAGTTGCATGAGTTGCACAAAAGGAAAATGAATTTCTTTATACAATCACCATCATTTCACATACGCCTAAATTATAAGGCTTTTATGAAAAGTCGGAACTCTACTGCTGAGTTCGGACCGCGAAGATTCAAAAATGTCATTTTATATACAAAAAATAATATACTTTCATTATTTAAAAATTATAAAAAATATTAAAATTATTTAAAATTATTACATGCTTTAAGATATCTCGTGAGAAAATGAAAGCTAATTCTTATCATTCCAAGAGACCTTGGAATGATAATTGGTGAAGTAGGTGGCGATAGAGTCTCATGTGGAATGATTGCCTAGAATATTATGCTTGTTTACACTTGATTTGAAATTACCTTTATAGGTAGGTGGGGAAGAGAGATTTTGGGAGGGTATTCTAGGCCTTTGCAGAGTGTATCAGGAACGAGGAATCAAACGGCTTCGTACCTATGTGTCTTTGGTACGTCTATGTTGGTATTTGATAACTTAGTATTTAAGTAATTCTCCAGCAACGCTGCATGTACCTATCTACGTACGTATTCGTGAAAGTGAGAAGAACAAAAATAAAATCCGTGTATCCTCTTAGCAAAAAGGTTTTAAATTGAAATCTAGAGTTCCAACAGCTTTTTCGGATTATGTTTCACTCAATGCAAAGTTATTAAACTTGAGATTGCTTTGTCGCAAGCTCTCTGCTCCAGACCGACTCTGAATGAGTAATCTCTGAGTGTTTTTAACGAATTGTAATTTAATATGAGCTTTTCACTTTTGACTTAAGAAAAGGATAAATGTATAGATTCCAAACAATAATGGTTATAAATATCTTTTAGTTTCTAAAATATTGCAAGTATCATCAAAATCTGCTCAGCATTTTGAATGTACTGTTTAGTTTTAAAATTTTAATTTATTCATTGTCAAGATCAGATTCAAAGTCAAGATGAAAATCACGAAAGCTCCTTTTTTCACAATGTCGATAAAATCCACAAAACATCTTAGGCTGAGTGAATATTACGAGACTGGGCGTTTTTTCAAAACAAATTATGCACGACATCATTTCCTTAGCCCGTGAGATGAAAATAATAAAATTTTTCGGCACTGAAATATTATACAATTCACGAAAAATACGGATTTGAGGAAGGAGAGTGGCATGATGAATGACAGGGATGCCCGGGGGAATGAGAATGATGACGAATTAATGCATTCCCGGATTCTTTAGGATATTTTACTGTCAGATTAAAGTATTAGGGTGTTTGTCCACCAGGGATGAGCTATATTGCTATGTAAGATACAACGACGATTTGACTTGACGACCTCCGTGGTTGAGTGGTTAGTGTGCCGGTTTTCAAGGCGCCGCCATTTCTGAGGTTCCGGGTTCGATCCCCGGTCGAGGCAATGTAGAAAAATAAGTTTTCTACATTGTCTCGGGTCTGGGTGTTGTGGTACCTTCGCTGTTTCTGATTTCCATAACACAAGTGCATAAGGTACTTACTATGGGATCGGAGCAATGTATGTGATGTTGTCCTCTATATATATTTATCTATTTATCTATATATTAAAAAAAAAGTCCTTTGTGGGATTGAGTGTAAACCTTCTACAATTATTATAATAATATCCCAGTCTGTTTTAGACTTGCACAGGTTTAAAGTAACATCTAATAAATCAGGGTTTTTAGATCATTGAAGAATTTCTTAATGACAAGGATTCTTGGAATGATAGCGATGTGCTTCCGTATCCTCACGAGATATCATAAAAAATGGACAAGTGCGAGTCGGGCTCGCGCACTGAGGGTTCCGTTCTATCAAAAGCAATTCAAAAAAATTCAAAAGCGAGACGGTTACATCATCTGTGAAAATTTCAAGTTTGCAGCTATCACGGTTCAAGAGATACAGCCTGGTGACGGACGGACGGACGGACGGACGGACAGCGAAGCCTTGGGTAGGGAACCCTAAAAATTATGTAATAAATTTTCATACGATTGAGAAGACTGTTCATAAGATCTCTTAAATTGGGCCTAAGTGAAAAAATAGTGATTTTAATTTTCATTACAGCGTATACAAATAGAATAATGGGTGTCACAAAATAAAGCGTATTGACGTAGCCAAATCTCTGGTGGACAAGCATACTAATGATTTGGTTATTGTTTTTTACGAACCAAAAGGGCGTTACGGAGTACTAATACTTGCGCATACGGAACTGGTAAATGGTATAAATTATGTGCGTAGTCAGAGAAAAAGTTCTTGCATGTTTATTTTCGTAGGTACTGTGAAGGGCTTACATATTCATCAGTTGCGAAGTACGGCGAAGTAATTCTGTGATTTGTTAATCAATTAATCTACTATCGTGAATTTTCGCAAAGTAACACCTGCTTCGATTTATAATATTCAGTTACCGAATAACGTCAATAACGGGAACACAAATAACTATAACGCCCTAAAAATTATATTTCACATCACTACACGTCGTATTATAACGTGGAATTTAAAAAGCTTTCGTTCATCATTCTTTCCTGTGAGTGAAGAAGTGAGAACTTTTATTTATAGGTACAAAAATTCTATATATATGGTGGTTGCATGATGTAGCTGTAGTGCGATGGTTACTGATGTTATGATTTTTAATAATAACAACTTACCAAGTAATAAACTCCAAACGGCATCACAACGACGGCTACTAACAAATCAGCAACAGCTAAGCTCACAATGAAATAGTTTGTCGCAGTCTGAAGACTCCTTTCCCGCGCCACACTCAAAATAACTAACACGTTACCGAATAACGTCAATAACGGGAACACAAATAACGATAACGCCCAAAAATTATATTTCATGTCAGTACACGTTGTATTTTACGTGGAATTTAAAATTCTTTCGTTCAACATTCTTTCTTGTGAGTGAAGAAGTGAGAACTTTTATTTATAGGTACAAAAATTATATTTTGGGTGGTTGCATGATGTAGCTATAGTGCGATGGTCACTCATGTTATGATTTTTAATAATAACAACTTACCAAGTAATAAACTCCAAACGGCATCACAACGACGGCTACTAACAAATCAGCAACCGCTAAGCTCACTATGAAATAGTTCGTCGCAGTCTGAAGACTCCTTTCCCGCGCCACACTCAAAATAACTAACACGTTACCGAATAACGTCAATAACGGGAACACAATTAACGATAACGCCCAAAAATTATATTTCACATCACTACACGTTGTAATGTTCGTGGAATTTAAAAAGGTTTCGTTCAACGTTCTATCGAAGTCACTAAATAGATCACTGAAGTACGAACTTGAATAGTTCAAAAATGTATCGTTGGCAAGCACTATTGGAGTTCGGTTTATTGGATGTACATTGTCGGGTGGTCTTAGAGTGAATGCGTTTATTTTGGATATGTTCTGGCACTGGTTGTCGCATTTAGAATCCATCTCAATCTGTATTGCTCTCGAAGTCATTGCGTCGGTGGATTATTTTTGAGGTGGGTTTGCCGATGTGGTCGGGCACTCGAAGATGTTCGTGCTTGGATTCCATTTTGATACATCTCCTTTACCTGGAACAAAGTTAGATATTGTAAGATATCTCAGATTACTTTTGTTTTATGTGGATAGAAATTTTCTTGCATTTATTATCTTAGGCTGCTTATCATTTTGGTACTAATATAACAAATATATTTATTGAATTTTCCTATATATACTCACAAACAATAGTATAAAATCATTTAAGGTCTGTTGTCATTAGTTTTCATAAGAGGAGACCAGTGCTTAATTAATTATTACTATTGTGGATCGTAAATAATTAATGTTCCATCAATTTCCTTAAACATATACATATTTTGTCCTTAGAATTATGTCTAGTTGAAGAAGATTATTCTGTATGTTTCTACAATATCCAAGTAAATACAATTTTTTATGAAAAATAAATTACTGTACCTAACACTGCTTGCTAAATAAAACTGCAGAAACTTCATGTTCCAGGCACGTCAGAGCCTAGCTTCTAATTAGCATTAAACACAACCAGCGCACCTGGTACTCGAGCTAGGCTTCCTAAATTATGCTGGATACGGCTTAGGTGCAGCATCCTTTGTTATCTAACATTTAAGGCAGACTATGACTTCATTGAATCTTCTCTAATATGAACAATTATACCAATTTTTGTTACCGTACTCCCCCGAAACGATTCGACCGATTAATATGAAATTTTCTATATATGTTTGGTGGGTCGTAAGCTATTTTTTTTTATATATATCCCTAATGGCAAAACAACGTTTGCTGGGTCAGCTAGACTGATATATAAAATTATCGTGTCAATTTTTGATACCAAACTCCTCCGAAACATCCAACATAGATATCTATAGAAAATATTAATATTTTTTTTACTTGTAGAAATGCTTGCACGATCATCATGCCTGATGGAAAGCAATAATGATGCCTAGAAAATTCCAAATCAATCTACTCTTGGAGGCAACCAGATTTACAATTATATAAGATACTTAACAAACCAAAAATAAATGTAATCATGAGTACCATCCCTTCTACAATTCATTCACTCATTCATTCACAGGATATAAATGCAGATGTTCGTCTCAATAGGCAAATGGAATTATTGGAGCAACACGCTGCTATCTACAGCTGATAGGGTTGCCTCATGATAGTTGCCTATTCGGATTTATAAAATCTTGTCCAAAATTAGTGTTATTTTGCAAAATTCTGTAGGAAAAAGTAGTTATAAATGACTATTTTAGATGCGTCATTACATCATAATCAAACACTTAAAATGTTTACAATTTACTTGGAAAAATACTGTAGTTACATGAACTCGTATAGATACATGTTCAGTCAACAAATATTGACATGCAAATCGAATTAAGCTTTAGTATAAACTTATAAGCTTAGAGAATTTCCAAGATCGAATACCTAAGCACCAAAAGTTTTTATGAACTATATTAACGTAATTCCATTTTTTCAGATAGGTATTTTATTTTTTTCAGATAGGGATTAAAGAGTTTATCTATCTATCTATCTATTTTATTTCCTACGTGAGTAGGACTATATTCTATCATATTACGGTTGATAACCCTATAACTTGTAGGAGAGTATAGCCTGGTTAGGTACTATTATGTATTCCGTGGCCTGGCTCTAATAAGCTAAGGTGGACTCTGGATATCTAAGTATAAGTACTTAGATATCCAGAGTCCACGTATGTACGTAGGTACGTATAATGTACAATCTACAAGCCTTAAGCCCACATGCTTTCAGAGAGAATACGTTTCATTATTGAGATAGTAATTTTGTAGAGTAGTGCTACCTGTATAGACCTTGTCTAACAAGTAACAACAATAATCTAAAGTTTCTTTGATGTTAAAGAAAATTCTGAAAAAAGGGTCTAGAGCCAGCTTTCAAATAAAAAAGTATCTATCATCGAAATCTGCTTTTACCCAGTCAGAAGTTCTGAGGTAACAAACATAAAAACTATCATAAAATTGTGAACCTCCTCCTTTTCTTAAGTCGGTTAAAAAACATCTTTCATACAAACCTTGTTTTGACGAATAATAATAAACACAACGATATACAAAAAGATGCAACCGATTCTAAAGTAACGCATCCAGAATTTGATGATTTATAACCTTTACATGGTTTATCGAGAACATTCGAGGAAGAAAAATAACTTCGCCAGCTGCGAACATTCAACCGACGCCACAAATTGCAAGCCAGCAGTTGGAAGAAATCGCTATGATACATAGTGACCGCGAAAGGTACAATAGCTGACGCAGCAGTTTCAGTCGAGCTTCAGATTGCCGCAGAAGGTCAAGACCGTATCGGCAAAAATTGGCATATATTACAGAAAGAAGAAAAAATTCGCTGTTATTATCGCGTTTTCAAGAAAAAGTTTTACAAGTTTTAATTACTCTGTTCCGGGGAGAAGAAGTTACTAGCAACTATGACATTAATTAACTACGGCAACCGCAACTTCAAGCGAAAACAGGTCAAGGAATGGCAATCGCAAATCTCAACCCTCTCAAGTCTCCGATTTCGACCGACTCACTGGTCATCGACATAAGCGCTGATCGACTCACAGATCGCGCCGGGCATTCAGACACATGACGGATAGAAGGTCAGTTATACCTCTCCGGTTACGCAGTTTCCAGCACTTTCGGTTGATTTTGTCCAGTATACGTTCAGTATCATCGCGGGATAGCGGGCATCACTATTGCCGCACTGTCAGATACTTACTCGACGTTCATATTTGTTTTATCCCGACGCTGATGAGTTTTCGCTGTTGTTGTTATGAAACGCAGCCACACTGGATGCCTCACGACATCGACTAAATAGACAGTTACGCAACAAGATTACGGAGGGATTGTAATGAGGTATACATATCAAATCAAATCACGCACCGGGAAGCGCAGTGTCGGCAGACCCCCCACGAGCTGTTCAGACGACATAAAGAAAGTTGCGGGGAGTCGCTGGCGCCAGGCGGCGCAAAATCGTGGTGTTTGGCAGCCTATGTCCAGCAGGGGACGTCCATGGGCTGAAAAGACGACCACGACGACGAATGAGCTATAGAACAGTCCCTTAAATTATCGCTAGTTCGATCCCGGACACACTGTATAAAATTTCTTTCCGTAAAATTTTAAAAAAAAGGCCACGCGCGAAACGTCTTGATAAACGAACTCGAACGCGGCGTCCCGTCTCAAAGGCCCACGGAATTGAATCAACGGCCCCCGCGAGGCGTAATGGACCCCAATTGGTACAAGCAGGCGCAAAAGTCACTTACCAACGCGCCCCTTACACTTACAAAGCTTTCCGAAGATGGATTTCACCCTTTACCTTTATAGATAAAAACTGTACTAAGAAAACTTCTTGCAGCCGTATGTCATATCAAATATTTCGATTCAATTTGGAGGATGCTAGCCGCTAGGAAATTCAAAAAATTTATGAGACTGACAGCTGTCTGGGGTCAAATTAGGGAGTTTATGAATAGGACAGTTAGATACGTCACGTGATAAAATAAGGGAGTTTATGAATAGGACAGTTAGTTAATAATTTATTTTTTCAACAAAATACAATTTCGTGCACGAAACTCCACGGGCTAGGGTCGGTGGATGAAGATGTATGTAAATTGTTCACACAAGTACATTACGAGTTGTTACTAGTTGACTGACGAGAATGTAGGAGTTTATCAAGCTGGTAACGAAACAGTTTATAGTCGGCGCAATCGCTCGCCGCCGTGGGGCAATAAGATGAACTTTGTCGAAGAGTTTAGGCTTGACACACCCTTCTAATTTATTAAATGACATGTCAGATAATGCAGTACAATTGCATGCAAAATATTTGCTAATAGTTTATCTGGTGCCGTGTAACACAAGCTTTAAATCCTTATTTACAAGGTTAATGTTGTTGAGGCAACAATGATTCCTATATTTATTAATATTCTTGCCATACATACATTAATACATTATATTTTCATTAATATTTTGACCATATTATAAAGTCATAATATTAAATTCTTTAAATTATCTGAGTGACTCTCTCGAACCCACCTCTATTCTATGAATAACACGAACAGATTTTTCTTATACAACACCAATATGGTTACTTGATTCAATCAACCTATGGACATCCACTGCTGGACATAGGCCTTTCCGAGAGCGCGCCTCAACTCTTTCGCCTTCCTTATTCCGCCACCCATAGGTCGTCGGTCCAGCGGGCAGGAGGTCTTACCGGTACGCGGTCTCCACTCCAGAACACGCCTGAACCAACGGCCATCGGTTCTGTAACAGATCCCGTCTAATGTCACTTCAGATTTCTAATCTGTTGAGCTATATCTGGTTACCTTGGAACTAATATGGTGTGGATGTCAAAATGTGCAAGGACGGTGGTAGAAACTTGTGATTCCCATTCTAAACACTCCAAATAGGTTACCAAGGAAGCCACCCATAGTGCGCGCAAGGTGCTCCGAAATTGAATATTATGTCGTATACAAATTGACGCTAGCGCTCTCGCAATATTACAGCTCATGCAAATTACCCCACAGCTTCGTGCTTTCGGTTCGACTACCCGCCCCTGATGCGCCGTTAATTGAATATTATGTACACTAGCAACTGCTTTACATTCTCCCGAGAACTACAACCTCATCTGCTAACTGTGGTATTTAACTGACGCGGGGAGACTACTTATACTTAGGGCCTGTTTCACAATCACTAGCGGCGGTTTTCAATATCCTATCTACCATGGTTTCCCTTACTAGAGATATAAAATTTGACATAACTTGTATTGAGCTTTTGTCAAATTTCTATCTCTATAGTAAGGCAAACCATGGATAGATAGGATATTGAAAACCGCCGTAGATAAACTTTATCTAACCAAAAAACTTGACATTTTGACAGATTCTCAATACAAAAATTATCACTACATCAAATATAAAGTTTATCTGGTGATTGTGAAACAGACCCGTAATATTGTAGGGTAAAAGGTTTTTTTACAATTTAGTACTTGCATGTGATCTCATTTTCACTTGTAGTTTTTTTATTCGATATAAGCTTAGATTTCAGGAGAGAATTCCAAACTCTATGTGTATGAGAAAAGTAGAAACGAAACTCTTTGTACGATTTTTGTGAAACTGTTTGCGTACTACACGCGTACAATATTCGGTAGGTCTCAGAATAGGACAAACTATTTTCCACCCCCTGTAAGTAAAAAATATTCAATTTATCAGCAATATAGCAAAATTTCGTTTGCATCTTAAACATTTGAATTCTAAAATTTAATGTCTTTTATACAAAAAAACACAATTAGGTGTTTAAACTAAAGCAAACTAATGAACAATTGAAAAAGGTTAAACTCTTTCACGCTGTAAGTAATATATTTAAAACGTGGCAACTGCCGGAGATTGTAAAAGTTACAGCGGCTTTGTCTTTGAAAAATGAATTAAACCTTCCCGTCCACTCTGGAGCTCCTCGTTGGATTAATTTTCCAGAAAAAACTCTGCGACGCTTTAATTCTGCAGTTTTATTGTATCAAGTGTCGTCAATCTTTTAGTTTTACTTCGTTTAATTTTCATTGCCTGCATAAATAACAAGTGTCGTTCGGGGACTGAAACGCTGGAATATTGTAGGCAGTTTAAAGTATTAAATATAAAGAATTTAACACTTTTATACACGCTTTTATTTTTAATGTATGACGTCTTTCTAAAATTAAATCCAACATGGCGGACTATCTAAGATAGCAAACTATTTACTTTAATTCACTTCTACAACATCAGTATGAAATTAAAGGGATTTTAAGAAGAATTTATACTGAATGTATAAATAAGTTAGTCTTTAAAAATATTTTTTAAAACGATAAGTTATTAACTAAAATCTGTGTTATTAACAATATAATTTCTTTGTTTGGGGATAATAATAGACATATATCCTGGACAACGAGGACGTCGTGAAAAATGTCACCAGTTTATCGGTGCCAAAAATACTTGTTTTGTCACCGACAGTAAGGCCTCGCCGAAGTTCGTTCAGCAGCCGCCTATAGAACTTTGACAGGTGGCGCTACTATTTGATAGTACGAAAAAAGTTTACGTAAATCGTTGCCCATATCCGAGTTTTCTTATCGTGGTGGGGGTAACACATATTATATCTATCGGTTATAATTCGATCTATCGCTACAAGACAACAAAACAGCGTAAAGTAAGATGCCAACCATTTATACAATGTTGTCTATCCGTCGCTGCACCACAATTACCGACATGCAACAGTTTACACAGCTCCACACTCAGGGCAATGATAGTACATTGAGTACTCAGCAAGCGGGGAATAGATATATATTTATATCAACAACCATAATTTTCACACTCTGAGTGAAGTGAAATCAAGAAATAAAAGAAAAACACTACAAGACTAACACTGATTAACTTTACGGCTATTGGTTTAGAATGTATTATTGAATGGAACATAGAAAATACAATGCCTTAACTGTCGGCTTTGATAAACTGTTTTGAGAAATCGTGTGGAGAGTAGCCCAAGAACGCAAGAAATGGCGTACTTGCTAGGGCAATGGACAAAGAAAGCTCCTGAACGAGAAGAACAGCAGTTTCTTGTCCAGTTGTTAAATACTTAATGGCTAATAGTGTACCTCCGTCTAACAGTAAATTTTCTTTTCCAGACATTGCAGATGTTCGTATTTCTTGATGTAGTTACTACACTACGCGTAACGTAGCTATCCATTGCTTTTGTAAGATCGCGAGAAAAGCAGTTGAGATGTAAGAATAAGTTAGAATAAGTACATTAAACGTGTAGATCGTCTCATTTAAAGATGAATACTACTAATACTCCACTACCTACATTGTTCTTTCAATGTGTAAGCGTAAACACGTGGAGGGGCGTTCATTTTAGATAAGTTTATACTAAGTACCTACCTACATAATGACTCGTATGCATTTTAATGAAATCCTTCGATTTCAGTGGGATATTTTAATGAAATCGCCAGGTAGTAATATCGTTTGGGGGGGACAGTGGGGGGGGGTGGTTGTTGGGGCAGAGCCTGCTTTGCATATTATATTGCGCTCACGCCGCCATCGAGTATTTCATAACCGAAAAGGAAATCGATTCCGGTTCCAATCTACATGTGTAATAACATGAAATGATATTTAAAAATGTATCTTTTTATAAGAATACTTTTTTACGAAATTTTTTTTTCTACACATTACAAGTAAGCACTTGACCGCGATGTCACCTGATGGCAAGTGATGATGCAGCCGAAGATCTTAGCGTACTAACTTGGAAGGGGTACGTTAAAGTCTGTGGGGTAAGTAAAATCACCCCAACGGTTTCTACACAGCATCACACCGGAATGCTAAACCGCTTGTCGTTACGTCTCAGCTGGTAGGGTGGTAACTAGCCACGGCTGAAGCCTCCCACTAGACCAGGCCTGAGCCAATTTAGATATTTAAAAAATTCCAAAGTGTTATAAGTTTCCAAAGTAGACAATTCTTGAGTCACATTGTTTGCAACAAAACCTCTACGGTACTACCCGGATTAAGAATTATTATTTAAAAAAAAAGCAAGTGCCGAGTTTCTTGCCCGTTCTTCTCGGTGCAGTGCTACTTTCCGAACGAGGCGGTAGAGTCTTAACGTTTCGCAAGAGCCTGTAAGTTAGGCCTATGTGAAAGAATAAAATTTGTGAATTTTGAATTTTTTGGAATTTGACATTTTTTATGCAATTTTTTTGTGTATATCCGGTAGCTTAAAGAATACGACGTAAACTATTTTCATACATAGAGATAATTTATATGGCAAAGCAACGTTTGCCGGTTCAGCCAGCAAGCTATAACAGTGTTGTGAACTCTAACTCGAAATATTATTACAGCATGAACCAAGTTCCAAGGGCATCTAATTACCCCGGACATTATCCGGCTATTCCGTCGCCCGGGCAATGAGTTCCGTCCACTGGCCCGCGCCCCGGATAACCCGGCCGCGTCCGGTCAGATTGATGACCGGACGGGGCACAAAAACACGGCTCGAGATGAATGGCTGATAGGTAATACGCTGTTTCATCCCTTTTTAATTGCCAAGCCTTGTTTGTTGCAGCCATTCTCCGGAAGAGGGGAAAAGAAAGGGTTTCTGAACGCGTTATTGTTTCCTTATTCGTCTGAAAAATTGCCTTTTTCTATTTTCCTGTTGTTTAGTACTTTCATCGACTTTGTCCCGGCTACTTGGAACTTGTGTCCTTAGGTATAGAAATTGGCAAAACGAAATCCGAGAATTTTTTTCGTTCTACCTTGAGACTAACTTTAGACGACCTCTCAAGTTTTATTGCCTGTCCAGTGCAAGTCTAACTACACTTACACTATATTCATTTATCTCTCACCAGAAGGAAAAGGTTGTCTGGAAGAGATTGCCTATGGCAATAAGACCGCCTTTTGCGCATCACGTGTCTTATATATAGTATATGTTTCTTATAATTATGTTTCTTTGTGCAATAAAGTATAAATAAATAAAATAAATAAGTCTAAGTCAGTCAAGAACTTGTAGATTGTAGCTTGCAGTGTGCAAAATCTTTGTTTTTATTTGACTGAAATGTCCGCTCGATAGAACTGATGGTAGTTAAGATTTTATGTGTGACCCATCGCTCTATAAATGGCACCGTCTTGAGTAAGCTCGCGCTAAGGAGTTTAATACCAAAACATCTCTATATACGTAATTGCATGCCTGTCTATCCAGTCGACATGTAAAAGAAAGTCCCATTCCAGATTTTCAAAGGTTTTCGTAAATTTTCTTCGTGACGGGATTTTCGTCACGCAAAAAATCAATTTTCTTTCGTCGAGCCTTCTGGGCGATACTCTCCTTCCGAAATGGAACCTTTTTTCAAAAACCCACAGGGTGCTGACCGAAATGTGGGTATTACGCTCATTGAAATGAAATGAAATGAAATTCTTTATTTCACATAGGCCTAAATAATAGGCGCCCATGAAATGTCAAAAACTCTACCGCCAAGTTCGGAATGCAGGTTTGCACCGAGAAGAACTGGCAAGAAACTCGACACTTGCTCTTTTCAAAATGTCATGATATACAATTATTCTTATATATTATGAAAGTTATTACATAACTATTAGGATATCTCATGAGGAGATGGAAATGTATCCCTATTATTCCAAGAATCTTTGTCATTGAAAAATTCTTCAATAGTAGTAGTAGTAACATTGATTACTATACCAGCAACCACAAATACGAAACCTGATTATATGAGCATCCGAATAATTTAGGTACACCTTTTTCGTACAAGCAAACAGTAGCGCTAACTGTCAAAATTATATAGGCGAGCTGCTGAGACAAGAATTTTTGGCACCAACAAACTACAGACATGTTTTCGCGCCGTCCGTCCTCTCCGGGGTATATGTCTATTCCAGAACATATAGGTTTGAGTTTACTAAGAACAAGCTATTGAGGTAAGCAAAACATCAGTATAAAGGTGAAACCGCTGAATAGATCCCATGGGGCTGACAGGCGACATCCATGCCGGCGCATAATCGACGACTGATGGCTCTCGAGTGTCGACACTCAGCGATGAATAGCAAACACATACCCTCTAACACAAGGCTGATTTGGTGTACCTATATTTTTGAAGGGAATACTTTATTTGAAAAAAAAACTATTCCAAATTTCAAGTCGATAGCTTCGATAGTTACTGAAATAATCGAGTGTGACAGACGGACGGACGGACGGAGAAAGTCTCACTATAAGGGTTCCATTTTTACCATTTTGGTGTGGAACCCTAAAAACAACTTGCGACAGCATAACCACATACCTCTGTTACAGTAACCAATACCTTTGAACATACGTACTTTTGTTTTTTTTTTCGTTGTTCTTGAAGTGAGAAGAAATTTTTGAGCACTGAGCATTTTTGAGATAGGAAAAATCATTGAAATTGCAAAACTGTTACCGTAACCGACACTTTTGTTTGAGATGGGAAAAACTATTGAACTCGAATGTAACCGGGCAAAGCTCGGGCGGGTGAGTTAAATGTTATTTAGTTTCTGTATTTTACAAACAGAAACTTTAACAACTCTTTTCACAACATTTTCACATAAATGAGATATTTATCCACAAACTACTTTATATGAGTCTGCGCTCAATTTAATTAAAATGACAATAATAACACAGTCTCTAATTTGAATAATTTTGTTTGTTATCACAGCTCGGCCTTGCTGGTATCGATTCTACGCGTTTTTGTTTGTCATCAATGTAGTACTAACTATACTTGTACGTAAAACACGCGTTTACTAAACTAGCTTTTAACAAAATATTCAATATTGCCCGCAAGCGTATATTTCGATTTTTCAAAAATCACGTGAAAATCACGGACTTTTCTGGGATTAAAAGTAGTTTTTCTGTAAATCCAGTGTACCTACAGTCTCTCTCCATTCCATATTTCAGCCAAATAAATTCAGTAGCAACAAACATACAAACTTTCGCCTTTATAACATTAGTGTGATGATTTTGTGCCGTGTAGTGATTCCCTAACACTTCAATAATTTATGTTAAGTACAACTTTTTTTTTACACTATAATCGTCTGATGATACAATGAGTATACATCTGTCTATACTGATCGTAAGTGATGATGCAGCCGAAGATGTTAACGTACTAACTTGGAAGGGGTAAGTAAAGTCTCCCCAACGGCTTCTAAACAGCATCGCACCGGAACGCTTAATAGCTTGGCAGTACGGACCAGACCAGACCTGATCTTCCAATTCAGAAATTATAAAATTCCAAAGTGCTGGGAATCGAACCCGCGACCTCCCACACGAATCCGAAATTAATCGAGCAAAGCACAAGCGGAGCCGTTTCGCTTCGTCGTTCGCGGCGTCAAGTGTGGACGTACAATGAACCTACAACGATCACTGTCTTCCAATCCCTTTGTGTTCCTCAAAAAACCGACAACAGGCGGAACGCAGCCGAGCACGAACGAAATGCTCGCAACGCGCTCGTTCGAGGCTCGTGCTCGGTTCGCCTAGCGTAGACCCACCTCTAGATTTGTATCTCTCTACACCTTATTTTATACCTTTGTCAAACAATCTTCTATTTCTTTAAGTGTTACAATAAAACTTATGATTAGCTTATTCTAATTACTATACAAACCTTGCCGCGTGGGATGGTGCCACGAATACTGGCTGCATTTCCGCGTTGAACAGCTAGGCTGATACGTTGCGCAAAAAATGAGCCAGCCCTTCAGTCACCAGTTGAGGCTATTAACCGCGGGGAAAGCTCTCGAAGGAATTTTCTGGCACTCTGACTCCAATACTATCACTATTACTTTCTTTAAGTGTAAAATTTTTAAATTTTTAAATTTTGCACTATTACTTTCTTTAAGTGTAAAACGATAACGTTTAGAAGATCTTCTATCTCTTGAACTTTTAGAACGGGGAAAACTCAAAACGTCATTAAAACTCGTTCAAGCGGGCGGTAGCTAATTTTATATCCCTTGTTTGCCAAGTTAGGTGCACATAAAAAGTTTGTGAGACGTCAGACTTCAAAACTGTTTTAAAAAGTCGTCAATCCAGATTGTTAGTTTAAACATATTATATCAATGGTTTAAAACATATTTTTCAATACAGTTGTATGGTATGGCGCACTTTCAGAGGCTGTCATTATTATTCGAAAGTTAAATCTTACGCACAGGCATCTTACTTTTTCGTGGTCGTAACTTACTTTTACAAGCTCGATAATTACTTTTGCAAAACGTTTGATACCAAGGAGTTTTCATTGTACAATAAAATGGGATGAACATTGGGATGGGATGGACACAGGAGGAATTTTTTTTTCGTTTTCTTTTATCTTTTACCTTTTATCTTTTATCTTTAATCTTTAATCTTTAATCTTTAATCTTTAATCTTTTATCTTTTTATCTTTTTATCTTTTTATCTTTTATCTTTTATCTTTTTATCTTTTTATCTTGTATATTTTTATCTTTTATCTTTTCATCTTTTTATTTTTATCTTTTATCTTTTCGATTGCGAATTCATCTTTTATCTTTTTATCTTTTGATCTTTTGATCTTTTGATCTTTTGATCTTTTGATCTTTTGATCTTTTGTCTTTTATCTTTTATCTTTTATCTTTTATCTTTTATCTTTTATCTTTTATCTTTTATCTTTTATCTTTTATCTTTTATCTTTTATCTTTTATCTTTTATCTTTTATCTTTTATCTTTTATCTTTTATCTTTTATCTTTTATCTTTTATCTTTTATCTTTTATCTTTTATCTTTTATCTTTTATCTTTTATCTTTTATCTTTTATCTTTTATCTTTTATCTTTTATCTTTTATCTTTTATCTTTTATCTTTTATCTTTTATCTTTTATCTTTTATCTTTTATCTTTTATCTTTTATCTTTTATCTTTTATCTTTTATCTTTTATCTTTTATCTTTTATCTTTTATCTTTTATCTTTTATCTTTTATCTTTTATCTTTTATCTTTTATCTTTTATCTTTTATCTTTTATCTTTTATCTTTTATCTTTTATCTTTTATCTTTTATCTTTTATCTTTTATCTTTTAATTTTTTATCTTTTATCTTTTCGATTGCGAATTCGAAGTCGCCTTCGATTTCGATCTTCGATATTTTATTTAAGGTAAAAACCAAACAAGATGGAAATTGGCCCCCAAAATCTTGAGCAAACATATTATCTCTTTGATTTGTTTTTTTACTAATTCTCACAACTGTATTGAAAAACGTCGTGTGATACACGGGTGTATAGGTTTTTGCAAACTCGTGACATTAAAAACCCTCGCCTTCGGCTCGGGCTTGTTAATGACAGCTCGTTTGCAAAAACCTACTTTCCACCCTTGTATCACAATGTACTAAAATCAAACCGTATTGAAATTGGCCAGAGTCAACGATGTTATGGCCAAATAATAAAATGGCCTGACCTGATTGTGGCTAAATTTCCATTACATGAATTGACCATTAGGTACATGTAATGGAAATTTTGTAGTAGGTAGTTTAAAACATAAAAGGCCGAATATATTCCGAAAATGTTCTACAAAACTAGAGTTGGCTTAGATTTTGGTTCAACATGATACAGTTTTACTACCGACTTTCGTAAAATCACTATACTTTTTTTCGAAAAAGCAATGACATCATGATATAATCGGCCGTATCATAAAAAGATCAATATTAAGAACGGGCCAAGACAAAACAATCAATTCATTAAATAGTCGACTACGTCAGGAAATGATCAATTGTAAGATCTGGCCACACAACAGTCAGAATTTTTTTACAAAATATCGATTAGGGCTATACGCATTGATAATAATAGTCAAGATACGCCCATCTGAACATTTTACGTAAACCTTCTTCATACAAGAAAATGTAGAGCCATGTGTCGAAACTCCTACGAAATACTGCGTAGGCTTACAGCTTACTGACGCCGACGCCGGAGAGGGTTTTGCTCCCATAAACTGGCGACATTTTTTCGCGCGGTCCGCCCCGTCTAGAGTATAAGTCAATGGCTATACGACGCTATACAATGTCAGAAGACATCTATTACGAGTTTCGTCACCTTGTGGCGAGTTGCAGTGATAACTCAGTGGCTCTGACCTCTGCCTCTCATAAAGATGTCGCGGGTTAGAATCCTGCACGCACCTCTTTTTCGAGTTGTGTGCGTTTTTTAGGAAACTAAATATAACTTGCTTAACGGTGAAGGAAAACATCGTGACGAAACCGGCATGCCTGAGAGTTCACAGAAATGTTTTCGAAGGTGTGTGACGCCCGCCAACCCACACTTGGCCAGCGTGGTGGACTAAGGCCAACCCCTTCTCAGTCTGAGAGGAGACCCGTGCCCAGCAGTGGGACATAAAAAGGGGTTGAGACTGCTGAAAGCCTTTAACTTTTTTCACTCTTCGGGATTTGAACCTGCGTCCTTTAGCTATCTGGGCTGGGTGCTCTACCAATTAGGCCACGATTACCTCAGTGTAGAGCCCGGAAATTCCTATATACGGACCTATCATGTAGTAAGAAACTGTATACATACTATATTTTTGTGTATTTTTATTCACATGAAGTGGAAATATTGTGAAGGGGATGTATCGAATAAATAAAAGTGTAATAGGGGAAAAATCCAAGGGACAAACACACGCACATAAAATATCCCATCTCTCGTTACCTATTGAATGTGATACCGTCTTCCATTTTCCTCGAAGCTTCTTCCGGATGCAGGGTTGCCAAACATTGGGCATTATCGGGTGAATCTGAATTTTATATCAATATCTAAATATTTATCTCTAGCCTGAATCAAATCAAATCAAAAATGTTTATTGTTTCTCAGCTTAGTCATAGATTTATGGTCGTCGCTCGCGCTTCGACTAGATAAAGCCCTTCCTAACAACGACAGCTTCGTGAGTGCGGCAACTTTTCTTGCATTATGGGTGTGTCAACTGTCAATTAGAAATTTGTATGGTGCGCGGATGCGTAAGCGAGAAAAGATGTGTAGCGACGGCTCGGGGTTTGCCAGATTGCCAACTTAGACAAAGTATATTTTATTGCCGCACTTTCGAACCTCTATGCACAGATGCCTAACTGACATCCCTAGTCTGACATCAAATAGGCATCTATGCAATGTCAGACTACCGACACGTTCGGTCAGCTGTTTTGCACAGAGAAAATTAAAAAAATGTGTTTACAATTTTTTTTAGATAATACATCAGAAATTCAGATTATTGTACTTATTAGCATCTCGTGAGCAGACGAAATATACATTTAATCGTACTTCTAGGGTCTTTGTCGTTTGAATGAATTGTGCATGAAGTATTGACAACCCATTGGTGGGTCCAAACCTCTGCCTCTCATCAAAGTGCGAATCCAACCTCTGATTTTCAGCCTTTTAAAAATCACGTCGATAATATGTCGTCGGCCATGATTGCAAGTGCCACCCCTGATCCTTCGCAACCTGTAACTAATATACGTTCGTAAAAGCCCACTTCGTCACAGAGTCGCGAAACAAAGACTGCAGGATGTATTGTTGTCTACATTAAAAGACACTATCATCCTTATCTATAACATGATAGTATCCACTCGGAGATACCACAATCTATAAGATTTTATGACTTCGAATTAGCTTTATTAGCTACATTAGCATATTCTATTCACATAATTTTTAATATATTTTATTTTTAGTATTATTTTTTACTATTTATATTTATTTATTTATATTTATCGTCTATGAAAATTACCCTACCCTAAAAAATACAAAAGAATTATTGTAATCATGAAATATTATGACTTTTGAGGGCAACCTTGACTACTTTTTACAAAGAAATTTAAAGTTATTATGAATGTAGTATTTGGTGCTAAAATATTAGTAAATAATGAATCCAAGGCCTCTCCTATTTATATTTATCTACTTTGAAATTGCATTGAAACTAGTAGTAGTAGTAGTTTCCCATTAAAAGACTCCGTAGTCTGCCTATGACTGAAAACAATGTGTATCGAAACCATCGTGTCAGCGGTAGCTAGTTGCTCTTTATACAAACTACATATATGAAGTTTGAAAAATCCATTCTTAGTGCAACCTTAGACATTATATAAGAAGTATGCTAAATTTGCAGTCGTTAACCCAGCGGTTTGGGCTGTATGTTGATATTTCAGTATGTTACCAATCCATCAGTCGGTCAGTCTTCTTTTTAGGTTACCTATAATACCAAAATGATAAAAATGGAACCCTCATAGTGCGACTCTCTGTCTGTGACACTCTATTATTAAAAAAATCCTTCTTCATCATCAACAAAGTAGGTACTTTGTCGTGCTACACCATTGCAAAACTCAAAACAAAAATATCACATAGGCCTAATATACAGTCTCTTGTAACAGGTCAGTATGATATTTGTCACATTGATTTGTATGACGATAACTCCAAGTCGACTTAAAACTAAGTTTACGAGGGTTCCAACGCGCGCTGCACTGAGAAGAAGCCCACAACAAACTCAGCCGGGTTTTGTTTTCTGTTATCACCACTTCACAAAGGCTCTTGAAACTAATTGAGCTAGTAAAATTACAGCAGTTCATTCATCCCCAAGGATTGATTCATGTAAGGCATGTAAGTAATCTTTAATACTATAATAAGCTTTATTAATACGCTTTCATTTTACAGCAACTTTGAACTTTTTGAGGCAATCCGATAACTCGCGTTGCGCCACGTCAGGGCAGCTTAATAACTCATTTCTCAAAAAGAAAGACTTCCACAACTTTTATATTATACCATCGCTCAAAATTTTTATTAAGTACTTCATCATTTCCTGCAGCAGTTCCCCTGAATCACTCACCTCGCGACATCTTGATCTTGCATCTTATGAATACAATAAGGTTAGTACAGTTTTTGTACAACTTCGAGTCGACTCGCTTCGAAAACATGGAACGAATTTCTCCATACATCTATAGCCTTTTGACGACCTCCCTGGCGCAGGCTTGGATTCGAGTGGGAGGTCACAGGTTCGATTCCCGCTACGGGCCACTTTGGAATTTTATAATTTCTAAATTGGCTCGTGTCTGCTCTGGTGGGAGGCTTCTGCCGTAGCTAATTACCACCCTACCAGCAAAGACGCACCGCCAAGCGATTTAGCGTTCCGGCGCGATGCTGTGTAGAAACCGTTGGAGTAAATTAACATACCCTTCCAAGTTAGTACAATAACATCTTAGGCTGCATAATCACTTGTCATCAGATGAGATCGCAGTCAAGTACTAACTTGTATAGAGTAAAAAAAATAGCCAGCACGAAAAGTTTCCCAATGTTTCCGCTTAGGACGCTGGCTGTAGATATATGAAGAAATGCATTCCGTTCGTTTGTTTGTGTAAAAGTATGTAATAACCTCAAAGGTAACTTATAAAAATAGCAGCCCAAATCTAGGGGCGGCAAACCGGGGTATAATCCTTCCTCGGTGGAAGGTTTAGGAGGCGCCAAAATCGTAATACATAGTAAGATCCATTACTGAATGAAATTCCTAACTACTACTAACAAAAAAACTGCAATCCCCATGGAAAAATTACAGCTTTAGATAAGCATTACATATTACTGAATTGATTAAAGATTAATTCATTAATACAAAACTTAATAACAATATTTTTATAAGTATTTCAAGTTTCTTTGACCCATAGATAACATTATAAATGATTACAATATACGCTTTGAATTAATAATTCAAAGAGAAAGCCTTCCGCAACTAAAACAATCGCTCCCCTGAACGAGGCGCCAAGTTTTTATTACTTTACCATTTATGCCGCACTTCCTCCGAGTTGCGAAGTTTCTCCGCGACATATTACTGCACCTTACAAACCCGGCAACTCATAAAACTACGCCCAAGTTTTACTTGATGACACACAAATGTATGTGCTTTGTGGATCGTCTAGTCTAGATTTATATTTTATGGGCAGAAATAAAACGCGAGTTTTATTCATTGCAAATCTATAAATAAAGCTAGAAAATCCTTTTTTTTAACTTTTTCAGAAATGCCTATGTGTGGAGATTAAAATTCACGCTACACAAATTGTGTGACAAAATTATTGTAAATTTAAAAAATTTAAAGCAGTTATTTTAATTTCATACTTTATTATTTTTGGAGCTACAGATTTATAAACATGAAGTTGAGTATTCGTTACCTTTATTCGTATATTTATTATAGCTATTTAACGATATCTCAGGAGCTGTTTAAATAGTGGGATAAATATCCATTATTAGTAGGCATTCCATTCGTTCGTTATGCTATACAAGTTAGTACTTGACTGCGATCTCACCTGATGGTAAGTGATGATGCAGTCGAAGATGTTAGCGTACTAACTTGGAAGGAGTAAGTTAAGTCACCCCAACGATTTCTACACAGCATCGTACCGGAACGCTAAATCGCTTGGCGGTACGTCTTTGCTGGTAGGGTGGTAACTAGCCACGGCCAAAGCCTCCCACCAGACCAGACCTGAGCCATTTTCGTACAAAAATCTATACTAACACTATTAACCCCTCTGGTTAGTTCTGGCCTGGTGGGAGGCTTCGGCCGCGACTGATTTCCACCCCACTGACAAAGAGCTATGCTGCGTGGTGATCGTAATTCGTAATTAATTACTCTGTCCAGGTTAATACTAACCGCGGGTTATTAATAACCAGGTTATTAATAACGCGGTTCAGTCGCTAAACGAGGGCGTGACTTACCTCATAACGTTTTTATCCACCGGCGGATTAGGGTTGTTAACTCGACGAAAATAAATTATTCAGAACTGCGTCACTCATCGAGGTTTTACTGTCTCTTTTTTCTGTTTTTTGCGACCCTATGATGAGTTATAACAATAGTTATATCTTCTCATCCTTTTAAAACTTTTTTTAATCAGAGTGTCAGCGACTTTCAATCATGCACATGGCACAGACCTCTACAGGAGAGAGAGATTAAAGGATTTCGGCCTAAGTAGCCCGCGAAATTCCAATTTTATTTAGTTTTTCGCAAATAGTAGTCACAGAGGCTTAATTTTGCGCGCATAAAGTTTGTGTATCTACATGTTTTTAGTAAGACCTTTGCTCAAATTTTCCCATTCACCTCATATTGGTTCCCGAATGTCTTTTATGCAGTTACCAGGTTTGAAGCTATCGGGAACCAATATGAAGTAAATGAGTATTTTTGATTATAGATGCATAAACGTTAAATTACTCGCAAAACTCATTGCCATAAACCGACGATGTAAGTATGTTTACTCCAGTATTAGCGAAAAACCTTATAAAATTTGTTTTTTTTCCATAAATCTTCCACGCTGTTCCAATTTTGAAAATTAAACACTACTAGGTCAAACGCCTTTTATCTAGCATACTATACCTATAGTATCTACTAAGTCACTCAATGGGATTCAATTTATTAAAATTAAGAATAATTATGTGATATTATGTGTAGCTACAATGTACGAGTATGTACTGAATTGTAAATTATTGTTATTGAGTTTAATATAATATTACAACTTTCACAACTTAAGCTCGTAGCTCGAATAAATTGAAACCTCCAGAGAGCGTACCATCCTAACTCACAATATTAATCCTGGCATGTCCTTAGAGGTTAGAGCTTTATTCGATCGATTTGTTAAGTCTGAACTTATAAGCTTAAAAAAATCTTTTAATTTTTACTACGGTACTGATGTTTTAATAAAAAATTCAAGTTTGAAGTTGACGAGCTCTGTGGTTGAGTGGCTAGCGTGTCGGTTTTCAAGGCGCCGCCATCTCTGAGGTTCCGGGTTCGATCCCCGGTCGGGGCAATGTAGAAAAATAAGTTTTCTGCATTGTCTCGGGTCTGAGTGTTGTGGTACCTTCGTTGTTTCTGATTTCCTTAACACAAGTGCATAAGCTAATTACTAAGGGATCGGAACAAATAACAATGTATGTGATGTTGTCCATTATTTATTAAAAAAATAAAATAATCTCCAGTGTCATCAAACACCAAATGTTCACCAAATTAAAGAACGTTAAAGGACATGGCCGAAACTTGTATGGAGCTGTGCCCTGGAAAAAAATATTCATGGCCTTCGACAAACAGTACGTCATATTAAAGCTTATAATTATGTCTTTACAATCGTTTAAGTTTTATGATCTGAAAACTTGCAAGAGACATAATATCAGCATAACAACTTGCAACAAAATGCGCCTAAATAATTTTAATAGCAATGATTTTTTATTAAAAAATGATGCGTATTGGAACTAATTTTTTTTCATATTAAATAGCAATGCGAGTAAACACTTTGAACAGCATTTATTTAATAAAAAAATCATAGCTATTAAAATTATTTAGGCGCATTTTGTTGCAAGTTATTATGCTGATATTATGTCTCTCGCAAGTTTTCTGATCATTGGCCATGAATATTTTTTTTCGAGGGCAGAATCCGGCCATGTCATTTATGTAGACATTTTCAAACAGAAGTATCACGATTTACGGCCTAGTCAAGCCTAGTCAAGTAAAATGAAATAGTTTATTGAGTGGAGTCATATTTATTAGTAGTAGCCTCGTAAAGTTAGTTTTAAGCTCTGGAATACTTATCATTTCTTACTCTTTATAAGAGCATGTAAGTTACACCATATGAAATAAAGTTTTTATTTGTTTTCAATAAAATCTGTGGTTTTCAAAATTTAGTTAGTGGCAGCCCTTGGTCGTAAACCATTTGAACTGTTTATCGTCTCTTAAAGTCTTAACGCCCGTAGGATTTCGTTTGATATCGTTGCTCAGCGTTAACGGGCATAGTAAAGGCATATTAAGGTGCTTTAATAATAAAGTTGCGTGTTCGCCAAACAGAAGCTGAAATATCAATTTTATTTTTATAAAGCAACTTTAGCCTGCATTTTAAGTTTTCATACGCTAATAAGAGTCTACTGACCCACGATGTCTCCATTCATACAAAATACCAAATCATTTGTAATTCGGGCATATTTCGATCATGTTGTGGTGTTATTCGGGGTCATATAGTAGGTAATAATCTATGCTTCTGGCCATATTTGGTTCGGAAATACTTCTCTAAAACGAAATATAAATCAATTTTGATCAAAATTGTACTAACTTCGGTCTAGGACTACAACAGGTAGTCTACCTGAGGTAGACGCTTGAAATATTCACTTTAAAAAGAAATCATAAAATTAAAATAAAGCAAATAGGTATTTAAGAGGGACTACCGTACAACAAACGGATTTTTATGGACCATGGTACGGAACCCTTTGTGCACGAGTCACACTCTTACTTGGTCGATTATTGATATTATCTTTTGAGATGGAAATTGAACTATCTGAATAAAATCCAAGAATCTGTGAAATTCTTCAACGCTTTTAGTAACCCTAGATGTTTTATGACGCAAAGGTAAATCTATATTTGTAGCAATGTAGACTCGTATAGGTTCCATCAGGCCAGGTTCACTTATCACGTGATCGAAGAAACTACAGGTAGCCGTCTCGACGAACTAATTTCAGACAGCCGCCACGCGCCGGCTACTTTGTTCGCGTTAGTTCTTGATTGCGAGGCAACGTTAGGACGTCGAATGAGATAGTTACTCGATAGAAAGAGACCCCAACTTTGGGTTTGTTGTGTGTAGTTTGCGGCGGCGGAGCCAGGCGCTATTGCGAACTGAATTGCACTTTTTGTGGCAGCGCTGGAGTCGCTATTTCTTTAAATCATATTGCGGAGTGAGCCTTCTGTAATAGGTACTATTGTTATATGTGTAGTCCGTAGGTCCTGGGAGTATCGTCAAAGAACGCCCTTTTCGCCTGTAATTAAATTTGTAAGCGATTACTCAACGCCGCGCTCGACCGACGACGTTTGAGTTCAGACTTCAGGGTTGTTGGGAAGTGGGGATCAGAAATACTTTCATGATTGGGAAAGTTTTCGGCTGATTGCCGCAGTTTCGTACCTTTTTAGGGATCCGTATCAAAACAAAAGCGTAATCCAACTACTTAAGATCCGAAATTCTTCTATTAACTACGCTGTCCCTTTTTTGCCGACTCCGCAAGAAGAGTCTTAGCTTAAAAAAAAAAGAGTTCTTGAAGTCGGGGTCATACCGAGAATTTACAAATTTGTACCTACTCTTACGTGGACCACTGTAAATTTAAATTTAAACAGGTCCCAGATATTATTAGAAAAATATTTTGTTTTTTTTTTCCAGTAGGTTTGTTTTTAGTGAACTGTCTTAGTTCAGTAATTTAAAAAAAGAAATGGAATTATCATTTTCCTTCATTGAGATTTTTTTATTTAAACTCCATTAAAACGTTTATTCAGAATTACCAAGTAATTAATATTTGCAGTTGTCTTAAAATTGTAGATATAAGGTCGTCTTCTTAATATTTAATATTTTCATTAAGAAATTGATATTATTATCTTGTGACCTTGCCTAGAGTGTCCCTACCAAAGTAACTAACGTATTCACAAAATGGCCTCACCAAAGAGTATATAATATTATGTATAACTGAAAACCTAACTACCAGAGCTATTACGCCGTCTTAGACTTTTATTGTAAAAACAAAGCTATAAAAAATTAATGAGTTTTCGGAAGAGATCTGCCGCGATTCGTAGACTATTCTGCGAAACATAAATTATTTTATGCAAATGGAAAGGGAAAATAATATTTTTATGGATTTAATATAAATAGCCTATTCCATAGTCTAACAAAAAGTAAAACTCTTTTTAGGGCCACCAAATTAAACAACGATGGTGTTGTAATTTACTTCGACGCGCCATTGGAATATACGTATTACTTAGGGCAGAAAATCTTTATATTTTGAAACGGGTTTCGTATTACAGGTGCCGGCACGTAACTTGGCAAGTTTTTAGCGTGGTTGGGGAAAGTTTGCGCATCGTACACTTCGTGCAACGAAGTGCGAGAGAGACAGCATCAAATGACCAACCAATAGCTCACTTCGATCCCGCTACCTCGTTCCCCCCGCCTCCCGCTGTAGCCAAAGAGACTCAAAAGCATATTTCAGGCATCTTGCGACTCTTGACAAGTTACGTGCCGGCAACTGTACTTATAAAAATACTTATTCTCTGATCTGTGAGTGAAGTGATATGCGAATATGTTGCAAGGAAAGGCACTTACAGTAACAATTAGACAGTACAATTATCTTGTTGTTGTGTATGTATATGTGTCTGTTTGTTTGCGATAAACTTAAAAACCGGTGGCGGTTTTCATAAATAGATATAGAATTTTATGAGATAAGTTGTATATCATTTGTCAAACTTTTGTATAAATTGGTTGAAATATAACTATCATTGTTCGAAGTGTCCGAAAGAATAAAGCCGCTTCGGAGCTTTTGTCGACAATGTTGCCTAATAATATCCGTTTCATCTAAATATATAAAAGAAGAAACTGACTGACTGACTGACTGACTGACTGACATATCAACGCACAGCCCAAACCGCTGGCTCTAGAGACTCCAAATTTGGCACACAGATACCTTATGAGGTCTAGGGGAGCACTAAGAAAGGATTTTTCGAAATTCACCCTCTAAAGGGGTGAAACGGGAGTCCGAAGTTGGTATTTTTCAAAGTTAAAATACTCCTTCACGCCGCAACTACTGAACCGATTTGGCTCAAATTTGGAATGGAGATAGATTGTAACTTAGATTAACACAATGTGTTAATTATGTCATAAGCTACTTTTCATCCCGAAAAATTCATGGTTCCCGTGGGATTAGCTAAAAACCGAAATTCACGCGGAAAAAAATTATCACGCCGCAAGTACAATACCGATTTGGCTGAAATTTGGAATGGAGATAGATTATATGCTGGGTTAACACATAGGCTGCTTTTTATCCCGAAAAAAACCATGGTTCCTTCGGGAACAGTGAAAAACAGATATTCAACCTGAAGAAATACTACTTCACACCGTAACTACTGAACAGATTTGGCTGAAATTTGGCATGGAGATAGATTTTATCCTGGATTAATACGAAGATTACTTTTCATCCCAAAAAAATCCATGGATTCTATGATAGAAATGAAAAACAGATATCCACGCGGGAAAAATATTCCTTCACGCCGTAATTACTGAACTGATTTGGCTAAAATTTTGAACAGAGATAGATTATATCCTGGACTAATACGAAGGCTACTTTTTATCCCGGGAAAATCCATGGTTTCCGCGGGAAAACTGAAAAACGGATATTAACGTGTGGAAAATACTATTTTACCCTGTAATTACTGAACTGATATGACTGAAATTCGGAAAGGAGATAGATTTTATCCCGGATTATTACAAAGCCTACTTTTCATCCCGGAACATTCCATGGTTTCTATGATAATTGTGAAAAACAGAAATCCACGCGTGAAAAATATTCTTTCATGCCGTAATTACTGAACTGATTTGGCTGTACTTTGGAATGGAGATAAATTATATCCTGGATTAACACAAAGGCTACTTTTTATCCCAAAAAAATCCATGGTTTCCGCGGGAAAACTTAAAAACAGATATGCACGCGGGAAAAATATTACTTCACGCTGTAATTACTGAACGGATATAACTGTAATTCAAAAAGGGGATAGGTTTTATCCTGGATTAATACATAGGCAAATTTTTATCCCGGGTAAATCCATGGTTTCTAAGAAAATAGTGAAATAGCAGATATTCATGCGGAAGAAATACTCCATCGTGCCGTCACTTCTGAACCGATTGGGCTGAAATTTGGAATGGAGATAGATTATATCCTAGAATCAACTACTTTTTTCTCGGGAAAATCCATTGTTTTCGTGATAATAGGGAAAAACAGGTATTCATGCGGGAAAAATTTATTCCTTCACGCACAACTACTGAAAATTTTTGGTTTAAAGTTGAAATGAAGATAGGTTTCATGTAAATTAACACAAAGGGTACTTTTTATTCCGCAAAAATGGATGGTTTCCGTAGAATAGTTAAAACTAAAATTTACGCGTGCGGAGCCGCGGGTATCTGCTAGTATATGATAAAACAATGCACGTTGGGATGTTCTTCTTTTATAGATCTACAAAAAATCTACAGGATAAGTTATTATACCCTTTCCTCAAGCTGCGCATGCGATTCTTCGATAGACAAAACATGTAACAAGGTAATGTTCTATTAGTAGTTTCACGGAATACCTACCTAACAATATGTTGTGTCTAGTAGTATTTACTAGTGATAAAATAAAATAAAGTCAGCGCGTGGCTCTATCGTCGATGCGGCCATGTGCCGAGTTTCTAACCCGTTCTTCTCGGCGGTGCAGAAAAGGTATCCGATCGTGGCGTCTGACATTTCATAAGGGACTGTAGGCTGTACGTTAGGCCTATGTGAAAGCATATAAACACTTTGATTTTTGTAAATACGTGTAGTTAATTCTTTGATCATAATATTTTAGGCATTCAGTGTTGTAATTTGTACGTGTATGTTAGTTCAAAAAATAGCTTACGACCTACCGAACATACACAGAAAATTCCATAATAATCGATCGAGCTGTTTCGGAGGAGTTTGGTAAAAAAGTACTATTATGTGTTTTTTAAACTGGAATTATTCTAGTGTTATCAATAACATAAATAGATTAACATTTTGCTTACTAAGAAACGTATCAACAATTTTGGAGGAAATATTTTAGTACCTACATCATTGATTTATAAACTAAGGATTGTGGGTCAGCGCTAAAAAGTGTCCGAACCGAATGACATACAAAACGAAAAAAGACATACAATCGCATTTAAGTCTCGTGTTTGAAAAGGCTGTATAGTAATGGTTTTAAGACATAAATTACAATGTTTTAGTTTGTTTATAAAAATACTCATGTACCCTCGTTTATAAAGGTTTTCTCGGGACACTTTTTTCGTGAATTTTGTATTACACTCGTCGTCCATAGATTAATAAGCCTATGACCTACATAAACTATCGTTTGTTCGGTATATAACCTTGTAAATAAATAAAGGAAACCTTTTCCTCGCACATTCCATTTTGGGTCCTAATCCGGCATCCCTGCCGCGGCAAGATTGTCTTGCGGATCACTTTCCTCTCGACTCCTCAGATGTGCCTGGAGAGATTTACTCACTTACAAAATAATACTCGGGAACGAGAAGATAAAATAGTAATATGTTCTCTGTGAAAATTATTGCCATTTTACATAACTTAACTAGGGATAACTTATAATGATTTTTAGGGAAAAAAAAGACGTATGGCACTCGGAGACTGCCGCGGTAAAGCTATTGCATATAGCATTTTAAGCTATTTTTAGTTTTTAGTTTTGCCATTTATCGATGAATAGCAGAACTTTTAATTTGCAGAACTAAAAAGATTAGCGCAATATTTCAAAAAGTCATTAAAATTTTTGCTATTCATCGATAGATGCCAAAACTAAATATAATAGTATTAGTACTAGAGCTTTAAAGGAAGCCGCACGAATACTGGCTTCTCCATTATGTCATGTTATAAATTTAACACTAGTCCAAGGACATTATCCTACAAGATTAAAATTGTCAGTTGTCAAACCACTTTTTAAAAAAGGAGATAAAATAGATATATATAATTACTAGTAGGTCGCGTGAGGGCGCGGGCCACATGTGGCCCGCGTGCTGTCTTCCCGCCCTTAAAAAAATCCTTTCAAAATTCGCCATACATTTTCTATGAATTTTTTTTTCCGCCATATTGGATTTTTTTTCTAGCCATCAAATAGACCTTTTTGTCCTGATCAACTCTTCTCAAGAAACCGTTCTTCCATCTTTTATACTTTCCGAGATATCGACGAAATTCGAATGGCGGCCATTTTGAATCCGCCATTTTGAAATTTTTTTCAGCTAACTGCCAATTGGATGTCATTTCAAACGACATTTGGTCGAGCACTCCCCACCTATCTTCAATACCCTCCCCGTGCTCTTCACCCGTCTCCGAAATCCTCAATCATCAGCTCTCTCCATATTTTTGTTCTTAATGATTTTTGCCTTTCTATACGACATGATCCTTGAAAAAAAAATTTTTCATACAAAATTGTTCAGGAGAGGTGATCAATCAGTGAGTGAGTGAATCAGCACGAGTAGCTATATATATAGTAACTAGTAGGGTGCGTGGTGGCGCGGGCCACATGTGGCCCGCGTGCCGTCTTTCCTCCTATTTGCCGTCCAACTTTCAGCCTCTTCAACACCCGCCACACATTTTCTATGGTAAAAAAAAATCCGCCATATTGGATTTTTTTTTTCTATCCATCGAATAGACCTTTGGGTCCTGATCAACTATTGTCAAGAAACCGTTCTTCCACCTTTTATACTTTCCGAGATATCGACGAAATTCGAATGGCGGCCATTTTGAATCCGCCATTTTGAATTTTTATTCAGCTAACTGCCAATTGGATGTCATTTCAAATGACATTTGGTCGAGCACCCTCCACCTATCTTCAATACCCTCCCCGTGCTCTTCATCCGTCTTCGAAATCCTCAATCATCAGCTCTCTCCGTATTTTTCCTCCGAATCATTTTTTTCCTTTTATACGAAATGGTCATTGAAAAAATTTTTTTTCATACAAAATTGTTCAGGAGAGGTGATCAATGAGTCAGTCAGTCAGTCAGTGGCCAATCAGCACGAGTAGCTATATATATAGTAACTAGTAGGGCGCGTGTGTGCGCGGGCCACATGTGGCCCGCGTGCAGTCTTCCCGCCCATAAAAGTATCGCCGTCATCTCCATCGCCCATTGAAATCCGATTGGCAGGGAGCTGAAAAAATTACCAAGGAGCACTGTCATGGTTTTAAAGATAGTTAAGGTCAGTTCGAACAAAAAAATACGCTGAACCTCATCGTATGAGGTTCAGCGTATTTTTTGTACGAACAGCCCTTAACTATCTTTAAAACCATAACCGTGCTCCTAAATCATCATCCAAATCCTAGATCATTGTCTCTTTTTATAGTATATACATTTTCCATGGAAAAATAAATTCAACCACTTTGATTTTTTTTCATTCATCCCGTAGACCTTGAGACTCTAATTACGTCTTGCAAAAAATCACTCTCTTGTCTTTTATACTTTCCGAGATAGAACAACACGAAATTTGTATGGCGGCCATCTTGAATCCGCCATTTTGATTTTTTTTTCAGCTAACTGCCAATTGGATGACGTTTCGAGTTACATTTGGTCGAGCATCGACCTATCTTCGATACCCTGGCTGTGCCGTGTATCGAAGTGTCACCCGTCTCCAAAATCCTCAATCATCAGCTCTCTCCATATTTTTCTCTAGTAACTCTCCGGAAAACCGCATCACAACTTTGCATAATTACCAACTGTTAGTCACTTCAACATTCCCCATACATTTTCTATGGAAAAATAAATTCCGCCATTTTGAATTTTTTTTCTATCCATCAAATAAACCTTCGGGTCCTGATCACTTCTTGTCAAGAAACCATTCTTCCATCTTTTATACTTTCCGAGATATCGGCGAAATTCGAATGGCGGCCATTTTGAATCCGCCATTTTGAATTTTTTTTCAGATCACTGGCAGTTGGATGACATTTCAAATGACATTTGGTCGAACACCCCCCACCTATCTGCAATACCCTTGGCTGTGCTCTTCATCCGTCTCCGAAATCCTCAATCATCAGCTCTCTCCGTATTTTTCCTCCGAATGAATTTTTCTCTTCTATACGAAATGGTAATTGAAAAAAAAAATTTTCATACAAAATTGTTCAGGAGAGGTGATCAATCAGTCAGTGAATCAGCACAAGCAGCTATATATATATTAATAGACCCGTCACTTTGGTACCTATATTATCAAAAATATTAGAAAAAGTAATGTTTAATATTTTACATAGCTTTCTGTCTTCTTGCAATATTTTAAAATCTGAACAATTCGGATTCAGGAAGAATAGTTCAACAACCCTTGCATGCTTTGAGTTAGTCAAGAAAGTAACGGAAAGTCTGAATGTCGGTGTAGCTCCGGTGGCAATCTACCTTGATATGAGTAAAGCCTTCGATTATGTCGACCATGACATTTTACTTAATAAACTAGAACGTCACGGCATCCGGGGTCCTGCTCAAGATTGGTTCAAATCATATTTAAAGGATAGAAAGCAATGTGTGGAAATATGTACGTTTGCAGGTAAAAATAAAACATTTATTCGCTCGTGTTTCAAAGATAACAAAATGGGAGTACCGCAAGGTAGCGTTTTAGGGCCGTTACTCTTCCTGATTTATATAAATGACCTACCTGATAAAATAAAACATGAATGCATACTTTTTGCGGATGATACCACTCTACTTATTAAATGTAAAGAACGCGATAACTTAGAAAACGAAGTGCAAAACGCACTAGCGGATGTTATTTAATGGCTTGATAGAAACAATGTACAGGTTAATATATCTAAGACTTAAATAATGCAATTTCAAACATACCAATCGAAACCACAACGACTCAATGTAAAATTTAACGAAAGTAGAATTGAGGAAGTAGAGGACACTGCTTTTTTAGGAATCACTATAGATAAGCATTGTAATTGGAAAGCACATATTAAACAGCTATGCAGTAAATTACATAAATATATTTATGCACTGGGTCGTATTCGACAAATAGTATCTTTTGAAGCATCCATTTTGGCCTACCATGGATATGCCTCATCTCAGTTAAGATATGGAATCATACTTTGGGGTAATTCCACTGATGCGCAAGAAGCGTTTAAAGCTCAAAAGCGGTGCATCAGATCGATATTTAATGCAGAGTTCACAGATAGTTGCAAGCCTCTCTTTAAAAAACTCAAAGTGCTACCACTCCCATGCTTATACATTTATGAAATATGCGTGTTCGTCCGCAAATATCCCAAGTATTTTAAAATGAAAACAGATATTAACCCAAAAAGCAGACATAAAAATAAAATTTGTGTTCCTAAACAGCGCTTGACATTATATAAGAAAAATGTATTCTGTACGGCGATACGAATCCACAATCATCTACCACCACATACTTTTAAAATGAACCTCGCTCGTTTTAGACGGTATTTATTTAATTTATTACTCGACAAATTGTATTATTCTGTTGACGAGTTTTTAAACGATAAATTTTAAATCATTATTATCAAATCTTTGCATATTATAATATTTTACAATCTGATGACATAATATGAGATGCTGGGTTCATTTTTGACAGAATATTAGAATTATTTATTATTATTAGAATTAATTATTTTAATTGTATCTGAACTAGTTTTGCACGCCCATGTTGGGGTAAATCATGTCGAGACTCTATTATTAATTGTAACATCAATTTTTATTACCATGTTTGAAGCAAATGAATAAATGATTATGATAATGATTATGATTAAAAATTAAAAAGCTTGTGAAGGTGCGCTCTCCTGCATTCATGGTACCCTGGTACCAGAAGCTCTACTTTGGGGGTGTTAGGTTATATTCATTACGGAATTTCTAGATTCGGTCTCCACGCTCAAAGCCCGCGATAGAAGCTATCGCACTTGACCGGTTTTTTATTTTGAGTCCACGGCAGGACTCTGTTTTCCACTCAGAATTATAAAAAGGTTATGTCCATTGCCCATACCAATAAATCAGCATGTACCTATATGTGTCACGGATATAATATGTACGAAGGTTGCCCATAACAATAAATCAGCATGTACCTATGTGACACGGATATATGTACGAAATTACGGGGCTTTAAATAAAGTTTATTTGGATAATAAAATATTGAAATAGTAATTTTCATAATAATTTGGTACTGGTGCGAGCGACAAAGGACGTAATGAATAATATACGAGGATGGTATTGTTATGTAAAGCGACCTGCTTCGCGCCTACAGCCTTACAGTCCGGTTGCCCGGAATATCAAATGAAATGCACAAAACCTAGGTATTAAGGAAGTCGGGGTGTTGCAATTTGCAACGGTAAATGAGAGTACTGTAATCCATTTCATTTTTTTCATTATCATTTATTATCAGCTTTCATGCACAAAATATTATTCTTAAATCTTAATACATGAGACCCTGTTAGGGCGTTGCTGTTTTTTTTAATGAATGGTCGGGGGACCGATTTTACTTTCTTTCATATATTCATCAATCGAATAGTAACATTTTTTTATTAGATAATCCTTTAGCAAATTTATAAATATTTTTTCTGTATTTTCGTTCCTGATATAGTTAGGGAGGTGGTTGAATATTTTAATTGACATAACATATGGGCTTGAAGTATGGAGTGTTAATTTCGACTGCGGCAATTGCAGTTTGTTGTTTGAGTTTTCGGGGTATCGACGCGGTTTGTCCAAATATTTTATGTAGGATTTGATATTCCTCCGTACAAATTTGCATATTTCGAATATGTAAATTGATTGCACGATTCTGTGGTTTTTATTTATACATTTTTTTTGCAGTAAGATATAGTTAATCCACGTAAGATATATTTAGTTAATAGTTTCATTAATTTGTTTCTAGGATTTGAAAGCTACTTCCATTTGACCGAATCCAAAGGCGGGCAGTACGATTTGTTGACGACCCCAGTCTCAGTATAAATCTGGAACCTTTAGAAAACCGTAGAGACATTAGTTATCTATGTGTTCTATCGGTTGTTCAATCATGGGGAGTGCTCTGAAGAGCTATTTGAAGTGATTCCGCCTTCCACCTTCTCTGTGCATACACTCCGGCGTAGAAGCATGTACCATCCATTCCACATGAATGGCAGGCAATCCACGACCATCCGGTATCCCAGATCTTTCTTTCCACGCATATGAAAAATTGAAAACTAATTAATCATCTACCAGTAACAGTGTTCCGTCAAGACTATAACATGGGATTATTTAAGGAGCGGATTTACAAATTTCTAAAGAGCCGGCAACGCATTTGCAGTTCCTCTGGTGCTGCAAATGTCCAAGGGCGGTGGTGATCGCTTACCATCAGGTGACCCGCCCGCTCATTTGCTCGCGTTAACTATAAAATAAACTTTTTCTTACTTTAAAACTTAATCCTAATTTTCCCTTCGTAGGTATATTGAACTTAATAAAATAAAAATAGTCTTTATTTAGAAAATTATTATATTGAACTTACTACTGATGAAATGTCACAACAAAAATATTACGTTAAAAGAAAACTTTTCATGCCTTTTCAAATGCCCGCGGCACAACGCGACGTTACCCAATGAAAGCTGTAACTCCGTCCCACCGGGACGAGACCTTTTCCCAAATCAAGAATGGGTTCTCCGAAACATTTCTTTACCCTTTTTTTCTTGAATAACGAATGCTGTTACAACAAATGTTGTAAATAATAGCTGAAATATTTTTGTTAGCCTACACAAGTTAGGAATAAATACTTTATTGAATGGTTTCTCATGGGATTGTCTAAATAACCCCTATCCGCTGTCCACATTTTATTAGAGTGTTGGTGGTAGCTGTACAAATATCAGCAGCATTACCCCATAGCAAAATACCGTGTAACATAACGCTGGCATAATTAGAACTTGAGTTTAGACGACAAAGTTGTGGCGTGCATAGCTTTATAACAACAACAAACAATGTTGAAAGTTGGGGAATAAAATGCGGCAGAGCTTAAAACCTTGGCCTCGTTACTAGTTACCGTTTGATGCGTTGAGCAAGAGATATTTAGTTGCTTCAAACTTGCAAAAAATCTCTGACTTTTCGGAAAATAATTATGTACTTGGAATTTAAATTTTAATGGGTTCCTATTTGAGGGCGTCCCACGGCGATGCCACATAGAAGGGAAGCTCCTTAAATATTATAGATAGATAGAGCATTTCACTCAAAGTAGACTTCATTTCAATTTCAAAAACAATTAAAACTGTATTCATACATTTTTAAATAATTTCATGGTTGAACCGGGACTTGAACGCTATACAAGAAAAACTTACGTCCTGTATAATAAACTCGCCGGCATATTTAGCGGAACATAAAAAAAAGGTTTGATATCAGTATCATATAAAGTTGCTGGCTGGTTTATACGTTATTTAATTTAAAAAGAAATATTTTCAAATTAAGAAAACAACTGAACATCACATTTTATGCAATTGTTTTAATTTTATTCAAATACACCTTATCTGGAGCGAACTTCGAGTATTTCTTCCTTCTGAGTTTGATTTAAAATTTCATTGAAATACTGTTTTTTGTTAGTTTTTTTTAATCGCGTATCTTTCTGGAGTTGATGACTGAATTATGCCTGACTTAGCCCCAACGGAGATTGCCAGGGCACTCGAAATGCGAAGAAATGGTCTAACCTACAGAGTGATATCCAGAGATCTTCGTCGACCAGTTTCAACGATCCATCGCAGTATCCAACGGTTCAGGGAGACCGGTACTTATGTGAGAAGAGCAGGACAAGGCAGAAAAAGACGCACTTCGAGTAGGGATGATCGTTTCATTCGGCTTCGTGTACGTAGGAACCCCCGTTTGACGGCCGTCCAAGCCCAACATGAGTTAGAAGCAGTGAGGGGTGTAACCGTAAGTGAGCGTACGGTACGAAGAAGGCTCGAAGAAGCTGGTTTGGGTTCATTTGTGCCCGCCAAGGCTCCAAGGCTCGAGGTAAATCATCGTAGAAACAGGTTAACTTTTGCTCAGGAACATCGACTTTGGAACGCGGACCAATGGAGTAAGGTATTGTTTAGTGATGAGTGCAGAATTCTCTTAAATCAAATTGACGGCAGGCAAAGAATATACAGACGCAAAGGAGAACGATACATTCAGACAAATTTTGAAACTACAGTTGCATACGGTGGTGGATCAATAATGGTTTGGGCGGGCATTTGTTTGGGAGCTCGCACAGACTTGGTAATGATTGACAGAGGGAGTCTGACTGCAGACCGCTATATCAGAGAAGTTTTAGAAGAAAATGTCGTACCGTTTGCCCCATATATCGGTGACGATTTTGTTTTTATGCAGGATAATGCTCTGCCGCATACCGCTCGGGTAACTCAAGCTTATCTTAATGATATGAATATTACTGTTATGGAGTGGCCGGCGAGATCACCGGATATGAACCCAATAGAGCACGTTTGGGACTTGCTGAAAATAAAAGTTAAGTCCAGAATTCCAGCTCCTGCCAACGTGGGAAAACTGCGAATCGCCGTAGTTGAGGAATGGCGGAGACTATCCCAGGAGACCATCGATTACATCATTCTCAGTATGCCTAGACGGGTAGAAACTTTAATAAGAGCACGTGGAGGAAATACGCGATATTAATCACCATTTTTCTAATTTAATTAATTGTAATTTTAATATTAAATTTCACTTTTCCAGGTTACATGAAAAGTTCAAAAATGTACCATTTTTCACAAATAGCCTTTACTCGCAAAATCTGTTCTTAATGTGATCTCATTTTAAGTAAAAACAAATGAAACTTTAAATAACAAAAGAAGTGTAGTAAGTAGATTTTAAAACAAAACCATATTTTTTTAATTATGGACCTTTTTTTTATGTTCCGCTAAATATGCCGGCGAGTTTAGTTTCATGTATTTTGATGATTGGCAGCTTCTAATTTTATCAACATTTGTTTTATAAATATTGTATATAGATTAAAAAAGTGAATTGTGTCACTAACTGTATAACGAAGGTGACTTTAACTCCGGAAGGATTCCGGGAAGTTGTCAAATCTCCATAAAGTAAGTTTATTCGTCGCCACGCAAGATAGAGGCGCGGCTAAGGACGTGGGAGGCTGTGCCTAATCTCCCATAGACACTCAAGATCAAAGCGGCTATTATCGCAAAGAGGATTCCGCTCCTATCCGCGCAGGCAGTCACATTATTATACCTTCCACACCTTGTTGGAAGGGATGTGAAACACCATGATCGAATATCGATAAATTTCTTAGAAGTCCGAAAGGCTCGCGGTATTCCAACGGTTATTGGAACTACAGAAAACAGTTTTTTTTTTGGTTTGTTTTTAATCTAATTGGAATATTATCTATTCCACTAATTTAGATAGGAAGATGGAGAAAGATAACTTAGGAAATGATTGTTACAATCATGGGAATATATACGCCCTATTTTTTTTACATTTTTTAGGCTTATTTTTTTTCACAAAATTACTACCTGACTGACCCCTTCATGTTGAAGGAGGCCATATCTTTTTTTTATCAGGACATGAAAGTTTAAACACCTCGCAATCTAGCAACAAAGTAAGCCGTAGCTTGTATCATGGGTAGGTACTAAATAACTGATAAGCATACATATTGTATATATATTGAAAAATACCCAGATACTAAAAATGATTGGCAGACATTCATGCTTACCACAGAAACATTTTCCAGTTGTGACAATCGCTGATGGATGGATATTTCCCTCAGACGCTGATGGCAGGATCTCTATGCTACGCCCGCGCCATTCGGTCGTTAGTACGTCAGTTGTCATTTGTGCCGAGTATAGAAAAGTTGTAAGAAAAGTTGATTGGTAATTTATTATTATGTGTTTAGTAAACGTTTTTTTTAACATTAAGTCAGTTGAGCTAATGACCAGGACTTTTTAAAAATTCTAAATCATCGATACCTGTATGTTGTCATCCCTATTTGCGGTTATGCGAGTGGTAATTTATCACGTGATCCCTAAGTAAAGGTGTTGGATCACGCTCGGTTTACACGTATTAGCATAATATGAAATTCGGTGATGACGGCATATTGGCATACTTCGTCAAATTACCCGTAAATCGTAATCTGTTCCCACCAGACCCTCTCAACAGATAATGAAGGTGACAGGTAATTTTTAGAGTTCCGTAGTCATGTTGTGAAAAATGGACTTTACTTTTTGTTTCTCGTGTCAACCACATTGTATGCCGCTCGGATGAGTACGGGTCTCTTCTCAACCAACCTCATTCACTATAATTGTGTATAAGAAATTTACTATTCAGAAATTAGAAATCAGAAATCATTCATCACGAATCAGAAATCAATCATTCATTTGCTTCAAACATGGTTATAAAATTGATGTCACAATTAAACCTAGAGTCCCGACATGTTTTACCCCAACATGGGCGTGCAAATAATAATAATATTCTGTCAAAAATGAACCCATCAGCGTCTCATATTACATACGGTCATCTCTTTGTATTCTATTGTAGGTATATTTTAAGAAAAGTTGGAAAACATTTTTGAAGAGAGTGCCGATTTTCTTGCCAGCTCTTCTCGGTGCAAACTTGCTTTCCGAACTTAGCGGTACGGTTTTGACTTTTCATGGGAGCCTGTAAGATGGGCCTATGTGGAAAATAAAGATTTTCATTTTCATTTGCACTGAGTTGCATGTAATGACGAAATACGCTACGCTAAGAGGACGGGAAAGAAGTGACGTATGTTGAAAAAAAATCTCAAATATGGCGTCCTTTATATGTTTAATCATTGGTTAATATCAGGGTTTTTAGTTTTCGTACACAGTACATTGTAGTAGATGAGATTTAGTTCAGTTTGAGTTTGTTCATTATTATTCTCTTTTCGGATTTGAGAAATAATTTAATTACCTTTGACTAATGAATTTTAGTAAAATGCTGTGCAAAGTGAGATAGCGTCGGCGATGCGAGAACATTCCGTCAGTTCAATTCGAACTACAGCTAAACTAATAAACACATTGAAAACAAGATTTCGTTTCAGTTGAAACTCTCACGTAACTCGTTTTCCACATTGTTCGTAAATTTCAGAATATGGTCATAGTGCAGCTGTTATACAGATCAACTCGCAAAGCAATAAAATAAAAACATAAATATATTATTATCTCCAGCTAAGATCGGTTCAGTAGTAGAGCGGAAAGAGTGACAAACTTCGACAGAAAAACTTACATATTTATATTATTATTATTAGAAATAGCCTGGCCTACCCTAGATGGATGATACGTGATGATGGATGAACGTGACGCCAAAAGATTGAATAACTTTAATTTTAAAAAGTTAATTATACACTGGATTTCTAAATATGAATATCAAGATGTAGAATCTTTGTTTGTGAAATAAGTCAATACAACATACACACATACACTTACACTTTCATACACCACACATTCATACATTCTTACACACACATATTTATTAATCTTTTCTTTGCATGATTCTAGTTTGTAGTTTTATTTTTGCTTGTCATACTCTCTTGTTTGCCATGCTTGTACCATCATATTTGTAAACACTGACTCCCAAGACACGGGTTTTGCCTAGTTTGGGAGTCAGGGATTGTTCGAAATTGTAACCTTTTTCTTTGGCTAATAAAAATTTGTTTCATTTGTTTCATTTGATAATGTAGGAGGATAAGATAAGGAACAACTTACCCTGGTTGGGTAAGTTCACATCTCTTAACATTCGCAGAATTACTGTTGGATAATAAATAATTGTTACCTACGTTTTGCGATCAGTACTAATGCCTTTTTCCTCTGTAGCCTCTGTATGACTTATACATATATTCTATTTCTATACCTTTTTGCAACAATTTTAAAAAGGACAGTAGTCATAGATATATTATCACGTTTATCGATCTAATATAAAATCTTTTCCCATATTTTTTGACTTTCGTTCCACAAGCGTACCAAAAGTAACCGAATCATAGAGCTTAAACACGGTTTGACAATCAAACAGATCCTCTGTTTGATTGTCAAACCGTGTTTGACAATCAAACGGATCCTCTGTTTGATTGTCAAACCGTGTTTAAGGCAGGCCACACGTCGAGCGCCACATCTTATAACGTGATAATGTACGTCCCAAGTTCTGCGCGTTTCGTGAATCTTTAACTAAGTACTTTGCGAGTCCCTAATTGCCGCGCACTGTTCCAATTTCAGAGTTGTACAACTTTTAGATTGTGTCTGCCACACTCTGGCAAAGTTTCACGGTTTTCTAACTAAAGCGTATGGAAGAATTTAAAATGTTTTTCAACACACTTGCTCATAAAGTGGCTCTAATTTCACCGCAATTAGGTACCTATAATCGCAAACTGTGACTTTTTCATTACTATTATTCACTAGTGAGTTCGACAGTTTTTTTAATTTTATTTACTTAATAAAATTATTTATTCACAAGTGTGTTGAAAAACGTCATACGATACGAGTGAGTATTGATGATTACCCTCCTCGGCTATCTTAGGTGAGGGTCTGAAATCTGAGGGCGCCTCAGCAGTAATCACCAACTTTACTCACTTGTACCGGTAGTACGCGGCCGCTATAGACAAACGTGTGTGCACTGTGTGTTCCTTCACTTTCGTAGTCCGATTGGATGGCAACTGCAGTAGAGTTAGTAGAGAGATCAGGCGTAGAACCGACGGCTTATCCTGCTTTCTAAGACACGGTGACGCGTCACCGCAAATTACCAATGTCTGGGCTGATCTTGATATAAAAGCCCAACACTATTTACTGGCCCGAGATTAACAAATCGGTGGTGAGTAAACTATACGAGGCATTGTCGTTTGTCAAGTTCGTTCAAAGGTGAAATTGCTACCATTTGGCAAACCTGTCCGTTTTCGAAATCGATGATCATGAATTCAATTGTATAAGGTAGAGAATACTTTGATGCGCGAGCTAGACCGCTTTACATGGCCTGTTTAAAAATGAAGTATTTTTATTATCATTTCATCTCTCTTCCTTCAATTATATATTACTGAAGAGCCTCTATGTCTAGACGTGACACTTTATTTACATAAACTCGACAGTAAAGTATAGGCGATGCGTATCCCGAGGATTTTAAGAAACCCTAATAGAATTATTCTATAAACAAACCTTTTTTATTGAGTTTTAGTTCGAAGTATGGGGAACACCCAAAATTTATTGTTTTTTTTTTATATTTTCGTGTGAAAATCTAGAATACATCTACTTACCAAGTTTCAACAGTATAGTGGTTGTAGTTTCGGAAAAAAGTGGCAGTGACATACGGACGGACACACAGACATGACGAATCTATAAGGGTTCCGTTTTTTCCATTTGGCTACAGAACCCTAAAAACAAGTTCTAGTGTTTTCTTATACCAAAGCCGTGGCTTGAATAAAAGATAGCACATTCTTCATACCCGAATCACTTTGCTATGATAACTACGAAACTTGTGATTTATGAACAGAGGAGATATTATTATGTGAGTCGCATAGAATAAAATTGGTTTGATACTCTATATTACGAGCTTCCCAGTAAGCACTACAGCCTTCTTTGTGGAAAGTCCGGGGTTCGACGTGGCAGGAACTTGTTACCTATATGTGCAACCTAAAGATAGAAAAGAATTTTAAAAGAAATGTGAAAAATTACGGTAGACTAGGTGTGTCAGTAGGTCGTAAGCTATTTTTTTTATCCGTAAATAACGAAACAACGTTTGCCGGTCTGCTAGTATTTATCTATAAATGTTCTGCATTCTTTGGATTTATTATTCTGAAGTCCCTAAATCCTTTGGCTACGTCCATAATGTGTATATTCATTGGAGCTTTGTTCTGGTTAAGATAGTAACATCATGGACTTTGAAGGTTCGAATTAAGCCTTTACAGATAATGTACTTTGTCGATAAAAAGTAAGGCCGTTTAGTCCTGGGATTACTGGAACACAAAAACAAATCAATTTGTAAGCCATTACTTTAGTTATTACAGGGGTATCTAGTTACGTTGTTTCCAATTAGTAGAACACAATTGCTTCAGTTGGTTCGTTGGGAAACCTTTGTACCTAGATCAGGCCTAGCATAAGACGCTATTGCGCATTTATAGCGCGGACCATGTCGTATTTGCTACGTTATTTTGCTTTTTAAATTCTGCTCAAAATAATTTGCATCGTAACGAATTAAGTAAACAGAGTAAGATTTTAAGTTTATGACCTAGTTTAGTCCATTAACAGTTGAAAGAAATAGAGGTAAAATAACTCATGCACTATATTGTATATCTTGTACGTATATATATTTTAGTGTTTTGGAGATGTTTTTAAATGTTTGAATTGCTGCAAAAAATGTACATAATTATTATAGAAAACTGTTTTGAAAATTAATCCAATATTATAACAATAGTACATCAGACTAGGACTACTAGGATTAATTTACTTCGATTACGACTTTTCAACACTGTAGGATTTGTATTGTATATTGTGTAATTAGCTTACCCTTTCTCGCGTTTTTATCGCCTAAAAAAGCCTGTTACTTTACTCAATAATCTTTTTCTATCATATTTTTTTATCGCCTTAAAAGGTTATTGTAATTTTTTGTCAAGTTGTCGTATAGTTTTTATGTCAGTTCATGCTAAAGCGCAGAAAGCAACAACTCATTTTCTTCCTTACAGAGTATTACGAGATGAGTCACTTTCTATGAATAAATCGCATTTTCGGATATTCCTTTCGTAATAGAAGTGTAATGAAAAATAACGCAACTCAAGTTCTTTTTAACTTTAAAATTGTTTTGTTTTAAGGATTTGACAATAATAAGATATCCATATAATCCTAATAATATTATAAAGGCGAAAGTTTGTGTGTGTGTATGTTTGTTACTCCTTCACGGTTCAACTACTGAACCGATTTAGCTGAAATTTGGAACATAGGTAGCTTATAACCCGGATCAAAACATAGGCTACTTTTTATCCCGGAAAAATCCGTAGTTCCCGTGGGATACTCAAAATACCAACTTTTCTAGAGCAATCTATAGCTACATCTATAGATAAATTGTTCAAGCGAACTTGCTTGAAAGCATGTTTAAAGGTTGGAATAGGGAACGATAACGGGAAAATGACGTTTCCCTTAGGATTCATGAAAAAGCGAATTTGACGCGGACGGGGCCGCGGGCAAAAGCTGAATCTTTTATCACTATAAATGTGAAAATGGCCACTATGTAGGTTCTGAACATAGCACTGTATGCATTTAACAAGTGTGTTTTAGTTGAACAAGGGGATATGGGATAGTAATGCTATAAATAATAATGCTATAATGCTATAAATAATGCATAATGTTATAAATGTGAAAATGGGTACCCGTATTATAGGTTCCGACATTACAACTGTTTCGCTATTAGCATTGTGTTTTAGTTGAGCAATGAGATACAGGTTAATAATATTATAACTGTGAAAACGGGTACCTTTATGATATAGGTTCTGAACTAACATCTGTTTCGTTACTGACAATGTATGTTTTAGTTGAGCTGTGGGATATGGTATAGTAATTAGTAATGCTATAAATGTGGAAATGGGTACCTACCCATAAAGGTTCTGAAAGTACAATTGTTTCGCTATTTATAATGTGTGTTTTGGTTAAGCAATGGGATACAGCCTACAGGTTAATAATGCTAAAAAGGTGTTCCTGTATAGTTTCTGATATTAAAACTGTTTCGCTATTAAAAATATGTGTTTTAGTTGAGCAATAGAATATGTGATAGTAATTATGCAATAAATGCGAAAATGGATACCTATAAGGTAAAGGTTCTGAAATTATTTCACTCTTAAGCGGATACGTTGATTTTATTTTCGTCCTTCTCACTCTTATGAATACGTTGGTGGGTTAGGTTAGGTTAGGTTAGTATGCAGCGTTGCGGAAGAATATAACAGAAAAAGGTTGTTTTACCTAATTACTTCAAAAACTAAGCCAGTTATGTAAATGTCATTCTGAGCGTTTTTGGGAATTATTTACCGATACATTAAAACAAAAATTACAATTATGTCCATCGTAGTTTTCGATGGAAATTAGAAAAATTGAGATTTTGGAGCAATTTTTGGGAAAACTTTTTGGCGAGAAATTTTTATCCAATCGTGTTTCTGAAGTTAGGTTAACACATATGCTGTTTTTGATATAGGTTCTGAACTAACATCTGTTTCGTTACTGACAATTATGTTTTAGTTGAGCTGTGGGATATGGTATAGTAATTAGTAATGCTATAAATGTGGAAATGGGTACCTACCCATAAAGGTTCTGAAAGTACAATTGTTTTGCTATTTATAATGTGTGTTTTGGTTAAGCAATGGGATACAGCCTACAGGTTAATAATGCTAAAAAGGTGTTCCTGTATAGTTTCTGATATTAAAACTGTTTCGCTATTAAAAATATGTGTTTTAGTTGAGCAATAGAATATGTGATAGTAATTATGCAATAAATGCGAAAATGGATACCTATAAGGTAAAGGTTCTGAAATTATTTCACTCTTAAGCGGATACGTTGATTTTATTTTCGTCCTTCTCACTCTTATGAATACGTTGGTGGGTTAGGTTAGGTTAGGTAAGTATGCAGCGTTGCGGAAGAATATAACAGAATAAGGTTGTTTTACCTAATTACTTCAAAAACTAAGCCAGTTATGTAAATGTCGTTCTGAGCGTTTTTGGGAATTATTTACCGATACATTAAAACAAAAATTACAATTATGTCCATCGTAGTTTTCGATGGAAATTAGAAAAATTGAGATTTTGGAGCAATTTTTGGGAAAACTTTTTGGCGAGAAATTTTTATCCAATCGTGTTTCTGAAGTTAGCTTAACACATATGCTGTTTTTTTCCCAGAAAATCCAGGACTCCCACGGGATTTGTAAAACCCCTAAATTCACGCGGGCGAAGCCGCGGGCAAAAGCTAGTCACGAATATAATACAAAATTATTTTTTTTCAAATACTCGTACGGTAAAGTTTACACTTGTCTCTGTACTATCTCATTTTTTCTAGCTTATGTATATGAGCACGTATACCTACTATCACATTTTTCTAATCATAACACTTGTGCACTCAAGCATTTCTTTAATAACAAAAGATATAATATTTTTATACTTTTGTTGTAACGTGTATTTGAGGAAATATTTTTCCGCATCTAAGGTATTCTTCAGTAGCATTCTTCTTCGGCGATATTGTTTCCGCTATTGAAAACCTATTTTTGTATGTGGCAGATATTTTGAGCATTTTCTCGTTTTATCCAACCATCCAGAAGAATGATTTTGTTTTAACAGCATTTACTTATATCGCAAACGTTTGAAATAAAAAAGTAAATAATTAAAAATTAAAAAACACGTCCGACTTTTTCCAAAAAAAAAAAAAATCCTATGTTACTTAAAATGATGTAAGGATTCTAACGATACCCCATATGTCCAAATCTATTCAGCCGTTCGTAAGTTATGGTGGAATAAATAAACTCAAGTACATGAACCCTAAAAACATTACATTCCTTTTTTGGGCAGTCGTGTAAAAAAGTAGCTATCCAATTTATCAAAATCAAAACATGTAGTTTTGATTTTGATAAATAACTTAATATTTATAATTAATATATAACTTAATATTTATAATTTTTAAATTTCCATTTATTCTTAATTCTGAGTAAGTTTTGCTTTTTAAAGGATTCAAGTCAGTGCTTTTTCTACTAACCAGTATGCAAAGCCTTTAGCAACCTTAGGTACAAATGAAAATAACCGCCTTAGCGCAAGACTTCACAAGCCAAGCTTATTTAAACATTTACAACACAATCAGCGCAAAAGCCTTTTTCTTCCCTACTACAAGCGATTAACACTACAACCTTTGCTGAAGAAATTCCACTTCTATGTTCAGTAGAAGTAGACTTCATTTTGGAATACAGTTATTGAAACGTTCTCAAGGAAACAAAAGAAACTGAGTCTCTACATTGCTCATTCGGATTGCAAGGAGTTTACTTTTACCCGACTCCGAAAATATAGGTTTTGTGTTTTGAAAGATTTTCTTCGAAGATTCGTTTATAAATCATGTGGTTATATTCTTGTGTATTAAACAAATTGACAAAAGTATTTTGACCATTTATGAATACCCAATAAAAAAAAGTTGTGGAACTAATTGACTTCTAGATAGTGCCAACTTCTAGATAGTGAAGTGAAAACTCTAAAAAAGTTAAATATCTTAATATATATAAATCTCGTGTCACAATGTTTGTCCTCAATGGACTCCTAAACCACTTAACCGATTATAATAAAATTCGCACACCATGTGCAGTTCGATCCAACTTGAGAGATAGGATAGTTTAAATCTCAATTTATCTATTTTTTATCACCCCCTAAGGGCAAAACAACGTTTGCCAGGTCAGCTAGTAAACTATAATTATGCAGATGTGCCGGTTACAAACTTACAGTAGTAGTAACAGAGTGAGGAGTCGGTTACATAACAGTAATCAGTTCAAAGTTTTTTTTTGGGAAAACCATTCAAAAATAATTTTAAGAAATTAAAAGTAAGTACTCATTTATATAAAAAAAAAAAAAAAACATTTTTTTTTATAAATTGGTAACATATTTACTTAATTACGACCGGATGGCGTAGCGGTAGCAATTGTTCCGTCTGAGTTGGAGATCGTGGGTTCGAATCCAACAACTGGAAAATGTTTGTGGGTGTTTTTCGATAAACTGTATTTATGTACATTAGTAGGTACTCATAACATTACTTGGGGGATAGATTGCAATGTCTTTTTCTTATGTGATATTTATTTATAAAAAAAAAACGTATTTTTGTGACATAGTATTTTTCACTTGATTGATCTTTCTAACGATACGGAACCCTCAAAGAGATTTTACGCCTTGCACTTGACCTTTTTTTACCTCAACTCAAAAGCCCCTCAATTTATGTACCACGTCAGTAGATCAGTTTTCTTAACAAGCAATTCAGTTCTTAATCTCGTTCCTGGGTGAAAATACAAATATTTTCTCGAGCCCGAATTGTGGAGGAAAATAATTCTTTTCCACTATGATAAATCTTTTCCTTGGTGGTCTGAAAAAACTGATCGCAACTTACAGTTATTTTTTTTATTTGCATTACTATACTTCTTGAATATTTGATATTTCTCAAAATACCGAGTTAAAAATAAGTTGTACAACAAAAGTACAACTACAGACCGAGAGCGAAATGGTATTGTTTATATAACCATGTATTTTATAACAAAAAATCAACATTTAAAAAAAACAAAAAAAAAACCGTTGCCTAAAAAAATCAACAGGTATCGATAAGGCTGCCAAATTGTATACATTTTTCTTTGCTGTTTTCGTGTATTACAGCGGATTATGCGTAAAATACAACGTATGTATCGTTTCAGGTTTGACAAATAAAACTTTTCAGAGTGAGTTGTTGCATCCGCGTAGCACGAGCGGACGGGTGACGTGACAAATGTCCCGCGCTGCGATAAAATATAAATCACTCAACTCGGGAATCTGATTTAAGAACGTGCCCCGCTCCGCTTGTTGTATTGGAAAAGCGGAATATTTTACATATTATTCTATAAAATATAATCATGTTACATTATTTTGATACGGTATCCTAAAAATTGGCATTATCTTAGCTATCGAAATTATTTGAAAATCTTAGAAAATGTAGAATGAAAGTCACACTTACAAGTCAACAAAATGAGCTAACATGCAATGAAAAATGAATGAATGAAGAATACCCGTATACGTGTATATACACGTATATTGATATCGTTAGAGCGAGCTAACTGAAGGTAGCGCCATCTATCGAGCAATGGGTGAAACTTGTGCAAAAAAAATGTCAGAACACAACTCCGAAAAACTCCACCTCGATCCTTTGCTATAGATCTCAATCCCTTGGCTATCATTCTTTTATAAGTTAAATTGTTGGATAAGGCCGTTTACTCCATATTATAAAATAAATATTATATTCATGTATAAAATTAGTCTAAAATGAGAAAAACCAATTGAAATTTGAATTTCGCGGGCCACTTTGGCCGAACCGAACTAAAATGAGCGAAATCTTCTAACGTGACTTGTTATTGTACTGTTCATGATCTTTGATACTATAGATACTAGAGGATGTGTTACAAGAAATATCAAGTGAAGCTTCCGGGACCAAATAATGGCCGAATGGGCGGAGCCTAAATGACTTTTAGGGCTAGGGGCCTATCGATAATTTTAATTTAAAAAATAAAAAATATCGATAATTAAAAATATACTCTACCACTCCCGACTCGCACCAACTTTGACCAATTTTTACTTACTTTCGCAGGCAAAAGCTAGTGAATAAAGAAAATCAACTTATTTTAAAAATGATTTATTTAACTGAGAATTATTTTTTAAGGGCAATGGGTAACATCCGAGCGCGAAAATTCAAATTTTATTTAGTTTTTTGCTCATGGTGGGCTAATTATACATCGAAGGTTAATGGCAATGTGTTTTGCGGGCACAGAATTTATGCATCTATATAATTTTAATAAAAACTCTGCTCAACATTATTCATTTACTTCATATTGGTTCCCAATAGCTCGAAATCTGGGAAACAGCAAAAAATTATCTTTCGGGAACCAATATGAGATGAGTGGGAACTTTCGAGCAAAGTTTCTATTAAAAACATGTAGATTCATAAAAAGTAGGCTCGCAAAATGCATTGCCATAAATCTACAATGTGTAGTTAGTCTAATATTTGCGAAAAACTAAATAAAATTTGAATTTCGCGGGCTGGTAGGGCCGCAACACCTTAACTCTGATAACTTATGATAAAATGAAGAAAGAAAAAAAATTGTGACGATATCTATCTATTATCATTAAACCGCAAGCGGCCAGACGCCGTGAGCAGTGGCATCCTTATATTATTCTGTTCGACATTCAATCAACTTGTACGAAACGTTTTCTTTGACGTTCCTGATACGAACCACTTAGGTGTAAAACGCCCTTCCAGCCTTCGTATTCTAAGCCAAGTACAATCTGGGTGCCTTCAAAATTCAAAGATTCAGGTATATACTTTATTTCATAATACAGACCTAACTCACAGACGATTTTGATGTGCTATGTTAAAAAATTCAATAAAATAGATTTCCTTTCTTTATTTATTTTGACTTAAAACCCTTTATTTTTCATCATAGAGCTTATACATAGAAGACTCCTAGAGCTCAAATAATTTGAAAAATAACCTTTAGCAGATTATATTAAGTTTGATGGTTAATCATATGGAATGAAAATCACGGTTTGAAAATTGGATTATTTTATCGGATTATTATAATATAATGAAACAACTTAACCCTTCTTTATAATATATATAATGCATGGAAAGGTGCACAGTGAGATTGCGGAGGGAGGGTTGGTTGCGCATGATGTGACGTCATTGAAGCACTGGTGCAGGCTTAAACGCTGGTCTCCTTATATTATTTAGCCATCTAGCCCTTACTTCAGAATTTTTCGGGAATCTGAAATAAAAATAAAAGGTAAAGGTACATTTACGAGTATATACATGCATGATGCATACATACATACACGCAAGAATACGTACATAAATTTTCGTAATAAATTAAAACTCGGTTATCCACGTGACACCAACTACTGACCGACGTAACCAAGACGTATCATAGATTAAACCATACTTAAGCAACAAATATCATATTGACGTTTTACAAGAGCCTCAGGTACGTTAGGCCTATGTGAAATAAATATATTTGACTTTTGACTTTAAAGATCTGACGAATAATACCTCCCTCAACGTGACAAACCGTACGAGTGGTACGTTTTATTTTTATCGATACTCAATTTTTGGTAAACAATACAATCCCAACACTATATTTACATTCAAACAAAAACTCGAAAAATAATCGAAGTTTTTGATTATACCGAATAAATTTGAGTGTTTTGAATTAACTAAAGATGATTTTGAGCTTTACTTCATCGTAAAAAGGCAAAATACTCGCTACAAAAAGAAAAACTAGAAAATTTTATTACTTACCTGTGAAATGAAATTCCTGGTTTTTTTCAGAGCTTTTGCTGTTACAGCTTAAAACTGAGCATTTAACTATTCTTTATTGTTCATGAAACAACAGTTAAATTATTTATAAATTTCAACAAAATACGAAATCAAATTAAAACTGACACCGGAAAAACAAAAACGGCCATGATTTGGTCCCAAAAAAAAGCTTCGTTTGGCAGATCGTATGACGTCATTTGACATTTGCGTATGCATTAACATAATCCGCTTGTCTCGTTCTAATAACGTAACTTTCCATAAATGAGAAAGGCTTGGAAACAGGTCTATTTGTTTCATTAAAAAAATACGTCATTTATCTATGGCTGAGTAAAATGCAGCTGATCCTCTATATATACCTAATCAAAGGTTCATGATAGACAATTCCCGCCATTTGTCTATTTATAAAAACTCCTGTCCCCAGATAAAGCTGTCACGAGCATTTGTCTTCAGTTTTGTCTTCTTGTTGTCTTTTATGTTTTTGCGACAATAGAATAGGATGGACGGCTCGATAGGCGACGCTTTTGTTTGGAAATAATCAGTATAATTCTTGTTTGAAGCTAAATTACTACGGTTTATATAATATGAATCAAAAGAAAGACTTAACGAACATTCTCAAGTCGTCTTTTCACATCTCTCTGTTTGAATTGGTTCTACAGTGTAATGAGATGTTGACTTGATGACGAATTTTTTAACACTACCAGTTGCACTTGACTGCGAACACACTTGATTGCAAGTAATGGTTGAGCCGTAGATGTCATCGCACTTACTTTGAAGGGCTAAGTAAATTCACCCCCTTGCGTTTCCTACTCGGACAGACTCTGCCTAAATGCTAAATCTTCAAGCGGTACATCTTTGTAGAGTCACTGACCAGACGGGACCTGAACCAATTTTAAAATTATAAAACTCTACTGAGGCCTCAGTCGATAATCAAATCCAGAACTCTCATCTGGAACCCCTGGAATAGCTCTAGTTTGTCCACCCTCCCCTCTGCTCTAAACTACCTCAAAATCCTCACTCTGGATCTCCTTAGAAATAGGTGTTCAGCGAAAATGGTTGACAAAAGTTGTTTTTCATAAACTCAAAAGATTTATAGTCAAACTATTATCATAAAAGAACAATTGAAAGCAATCCTATAAATGTCCGATGTTCCATAAAACTGTACTCAGCAGCGTTACCATCCTTTCTTAATATTATTGTCGTGTAAGTAACCACTTTACCTATTTATCTTAATGTCGTCTTCGGAAACATATCACGTATATTTTCCCCGATAGAGCTGCCAAAGCCAGACGTAGCTAAATCATGTCGAGTTCTCTCGACTGGTTGTATTGTTTCTTTTACTGTGCGATATTATCGCTACGGAAATATATGAAGTTAGTACGAGTTTCTGTACCAATTTCGAGTTGACTCGCATCGAATAAGCAAATCGAATGCCTCCATACATTTACAGCTAGCGCCATCTATGGGCAGTCACTGACATGCGGCTGTCAATAGATGGCGCTGGCTGCAAATGAAGGCATTCGATTCGTTTGTGCGATGCGAGTCGACTCGAATGTCGTACAAAAACTTGTACTAACCCCACTGAAATCAGTCTAATGGAACTGTGTTACGAGTATGTGCCTAATCTGGAGACAGTATGTTATGTGCCTAATCGACGAAACTTTATCTTCGAATCATTATTAGTAGTACAAGTATTAGTATTGTGAAGTCAATTTTTGTGACGGGCTTTTTTTGGCCAATCATTTAGGTGGCAGAGAGCAGATAACTTTTAGTCACATCAATCATCACGTTTCAAACAGGATTCCGGAATCGAAAGACACCCACAATATTTTCGAAAGACCTATTCAACGACACCCCACACTTCACAGATTTCACTATTTTATTGCATCACTTACAGATTTCTCTAAAAATCTCTGAGATCTACAACCTCGGACGAACCAAAATGGCGACATGATTTGATGATGATTTCTTGTTGTCCACGGAACCCTAAACAGTAGAGGGTCCCGGCCATGTGGGATGTTCAATCAACCAATCAATCAATCAATCAATCAATGTCTTTATTTGCGAATTTGGGTTAGTTACAAAAGGTCTTATTCAATAGTGTTAGTATTTCCAAATTCAGCCTAATGGCATGCAAAATAGTCTAGTTCTGTATTCATATACGAGTATAATAGTCCCATAGTTATATATTACCAGTTTTAGACTTACGGTTAAACAGAAAGTATTCCTCCGAAACAAGCAGTAAGGTTGGGGTCAACAGATAAGGGTCAGCCGCAAACAGAGCCCATGTTTGCGGACGAGATGAGGGCCTCTACCGCAAGAGTCAACAGCTGGCCGGCCTACCGCAAACATTTAACCTACATTTTAATTAACTGGCAAGGTAAGCGTTGTTATGCCTTTTTATTTAAAAAATCAACCAATTAGGCAGAAACATAAATCTTGTTAATAACTGAAAAAAAATTGCGGTCTGCGGGTGCATAGCACACTGAGAATCTGTCGTTCCTTTTTATGGGATTTTAATACAATAAAATTAGGACTGTTTAAGATAATATTCCCGTTCATCCCATAGGCAATAAGAAATGTTTAACATACGGTGAAAGTGAAAGTATGCCTCACTGAAACAAGCGGCAAGGTTAGGGTCAACAGATAAGGGTCGTCCGCAAACAGAGCCGGGATGTTTGCAGACGAGATGAGGGTATCTCCTATCTACCGCAAGAGTCAACAGCTGGGCGGCCTATGGCAAATATTATACCTGCGAGTGTTATAAAGTAGGGGCTATTTTATTTTCTACATAAGCTCAGTAACATCAACATAAGTTCCTATTTTCTATGGTATTTTTAGGGTTCCATACCAAAATGATAAAAATGGAACCCTTATGGTGAGACTTTCTGTATCCGTCCGTCCGTCCGTCTATCTGCCACACTCAATTATTTCAGTAACTATTAAAGTTATCGACTTGAAATTTGGAATAGTTGTAGGCAATTGCAGCGCGCCGACATCGTAGTCATAAAAAATTGAAAATATTTTTTATTTTTATTTAAAAAGGGGGGAAAACTGGGTCGTCGAAATTTCAAAATAAGATAACAATATTGAGTGGGGTTTCATATGAAAGAGCGTTACTTGTGTATTCTAAAACCAATTTTTATTTATGCCTGATAGTTTTTGATCTATTGGGCAAACTATCGAAAAAAATACCGCCCCCCCCCTTATCTCCGAAGTTTACCAATCGAAAATCTGAAATAATTATGATCAATAGAAATTAACGCATATTTTGCAGGAAAAATAAAATGAACTCGTTAACTAATATACTTTTTGTGATATTGACAATAAACCTCTAAAATAGGTTAAATCGTCCAAGAAAAACAAAGATAGGTTTGCAGTTCGCTAACAAAAGTACCTACTTGTAAATTATACTCGAAAATTCAAGGGACAAAAGTTGTTCTTACGTTACACTTCCTTGACAGTACCCCCATAATAGAGCGCTCGGTGCGCGAGTCCGACTCGCACTTGGCCGTATTTTTTTTCTTATACCTACTTATAACAGCGTTATAGGATTTTTTACAAAAGGTCTTTAAATCAAATCTTCTATAAACAGATTTTTTTCTTAGAAGAACGAAAGCTTTTATATTGATTGCAATAGGTAATAATTATAAATGTTTAAGCACACCCTCTTTCTAGCATTAATTTCATTAGATGTAGGTACCTACCTACGTACGAGTCCATTCATTGTCTAATTCTATTTTATCTATGTACAAGTTAGGTAGTAACCTGATGTGATAAATTTATTTATTTATTTAAGTGTTTACAATAATAGGTATGTAACTAACACAATATAGAGTGAATTGGATGTTGCCATGTTAGAAAAAAAACTTGTAGAGTTTATAAGTAACTGTAAGTATCTTATTGTTTTATTAAACCAGAACTTAATCAAATCGTAATCAGAGGTTATCTTTATTTTATTTTTTATATAAATATTAAATGCCCAAGTTTTTAATAGAAGATGCTACTTGATTTGTATTTGTATAGAAAGTTTATGTTTTGTATGTGTATAGAAAGTATAGAAACTCAAGCTTTTATAGTAATATGGAACTCATTTTATATGGAGATTCTGCGGTCAAACCTCCTAATTTCAGTTTAAAATTCCACAAACATGTAAATGACAACCGCAGACTTTGATGTTTGCGAGTGACCCAGTTCACACGTGAGGCCCTTTTTCAAATTTTCCACGTAATTATTTACCCGCAACACACCCGTCTGTTGTCTGTCCTTACAAAGTTAAGTGGGTAAGGATCAAAGGCAGTAAAAATTACCGTCGCTTTTTAAAGTTGGGTTTAGTGTCTTGTCTATGCTTTCCCTTGATTATTTATTTTCTAGTAAAAAGTCTGTGTTGTGTTATTGTATACTGTTTTCAAACTTAGTGCATAAGTAGTACTTAAGTGGCCCCTTCCTGGATGATCCAAGTACAACGAAGGCGTGGTTTCCAGGCTTGCTGTTTATGAATGAATGAATGAATGAGAGAACTTTATTTCCGTTTTGTGCCACTATAACTAACTAAAACTACTACTAACACATACTATAAGTAACTAAAACTAAAAACGGGGACTGAAACTTCCATCGCTTGGGCAACCAAGACAAAAATTGCTCAAACGATGGAAGCCGCAGGCACTGCTTGTTGCACGTGGCACAACCCAGAAATGAGCCCCAACTCAGCATAATGCTGTGTGTCCTATACGTATGGAAGCACACAGCGCTGATTTTCAGTTTAGTCTAACGCATCCTAGTACTTCTCTTCTTCACCCAAGGCAATACTCATATCATAATCATAAAAGCAAAGATATTGCATGAGAGTCATAATAGTCTAATATTTTCAAAAGAACTTCGCTTTGCTTTTAAGTAGACTCGTAGATCACTTGCAAGGGTGTCGTTTATGGTCAATGAGCCCTACTTAGACCCTTTTAGGATTATAGGCGAGCTAGATTGGATAAAGGTCATAAAACTTTGTGTTTTAAGGTTTAAAAGAATCGTAAATATGAATTAGATGTACGAAAAGTTAATTTTAGACATCAAGAAGCCTCTGGGATTCTTTGAAAAAGAAAACTGATATTCAAGAACATTCTACAACTACTTGGAATGTTGTGGAAAGTGTAGATAAATAATAATTACTATCTACAGCAATGAAATTATATGACTATGAATTTATTAAAATAAACTTAAATAAACAAATTATCCCTAATATTTTCAGCAAACCCTTTCATTTGATACTCATATTGTAAGAGTGCATTAAAAATAACTAATCCGCCATCTTGGGTGTCCGCCATGTTGGTTTTACAATTACGTCACATATCTGACCATGAATTGTCATCCAAACTTCCAACTTCCAGCGGTATTTTGCAACTATCGTACACCAGTGTAGATTAATTACCATTATAATTAGCCGAAACCCTAAAGTAGAGAACGATGTATAGAATGCATGAAAAAATATCACAAGAAGTGGAGCTCATATCCTGAGGGAACTATAGGGAGTTCAAAAATGAACCATAAATTTTAAGAGACATCCCTAAAAACAGCAGGTTTAATATCAATGAACTGGGAATAATGAAAATGATATGAGGTTTGTCAATATCACAGTTAGGGTTTCTAAATTTTATTTTTCGAAATGAAATATTATTTTTTGTATTGAAAATAAAGTGTAATAATTGGGATTACTTATCACCGTTGCCGTAAGCTGTCTACACATATTTCATAGTTAGGTTAAGTAGGTGTCATACCACACCTAAGAGTAACATAGTTACACATAGAGTAACAAACATACAAAATTTCACATGCATAATTATTATTAGATAATATGGTAATTAAATTGTATATGTATTTATGTGTATCTCAAGACGCCAATATCAGCGTCGGTCTGGGAGCAGCTGTGCTATTCTGCGAAAATACTTAAAACAGCGACGGGCTGACATCTCTGCATCTATGAATTCGTCAGGTGTAACAGCGAGGCAATACGTCATGTTGCATCGGATTCTACAAATCATAGCTGTTTTGTTGGCGAATTGAAGCCAACCGCGGTATCGGCGCTGTTATTAGTGATGGACACAAATATAGATTGAATGCCGGTAAACTATTTCGATTCCAAAATTTAGGCCTTTGAATAGTTCTTCGATGATATTAATATATATTTTATCATTATAACATATGTTTAAATGTTAATATTCTAAATACACGTAAAAGTGACATAAATTATGCACTATGAAGGCAGAATGCTAGAAACACCAGCGACGACGTTTATAAATCTATGGCTAGAAATCCATTATTATCTTTATTATCTTCTTGTCTTAAAAAATAATGTCAATGGTGTGTCACATCGACTCACTGTTAGACATTATGCATCGACCATTGATATATAATAATAAGGATTTCGGGTCAGCGCTAAAAAGTGTCAGAACCTAATGAAATCCAAAACTCGAAAAGAGTTCCAATCGCATTTAAGCAAAATTAGGATGTATAATAATGGTTTAAGACATAAATTACAATGTTTTAGTTTGTTTATAAAAATGAAATTTATTTATTTATTTATTTATTGGAACATTAACAACTGAACACAGTTTATCAAGAACGATGACAACTGTAAAAGTAGGTATGAAATGCATTACAGTTATCACACCCACCTCCCAAACATAATGTAGCAACTTTTTACTATTAGTTATTACAAAGTTATAACTTAACTTTATTATAATGAACAGTCGGGGAATGATAAGGTTCCGCTTCCACTACTATACTGCAAGAGTCCATTATGCCAACATACCAGTGCAAGAAACAATGCTGCTAACATTTAAATAAATATGACGTTTGCTATCAAATAAGGTTTTGCTTGTTTTTCTTCCCATCAATGCAATGACGAAATACGCTACGCTCAGAGGACAGGAAAGATGTGACGTATGTTATAGCCAAAAATTTCTCAAATATGCAGTTTTGACAAATTAAAAATCCGGCTTCAGGGAGGAGCCTAAAATTGTATGCGTGACGTCAGTAAGTGCTGATACTTTAATACGTTTAATCAATGCATCAATGCAATGTTATAAAATGTATTAAACTGATTAAAACAGCAATAAAATTAAAGAAGAAAAAGTTAGTGAAAAGTACGAATAAGTTTAATGACATTAATTTTTAGTAACGGGTATAAACACCATATTTAGCTTCAATCACACATTATAACCTATTTCTCATGGAACCTACGAGAGCATAGATCCGTGCCTCTAGTGTCTTTCCTATAATGCCATTGAATGTAATTTATTTCTTATCACTCTTGTTGGACAAACATCATATATTTGGGCGAAATGATTGGCTGACAAAAAGCCGTTTTCTTCATATTATTGCCTTCTCATGCCTGATTTTTGTGCGGCGTTAAGGATAGGACGGCGACTAGAATTATTGTGACGATGATCGACTAGTGCACCATCGTCGCATCGTCGCTATGTCTTCTTATCCAGAATTCCACACTATCTCTGGTCACATTTAGACATGTTGTAGCCAGTTTCACGTTCAGCAATAATTGCTGCTCTTTCTTCAACACTTCGTCGTGGCATTATAAAATAATTATAAAATAAAAGGAGAAATTATGATATTTTGCAATGACGACTGACCGATTGACAATAGTTCTAACAGAAATAATAATGGCAGGTTGAACCAACAAGAAGGTTGCAGTTTTATTTTTATAGACACTTATTTCGTAAATTTCGTATTACACCTGGGGTCCATAGATTTATATGTCAATGGCATCGACGAAATAATGTAATGCTGTCAATCACAGAAAAAATAATAAGTAGCTGTCAATCATAATCGTATTTACATAATATTTACACTGTTCAAGTGCGAGTCGGGCTCGCGTACTGAGGGTTCCGTACTATCATTATAGTTTAGTTTACTTTAATACTATTGAGGATTACCTCAATTCAAACACAAGCAAAAAATTACGTACGTAGGTATGTTGACCCCTGTTGTTGTATGGAGACCCCATTAAATATAATATGTGTTTTATTTGAATAAAATAACTATTTATTTTTAAAGTGAATACCTATATTGTTCAATATTCTGTGAACATTTGATGCGTCTACCTGTACCGTTATTAATATTGAGCAAAAACAAGCAAAAAAATCACAAAAGTTTTGTATGGGAGCCCCCTTAAAATATTTATTTTATTCCATTTTTTAATATTTGTTTTTATAGCGGCAACGGAAATACATCATCTGTGAAAATTTCAAGTCTGTAGTTATCGCGTTTCACGAGATACAACCTGGTGACAGACGGACGGACGGACGGTCAGACAGCGAAGTCGTAGTAATTTGGTACCGTTTTTATCCTATGGGTTCGGAACCCTAAAAAAGCAGCGAAGAATTCGCCAGGTGTAACATCGCTGCAATATTTCATGATTGCATCGGATTCTACAAGTCTTAAACATCATAGCTGTCTTGTTGGCGAATTGATGCCAATCGCGGTATCGGCGCTGTTACTAGTGATGGACACAAAATATAGATTGAATGCCGGTAAAATATTTCGATTCCAAAATTTAGGCTTATTAATAGTTCTTCGAACAAATTATTATATATTTTACCATTAAAATATATGTTTCAATGTGAAACTGAACGATATTTAAAAATACGTATTTAAAGTTGCGTATCCTATGAAGGCAGAAAGCTAGGAATCCATTACCTTCCTGTCTTAAAAAAAAATTGTCAATGGTCTGTCACATACACCAAATTAGACGTATGTAAGTCTGTCAAGTCAATAGTTATCGTATTTACATACTTACATATTTATATAGTATTATTTTTAAAATTAATTGGTTCATGCCACTTATTAGTAGCAACTAGGAAAAGCCTCAAAATTCGTACATTCATTGGGTGTCCTATGGATTGGATATCGTGCAAAGCTATAAGATTCGACCTATCTGCGCTCAAGATGGTACCACCTGGAACCACCACCTGGATTGAACCACGGAAGTAGATTGTGAAATGCTTTTATAGAAAGTACAAACTACAAAGTTACTGCCAAGGCCTCCAAGTCATACTTATTTGGTTTTTGATAAAATAATGGTAAGTTTCATAAAGGTATCAACTTACGTAATTAAAATAATGCACATGCATTATTTTAATTACGTAAGTCCATACCTAGTTGAATTTACAATAAATCACTACCTTAATAAAAAATTAATTATTGCAGTTGGTCCAGCAAGGTCCGGTGGCAGAGTAAAATCAAGATATTCAGCAATATGGACCCAGAATTGCCCTAAGGAGACCTAAGCTACCTCTGCGCTAGATTGTTTCCTTACAAAACAAGTATTACATGAAGCTCTATAACTTTGCCAAATAATTATTATAGGACACCAATTTTATAAGTCTTGTGTCTATAGATATTAGATATGTTTAAAGATCTTTCTGTATTTAGAATAAGTAAGTAAAGGGAAAGAAAAAATATTAATTATGTTTGAATAAATTTTATTTCTTTCTAAAATTACAGAATTAAATAAATGATATAATATGTAAATTTCATTATACATTTCATTATACAATTTTCCCCTACCTTTAAACTTCCTACAATGGTACCCTTGGTACCTAGGTATATCTTGGCAGCAGCATTTATGTGAGCACATTATGCCTAAATGGTGAAGGAAGTCATGAATAAAAGCTCTTTAATCTACGATATGCCTAGGTACTCAAAGGTTTGTGAAGCTGACAGCCCACACTTGGCTAGGGATGGTATCGGCTATGACTTTATGTCCTTCCAATTATGAGAGAGTCTCGTACTTCGTAGTAGGTCTGCTGAAGATGAGCTGAGATGAAATCACCAGGGAGCGTGTCTACCAAAATCTTTTTTGTAAGTATAGACGGAGTCGTTCCTATGGTAGCAAGATATAATGTTCAAACCATTTTGCGAGACGTTCAGGGAGCGTTTAAATATTTTTATTTCCGTAATAAGCTACTCTTCATATTTCGAGCGTATAGATAAAAACTATGAATTCGTAAAAACTCATAGATTTATAATAGGTCGTCGCTTGCGGACCTCTATGTAAACTTTTTATCTTCACTCGCAATTGTATTCACACTTTAGGTATCTAAAATAACATTGTACTCAAGAAAAACACTTAAATTTGTTACTCAAACACTAATTTCAGCATTTTCCAGGACGAAACCACCAAACATCCACGAAAACCTCTACTTTTACTAGCTTTTAGTTTGACAGATAAATTCTAAGGCTGCGATGCGGATGTACCGTCGATGGTATGTCATCAGAAGTTCCAGAATACCATTTTTCACACAAATAAGAAATGCTTAAGTTTTCTACATCTCCCGTTACCGCTAATGTAGCGCTAGTGTCGCTTAGGTGGTAGTCGAGATAAAATTTGACATTGCATCTTCGGTATGACAGCTGTGTCAGGGATGGACATTAGAATTTCAGAATACCATTTTTCATACAAATAAGACAAGTTGAAGTTTTCTACATCTCCCGTTACCGCCAATGCAGCGCTAGTGTCGCATGGATGGTTGTCGAGCGAACTGAAATTAATTGCAGAATACAATTTGGCATGCCTTCTTCGGCTTGGCAGCTGGCTGGCAGCTGTTTCATTACGTAGAATAGCACTGCAGTTATTCAGCTATTTACAGCGGTTGCTCGGTTTATGAAAGTCATAAACAGCAGCATCTGCGCGCAAATCCGAGCTAATGAGATGTTCCGTTTATATTAGGTATTATTCATCTTAAACCCGTCTACATAATATGCTACATACTGTGTATGGACTATGATACATACTTTGTACATGATACAGACTATGTATGTATCCGTAAGGTGATCAAATAAAATTGTGTGTCTGGATGATAATATTCTATACTCAATTATCCTACAGACGTCCACTGCTGGATATACCTTTCCAAAAGCACGCCACCACACACGGTCTTCTGCCTTCCTCATCCACCCGCTACCAGCGACCTTTTCAGGTCGTCGGTCCAGCGGGCAGGAAGTCGTCCTATGCTGCGCTTACCGGTACGCGGTCTCCACTCCAGAACACGTCTGCGCCAACGGCCGTCGGTCCTGCGACAGATATGGCCCAGCTATTGCCACTTCAGCTAATCCGTTGGGCTATCTCAGTTACTTCGGTTCTTCTACGGATGCCCTATTATATTCTAGACTCCTAGAGGGCTATATGCTGAATCAGTTCCTTTCAAAAAGAGGAAACCTGTGCCGGGCTGTGCAGGCTGGCGGGTTTCACACACCTTTAAGAATGTTAAATGTTAGGTGAACTCTCAAGTATGCAGGTTTCCTCGCAATGATTTTCTTCACCGCTACGGAAATAATGTTTTACTTTAATAATCCCAAAAAGAAGAGTTGTTTCATTGGACGTCAAGAGGTCAAAAGATAGTTTTACAAAGACACTTGGCCTCAACAGAGGTGAGGTTAGGTGGATGTTGGAATTGCAAACCCCCGATCCTCTGATAAGATTAAGAAGTCTGCTTTCTTTGCCTGACATCAATTTTCAAAGACAATTTTCTAATTGTGCCTTTTCATTTATAGACAGAAAATGCCCAATGCATATCCCTCCATCATGGGAAACGAAGAGCTTATGTGCGACTTGCATTTACTAGAAACTGTCTCTTTCCACAACGAACCCGCTGGTGGTAGTAAGGGATTCACTATAGAATTCACCACCTCACCAAGTAGAGGTGCGAGCCTTGATTCGAAACTTCGACCCCTACTAGGAGGCAGATGTATGAGCTATGGGGTTAATACCGCCTTCAGTTTCGCATACCTAAACTAAACTATAGCAAACACCACAGTAATATTTCAGCTATAAAATGCTAAGCTAGTTAAATCGGATTATTGGTTTCCGAGCGCACTGTGTCCCAGCACGGAAATGCAAATTGGCAATTGTTGAATTTTATTACAAAACTCACTGTTACAGTTCTAATAGTTTTCCAATAAAATTGGTGACAGGCGGATAGAATAAACGAGTAGTTTGACGTATTACACACTTATATGCACATAAAAGTTTCACATTTTTTAACATACACACAGTTTTTTATATACACATTTAGTATGATAACGTCTTTGGCCGCTTCATCACTTACCTTCAGGTGATCTCGGAAGTCAAGTACCAACTTTACTTTTATCCATTAACAGTACTTACTTAGTAAAAAACTTAGGTTTGTCTTCAACGTACTCGTACCTACAATGAAAGTTACTCTCGACGGTAAACATCGATGGAACTTTCAAAGGATTTGATGAAGACGTGCTCGAAACTTTGCTGTTTGTCGCCGAAGTTAGCTGCTTTAATGAGAGAATTTTATTGATTAACTTGTGATAGGTATGACAATTAAGTAGGTAGATACTGATAGTCCTCTTCTTTTACTTGTGTGCTTCTCTATTATCTCTAATGATCGCCATCGCGTGTGAAAGCATAGGATCCCCTCTACGTTCTCTATGCCGATCCGGATATCGCAGGTCGAAGTTCGCGTTACGATAAGAGTGTTTCTATTAATATAAGTATACACAGGACCCGTCCGAACGCGCGAAAAAATGTGGCCAGTACACTGGTGTCAAAAAAAATTTTTTTGACACCAGCAGGCAGCAGTGTCAGTTGTAAGCTGTCCGTAGTATTGTTTATGGACTGCGATCCATGCCGCAGACCACAGTCTGCACGCGAGTTTCCGCAGGGATGATTTCCGCCATGTTCCGCAATATTAGCGGAAATTTTGACAAATGGCGCTACTTCTTTCTTGTATGAAGTAGTTTGACGTAGACGTTCCAATGGGCTTATCCTTAGGTTCATATCTGTGGTTTCTATTGCATAGATTTTCATATAAAATCAAGAGTCCAGAATTATAAAGCGTTACATACGTTGCGTACATAAGCTCAGTCTGTCTCTAGCTTTAATTAATTGCTCCGGTTTCGTTTCAATTTAGCGACGGACCCCTAAAACGTGAACTACGCAATCACAAAACGTAAATTACTCTGTGTGTCCGTCCTCTGTTATCTTGCACAGCAAACTCACATCTCCCATTTGAAGTCTTTACACTCCCTCCCCTTTAGCCGAAGTCGGCTTTGATACACTGCACAAAGCATTTCCAGAGGGCTTATGCAAGGAAAATGCTTTTAACATTCTTGTGTGCCGCGTTTTTGTTAATGCAACAGTGTAGATTTTTGCAAACTATGATTTTCTCGGAATACATCTAGTTTTTAATAATAATGTTTAACTTTAATGTTTGGCAACTGAACTCAGCAATCCAATAAGTAAAATAATAATAACAAAGCAATCAAACTCTCCCAATTAATAAACAATTTTACTCCGAAGTTTTGGGTTCATTCCTAATTGAATTTGATGGTGCGAATTTAAGATAAACTAAAGTTTGTAATCCGTAAGAATCGCCTCAGCATAATCCACAACTTGAAATAGACTCACCGCGACTCTTTTGATGTCGTCCGTCCACCTGTTGAGGGTATCAATATGACGAAGTGAAATCACGGAATACATGATGGAACCTAACGGTAGAGAAGGCTCACTCCGCAAAATGAGTTAAAGAAATAGCAACTCTAGCGCTGACACAAAAAAGTGCTATTCAGTTCGCACAAGCACATGGTTACGCCTCCGCAAACAACACGCAACAAACGCAAAATTATGTTCTCTTTCTATCGCGTAACTTTATCTCATTCGACGTAAGATTGCCTCGGCATCGGGCACACGCAGCGCGTGAAATAGACCGTACAAAAACTATCGCGAGCAAAGGAGCCGGCGCGCGGCGGCCGTTTGAAATTAGTACGTCGAGACGGCTACCTGTAGTTTCTTCGATCACGTGATAAGTGGACCAGGCCTGGTGAAATACATATTCACCTCTAACCACTTTCAGGGGGCGTATTCTGTATCGTTAGTTAGCAACTCGCACCGGGTTAGCAACTACAAAAACGGAGGCAAAAATCCTATTTTTGTATTATTTTTGCACAAGTTATCAACCTAGGTTGGCTTGGCATCATGTTAACATACCATGCTAGTTGCTAAGTTATACGAAAAAAAACCGGCCAAGTGCGAGTCGGACTCGCGCACCGAGGGTTCCATGCCATAAAAGAAGTTAAACATTAAAAGAATCACTTTAGTTCATGAATTTACGAGTATAATTTACATGTAGGTACGTTTGTTGGCAAACCGCAAACGTAACTTTGTTTTTTCCGGTTTATTGTTATTATCAAAAAAAATATAATAGTTAGAGAGTTGATTTTATTTTTCCTGTAAAATATACTTTTACTTCTATTGATCATAATTATTTCAGATTTTTCGATTAGTAAACTTCGGAGATAAGGGGGGGGGAACGGTATTTTTTTCGACAGTTTGCCCAATAAATCGAAAACTATCAGGCATAAAAATAAACAAAAATCGGTTTTAGAATACGCAAGTGACGCCCTTTCATATGATACCCCATTCAATATTGTTATCTCATTTTGAAATTTTGACGACCCGGTTTTCCCCCCTTTTTAAATAAAAATAAAAAAGATTTTCAATTTTTAATGATTGCAATGCCGGCGCGCCGCAATTACCTACAACAATTCCAAATTTCAGGTCGATAGCTTTAGTAGTTACTGAAATAATCGAGTGTGACAGACGGACGGACGGACGGAGAAAGTCTCACTATAAGGGTTCCATTTTTACCATTTTGGTATGGAACCCTAATAGGATTTTTGCCTCAGTTTTCTTAGTTAATAACCCATTGCGAGTTGCTAACTGACGATACAGAATAAGCCCACAGAAGTAATTAAAACCTGGCGGTATTCAAGGATGATCTAATCCTCGTTCCTAATTTAATCGCCTTCACTTTTACCGCGAACAACTAAAGTTCTTTGTGGAATTTCAATGCAAATCCTTTCACAGTTTTAATTAACGTCAGAAGAATAAAAGAAACTCAATGTTTCAACCGAAAGTTGGACCCGAGGGACAGATTTGGGGAAGATTTTCGATTGTACCCGCACTCGTAATAGTAAAAACTTTTTAATTTGTATAAATTAATTTTTGTCTGGGACTTGGAAGAAATAGCTTTGTGTGGAATTTGATAAATTATATTTTTTATCATTAGTTAGAAAGCCCAAAAATTAAATGGTTAAAAATATTTATCGTTGTCTTATACCATGTGAAATAAAACGACGTGTCATAAGAGCCTTTGTATGCTAGGCCTATATGAAATAAAGAATTTTTCTATTCTATTCTATTCTATTTGTAAAGTTACAAATCAATACAAAAATATCAACTCCTTATAAGTACATCCTTAGCTCTATATTACTAAACTTTGGGCACTTACCTAAACGTCTACGAAAATAAGCTTGTTATGAAAATAGTTCTTTTACTATTAAGTTGTTATGGTTATTTACAAGCCGTCTAGAACTCTAGACTGAAATTATACTGGTATGTACGTCGAGCATTTCGAGTGCCCATATATTCAGATCCATTATTCAAATTGCTACAGAGTATATACGCGTACCTTTAGCAACGTATCGTGAAATCTATTGATTATAATCTGCTTCCATTTTGCTGAAAACGTGGTACTACATTGCAAAGGTACTTCGGGGTGAATTAATATCGAAGTGTTATTGAAAACTTTCGCAATATATGCAAATTGTTCGAGCGTATACAAATATTGTTCGGTTATATTTAAGAAAGCACATATCTTTCCAGAAAGACGCTGACGTATGTTCTTTGTTATATTTACACGTAATTTTTTTTACATATTGAAGTTAGGACATAAGTAGGTACTTACTGAAATCTCAATTTTGTGTAAATGTATCCCCTGCTCCCGCCATCAGGTTTGTCGCAGTATCGGAGAGTTTTTACTTTTTAATGTGTGTAAGACCCACATAAGTACCTCCTCCGTTTTCTCTGTCTATAAACAAACAAAAGATAAAAAATAGAGCGCGCTTGCCTATTCATTTTGCATTTTTATTTTATTATCTTGTTCAAGTAAAAAGATAACAAGCTTATTATTTTGCCTCCCCCAGTCTATGGTTTTCTGTAGAGGTTATTTTCTCGCCACCCGATATTCACTTAGGTAATTTTATAGCTCTAAAATTGCAATTTAAGTAGATTTAATGCACAAAATAAAGAGGCGACCGGGTCATAATGGGTCTCGCTGTCTATTACTTAGCGTTAATTGAGCAGAAGCAGAAGTTGCGGTTTCTGCTTTCGACCTAACCAGACACTTGGTTTAAAGAAATGACATAATCTTAATTGGTCGAAGTCTATTTATAACCACACCCATTGATTTATAAACTAAGGATTTCGGGTCAGCGCTAAAAAGTGTCCCAACCGAATGACATAAAAAACGCGAAAAGACATACAATTCCACTTCAGTCTCGTGTTTGTTGTTAGGCTGTATAGTAATGGTTTTTAAGACATAAATTACAATGTTTTAGTTTGTTTATAAAAATACTCATGTACCCTCGTTTATATAGGTTTTCTCGAGACACTTTTTTCGTGAATTTTGAATTACACCCGTCGTCCATAGATTTATAAGCCTATGTTTATACCTATATACAAAAAAAAAACAAATGAAAACACTATCACCTATATCACTGTAAGAACGCAAGGCTTCTACTATCCAGAATCCTATCTTACTAATATTATAAACGCGAAAGTCTGTAAGTATGGATGGATGGATTTTTGTTACTCTTTCACGGCTCAACTACTGAACCGATTTGGCTCCAATTTGTAACATATTATAGATAGCTTATAACCTGGATAAACACAAAAAATACCTTTTATCACAGAGAAATCTACCGTTCCCTCAGGATTAGCAAAAAACCGAAATTCACTTGGGCGGAGTGTGAATATGTTAGGTATTTGGTTGGTCAAACTTTTGGTAAGTATCATATAATATGTATACTAGCTGATGCCCGCGACTTCGTCCACGTGGGATAAAAACTATTCTATCTTTTAAGTTGGACCAAATGTAATATTCGCGAAGTTTGAACTAAATCGGTTCAGTAGTTTAGGAGTCCATCGCGGACAAACATTGTGACACGAGATTTATATATATTAAGATTATATGCACCTACTCTACAGTAGGTACACTGTCAGGATTACTATCATATTTAGCATCTTCGCCTCTGATGGAACCTTAATTTTAAACGGTACTTTTAAAATTAGATGTCACTTAAATAATCGACTGTGACAGACGGACAGACGGATGGATGTCACAATTCGGTTCATTTATTTATTGCTGATAGGTGGTAATGTTGAAATCTTCCTTTTTCTAAAGTTTTAGTACGGAACCCTAATAGTAGGGATGTGTCTGTGCCGTAGACACGGCTGTGCAATTTTTTAACTGAATACGTTTTATTAATTTTCGGTCCATTAGATCGAGTGGCGTAATTAAATTGCGGAAGCTGCAACGCCAAACTATATATTATATGATTTTGTCATCATCGCTTTCCTAAATTGCCTATTATCGATTTTCTAAATTGCCTCTCTCTACATAAAATATATTTTGGGATCAACAAGCATCAAGCAGCGTTGAAGTATCTTCCATTCTCAGTTCTTTTGTCACGCGTCTAGGCGTAGATAATGTTTCATTGAACGTCTAGTCGTTCAAAGAAGAGTAGTAGAGGGCATCAGACCTTTGCCAGAACACCCATGAGATTTACGAATGGCTTCAATGGAAGAAATAATCCATAAGAAAAGCAGCCGTAAGGGAAGAATGGAGGTGAAATGTCAAGACTCAAGCGTGTTACAACTTGGAGGTGATGAACACGACCGCTCTGACAAGAGTGAAATCAAAGAGAAGTACGAGTACTCATTAAAAAAACGTAACGGGACGAATTCTGTACTGGGCATTGGCATTCCTCTCAGAACTAGTGTGGTTTGGTTAGTAAGTAGAGGAAGACCAAAGAAGAGATGGAAGGATTGTGTGAAAGAGGTTTGCTCTTTGACAGCTGATCGAAATGAATGAGAATGGAAGAAGACACTGGCTCGTCGAACCCGGGACCTTTCACTCATTTATTCGAAAAAACAAAGAATACCACGGGATTGGTACAAAAACGAATTCCACGCGGGCGAAGCCGCGGACAACAGCTATGTTAGATACACAATATATTCACGTAAAAAGGGATTAAAAATATCTTGAACTTTATCTTCTCTAAAATGAGGAAGTAACATACCTATCTACTTATTTGTGAAAATGCAAAACCCCATTGCGCGCTCAATCCGGGAAGCAAATTGCTTGGTTCATGCGAAATTGAGGTTTACAAATTTTAACATTGTGTCAGTAGTCGGGACTGGCGACATTTTCCGGGGAAATTTTGTCCCGGAATAAGAACATGATGACGTAATCAGCAGGGATTGTAGGCTAGCTGTTATGATAAACCCAAATTGTGTGAAACCTACCTCTGCGTGTCGTTATAACATTATTATTACACTTGTACACAATATATCGTGGATATTATTATATCGCTGTTGGGTTCAAAATCCAAGATATTATTACACGCGTGTTTTTAAAACATAACAATTCTAGTGTTTAATATCTAAGACTATCCCGATTCGGTTTAACAAAAAAACTCCGAATTATAATAATGTAAAAGTTTTGCTAGAAATACTATTAGACGGTCAGTAGTCTAGTAGGTGGGAATTGTTTCTACCAACTTTTCTATTTGTGTGCCTTATAACTATCAATAGTTACGAAACCTACGAACCCTATTAAGAGAGACTTCGAATAAATCGAATAAATAGGTGTTTCTTAATATTTATTGTCAGTCGCATTATATCTGCAATATAGATGGTTTGGGACTAAAAGTAATAAATTACTTGTAATCCTATATTATTGATTTCGTGCTGAAATATTCCTTTAACGAGGCGGCATCATTAAGCTATTTTGATTCTTAAAAGTAACATCATAAAGTAATTTTTTGTGAGAGCGATAGCTTCGAAGAGAAAACTGATTCAATTTATTTCACTTAGATCGCCAAATTGGGTGTACGACGTATATTGTGTGAAATTTACTGATAACGCAACAAGTGGTTTAAAACGACCTTCGTATGAGCAGAAGGAATAATAACTAGTGAACATAATGATAGACTAGTAAAAGTAGTAGAGAATAAAATGGGTATTGCCGTAATAGAATATTACGGCACACACAGACTTGTATACTAAAGACAGGGCGAACAGCGCGAAAAAATGTCGCCAGTTTATGGGTGTCATTAGTACCAACAGTATAAGGCCACGCGCACAGTTCGCTCAGCGGCCAGCGGCAGCGGCGGGTACTTTGATAGATGACGCTACTGTTTGCTTGTATGAAGATGTTTACGTAAAATGTTCGGATCGGCCTATCTTTACTATTTTACCCATTGCGGCACATTATCGTTCCAACGGCAGTTTCTCCCGTAGCTGAGTGGCAAAGCCCATAGCTACGATAGCTGGGGGGTCGTGGGTTCAAATCCCTTAGGGTGCGATTATTTTGATACGTATTAAATAATTTATATTAATAACCAGTGGTCCAGGTTTCGATGCCTGACTGCCCTAGTCACTTCATATCATAGTACAATTACCTACATACTGTGTGTTTTTTTAAATATAATATAGGCTATTGCTCTCGGTTCCGTCCACGTGAATTTCGGATTTCCACTTGTAGATATTTCAATCGCTATGTTTTATTCGATTCGTATAGAATTTGACAGATTGGGGTGCGTCGTCAATTTATAGGTTAGGTACTTACTGTGGGATTTTCTATTGACATTTGACGACCTGTCTGTCTCAGTTGGTTGCATTGATCTATTTACCTCATAGGTTGGTTGGCGCTGGGATTCAAGTGGGATTTGGGAAGCCATGGGTTTGATTCCCGTCGAGGACCACTTTAGAATTTTAATATCTCTCTTCTGGCTCGGGCCTGTTCGGTGAGGCTTCGGCAGTGGCTAATCTCCCTTTATATAGTAAAGAAAACGTCAACCGATTTAGCGACACTGTATAGAAACCGTTATAGTTTTTTTTTACTCCTTTCAAGACAGTACCAGAAAATCTTCGTCTGCAGATAATGTAACGACCTTAGATGAGATCGCTCTCAAGAACTTTCAAAAAACCCTATTAAGTCTTACTTTATAAAAAAAATAACAAGGTTATTAGGCATTAAGCTACCTAAATCTCCGCTAATAATATGTAATCAGCCCATGACAAATAACGTATTACAGTAACGCATATTACTTACACAAATAAAGCTTTACCAAAAATGGGAGCATATTTTTCAAAGGGCATTTACGCACCCGAGTATAACTAGGGTCCAGGGCATATTGCGGCCAAATATTTGCGTGGGACAAGCCCCCAACTGACCTTTGCCGAATATTTTATACCTCAAAAAGGTAGATACAATTTATGTGAATAGAATAGAGGGTGGCGACATTGGGTTCCTTGGAGCAGTTGTCACGCAGTATTTAAGCATTGCCAGAAAGTCTTGGTTACATATTTGGCACAGGTCATTTTAAGATATGAATGCGATCTGAGTAGGTAATAAATCTATTTCACTATGGGCCTTGTAAGAAGGCTCAGAGTCACAGAAGTGAGGAGATCCGTAGACAAACAAGAGTCACCGACATAGCTCAACGTATTGCGAAGCTGAAGTGGCAATGGGTGGGGCACATAGCTCGTAGAACCGACGGACGTTGGGGACCGAAAGTGCTGGAAAGGCGACCCTGCACGGGAAAGCGCAATGTTGGCAGACCTCCGACCAGATGGATTGACGACATTAAAAGAGGAAATCATTACAGGAGGCTTTTGTCCAGCAGTGGACGTCCGTTGGCTGAAACGAACCAATAAATCTATTGCTAATTTTATTGACTCACTTCTGGCATTGTAAGCTGTACAATGCCAGAAGTGATTCGAAGACTGAAAAGACGGCATATATTAGATAGCCGAAAGTGACATAGGGGAGATCTTCCTGATGGGGAAGTCATCTTGCCGTACCGCCAATCTCATGCAACACATCTGCTCATAGTCAACAGACTGATTGCAAGATTTCCACACCACAAAAAAAAAAGCTCGCGCACTGAAGGTTTCATACTACCTATTACTTTTGCCAGAGAATTCTCGGGATATTGTTAACTTTACCATGCAATGGGCAATTTGTTTGTGAAATCTTGTTTCAGGTACTCCTAAGTTGGATAACGGTTTTATAATTCCTCCTTTACACGTAATGTGTACGGGGCCTTACGGTGGTCGGTACAAGCTGTCGACCTCTTGTCGGGTCGATGAGGATCAGCCCTAATGGCGTGAAGTAATCTGATTAATGCCTTCCTAAACTCATCTGTACGAACTTAATTACACATAAGCTACAGACAGTGTGTTTGTTTTCATATTGAGTTTCGGGTTTAGGGAGGCGTGGAATGGTCGCGATAACGCGTTTGTTTAGTTTATTTTTTATTAATATATTATAGCGATCCCGCCATGACCACGACCTGTGCTCGATCCAGTTCGAAATAGCGAACCCAAATTCTAAATATCTTTATTTCACATAGGTCTAACGAAGAGGCTCTTATAAAATTTCAACATGATATTTGTCACATGTATATGGAGATAACTACAAGTTTACTTATCCGTCTACTTTTAACTTTAAGTTAACTCGATTTCACCGAAACCGTCCAAGAGCCGCCGGGCGGCTTATGTCACATTTTGACATTCGCGTCTTAAAACTTCGCCTCTTCATATTTCCCTATACAGTACTCACTGATCTATGGTTGACCTTTTCTTGATTCCGTAATACGTCCATTGAAATCAGTCTTTGGCGAGCTGGCAAATACAAAAACAAACAATGTGACAAAAAAAGGTATGAAGACATAGGATATTTCTTTTGTTTCTTATTGCTAACGATATAAGGTATAAATGAAACCATATACTTTGGTTTATAAATGGTTTTATTCGAATATATCAATAAAATAGTACCCTGAATAACCTTCCTTTATATGTAGGCATCACTTTGGCTAAAATTCATTATTAATGAATTTTAAATTTACAGAAAAGAAAGATTACTTAGAAAGATTACTATGTTACAACCTGTATTTTGAACTATGTAATTAATATGTAAAATATCATCAATAAAGCAGGTCAACAACAAAGACGAGAGGAAATGACAATTGGCAAGTCATTGAATGAATTTCATAAAATAGGTACAGAAAACTATTTGATAAATTACCTCCTTCATGCATTTGGATATAATATCATAAAACACGTCTTGTGTGGAAATATAAAAATGGGAAATGCTTTCCAAAAAACCAACTTCAAATGCCACTACAAAGAGTGAAATAATTTTTATTTAAATTTTAGGTACCTACACCAATTCAAAGTCGGGCAATGTTTCATACAATCCCTAACTTACTTGATGTGCGAAGAAATGACGAAGTCATAGGCAATCGCCCGACTTCGAATTGGTGTAGGTACCTAAAATTTAAATAAAAATTATTTCACTCTTTGTAGTGGCATTTGAAGTTGGTTTTTTGGAAAGCATTTCCCATTTTTATTTTATACTTTTTAGTGGAAAACAATAAAATGCACAAGGCGTTGTAAAAATACCCAAATCGCTTGAGGTGTATTCATACTTAAACTCTGAAGAGATACCTAAAATTCACCAAGATCCCATCATCAGACCCTGACTTGATGACTTTAGTCATCAAATCAGTATCTGCTAGCATATGCACCAGTAACTATAAAGAATACCCAACTCGCTTTAAGTATACTAGCAAAATTTGAAGAGTTCCCTCGAATTCACCAAGATCCCATCATCAGACCCTGACTTGATGACTTTAGTCATCAAATCAGTATCTGCTAGCATATGCACCAGTAACTATAAAAAATACCCAACTCGCTTTAAGTATACTAGCAAAATTTGAAGAGTTCCCTCGATTTCACCAAGATCCCATGATCAGATCCTGACCTGATGACCATAGGACAACTTGGAAAATATTACTCTTTCTAATAATACTCAAATAGTTTCATGTGTCCATATAAAATTTGAAGAGTTCCCTCGATTTCTCCAGGATCCCATCATCAGATCCTAACCTGATTAAAATGGGACCACCTGGAAACAAAACCCTCTTAAACAAAAAAAGAATTTTTCAAATCGGTCCACGCGTCATCGAGTAATCGGTGAACATACATAGATAAAAAAAAAAAAAAGATTCCGACGAATTGAGAACCTCCTCCTTTTTTTTGAAGTCGGTTAAAAAGAACTTTCCGCACCCTAAACACCTAAATAAATTTACGCTAGAAAAATGACACTGCGGAGTTTATTCTACTGCGCTAAAAGTTCTACCACCAGTAAAATAAAAGTCACTTTGTGGTTTCTCTCATTAAAATATTTAAATATCTTTGCCCTAAATTAATATTTAGCGACGCTGAGGGCTTTTTAAATATTCAGGCATTTTGATTCAACTCTTCACGTGGCTCTCTTCCACCAATATTTGTCGAGAATTTTAATTGCATCTCAAATTGGAGTTAGAGGAAAGTTGAATACCTACTTTAGTATTCTGCGGAATTTCTGGTGCTCTTTATTTAATTTTTTGACCGATATTCAGACTGCTAGACTAGTGTATTTTAGTTATTTTCACAGCATTATGTCATATGGTTTATTATTATGGGGTAATGCTGCTGACATTGATACGATATTTGTGCTGCAGAAGAGGGCTGTTCGTGCTATTTATAGAATGGGTCCAAGAGAGTCCCTCAGAGATAAATTTAAATAATTTAATATTATGACGATACATGGTCAATATATTTATGAAAATATAATTTATGTACATAAGAATATTAATAAGTTTACTAAGAAATGTGACCTCAATACCATTAATCTCAGGAACAAGCATAAGCTCGTGTTAAACAGCACAAGATTATCTAAAATTAGCAAATCATTTGCATGCAACTGTATAAGATTTTATAATAAGTTACCACATCATGTATCTGAAATGTCACTAAATAAATTCAAAGGGTTTGTCAAGCCTTAACTCATTCAAAAGGCATATTACAATATTAAGGACTATATTAGCGACACAAACCCTTGGAATTGACTCATAAGGTAGATTGCTCTGTTGTCGTTGCTAGCCTATATTTTAGTATTTATACATTGTTTGTTAAATGGTGATAACATAAAAAAATACCCGGCTGAGTTTGTTGTGGGCTTCTTCTCAGCGGCAGGGCGCGTTTGGAACCCTCGTAAACTTAGTTTTAAGTCGACTTGTAGTTATCATCATTATTATACAAGAAATGTCATACCGACGTTCGCAAGTGCCTGTATGTTAGGCCTATGTGAAATAAAGATATTTTGATTTGATTTTGATTTGATTTGATTTTTATATTTTAATACAGATAATTAAGTTACTAATCTTCCACTGCGACTTTGCTCGCGTTTTGCGGGAATAAGTGGTTGTAAATAGAATTTATTTGCATTGACATAAAAATTCATGACATTCTACGAGAAAAATATTATTTTAATCATGACAATTAGGTAGGTCTCTTAATCGCAAAATAAGTTGTATTTTTTACTCCGCAATAATACTTGTGTTTACACTTAGAAAATGCGACATTTTACAAACAAACCTCGCCGAGCCAACATCTACTGACGTTGCTCCGGTGTTAGGGAGAAACATCGATGGAGATAAGTGGACGAATTGGACGAAATATTGTTTTTTTTTTGGTAAAATCAATCTCAATGCTCGAGTGCAAAGTTGCAAAATGGTTTAAAGTTCCAAATTAAGCTACAGTTATGTAACTGAGAGAAAGTCAATCGACTTTATACTTGAGGTACTATAACTTATAGGTCTTTCCTTACGGTGACCTTCTCAGAGAGTATTGTGTAATGTACGTACTCACTCACGTACTAAAAGCACCAAAAGTTTGGCCATAAATAAAGTCGCCCATGCTTAATGACGCGTAGCTGAAGTTAAGTTGTGCTTAAGTAGACTTAGCCCAACATCTCTTAGGAGAAGTGGTATTCGCCGCGGCTTTAATACTGGTGTTAGGTTTAATTCCTCTAGATTGTCATCAAGTTTTAACACATATAAAACATTAGCTTCAGAGGATAGCGAGGGCAAAATCTTGTTTTGTTTTTATGAGAGTTGGCACTTTCTCTCTTTTGATTTGTCCGCCTTCATTTCCTTCATTTGATTATCTCAGAATGTTAACAATAATTTCTATAATTAAGAGCACTTCCAATTCAAGCAATTTCTCACAGGTAGTGCTGAAAAATAATATGTGTGTTCTGGAACATTGTATAATGAATCTCTCGCTTTGCTCAGGATTCTACTTTCTTCTAAAGTAGAATCCTTTGCTTCGCTCTGAATTTCTAGAATAAAGCCTTCGAGGAACTTTTCATTCCGGCCCGTTGTGATACAAATAACTATACTACCAATTTATACGTAAAACCACTATTAATTAATGAGTAAGCTTTTGAATTAAAATCAATAGAACAGCGAGCCGGCGTCATTAATCAAAATATTCATTAACGTTTAGCTTCACTTACTATAGAAAATAAGATTAAAATAAATTGATTTAACTTGAACTCGAAATATCTATTTTGTACAAGGACTGAAAATCTACTAGGTAAGTATACAAAATTATCGTGTCATATTGTCTGTGTGTGTGTGTGCAAAACTCCTCTGATTTTTATAATTTTTTTTTGTGTAGTACTTAGGTATATTCGGTAGACCCGAGAATAGGTCGCAAACTATTTTTATACTGTTGAGAACTAAAGTGGCAATGGGCGGGGCACATAACTCGCAGGACCGATGGACGTTGGGAAGTTGGGAACCCAAGGTGCTGGAATGGGGGCTTCGCACCGGGAAGCACAGTGTCGGCAGACCCTCCACCAGGTGGTCAGACGACATTTAAAAAAGTCGCGGGAGTCGCTGGCTATAGGCGGCGCAAAATCGTGGTGTTTGGCGGTCATTTCAGGAGGCCTATGCTGGACATAGGACGTCCATCGGTTGAAACGAAGACAACTACGACGATTGAGAAACATCTAATTAGGATCCACCATCATATCATCTTTGAGGAAATATAAAATCTACTCGTATCAGGAGAAAGTATATTTCTTATGCATGGAGTGAGATTTAGAGGTGGAGAAAAAGTGCAGAAAGCTAGACTACGATCGTATATGTAGCAACAGTCGTACAAGTCGCAACAACGAATTTTTTTATCAAGTTTACTCTTGACACCACCAGGATTATTTCGGTAAATTAATTATAACCTAGATGACAGAGCCAAAGAGAACTTATATTTGTTTTAACGACTTCAATGGCGCAGCGGCGGTGTAAGTTTTGAGCGGGAGACCGCAGATTCGATTCCCGCCGAATTTTATCGTGGATCTCGGAAACGGCTCGAACGATTTTCATGAAATTTAGTATACAGCGGGTTTTGGGGGCGATAAATCGATCTAGCTAGGATTTATTTTTTAGAAAATGTCGAATTTACCAAAAAAAAATATGACTCCTGCTGCCATCTATTGGCGTTTAGTTAAACTACCGAGCGAAGCTCGGTCACCCAGATACTATTAATTTTTTAATTGGCTCAAGTCTTGTGGGAGTCTTTGGCCGTGGCTAAGCCGTTTTACTTAGTACGATAACATCTACAACTGAATAGTCACTTACCATCAGGTGAGATCGCAGTCAAGTACTTACTTGTAGTGTATTCAAAAACTTTGATTTTTCGCATTTTATTTTTAGTAAGCTATTTACGTGGAGAAGGTTACGTAAAGTCAGTCACAAAAAGCTCATCAAAGTGTTCTTTCCCTGGATAAAATTAAAAGGCCGATTTACGTTGCTACGCGAGACTCAGTCATGGATGGAATCGCTAATGTGTTGCTGATTGTGCCTATTCAGCCGGCCAGGAAATGCCGAGTGATTCTAACTGCTGTTGCAATTGTTTAATTGGAAACTAGAGGGCGCCCGCAGCCCTCAAGTCATCTCTGATTTCCCCACGTAGGCAGTTGTTGATTTTTAAAAATTTCTTATGGTTTCGTCGTGGCAGCTATATGTAAGCCTACCAAATACCAACCTTATCCTACTTGTGGTTTCGTAGTAGTTTGATATGTCATTTTTCTATGTAAAAAAATTGGTCGTGTGACTTGTGTGAATTAAGACTAATTATCTATAGTATTAAAGTAATCTAAACACTTCCACCCGCTAAAATCATAAACGAATAAAAAATCACGTTTGTTGACTGTTGTATGGGGATATTGATTATATTTTGTTATATAGTTTTGTTGTTATAACGGCAACAGAAATACATCATCTGTGAAAATTTCAACTGTCACAGATCAAGAGATACAGCCTGGTGAGTGGTGATAGACGGATAAAGATACATTATACACTTCGTAACGTAAAACACCGAATTTTTTAAGGTACACGACACACTAAAATCTTTGTTAATGAAAATGAATTTCCAAATGCATGCATGTGCACCCATCACGTTAGAGATCGATCTCGTACGTAAGTCTTTCTTGTATGTTTTTAAAGGCAGGGTTCTATGAAATCTATGAAAATTTTAGAAACCCACAGGAAGAGACAATTCCCTCGGAACGTGAGCGTAGTCAGTAGCTAGTAAGTAGTATGTATACATAAACAGCAAATAACATAAAAATATCTGGTTGACCGAGCTTCGCTCGGTAGTTTAACTACTGGATAATAGATGGCAGCAGAATTGCTTCGCTCGGTAGTTTAACTACTGGCTAATAGGTGGCAGCAGAAGTCATATTTTTATTATTTTTTTTGGTAAATTCGACATTTACTAAAAATGAATCCTAGCTAGATCGATTTATCGCCCCCAAAACCCCCTGTACACAAAATTTCATGAAAATCGTTGGAGCCGTTGCCGAGATCCAGATTATATAGAAATATATATACAAGAATTGCTCGTTTAAAGGTATAGGATCTGTCTCCATTCGGTCCAGAAATAAACTTGCGAGGCGTAAACGTGAAACGTTAGCTTTTTTTAATTGGTTCATTAGTGCACTAATTGGTGTTACGGCTTTCAATTAAAATAAAATAAAATGTCATACTAAGAACAAGCCCGAATATCATAGAATATTGCGATGTACGCGTGTTGGAATTGCACAAGAATGGTTCCGTATTAAAACCAAATTCTTTAATTTTGTGGTACGGAACCTTTCGCGCAAAAAATCCTTTAAATTATTTATCATTTAATTTAATTTTGATAACAATTGCGACATGTAAAATACAGACCCTGAAAATTTCCTTGTAAGTCATGAGAATTGAGATGCAGCCCGCTGACAGTCAGAGGTCTTACGGACAGCGGAGGCGTAGAAACAGGATCCCGTCGACAACCTTTATTGCGGAACCCTAAAAATACCTATTCCATGGCGAGTGTGCAAAACAATCTAACTCACATCACTTTTGACTTGCAGATTGAAACTTTTCACCGATGAAAACTCACACAACACACAAACGTTCAAACTTGCGTCGAAAATCGCTTTTAAATTGAAATCTGCTCGCGAACGCTCTGCAGTGACATAAAAGCAATAATGCACTTTGAGCTAGGTACGAGTACCTATAAGCCGTTTTCCTAGTATCCTAACATAGTCGCTCCCATATGATGAAAGGACGATTTTATACGTGATAAAACGTTTCTAAAAAAACCGGCCAAGTGCGAGTCGGACTCGCGCACCGAGGGCTCCATACTATAAAAGAAGTAAAACATTAAAAGAATCACTTTTGTTCACGAATTTACGAGTATAATTTACATGTAGGTACTTTTGTTGGCGAACCGCAAACGTAACTTTGTTTTTGGTGGTTTATTGTTATTATCAAAAAAAGTATTATAGTTAGGGAGTTGATTTTATTTTTCCTGTAAAATATACATTAATGTCTATTGATCATAATTATTTCAGATTTTTCGTTTGATAAACTTCGGAGATAAGGGGGGGGGAACGGTATTTCTTTCGACAGTTTGCTCAATAAATCAAAAAATATCAAGCATAAAAATAAATAAAAATCGGTTTTAGATTACACAGATAACGCCCTTTCATATGATACCCCACTCAATATTGTTATTTCATTTTGAAAATTTGAAGCCCTGGTTTTCCCCCTTTTTAAATAAAAATAAAAACAATTTTCAGTGTTTTATGATTGCAATGGCGTTGGGTCACTATTACCTTAAACTATTCTAAATTTCAAGTCGATAGCTTTGATAGTTACTGAAATAATCGAGTGTGACAGACGGACGGAGAAAGTCTCACCATAAGGGTTCCATTTTTACCAAATTGGTATGGAACCCTAAAAAACGAACAATAACGCTGTCAAATAGTGGTTGCGTTGTGATTGAGTATTCAAACTTACAAACAGTCAAGTTTAGAAACTTCCATATTACTTAAAATATAATTAATAGTTTAGTATAATCATTCCACAAGTGTGCGAAGTTTTAATTTAATCTTTGAAGTGGGTTAAAATCTCGTTTATAATATATTCTGGTACATCACCACAATTTAATAATCCTCATCAGACAGAGATAGCTATATCGGAAAGTGACGTCACTATCACTAATGCCATAGTAACTCATGTTCATTGTTCACTCTATACAATGAGAAAGGGGCAGAAGAAAAATTCAAATCAATCCTAGAACTGAATGTTAACGATATAACATTCAGTTCTAGGATTGTCTGCTGTAGTAGGTAATAGGTATATCCAGCGCCGATTCTTCTCTATCAAGTTTGGCTGCCATGACCTTTGACTCGATAGAAAAAACTCGGGAAAACATAGTTTTATAAGTCGCAAGTCAGCAGCTAGTTAAAAATTAAATCCCATTATTTCATGATGTCATTTAGATAGTATAAAAGTCAGGAAATCTTTTAAGCGCAGCCATGAGCCAACCTCGTCTTGGAAATTCTTTGCGGATAATAAATGCAAATTCTTTGAAATAATTACAAAGTCTGCAACATTAAAAAGAGAGCCCCGAGGCAAATGTACGGACATCCTTCACGGAAGATTTTCAATTATAACTTACTTAACTTGTGTAGCTAACTTGTGATGTTACTTTGATTACAAAGGTGGGATGTCATGTCACGTGAAAAGACGATAGCTTCTTTTTTGGTACACATTGCGATGTTCATATTATAGAAGACGAGACGTGCATGAGTTTCGCCTGATGCACTTGCATAAATCAGCCCTAGATTGTGTAAGAAAAACGTATTCATCGTTATCGTAATTGCTTACAAATTCTGCCCGCAGTAAGATAAAACCACTGATCTCTATGCAATGGATTAATCATTATATACATCTGACCTTTCCTTTTTAGGAAGTAGAGAGAAATGGATGGACAGATAAAAACGTCTATCAATCTGTATTACTCAAGTGTAGTGGGAGGCTTCGGACGTGGCTAGCCTATTGATACAGATGTCTCTAATTTTTATTCGCCAAGCTATTAAGCAATTCGGTGTGATGCTGTGTAGAAGAAGCCTTTTGGAGCAAGAAATATTGTAATGAAATCAATGATATACTAGCTGATGCCCGCGAATTCGTCCACGTGGGATAAAAACTATTCTATCTTTTAAGTTGGACCAAATGACAGATATTCACGAAGTTTGAACTAAATCGGTTCAGTAGTTTAGGAGTCCATTGAGGACAAACATTGTGACACGAGATTTATATATATTAAGATAAAAAGAAGAATGAAATAGAATGTTTACTACTTACATGCTTTTATGGATTCATATAGACAATGAACACGCGAGACTAACCTAATATAAGTTACGTACCTAAATCCGTATCTTCATAAAAAGGCCTGCGTGTTTTTTACGTGATACCAGATATAAAACGTGAACAAGTAGCTGTCTAGATATAAAATAAAATATAATTAAAGACCTGGCAAGTCTGTGACATTAATTTCCGTTCACAAAGTTTTGATACTATAGTCATGATGATTTGAAATAAATAAAAACTTCTTCAACATTTTTATATTATTAATAAATTTTCATTTTTTTTTCATAATATGTACAAGTGAATATTGTAAACAAGTCGCAAGGAGCTCGAATGCTTTAAATTCCAAAAGTCTTAAAAGGCAAATAATCCGTATGATTCAGTGGGCTGAGAAAACCTATTTTTAACCAGAAGCAGAGTTCTTATACTTACTTACCATTATTTAAAAATTCGTAACATGCACTGCTATATTCATGCAATGCTCAATATTTTCGGCGTAAACTTTTGGATTATAAAACTTTTTCGGCGTCATTTTGGGAGAACTACCGAGCGTTACAAATTACACGTTTTGCAACCCTTTGACGGAATGTTTCCGCGTGAACAACAATGTTAAATTAAACAGAGAAGTTATGAAGGCTTTTTTATATCAAAGAATGAAAAAAAAATAACAAGTGTGCATTGGTGTACAAGGGTGGGATTCGCCACTCCTTAGAAAAAATAAATCTGTAGTACTTAAGTACCTATATCTGACACTGCGGTAAAACCACTCGGGCTGGCTCAGCATAAAAGTCCTTCCGACAAGAAAAACTTTTTTTACACCTAAAAAATCGGGTTCCATCATTTTGTGGGGTCATGCTATAGGAATGAAAATTAAGATCTTTATTTTTCACACTGGCCTAACTTACATACCTTCTCTGTGCAGAACCTGCTTGGAGGAGGATGAAAATAGAATTGTCTGTGAGAACCGTGAGAGATGAAACTTGGACTTGTGGACTGGAGTGTCGGATCAGCGCGAGACCAACTCAGCGAAACTCCAAGATCCGCGCGACTTGGAAGGGCTCATCGGATTCTGGAGTGATCCAGCTAGTACCCGCATCGGCATCTCTACATGCAACGGGCGAAATAATCGGCCAATTGTGGATAAGTCTCAGAAACAGAAGTAGAAGAATTTACAAGCCCTTAAGAAAAGTCAATACTCTACCACCAAGTCCATAGAAGCAGGTTTGCTCTGAGAAAAACTGGTACGAAACTCGGCACAAATAGGAGGATGTAACATGTGAAACTTTCAAGAATGTTTGTACTTGTAATTTTTTGTAAAAACTCTATCTGATATACAGTAATTGTTCTGGCCTACGAGTTGACCTCTGCCCTTTATCCTTTTAATTTCCATTCATGTCAGAAATACCTATTATGGCAGTTATACGATGTACATATCACGGGCAAACAAAATACCCATTACAAGTTGCCGAATCGATTAAAAACAGATTGTTTGCAACTCTTCTCTCAAACAAAAGCGATTAAACGAGCTGACATTAGAAAGTACTCGTCCTTTACAAAGGTACAGAAATAACTGTGAGCCAACACCTCGTTAAATTACGTGTTTTATTGTATTTTTTGTATAAATCTCACAAAAATACGTCTTCAAATATTTTTCGGCCTGCCTAACCTAATTCAAAGCTGAGATGGAGCGCGTTTGCCTTGGAAATGCCTAATCACTCTAATGATTTAAGGTATCGAGATAGGTGGTGAGAAAGACATTGCCTGACAGTGTATTCCAGACCTTTGCAGTGCATATCAAGAATAACCTTCGTCGAATTTACCTTCGTCAAAAAGCCAGTTATATTTAGTGTCCACGAACGCACGAATGCCTGAAATATCAAAATTCCCGAATTCCGATCACTCCCGGGCCTGTATATCGGTTTCCGTGTTCATCAGGAGGCAGTACTGTCTTGAAATACGCACGGTTTTGCGCGTACCTGAATTAAACACGAGTTTGTAAAGGCAGTTAGCGCGATAAACCCGTGTATGTTTCAAGGCAGAAGAAGAAGGTAGAAGGCAGGGAGGTACTGCCTCCTAATGATTACGGAAACTGAAATACGCTTCCTGGTCGGGATTCGAATCCCCAGCCTCTTACGGGAGACAGAAGGACAATGTACCACTTAGTGCTAAATAGACCTAACATAAAATAAAAATAAAGAATGGTGGTCAGTGACAAAGAGACCAATAATAAAACTGACAAATTGCATCAACTTCACGCAACTCAATTAGCCAGGTCAGCCCTCACAAAGTCACGAACTTCGTGACAGTCCGCCATTGTTACAAAGTCGGCTTGTCTTATCAGTTAACATAGTTCGCGACCTTTGTATGTTGTGTCAACTGAGATTAACTTGACAAAGGGATGGGTCGATGTGGCCTGTGACGAATGATGAGTTCTGAATCTCAATTATTATTAGATTAAACTTGTTTTCACTTTGCGGAAGTCGGTTTTGCTGTTCCCCGTAGATTAAAATCGAGTTGGGTGTCCTCTCATGAAGGGGTTTGGTTAGAATAACCATGGTGGCCAATTGCGGGCTGGAGGGTTTCACATACTATTGACAAAATTATGGTGAACTCTTACACACGCAGATATCTTCACGGTGTTTTCTAGACACACGCAAACAAATAAGCAGGAGGGTACTTGATGTTAAGAGATCACTGCCACCCATGTACATTTGCAGCGCCGATAGAACTGCTAATGCCGTGTTTGTTTATCCGTCCCATCAATGGAATAACCCCATGTCTTCCTATAAATCACTGTTGCTGGTAACTGCTTTCAAAGTTAGCCATATGTGCGGAGAATGATCTGGCATAATAAGTCTTTGTTTGTTTGAACCGCAAGATGCCGAGTGAAGTGGCATCTTTATGTGGTTGATGTCCAGCGAACTCGAACGCTTTCCCCCATTTATGTGGTGTGGATACCAGCCCAGTACCCATGCAGCTTCCGTGTTTCTAGCCAAATAGGATCTGGGTAACTTTAAGTGAAGAATGAAGAGGCATTTCCTAGGCAAGCACGCTTCATCCTAGATCTCATCATTGCTGTCCGTCTGACATTATTGCAGTCAAACGCAAATCCTATCCTATCCTATCAGTTATTAAAAAAAATATGGTGGATCTTCCAATCACTATCTATGACTATCTCATAGAGCTTGTACTTTTTTAGATGAACGCGTATGTGTTTTATTGAGATGTTCAAAGCAGAGCCATTGAAGCTGCGATATTATACGAAATACTCGTATCCTACAATTTCCATTAGATATCGCGTATCGAATTCTATTTGGAATAAATATTGGAATACTCCGTATGTGGCCGTACTAGTTTTTATTTGATCTTGGAACCTGTTCTCGAGTTTACAATTTGTTTTATGGCTGTTGTCTGTGAATTTCAGTTTTTAGAGACACCTTTGTCATCCTTTATCGTAAGCCAGTCGTTGCTTCTGGTTTTGAAGTATATTAGTTGCTCTGATTCCCAAGGTACGGGTCACCCAGTTTGGGATTCAAGGCTTTATTTTATTTTGATGTGATATTTATTTAGCTAGAAAATAAAATTTCTTCATTGTTGCTGTACAAAATTATATGCATAAGCAATTTACAAACATAAAAAAGCTAAATACTGGAAAGTTTGTTCTTTGGAGAAAGAAATCTGTGGACGACACATTTCTTTCTCTAATATAAAACTAACTGACCCGGCAAACGTTGTTTTGCCATTAGGGATATAAAAAAATTAGCTTACGATCTATAGCTCTTAGATCTACCGAACATACACAAAAAAATTTATAACAATCGGACGAGCCGTTTCGGAGGAGTTTGGTCAGAAAAATTGGCACGAAAATTTTATATTAGAAGATATACCCACATGAATATAGGCTAGTCAGAAGACTTTCAAATTCTAGGTAAGTATTACAAAGCGTTGCATAGCAGTATATTGGGTATCAACATCCTCAAGGAGTAGAATTTTGAAGTATTTCAGTGTTTCAATTTTTTTCAGACCATATAAATTACGGTAGTAGGTATTTAGCAAAACAGCTACAACTTCATCCATTAAAGCAATATGGAAACAAAATCATTAAAGTAAAATATGTGACCGTCATTACTTCGTCGGCCAACTTGAATTTAAAATTTATTGCGCCCTAAGTATTATACCCTCGTAATAAGCTGGTTACATAACAAACTCATTCTCCAGTCAGTCCCGGGGCACCCCTCAACTATTATTATACGTTAAACATTGTACCCGATAGGGTACGTAAAATGTTAGGTAGATAGGCCAAAGGATAGGCTATGTAAAGGTTAAATTATCTTACGACTTAAGGCACTATCTTACGTTCTAAGAAAATGGCACAAAAAATACGATTGTAAAAAATTATCATATTTTATTACTTATAGGGATTTATCTCATAACTTTTACTCTGCAACAATTAAATTCCAGCAATTCATCTTTTTCAAATAATATATTTTTAAGCGTATTTAGCTTTTAAAAATGTTATTTATTTTAAGCATTAAAAGGTCCATAATTACAGACGAACAAGAAAGTCCTAAATAGGTTCTGTAAGCATTTACAAATACTTACAGAACTCTAAAAACGGAAAAAAATGGCTGAAGAATTTCCTTTGTTATGGATATACAGGGTGCTCTGCAAACTACCCGCTCCGTCTAACAGCCAACAACGCACTTACATAATTAAAACAAACAGCCTTTGCTCTAAAACTTTGCACTTGGCTTTATATTTTTAGCGAAATATAGGTTTAAATTTTAACTAACTTAACGCCGCATAACAGTTAGTTTACTTTTAGGTACTCCGTACTCGTTTCTTTAATCTAAATGAAAATTTCTGGAGAGGTTCAAGAGACTTTTTTCTATTATAAAAAACAGTGATTAAAAATTATCAGGATTTCAGGGAACCACATCTGCCCAAAGCCCCATGTCAGATACAATAACTGACGTGGACAGATGTGACCTAACATTACGTAAACGTTTCGCTCGTCTCACCATTCTTTGAAAGTAAAAAAACTACTTTTTACTCTTCTTTTAGAGCTTTCTAGAAAGAATAGTATGCTTCTAATGCTCGTTTTCACCGACAACCTCTTTAATTCAAAGGACACCTAAGCCCTTATTAGGTGACAGTTATTGTAAGAGAACATTGTTACCAGTGACGTAGGTGTTTTAGGATTCCGTACCTCAAGTGCATAAAAAAATACAACCCTTAAGGGTCCTGTGAACTACCATGTCTCCCATACAAACGTAATACCAAAATAATTTGTAATTCGTGTATATTTCGATCATGTTGTGGTGTTATTCGGGTTCGTATAGTAATAATCTATGCTCCTGGCCATATCTGGTTCCGAAATACTGTTGTTAAACGAAATTGCAAACGAATTTAGTTTTGCTTATTTGTTTTGTAATAAAAACAACACTATCTCACGTCGCATTAGTTCAGGAGCATAGTTTTTACTGTCCAGCTAAAGAAAAACACCAGTTAATAAAAAAAGTTACAAGTTTTCACTCATAATTTTTGGTATTACGGAACTCGACCAAAGTTATAAAAATTTTGACCAAAAGGCTATTTGACAACATTGAAAATATACCTGAAATTGTGGTAAATCTCACTAATAACAACGTAAATAAGCATATTTCACTTTATTTTAATCAAATATATGTATATTTTTCAGCAAAATAAGAGTTTAATAATGTTATAATTTTTGATATTTTACCTGTGACAGGAACGCCCTGTGATTGGTTGCAACTCTGGTGACGTCACACTCGAAAATTTGCGGGAAAACAACAGCTTTTTGTACTGATTTTTCTGAGTGTTTTGTTTGGCGGGCGTTTTATTTTATCTTTTAGCTATTTAAACAGTAATTTTCTGGTTAACTTTATAACTAAACATACTAAGGAAATAAATAATTAAGTATTTCAAATCGCAGAATGGAATCAAATTTTGTGCGAGCTGATAATAGCAACCTACCTAAGGTAGATGCTTTTATGGTTGCACTTTACTTTAAGAATAATGCTGATTATTATGGCGCGGAACTGAAAAACATAAAAACAGCAATGTAAGTACCTACCGCGAACATATTAGTCCTTCCTTTATTTATTATAATCATTAATCATTATTTCATTAGGGTTCCATACCAATTTGGTAAAAATGGAACCCTTATGGTGAGACTTTCTCCGTCCGTCCGTCCGTCCGTCCGTCCGTTCGTCTGTAATAGTTTTAGGTAATAGTGACCCAACGCCATTGCAATCATAAAACATTAAAAATTGTTTTTATTTTCATTTAAAAAGGGGGGAAAACCGGGGCTTAGAATTTTCAAAATGAGATAACAATATTGAGTGGGGTATCATATGAAAGGGCGTTACTTGTGTATTCTAAAACCGATTTTTATTTATTTTTAAGCCCGATAGTTTTTGATTTATTGAGCAAACTGTCGAAAAAAATACCGTTCCTCCCCCTTATCTCCGAAGTTTATAGATCGAAAAATCTGAAAAAATTATGATCAATAGGCATTAATGTATATTTTACAGGAAAAATAAAATCATCTGCCTAACTTTTATACTTTTTCTGATAATAACTATAATCCGCCAAAAACAAAGTTACGTTTGCGGTTTTCCAACAAAAGTACCTACATGTGAATTATACTTGTAAATTCATGAACAAAAGTGATTCTTTCAATGTTTTACTTCTTTTATGGTATGGAAACCTCGGTGCGCGAGTCCGACTCGCACTTGGCCGGTTTTTTTAGTTTATGTTGACAAATACTCAGGAAGTTCATGGGAGTTCGGTTTATCATGGTACAGACACAAACACTTTTTGAGGGTAATTTATGGAGGTATTTGTACATAATGAGGTACTACACAGCATTTGTACACCATTCTTTCTGTTAAAATATATTAATTTTTATTAAATTTAAAGAAAAGCGAAGAAATTCAACTAAACTGTACGATACTGTAGTCTGTTTATATGCGTTTGACAATGTGTGACGTCACGAGTCCGATGACAAGCGCCATTACAAAATTGGCGTTTTTGGCGCGGTTTTGAAAATTGAAATTTTAAAAGTGGTTTTTAAAGGGAATTACATTAAATTTCCGCGAAATATCAATGTAATGTGCTTAATAGGTAGTAATAAATTCTTTAAAATCATTTTCAAAATTTAGTCAAATAGCCTATTGATTCTATTTTATTTTAAAAAATATTTCCGAACCAAATATGGCCAGGAGCATAGATTATTACTTTATGAATCCGAATAACACCACAACATGATCGAAATATTCACGAATTACAAATGATTTGGTATTTTGCATTAACGGAGACATGGTAGTTCACAGGCCTCTTAAAAGATCACTTTGTTGTCAGTCTGGGCAAAATGTCCCAAAAAAATACCGTCGTCGTTGTCCGATTGTCAAATTTAGCGATTGTCGGTGGAAACAAGCATAAATCTACTATTGTTTTTGCATGCGTCATGTACTTTTCGGGAAAAAAGGGGCAGAAAACACTTATCCCACAAAATGACTCACATTTATTTGATGACTACGATTTAGATTATGGCGATGGTAGGTGATAGACCAACGGTGTTTTCATCATTAGTTTTTATCTGGACCATATTGTAATAAATATAATAATTAATATTGTAATAAATATAATAGTTAATTGCATATTGTAACAACCAGGCAGGCAAAAGGGAGCAAATGCAAACATTAAAAGTAGATTAAGGAAGTAAGTAAATTAGTCTTTTGTAAGCAGAAAATTGGAGTAACATAGTAAAGGCATTCGTAAGTAAATTTTTAAAGTTCAAATGCATAGTTAACCACGGAAAAATCGATGAAAATCACATTAAGCAACAACTGTAAACTCGTTGAATTAACCTTCAGATCTATTCATGGCGTGTTGTCTATTGCCTAGGCCTTGCTTAGGTCAGATAAACAGCGCCTAATGCCTAGACACGGTTTAATTAACATTTAATGTAGGCCGTAAAATACTTAAGTAAATACTCGTATCTAGTTCTTGCACTCGACTCCACCAAAAGGATTACTAAATGTTTTTAATCAAGATAGGACGTATGTATATAATTGTTCCATATACTAGCCTATGGATGATCCGGATGATGTTTAGAAAAATATATTGAAGAAACCTGGATGCCTGCAGGTTCTAAGCAACTGGTATTTAGTTGCTATTCCTAAAAGACCAAACACACGACCCTGAATATGACGCCGTAGTTTTAATTAATAGGCTATCGAGTGCTGCAGTACTAAACTAGTAGGTCGCGTGAGGGCGCGGGCCACATGTGGCCCGCGTGCCGTCTTCCCCCCTATTTGCCTTCCAACTTTTAGCTTCTTCAACATCCGCCATACATCTCTATGGAAAAATAAATTCCGCCATTTTGATTTTTATTTCTATCCATCGAATAGACCTTCGGGTCCTGATCACTTCTTGTCCAGAAACCGTTCTTCCATCTTTTATACTTTCCGAAATATTGGCGAAATTCGTTTGGCCGCCATTTTGAATCCGCCATATTGAAAATTTTTTCAGCTAACTGCCAATTGAATGACATTTCGAGTGACATTTGGTCGACCACCCCCCACCTATCTTCAATACCCTAGCTGTGCTCTTCACCCGTCTCCGAAATCCTCAATCATCAGCTCTCTCCGTATTTTTCCTCCGAATGAATTTTTCCCTTCTATACGAAATGGTCATTGAAAAAAATTTTTTTCATACAAAATTGTTCAGGAGAGGTGATCAATCAGTGAGTGAGTGAGTGAATCAGCACGAGTAGCTATATATATAGTAATAATAATCAATGAGTTTGTTAATTATTATTCTAGATTAATAATTAATATAATAATATTATCCAGTTAAACAACATTACATCAAAATAAAACTGAATTTTCATTTGTAAACAATTATTTTATTCAGTTAATTCAATTGTAATTAAGCATTGTTTTTGGGCCGTCTCGGATTATGTCTATTAACCGGTATATTGCGTAGTTAATGATACATTTTGAGTGGCTCGTTAACCTTACACGTTTATGTATCTTTGTTTAGAACACACACAGTTACATGAACCGGAATTAATGAGCTAAAACGGTTATTTAAGGTAGTTATTTTTAGTGACGTGTAGGTTAAAAAATATAAAGACAATTGATTTTAAATTTAAACATGATTTATTTTGAGTCTTTAGTCTAAATCCTCTCAGAATAGAAACGCAAATGGAAGAAATTCTCTATAAAAAAATTTCCCAAAGGTTGCTCCAAAATCTCCGTATTTCTAATTTTTTTCTGAAAATGAAATGGATGTAATTATAATTTTTATTTTAATGTGTCGGTAATAATTATAATTAATAATATCTAAAAACGCTCTACGGTGAACTGTTGATAACTGGCTTATTTATTAATTAGATAAAACATCGTTTTTCTGTTATATTTTTCGCAATGCTGTCTGTCTCATCAACCAACGTGCTTGGAAGAGAAGTTCCTATTATCAAGTGAAGAAGCAGTAGGGAAGAATGGAGAAGTGTTCGATCCTCTCTCTCTCTCTCTTATGAGATAGAGCAGCGATAAATAAAATTAATACTTCTGTGCAAAGAGAACTTATGTATTAACTTTGCTTTGAGAAGTGAAAACTTTAATAGTTACGTGAGGTGTCAGTTACGGTAACATGTATGGTGTCGGTTTTGGAAAGCGTCGCGAGTTCCATGGTTTTTTCCCATCCTACTTACAAGGTATCAATTTCCAAATAAACTTCACGTCCGTAATGGAAGGAAGCTGCTATATAATTATTTTGACCTTCAATGTCGCGAATAAAGGTAACATTGTTCCGGCTAACAATAAAAATGGGACAATGGACGCCTACCATTATGAAAGTGCCAAACAGGAAGCAGGTATTTTTGCCGTAATTTATTGTACAGTTTCATTTTATGTTCAAAAATATGTATTCGAAATAATAAATTGTAACAAAAAATATTTTTATTTTAAAAGACGCGACCGCCAAATTTTCCAGGTCAACCATTGACACCTATACTATAGACCCGGCGGACCGCGCGAAAAAATGTCGCCAGTTTATGGGTGTCATTAGTACCAACAGTATAAGGCCACGCGGTAGTTCGGTCAGCGGCGGCGGTGTGTATTTTGACAGATGACGCTACTGTTTGCTTGTATGAAGAAGGTTTACGTAAAATTTCGGATCGGCCTATTTTTACTATTCTTATCTATTAGGTCAACGCAGTTCCAGTGTTCTGGTTCCAGGCTGTTCATCCACTGTTCACCGGGACGTCACCGAGAAGATTATTGACACCCCTTCGTCACTGGCGCGGTGTGCTTCCGGAATGAAATGAAATGAAATGAAATGAAATATCTTTATTTCACATAGGCCTAATATATAGGCGCTTGTAAATGGTCCTTATGATATTTGTCACATTTGTATGGCGATAACTCCAAGTCGACTTAAAACTAAGTTTACGAGGGTTCCAACGCGCCCTGCACTGAGAATTTGGAGCATCCAACTATTTAAATCTTTAGCTGTACGATATTGATATTTCCAAGCGACGCAGACGCCTTGACGTCGACCGGTCTTTGAGGATTAAAGATATAAGAAATATTCAAGGCGACCGATTTCAAATCCCTTACCGAAGAAACACTATTGCAAATTTCTGGATTTGGTCTCCACGCTCAAGGCCCGCGATAGAGCGGGTCGGTCAGAGTGGGGGGTGTTAGGTTATTTTTGTTACGGAATTTCTGGATTCGGTCTCCACGCTCAAGACCCGCGATAGAAGCTATGCAATAGCTTAAAAATTGTGGAAAAAATAAGTTAAAAGTTAGCTGCGGGCAATCTATACGAATTAAGTATTAACCCATACGTTGTATAAGAAAATTTACGATTTGTAAGGTTCTAGAAATCTTTTTATGTACGTGTATTTCAAGTATTCTCTAGTATTGTAGTATTCTTCTACAAAATCCAATACTACGGAACATCAAAGTAAACGCACCGGGGGGACCTCTCCAAAAAGCGGAAAACCGGTTTGTATTCTAATAGCAGCGCGTGCCGAAATTTCCAGCGTGTGTAGTTCTGACGTTTTCGCGGATATTGGCCCGGTGTGGCCATAAAGAATCGATATGCGGACTCGCTTTGAAGTTTGATGGAATTTGCCTGGATAGTGACACAAGCATTCATTAACGCATACATTTTTAGGCTCCGCCCTGAAGCCGGATTTTTAAGTTGTCAAAACTGTAAAATGGCGTTAATGTATTCGAAATGTATGAAGCGCGACGCCATATTTGAAATTTTTTTGGCTTCAACATACGTCACATCTTTCCCGTCCTCTAAGCGTAGCGAATTTCTTCATTGATAGGGATACAACGAATGTGGAAAATGTTTGACTTAAAGGACATGAATCTAAAGACATGAATGCTTTGGCAGACTCAGACGGTTATGAGCTATTTTTAGTGCTGTGTAGGTACATTAAAATGTACATAAAGACAATTGATTTTAAAACGTAATTTACTTTGGTTTCTATAATCTCAATTCGCTTTTAGGCAGAAACACGATCGGAAAAAAAAAATCGATAAGTTTTCCCAAGCGTTATTCCAAATCCCAGTTTTTTATTAATTTTTATAGGAAACTACAATGGATTTTTATTTTTATTTATGTTGGTTATGATAATAATTTCAAAAAACGCTGACTAATAAACTTTTGATAACTTGTTAATTACTACCTATTTACTGATAGAACTGATATAGATTTATGAAATCGGTTAAAATAAAAATATAGAGCCTACTTTTCTAGCAAAATACTCTACAACCTACAATAATGGAAACTCGAAATAAACCAAAAATAACTCCAATTAAGTACAACATAAGGCCGAGTTATAACGCAGTTTAATGAACTCGTAACTCAAGGGAATGTGACTTTTATGTGCTGAGCCGTCGGTGTCATATTCAGCTGAGATTTAAGCACCTTAATTATATTTGTATTAACCTCAACTCGAGCAGAAAATGAACAGTTCCTACTTAATTCTAAAAAAGTCAAATATTTAAACAAGCGAATAATTAAAAAATTAAAAGAAAACACGACTGCCCTTTGGTAAAACATCTTTTTCCAAAAAAATATAGCCTATGCTACTCGGGACGATGTAAGGAGTCTAACGATACCCCATATGTTCTGTATGTATGTATGTTCTTCATTCCAAGTTATGGTGGAATAAAGAAACTCACATATACATACATGAACCCTAAAAAAATTACACTCCTTTTTTGGGTAGTCGTGTAAAAAACCGTCCAAGTGCATGCCAGTCCACAAGCAGCTTGCAAACCCGCAGTAAATAAAAATCTTTACTTTTCACATACACCTAAATTATGCGCTCTAATGAAAAGTTAAAACTTTACCGCCAGGTTCGGAAGGCATTCTTGCACCGAGAAGAACTGGCAAGAATTTCGGGTTACTCGCGTAGGTTTCCATAGTTGCACTTCAAAAAACAATCTCATCTTTGTTTTTAAGCCACTCTACATGTTAAGCCTACTCAGCCGTGACAAATTGCCTCTTAATTCGTCATTATTGTATTTATATTCAGGTAAAATACAAAAAAAATTGACCTAACTTTTTATGAATTCTTTTTTAAATGTGCAGCAAGTGCTAAAAGTCTATTATCGGAACCAGATGGTAAAACTATACACCCAAGAATATAGTAATTGTCTCAAACTGCAAAACACTCATCTAAATATATAAAAATTAATCGCAAAATGTGTTGGTAACTCAACGACGCCTGAACCAATTTAGCCAATTCTTTTCAAGGATGGTTTCTACGGCGCGAAAAATTCGAATAATTGCCGGAAATACCCTAAAACAGCCCTTGCCCTTTTATTTTTCCCATGCAAACCTCTTTTCTTTTGCCCCGACTATAAAATAGGCAGGAGCAAAAAACTGCCACAATAAAAATCTTTTTGACAGGACGAAGTCTGTCGGGTCCGCTAGTATCTAACAAATATTAATTTCATCAATTCGTGCGTGGGATTAGGACCATAATAATTAATTGATCAAGAGACAAGTCGAAATCTACCAATTTTATTACTCGTAATCTTCGTGAAACACGCTAGGCCGTCATTACTGTGATGTCCGAGTGCTTAAACGCTGGTAACATTTGGCCGGTAATTTGGTGAAGCCTTTTGGCCAGGGACCTCTCAAAATTAGGGCGTTTATTGACGAGCGAAATCGACATCTTTTAAGTTCGGATAGTGCTAAAAATAACTGGAGATGTCGTTATTTTCCTTAAATTTGACCATACAAGATATTATGTTATCTTTTTGATGAAATATCATACTTATCTTTCTACATTCTCGTGTCACAAAATGTAACAAAATGGCTTGACCGATTTTTATGAAATTTTTTGTGTAGGTTCGTATTCGATAGGTCTGGGGGGCTACCACCGTGGTTTAAAGAAATATTATTGTAATATGGTATTGACATTTTCATACAGTGTCAGTATGGAAATTTTAAAACAATATTACAATAATATTACTTTAGGTCACGGTGATAGGCCCCCTGAGAAATACGCCGTAAACTGTTTTTCATACTTTTAAGAAATAATAATTAATCGGCAAATAATAGGTTACTCACTCACACTGCACCACTGAACCGATTTTGCTATAATTTGGAATGGTGATCATACCACTGTTTAATACATTGGCTATTTTTACTTTATAAAATTCACGGATTCAGTGGATTTTTTATAAGCCTTCATCAAAAAGACTATTTTAATAATAATAATAATAATAATAAATACACTTTATTTGCACCACACAAGAAATTGTACAAAACAGAAATACATAAAACACTAATTTTAGGCACAAAAGGCGGCCTTATCGCTTAGCAGCGATCTCTGCCAGGCAACCTTGAGAAAAGGAAAACAAAGGAACTAGATTTTGCAGGTGGTGAAGATTTATAAACTATATACATACAAATAATTACAAACTAATACATAAACTAGGTTAAACAAATAAACAAAGATATTCAATACATAATCATCAAACTATAAACTAATATATACACTATAATAATATAATGTCCACTAATAAGGACAAGATAATATGAATAAATAACAGTCATCATTTGCATCAACTAGGTACTCAAATAGTGATCTTTGACCGCATTCTTGAAAATGTACAAAGATGTATTTTCTGCAGTTTCCCAGATTTTGAGCTATCGAGAACCAATAATATGAAGTAAATGAGTATTTTTGACCTAAGTTTTTTTTTATGAATAACATGGAAACTTATTGCCTTAAGCCTACGATGTATAGTCCACTATTTGCAAAAACTAAATAAAATTTATTTTTTGCGTCCTGATGCGAACCTGAAGGTTGATGGAAAGTCCGTAAAAACGACAGAGAACCCATTTTATTTCCCCACGAGGAGCGAGTTAAAATGTTTAACTATAAGTCATACGTCTTGTACAAGGGTAAAACATAACTCGTGGCTATTAGTGTATCTAATATTTTTTCCTTACGATATCGTAAAAGAGGTATTATAGTCTGTTTGCTGCAGACTCTGCAATAATGTTCCATCAATATCACTTTGAGAGAGAGGTAAACAGTTTTTCTTCCAAAATGAGATAAAATTTAGTTTTTTTAGTTCAAAATTTCCACAAATTTCCAAAATCCAATCAAAATTATAACCGTTACCTAATGCTAGAATGTAAGGATTAAAAGTAAGAATCAAGGAGGAATACCGGTAATTTTCATAAATTGCTAACTCCCGTATGATAAACAAATTAATTTTCCTAGTAAAGTTTAACAAACGAACGATAAAAAATTACTTCTAAATTTCCCTCCTGTTCGCAGAGTATTAAATTGATAATTAAGACGAGTCTAAGTGAGTGGAAAATTATAATAATATACCTACGATAAGGTTAAGATAGTATAATAATATAATTTATGTACCTACACGAAATTAAGAAGCTTTCCAATTTAACTTTACCTTGAATTCGGCTCTAAGAGAGATGAAATCGAAAGTCTAAAGTTTAATGGAATATTTTGAAGATCAAGGTCACTTGTTACGAAATAATGAGTCTCATCTATAAATATATGTATGTTATATGTAAACATATAAGAAAAAGGTCTATTAAGGCACAGCTTAAACAACAGGTTGATATTTTAAGGACCCTGTTCGTATTATTGCATCTAAACAGATTGTAATTGAGTGCAACTGAAGACCTTTTAAAACCAAATAAATGTCTCGATAGTGTGACTCCTGCTAACCCGTGCTTGAACACATTCCTCAATTTGGTAGAAAACCAGTGATAAATCTTGAAAAGGGTTTGAGATGACTCGAAGATTATTCAATAGCATATTACAAAAACAGTGTAATGTATAAATGTACTGGAAGTCCGTAAATTAAACCCTTTGCCCATTTCACTTATTGTATAATCCGACTTTTTTTGCAGAGATGGCGTCTTTGAACACCAATAAATTACTCGCAAATGGCTGTCTGTAACTATAAATCTTGTGGAAACTCATCTTATTTATTGTAAGGATCTGTGTGCTGATTCTGTATCGTTCACTTAGTTAGTTAGTAACCCAAACTGGGTTATTAACTAAGAAAACGGAGGCAAAAATCCTATTTTTGTATTCTTTTTGTACAAGATAGCAACTAGCATGGTATACTGATATGATACCATACCGACCTAGGTTGGTAATTTGTGCAAAAATAGGATTTTTGCCTTCGTTTTCTTAGTTAATAACCCAGTTAGGGTTACTAACTAACTAAGTGAACGATACAGAATAAGGCCCCAGCTCACACTGACAACGTGTCCCTAAGTAGTAAAATGGTCACAAAATCAAGCAATGTTTTATTGGAAACAATCTTGTCACATATATTTAACAAATCTTTTTAAACCCCACGGAGTCCACTATTTATAAAGGATTGGGAAAAGAAGATAATTTTCCCTATAATGGCTGGTATACATAAGTCGTTTATTTGCTTGATATTTCCTATACACAGAAGCGTAGAGAAGGAATGTAGAGCTTGATAGAATTTTGTTATATGGGAATGATAAAAACTAATTAATTAATTTTGATTTATTATGATTGGCGGCTGAATGGCGTAGCGATAGCGATTCTGCCGTCTACGTAGGAGGTCGTGGGTTCGATTCCCACAACTGTAAAATGTTTGTGTCACAAGCATTAATGTTTTCCAGAGTCTGGGTATTTTTCAATTTATTGTAGTTATGTATATGAAATTTTATGTAATCATCAGTAATCTAGTACTTAACACCAGATATCGCTTACATTGGGGATTTATTGTGATATGTGTAATGCCCTGATATATTTATTTATTTAATATTCCTAAAATGGCTATCGGCTAGTGTGAAGCTTCTCTAATCGGATACTTTGGTGAAATTAAATAAATCAGTGAAATGTACTAGCAAATGGTTGTTTGCGCTTGTTTGTAGAACACTTTTTTTCCTGTTTATCCTCTATTCCACATACATTAGATATAACTTCGAAATCTTTTTGGAATTTCAGATTCATGTTTTCTTTGTAATCGTAAATTTTTGTAATAGACAGTAAGTATTTGGTATTTTATTTTTTGTAAAAAAAATTTTGGAAATAAAATTGATGTATGTACCTACTCCAATATATTTTATTCTACATTGACTGAAAAACTGGTCAATAACATATGAAAACAAGAATTTTTTTGTAAATTTTCGCGACTGTGTGCGTGTTTCAATTTACAGCCAGATGCTGTTTGCGTGTTTGAAGCTTTGAGCATATTTACTGACGCAGATGCCGCGAGGTGAATAATTCATATCATTTCACTGCTAAGAAGCTCCATGGGTGATTACTGCTTACATTTATATTGAGCCTACGCGAAATTGAAATATCATGACGAGATATTAACTAACTTGTATCAAATATTAATATAGTTACTATTTACGAGCGTCTAAAACGATTCTATTATGAAATGAAATGAAATGAAATGAAATATCTTTATTTCACATAGGCCTAATATAAAGGCGCTTGTAAATGGTCCTTATGATATTTGTCACATTTGTATGGCGATAACTCCAAGTCGACTTAAAACTAAGTTTACGAGGGTTCCAACGCGCCCTGCACTGAGAAGAAGCCCACAACAAACTCAGCCGGGTTTTGTTTTCTGTTATCACCACTTCACAAAAGCTTTTAAAACTAATTGAGCTAGTATAATTACAGCAGTTCATTCATCCCCAAGGATTTGATTCTTGTAAGTAATCCTTAATACTATAGTAAGCTTTATTAATGAGCTTTCGTTTTACAGCGACTTTGAACTTATTGAGGGATACGTTTAATATTTCATTAGGGAGTTTGTTATAAAAGCGTATCCCATTGCCTTTAAATGATTTATTTATTTTCTCTAGTCTTGTTTTATGAACTATAAGTTTATTTTTACTTCTAAGGTTGATAGCATGGAGATCGCTTTTCTTAACAAAGTAATTATTTGTTTCTGATTGATTGGTCTAGGGTATTCTAGATCCTAATGACATCCGTTTTCCGTCAAGAGTAAATACGCATTTTCTAGGCAAGCGTGCTCCACCTTAGACTGTATCATCACTTTCCATCTGGTGTGATAATATTCAAGCGCTGGCCTATGTAGTTAAAAAACAAGTCAAGTGCGAGTCGGACTCCCGCACTGAGTGTTTCGGGGGGAACGGTATTTTTTCGACATTTTTCCCTATAAATAAATAACAGTCAGGTAAAAAAACCTCTAAAACCAAAGTCAGGTTTGTGGTTCGTTATCAAGAGTATATGTACGTTAAAGTTTTTTTTCTTAATAATAAAATGCTTTATTACTCCAAAAACTTAAAATTAAACATCTTCATTTACATTTTCATTTATATAATAGTTCAGTAAAATGAAAAGGATTATTTTAAAGTTACACTTGTTATTTAGTATAGAACCCTCGGTGCGCGAGATCGACTTGCACTTGTGCGGTTTTTCTCTATTTAGTAGAGCTTTTTTTGCACCCTTATTTTTTTTAGTTTCTGCCAAGCTTAAGCATTTTTTGTACGTTTGCTTTCGTCGTTCGGTCATTTTAATCTTTTCAGGGAGTATACTTATGAAAATTCAATGATATATTTGATCAAAATATTGGTTAGAACTAAGTTAAAGCACGGTTCCTTCAAGACCGATAATAATAATAAGTCATGTACAGCTTTCCTAATCCCTAATTGTATCCTGTTTAAAGCCGAAAGTTCTATATTACTATTATATCACCATAATTTTCACACGACGTTCATTCATCAACAAACGAATATTTTTATAACATGTTTTAATATTACAGAAATTTAAATATATGTACATAAAAAGATTTAAAAGAGAAATAACAGATTAAAAACTAGGTTATAAATTTTAAAATTAATTTTATAACTGTATTTAAAATAAATCATTTTTTCATTTTGATTTGAATGTGCCCCACCCACTGCCACTTCAGCGTCGCTTTGCCCACAGCTATGTCGGTCAAAATGTGCAGTGTACGCGAATGAAACAAACTCGCGTAAATTATGAAACTAATTAGATATTATTTCTGGCGGCAACATTTCGGGGCGCGCGCTGAAAGCCATTACAGTCCACCACAGGGGTCCTCGGTTGGGCACTCTCGCGTGCACTCATAGTTTATACAATATGATTTATACTGTTTTTCTTCTAGTAATTTAACCATGAATTTGTCTGTTTTGAAACTACTTTTTCGGGCGGTACGGTGGAAAACGAAACGAAAATCCTGACACGATGCTTTCATTTTATTCTTTTCTACGTTACTAGTACTTCCAATTTTCAAATATTACGTTTACTTGGGATGTGTAGGAATTTAAAATTTTTATAAAAAATTCGAAGAAAGATAATGTTTTGTAGCGTGGTGAGGTTTGAACCAAGACTTCAAAGATAATAATATGTACCTGACGCTGGAACTGATTAATAAAGAAGCTACGAATTTTGCAATCTGTATTTGATGAACGACTTTTCAAATCGCATGTCACTATGTCCACTATGTCCAACCGAATGTTCCACGAAGTCTTGGAATACTCAGGCACCCTTTTTTTGTTAATCTTTATTTAATCAGCTATTGTGTGTTTGATATAATGTGTGTATTAGACCAGCTTGAATTTTAAAATTTCTAAATTATTTCAACAACCTTTGCTATTTGACTCAATCTGTCATGCATAGCTCGGTAATGCATAGTTCTAAGAAACTTAAAAAAAACCGGCCAAGTACGAGTCGGACTCGCGCACCGAGGGTTCCATACCATAAAAGAAGTAAAACATTGAAAGAATCACTTTTGTTCATGAATTTACGAGTTAAATTTACATATAGGTACTTCTGTTCGCGAACCGCAAACGCAACTTTGTTTTTGGTGGTTTATTGCTATTATCAAAAAAAGTATAATAGTTAGGGAGTTGATTTTATTTTTCCTGTAAAATATACATTATTGTCTATTGATCATAATTATTTCAGATTTTTCGATTGGTAAACTTTGGAGATAAGGGGAACGGTATTTTTTTCGACAGTTTGCCCAATAATTCAAAAACTATCTGGCATAAAAATAAATAAAAATCGGTTTTAGAATACATAAGTAACGCCCTTTCATATGATACCCCACTCAATATTGTTATTTCATTTTGAAAATTCGAAGCCCCGGTTTTCCCCCCTTTTTAAATATAATTAAAAACAATTTCCAAATTTTTACGATTGTTATGACGTTTGGTCACTATTACCTTAAACTATTCTAAATTTCAAGTCGATAGCTTCGATAGTTACTGAAATAATCGAGTGTGACAGACGGACGGACGGACGGACGGAGAAAGTCTCACCATAAGGGTTCCATTTTTACCAAATTGGTATGGAACCCTCAAAAAGGGGTAAGAATAATGTCATATCCGATCGACAAATTTATCACGTGATTTATTGAAGACAACTGTCATTTTCAAATATTTTTTGGCTAAAACTATTCATGTTTTGTCTGCTGATGCTGGAAAAGTTAACGTCAAGGTTTGCTAACAAAACCTTGTCATTGAGACCAAGAAGGTAAGAAAAGAGATTTAGATTTTCAGTGTATTAAAGTGGGCCTGAAATTTTTCTAAAACAGAACATACTTTTTCCAAGCATCTCATTAATATTGCAGGCTGTTTTTCGAAATATCGTTCGTAAAGGCTAGTTTAGTTAAATGTCATTAATTAAGGCATAATGTAGAGCGGTTAAAAATAAATTAATTTAGGTGTACTTACCTAACAAATAATCTTTTAAATATAATCAGAATTTAAATGCTGATTTATTTTTAATAGATAAAAGTTTATGCAGTTCACTTAAATTTGTATAGGTATAGGTAATATAATTTTTTATAAATTGGATACTTATTTCTACTATTTCGAGAAACGAATTTCGTCTCCTGAACTAATTAATCAGCTAAAAAAATTATTAACTCGTTAAAATAAATATTGCTTACCCTGTCCAAAATTGTTCCGAACCAAAAACCTAATTAATAACAAAAGAACACTAACACCAATGCACTTAAAACCACTGTTAGTCTAAACTCTGTACTTTTAATACCGCGATCTTATTTAACACGGGGTAGTTTAGACCTTAGAGGGCCGTGTTACCTCAGGGGTGGTTTTGGAGCGACTGAGGGTTGCAAAGGTTCCCGCGCATCGCTGTACGAACTTTTGTTACAAAGTATTTCTCATTTCGCGCTTTACTACGTACTCGTATGTTACGTTGTTCTCACGAAGCTGGATTTCATAAAATTACTAGGTGTTTTACGAGAACAGTTTTATGATTTTTCGCACTTTATTGCTTTCATAATCGGATCGGTAAATTCTTGTGTTCATAAATTCGGTGACTTTGTTTGTTTTACCATTACCATTGGTATAAACACAAACGTTGTTTTTATTTTTTATATTCGAATTTTTAACATTTATTATAAAGAATCCTCATCTGATCTCCGGCGAACTCAAACGAAACTTTTTTCTTCCAAGTTTCTGATACGTACCGCTAAGATGTGGGACAACCTTCCAGCTTCTGTGTTTTCAGCCAATTATAATCTGGGTGCCTTCAAAAGAACAGTGAATAGGCATTTTCTAGGCGAGCGCGCTCCATCCTAGACCTCATCATTTCTGTCCATCAGACATGATTGTAGCACAGCACAGCCTATCAATAATAAAAAACCAGCCAAGTGCGAGTCGGACTCGCGCACCGAGGGTTCCATACAATAAAAGAAGTAAAACATTAAAAAAATCACTTTTGTTCATGAATTTACGAGTTATATTTTACAATAGCTGACCTGGCAAACGTTGTTTTGCCATTAGGGATATAAAAAATAGATAAATTGAGATTTAAACTATCCTATCTCTCAAGTTGGATCGAACTGCACATGGTGTGCTAATTTTATTATAATCGGTTAAGTGGTTTAGGAGTCCATTGAGGACAAACATTGTGACACGAGATTTATATATATTAAGATATATTTTACATACAGTAAAACGTTAAAAGAATCACCTATGTCCCTTGAATTTACGAGTATAATTTACAAGTATGTACTTTTGTTGGCGAACCGCAAACCTAACTTTGTTTTTGGCGGTTTATTGTTATTATCAAAAAAAGTATAAAAATAAGAGAGTTGAAATTATTTTTCCTGTAAAATATACGTTTATTTCTATTAATCATAATTATTTCAGATTTTTCGATTGGTAAACTTCGGAGATAAGGGGGGGAACGGTATTTTTTTCGATTGCCCAATAACTCAAAAACTATCAAGCATAAAAATAAATAAAAATTGGTTTCAGAATATACAAGTAACGCCCTTTCATATGATACCCCACTCAATATTTTTATCTCACTTTGAAATTTTGACGACCCGGTTTTCCCCCCTTTATAAATAGAAATAAAATAGATTTTCAATTTTTTATGATTGTAGTGGCGGCGCGCCGCAATTACCTACAACTATTCCAAATTTCAGGTCGATAGCTTTAATAGTTACTGAAATAATCGAGTGTGACAGACGGACGGACGGACGAAAGTCTCACCATAAGGGTTCCATTTTTACCATTTTGGTACGGAACCCTAAAAATAATTCAAATAAACAATAGTCCTTGGGGTCAAAACCGTGGAGTGATTTTTTTTTAAGTAATATTTGCGGTATTTAATGCTGTCCTATATTTTGCCTACACTATCGGGTATGTATATTAAATATTATAACGGGAGCACTGGGGTCAACATTTTGCAAACTATTACTTACCTCTGAAAACGGCTGACTAGATTTTAAAGATACCTTTTAAGTTTCATAATTATTTCGATTTTTAAATTAAATGTAGTTTTATTATAATAGCTTAGGTTTAATATTTACTTAGGTTTAATAATTTGAAGTCTTTATGGTTCTAATTTTCATAAAAGCTAATAATTAAAACGCGTACTTAATGAAACAATGCATCAAAGTAATAAAATTAGTTTCTCCTGTAAACGAAAAGCTTTACTAAAGTTTTATAAGAATCCTTCGAAGGTTCTACGTCGTAGCGCGTAGCGTTGTAGCATCGTAGGCATTCAGTTCGTTACTCTCACGAGTGGCAACTTTAGCTGGTATATTTGCCAAGAAAAGATAAGCATGACGGTCTCATCATATTCCTCATATAAGACTATGGCTTGTAGCCGAATCACCGAATAAACTCGAAAGATTTTACAACACAAATTTTATTTAGCATCTATAAGCATATATACATAACTTGTAAGCTGTAACAAAAACAATGTTAATCAATCTGTAAAAACATTACACTCCTTTTTTTGGGCAGTCGTGTATAATAAAAAAAAAGTTTCCGACGAATTGAGAACCTCCTCCTTTTTTTGAAGTCGGTTAAAACAGTTATACTATGTCGACGAGGATTTGATGATGCATTATGGAGGTTGGTTTATAGGATATATTTTTGTAACAGTAAATTAATATGTCCTCATTTACCCCTCCTGATCGCAAAATACTCACTGATCGTAGAAATAAAGTAGGATATTTTTGTAACAGTAAATTAATATGTCCTCATTTACCCCTCCTGATCGCAAAATACTCACTGATCGTAGAAATAAAGTAGGTATTACAGTTTTGATCCTTCAGGCAAGGCAGCACAAAAGTTCATAAAGTAAAATCTAGATTTTCAGCTCGACTAAGACGAATTTTACACTCGGAAAAGCATTTTTATTTTTTATTCCGTCTATCAAGTCTGAAGGGTATTGAAAAGAAGCTATTCCCGTAGGTCTTTTTATTTGGTCTGTTGAAACCATAGAGTGTAAGAAATGATTTTTTTACTCATTTTTAACCATCAAGCTTAGAAATAATAAAATATTATAAAATCATATTTGTGTGTAAATTATTTTGATGTTTGTTTCTCCTTTATGATTGAAAAAAATAATTTGGAATAGTTATTGTACGAACACACTATATATACCTAAGCACAAAGGCCCTTTTTTGCTAGAAAAATAAAATTAACTAATCAAATAAATAAATAATTAATCAAACCAAACCAAATAAAATGTAAATAACGAATGTAACTAGTCCGCCCTTATTTCGCTCGGTTGTTTTTTTTTATTTTTCTCTTCTATTTTTGTTCTTGAAATCGATATCCAAATGATTTGAAAATCCATTTTTGAGCATTGCAGAAACATAGAGAAGGAATTTGTGGACAAAAAAATGGCCGCCATTTTGAAAATTTTTGTAACTGGGCCCGAATGCTTTGAAAAATCGATATCCGACTATTACAGACCAATATACTCGACCGAATACTTTCAAAGTTCATAATATCTGGTTATTGAAAAGAGTATAGAGAAGGAATCTATGGTATAAAAGTGGCCGGTGAAATAGAAGTTCAACGTGAGCAAAGCCGCGGGTGGTCGCTAGTATTATTATTACATTTCGAGAGTACATAATACTATCAAGATTTTCATACAACTGTAACTATCGAAAGTTAAATCCAGTCGCACAGATTGTGGTTACGACAGGACTATTTTCAATAACTAGTAAAAAGAGCTCGTGACAGAAAAATCGAAATAACTCTTGATTTACAATATTCGATTTTCGTAGAATCGATTTAGAACATTCAGCTTATTTTCTTTTACTGCTAGGCTTTCTATTTTCATATTCGTTTGTCAGAGCTGACAAGTGACAAGTTTCCTTTCAAGAATAAAATGTTTGTTGTTTAACTAATTGGTGCTCAGAGTCGGACGTGCTACAAACTGAACTTTTAGTCGGACCTCGTCCTATGGGGTTATGATAGATAGGGAATAGAGAGTGTAGGTACTTGTATCTGCGCACACACTTGTGCAGTGTGCATTATATATTTCCCACGGTAATAGACGATCTCGGCAGAGATGAACCGTGGCTGCTTTGGTCTGCAGGACATTTGAAAAAAACAAGAAAATAAAGTAAAATTGAAAAGTAAGTATCTAAAGCTTAAGACAATTTTCGCTATTATCCGTTTGCGAAGTAAACACATTTGATGTGTACAGGAATGTTCGGCAAACAATTTTGCATTCAGGTATCGACTTATCCAATTTAGTTATAAATTGCGGGTCGATGAACGCTACAGCCTGCCACACGACTGGATAAAGGTACAGACAGACGGTTCGCACATCCGTAACTTATACGACGTTTGTCCGTGAATATTTTGAGTTTTATTAAAAATACTGATACCTGATAGTAATACGAATAGGGTCATAACTACTGCCAACAAGGTACTGCCGTGCTATTCTGCAAAACAGCGACGAGCGTACATCTATGCATCTATGAATTTGTCATTTGTAATAGAGTACAATTTTGCATGCCATATTCGGGTTGGCAGCTGTCTGGCAGCTTTTTCAGAGATGGAAATTTTGTAGAATAGCACAGCTGTACCTAGTTAGTAATTATAAAATTATTGAACCCTGCAAAATGGTATTTCACGTGTGCCAATAAGAAAGTTAGCATATTTTTTGGGCAGTTAAATTATTATTTATCTCGCCAGATCCTAGCTGCCACTATAACAAGGTTTTATACCCGCAGGAGCGACATGATTAATGTCAGTTATAAATTCACTGTAGCAGCCCCGCACAGCCGCCATGATGAGCCAAGAAAATTTTCACAAAACGATCATTAACTTTGATTAAAGTTTTAATACAAAATTAAAAGTTAATTTTCGCGTTATACGTGAGAGATGATGGACCTTTGTAACTTGCCTTTTTAACATTATTTTAACTTTTCTTTTTGATTTATGTATATTGGTACGAAGACGAATGGAACAGGTAGGTAAATTAATTTCGCGGGTTGTAGAGCTGCTACGATTTTTTTTCATAACAGCGTATTTGCACTAATGACATCTTCTCTGATAGTACCTACTATATACAATTCTGTAACAAAATTTGTAACAAAATTGCTCCAAAGCGGCTTAAACGATTCTTATGATTTTTTTGCGTAAGTAAATTATAAGTAAATCTGAGAATACACCCTCTCTTTTTTACACCCCTTAGTGAGTAATAAATAATTTAAATGGCAAAACAATGCTTGCTGGGCACCTTGTATATATGATACCTATCTCACGACAACACCTAATATTACTTACGTACTTCTTAGATTTTTTGGGTCATGCTTATTCCCTTTTAATTTGAAGGTATTCAAGCACCCGGCACGTCTGAGCCCGGAAAGGCTTTTCGCACTTGATCTGAAAAAAGGTTTACAGCACAAGTACGAGTACGTACGCTTTTCATTATTGAAATGGCACACGTGTATCGTATAAAGGCTGTTTCACAAGAGCGATTTGACGTGAGGCGCTGTTGACCTTTTTTAATAAGTTACCTATCTACCATTTGTCCTAGTACTTATCTAGAGATAAAGATGACTTAAGGGGCCTGTGAACTACGATGTCTCCGTTAATGCAAAATACCAAATCATTTGTAATTCATGAATATTTCGATCATGTTGTGGTGTTATTCGGATTCATATAGTAATAATCTATGCTCCTGGCCATATTTGGTTCAGAAATATTTCTTTAAAATAAAATAATAATCAATTTTGATAAATTTTTTTAATTACAAATGATTTTGGTATAACGTTTGTATGGGAGACATGTATATATAGTTCACAGGACTCTTAAGCTTCATACTTTAAACTTCATACTCTTCATGTTAAATTTTATAATATTAAAATCGTGGCATAGCTTATTGGAAACGGCCGTTACGATCACAGAAAAATAAAGCTTATTTTCTGATTACGATGAATGTGACGAGTTATTTACAACGGCAGTAAAAGTTTGTAAAATTGTTACCTTAAAGGTATTCATAACTAAAAATGCATAGGTATAAGTTACGGTAACAGTATGAGGTGTCGGTTACGTTGCGGTAGCGAGTTCAATGGATTTTAATTTTTTGCTTTCTACGTACCTCAAAAATAGCTCAACACATTTAAAGAAGTTTTCACATTAAAAAAATAAACTAAGCTAGTACTGATCTATTTCGTTAATTCAGGTATTAGGAATAGTTTTTCGCACTGCCTTTGCCTGTGCAGGACAGTATATAGGGTAAAGGGTTAGTACAAAATTTGTACAAATTTCGTGTCGCCTCGCTTCGAATAAACGTAACGGATTTCCTACTCGTACATTTACCGCCAGAGTAACAAGAAGACAATTTATGCAAAGCGACTCGAAATATGTACAAAAACCTTAACTAACCCTACGGGTGGGTGGCAGCCTATTTCCCACATAATACATTTAACAATGATCTATCTCTATACCGTTTAAACAATTAAGTATAATTGCACGTCTGCCGGACGAGCTCTCATTTACATACTCGAGCCGACTATTTTTACTCGTCATTCGTTATTCTATTACGGATTTTATTTTTTCTCTGACTAGAAAACTGATTCAGTTTCTTAACGGTTATTGAAGCCAGTTTTAGTGACCAGATTGAAAACTATAAAGACAATAACTTTCAACGAAGAATGACCAAAGGATCAAGTTTTCTCATGAACCAAAACCAAAAATTTAAAGCTTTTAGCAAGTTTAGAGCTAAGCCTACATTTTACTCTATCTTCATTTTTATTGCTTCGGGCGATCTTACACCCCCAAACGTTTACCAAATTTGATAGTTTTTTACACCTTAATTTAGGCTCATACGTCTTATTTTTTAGGATTTTAGTTTATTTAAATTAAAAAAATACTCGATGCAGTTTTTAGGTCAAAGTACGGATATTTAGACGTTAATTACTTCTATCCCAAGAAATTATTTTTTTAAGTAAAACTTACCAGCATAGTACTTCATTGTATCTCCAACATTTCTAAAACCCGAAAATCGGACTACATATTTTACTGGTAGGAAAACGATATCGCTTTTTCTATGAAAGTTTACAGCAACACTCTAAAGTGTAATTTTAGGCTGTCATCACGTCGGCATACAATGCCCTTAAACCGAAGCACAGTTGTAGTAGATTATACCTACATTTTTCCTTCAGACCGTAATGTTATGGTTCTGCGATGGTACCTGCTGAGACTTTTTAATAATTATAGTTTTTAAAAAACTTGAGGTAATCGAAATAAACAACACAGGCCACAGCCAATTACTTGAAGAGTAAATAGAGTGTATTGCATTTATTAATTAAAAGCCACGTATTGAAAGCATACATACGAATCTCTTGTTCAGTAATATACTCGTTTTGTTGGAAATATAGTTCACCACATATTTTCCTTATTCCGCGGTTGCCATGTTTTGATTCAACGTTCGAATCATACTTCATTGCGCGGTCAGTTATGAAACAGTAATCGCTTTTTCCTATGAACTCACTGATCTTTAATGTACACTGTACAGTTACGGAATGAAAAGGTTTTCGATTTTCAAATTGATTCGTTCAACGTATCGCGAGAACATATTGCTGTTTGAAACTATGTTATATAAGTTGTTATGTTGGCATAATGGACTCTTGCAGCAACTACTAATGCAAGCGAAAACCGACACTAAGGTGACGAACCTTTTCATTCCATGATTGTAATGTGACCGAGCCTTGCTCGGTATTTTATCTGTTTGCTAATAGATGGCAGCAGGAGTAATTTATTTTTGGTAAATTCGACATTTTCTAAAAATGAATCCTAGCTTGATCGATTTATCGTCCCCATAACCTCCTGTATACTAAATTTCATGAAAATCGTTCGAGCCGTTTCCGAGATTCAGATTATATAGAAATACTAGCTGATGCCCGCGACTTCGTCCACGTGGGATAAAAACTATTCTATCTTTTAAGTTGGACCAAATGACAGATATTCACAAAGTTTGAACTAAATTGGTTCAGTAGTTTAGGAGTCCATTGAGGACAAACATTGTGACAAGAGATTTATATATATAAAGATACTAGCGGACGCCCGCGGCTTCGCTCACGTTGAACCTCTGTTTTACAACCTCAGGCGTTTAATTTCCAAAATTCCTATCGTACTTAACTGCTATTTATTTTAATTTTTACGACAAATTCTTTCTTTGTTCTTGCTGCTATAGTCACTTATCGATTTTGAAAATATGAGGTCGTCAAAAAGTTAAATATAGTTCAATTAGGGTTCCGTACCTAAGGGTAAAACGCGTGAACCCTATTACTAAGACTACGCTGTCTGCCCGTACGTCCGTCCGTCCGTGCTTGCTTGCTACTATGGTCCGATATCGGTTTTGAAAGCATTCGGCCCATTAACAAAAAAGTAAAAAATTGCAACCACTTTTTTCTTCCTTTCTTCAAATTCTTTCTCTATGGTTGCTGTCATAGTAAGATATTGATTTTTAAAGCAATCGGCCCAGTAACAAAAATGTTCAAAATGGCGGCCACTTTTTTAAATTTTGACCACAAATTCCTCCTCCATGCTTGTTGCGATACTCAAAGATCGATTTTCAGAGCAATCGGCCCAGTAATAAAAAAGTTCAAAATGGCGGCCACTTTTTTAAATTTTGACCACGAATTCCTTCTCCAAGCTTGTTGCGATACTCAAATATCGATTTTCAGAGCAATCAGCCCAGTAACAAATAAGTTCAAAATGGCGGCCACTTTTTTTTTAATTTTGACCATAAATTCGTTCTCTATGCTCGCTGCGATACTCAAATATCGATTTTCAGAGCAATCGGCCCAGTAACAAAAAAATTCAAAATGGCGGCCACTTTTTTTTAATTTTGACCTTCTCCAAGCTTGTTGCAATACTCAAATATCGATTTTTACAGCAATCGGCTCAGTAACAAAAAAATTCAAAATGGCGGCCACTTTTTTTTTTATTCTGACCATAAATTCGTTCTCTATGCTCGCTGCGATACTCAAATATCGATTTTCAGAGCAATCGGCTCAGTAACAAAAAAGTACAAAATGGCGGCCACTTTTTTAAATTTTGACCACAAATTCCTCGTCCATGCTTGTTGCGATACTCAAATATCGATTTTCAGAGCAATCGGATCAGTAACAAAAAAGTTAAAAATGGCGGCCACTTTTTTTTAATCTGACCATAAATTTTTTGTCTATGCTTGTTTCGATACTCAAATATCGATTTTCAGAGCAATCGGCCCAGTAACAAAAAAGTTCAAAATGGCGGCCACTTTTTTTTAATTTTGACCACAAATTCCTTCTCCATGCTTGTTGCGATACTCAAATATCGATTTTCAGAACAATCGGCCCAGTAACAAAAAAATTCAAAATGGCGGCCACTTTTTTAAATTTTGACCACCAATTCCTTCTCCATGCTTGTTGCGATACTCAAATATCGATTTTCAGAGCGATCGGCCCAGTAACAAAAAAGTTCAAAATGGCGGCCACTTTTTAAATTTTGACCACAAATTCCTTCTCCATGCTTGTTGCGATACTCAAATATCGATTTTCAGAGCAATCGGCTCAGTAACAAAAAAGTTCAAAATGGCGGCCACTCTTTTAATTCTGACTATAAATTCGTTCTCTATGCTCGCTGCGATACTCAAATATCGATTTTCAGAGCAATCGGCCCAGTAACAAAAAAGTTCAAAATGGCGGCTACTATTTTAAATTTTGACCACAAATTCCTTCTCCAAGCTTGATGCGATACTCAAATATCGATTTTCAGAGCAATCGGATCAGTAACAAAAAAGTTCAAAATGGCGGCCACTTTTTTAATTCTGACCATAAATTCGTTATCTATGCTCGCTGCGACACTCAAAAATCAATTTTCAGAGCAATCGGCCCAGTAACAAAAAAGTTCAAAATGGCGGCCACTTTTTTAAACTTTGACCACAAATTCCTTTTCCATGCTTGTTGCGATACTCAAATATCGATTTTCAGAGCAATCGGCTCAATAACAAAAAAGTTCAAAATGGCGGCCACTTTTTTAATTCTGACTAAATTCGTTCTCTATGCTCGCTGCGATACTCAAATATCGATTTTCAGAGCAATCGGCCCAGTAACAAAAAAGTTCAAAATGGCGGCTACTTTTTTTAAATTTTGACCACAAATTCCTTCTCCAAGCTTGATGCGATACTCAAATATCGATTTTCAGAGCAATCGGATCAGTAACAAAAAAGTTCAAAATGGCGGCCACTTTTTTAATTCTGACTATAAACTCGTTCTCTATGCTCGCTGCGATACTCAAAAATCAATTTTCAGAGCTATCGGCCCAGGAACAAAAAAGTTCAAAATGGCGGCCACTTTTTTAAACTTTGACCACAAATTCCTTTTCCATGCTTGTTACGATACTCAAATATCGATTTTCAGAGCAATCGGGCGTAACAAAAAAGTTCAAAATGGCGGCCACTTTTTTAAATTTTGACCACAAATTCCTTCTCTATGCTTGCTCCGATACTCAAATATCGATTTTCGAAGCAATCGGCCCAGTAACAAAAAAGTTCGTTATTTTTGTATGGGAAAATCCCTAAAATGTACGATTTTTACCCCTTAAAATTTGAATTTCTGGAATCCCCGTCTTAGTACGAATTCATGACCTAATATAATATAAACCTAGGTACCTTTCAGATCTCTACGACTTTTAGTTCTTCGGGAATTCCTGGAACAACGAAAAAAAAAATCACTTTTGTATGGGAAAATCCCTTAAATGCACGATTTTTACTCCTTAAAATTTGAATTTCTGGAATCCCCGTCTTAGTACGAATTCATGACCTAGTATAAACCTAGGTACCAAATTTCCGATCTCTACGACTTTTAGTTCTTCGGGAATTCCTGGAACAACGAAAAAAAAATCACTTTTGTATGGGAAAATCCCTTAAATGTACGATTTTTACCCCTTAACATTTGAATTTCTGGAATCCCCGTCTTAGTACGAATTCATGACCTAATATCAACCTAGGTACCAAATTTCAGATCTCTACGACTTATAGTTCTTCGGGGATTCCTGGAACAATGAAAAAAATCTTTTTTGTATGGGAAAGTCCCTTGAATGCACGATTTTTACCCCTTAAAATTTGAATTTCTGGAATCCCCGTCTTAGTACGAATTCATGACCTAATATCTACTTAAGCACCAATTTTCAGATCTCTACAACTTTTAGTTTTCCGGGAATTCCTGGAACAACGAAAAAAATACACTTTTGTATGGGAAAAACCCTTTAATGTACGATTTTTACTCCTTAAAATTTGAATTTCTGGAATCCCCGTCTTAGTACGAATTCTTGACCTAATATCTACCTAGGCACCAAATTTCAGATCTCTAGGACTTTTAGTTTTTCGGGAATTCCTGGAACAACGAAAAAAAATCACTTTTGTATGGGAAAATCCTTTTTATGTACGATTTTTACCCCTTAACATTGGAAATTCTGGAATCCCCGTCTTAGTACGAATTCATGACCTAATATCTACCTAGGCACCAAATTTCAGATCTCTACGACCTATAGTTTAGGCGGAATCCGTGGAACAACCAAAAATTCCTCATTCTTTTATATATATAGATAGATGTGAAAAGTTGTACTGGTGGTAAGTGGTAGGACTCTTGTTGGAAAGTTCGGCTGGTCTTTACTTCATCAGCTTAATACTATCCAAAATATCAGAATGGCCATATATTATTTCCTTACGTAAAGACGAAACAACTTAAAATGAGCCATACGTTTATAGTTTTTTGCAATTCTGAGTTCCAAGTTACTTGGACTCACGCTAAATGTTCATGTCTATAATCCGTCATCTTCGGCGGTCACTTACCATCAGCGAGATTGCAATTAAGTTTTAATTAGTGGTAATAATAATCTGGTCTGTGGTACACTTCGGTCGAGGCTGGTGAAAAACGACGTGGCTCTCCAGTCTCCAGGAATGTCGACAAAAGTGAAAACTATAAACTTAAAATTAAAATTATTTCTTAACAGTGCCATCTCAGAACGCAGTGAGGCAACTGTCAGTAGATTACTCCATGACAATTAACTATAAAAAAAATCCCGTAGACAGACTTTGATTTCAAGTACCACGTAAATTGTAGAGATGGCGCTATACGGTATGAGGCGAAAGTCTCAGGAGAAGGCGAAGGCGTCTGTAATTTCTGAACAGCAAAACTGATGACTCTTGAATATTTCTAGAATAATCTTTGGAGTACCTTCTTTCTAACAAAAAAAGAATGAAAGAAATCGGACAGCGCGTTTATGAATTATAACTAAATACACATTTTGACTTTGAAGCCGTCTTCCAGGGAAACCATGCTGAATTTTGTAATAAAAAGTATCCTATGTCCTACCTCGGAATATGAACTAAAATCATGCCAAGTTTTATTTAAATCCATCCAGCGGATTAGCCGTGATGCGCGGTCGTGAAACAGACAGACAGACAGACAGACAGACAGACAAAAATGAAACAAATTACAGTTTTGGCTTCAGTATCGACTAAGGAGTGCCCTCCAACAAAAATTTTCAAAATATCTTCAATGTACAGAATTCGACCCGTTACAGTTTTATTATAAGTATATATAGATATACATATATACAAGAATTGCTAGTTTAAAGGTATAGGATTGCATGATAGTAATATTATCTTTCTCTGTTATCGAAACTAGCATTTTATAAAACAGCCGAACATATAAAAATCTACTACTATGTACTGATGTATGATCATTCCATTTTATGGTTTGATAAAACGAACTAACTGACTCGGTTGTTTTACCATTTCAATTATTTCTCGCTTAGAGCTATGAAAAATTGTTTCCGGGATATTCTCAGACTTATCGAATATACAATGCGAGACGAGAATTTGAGGATTCAGAAGATTTATGATAAGGTTGATCATAATTCATATTGTACCTAAGTACCTTTACGTTGGCTGCTTAGTCTGTTTCAGCATGGTTATGCAACTACATTAATAAAATGTTAATATTAAGTTAGGAGCCAGTTAGGTAGAAACTATAACATCTCTAGTTACAGTGCAGTAGGTAAGTCTAACAATGGAAGCAGGAATTCGTTGAAGCACCTACATTGTAATCCTTAAACTAAATTGCTTAACCCAGTCCAACATTACACAGAATACATAAAACTGACCAGAACTAAGCGCTTGTATTTTACTGGCGCCTAACAATGTAATAGACATAGACTAAAGAAACATTTGAATACAAGTTTCAGAATATTCCGGAGCTTTTAGAGCCGATTCCATAGTTCAGCGACATAGTTTTCTAAGGAATTATTAGTAATCTGCAGGTTCAAAACTATAAAGGCAATTCTACTAATATTTTAAATTTTAACGTCATGATTTTTAAAATCTTCTTGGTAGAAAGATTTCCCAAAAATCGCCAAAGTCTCCATTTATTTAACCAAATAAAGAGCTTGAAAGGTTTAACATAACAATAAAAATAATTAAATTACAGTAAAAAATTGTAGTAACTAATGTGTTTAAACTCCACCTATTAGTAAACATTATCAAACCTTAAATGACAAAATTCTATTAACGAAACCCGACATTTCAGATGAATCAAAGGTGAATTGAGTTTATACACGATTACAGTTTTAAGTAAACTGGTTCACCTTTCGTTCAAAAAACTATGTGTGAAATCAGCCCTTAGTTAAGTACCAACTGTAAGATTAAAACTAACAGTTTTTAATTATTGATTGACTATTCCTCCTAGAGTCGTAAAGTAGGTAAAACAAAAATTAATGTTCCTACTAACAATACTTCGAATTGAAAGTACTTGTTGAAATGAGCTACAAATCATTAGATTCACATCCTGACTGTTATTTGTTATCTCGGAAACTACGGGATCCTTCCGGATAATTATCCGGAATAGTTTGGATAACTATGCGAAAGATCCATCTATCTTTTCCTACTTGTTTATGGTTTCAGCAAATAAAGCTAACGACTTAGTTACATTGCAAACTTCCTTGACAATTCCAAAACTATACTGTTTTCCATACATTTTTCGAAACAACTTTTAGGGTCTTTAAGTTTTGTTGCTAAACATTTTTTGCAGTTTTATCTATGGTTTATAATTTGGCAATAAAGAGTCGAATAATTATTGTGACATAGCCTCTATATTTTATAGAAGGTAGAAATTCAAGTAATTTGGACCATTTCAGGGAGAAAAATAATAATATTTACGATTTCAAAGCAATAAATGTCGTAATTGAGGAATTATAAAACTCCATAGATGCCTACGTCGGGATTGAACCCAGAACCTCTCGCTTACATTCAAAAAAGGGCGATCATCAAAGGGAAAGAGACGACTAACTTTATTGCAGTTAAACAAAAACATAGTAGCTTTTCCCCACTTAACGGCATATAGGGGTTATTTAAACAATTTTAGTGACCTACAGGTTAAAAACTATAAAGACAATACTTTCAAATTAATGTCGTATTTTTTTATTTGGGGTTTTAATATCTTAATTGGCTCCGAAGCAAAAACACGTTTGGATAAAATTTTCTCGCTAGAAATTACTCCCAAAATCTCCATTTTTCAAATTTTTATCGGAAACTACAATGGATATAACTGTATTTTAGTAATATGTAGTTTTTTAGTAATAAGATTAAACGCCGTTTTGCTGTTATATTCTTCCGCAACCTTGCCTGTTGCGTTCCACCCACCAAAGTATTCGTAAGAGTGACAAGGATAAAATCAGTGTATTACCTTAATTAATTTTAGCTCGTGTAAAGCAGCCTTAAAAAGCTTGTAAAAATGCAATAATAATAAAAATAATGAGGAACATTTTATAATCCTTCTCCTTACTAAACAAGCTCACGGGAAATTCTTTTTATAATTTGTTGTTTCTATTAGCATTATATTGTTTAGAGAGCTCAGTTGTTTTTCCTGGGTTGTCGTAAACCTAGTTTTGGTGTTTCTTGTAAATTCATTTATTCAGTTTGCAGTTACGTAGGTATGGTCTGTTCTACCTATTTTTATGGCTCTCTTTTATTTATTGTTTATTTTACGGAGGGGTTTAAAACTGAAAATTTATTGTTGAACTTTGCAAATTAAACAGAATTTCGTTAGAAAGTTTCGTTAGAGAGGTATACAGGTATATGGAATAGAATGAAACAACAGGATAACTTCATAAACATAGCTTAGGATAGGACCTTAATTATTTTTGTGTATATCTGAACTTGTCTTTTTAAGAGCTTAATGTTCTAAAGTGCGACAGAGACATAGAGCACAACAGTCGGTCTGGTTCCCAATTTTATTACACGCGAGTAGCGAGATATTGCCTTAACTATCGGCAGCAATTTTAACTTCCTCATTAATTGTATTAGACTCAAGTATTCGAATAAATATGTCCTTGATTTTGGAACTTAGAAATAACGTTAGTTATTTTAAACAATAGATCCCTAATCTTGGCTCCATGACTATGGCGGCAATATATTATCTAACGTAAAGTTGATTGCGCATTCCACCGGGAAGTGCGACAGAGACATAGAGCACAAAAGTCGGTCTGTTTCCCAATTTTATTACACGCGGTTAGCGAGATATTGCCTTTACTATAGAAACTATCGGCAGCAATTTTGACTTCCTCATTAATTGTATTAGACTCAAGTATTCGAATAAATATGTCCCTGATTTTGGAACTTGGAAATAATGTAGTTATTTTAAAGAATAGATCCCTAATCTTGGCTCCATGACTTAATGGCGGCAATATATCTATATACTTATAATAAAACTGTAAAGGGTCGAATTCTGTACATTGAAGATATTTTGAAAATTTTTGTTGGAGGACACTATTTAGTCGATACTGAAGCCAAAACTGTAATTTGTTTAATTTTTGTCTGTCTGTCTGTCTGTCTGTCTGTCTGTCTGTCTGTCTGTCTGTTTCACGACCGGGCATCACGGCTAATCCGCTGGATGGATTTAAATGAAACTTGACATGATTATAGTTCATACCCCGAGGTAGGACATAGGATACTTTTTGTCCCGAAATTCATCATGGTTTCCCTGGAAGACGGCATCAAAGTCCAAACGTTTTTTAGTTATAATTCATTAACGCGCTGTCCGATTCCATTCATTCTTTTTTTGTTAAAAAGGAGGTTCTTTAAAGATTATTCCATACAAATCTTATCATCATCACTTTTGTAGTTCAGAAATTACAGACATCAGAACCTTTAAGTTCAAGTAGGTAGGTGACTTGAAACTCAGAATGCACAAAGAACCTAGGGCTAGGACGTAGGGCTCAAGTAAGACTGGAGTACTTTTACAGCCGTAAATAAATAGGCTTAGCAGGAGATTTTGTATGGTTTAAAATTTTTCACTTTTAGGGTGAACAAAAATCATGTAACTGGCGTTATCGCTACGTTATACCGTATAGCGCCATCTCTACAATTTATGTGGAACTTGAATGTAAAACTCTGAGATAGGTACTACCGAATTTTTTTAAATAAAAATTAACTGTCATGTTATTTACTGTTTCCTGACTTTATATTAAGATGGCACTGTTAAGACAGACATGAACAGATTTAAACTTTATCATCCGCAATATGGAGAGGGTAATGGTTCACAAATATTTTTAACTCTTAGGTCTTATCGATCCTAACTGACTGACTGTCATCTAAAGGTCTTTCTATACGTAAGGAAATATATAGCCATTTTCCATTCTGATGTTTTGGATTGTATTGAGATGAAGCAAAGATTTTTAAAAGACTCTTATATTATTTTGGGCTGGGGAATATTGTTAGTAGAGTAATTTAACCCAGTGGTACCTACCCGGCCGAACTCTGAAAGAAGAGTTCTACCACCAGTACAACTTTTCACATGGTTTAATAATTTTTGACATATTTCGTGGTTTCAGAATAAAAATCACAATGAAAAGGACGATTTTAACTGTCGATATTTCGATACATTGGTACAAATCGTGGTCACGTAGTGACCACGACCTGTGCCACTGGGTCGAAATATCGACAGTTAAAATCGTCCTTTTGATCTTTCAACTACGTATTAATGAAACTTTATATTTTTATTAAGAAAAAGGAGTTTTCAAAATCACCACAAGATAACCCGTGCAAAGTAAGAACAGGTTTCTGTACAACATCACACCAGAATCCCGCGAAAAATCAAGGAATTCCAGTAGGAAGGTATATTATGTAAAAAAATCGTAATTCACGCGGGCGGAGCCGCGGGCAACAGCTAGTCTAACATAAAGTTGATTGCGCGTTCCACCGGGCCGGGTGCGGGCCGGGTACGGGCCGGGTGCCATAAATCCGGGACGTGCACATGCAAAATGCATAAAAATGCAGAACCCGGGTAGTAAAGCTCGATGCTTTTTATGAGCGACCACGGCTGTCCCTGGTGACGCTTGGGGCCCTACTACGGTGCAATTGTTATAATTTATGCTCAGTGTTTGCCAGATCTCAGATTTAGGTTGTGATTCTCGAAAATATAAAATTGTACATCGGCCAACTATCGACGGTAATCATAGCAACGCAGCCATCATCAGCTAAATGTCGCCTTGGCTGCATAACTGACGCAGTCTTTAACCAATCAGCGCATAGAATGTATCTGTCCCTGCTATAAGTATTTTTGCAGAATCAAGGGGCTGAAGAGATCTGAAGAGAAGCGACTGACATAGCTCAAAGTGTCTTGTGTAACGATAACCACGTCAAATTCGCGACAGGTTGGGCTGGGCAAAAAACATCCGGCTTAGTTTTTTGTGAGTTTTTTAATGTAAGATAGGCTTGCGCTTGACGACAATCATGCCTGATGGAAAGCAATGAAGAGGTCTATGTTGGTACATGCATGCTAGAAAATGCCTATTCATTTTTATTCCATTCATTCATTATTATATTGAAGGCACCCAGATTGTACTTGGCTGGTAACACAAAGGCTCGAGGCGTTGCATATCTTAGCGGTTCACATCAAAATCGATGAAAAAGGCTTCTTCCTTTTATCAGCATTTTATTTTCTATCAAAATATCTTGCTTAGTCTTCATATGAGCTAGGTTTGTTAGTAAAGAAGATGTTTTGATTGATTTTGATTTATCATTCATAGATAGATTGCGGAACATTGGAGAACCAAGAAGAATGGCGACCACGCTCAGAGCACTGGCAGATCCCACCAAATGGACGGACGATATCGGCTGAAAAGTAATGATAAAATTACGGTTCAAGACATTTTGTGTATAGCACCGTGGGTAAGTCAATTTTCCGACACGACTACTAGAATATACTTGGGTAATTTTTGAAACGAATATTTAAGGCTTCGTCGTCTTTAATCACGTTAATTGTCGCGGACACAATACAAATGTACCTATCTAAAGATTTATTTATTTATTTATTTCTTCAACAAATTCACTCTGCAGTTATGTGCTATACGACCGATGGTAGGTACGAGTATAGAAATGCAACTAGCAACAAGTAAGGCGAGTTTCTTTTTCTAGTCAGGATCGATGTCCAATAGTGACGCCCCGTTTAATACCCCATAAAAGCAGGATTCAATAAAATTAACTAAACACCGCGAGTAGTTAAACTAAAACCGACTGAATATAAGAAAAGGTACTTTATTCAATTGCTTCTATTCGGAGTAACGAGCTTTTCATTTCACTACCTTTAAATTTTTCTTTGTGGTATAATTTTCTGATGGAATAATAATAATGAAACACCAAGTCATTAGTAGTAGTGGATATCATATTGGACGTCAAACATGGAGCGGAAGTACCTTATATAAAAAAATATCCTTGTAGTTTTATCATATCGATTTAAAGGCACTATCTAAGGGATTTAAATTTTGTACGGAATTTTTTTTGTTGAAATTGAAACGTATTTCAGTTTGAAGGGCATTGTATTAGTAGCCAGTATAACGTTATTGTGCATAGTGAGATCAGAGATATTTATCAGTAAGGTATTGTACTTTTAAACAATTCTGCCCGCTGATTGGCAGACATGTTGTTTACATTATGATTCAAATATCATTGATGGATTGATTGAGCGTGCCGCGTAATTTGAAATAGTTTTACTCATATCAACACGTTTTCTAGTCTTTAAAAGATTAACTTGTTGTTATTGTAGTATGTAAAAAAATACCAGATTACAGATTAATGACTAATAAAAATAATTAAGTAATAGTAAGTAATAGTAATAAGTAGTAAGTAATAGTAATAGTAAGTAATAGTAATAATAGTAAGTAATAGTAATAATTAAGTAGTAGTAGGGTTTAATTGCCGGTACCTAATATTTCTTACGCGGCAATTCACTGAATCAATGAAGATAAATTTTCATGTCTGCTAAGTAAGTGGCGATGCAAAACAGTGTGCAATTATCTAATTATACAAATATCCAAGTGTTGCATTCGTTAAAATGCAACAATAATAAATCCAGTACCAAGGTCAATTCATGTGGTTTTTAATTCGTTCAAATCACGCGAGGTATGGGAAGTTATGGTAATACTATGTGGCAACTAGACTAGACTGTAGGTCTAGACTTTGAACGGCCTTCCAGCAGTATTTTTACTTACCTAAATAGTTAATACATTTATTTTTATTTTATGAAGCTTTATTTTTATGGCAGGAAATGTCTAACGCATATACCGTCAGGGTAAACAGAAGGGCTATAAGGGCGGTTTCCACCCACTAAAAGTTTTCGTTTGCCACGACGGATCACGTTGGCGTTAGCACGGGATTCACTTGCATATCTCGCCAGACCCCCCTGACAGGCAGGTCTCAGCGCTGCTGCCGGCAGCCTGGCCGCTGCGAATTCCTCTTCGAAGGCGCGTCCTGAATAAGAAGAGCTACCTCCTCGTGCTATTGGCAGAGTTAGTACGACGGATGCCAAAGCCCCTTACGTCCATCAACCGCGGGCACTCACGAAAGCCAAGGTAAGTTCGCCTGCCGGCAACTGGTGCGTCTCCTGCGAGCGGGGTATGCGCTTCGAGAGGGAATTTTTCCCTCTCGAAGGGCGTTCTTGTTCCACTGCACCGCACTGTAGAGGGCACTTGGCTCAAGCTCTCATGGAGATTACTGTCCTTGCCCCCTTCTTTGACACCCTTCATAGGTACAAAGGGTCATCATGTGAGAGAGCCCAGAAGAGGACAGGTACCCATACTTAGCCCAAGAATAGGGAAAATCACAAAGTACAGAATAAGTTTAGTAAGGAAAATACAAGATTTATACATTTCTAATTCTGCATCGCATCGGCTTACTGTAATGAAATACAGCCTAAGTAAGTGGATATCAATCCAATTTTATCACGAGATGATAAACGGCTATATTCCCGTGAGGTGCAATAAGCGAAGATGGGAGGAATCTCTTGTATTAAAATAAAATAAAAAATACATTAAAAATAGAATACAAAATTTATTTCAATTAGGCCTAATTTAGGTACAGTCAAATAAAAACCAAAACAGGCAGAGTTGACTAACTTCTGGGACGGTGAAAATGTGAAAACTAAATGCGCCATCTTGTTTTATGTTATGGAACTAACTCGTGGAATGAAACTTTTGAAAAGGGCTCTTACTGAAACCTGAAAGCAAGCATTGTAGTTCCTTATCATACGTACAGATGGCAATTTACCTCCCGAAGGTTTACCAAATTTTATTATTCAAAAAATTTCCTCAGCGATTCTATAAAGATTGATATTTATTTATTGAGTGAGCAAACTTTAATTAAAAGTTCCATACATCTCCATAAAATTTACCTAAGAACAATGATATTATAAGGAGAAAAGCTCAAACTATTAACAGGTACTTACGGCCAGTATTTATAACCCCAAGTTATATTTCTAGTACCATTGAGAAGATAATGTGATATAAAACAAAACTATTACTAGGCATGTATACAGGGGCGCTATATTCACGTATAGCGTCGTGATCGTGAAGTGAAATGTTTAAAAAAGTCGAGCATTTACGTTTAGGTATTGATACCGTGGTAAAGTACACAAGCAGACAATATTGAAAATTTTGCAAACACTGAAAAATTAATTTCACAACTATAGACACAGAGGATTGTATTTACTGTGTTGAAATACTTACATTCAATTTTGCATTCTAAACGAATACACATAAAGTAAATTTTTCAGTGTTATATTTTATTTTATTTCTTGATTCTCATCACTAAGTGTGATGTGAAAACCCTCTATTGAATACTGAATGACTCAAAATAATAATTTGGGCATCCAAATTTCGCAAGCATTGGAACAGAGGGGAGATGAGGTCGAATCGTGATTTAATGTGAGTGGAATTTTATTTCTCTTCCAATCGACAGGAAATGGATTCCCATAACGCAGTCGGGACACGTCCTGCGGGAAGCGGTGGCCGCCCCGCTATGATTTTCGACTAAATTCGTGTAATAATGGAAAATAATACTTTATTTACAGATTTTTTTGACAATAACCCTGACTTTGTTGAGGCCCGGTTGCCTTGACTTTAAAAGAAACGTTATAGTTATTATATGGTGGTCTGACCCTTATTTAGAGTCAGGCGCGGCCTACATATTTTAGTATAACGTTTTGGTTAAAGTCAATTCAAGCAACCGATTCAATTCAGTTTAATGTCAATTCGTCAAAATTCTTTTATTATACGAAATAGCAAAAGCAAAAAATGCATAATTATCTCAAACTGATTTAGCGTTCCGGTACGATGCTGGGTAGTAACAATTAGAGGTTATGAACACGTTCCAAATTAGTATGATAACATCTTCGGATGCGTCTTCACTTATCACTAGGTGGGATTTGCGATCCTGATACATTTGAAATTTATTGAAAAAAAAGCTTGCGCCAACAAATTCCGATACCTACCTACCTAACTTATGTACGGTATTATAATTAGATTATTTTTACGCATACTTTTTTTGTCACTTATTTAATCCCCATAGTATATATATATATATATATATATATATATATATATATCTGAGAAAAAGTACCTAATACCTCATACGAATTGAAATCTTCCTTTTTAGGGTTCCTTACACAAAGGGTAGAATAGAACCTTGTTACCGTTATTTTATTTGAATTTAGTCTTCATAGTGCAGAACCATTTTTTACGTCAAAATATGCCAACCAACCGCTGTGATGTTAAAAGACTCTTATGATAAAAATAATTCATCTCGTTTACTTTGCATCCCGTAGCAAGTGAACTGCAAAGAGTCGGAAAACTCGCAAATCAAGTTAGAAGAATCTGCCAAATTAGAAATACAATTAAACTTTGTTAATCATGAATTCGGGCCGCAGTGAGCTTTTTGCGTTTTTTTTTGTAGGTCGGACCACACGGGCGGCTTTTGAGTTAATTTTTTAAACATGTTAGCATTGGGAAGCAAATAAAATGCATTTTTATGCGGGTGGAAACCTCGTCACGAAAAAATATTTTTAATTTTTTATTATTAATTATTATTGATAGGCTCGCGCTTGACTACAGTCATAGCCGATAGACAGAAATCACGAGATCTAAGATGGAGCGCGTTTACCTAGAAATTTCCTATTCACTCTTCTCTTGAAGGCACCCAAATTATAATTCCACACCTTAGCAGTACCTACGTAGCAGAAACGTGGAAGAATAATGTTTCGTTCGAATTCGCTAGATGTCAACCATGTATAGATTTGGTACTGAATTCGTTAGTGCGAGCTAACTGAAGACAGTGCGAGCGATGCGATGGGTGAATTTCCACATGAAAAAATAAAAATAAGTTTGGTTTTAGGTGTTATTCGTTTCTACCGAGTGTCTCACGGTACACGTCTTTTTATAGGTAGATAGATATATAGATAAACTCTTTATTGCACACCACAGAATAAAAATATAAAAAAAGAAAGAAATAAATTAAATACAAACAAACTTAGGAGTATAATTTGGCGGCCTTATCGCTACATAGCGATTTCTACCAGGCAACCAATAATGTGAAGGAATATTTGAAACTGGAAACGCGGTTGGTGGTGCCAGAATAAATAAATACAATAAACTAGGTACTACCAATAGGTACTTGTACAATTAATTGTAATTTGTAGCTATATCAGCAGACCTTCCATCTGGCAGGTGAATTAAAATTCACCTAATGTGTCTATCTATTTGCATTCCCCACTGGTCATTTTCAGGCATTTATTTACTTTTCAAATTCAATGTGCAGCTCACTGGAAATATTTGAAACATTTCATTAGAAATGTGATCGGAAAATAAAAATACCTAGTAGTATTAAATAAAAGTTGAAAGATGCTATACTAAAAGTTCAACCTTCAACTGTTCGTTACTCCTTATAAATTTCTTATATTTTATTTTTTTGAATAAATTTATTTTCTTTCTTCCTTTCTTCTTTTTTATACTGGGAAAACTGTTACCGTTGAACTGGGAATTGAATTCCCAGTTCAACGGGAACCCCTGTGAAAGCCAAACCGCGCTAAGTGCGCTACCGGAGTCTTCGATTAGAGTAGAACCTTGCTAGATATCTCTAATATGCATAATATGAGTATTTTTTTTAAGAACCCCGTCGATTTTGAAGCTGAAACCAACTGTGTACGTCAATTTGGATCCAAATGAACATAATTATTAAATCCGGTGACCGTTGGAGGGTGGGGATGACCCATACAAAATTGCCCATGGTACTTCATTTTGACTATTTAATACTATTGAGTCTAATGTAATATTGGGCTTAGTAGGATAGATTAATTTGTTTTGGTATAATCCGCTATACTTGAAAAGATTCCGTAGGGTACAATATGCAAGAACACTACCCACATGAAACACGACACACAATTTTCTAACACTTTCTTCGACGCACGTTTCGTCCCGACACCGGGACATCCTCAGGAGATGTTGACTTCACAATGCAAAATCGTACAGAATATTGGGCTTCATAGTACAGAACCCTCATTGCACGAGACCGACTCGCACTGGACCAATATTTAAACTCTGTCTTTGTAGAATAACAGGGGGGTTGCAGTGATATTTCCAATAGATTATATTATTATTATGGTATGGAACAGGGATATTATAATAGTAGGGGATCCCAAGTAAGGTCGACCTTCACCGAGCTGTTTATTAGATGAAAACTATTTTATATCCAATTAAATATGTCAATAAATATATCGCAAGTGGGTTGCCTAAAAAATTTCAGTCCAGGATATGATTAATTAAAAATTTAAAAAAAAATCCATCGTAACATGAACTCCTATTTGTTAGAGTTCCGTTGACATCTTAGTTCAAATTAGATTTGGATGAGCGATTCACGTCGCAAATTGCAATTGTGCTTATTTACCTACGATTTTATTATCCGTTAACTTTCTTTTGCCAAAAAATATAGAGCAGAAATACTTTCCTCAGCCAGGAAAGTATTTCTGGCAAAAAGCACTATTTATAACATCCAATCTAATTTGAACTACGATGTCAACTAAACTGTAACAAATAGGAGTCCATGTTACGATGGTTTTTTTTTAATTCTTAATTAACCAGACCATAATAAAAAATAATCCCGTCCCCCGACCCTGCCGTCAAAATATTAGGTACAAAGATCCGGGGCGTTGTTTTGTGTGACGTAATTTATTAACTGGATGAGTCGCTGACAAACATCTCGGAATGACTTATTACTACACGGAGTCGATGGAAATGACTCTTTTATAGAGTTCCGTACCCAAAGTAAAATGGAACCCGAACTAAGACTCCGCCGTCCATGTCCATCCGTCAGTCCGTCTGTCACCAGGCTGTATCTCGTGAACCGTCATATTTAGCTGGAATTGTCACACATGATGTGTGACAATTCTGACATACTTCTGAAAAAATAAATATATTAAAAGGGCTCCCATACAACAACGTGATTTTTTGCTCGTTTTTGACAGCATCATCATTTGGGCTTCTGCATCATCTCGTTACGTTAAACCCGAATTTATTTTATTTTGCTTGATATTAAAAAAAAGCCTTTTTTCGTTTTTTTCAATACAAAAAACATAAATTGAAAGAACAGACAAAAAGAGAATACAAATAACACAGGTATTTGCAAAGGCGGTATTCGTTAAAGTGACCTCTTTCAAACAACCCTTGTTGAGAGGTATGAACATTAAATACCTCCTGAAGACAAAATAGAGAGTGTGAATACTGTAGTTATCTTTTATTGTATTATATTTCTACCTAGTTGAAACAGAATAGAAACAACTGAAACATTTGAGCAAACACAAACTAATTAGATATAGCAGTGATAGCTCAGTGGTTCTGACCTCTGCCTCTCATAAGGAAGTCGCAGGTTCGAATCCTGGGCACACACCTCTGACTTTTCCGAGTTATGTGCGTTTTAGGAAACTAAATATCACTTGCTTAACGGTGAAGGAAAACATCGTGAGGAAACCTGCATGCCTGAGAGTTCACAAAAATGTTCTCGAAGGTGTGTGAAGCCCGCCAACCCGCACTTGGCCAGCGTGGTGGGCTATGGCCAAACCCCTCTCAGTCTGAGAGGAGACCCGTGCCCAGCAGTGGGACGTAAAAAAGGGTTGAGATGATGATGATGATGAAACTTATTAGACGACGACCTCGCGGCAGCTGAAATAGTGGTCGTTAGTGATCGACCGCGGAACATCGGTTGTTACTAATTTAACTCCTTGTCATTTAGTGAACGGTAAACTTTCGTTTGGTTAATGGCCTATTGGTTACGGGGCGATGTTTAATTATTACTTACTCTAAATCTTGTTATTTAAGTATTGGTACTCGAACTTAGTAACTTAGAAACTAGCAACAAGGTATTTAATAGTTTGTAAGAAATGGTTGTAAGGAATGAAAATAAATATTTATTTTACATAATCGAATTACCTATGTAGCTAGAGGATTATGTAAGAAAAACGCTATCGTAATCGTAAATAAATCTTTCATATCGTAAACACCACCTGCCTCCTGATTGGCTGGAAAAAATGTGAACAACAGATTCTGTCAATCTGCCGACAGAATTGTTTTCGATTACGATAGCTATCGTAATATAGTTTATTTCTACCAAAATTTATTTTTTTGTAGACCACATGTAGGAGACTTTTTTTAATTAACATTCGGATTCAAAAGTTATAGGCAAATAAACAAGTTGTACTTCTCAATTAAATCTGTATGACAGCATACGTGCATTGCAAAGACAGTAACTTTTTAGCAGGACAGATTAATTTGTTTTGCTATAACCGCTACTTGAAAGGATTCTGTATGGTACAATAAATGCAGGAACACTACCCACATGAAACACCACACACAATTTTCTAACACTTTCTTCGACGCACGTTTCGTCCCGACACCGGGACATCCTCAGGAGATGTAGACTTCACAATGCAAATTTGTAGAGTGACTCTCGTGTCAGCGACGCGTTCTTATATACCCTTTCTACTGACTCACAATAACGTTCGCCCACAGACTAACAATAATTTTTTATGTAAAATTAAATTCCGGATATGAAAAACAAGTTCCTAGTGCCAAATGGTTCTTAAAAACACTACTTTTTTCTTAGAATATTTTGGTTTTGGTATCATAAGAAAACTTGATATCCCCTTTGGTCATCCTTCTTTCACCTTACGTCCATGTGACAATAAGAAAGAAAGATATGCATCTAATACATAGAGATCCCAGTGACGACGTTTATAAATCTATGACCTTATAGCTTATACTTTATAGTTTGGCAACTTCGTGCGCGACCCGCCTGAGGGGTGACAGACGGCCTGACGCGGTAACGCATACATGCAGAGAAGTGTCCCTTTCCCCGCTACACCGCCCGCTAACCGCTGACATCTAAGTTCCTTGCCTCCGCCACCGTCTGTCACCCCGCAGGAGTGTCGCGCACGAAGTTGCCGAACTATAGTGTTAATTTTGTGCTCTAAATTTTTTATAAAGTAAATTCAAGCTGAATAAAGAATTTCTTTTTAATTAACCTAATAACGAATTTATTAACCTAATTCCGAGTATGATGTAGGCTGCACAGTATACAGCAGTGGATCTCAACTAAAATTAACGAACGAAATTCTATTACCTAAACCATCCCGCATGGAATTCCCAAACCCGCTCTAAACGATTTTAAAATAAACAGAAAGTATTTTCAAGGCTCACGTTGACACCTGAAAACGTACACTCCTGAAAACCACTTAAAGATGTTACAAATTTAAACGAAAATCGACTCTATTTAATTTCGAGTTAGGGTTGATAATATATTTAATAGCTCGGGGGTTTTTAACGCATGCGTACCGACTTGTAACAAACGCGTGTGTTATTTGAAATTCAGTAGTCGGGTTCGTACCGGCTGTTGAGAACGCCTCGGGTTTTTCGGATTCCGGAAAAAGCGCGCGATCTGCACCCGAGTTTTACGGAATTTCGGAGTTTTAAAGTCGGTTTTTTTTGCGTAACTCATGTGATTTGTGTATTGTGCAGTTATGTGGTTGTGTGCGTGATTTTAACGGTAAGTTGTGTTTAAGTTATTTTTTACATTACATTTTGGAATTTTTATTGCTTGTTAAATAATAAGAACAAATAAAAATAATTCCTTTATTGCGTCAAGTTTTCTATTCAAGTACTATATTAAATTTACACTTTAAAACCAATAAAAAATATTAATATGTATGAGTTTTAAAATTACATAATAATGAAACTAATTTCGATATAATAATATAACCAAATAAGTAATACATAATTACATTATAATAAAGACTTAATTTTTATTCATAAATGTAAGAAGCATTAAGAATATTAATTATGGCAGGGATTTAAACTTAATAAAAAGTTTATTTTGACAAAGTGTAGATAAGTATTTAAAGAAATTTATCAACATCTTATAGCGCCTCGAAAAACTAAAATTGTTATAGCTCCCAATTGTATCTACTATATTTTACTACCACAACTCATAATGACGTACATACTAAAATAGGTAAGAATAGTATAATTATATTAAATATAATAATAATTTATGTAATTATATTAAAATTACACTAGCTGAATAATAAACATCATCGATAAATCAAATTATATAAGTATAATGAAAACTGAGATCATATTCATTCATCGAAATCCATAAAATGCCTCATAACCTCATTCGTTCCTGCAACATTTTTCAAAAAAAAAAAAAGGTTTTATTTGTACGGTTTAATATAGGATAATTGTAATTTTATATTACAAGACGTAATATGTATACTAAAACGAGGTCTGATTGCGAAAGAAAAACTTATTCAATGTTATCGTATCAAATTCAGCCCCCCGATTGGCTGACGTAAATCAAGGAACCAATCAGCCGGCAGAATTTGTAAACGATTACGATAACGATGAATTATACGTATATTATAACGTTTTTAGACCAATTAGACCCCTGTTCCTATAAACTGATTATTATTAGGATAAAATTGACTTTTAAAACTCTGTTTTCCTGATCTCAAGGTTGCCTGGTAGAGATCGCTGCTTAGCGATAAGGTCACCTTTTGGACCAATACCTACTTTAATATGTGTTTCTGTCCTTCGTTATGTTTCTTTTGTGGTGCAAATAAAGTTTCAATAATAACAATAATATAATGTAGAAGTACAAATTATAGTACGACTTATGAATTGTTCATAAGTTTGCTCCGTTGCTACTCCTAACATAAGCTGCGAGCTTTGACTAGATAAATCCACTGGCTAATAGTATCACAAATATCTGAAAATACCTCCCACATTAGGTGAGCCTGTGGCCGGACATAAACCTGTCACTAAAATAAGAAAAATGTCCTCTCTCCGAGAATCAGTTTCAGAAGTGGGATAACGTGGCTATAGCCTAAAGCCGAGGTTGCCTTCGAAAAGATTTTAATATTAGACCCCCGAATAGATCGGTTATCCTGGTGACCTTATATTCAAATTTTGACCCCTCCGGGAAATAAGCGTTACCTAGAGACGTCGATACTGTTATCGTTCGCAATAAAACGAACATACCGTTATGTTTAATAATGTTATCCCACGAAAATTGTTCGTTTTTTTATTAAAGGGAAAATGTTTGGTTTTTGCTACAAATAATTAATGAGGTTAGCCTTCAATCTCTACTTTTAAACGATTTATTACTCACGTCAAACATAGTTAAACTTGACTAATATTTCGTTAACCTGGTAAGCTTTCCGTGCTTTTAAACTCGTTCCGTGCTCGTAAACTTAGTTATAAGTCGACTTGTAGTTATCACCATTCTTATGCAACAAATGTCATACCGACTTGTTACCTGTATATTAGGCCTGTGTGAAATAATTAGATATTTTGACTTTGACTTACATATGCCACAGAAACTTACTATTATCCCGTAGAAAATACTAGCGGACGCCCGCGGCTTCGCTCACCATTTTCCCCCCAAGAGATTGAATTTTTAAAAATCATTTTGACTTGATAGCTAAATGTATGTATGCTAATTTTGAGTCAGAACCGTTGAATGGTTGGTACTATACATCGATTATTGAGTCAAAGTCATCAGTTTCTTTTCCTTACTGCTTTACCGTCCTTCAAAATTATTGTGGTACAAAAGAGGCCGGTGCCTATATCGGGAAAATTGCTTTTATGCATCCTGCCAACCCCTAGTGAAGTAAACTAGTAAACTTGCATCTATTGTGACGTGAAGCAAGAAATATATATATATAATATAAATATAATATAATTGAATTGAATGCGAGATTTCGTGAATAATTTTATAACCACTGTGCCAGCGCGAGGCAGTTAAAACAAGCAAAGGCGAGCTACAAAGATCCTGCTTATTCCCGCTTTTAATATTTAAACAAAGCCAGACATGGGTCTTCTATTATGCAGGGTTTAGTCTGAATGACCGGTTCTAAACTGAAAATGTGCTTATGCTCGCGTTTATGTTCTGCGATACGACCGGGAGTGCTGTTGAATTGTGTTTGTGCTCGTGTGTGAAAGCACCCTGGACATCACAAAACGGACAAAGTTGAAAATTTTTGTACGCAATATAAAAAATTTCACATCAGTACAGCGAGGAAATACTCAGGTCTAGAGCTCATTCCGTTAACAATATTCAAAAAAATAGACAGACAGATACATTAGGCATAAGAAACACTTTTGTTCATTGGACTAGAATAATGTACCTACATTGTACAAGCTACTTTTGGTAACGAACCGTAAAACTAACTTTGTCTTTAGAGGTCTATTGTTAATATAAAAAACTGTACTAGTTGCATAGTAGTTTTCATTTTGTTATAAAATATACATTAACCCCTAATGATCATAACTACGAGTATTTCCGATTTTTCAATCGATGAATTTCTAAGATATGGGGGGCGCAGGGAACGGTAAGTTTTTTCGACAGTTTGCCCATGAAATCAAAAACTATCGGGCATAAACATAGTTTTTTGACTATACAAGACTTTTATATGATACCTTGCTTTTCATAATAATCCCCCACCTCCCTCCCCTTTTTTTTCAGACAGTCGGATAGACGGCCAAAAAGTGATCCTATAAAGTATAAGTCCTTTTTAGGTACGGAGCCCTAAAAATCGCACGAGAGGCTTGTCTAAACACATTACTAAGTTACTTCCAGTTAGTCACGTAAACGTGACGCTCTCGTAATGTTATGTGATGTTTGTCGTGCTCTCAGGAACGTGACGGAGACGTAACGAGCTGCGTATTATCACGGGTAAGGGGTTGCGTATTGTCACGAAAATATGCGTTTATTTTTTTTATTTAACGAAGCGGCGCGTATTTCACGGTAACGCTGAATTGTTGTCGTAATAAGAATGGATGGTTTTTAGAATAAATGCAAACACGTGAAGAGGGGAATGAGTGCGTATAAATTGCTTTAGTATTAAAATTCTTTCGCTGGAATGGTAGGATTCACGAATATAATACCCTTTTATTGAAAAGGAAAGCCCATTAGTTCAGACTGCCGTTCTACAAGATATTCTAGGTTTGAAGTTGTTGGTGAGAACCCTAGTGCTTAGACCTTTGTACTATTATAGTGGCCCATAAAAAGGGGTTGAGGCAGACACTAAAACACTTTGAAAAACATAAATTAGTTTTATCAGTAGGACTGATTCATTTGTTTTGCTACAATCCGCTACTCGTCTGCGATTACTCTACAAATCGTTGACTCTACGATTTCGCACTGTGAAGTCAATATCTCCTGAGGATGTCCCGGTGTCGGGATGGAACGTGCGTTAAAAAAAGTATTGGGAAATTGTGTGTGGTGTTTCATGTGGGCAGTGTTCGTAAAATTTTAAGCGTCTACCTGTTACCTTTATCAATATATAGCAAAAACAAGTAAAAAATTCGTTTGTTGTATGAGAGCCCCCTTAAATATTTATTTATTCTAGTTTTTAGTATTTGTTGTTATAGCGGCAACATAAATACATCATCTGTGAATTGCAACTGTCTAGCTACACTGTTAATGATAATTGAGAAACAACCAGATAACAGCTGGACAGACAGAAAGAATACCAGAGACAAAAGAAGTAATAGGGTCCCATTTTACACTTTGGGTACGAACCCTAAAACGCCTTCTGTGTAAAATTTTCCTGATATCTGCCTACTTGTTCCTATTTATAACACGTAAAGTAAAATCGATGAGAAAAGTTTTACCCACGCTTCACGAACATAACTTTTACTTAGAAATATTATCTATTCTTCGGCTCAGTTCCGCCTTTGTTAGAGAGATATAGCGCCCCCTTTTTACGTAAAGTATGATGCATGTGCCCAGTTACGAAGGCAGTTATTCCTTACACTCAAATAAAGAAGATATTTTCTCGTAAAAGTTAGCCTGACGATAGAAGTTAGAAGACTATTTGTGTAGAAACTTTTTAGCCATAGTGAAGGTTTTTTTTTTTCAAATACATCATCCTATGCAACATTGGAAAACTTTGGAGTCTTTTGCTTAAACTCTTTCCCTGGAAGTCAGCCAGTTGATTTCAGTTAAAAATGATTTATATAATCTAAAATATATATATATTTCTTGTACTATTATGATTCAGAAATAAATTATACGAGTACGCAAGGAAAAATAGGGATTCTGAAGAAATCCTTGATTTTCGTGTTTGCCCTGGAATATGTTAATGAGTTGCTGAAACAACATTTGGAGTAAAGCTATTATTGGAATAAAATGATATTATTCTTTTTGATTCCAATAATATTCACTCAACTTTTTCCGCACTGAGAACTTTTCTCAGAAAACATCGATAACTCTGGTTTTAAAATATGAACCGGCGATAACGTTAAAATTGAGGGTAGAATAATTTTAGCCTATAGAATTGCGATAGATTTATTAATTAATTTCAAAATGTAACCAAAGCTCCATAAGTCAGAAGTAAACTATTTTAACAAAGAAACAATATTAATAATAATTATTGTATGTATCACATAATAATATCAAATAGTATGTATGTACGTCAATTAATAAAGGCATTCCTTCACAATTCTAACAAGTTGTGTCGCAGAGTATACCTAATTGCCGAAGTTTCGACATCAGTCTAATTATTTTAACGACGTTACATTCGAATTACGATTGTAATAAATTGTGTTGCGACTCGCGTCTTGTGTAACATAGACCATCAGTATTGTTAACGTTCCTTGAAGTTACAATTCAAGTTACAAAATACTTGTTACATTCGAATTACGATTTTAATAGATTATGTTACGACTCGCGGCTCGTGTAACATACACCATCAGTATTGTTAACGTTCCTTGAAGTTAAAATTCAAGTTACAAAATACTTGTTACATTCGAATTACGATTTTAATAGATTATGTTACGACTCGCGGCTCGTGTAACATACACCATCAGTATTGTTAACGTTCCTTGAAGTTACAATTCAAGTTACAAAATACTTGTTACATTCGAATTACGATTGTAATAGATTATGTTACGACTCGCGGCTCGTGTAACATACACCATCAGTATTGTTAACGTTCCTTGAAGTTACAATTCAAGTTACAAAATACTTGTTACATTCGAATTACGATTGTAATAGATTATGTTACGACTCGCGGCTCGTGTAACTTACACCATCGGTGTTGTTAACGTTCCTTGAAGTTACAATTCAAGTTACAAAATACTTGTTACATTCGAATTACGATTGTAATAGATTATGTTACGACTCGCGGCTCGTGTAACTTACACCATCGGTGTTGTTAACGTTCCTTGAAGTTATAGTAGTAAGTTCCTTGATGAGTATAAGAAAGAAAGAAAGAAAGAAAGAAAGAAATACTTTGTATAATATGTATTTTAAGCAATTATAACTAAAAACGCGTAGTTATTCTTTCATAACTAGCTTAGTTTTTTATTTGCTTTGGTAAAACGTCGTATTTCTGTCATAATCTGCCGCAATCCTGCCTGTCGCACTCACATATCCGTCAAAGCGAGAAGGAACAAAATAAAAAACTGCCTACGGCCTAAAGCTAATTAATTCCTAAAATACGTGTAGGTGCCAAGCGTTATATTTGTAAATAATTTTCATAAGGCAGCCATAAACGTCTTTTTACGCGAGGCGGAGGCGGGGCGTAAGTGTCAGAAGTATGATAATTTAATCCACTCGAGAGGTAAGTACGCGCCCACACTGGAAGTTTATTGCGGACGCAGTAAAAAGGGATCACTTTAATGCGGGCATAAGTTCCAGTATTACGGCGCCTTAATTAAATACCGGTATCGGAATTCTCCGGTGCGTAACGGAGATGGTTATAAATACCTGTTAATAAGTACCGTCGTTACTGGGCCTTGGTACTTCTTTCTTTTATTTTCACAACCTTTCTTTATAGGTTAGTATACATGGCATGGGTTTCAACAAAATAGCAAGCATTTGGCGATACGCACATTATTGGAAAAGTGCGGATTGACGGCTTCACACAAAAAACTGAAAATTATGGAAAACTCTCAATCATATAGATTTCTTCACGTTGCTTTTAGAAGTGTATGCGCTATGTCTGAACCGTGATTCTTTACTAATACTAATTTATCGTCATAGCCTTAACCTAACCTAACCTAGCTGAAAATAGCCCTAATATAATGAAATGAAATGAAATGAAATGAAATGAAATGAAATATCTTTATTTCACATAGGCCTAATATAAAGGCGCTTGTAAATGGTCCTTATGATATTTGTCACATTTGTATGGCGATAACTCCAAGTCGACTTAAAACTAAGTTTACGAGGGTTCCAACGCGCCCTGCACTGAGAAGAAGCCCACAACAAACTCAGCCGGGTTTTGTTTTCTGTTATCACCACTTCACAAAAGCTCTTAAAACTAATTGAGCTAGTATAATTACAGCAGTTCATTCATCCCCAAGGATTTGATTCATGTAAGTAATCCTTAATACTATAGTAAGCTTTATTAATGAGCTTTCGTTTTACAGCGACTTTGAACTTATTGAGGGATAAGTTTAATATTTCATTAGGGAGTTTGTTGTAAAAGCGTATCCCATTGCCTTTAAATGATTTATTTATTTTCTCTAGTCTTGTTTTATGAACTATAAGTTTATTTTTACTTCTAAGGTTGATAGCATGGAGATCGCTTTTCTTAACAAAGTTATTAATATTTTTATGCACATATATCAAGTTATCGAATATATACTGTGCATGTACCGTCATTATATTAAATTCTTTGAATTTTTCCCTTAAAGACTCTCTTGGGCCCATTTTATAAATGGCACGAACAGCCTTCTTCTGCAGCACGAAAATAGTATCAATGTTAGCAGCATTACCCCATAGCAAAAGACCATAGGACATAATGCTGTGAAAATAACTAAAATATACCAGTCGAGCAGTCTGGACGTCTGTCAGCTGCCTAATTTTTTTTACCGCGTACGCAGCAGAACTAAGCCTGTTCGATAAATTATTTATATGAGGGTCCCACTGCAGTTTAGCATCTAACGTTATTCCTAGAAATACAGTTGTGTCTACAAGATCCAATTCCTCTACACCTAGTTTTACATTCGTTTGAATTTGCCTAACATTAGGTAAGGTGAATTTAATACATTTTGTTTTTTTGCTATTGAGAAGCAAATTATTAGCTTCAAACCAATGTACTACTTCTTTGAGACCTAACCTAACCTTTTTTTTTTTTTTTTTTTTTTTATCGTGGGGAATCCTCATGGATACCCAGTCGCCCGGGGGAGCGGCTGGGTTATGCCGGACTCTTACCGGCTAAACCCCACGGTGTTTCCTCCTCGCACCGTATGACGGGAACACGGGAACGCTTGCGCAAACCTCCGCGAACCCGCCGGTGCCCGGCCGCTTGCGCAGCCCCTCCACGAGGTGGAGCATGGAACTCCCCTCCAACAGCAAGGCCCGCCAGAAACACCTAAGCCGGCCTTACCTCCTCGGCGCCCATCCGTAAGGCGACGGACCCCCCCGGGACCGCCACCCAGAGGTCGTGGGCACGGGTAAGCCGATACCTGCGAAGCTTGCTCCTGCACTTCGCAGGCATCGACCTCCCATACCCCGCGGCGGATCTGATCTTTGGCTCCGCCGCAAACCACCAAACGGCCGCAGAGGACAGGGAGAACGGCAACGACACACCGACACTCCTCTTCCCCTGCGGCCCCGCCGCCGACGCATCTAACGGTGCGCCACCGTTTGGTCGCGGGAGATAGGGCGAGCGGCAACGACACACCGACACGCCTCTCCTCCCGCGACCCCTCCTGGCTGCAGGAGACAGCAAAAACTCTGTCCCCCGCACCCCTCTTGGACGCATCCAGAGCGGGCCCATCTCCAGGCCCACTCCGAGCGTCCCCTCCTGGATTCCTTTTGGCTTCACCGTGGGGCCCAACCACGGCTACTGAGCCCCCCTATCGCGACAAGATTGGAATCCATCGGGGGGGAACCTAACCTAACCTAACCTAACCTAACCTAACACAAATATAAATTTTATCATCGTGAAAGATTCAAGCTTCACTGTTCCGAATAATTCCAATTCTGTTCCCATATCCAACAATTCCCTATAAAAGATAAACCCTGTATCCTGGATCCGACTGTGGGTCATTAATAGGCTGATAATAATAATCAATGTTCACAAAGAAATGCAAACTCTATCAAGGTACATTTTGTACCTAGTAAAACATTTACCGTTTAAGTTTCACTCCCCAATAAAATTTATGGAAACTAAACAATCAAAAACCAATATAATATATCCGTGCTGATTCCATTCTCTTATAATTAAAGCGGAGTTATCAGATTTTAATCAAATAACGTTCCAAGAGAAACCTGTAACAGGCCGAGGGTTGAATTATTTATTTGTTACCTTTCATCCCCTCTCTTGATATCGAATGCTGTAATTAAGTCTTCTGAATACTATACTAAAATAAGTTATACATTTGCTTTGTTTGTCAATATGTGGAACATAATATTATGAATGACTGACCCGAAACACCACCCACATGAATGTTTTTTCCGGGTTAAAAGAAGCCTACGTATATCCAGGATATAGGTAATCTATTTTTGTTTCAACATTCAGCCAAATCGGTTCAATAATTACTGCGGGAAGGAGTAACAAAAATACCCACACATACCTACACACAAACTTTAATAGTGTGATTGTGATGGTTTGCTTTTGGCCTTCTATATATAGAATACTAGGCAACTATTATAATTTTAATTTTTCGATGGTTAGTAATTATTAAGCTATTGCAAAGCTTCTATCGCGGGCCTTGAGCGTGGAGACCGAATCCAGAAATTCCGTAACAATGTAACCCACGCAAGCAGTTATAGCTTGAAAAAAGCGTCAGTCATGGTAACTGTGTCAGGTATCGGTTACGGTAATGGTGTGCCAAGTTCGATGTGTTTTCCCCATACTAAAAAAGTATTCCCTTAACGTGAAATCAACGGGTCTGCCCGCGGAATTCAAAATTTTCGTGGTTTTTTGCAATTTGTACGCTAATTAGACATGATAGGCTTATGGCAATCAATTTGCGAGAATGGCAGTATCATCTTTACATGATTAAATCAAAATCTTTGCATAAAAATGTGTATCCTAGGAAATTAGTACGAGTATCGAGTTCTATGTGAGTAACTCGCAAATCTTGGACTAATTTCTTTAACTCGACACTTTCGAGCAGAGATTTTTATATAAACACGTGAAGCAGATATTGGGATTATCGCAATTTGACGGCTATAAGCCTATTATGTCTTATTAGCTTAAAAATCGCGAAAAACCACGAAAAATTTGAATTTCGTGGGCACACCCGTAGTGTGCTCCTTAAAGAAAATCCATTCCGGTAATCGATCCCGGCAACTTGCGATGCGCAACATGCTAGCAACTACACTAACACGGCAAATGTAAAAACAAAAGCAGTATTTTCGGGAAGGGTGTGCAAAACAAAGTTAGCTTTGTTTTTACGTAGCTTGTACAAACAAGTGGCTGTTTGCTTTGCGAAATAATATTTGACCGGGGAGTATAACGCGAGGACTGGGCGGAGTCAATATTGTAGAGAAAGGATGTTACTCTCTTTGAAACACTGTTCAGTTTGTTTAGATTGAAAATATTATATTTATCTTCTTGGCGTATCGATTTTCAATGATTGATTTTATAAGTTTTTTTTTTCATTTTTTACGAGATGAGACTACGAAAGTCAAAACATACTAGAAGTTTTTAGAGTCTACTGACCCACGATGTCTCCCATACAAACGTAATACCAAAATCATTTGTAATTCGTGCAAATTTTGATCATGTTGTGGTGTTATTCGGGTTCATATAGTAATAATCTATGCTCCTGGCCATATCTGGTTCCGAAATACTTTTGTTAAACGAAATTGTAAGAGTTTACCAGAGTGTTGACATCTTCAAAAAAACTCAAAGGTTCCTTATCAATATTATAAAATGAGGCTCGGTGCATTGTTTTAGCTACCTATATCTTAGGACTTGCTCTAAGCATTTACGAGTATGTCAAAAATTCAAAGCTTTTCTTTATCTTGCAAATCCATACTTAAATACTTTATCGCGTTTGTAACAAATGTCGTAAAGAACCGCTCAAGCGGTTCGGTTAAAGGTAAACTTAAGAACATAATAAATTCAGCTTACGGCCATCGATAGTCTAGACTCGATCCACACTAAAACCTAGGCTTCAGACAAAGGCTATTTGTATTCTCAGGTGTTCTTTGATCGCTGAATAAGATATTAAGTCATCAAACATGGACAGTTTTAGTACAATCGATAACGATATTGTAGCTATTCCCTTTGTTTTGTTACCTAAGGGTATGTTTTCATTGAAATTGAGATGTTATTATACATTTAAAGTTTACATTATTATAATCAGGAGCACTTGATTAAGGATTCTCCATTCTACGCCTTAGTTTCTGTAGGGTTAGAATGGTTGTAGATTTATATGGAGGAATCCTAACCGTTTCTTAGAATCTGCTCGAATCACTGACTTATATACTAAAAACACGGCGAACAGCGCGAAAAAATGTCGCCAGTTTATAGAAGTCATCAGTACCAACAGTATAAGGCCACGCGGTAGTTCGAGCAGCGGCGGCGGGTATTTTGACAGATGATGATTTTACTGTTTGCTTGTATGAAAAAGGTTTACGTAAAATGTTCGGATCGGCCTATCTTTACTATTTTTATCTTAGGCTCGAATCGAAATTATACAAATATGCTAAGCCCTTCCTTAACTTCTTATTATGCGGTAACCACTTCTTCCATGCTGCCTTAAAGATGTCTTTGAACTCTAGACAAAATCTTTATCATAACAATGTATCAAAAAACATTTACTAGTCAGAGTTTAAACTAAGCTGCCATTATATTATTATGAAGTAATTCCCACGAACTTTAAGCTCGAACAAGATTTGTACCTTTGAAAAATTGTTCTACCTTTCAAAAAATTTTACTAAAACTGTGGTTATTTTACTACCTACGTACCTATTCGGTAATAGAACTCTGGACTTCTTATTTCAACGTATACTGTACCAGGGTTACACCTGGAAGCAATTGATCGAAATCTTGAAACTGTAGAAACTTTAGTCATTAAAGTGCTTGAGCTTTTTTGTGAGGAAACTTTGGGAACTTTTCTTCCCCCGTTGGTGCCGCCCCTTTTCACGCCTTCAATGAAATTTATTGGGGAGCAACAAATCGAAACGAGCCTGCTGAGTTGTACCTGGATATTTTACAAGGTAGTAAGGTAATTAAGAAAACAGGCCCTTTCCTGTAACTCGTTTGGAACCAACCCTTTTTAGGGTTCTGAAACGACATGATGAAAAGGTACCGTTACAATGAGGAGAAATAAAATGTAGTGAAAAATCTCCATGTCATGCTCAATTTTTTTTTTCAAAAAGTTTGTGAAGCTTGCCAAAACGAATTTGGCTAGATTGTTGAGCTATCGCCAAACTTTCTGAACACAATAACTGGAGACGTTTAATATTATTAAATAACTACGTATTATTTATAACAATAATTGTAAAAAATCTGTAATTGTCATGTTTAATGCAAATTAATTGATTATTCGACTAATTGAGAGGTCATCCATGCTTGGTTGTTGACTGAGATTGAGAGGTACTAATTTTTAGTGAAAACAAAATCTTCTACTACTAGCTGACTCAGCAAACGTTGTTTTGCCATTAGGGATATAAAAAATAACGTACGACCTACCAATAACACACAAAAGTTTTCATAACAATTCCGTTTCGGAGGAGTTTGGATATTAGAAAAATAAAAGCGGAGTGGATCTCTGAGTGACCATTCGTATTAAAGGACCGTCAAAGGATTTTTTTTAATTTTTAATCTAAAAATAGAGTGGTTTCTTTCAAAATGCACCGCATGGTAAAGCATTGTTTTCAGACGCGTGAAATTAGTTTAGCTAAGAGATTTTGCATAACAGAATTAGTACTAACATCACATGCTTTAATAAAAATATAACACTGTTCTTTGGTATTAAATCCCATTTTCACAACGAAAAGCTTAAAGCGTTGCCTTTTAAAACTTTTCTATCTCGGCTAAAATAAATGTAAGTTTTAAAGTAGATACTAAATACACCTCAAGTATCAGACGTAGAGGAAAGCCGAAAGCATCGAAATTCTAAACGGCAGGAAATTACTGGTTGTAAAGTTCTGAGACCGCGTTGTGGGCTCACGGGCGTTCTTGGCGAAAATTATTGCCTTTTAGTACTGAAAGCATCGATAAGGAATCTAAGGATATGGTCACCTTTCATGCAAGAAAATAGTAGAACCGTCTGTCGAAATTCCTCGCTACAATATAGGGAAAACCTATTGAGTTTTTTAAATGACAGATAATGCCTAACGCATACCTCTCCGTCGGGGAAATTGGAGGGGTTATGTGGGGCTTGCATCCACTAAAACCTGTCGCTTGTCATGACGGACCTCGTTGGCGGGAATACGGGATTCACTTGCGTATTCCCCCCGACCCACCAACTGAGCGGGAGGTCCCGTCGCTGTTGCCGGCAGCCTGGCCACTGCCGACTCCTCCTGGGAGGCGCGTCCTGAACAGGGCACGCCATCTCTTCGGCCTGTTGAACGGACGCCATAGCCCCTTACGTCCGACACCCGAAGGCCGGCGCACACGAAGAAAGATGTTCACCCTCTAGTAACCGATGCGTCTCCTGCGAGAGGGATGTTCCGCCGTAATTATCCCTCTCGACGGGCGTTCTCGTCCACTTCGGTGATTTTAAGTATGGTGATGTATGGTATTGTGTGCCATAACACTAATATTATAAAGCCGAAAGAAAGAGTAAAATACCTACTTATGACAAGGACGTAAGACCATCAAGATATTCGAATACGTCCCCAACTTTACCAGTTACCTTCCGAGCCCTTAACTTTATCGTTCGCTAATAAATCACCTCGCGCCACGATTTCTTTTACAATTTTGTACGGCCTCCTATAATACCTGCCATACCATCGAACCTTGAACTTTTTATCGATGCCGCGATGGTTCCAGGATACTTCTAGAGAATTTGAATTTGTAAAATGTCGTCGCTCGCTAGATCTCTATGGAAATTTAGTTATAAAATGAATTAATTCCACCACACCATACTGTAAAGGCTAAAATCCTTTCACAGGGATTCTAAGTTTTCTTAATTCTAAGTTAACTTAAAATCTTAAAATAAGAACATAGCTCAGAGGGGATTCCCTCTGAGCTCAGTTCTAATTTTAAGATTAAATGAACTCCTAGAATGGAATTTATATTTAAGTCAAAAGCTTAGATATCAATTGACTACATTATGTCGCTTAAAACTTAACGTTATTAACTAGCTGTTGCCCGGTTTAGGTATTTCAAACATGCCATAAGAATCATTGATTTTGTCTGGATATAAAGTAGCCTATGTTACCTTTCGCGCTTTTATTTATTTCCTTGCTCTGTTATAGTTGTGGTGTGGTATGACTGAAGGAAACAAACAAACATACAAAGCTAGTATTCTATATTGGTATGGATTATGAATTACCCAAAATTATTTATTTCTTAATTTGTTTAGGCTTTTGTTAATTTTACCAAAGAATATATATAATATTACTATGATTTTACTTTGAACCAGGAAGATATCCTTTGCAAACTAAAATGTTACTATAAAAGCTTGAGGATTTAACAATTCATTAGTTAGGAGTTAGGTTTTGATTGATTAGTCAAGTATAGATATGACCATAAATTGCAGTAATCAATTTTAGGTATCCACTGGTAGTTCCTAGATTACAAACGGTTCTTAAGGGCGATGAATACCATCCGGGCGCGAAAATTCAAATTTTATTTAGTTTTTCGCTCATAGTGGGCTAATTATACATCGAAGGCTAATGGCAATGAGTTTTGCGGGCACAAAATTTATGCATCTACATGTTTTTAATAAAAACTCTGCTCAACAATACTCATTTACTTCATATTGGTTCCCGATAGCTCGAAATCTGGGAAACTGCAAAAAATTATCTTTCGAGAAACAATATGAGATGAGTGGCAAAGTTTCTATTAAAAACATGTAGATGCATAAAAAGTAGGCCCGCAAAATGCATTGCCATAAACCTTCACTGTGTAGTTAGTCTAATATTTGGAAAAAAGTAAATAAAATTTGAATTTCGCGGGCTGGTAGGGCCGCAACACCTTAAGGGTAAGGAAAACTACAGGAAGGCCAAAACAACGGACAACAGTTCAAACCAAATGCGGCAATTTCGGGCACTTGCGGCTTCCACGCCAGTGGAGGCTCAGCTTTATTCAAAACGTGGGATCACAAAAAAGTCCAGTCCATTCTATTTAGCACAACATAATGCCGTACAGTCTTTATTTTGTGCCGTAACTTTCCGGAGGCTTAGCAGAAAAGTGCCGTAAGCAGAAAAATACTTTGTAAATTAAGTGCACGATTCCTTTTTATTGTTTAAAAGGATCCACTTCTCGACTGAAGGTAGATGTGCGGGCAAAAAGGGGGGGGGGGGGAGATTTCCTTAATTACTTCAGCGTCTTAAGACTATTCGATTCAGGTTTAAAAGTTAAATTTTATGGATGTCGTCAACTGTGCTAGGTGATTCTTTTCTTTCACTACTTTCTATTTCAACCTGTTTTCGTTGAAATTGTTTTTTTTCTTTTTAGACAGTGGTCAAGTGGGAGTCTGAGTTAATTGTTCTTAATGCAGTTCTCATTCATGATAGAATATATTCTGAGGAATCTACTTGAATAGCTCTACTACCAGAATATGAACCTATTTCCATTATCTTTATTACGGCGCAGTATACTTATCATTTCGTTTTACTTACCGTTTCACTTGCCGACGTAATAAGTATTAAAATAATTACTTCATTCACTTCGCTGCTGAGCTGGACTTAAAATGTGACTTTTACTAAGATTAGCAGACGTATAGTTGGGATTAAGGCAGTATTAATTCCTGCTACAGTATTAAATTGCTTCATAATAATAACATTATTAATGTCTGATGACTTACTTGATATTTGAATTGGTGTCAAACGCGAAAATTAGGTGGTCTTACTTATTAATTATATAGGACGTAATAATTATTTGAGTCTCAGTGGTCACTATGTAACAATAAATTATATAACGTTATAACTTATAAACGAATTCATTTGTTTTATAATAAAAACATGGGAACATTGCTATACAAAAACACAGTGTTTAATACCATCCTCTATTCCAACGTGGGTAATAATTCCTTTCGAATTTGTTAAGAACTCACTTCAGAAAGTGGAGTTTGTGTAACAGTAAACTACAAAATCTGAGAGAAAGAAAAAAATATGCAGTATTAAGTGCAGACAAACTCTATTATAAAATTTTAAGAGTTTCCTGACTGTACGCTTGCTGTGCCGTGGTCCACGCTTCCATAGGAGATTAGCTCGAAGTAAAGCGCTGAATAGTGTCCATAGGTACGGAATTAATTCTCAAATTGGACGCTCGCTTTATGGCTGTGTATTTTTACTCCATTTTCTCTTATATAATACTTACTTTTTATGTAGTATTAGAAATATTAAGGTGCAGTTAAATTATATTGCTATTTTATGAAGTGCTGTAGCAAGATATTTCACGAGTAAATTGATGATATTAAAAGTTTATATTTTGCTTTCATAAAAATGCTGACGTTTTTATGTTTTAAGTATATTATTTTTATAATACACATGCTCGGAAATTAATTTTTACTTAAAAAACTTACCTGTTGTAATTATTGTGATTTTCTACCCTCATTAGAAGAGGCATTTGAATTATTATTTTTAATTGAAATTTAACTTATTGGACTGAATTATTTAAAAATTAATATTTTATAATATAATAATAAACATAAGTACCCGTAAGTTAGGCCTAAATAAAATAAATGAGTTAAATCTTTGAATTTGGAATCATAAAAAATAATAATCTGTTGGCGAAATTTTTTAATTGGACGCAATTTTTTTTTGTCTTTATATTGAATTTTTAATCAAGACTTTTTTTAAAAAGAGAAATTTACGTGGAAAGAGCAACTCAAAACTGCCAGTAGAATATGTTTAAAAATAACCAGTTTCAGTCTCGTAATAAGCGGTCGACGCATCCTCAACTCAAAATACACAATAGGGTATTTGACTCCAATTTTTTTATTACTTTATTATAAAGTAGAATTAAAATAATGACGTGCACTGAAAGAACTAATTAAATCGATCAAATAACAAAAAAGTTATAAGCATTTAAAGATTTGTGATTAGACAGAGATAGCAACATGAAATTGTGACGTCACACCTTACCAATGCCATAGTAGCTTCGTGCGGCTTCATACAAATTTTCGTTTTGCGAGAAAGGGATAGAAGATCCCCCCACTCCAAAGTTTAAACGCCTGTAACTTTGTAAATCTTCGTTGGATTTTAATATTTCTTTCACTGCACGTTATTATTTTAATCCTAGTTTATAATAAAGTAATATTTTTTATCAAATTCAAAAGTACTGTAAGACCCAATTCATGCGTCTGTCGCCAGCGGGCGCTGTTCCGGGCCATTGGGTCGATCACGATTTTCCATCGACTGAACAAATTGTGGGCCCGTCACTCGGACACTATTCGTCCATAGGCTGTATTATAGTAAAGTTCCATTTGGTAGGAATCTCTTGTAAAGAATTTGTTTGGTCCAATATGCATGAACACCGCCCACAATAAACACACACACACACACACAATCCTTCCAACAATTTCACGCACGATTCGTCCCGACACCGGAACATCCTCAGGATATGTTAACTTCTCAATGCGAAATCGTAGAGTCAACGATTCACGGTTCGTCCCTTCGATTTCAAATACCGGATTCTAGCAAAACAAATTGATCTGTCCTGCTAATAATGGATTTTCAAACAAAATAGCTTCCATTGTCTTTAATATATATATAGCTGCTCGTGCTGATTCACTCACTGATTGATCACCTCTCCTGAACAATTTTGTATGAAAAATTTTTTTTTCAATGACCGTTTCGTATAGAAGGGCAAAATTCGTTCGGAGGAAAAATACGGAGAGAGCTGATGATTGAGGATTTCGAAGACGGGTGAAGAGCACAGCCAAGGGTATTGCAGATAGGTGGGGGGTGTTCGACCAAATGTCATTTGAAATGTCATCCAACTGTCAGTGAGCTGAAAAAAAATTCAAAATGGCCGCCATACGAATTTCGCCGATATCTCGGAAAGTATAAAAGACGGAAGAATGGTTTCTTGACAAGAAGTGATCAGGACCCGAAGGTCTATTTGATGGATAGAAAAAAAATTCAAAATGGCGGAATTTATTTTTCCATAGAAAATGTATGGGGAATGTTCAAGAGACTAACAGTTGGTAATTATGCAAGGTTGCGATGCGGTTTTTCGGAGATATACTAGAGAAAAATATGGAGAGAGCTGATGATTGAGGATTTCGGAGACGGGAGAAGAGCACAGCCAGGGTATCGAAGATAGGTGGGGGTGCTCGACCAAATGTAACTCGAAACGTCATCCAATTGGCAGTTAGCTGAAAAAAATCAAAATGGCGGATTCAAGATGGCCGCCATACAAATTTCGTGTTGTTCTATCTCGGAAAGTATAAAAGATAAGAGAGTGATTTCTTTGCAAGACGCAATAAGAATCTCAAGGTCTACGGGATGAATGAAAAAAAAATCAAAGTGGTTGAATTTATTTTTCCATGGAAAATGTGAATGCTACAATAAACAAGGCCTATGAAAAACTATGAAAAGTTTGAGAAGAGATGATGGTCTACGATTTGGATGATGATTGAGGAGCACGGTCATGGATTTAAAGATAGTTAAGGGCTGTTTGAATAAAAAATACACTGAACCTCATCCGATGAGGTTCAGTGTGCTCCGAGGTAATTCTTTTAGCCCATTGCCAATCGGATTCCAATTGGCGATAGAGATGACGGCGATTCTTTTATAGGTGAGAAGACAGCCCGCGGGCCACATGTGGCCCGCGCTCCCACGCGCCCTACTAGTTTAAATATATGTTTACAAAATTTCGCTAATTTCTAGTTTTCTTTTATATCATATACAATCAAATCAAATATGAATATTGTGTAAACCAAAATCAACTTTAATGAAAATAATTTTAAGTAAATCCTTTTCGACCGTCAATTTTGCGAGCCAATTTTATCACAGTTTAACGAGCATACAGTGATGAAATGTGAAGTCGACTACAATATGAATTATAATAAAGTCGACTACGGAATAATGGAGTCGGCTGAGGTGGAGCGGAAAATTGTGCGGGCGAGCCGGTGGCGCGGAACGGACGCACCCGCCGACTGGCGCAGACCTCTTTGTGGCTGATGGAGCTCGCTTCACTTGAGAATTACTACACATAGTCATAATATAGGTACTGAGTAGGTATAAGGTACGCCACATACGGGCCACACGCGACGGCCACAAACTCCGTCACGAGAAGCTTGGAGCGGCTACAATAGTAACTGAGGACACTTGCAGTCGGTGACTGTTAGTTTTTCATCACAATCATCATCTTGCATCGAATCCAAAGCAAAAAAAACATGGCATTTTAAATAATGGTCAAACACACAGCGAGACAGCTCTTCACCTTTGGTATACCAAGCACACGTTAGTTCATGCATGGGTTCTGTAGCCGTTTATGTGATGGCTCTGTCAAGTTCCGACTTGATGCATTGGATTCGGTGGATCGCCGTGCTAGAAGATTCATCGGTAACTAGACACTGGTCAACAATAAACTCCAAAGCGGCGAACATCGTCGTAAAGTTGTCTGTCTGACGGTATTCTATAGAATATATTTCGGAGAGATGTAATTAAGAACTTTTTAAATTTATTCACTCGTCACCATAGAATTTCAAGGCATTGAAAACGCTTTCACTCCTACACAGTAGACGTGCCAAAGACGCGTACGAAGCGGTTTAACTTCTAGTTCCTGATACATACAATGGTGTGGAATACCCCACCAGGCACTGTCTTTCCCACAGACAGACGACGATACGACAGCTTTCCACGAGGGGTGATCACATTCAAATACCTAGTAGTAATTGTGTTGTGGTTAAGAAACAAATATTCAGACTCACAAACTTACACACTTTCACACTACAGGATGCATAGAGTGATCAGTTGATCACTGAAGTTAACATTAGGAATAATTGCATACTCAAAACTCTAGTACCTAAGTATTTAAATAGGTAATCTGTTATACTTTAGAATCGTTTAAACCGCTACTACACAGCATCCAAAGGGAACACTAAATCTCTAAGCGGTGGTACGTCTGTACGTTTTTGATAGCGAATCCACATCTAACAAGAAATAAATGTCAACACTGAACGAAAATTTGGTCATGAGCTTTGGTAGAGCATCGTACCGGAACGTTTAATCACTTGCCAGTACATCTGTTGCGTATGTATGTTTTTGGAAGTTATCCAGCTTCAGTTCTGTGTTTAAAAGGACAAAACATCAAAGATAAGTACGTTAATATTGAACCAAAAATTGTTCGTGAGCAAAAGCTTTGATAGAGCATCGTACTCGAACGCTAAATCACTTGGCGGTAAACTTAATTCTGGTAGCTAATTCAACTTCAGTTCTGTTACGTTTACGAAAATTTGATCGTTGTGTACTTGTAAAAGTAGTTTGATATAATTTCTTCAAAATATATCAGTAGGGTTAGTACAGAATATTTTTGTGTAAATTTCGAGACGATTCGCTTCAAATAAACGAATCGGATTCAAATAAGTAAATGTAGATACGCCTAGTATTTGCTCAAGTTGCTTGTTTAATATTTTAGTGTACTCATAAAGTTTTATTTTTCTACATACGTTAATTTGTATTGGTCAACATCCAAAACTGGCTACTTACCTCATAAAAATTAAAATTTCATATCAGCCTAACATATACATTATACAGCCAGCGTTCCAAGCCGAAGCATAGTGAACTAAGTTTTCGGCGGTTGTCCGTTTTCGGCGGTTGTCCGCTTTCGGTAGATATGATATGGAAAAATCTGTTAAGTGTATTCGATTTCGAAGTGAGTTGAAGTTGTAAAAAACCTGAGGGGTTCGTACAAGTACTTAATTGAACGAAATTCGAGTCGACTCGCATTGGACAAGCGAATTGAATTACTCCATACATTTACAAACAGCGCCATTTATGGATAGTCGCTGACATGCGGTTGTCAATAGATGGCGCTGGCTGTAAATGTATGGAGGAATTCGATTCGTTTGTGCGATGTGAGTAGTTAGACTCGGAATTCGTAAAAAAAATCCTATACTAACCCCTCTGAACTAGCCGTACAGTAACCTACAGGTTAGGTTTGTTTATAGCGATTAGCAGAAAGTGGAAGATCAAAGGGTGGGGCAGCGGCGCGGAAAGGCGCACCTGCGCGCATGCCGACTCTTTGTGCCGGGGATGCTCCACCGCTCTCCTTGTTCTTAGCGCTGGAGCAAACACGGCGACACGTGACGGCGATGGTTTACGCGATGGAACAAGAAAAGGTATAGAGACGTTTTTGTGAAAAATTGTCAACTATAATATTAGATAGTAGGTACGTCTTTGAAGATTAGGTTAAAATAAGATGTTGGATGAATTATTTTGAAACATGGGTAGATTTTAAGTTCTAAAGAATTAGCTTTGATAGTAAGACAATTCTATATAAAGGTGTAAAATAGTATGTACTGTCATCGTACCTATTTATATTTTTTATTTGCTAAATTAAAATAAATATATTGTGTTGGCGGTTTTTATCACGGGTTCGAATGAAAATGAAAATCTTTATTTTTCACATAGGCCCAAATAATTGGCTCTTATGAAAACTCAAAACTCAACCGTCAGGTTAGGAAAGCAGGTTTGCACCGAGAAGAACTGGCAAGAAACTCGACACTTGGTCTTTTCAAAAATGTCATTATGTAGTCTACAAATTTTCTGGTAAAGTACACATTTTTAAGATGTTTTATACATTATGACAATAAAAGTTCAGACACTAGAGCATCATCAGGAGATTGCTGATTCGACAAAGTGTATGTCACAAAACATCATTTTAATACAATCGGTAGATATCTTGTATCTATACACAGGAAAATAATTTTCCAATCCTACGATTATAACGCAATTTCGCAAAAAAACACCCCCTTCAATCCAATACTCAAGATTCTGTTAACATGACTAACATGAACAAGTTGTAACTTGTAAATGTGTGTAGAGTGTAGACAGTAAGGTAGTAAAGCTTGAGGCTTCACATTTCTGTGTTCAACCGTACCCAAATTTACGTATCATCTGCCGGCATTCGGCAATACGAAATAAATTGTGCCGAAAATTCAATTCCATAGGTTCACCGGCTTTTTATACCCGGGGTTACTTGAATAGGATTATGCCAGTCAAATTGGAAAAAACCGGCCAAGTGCGAGTCGGATTCACGGTCTGATGGTTCCTCAATAAATGAATTATTACAATAATGTGAAAGTTTGTAAATGTTTTGTACTCAATTAGCCCACGATTTTTGAACGGGTCTGACACTCAATAGCGACTTTTTATACAAGAAAAACCCGCGTGAAAAACCTGGTTTGATATATAGCGATCATAGCTAAATGTATTTATAAATGTATTTCCTGTAAAATTTTAGTGTTTAGCATTAAGGGGGATGGGTAACATCCGGGCGCGACAATTCAAATTTACCTCATATTGGCTCGAAATCTGGAAAACTGTAAAAAATTACCTTTCGGGAACCAATATGAGGTGAGTGGGAATTTTCGATCAAAGTTTCTAATGAAAACATGTATAGATGCATAAATATTATGCCCGCATTTATTGCCATAAACCTACAAAGTGCGGTTAGTCTAATATTTGCGAAAAATTAAGTAAAATTTGAATTTCGCGGGCTGGTAGGGCCGAAAAACTGTAATGATTCAAAAGATACAGCCCTGTGACAGAAACAAACAATTTTTATAGCGGCTTAACTATAAAACATTGTTTTATGTAATTTTTATATAGCAATACCTTCTTGATTGCGTTGACTTTATTTTTATAGAAACCGGTTTCGAAATCATTTTCAATTGAATAACTAAACTCGTTTCCGAAAAAAAGTTCATAAGTGGTGATCGACGAAGTGATTCGGTAAAATATAAGGGTCTGTTCCTTTCTATTGAGATACGGGGCCCTAAAGAAACGCGGTCCCGCATTGGAAAGATAAATGTGATATGAATTTTTACTATACTTTATACCTATGGGTACCTAATATGGGTTTATGGCCGATTTATGGCTTACTTGCATTTTTTATCAGAAAAACGTCTTGCATCGCAAAGTAAAGCAGATGTTCCTTTTGCAAATTATTGCTATACGTATCGCCAGAAACAAACTTACTTAGCCTAAAATCATCTTATTGGAAGAAGAGAACTTTGAACAATAAAAGAAAAAATACACTAAAGTGATAACAATGTCAATTCGTCCCAGATGGCTAATCGGTTTCTATAAAAAAAAAAAAAAACGGACAAAATAAGCGAAAAATCTTCATTTTATTGTCTTTGCGGACATTATAGTAAGATTTAGTGACAATAACAATCATAGCTGTTCGCGCTGAACGCGTTATGGGGTATATGGGGGCAATAAAAGGAGCTATAATAGTGGGGCCGTCACACAGTCAGCAAGACTAGCTTTATTGAATACAAATACAAGTTTGATGTTCTGTTTTGTTTAGTTATAGTAATTCTTCTTTGATGTGATCAGCATTTCTGTGGCTAACGTGAATATTATTCTTATTCATACGTACCAATTTATAAATTTAAATGTGAGTTTGTTGTTTATCCTTCAATCACTGCAAAACAGGACAACGGAGTTACCTCATTTTTACGCAGACATACTTAGCTGATAGCGCGAAGATTGACTTGGCTTGGAAAAACAATGATTCCTATTTTATTTGAGAAAAACCATAATTCATGTGGAGCCACGGACCAGCTAGTTTCTTTACAAAAAAAAACGTAAGAATTAGGACAACATAATGTAGCAGCTATTGTCTTGAAAAGTATACATACACGGAAAAACCAGTCGAGGTCCGGTACACCTTTAAACTCATTTTAAACTTCGGAATGCCCTATCTTCGGTCAAAACCTTATCATGGCCGAAATTAAGATGGCGTACTATGATGAATATTTCAATTTGTACATAAGCCCCGTGTCATGCGGAGAGGTATAAATTACGTCCGTACGCCTAAACAAACCATTTTGTATCCATTATACAACACCTCTAAATAATTTATCAAGCAAGGCCCTGCCTGGGATCGGTTGGGATTCTTCGACACGTAGTAATTTGCAGGCTCGTCTTTATTTGCTTTAGTAAAGTAGCCTTTGATAATTACTGTAGCAGCAGCAGTATTTGAGCGGGAAATCCTATGTTCGCTTTCAGGAGCAAGCTTTTAAACTTTACAATTCCTAAATCGGCAAGTCTAGTATTGTAGAAAGCTTCGGTAACGGCTTACTAGCAAAAGACGCTCCACTAAGCGACTGTGTTTCGGTGCGATGCTGTGTATCAGACGATAAAGGTCCGACCGGTAACCCCTTAGATGTATAGTATGAAAACATCTCCAGTCATACCGAAAATTAGGTGAGAAACGTAAAAAATGTAATTAGGTATTCATTAGTGTAATGAGGACAAAATGAGGAAAATCCGTGTAAGATTTTAAGGTGTTAGATGTATAATAAGCCCGAAATTAGCAAAAAACTGAATAGAATTTAAATTTTCGCGCCTGGATGGTACCCATTCCCCTTAAGATTCTAAATCTTAGTTCTCCGATAACAGACCGAATACACAGCCAACTGAGCTAACAAATTTTCTATGTATTACTCGATCAGCTCTGATAAATTATTTAGACGCCAGGAATAATGGCTACAAAACGGTTTGTGACGTCATTTCTGTCATTCGATATGACATGCATATTAGTAATACCAACGAATATATAATATTACTAACGTAGTAAATTACTACGTTTAATTAGTTTAAACGTTTAGTATTATATATTCTTTGTACGTAGTAATTTACTACGTTAGTAGTATATTCGTTGGTATTACTAATATTATGCATGTCATATCGAGTGACAGAAATGACGTCACAAACCGTTTGTAGCCATTATTCCTGGCGTCTAAACAATTTATCAGAGATCGAGCTAGCACGCGCCCGGGATTCCCCGGCACATAATCATTCCCAGCCTCGTCTTAATTTCCTCTAGTAAATAGTGGAGGAACCTCGCACCGATAAAGGCTTGGGTATTAACGCCGTAATGTTTTGTTAGTGCTTACTAATATAAGCTTTATTCACTTGTTATTACGTGATACAGTACTAATACTGAATTGCTAAAGACCATTAAAGTAATAATTTTTATCTACGCTCATTGCTTAAAGTTCGAATTATGAAATCAAAATATGTCACATATTGACCTACTTTATTCACAGACTTCTATAATTATTAAAAAGTTATTCATTATAACATCGCTGTACTATGGAAATATCTCTAGAAAGTTGAATAATTTCTATTACGATACTCGGCTCTGGGTTCCTGTATTTTTATGTGTCGTCATCACAGACCAGGGAATAACTTTCTTTTCTCTGTGGTCGTCATAGCCAAAAGAGAGTGTAGAGCCAATCCTCAATTTTGTTTTTTTTATATATGGAGTCCACAGACAACATTTTTTTTTCTCTCTTTGGCTTAAGGAGCACACCACGGGTGTGCCCGCGAAATTCAAAATTTTCGTGGTTTTTCGCGATTTGTAAGCTAATAAGACATAATAGGCTTATGGCCGTCAAATTGCGATAATCCCAATATCTGCTTCACGTGTTTATATAAAAATCTCTGCTCGAAAGTGTCGAGTTAAAGAAATTAGTCCAAGATTTGCGAGTTACTCACATAAAACTCGATACTCGGACTAATATCCTAGGATACACATTTTTATGCAAAGATTTTGATATAATCATGTAAAGATGATACTGCCATTCTCGCAAATTGATTGCCACAAGCCTATCATGTCTAATTAGCGTACAAATTGCAAAATACCCCGAAAATTTTGAATTTCGCGGGCAGACCCGTTGATTTCACGTTAAGACAACATTTAGTTGGTAGTCATCGGGCCATGATCGACCATAGACAACAATTAATTCACGGAAACAATAATTTTTCCCTGCCTTATTTATACAGAATATTGAAAAGAATTATGTATAATTTTTGATTATTTAATTATCCACTAAAAATATACTTTACCTGACTTGTATAAATATTTTTCTACTCTTTTTTGTTTCATGACTTTTTTAACAGACTATACGCAGTTTACAACTGAATTTTGGCGCCATACCTAACTTTTAACATTTTAATGTGTTACTTTTGTTACTTAGTCAAAACTTAGCGCGGAAAAATGTCTAGCAGCGAAACCTACTAAGAAAATTTAATTCCACCTGACATTTTAGTAATTGCAACAAAAATGACCCACAATCTTTTACCAACAAAGTGAAGGATTTGCGAAAAACGTTAGCAAGATTTTATGGTTTGGATTTATGATAATTTGAGCGTAGATAAAGTAGTGTATGATACTCTACATAATTAGGTATTAAAACACTCGTGTGATGCTATTAAAAAACTCGCCTGTGGCTCGTTTTTTAAACTCACACTCATGTTTTAATACCCTCCATTATGCATCCGTTTCATAAACTACTATTTTGATAACTGTCTGAGTACATCTTGTAACTATTACTTACTGATTATATCATTATGATACAATTATTTACACACTGAGTCTTAATGGGAATTTACAATTATTTAGAGTGAGTTATATTACACTTGAGGCGATGTTATATAAGTGCGAGATAAGGGAGTTGAGCGTCTCCTTATGATATTTTTTCACATTTCGTGACTTAGAGAGTATTTTGGGGTCAAATCTACGTACAAAACATTTCCATGTCATGTCCTCTTTGAAATATAACATGTAGATGAAACCACAGAGCTTAGAAACAAATAAAAATACTTACATTTAAAGTAGGTATATAAGCAAATAAAAATAGCTTTGTAAAATATTACGATATTATAAAACAAATAAATAAGTTCAAACCCATCTGTTTGCGTAAATCGGTAAAAATATAATAAGAAACGAACCTGATAAATAAGTGGAGGCCTTCGAAAAATATAATCCTACGTAATCCCCATTTTGCTTTGGCTTACGAATATAACACATTGTGATACAATATTCTGAACATTTCACAATAGATAATGAGATAGAAAGAGGCATTCCCCTTTTATAATATAATAATACATCAATCAATAGAAGCTCGGAAGGGATTGAGCTCCCTATAGCTAATATTAGATTTGCCCACATAACTAGAGCATTCTTGGCTTGACCCAGCTAAAATATAAAGTTATCTACAGTAATTGTTACTACATATTATTTAAAAGGAAAATTTGACGGTCTGACTGACTGACTGATATATCAATGCAGAGCTCAAACCATGGGTCAATGTGGGTAAATTTAATCAGGGGTAAATGGAAACGCACGTGCTTTTAATTATTATCAGTTTCAGAGTGTAACGAATCACATCTATAGTCTATTCAGACATTTTCAGACAAAATACTATAGATGCGCTTCGTTACACTTGAAACTGATATCAATAATTAATACTACAAAACTATTAAATTTCCCTTTACCCCTGTTTACATTTACCCACATTGACTATACATACAAATACATATGTCATGACGTAGGCATATTGTAGTTAGATAGATAGATAGATAGATAGAGAATGCTTTATTGTACACCATTACAAGAAGAAAGAAAAAACAAATACAATAATCAGAAAAACAAATGTACAACATGTAGTTCAAAATTTATACCTATAACAAAATCACCAAAGTGTCAAAAATGTGTTGTTTCAGCATGAATGCTAAATTTTAGCATTCTAGCAATACAAAGTTACGTATAGGTAGGTACTTCTAGGTTTTGCGTATACTAAGAACGTTAAACTAACGAATAATGAAAGCTATACGTACGAATCTTATTACAGACTACTGTATAGAAAAGGATGATTTAGAATTTGGTTTGGAAACTTCGGCAGCGCTTTTCAAACAATGTAGAGAAGCGAGAGTCTCTGAGTCTACGCTCGGCGCGAATCGTTTGGAAACTTTGGGAAGCTGAATTGAATTTTTAAACTGTTCCCAAATACTTGAACCTTGTTTTATATAGGTACCGACGTCACTACATCATCATCATTTCAGCCTACGACGACATTGGCCTTCCCAAGCGCGCCACCACACCCTATCCTCAGCCTTCCTCATCCAACCGCTTCCCGTCACCCGCGCCATAATATCTCAAGAAGCTATCGAAATTTGAAGTTTAGATAGGTCACGATGCTAAATTTTAGCATTCTAGCAATACAAAGTTACATATAGGTTTTGCGTATACTAAAAACGTTAAACTAACGAATAATGAAAGCTATACGTACGAATATTATTACAGATGACTGCAGTATAGAAAAGGATAATTTAGAATTTGGTTTGGAAACTTCGGCAGCGCTTTTCAAACAATGTAGAGAGGCGAGAGTCTCTGAGTCTACCCTCGGCGCGAATCGTTTGGAAACTTTGGGAAGCTGAATTGAATTTTTAAACTGTTCCCAAATACTTGAACCTTGTTTTATATAGGTACCGGGGTCTCATCATCATCATCATTTCAGCCTACGACGACAAAGGGCTTCCCAAGCGCGCCACCACACCCTGTCCTCAACCTTCCTCATCCAACCGCTTCCCGTCACCCGCGCCATAATATCTTCAGCTATTGTTAACACGTTTCCTGTCCGCTGAACCACATATGGCTCAAAAACTTGCGTGTTTTATACACTAATACGTTCCTGAGCCATATGTGTGTCAGGGGAAGCATACAGTTTCTGTGGCTAATATTTTTACAGGGCGCGCCGGTACTTTTACAATATTTGCATGGGACTTGCTAAGACGATCATATAGTAAAGAATACCTACTTCCAGCAGTTTTTTTTTATTTTTTTATTTACTTGTGTTTTCTTCTGACAACATAACAACAGTATTTTGCAAAAAGTCCGTTGAGCTTGCGGCTTAAATTTTTTTTTTGTTTGGGACAGTGAACGTGTTAACCAAGAAGCTATCGAAGTTTGAAGTTTAGATAGGTCACAGTCAAATCGAAAGGTTCAATTCCAACGCGCTTTGCTAGTCATACTTACTGTGTGTGCTTATGCCTCAATGGTAGAAGCAAGGACTTTAAAAATTGCTTAAATCACTCTTTTATGCTGTTTATCAATTTTAGTGCTCAAGATGTAACTAGTAACTGACTCCAAGATAGTATTTTTTTCAAAATCGTACAGAGGGGCAATTTACGTAACGCGTAGGCTTCATTTTGTGAGGTGAAAATATGTTTAAAAATATCGAAACATTTTTGTGCGAACACTAAAAAATTTATTTTACGAATATTGATGAAGAGCGTAAAATTGAATGAAGTAGTTCAAAACTCAATATGGTTGACGATCGTGAAATAAATTAAGGTTGAAGAATTGACATCTACTCTGGACAGGGCGAACCGCGCGAAAAAATGTCACCAGTTTCTCGGTGTCATTAGTACCAACAATATAAAGCCACGCGGTAGTTCACTCATTTGCCACCTATAGTATGTATTTTGACAGTTGGCGCTACTGTTTGCTTGTATGAAAAAGGTTTACGTAAATCGTTCGGATGACCATATCTTGAGGTTAGTAATCAGTGGGTTGAAGGATTGTATTTCCTATCTAAATACATTAAATTTTACCCCTTAAACCAATAGACGTAAAAGTATTGATCAGAATTAAATTATATTTTATTTCATTTCTCGATTCACTTCATCTCCCATACATTCGTAATACCAAAATCATTTGTAATTCGTGAAAATTTCGATCATGTTGTGGTGTTATTCGGGTTCATATAGTAATAATCTATGTTCATGGCCATATCTGGTTCCGAAATACTTTTGTTAAACGAAATTGTAAACGAATTTAGTTTTGCTTATTTTTATGTCAAAGAGGACATGTTTTCTGCTTATTTGTTTTGTAATAAAAACAACACTATCTCACGTCGCATTAGTTCAGGAGCTGTAACTAGATAAAAACTGTTTTTTATTGTCCAGCTAAAGAAAAACACCAGTTATAATAAAGAAAGTTACAAGTTTTCATTCATAATTTTTGGTATTATGGAACTCGACCAAAGTTATACAAATTTTGATCAAAATTCAAATTCAAAGTTTATACAAATTATTTCGTTTTAAAGAAGTATTTCCGAACCAAATATGGCGAGCATAGATTATTACTATATGAATCTGAATAACACAACAACATGATCGAAATATGCACGAATTACAAATGATTTGGTATTTTGAATTAACGGAAACATCGTAGTTCACAGGCCTGTTAAGAGTGTGAAAACGTTACGTCAAAAGCCCTCCAGTTAGAACAATGGATGTGGCCATCTAGGTGTCATTTAGATGTAATAACAATGTATGTAAATCTTAAATGGATATCACCTCTATCAGTGAATTGACAACGCAATCAGTGTAATCTTCGCTCCATACTAATTAACCGAAGATAAGGATAATGGGAATTGAGATACAAGCTCCTATCAGGCTTGTATGAATAATTATGCATTTGAGTATTAATAGGTTTTGAGGATATAATGCGATAACAAAGCACGAGTAAGTACATACCTACTAACAATGTAAAAGTGTTCTTACTTTTTGCTATTTAATGCTACGAAGTTGCCTTATGATTTTCATAATAGTAGATACAAACATAATTGTACACGATGCTCTCTTTTTAAACACTCGCTGCCTGCTAATTTTTTGTTGTACCTGATTTTATTGGACAACGGGCAGCGAGTATTATACAATAGCATACAATTATTATTTTTAAGAGATTTCGTTAAAAAGATTCAAAGTCCCAGCATTGAAGTATTGCGCATGAGTACTCGCGATAATAATTGACTGCGATCTCATCTGATGGTAAGTGATGATGCAGCTGAAGATCCTATCGCACTAACTATTATCGGAAGGGTAAGTAAACTCACCCCTAACGCTTTCTATACAGCATCGCTACAACGCTAAATCGCTTGGCGGTGCATCTTTGTTATTAGGGTGGAACGGCCGAAGCCTCCCACTAGACCATACCTGAGCCACGGAATACATAATAGTACCTAACGGCCTGAGCTAATTTAATGAAATGTATGATATTTGTAAGAAGCCCGTGGTGGGTATCCAATCGAACCTACAATCTCCCACTCGATTCTATGCGCGCGCTACTATACCAGAAAGGACATCAAATCTCAATGGATCTACGAGTAAATGTATTTTAAAGTAATTGCAGCCAGTAGGGGTACATAATACAAATCCTACATTATAATATTTTGACGATGAAAACTTTAAACTAAGCATAACGTTTTCCAGTTAAGCGAACTGGATAATAAATTGTTATCTGTTTGAGCTTATCCAGCTATACGAAATAGCCTTCTGATGTTGATAACCAAAGCAAGGATGAGGTTTACATTCGAAGAATTGGATGTGACAGAACTCATTCATGTATTACAATTATATCTAGGTAACGGGATGCCAACTGTTTCTAAAGTTTAATGAATTTAGTTTTAAGACCTTTGGTATAAGGACTGAAATAACAAAAATGTGATTTAGGTATAAAGCTTAAGCGTATATTTACAGCGAAAAGCGTATATAATTTTTTTGTTCGGAATCAGGAAAAGTGCCGATTGCAATATTTTTTGATGACGTGTGCAATCTCATCTGAGTATAATCTATACTTATGATACACGAAGTGTCAGATGGACGTATAAAAAACGTCCACACGGACCAAAAAAAAATTAAAAATCCTTTGTTTTTCATAAATCAGGGGCCTATTACAAAGCTCAAATTGTAAACCAATACATCAGTATATTTCTTTTTGTATTCATTTGAATAATCGAACACAACGTGAATTAGAATTTATAATAAACTCAAAGAGAAAGAAAATATAAACATGTTTAAGGAACTGAAAAAAATCCTGCATAAACAGCGTATCAAATTGGAATTGAACCAAAAATTAATAAATGAAACACATGGAATTTGAGAAATCCTTCCGGTTGCACACACGCACCATGTCATCTCTTAAAAAAACATCAAATTAATGTACCCCGAACATAGGCTTATAAATCTATGGACGACGGATGTAATACAAAATTCACGAAAAATGTGTCCTGAGGAAACCTTTATAAACGAGGGTACATAAGTATTTTTATAAACAAACTAAAACATTGTAATTTATGTCTTAAACTATTACTAAAGAGCCTATGCCTTTTGTATGTCATTTGGTTCGGACACTTTTTAGCGCTGACCCCAAATCCTTTGTTTATAAATCAATGACCCCGAAAGTTCATTTCATTTCATAATATTGTAGCAATTGCCTTGTTTTGCAAGACTAAAAACACACTGAAATAAATTATTCCTCTCTCGAAAGACACTGATCTAGGAAAACAAGATAATTTAATTGTAATTGCTGAGTGTAATAATTGAGTAAAGCGATTTCAACGTCGTCTCATCTCGTCTTCTACAATAAACGTAATAAATGTAATGTAGCATTGGCCATTGAGTATTCAGAAGAGAGTATATTTCACACTCCGCGGCTGGTAACTCGGAAAAAACCTGCCCAACTGGTCAGTAAACTGCAAGTCTTGCTACTTGTCAATACAAGTTTTAAATTCTGCTCTTTGGCTTTATCTTGAACCAAAATGGACTGGATTGGCCATACTTTTAGTTACTATTAGTTCTTCCAATCTCAACCAACAAGGAACAAATGAAAGAGACATGAAACGGTCAAAATCCAGGTCGGTTTCAAGATGGGGAAATGAAGACTGCCGTATGGTCTTACAACACATTTAAGTCCAGGACGGTTGTGTACGGACGTCGGCAGGAGTCGGAGGAGCATTGTGTGTGGAAGATTGTGTACGGTTCCATAGCTGCACTAAAGATTCAGTGTGAAAAATGATTGAAATAAATAGCGACTCTAGCACTTATACAACAAAGTGCAATTCAGTTCGAAATAGCGCCTTATTGTTGATCTAAACATTATGCTCTATTTATGTCACGTTAATTTATCTTCACTCTATTTATTTCCGTCTCTTTTTACCTACAATGCGAGTGAACTAGCGGTACCACTTGTTTGGAAAGCGCAGTAAGGCGGTTTAGTATCACAAGGGTAGGTAAGACTGACAGTTTTGTCCATTTTATCAGAAAGTCAGATTGCTCTGTTCCGCTCCTGTTAACTGACTACTTAGAGCAACCAACGTAACTCGATTACGCGTCGACTTGTTTACAATTTCACCCTTGTAAATAAAATATGTACCTACGGGAGCCTACTTCCTCGGTTTAGCTATCGTTATGCTATGTCGTATGCTGTCACCATTTTATACATAATATACAACAGGAAATATACCTGGCCTGGCCTGCCAAATGGGTTAAATGTGGAGCTCGCACCAGAGATCTAATTGCGTAATAAAAACGTATTCCTCGCTATCGTAGTCGTTGGCAATTCCTGCCCCCCGATTGACTGACGGAAATTCGGGGCTCCAATCAGCAGGCACAATTTGTAAACGATTGCGATAACGATAAATACGTTTTTTTTACGCAATCTAGAGGCAATCTAGAGGCAGACGGAGCGGCGAGTACCGTTGCTATAATCGCTGCCGACTCTCCTGATTGGCGTGAATTTTGGATTGTCGCAAAGTACATGTGGCTTGAAGGAGAAATAGTTAAGCTTATAAACATCATCACAACAATATTTACTTTTTTATAATATTTTTTCATACGGCATCCCCAACTATACTGCTTGTTAGTCCATGATATTCCACTCAAAGAAGGTTTCATGATTGCGATGGGATCAAAGGATTGTGGGTCTACAGTCGGGTGTAAGCTGTTTAAGATATTTAGGCCTGAGGTCCGCCTATTTAAATAAATTTTTACCTGAAACCAAATGTAGACCTGGTCTGATGTTTTTTGTGCCCAGGGGGCGAGAAAACTAATCATTTCCAAATAAGGATCTAAGTATGAGGAAACTTGCTTCGTGAGTAACGTGCGGTTAGGTTGTTTAATGTCAACGACCTCACCGGCCTATCTGGCCATGGACAATTAATGTCCATCATCATCATCATCATCCCGCGATATCAGTAATTAGGTGTCAAACCGAAACACAGTAGAACATTAAGGTGTTTCGGCCCTAGGTATCAGCACGCGAAATTCAAATTTTATTTAGTAATTCTTTGCAAATATTACACTAACTTCACATTGTAAGTTTATGACAATGAATTTTGCGGGCATAATATTAATGCAACTTCATGTTTTTAATAGAAACTTTGCTAGAAAATTCCCACTCACTTGGTTCCAGAAAGATGATTTTTTGTAGTTTCCAAGTTCTCGAGCTATCGTTAACCAATATGAAGAAAATGAGTATTGCTGAGAAGAGTTTTTATTAAAAACATGTACATGCTTAAATGTTGTGCCCGCAAAACTCATTGCCATAAATAAGCCTACTATTAGCGAAAAACTAAATAAAATTTGAATTTTTGCGCCCGGATGATACCCATCCCCCTTAATGCTCAACAGTAGAACATAAAAGACACTGTGGTGGTACCTACCCAGACCTACCGAAGAGTACCAGTAAAAAAATGCATTCCTTTTTTTATTTAGTCGCGTAAAAATAATTGTTTAATGTCCGACCCTGTTAATTGTCCTCGGTTCAAATAATGCTTCGTCGACAGAATATTAAGCGACCCCTCGCGGCGCAGTTATAAATCAACCAAATTGGCTGTAAAAAGTGATAGGGAAACAAATTCATAATGAACGCGCTGTGAAATGAAGTCCCATCTAATTATGAATAGAAAAACTGATCTGTCAGTGCATCGAAACTTCCCGTATATGAAAATAGCGTAAGTTTGTATGTTACTGAACCCAAAAAAATGCGAGCTCGCGCATGGGGGGTTACGTGCTATCAAGACCAACTTTCAATATTATTTATAAACACCGTGAAAAACTGTGAAAATGAGATACAGCTTGTGATAGATGGACAGACAGACAAACGGACGGACAGTGGTATTTTAGTAATAGTAACAGGGTCCCGTTTTACCGTTTGGGTATGTCACCATTCACTCTTAAAATACACTCACTCACTCGCTTTTAAATTCTCTTAAAATACTCATTCACTCTCAAAATACTGAGGCAAAATAGAAATTATTAAATTGTAAAGTGAGTCCCATGGCGGGAATCGAACCCGCGGACTCTCACTCGAATCCAAGTAGGCGCCACTACGCCAGGGAGGTTGTCGAAAGCTTGCATGCCTACCGACATTTTAAGAGACACCTAAGCTCTTAGGTGACCGTTGTTGTAAGGGAAAACTGTCACCTATGGGCTTAGGCGTTTCTTAAAGTGTTGCTGAAAACGAGCATAAGAGCTCTACATAATGTTCACCAAAGATGTGTGAAACATGTTAATCCGCCGCATCACTACAACAACCTTGATGACACTATTGATAAACCTATCTTATTCTGAAAATAGCAATACAATTTCGCAAATATAATTTCATTTAAATATATTTTTATTTTAGGGTTATTTTCAACATTCGAAGCAGCCGGTCTGTAATTCTGTAATTCAATTGTGAAGCATCGTACTCGGAAACTGGCAATGGGAGATAATAAATACGGAATATCACAATATAATCAAGTTTGCAGATCTTTGGGACGGCCGATTCGAATTTGGGACCCCAAATGTTGGATTGTTAACTTGAACTTTGGGACTTAATTTCTTCTGAACTCTGTTATTGTTATTTATTTCTCGTATTCAAAGGGTAAAATATACTTTTATGTTATTAACATCTGGATTAAATTATTGGTTTAGTATGTACCTGGTCGGTACGATTCGCTGACGACATTGTCCTTTTCGCTGAAACCGGTGATAAACTAGAGGAAATGATAAATACTCTAAGAGAAGAAAGCGAAAAAGTCGGGCTCATAATGAACCAAGATAAAACCAAGCTAATGACAAACGGCAAAACTAAAAACATCAGCTTATATGGCAAGCCATTAGAATACGTTAACAGTTTATCTTCACATAAAAATACTTGTTAACACATTTAAAACGGAGCAAGATATTGTTTGACTGCAGATACAATATATTATTAATATTAATTTTAATGTTATAATGAAATGAATAAAAACAATTATTGCATGCAATTTATACTATAATAATAATACTAGTGATCATGAAAAAAAAAAATAATGTAATGTAAGACTGAGAAAATAAAAGGCTTATTTATTTATTTATTTATTTATTTATTTTATTTAACAGTTATATTTATCTTGGCAAACAAGTATCATTCAGTAATAAAAATGAAGAAGAAGAAATAGAACCACGAGTGAACATAGGGTGGAAAAGATACTGGAGCCTAAAAGAAATCCTAAAAGGCACTTTTCCATTACACCTGAAGAAGACTATAATGGACACATGCATTCTACCAACTCTCACTTACGGCTGTCAAACATGGACATACAACACAAAAATAAAAACAAAACTAGCAAACTGTCAGAAAGCGATGGAAAGAAGTATATTGAAAATAAAGAAAAATTCAAAAGATAAGAAGCACAGACATAAGAGCAAAAACCAACCTAATAGATGTGCTTCACCATGCGCGTACACAAAAGTGGCGATGGGCAGGACATCTAGCAAGATACACAGACAATAGATGGACGATAGAAACAACTATCTGGGAGGGACCTATGGGAAAAAGAAAAAGAGGGCACCCAAGGAACAGATGGATTGACGAAATAATTTCAGTAGCAGGAACAAACTGGAGGAGAAAAGCACAAAACAGAAAAACATGGAATAAGCTAGAGGAGGCCTATACCCTGAGTGGGGTTCCAATAATATAGTTAATGTAATCCTAATTACTTAAATAGTTGTTACATAAATTAATGTTATTTAAGATTTATTGGAAATAAAGAGGCTTATTATTATTATTATGTACCTGGTCATATCTATAATTAATTATTGTTATTCAGGGAAGGGTTTTACTTCAGTGTGAAATTGCAATACTACTAATACTGTACTGTACCATAATACTGTTTTACTCCAGAATCACTGCGAAGCAGAACACAATTGTATAAAAATTTCTCTATAGAAAACTTTCCCAAAAGTTGCTCTAAAATCTCAATTTTATAAAGGAGAATGCGTGAAAATGGGCTAGATTTGCGTCACTCTGCGTCTCAAGTACGTATGCATGAATAATCTTCTTTCAAATTTTAATATTGCATATATTTATGTTAGTGAAATGTGAACCGGGGTTCAAAAGTATTAGAAAAAAAGGAATTAAACGTTTCGAAACATGTGGAACCGCCTTGCCACTTATGAAACTTAGAAAATTAACCACTTAGAAAATCAGATTATTACAATTTCCCTGTTAATATCTTACTAATCTTTTTTTTACATGGCATATTGAGAATATTTCTAATGTTTTACCGATGATTTGCTTAAGAAGCAAGGTAAAGCCCAATTTTCATACAAGAATCGGCATTCTCTTTTTATCGGAAACTACAAATGATGTGATTGTAATTTTTGTTTTAAGGTGTCGGTAATAATATTATCCAAAAACACACAAAACTGGCTTGGTTTTTAGCAATGAAATAAAACGTCGTTTTTCTTTTATATTTTTCAGCGATGCTGCATGTCGCACCACCAACGTATTTGCAAGAGTGAGAAAGACAAAAATAAATTCAATCTATCTTTTTAACCGACTTCAAAAAAAGGAGGAGGTTCTCAATTCGTCGGAATGTTTTTTTTTAAGATACCGAGCGGACTCCGCAAGAAGTCTACCACCTGGGGAGACAAATACAAGATACAATAATGCTAAGAAGTCGATAGAGTTATACGTTTATATCTCTATATCTATCTACGTATTTCTCCGTAATTAGGTAGGTATAAATTGCACAGCACAACCGATCCGACATTCGAGTCGAAATGTATCCAACAACTTGTACTGACCCCACTGTAAAATATAATTATGAATTCGATAAAAATATTATTTTGCCCCTTCTTCTATAATTATTCTACCTTCCTATATGTGTCTAATCTTGGTTTCCCATTTTCAGGTACGTTTCACATAATTTCCAAAATGAAAGTAACGACGAGCGGCGCGGAAAATGAGTTTAGATGGAAAAGGAAAAAGGTAATACGTATTAATGCTACGTTAATACCCTTGAAGAAAAACTTCGTAAGGAATAAATGATGGAGCGGAGTCTCGATTTCTATAAGCACACCTTTTAATTTCTGTATTATTATTATTCTTATTAAGGTATTTTTTGCAGACTTGTACAGTTTATACTACCTAATAAAAATGAACGAACTTATTGATAAATATAATAAAAAAGCTTTTTCGGGCAAGACATGGGTGCTACAGGAGTACAAATGCCCAAAAAATCATCATTTATATGGAGAATTGGGCATTTTTGAGATCAGGAAAAACTATTGAACTCGTAACTGTCACCTGTAATCGACATCAGAGGTGTTGATTATACCTATCTGTATTTTCAATCCCATGATAATTCAGTATAAATTTATTTCTTACAAAAAAAAATATTTCTGTAAAGTGACATTACACTGTTGCGATTTCACACTGCAAGTTTGCGCGCTGGTCCATTGTCACTTGCTGATGTTACATTACAGAGAAGAACAAGTAGAGTATCGCTGTATTTTATAGAATATTTGATATTTCTCTAAACTATCAAGTAAAAAAAGTCGTAGAACAAAACTTGTTAGTGTTAATGTAAACAAATACAGGCTGAGAGCGATTTGGTATTTTTTATATTATAACCCTGTATTTTAGACGGCAGGTCCTAGATTCAATTCACAACAGGACATTGTGATCATCAGCGATCGTTGGTTTGACAGGATTACCGTTAGAGCAATAAAACAGTTTCTTCATCGTAGCAGATAACTACAAACTCTTACTATAATACTAAAACGTATTATATTTTCCCCTTTATCCGAAGAAAAGCTTATTGAAGTGGAAAACTTTCCCGGCGAAAAGCTCGCAGCACTCGAGTGATTGAAAACAAACTTGGACGATTTATTGTTTACTGTACCGTAATTCATAAAGTTGCGATCGAGCGGTCCGAGAGACGAGCTGTGTTGATCTCTTTTCGAATCACATATATACAAATCTCGTGTCACAATGTTTGTCCTCAATGGACTCCTAAACCACTTAACCGATTATAATAAAATTCGCACACCATGTGCAGTTTGATCCAACTTGAGAGATAGGATAGTTTAAATCTCAATTTATCTATTTTTTACTACCCCTAAGGGCAAAACAACGTTTGCCAGGTCAGCTAGTAATATTATAAAGGCGAAAATATGTGTGTATATGTGTGCGCATATTTGTTACTCCTTTACACCGCAACTACTAAGCCGAATTGGCTGAACTTTGAAATGGAGGTAGACTATACTGTAAAATAAAAATGAGCAAACATACAGAACCCTAGATAAAGACCAATTAAAAAACCAGCTGACTCAGCAAACGTTGGTTTGGCACATAAATTATTTTTCACTCAGAGATATGAAAAATTATTTACATCCTACCCTCAGACCTAACGAACATAAGTACTTACAATATTTTTACGGTTATAGCTATAGGTGTGGACGACCGAATGGCGTAGCGGTAGCGAACCTGCCGTCTGCGTCGGAGGTTGTGGGTTCGATTCCCACTACTGGTAAATGTTTGTGTGGTGAGCATGAATGTTTTCCAGTGTCTGGGTGTTTTTCAATATATTATATTTATGTATATTAATATGCTTATATATTTATCAATTATTTATTACCCATAACACAAGCTATCGCTTACTTTGGGGCTAGATTGCGATGTGTGTAATGTCCAAAAAAAATCTGGAATTTAATTGATGATTAAACGAACTTACCTTAAGTGAAGTTCTATCATAATTTTGTGAATTCCTGTATGAAGATATTAACATGAACACTTATTAGGTATTTACGCCAAGTGATAGCCATTCAGACACTAAAGTTGAGAGAAAAAATAAAAAATTTCAACATTTTTCATTACGATATCTCACGCTAGCAACACTGTGTCTGTCCTTTCATTTAGTTCAGAGTAATTATTATAAGAGTGCCTTTGTGCTTCGATAAGCTCGTCTTGGTAGGAGCACTACAGAGCACCCAAATATGTATCATATACCTAATATATACATAACTACACAATAATATACATAACCACACAATATTATATATGTAAATATAATAATAATATATATATATATATATGTGGGTTATGTTGTCTTCAATAAATATTTATTATTATTGTAATATGTACATTTTTTATTTACAAATTCATACATGGGTTTTTCCACAAAACAGGGGCGGGAGGGTGTTAATATCTTCATACAGGAATTCACAAAATTATGATAGAACTTCACTTAAGGTAAGTTCGTTTAATCATCAATTTTGATTCATTCCTGTATTCGATATTAACATGAACACTTATTAGGTAGATGTTTAGAGCCATGACATTTGTAAATAAGAAATGCTTTTAAATTAATAGAATAATAAGCATAATCGCTTAATATTGAGCAAAAAAATAAAAATAACAACTTAAGTTGATATTCAAAGCAAATTAATAATTAATGGCATAATTTTGTAGAAATATTAAAACTGTAATAGATAGTAAATCAATATTATTAGTGTAATATATTAATAATAATATATGTACAAAAACATATATTTTTATATGTGCGAATACCAAGGGTATATTAAGACTATATTCTAGCAGTACTGCTCGTATGTAGTCTTGACGATTAAAAGAGGTTTTAAACCTCTTTCAACAAGCTTGAAAATATTTGTATCAGTTAAAACTTTTAAATGCAACACTTGATTAATCGTAATAAATTGAGCTGTTAATATGCAACCATGAAATATATATTTTAAACAGTAAATTGATCACGAATATATTTTTATAAACTTGAGTAGAATAAATATTACCGAGACATATTATTTTTGGAAAGAAAAAAAATAAGATCAATTTATTAATATATAAGATTAATAAATCTATGGGTTGCAGAGAACTAGTTCGTAAATTTTTGTTCATCTTGACTTCACTTTACGAAAACACAGGAGTAGGCATTAGTATTTTCGTAAAGTGTTGTTTAATTTTATTCATAGCTTTTTAGAGTTGTTTCTATTAAAGGAGTTAACAATGATATTTTTATTTAATTTCCATAATAATATTGTTATTTGGGTTTTGGTGTAGGTACAGCTTTAATAAGGTCATTAAGATTTAAAGTGACCTTAAATTATATTTTTAACTGAATAGGGTGAAGTAAGAATATTCTCAAGAGATTTTGAAAAAAGCCATAGAGAAATCATCTTATAAGCCTATTTTAAAGTTGATTCTGAGACAAAGGCTGATGAAGTAACTGTATCTACTGTGTATTCCTGAGTTTTAATAAAGTGATAACAATAGAAACTTAAGATAGTCTGAAATAAGCATGTTTTCTAATATTGTCAGACAGTAAACATCTTATACAATATAGTATGTAAAACCGTGTTGAGTTTCTCATTTCACATAATATTAAAATTTTAACTGAAGGCATAATTGTTATTCTTATTCATGTTATAATAATGTTGTTTAATATCAATAATTGTTATTTTAACAGTCACCCCAACACTACTATCGCTGTTGTACTGGTTAGTTGTAAACAAAAAACCACATATACAATTGGAATACAAATATTAGAAAATACTTTTTAAGTTCTTCAGTTTCTGCATCAAGACCATTTTTTAATTTAGCAGTCTTTCAGTTTAAAAATGTGATCTGATTTTTCCAAGTTGATAATCGCAAAAATCAACGAGCAAATATAACATGTAAATAGGTAGACATGTCGAAATGTTATTCGCGATTGTTCGCGATTAATGCTTTGTAGACTTGTTGCGACGATGAAAAAAAAAAATTTTTTTTGTCACTTACCCAATAATTCCACTGTCATCACAGGAGATAAGTATCTAATCTTCGTTTAATAATAATCAGTTAATTACATACCACAGCTGAAGTACTACTGTACTGGTATTCAAGTTCCTAGTGAAGCAGTGATGACCCAATTTTCAATTATCATTTGACCTTGGTCAGTCATCATCATCGCTAAATCCTTGCAGCGGCGTCATCCATCGGCATGAAAGTTAAACAAAATATTAGACTTATTTAATAATGATTAAATACAGAAAACATAAAATGTAGGCTATGTATCAACTCTAAAAGAACAAAAAAATTAATATGATACATGCAAGCCAAAATTATGAACCATCATTGTTCATATTATCATAAATCCAATGAAGTATTTAATGATTCTATGATCTTATATATATATTGGTAATTTCCAAATCCTTTAACATTTTTGATGCATAGATAACCATTAGTTAATTAGCGGCGCGATCGCCTGAAAATAAAAATATTTGATTTAGCAAAAATTAATTTGGTCTTTAAATATATTTTCCATTGCGTTACGTTATTCCTAGGTATGGATACCGATATTCCTGTAGATACAGGCACAAGGATACCTAAAATAAATTTAAATAAACATATCATCGATTGTTTTATAAGGACTCTACATTTTCCATATTTAATATTCATTTAAGAAATTTAAGAAATAGTCAATTATAGAAACTATAAATAACTTTGATATTCAAAAATATTGCATTCTTTTAAAAGCATGCATCCTAACTCAGTTAAAGCATTTATAAATTTGATGTAATATCTAATACATCGAGTTACGATGAAAGAATGGTTGTATTAAAAACATGTATTTGTAATGGAATAACAAAAAAAAATTAAGTATGTTATCGAATAGGTTGTCTCATATTCAATTGTATGTGAACAGAATATAATAGCCGAGTTTTTTGCCAGACCTTCTCAGCGCAAACCCGTTTTTCAGATTCAAGCTTTCATAAAAGCCTGTAAATCAAGCCCATTTGAAAAAAAAATCATTTTCATTTTTAATTACTTAAACATGAAAACTAACTGTAATGTTAGTGGTTCAATAGTTTATAAATCTTCATAATATAAAACCTTTTGTATAAAAGTAAATTATTATGAATGAAACTAGGATAGTACCTAGATATCTAAAGTGTCATTGCACTACATGCGAACTAAAGAAGAGAAAAAAAAATACACATTAAATTCTGTTCATTGTTTTGAGAACATAAAGAGAGAAAAAATAAATTTTCCACTCATATTTAAGCACGATGAAATAATATCATCAGGCTCGAATATTTTATGAATGCGGTTATTCTATAAGCTAAGCGGCAAACGTACGAGTAAGTAGGTGTCGTTTATTATTGCCCGTGGTACCCCCGATGGTCCCCCCGGGGTACCACGGGTTGCCTTCTTACCCCGACCCGACTATATGCGAACATGCGCGAGTCCGCACGAGGTTCGAAACAGCGCAACGCTCCGCCAGCACTCTGATCGGCGGCCGCGCGGCGCCTGACATGACAGGTCGACGGAAATGTCAAAAGAGGACATCGATAAGTACTTGCAAGGCTGTTTTGCTCCTGGTGCTGTTCTTGTGGGGAAATCAAGACTCTTCTGTACTGGGTAAATCTTCGAGAAAAGTCGTCGCAAGAGACGAGTGCTGTCCTGCGATTTGGCCCGTGGGTCCACCATGGACCGACAGGTGGATTGCTCAGATATTCCTCCAGTGCCAGTTAATATTGGATCTTGATTAACTGTATTTCATATTATTGATAAAAGACATAATATACACAGAAGTTATTAGAATATTATATTATCAAATAAAATTTTTGTGTCTCACTCGTACATTTCAAATTTTGAGTAGTACCTATTACTAGTTGATTTTGTAAGACGTTGTCAATGGACTTTTTATTGATGTATCTATAAATAATGACCACAACAAGAAACGATTCGTGCGGAAGACTAAAATAATTGTAAATAGTGCATTTGATTGCGGGTACTTTTCAGACCTGGTCTAGTAAAGTAATCTTGGTTCATTTAAATTAGCAGACAGTAAAAGAAAATATTGATATGAGGGTATATCGAAATAGTTTCTAAAGGTAATCGTTTTGATCCTTTATATCATTCCAATACAGTTGGTGATAAAAAAAAAACAGCATCGCGCGGTGTTCCCAGGTGGTCACCCATCCAAGTATTAACTGCGCCCGATGTTGCTTAATTTCGGTGATCGGACGAGAACCGTCAACCGGTGTTTTCAACATGGTATGGGGGCGTTTAAGCACCAATTTGCTATTTTGGAAGTTGCTTACAAGATAATCTTGTCATTTTTGGGAATGATTAATCCATAGGCGTTGTCCCAATAACCATCCTCAATGTATATTGTCGTGAAGGTCACACTCTCTAATGAAGTGTACCCAACACTGAAGCATAGACTGCAGAATATATTATGTTGATTGACTTTTTTGCAATTATTACCTAATATAGAGACGATAATCTTATTAACTCACCCTCATATGTATGTCGTCGTGATGATCACATCCTTTTATGCAGTGTCCTCAACATAGATGCTTTGCAATTATTTTTTGCAATTATTAATACAAAGGCGATAGTCCTCAGGTTTTTCACCTACCAACTACCCTCAATGTATGTTGTCGTGAAGGTCACACCCTCTTAATGAAGTGTACCCATCACCGAAGAATGCATCTTGATTAGCTCCTCTTGCAGTAATTAAAACAAAGGCGATAGTCCTTCCAACTACCCTCAATGTATACTGCTGTGAACGTAACACCCTCTAAGAGGTGTACCCAACACTGGAGCAATATGGATTTTCTGAACCAATAATAACAATTCCGTAGATTTCACAATTCGTTTTGACGATGAATCCGATTATTTTGAATATTTCTTTTCGGATACTTTGATTTCCGCAAGAAATACTTATAATCACTCACTTTTTTATACGAGTTTAATAATGTTGTGTTGAACGGCCGAGCACTAGAACGCTAATGAAAGGACAGACACAGTGTTGCTAGCGTGAGATATCGTAATGAAAAATGTTGAAATTTTTTATTTTTTCTCTCAACTTTAGTGTCTGAATGGCTATCACTTGGCGTAAATACCTAATAAGTGTTCATGTTAATATCGAATACAGGAATGAATCAAAATTAAACATAACACAATTAGATTAAATAAAACTTAAACCTCAAAAAATCTTCAAAAAATACTCAAGACGTTTCGAAGTAGTTTAGTTTACTATGATTTAGTTTACTGTGAACACAAGAATTTAGTTTAATATTAGAAAAGAACATCTGTAATGAAATGCTCATAGCAGTAATAAAAGGCCACATAGTTCTCCAGCAGAGAGCTAGGTTGACCTTGCAGGATTCAATATCCTGGGAGCGCGTTTATCTGCGGCTACCCTCATTTGCGGACACGTTATGGCCGGCAGTCTGGCGTTATAAAAATTGAGGTCATTTTTACGCCCTTTTATACTCACGTTGGATATTATGTGGAAATATGGAAATGATGATCATACGACTCCAAAATACGTGTGATATTAGTTACAAATCCTATACCTTTAAACGAGCAATTCTTGTATATATATATACAACCGAATTATTATTTATATACAATCCGAATTTCGGAAATGACTCGAACGATTTTCATGAAATTTAGTATACAGGGGGTTTGGGGGGCGATAAATCGATCTAGCTAGGATTCATTTTTAGAAAATGTCGAATTCACCCAAAAAAAAAATATGAACCCTGCTGCTATCTATTAGTGGGTAGATAAAGTACCGAGCAAAGCTCGGTCACCCGGATATTATTAAAGGACAAAGCCCAGGCTTCATAGACATTTCGGCCTTGGGTGCCCAGGCTTAAACCTGTGTGGGGCTGATAGTACGCGGTTTGAGCAAGGCATCGGATACGACATTGGTTTAAAAAAAGTAAACTATAAACCAGGATCTTCGAAGGTAGCTGGCACTATACCCAAGTTCGCTGGTTGCTGTTATTGCGTTGCTGGGGGTCTTCGTGAGAAGCGGGTGCGAGATTTATATTCAAGCTGTGATTGTTAGGGTTAAAAGAGTTGTCCGAGTCCTTTTAAAAATTAAAATAAAAAAAATTACAATAAAAAGAGTTGTCCGAGTCCTTTTAAAAATTACAACAAGCTTAATTATCTTGGTAATAATAATGGTCCGCGCGAAAAAAGTCACCAGTTTACTGTTGTCAAAAATGGTTGTTGTGACACCAAAAGCGTCAGTTGTAAGCTCACCGCATTATTGACGCCATAGACCACTATATCTATAGGGTATGCCTACACATGACCGCTGCATCCCATGACTCTACATTGTCATACGATGCACTGCGTTCAACATACTAAAACATCAGTTCCTAAGTCATGGGGGGATACATGAGCTGAACCTAAGTGACCCCTGCCCGGACGATCCAAGTACGACGAAGGTGTGGTCTCTACACGTTTGCTGTTTAGTCTAACGAAATCCTAGTAAAAGATGCACTGTAAAAAAAGGATATAACGCCCGTGTCGTCGGTCGGGCATTCGGAAAAAAAATAGCGCAAAAGTTTTATGAAACTTGTTTCAAGAAATACATGAATTTGAAAAAGCCTTACAAGTATGTATGAATAATGTTTGTTATTTCAAATTTCCATTAGTTGTACGAGGTTTCTATAGAGTTGTTTTTTTTTACTTTTACAATAATATATGAGAAACGACCAAAGTTTATGTTGCAAGAATGGAGATTTTTGGTACTGAATTAGTTGCTAATAAATTTTATTTTTTGTTTTTATATAAACCTAGATTTCTTAACCATTACCACTTAATGGCCTCCGTTGATGAGGCGTCTATAAAAAATCTCTCTCTCGAGTCTCCCAGATTTCATCGACATCTTATGAGGCAGATAAACCGATCGCCTCATAAAGTGGGTTCATTAAACCCTTAATAACCAATCGAAATTGACGCGGACGCCCTAATGGGGCGGGTGGGGCAATTGTCGGCTGAATATAAATTGGGGTCGGTAATAATTGATTATGTGAGATTGAAGGCATTTTCAAAGCGACTTCTCTACCAGGTTGAACTCTTGCGGAGTCCGATTTGATGGGTACCAGGTACCACCTTAGTACAGATTTTTGTACAACTTTCGAGTCGACTCGCTTCGAATAAACGGAACGGATGGACGGACGTACGAATCCGTTCCGTCCGAGTCGACTCGTAGTTTTTATATGAACCTGTACTGACCTTACAGTTAGTATTTCGGTTTACATTATAGCCGCTAATTTCTCACACTCCTAGCATGGCCGGAGGAGTACATTACCATCGGATTTTATCTTCTAACAGAAGATAAAATGTTATTTTCCGGTGGCTTAAACAAGGCGAAAAGAAAAATAAAGATAAGAAGAAGATTTTTCGCTTTTTATCCACGGGGTATATAATCACCACCCGTCCGCCCCTACTCAGCAGAAAGTGTACAAAACTATATGAACGTCTTGCTAGACTTGTGATTATTTTTCTTTTGTTAGGCATTTACATACAATTTACGAAAACGTTCATCAGGGTGAATATACTAAAAATTACACACCAAAAAAAAAAACAATAAAAAACTTGGAACTAGCGGTCCCTCCTAAATATAATCCACGGACCAGAACACAGGCAGTGTCAACAAAGCGTGATGAACGACAGACGGAAATTACAGCTGCTTCGTTTTATATATCTAAGATGGGATCACAAAGGGCCAGCGGTGGGGCGGCACTAATGCGCTAATCTCGACACATTTCCCGCTAAGTGGTCTACAATTTGTTGTTAACTAGCTGTTGCGCGCGCCTGCGTCCGGGATCCATTTTTTCCTCTCTCTGTAAAAAGTATTTTCTCGCTGAAATGGTCTTGATAATTATATTAATCTGACCGAATACACAATAGGGTATTTGACTCCAATTTTTTTATTACTTTATTATAAAGTAGAATTAAAATAATGACGTGCACTGAAAGAACTAATTAAATCGATCAAATAACAAAAAAGTTATAAGCATTTAAAGATTTGTGATTAGACAGAGATAGCAACGTGACATTGTGACGTCACACCGTACCAATGCCATAGTAGCTTCGTGCGGCTTCATACAAATTTTCGTTTTGCGAGAAAGGGATAGAAGATCCCCCCACTCCAAAGTTTAAACGCCTGTAACTTTGTAAATCTTCGTTGGATTTTAATATTTCTTTCACTGCACGTTATTATTTTTATCCTAGTTTATAATAAAGTAATATTTTTTATCAATTTCAAAAGTAGTGTAAGACCCCATTATAGGACCTTAGCTCGTTGTATAGGACAGTAATAATGTCGCAGGATGACGAGCGTTGTACAGTATACAACGTACAGTGCGTCAAACAACATTGCAATGTTAACTCCTTATGACGCACTTTTTTTTATGCTACACAAGTTAGTACTTGACTGCGATCTCACCTGATGGTAAGTGATGATGCAGCCGAAGATGTTAGCGTACTAACTTGGAAGGGGTAAGTTATGTCACCCCAACGGTTTCTACACAGCATCGTACCGGAACGCTAAATCGCTTGGCAGTACGTCTTTGCTGGTAGGGTGGTAACTAGCCAGGGCCAAAGCCTCCCACCAGACCAGACCTGAGCCAATTTAGAAATTATAAAAATCCAAAGTAGCCCGTGGCGGGAATCGAACCCGCGACCTCTCACTCGAATCCGAGCGTGCGTCCCCTGCGCCACGGAGGTCGTCAAAGCACTACATTAGATAAGTCTCACTTAAATATTGAATGAAAGAAGTACCACTTGGTACAGGTGAACGTCATATTATTTATTGCTATAAAAAAGCGTGAGTGTCGTGGAACAATCGGTTGGAACGAAGTTTTTTTCGTAGTACACAAAATATAAGTCGTTCATTGGATACGGATTGCAAAATTTCCAGTATATCGGTACGAGTACATAATATCTTAAAAATCTTAGTTCCAACCAAAGAATCTTTGGTTCAAACTTCAACGCGGAATAAAATATCTAATTCTAAAAATTTTAATTTCTTAAAAATGACAAATAAATGAATAATAATTGCAAATTGAATAAATACAGGATTTTCAAGTATTTTCTTCGACAGGATTTTCATGACGGAACAAAATTTCTTTCGCCTGTCTCCTAGGCTCCAAACCTTCCGAAAAGGAACTTCGTTCCAAAAAAATATTTTAGTTTAAGAGAAGATTAATGTTCCTGATAGTTTAAGAGAGATTTCAAGGATACTTGAAGGAGATCGCAGATCACGCGAGCTGTTGTCAGTCCTTGGGCGACGTCGAGTGCGAGGGCCACACAACAAATACGTCCATTGTTCACGAGCGAGGAATTCCTCCTTTGTTAACGTTATTGTACAGAGATAAGTTTTGTATTGTGCGCTACAAATCTCCTCTCTGCTATATTGGTTACAAGTGAATGATCACAGCGAATAAAATGTTGAAACATGCTCTTTCTCCAATGTCACTTTTGACGTAGTTTCACTAAGGTCACAATATTTTTAGTTCATAGATAAATCACAACTTTTTGAAAAGATCAATTGATGAGGCTGATGTTTGACTATTCTCAAAATTGCTCCTTAAATATGATAGTAGAATGGAGTAGCTTTACAGGAGTACCTGTAAACTAGCCAATAGAAAAAAATGTTTTTTATATTTAGCGAAAAACTTTAGGTACAACGTAAAGTACTATCTCAACTCATTCAAAAGTTATTTCAAGCGATTCTCATCAATAAAATATGGCAATATTCCTGAAAGGCAATTTCCATGCTCTAAGCATCCCCTGCATTTGAGCTATTCTTATAACCTTAAAGAAAAACACATGTCACGTATGAAGCTGCTGCATCGAAACTGATATAATAATTTGATATAAGTCATTATGTATGTACTTAAGGCTGAGATATAAGAGACGAGGGAACAAGCACTTACCTAAATAATTCACTGAACGTCGAGTGTGCCATCAGACTCCTTTGTCTCAAGTGTTTAAATAGAGATGACGAAATTGTATCCTTCCTGAGAGTTTGTTCCTTTTATCCTCTAAAGAACCTTCTCAAGCAGTAGGTATGGCTCAAACGCCAGATTTAACATCGAGATCTGTTCTTAAGAAACGAACGTGACTCAAAGTGGCCTCTCGACATCAATAATACCTGATAAAACGCTGATAAATTACTCGAGGAGCCGCTTTCAAAGAGTAAGCGCCCGTGGATAGACCCCTTTCATCCTTTATCAAAGAAAATTGTTTATATTGACAGCTTGGGCGTTTCCGACTCAGCAGGCCCAGCCGATTGCTTGGAAACAGAAATATCGCTGAATTACACATCCATACATACATTTAAATGTAAATTTGTTGGTTTATTTGTTGATGTTCTTCAAACACGCCAGATCGGAACAGCGGAGCAATATGATTTTTTGCAAAGATGTAGTTGAAAGCGCGGACACAGGCTACTTTTTATCCTGCGAAAATTAATGTTTCTCTGGGAATTTGTAAAAACCGAAATTAAAGGGGGCGCGCCCGCAAGCAACAGCTAGTTTCTTTTACAATCATAAAGTGAAACATGTTGAAGAGGTAGGTATAATATAAGCTTTTATTTTACACTAGATAATATTGTACGCACTCAAGCTTCACTTGCGTGAACTCTATTTGCCTATCTATACTTCTAAGGAAGTTAACTCTATTTTGAATTTTTAAAATAGAGACTTGCGTCTTACACTTTCAGTGTTGGGTGGGATTAATCGAGTTTACTAAAATACTAAACGTCATAAAGCTGGAGCACATTATACTTACATTATACTTGTAATTGTGTGTACATTTGTATTATACTTGTGCGCATTTAGATCAAATCTTGCGACTGATTTTTAAAGGACCATCTTCAAAGATTGAAGTTTAAAACATGACTGTTCCGTTTCAGTGAATAATTTTATTTTTATAGAAAACTAGCAAACTTGGCAAACGCAGTTTTGTTATATTATAAATTCTATCCCACTTAGAGGCAGGAAAACTGTTGACGTCTATTCTCGGATACCGAATATACAAAAAAAAACTCGTAAAAATATATTAAGCCGTTTCGGAGGAATTTTGTTACAATAACTGTAACACGTGAACTTTATACATCAGAAAGATAATGAAGATACGAGCAATACGTGCACCTAGTGTTATGTGATATTACGCTAGACTGAAATCAGAGTCCCAGATTGGTTGAAAATAAAAGGGTGCATAATACCAGTAAAGATGCGTAGGTGCAGTTAACATTAAAGACTTATTTGGTAATACGGCCTGTCTATGAAAGTCGAAAATACCGCTAATTAAATTTAAATAATGATCAAAACGTATTAAATATATTATATAAGGTAATTTTACACGAGTTTTGCATATACTACCGGGAAAATTCATAGCACCTACGAACTTAATTATTTCCAGGAAATCTATATAACAGCAAACTTGATTAATGGGGCAGCAGAAATTAATCACATTAACTAGCTTTTCCATTATAAAGTATTTCTAGGTGGAAATTATGAAAATGCTGTTCTTTACCTTCTTCTATACGTAACATAGTGAAGATCTGACTTTTAATTTTGTTTTTTAATCTAACACCCTCTCTCGTAGATTGGTGTGATTTTGTAATTAAGTTTAAATTGAATTAGAGGTCTTTAGTTCTCATATCGTCAGGTGAAATTTCAATCAAGTAAGTATTGACTTGCAATGTGTACAAATAAACTTTCGAATGTAATAAATAGTCTTGGTACGACTCATTGGTATTCTGATTAAGTCTATGCGTATGCGGCTATCAAGGGATCCAAAATCTAGATTAAGTATCAACAACGGCATAAGAAATAAATCTGCCAGGACATCCTAAGGGGCAGCTACTAATGGATATTGCTCTGTGTGATTTGGGATTTGGCTTCTTAGCTATTAAAGATTTATTTTGGCCAATAAAACTATAAAGATGAAAATACAGTTAACTTTATGTGCAAAATAGGTCCAATATTTATATTGCGAGTTTGTTATAAAATTACGAGTAGATGCGGACGATTCCTTTTAGACACATCGTGGTTAATCATGATCTAGTTCAATTAAACAATTAACATTTTCTAAGTTAAACTTGAAACCTATACCTACTTTAAAGCGCGTATTACTATTAATTACCTATTGAAAAATTCTCCAGTATTCAAATACCGAAAACCCTACACAAATCAGCTAAGTAGGTACTTTTTGAGAAAATCGCTCATATACAATATTAATTTATATGGGTCGAATACAGAACTTCCTTCTTTTGGGTAGGTAAGTTACGACATTAAATTTTAATTCAAAGATCATATTTAAAAGATGCTCCCGAAAATTTTGAGCAAGGAATTATGAATGGGAGTAAAATTAAAATAAAAAAAAAAATGAGAAGCGAGTATAAATCAAGTTGTGTTGAAAGAAACACGCCGCGCACTTGGAAATTTGTTTTTTTTTTTTTCAAAAATAAATTCTGCTTTTTATCTGCTTTTGAGCAGCGCCTCATTAACATGTTTCCGTCAGTTTCTTTGAATCAAGCCCAGTGATGAGATGAGTGGACTGCATCACAACTTCGCTGGCTTTAAACGTGCGGTCCTTTGAGTTAAGGTCAAATGATTTCTAATTTTAGAGTGGACACATACTTAAAGCTAGTGGAAACCTGCAGCTCTACATATGTGACGTAATGCTTTACGATATATGAAATTAAAATGGAGCATAAATTCAATAAAATGGAAAATTCTTTAAAAAAACCGACTTCAATAGCCACTACAAAGAGTGAAATAATTTTCAATGTAGGTACACCAATTCGAAGTCGGGCGATTAATACGAAGGACTATGATTGTAGGACTTGCCTTGTTGTCTTTTTTGAAAAGAATTTTCCATTTTATTTTTTACTTTTTTGTGGAAAACAACAAATGCATAGGGCATTGTAAAAAATGTCCCAATCGCATGAAGTGTGCTTATAAAATCTGAAGAGTTCCCTCAATTTTTGCGAGATCCTATCATCAGAAGCTGACTTGATGACTATAGTCTTTAAGTCAGCATCTGCAAACAAATGCACTATTAATTATAAAAGAAAAACCCAAATCGCTTCAAGTTTATTTGCAAAATTTGAAGATTTCCCTCGATTTCACCAAGATCCCATGATCAGATCCTGACCTGATGATCATAGGACAACCTGGAAAATATTACTCTTTCAAACAGTACTCAAATTGTTTGAAGTATCCATATAAAATTTGAACAGTTCCCCTGGACTTCTCCGATCCCCTCATCAGATACTGACCTAAAAAAAAATGGGACCATCTGGGAAGTATACCCGTTAAACAAAAAAGGATTTTCCAAATCCGTTTACGCGACTTCGAGTAATCGGTGAACATACATAAAAAAAAAATAAAAAAAAAATAAAAAAAGATTCCGACGAATTGAGAACCTCCTCCTTTTTTTGAAGTCGGTTAAAAAAGGACGTGAGTGATGTGAAACACTCAATAAAAAAAAGTTTCGTCCATCCTATAGATAGGGAATTGGGACTTTTATGGTATTGGTACAATGTATATCGATAATTGCATCTGTGCCCATTTAGTTGTATATTTAGAGAAACATTCATTGTTGATTTTGACAAATTCTTTGCATTAAATCGAACTTTCCAATCCGTACCGGCCGATCAGCGACTGCCAAAAGTTGTATGTAAAGCAATATTGTCTACAGTCCTACAAGGCTCTCTTGGCACTTGAAGGAGGGCGTTGTTGCAAAACAAAGGCAGCCATAAAATAAAATCTCCTCAATTTTACTTCAATTTTAGTTAAAAATAGTTAATAGTTAGCAAAAACAACATAACATACAATGGTGATATACTGATAGAGCGAACTATCAAACAGTAGCACAAGATAGCGGCGTTAGTTCAGACTTTGGCCACGCGCCAAAATAGCCTCGTCGCACTGTATAGTGGTTGTATAAATTACATACTAAACTCATAGTTGACGTGCAATTTAAAAATGGAACAATATTTTTGTCCAAAATTTGACAATCAAGGAGGTAACATAATAAAGGTTTACTTTAAATTTAGAATTGCATGCTCTATACGTTGGGCCAACATGTTCGCCAACTAAGTTGGGCCAGCGTATAAAGAATATATTGCAGGTGACGGATGGCGGAAGGCGCGCGAGTTGGCGATGGGTTGGTTGCGTTATTGGTGCACAACATGTGGAGCTTTCAAGCCTAAAAACAATGATTATTATTAATGATTAGTACTAATGATTAGAATATGTGGCACTGCTGTTATACCTATACGGAAAATTTCTGAAAAATAAAAACTGAGTACTCTATATTCTCGATTATGGAGTTAACAATCGTTCAGGAAAAGTCCGTGTCACAAACGTATTCGTGACAATACAATAACATTTTAACAGCGGCACATCAAAAGGCAACAAGCATATCCCATTATTTCTCTCGGCTCCCCATCATTTTTGTGCTTCCCCTCCCCAAAAGAACAAGTTCGCGTAGACATATTTTATCACTGCGTATATAGAGTGGCCTATTGAACTAGCGAAATGGCTCCAACTTGGTGCTAATTCCAATTGAGCTTCATCGCTCATTGGAATAATAAAACTCGATCTTTTATTCTATACTTATAAAGCTGAAGACTATAGGTACTGGTACCAATTCAAAAACTCTTTGTTTGATAGTTCATATATTATTAAGGAAGGCTTGCTATATAAGTTACTAACAGTGCCCGCGGACTAGAAGTTATTAGAAGTTTCCAAAGCGTCTTGCAATGAGAAGAGCAAACAGCAACTTCAGCCGGCTGTCGGCAATTATTTACCTATACTGCTGAAAGTATTTATTTGTGTTCTAACTTTAACACATACATTGCTTTTAATTGCAATAAATTTGCAATAAATTTTTGAAACTGTAAAACTTTAAATTGGTCCGTGCCGAAAAAAAATTGATCAAAATAATTTACGATAATGTGCATAATTAAATCATGTTATAGGTAACAAAAAATACAGATGAAAATGATGCTTGAAATAAATATCAATGACGAATCCGCTATATCCTCAGAACTACATCTGTGATAGTTTTACATTCGTCGCGATAGCATTATAATACAGGGAACAACTTTTATTTCCCGCTTCCTACTATGGGGTTAGTACAAGTTTTATGTGAATTTCGAGTCGACTCACTTCACACAAACGAATCGAATGCCTCCATATATTTACAGCTAACAGCAGCGTGGTCTTCTCCGGCGGGAGTGAATTCCCTCCGGGGGGTACGGGCCGCGAGGCAAACCTCTTTAACTAACGCCTCGCCATCTTGGCTTTGGGCCTAGGGGCATCATTAGTGCTGTCCAGTGATGGTTCTCGCGTCGTCTTCCTCATCTCCATCGCTACCCGGACAATGTCGGGCAGGGGACGGGGATCGTAGGAGCTCGCGAGGTAGCGGACGCCCTTGCGGTGGTCGGTCGATTATAGGGGCAATCCCGTGGAGGTGCGCACACAGCCCGTAATCCGCGCGAGCGAACAGGCGTTGCGCTAGAGTGCGGACAAACTCCTCCACGGTGGGCACCATCTATGGACAGTCACTGACATACGGCTGTCAATAGATGGCGCTGGCTGTTAATGTATGGAGGCATTCGATTCGTTTGTGCGATGCGAGTAACTCGTAACTCGTACAAAAACTTGTACTAACCCCTCTAGCAGGAAAAGTGGCAACAGAATTATTGTTATCGACTCCATGGACGAATAGGTGCTTTGCGTTTTCGCGAAAACATTTTTTTGATACAACCGTATTTGTATGTAAAAGGTATTGATGTGGTAAAAGGGTGATGCTTTTTCCTTATTTGTTTGATGACCTGGTTTATTTGAGCGCAACGGCACACAGTTAGCCCCTTCGCACACGGCTCGTAAGCGTAAGCGTATCGGTATGACGCTACGCATAACAGTATAACAATTACGCCTCTTATGATTCCCTGCAACACCGCTTCGTCTGTGGACATGTTTGAAAATGTTCGTACGCGAGGATTACGTTACGCTTACGCTTACGAGCCGTGTGCGAAGGGCTTAAGCCTCTCGAGTAGATATTACTGGGTTCCCCATTGTTCTAATATGTAATACTAGCTGTTGCCCGCGGCTCCGCCCTTGTGAATTTCTGTTTATCGCTAATCCCGTGGAAATGCTGGATTTTTGCGGGATAGAAAGTAACTTATGTCTTTATCGGGGTCATAAGCTATATATTATCCAAATTTCAACCAAATCGGTTCAGAAGTTGCGGCGTGAAAGAGTAACAAATATCCATCCATTCATGGGTAAAGATGAAAAATAATGTTTTCAACACACTTGCTCATAAATTGGCTTTAATTTCACCGCAATTAGGCACATAATGACACCTATAATAATCGCAATTTTATAAATTTACTTTCATTTACAATGTCAGTATGTAAACTTTAAAACAATATTACAAAAATACTGCTTTAACATGGTGGTAAGGCCCCAGGTCTGGGTTTTGACCCTACTGGCAAAGACACGCAATCAAGTGATGTAGCGTTCCAGTGCGATGCTGTGTAGCAACTTATAGAGGTTTCCAATCCCTTCTAAGTAAGTTCGATAACCGTTGCAAATTATCACAACATCAAGAGAAATTCCAATCAAGTACTAGATTGTAATGTATAAAAATATTAAATGTATTTTTTTGGTTTCCCGGGGTCTGATTGCGTAAGAAAAACGTATTCCTCGGTATCGTAATCGTTAGCCAATTTGGACCTCGATTGGCTGAGGTAAATTAGGGAACCAATCAGCAAACAGCATTTGTAAATGATTACGATAACGGTAAATACATTTTCTTACACAATCTAGGGGCTGGTCCCTTGATTTTAACATCGTTATTTAGAATGCTCCAGCTCAAAATGGCGTGTACTTCAAACCTCGTAAACTTTTATCCCGATCGATAAAATAGGATAGGGTATCAAACCAAAAGACACTTCCGTGTGTTATGCTAGGGTGCATGTAATTTCGTAAGTAAATTCTTCAGAAGGGTAGGAAAATAGGCACAAGGATACTTTTTTATGTGTTTTCAATTTTATGGGGTTACAGAGAAAACCCTTCCTCTAAAGGAAGTTTTGCACGCCTCGATATTGAGGAATATTGGAGCCTTTATATATAGCAGAATGGTTAAAAGTTTGGAATATCCTTTACAAAACTGTATACAATTATTTGGCAGTTCTTCTCGGTGCAAAACAGCTTTCGTAAGCGTCTGACATTTCATAAGTGCCTGTAGGCCTATGTGAAACATTTTGATTCTCATTTAGATTTTTGATTAGTCATAACATTGTTGTGAACCATTAGTATTCATCGACATGAATCACTTAGTTTCGCTTTTAATAGTACACGAAAACAGTAAATCATTTTTGTAAATTAATCGAGTATGAAATATTCTAAAAGCTTCAAAAAGTTCCCGATTTGTTTTGTGTAAGAGCCATCTTCATTTTTGTATCCATTTGTCCCCATTAATGGAACACATTTTGTCCCTCGGGAGATGTACCTTGTTTCAACCCTTGAGCTCGTAAATAAAAGTAAAAGAGGCTTTTCACAACATCGGAACCTTTCAAATCTGTCCATTATCAGCGACAATGCCCTTTACAGGATTTTATAAAATTGTTTAATTTTTAAAGCAGCTAACCCTTTTCTGAGCCTTTCATTTTGGGCTGGAAGAACAGAAGTGATACAAGACACAACCCTCTTGCTTCTGTAGGTCTTTAAAATATTTTTACAATTGACATCTACTCTAGACAGGGCGAACCGCGCGAAAAAATGTCGCCAGTTTATCGGTGTCATTAGTACCAACAGTATAAGGCCATGCGGTAGTTCGCTCAGCAGCCAGCGGCGTCGGCGGTATTTTGACGGATGGCGCTACTGTTTACTTGTATGAAAAAGGTTTACGTAAATCGTTCGGATGACCATATCTTGAGGTATCAGTTTTTTTACCTTATTCCTTGTCTATGTCAATTTTCAGTAACCTATAGGTTCATAATTTGAGCTAGATATTTTTGCGTTTGAGAGTTTTATTTTTTACTAGACTGCTCAAAAAGAGTGTAATGTTTCCTGGTTAATTGTGATTATTCTCGAATACATAGATAAGAGAAGTAAGTAGCTATTAATTAAATAGTTACTGTATGCGTTTTTTTACAGACTATTAAATGTCGTCTATAAAATTTTGTAGTTTGTACACTTTCTCCTTATAAACTTGTCGGATACTTGAAACTGTACATGTAACAAAATTTAACAAGAATGTAAAAAAACGTGTTTGGCAAGGTTGCAGAAATCTCAGCTACGAATACATAAGAGCTGGTTTAAGTAGGTAAATACGGACGCATTAATTAGATTTTAGTACAAACTAGTCAATTTTAAATTCTGGCTTAGTTTTGGCTTTTGAATAAAATCTTCACACAAGTTAATGACTTAGTCGGAAATTGCTTACCATGCAAAAGTTTTGGTCTTCGAAAGCCCGAAATTTAATGTAGTCTGAGACCAATGAAGATCCAAAATTCATTCATAGCAAACAGAATTTACGTTTGCTTTACGTATACCTACGGTAATTTGCTATACGATAATTTGCTATGAATGACTTTATATTAATCTCTAGGTAATAAATACGACAGGTAGAGTTATTTATGGACTGTGAAGATTTATATTACTGAAGAATTTTTCATATAATGATAACTATAACATAATAGTTATAGTACTACCTATAGACACAATGAAATAAACGAATAATGGGCGAGGAGTCTCATTGTCCGACGAACGAGAATGGAATCTCTAAGTTGGCACAAATGCCGATTCCATTTATCAGCTGGACACAGATCTTTTGAGCAGGTCTATTGTGCCGGATGTTATTCTCCTCATAGGAATCTCGTCAATCTTACTTATTTTGTTTTGTCAGCGACTGGGCCCATTTGCAAAGTTTGATGACTGCAACGCAGTTGGCGCGCGGCTAAATTAAAGTGCAGCACCTCTAGCCATATGGCATATTGCAATACACTAAAAAGATACTAATTTAGATAAGAAATTAATTTAATGGAACAAAATTCTAAAATGTATGAAAATTATCACTAAATTTGTCACGTAACCTCCGGAATTTAAAAAAAGAATTGAATACTCGACTGCAAAAATATCAACTCATAAAGTTAAAAGTAATGCATTACTTCAGTTTAACAGACTAAAGTAAGTATGAGCTGAAAGTTTGAGTTAAATACATAATATGAGTAACATTAAGTTTGGCGAGACATATTCATTTTCTTTCGATTAATTTATAATTCTCTGTTATGAATCCTGTTGTGGGATTCGAACCTAATTAATTTGAAGTCGGTAGAAAAATAGCATCGTTATACACATACTACGAATACAGCACAGTCTAAAGATATTCTCATTGATAGTTTTGAAACAGACAGCGTGGCACGGCGTTGTACTTTTCCATCACCACTTGTTGCGTGGTACACCCCCTCTCTCCCCTATTCACATCCCCTTGGCGATGGGGAAAGAGCTAGGAGATAATATTACAGTTCTCGGAATTGAAATTATGCAGTGTATGCTCGTCCATAAATGGTTACATTTATGAACTTTATAATAATGCACCCTTTTTAGTAGGGACCCTTTTTCAATGTCTTCAGTCCTGAGTGTGAGAGGATGGCTATAGTCCATAATGTTGGTCAAGTATTCTCAGGTGTGGGGAAACCTGCATTTTTCCTCACGATGTTTTCTTTCACCGTTAATATAATGACATTTTGTTTCCACAAACGCTCATGACTCCAGAAAGTCAAAAGTGCATGGACAACCCCTGAAATCCTGGCTCCTGACAAAAGGACAAAGATTTCTAAAAAAAGGGACAATCATAAATGATGCAAACAGTCCGTCTAAAATGCGTACATCTTCGTACCTACTGAACAAACGCAAAATATCTACATGTCTATTAATAAAAAATCTCTTGGACTCTCATTTTAATTTTCCCGAAAAATTACGATAAAGACGAAAGTTTTTCGATTGTGTGTTTGATTATATTGTTCAGTCCTACTAAATCATTTTTGGCTGTACTTTAGATTATACACCTGGATTGACATATACCGCTTTTTTCTCTGTCATCAATTTGAAACTTAAAGGAAATAAACAAAACAGAGTATAACTATAACTCCGTAGAAGTCCAAGAGGCAAAAGTGCGGCAAAAAATATTCAGTCTAAGTTGACAAACCCGACAACTCGCTAAACAATTTGTCACGAACACTAGCATCCGCGCACCATACTTCAAGTTGACACACTCACACCCCAAAAAAAAGTTGCCGCACTCACGGAGCTGGCGTTGTTAGGTAGGGCTCTATCTAGTCGGAGCGCGACTCGCGAGCGTCGACATTAATCTATGATTACTTACATACGTTTATTTTTAAAGAAGATGGGCTTAAGGGCGATGGGTACCATCCGGGCGCGAAAATTCAAATTTTATTTAGTTTTTCGATCATAGTGGGCTAATTACACATCGAAAGTTAAAGGCAATGGCACAACGTTTATGCATCTACATGTTTTTAACAAAAACTCTGCTCAACAATACTCATTTACTTCATATTGGTTCCCGATAGCTCGAAATCTGGGAAACTGTAAAAAAATATCTTTCGGGAACCAATATGAGATGAGTGGGAACTTTCGAGCAACATTTCTATTAAAAAAGTGTAGATGCATAAAAAGTAGGCCCGCAAAATGCATTGCCATAAATCTACAATGTGTAGTTAGTCTAATATTTGCGAAAAAGTAAATAAAATTTGAATTTCGCGGGCTGGTAGGGCCGCAACACCTTAAGGCTAGTTATCATTTATCCCATAAAAACATATCTTCGGATTTAGAAATTTGTGTAAAACCTTAATCCACCGGAGCGGAGCAGCGAGCAACAGCTAGTGGCAAAATTATTTATTTGTCTCGTTGAGTACGTACCTACATTGTAGGTAACCTAAACAAGTGTCTGTTTGCCGAACGAGACCATGTTTGATCCGAGAATGGAATATACAGCAAATAAAACCAGAGAGACTGGCACAGAGCGCGCTTCCCGCAACTTTACGACAAAACTGCACTATTGTACTGAACGTTTTGTTACAGTTTTGTTGATCCACTGTTTATTGCAAGAACCTCATTTCGCTCGACACAGAGTTTTTGGCTGTTTGATTTTGTACATTCTAAATGAGGTGCTCATAAAGTTTGTCTCTACCATTTGTGTTATCCTCATTAATATCATTGTCAACCCTCTTTTATATTCTCGTGTTAGGTAAAGGTCTCCTCTCAGTATTAGACGAGTTGGCCATAGCCTCCCACGCTCGCTGGCCAAATGTGTTAAAATATTAGTATTATATCCTTGTTATTTTAACCCTTAAGAGGTTGTGCGGCTGCAAATCGACCGCATCCCATACTTTTAACATCGTAATTTTTTGTCGCATGTATTCCTTTTCCCATCATTCATCGAATCCTATCATTGTTGCTCTATGCACAAAATAAACCTTTGCTCCCGGCATCCTCAAGAGTGCAAAAAATATAATTTGATTTGTTCACGACACAGACTTCGCAAAGAAAATCACGATCCTGTCGTTTAAAAAGTAACGCTCGACGCGATGATAAAGTTTTGATATTTTCCGTGTTTATATTGGTTTTTTTTTTATAAATTATATCCTAATTTATTGATTACTTAGTAATAATTAGTGTTATAAAATGCTGAAAAGTCCCATAGGTTCTTTATGTTACGCGCTACCCGTCGCTACAAATTGACAATGCGACCGCTTGACGGTTAAGGGACTAACTTCATTAAACTTTTAAACAGTCGACATCCTATTAAATGAAATTGTAATACATGAATGAATCCTGTCACATCCAGCTCATAGTAATATTAATGTAAACCTCATCCTTGGTTAGGTTATCAAAATCAGAAGGCTATTTCGTATAGCTGGATGAGCTCAAACAGATAACAATTTATTTTCCAGTTCGCTTAACTGGAAAACGTTATGTTTAGTTTAAAGTTTTGATCGTCAAAACATTAGAATGTTACAGAATAGGGTATTTACCTCGACCTATTTTAAAGTTTATTTTCCATATTTAGTGATTTCAGCTTTTGTCCAAACGAATTTTGCGTGGATTTCAAAGCTGAGGTCATCATTGAACCGTTTCAAGTCCCACTTTTGGGCATGGTCATAGCCCACCACGCTGGCCGGATATGGGTTGATGGGCTTTTCTTACTCTTAAGAATATTATGGTGAACTCTCTCTACAATGTTTTTCCTTCAGCGGCAAATGAAATATTATTTCATCAAACACACGTAACTTTCAAAAGTCAGAGGTGTATACCCGGGATTTGTATCCAAATGAATCAATGGACAGGAAAGATTGGATCAATACCAGATTGGATTGAATCAATGGGCCTTAAACTAAGAACAATTACACCCCAGGTGTTGATAAAACTTCCATGCCTAAGAGTTCTCTATAGAATTTTTAAACCCATACCTATATCATAAGAGGGCTTTCTTACTTATTCTGAAACCTGTGCCAAGAAACCATTTGTAGCTCTAAAAAGGGTTGTGACATTTACGTAAAATATTGTTGTACTAAGGCTACTTCCCAAAATCCTATCAATCCATAGTTTCCTTATACTAGGCATAACTTGTATAAAGCTTATGCTACATTAATGTTTCAAGCAGGCCAAATCGTAGATAGTTAGGTTATTGGCAACAACCATTAGTGAAGTTTTTGTTAAAGTTTTTCTCCTTCATTCGGTAAGTGTCTTACACGTTCCAAGTCAGTACGATAAAATCTTCGGCTGCATCATTATTTACTAGATGTGATTGCTTTCAACTACTAGGTAACTTGTACTATGTGTGTGTGCATTCAAATCAGTGACGCCTATGCGAATAGAAATCTATCCGATTTATTACTTACTCGTACGTACATTTTCTACATTGCCGTTTGTTTCCACCCTCTGCTGTAACTCGTATCTGTATCTAGATATAGGTATACGTGTTACGTGCGGAGAACCAATTTGGTACGTACAGGGGAACCAATTTATCGCTTATGCTAGTACCTAGCCCTGCCTCTTTGTGTTATTAGTCAGTTTCTACATTAACGTGTTGAAAAGTTTTTTCTGGTGGAATGCTTCGGTCGTGTCTAGTTACCACCCTACCAGCAAAGACGCGCTGTCAAGTAATTTAGCGTTCCGGTTCGATATTATGCAGGAATAGTTAAAAGTAGTTTATTTACCTCTTCAAAGTTAGTACGATATCTATCCTTTAGACGGCAGCAGTGGACGTCGAGGCTAATAAAATAAATGTCTCATTCAGCCACCGTTTCGATTCGATGATTTGAAACTTAGAAGAACGTTCTAGCACGTACATACTCCTTTACCTTTAGTCTTTGTGAACTTCCAAGTGATTAATTCTTACCTTGATTCATGAATTCCTCAATCAATTCAATATGGGTCACATACTTAGATACGATGTATCTACGTAAATTTTCCACGCCTACATTCCAATCTGTGGTTTGTTATCAACTGTCTGCCGTAACCGTGGTGTCTATAATAGGTATAACTACGTAGTACAGCGGGAGAACCAATTTATCGCTTAGTAGTACCAGCCCCTTTGTGTTTTCAATGTAGATATTTATCGCTGAATGAAAAAGTTTGCGGTTTACTCTTGGCAATTTTCCAAGAATAATTTTGTTAGGTCAGGAGTTTTTGAGAGTTTCTGTTAGTTGCATGCAGTCGTTGGTTTAGCTATCTGCAAATGCATTTGTTTGATAAAATTGATGATGATTCTAAGGTTGATACTTTAAAGTTCAATAGTAAGTCAGTTGATGTTAAATGCTTAGTGACTGTTTCAATGATACGTAAAATAATTATTCTTAGATTAGCTGTCTCAGCTACGCCCTTTTTAACGCAAGTTTTTCCGTACTTGCTCAGTTTTCCAACCTTTCAAAGAAATTTGATTTTTCAAGATCTTACGGGAACCATGTTGTCTTTCGGGGAAAAATGTCCTTCCCAAGCTCTAGTTTATCTCTTTACCAAACTTCATCAAAATTGGGTCAGCGATTTAGGAGCGTGAAAGCGTAACAGCCAGACAGGTACTTTTGCATTTATAGTATTTTCTTCTACTCTCTTAATAGTTCACCCTCCCTTGGCATGGTATATACTGACGTTGATAAATTTCAACGCCTAGGTACAATCTACATTCCAATCTGCGGTTTGTGTCCGATTTCCGAGTCTCTGCCGTAGCTCCTATAGTAGTAGTGTACACGTGAACTAATTTATCGCTTCTCTATCGATTGACATAAAACCATGTTTTTGCGCAGGCACCAAGATAAATAATTATTTTTAAAATAACAAGAAATTTTCATAAAGTTAATCGTATTTTATTGAAAATTATGTATGTTAAATAATTGTTAGTTGAATGTAATATTCTCGTTTATTCACAAATAGATTATTATTTTAAATCATCAATTTTACCAAAAGCATTAAATGAAAATTTGTTACGGATAAGTTTGTCCAATGAGTGATAACTGATAAGTAAAACGTGTATAGTTGAAAGATTTTCCTTTGTACCTACTTGACGATAGAAGCAAAACCAGTACTGGATGATTTCAAAGAGGTTGAAAATAAAGCGCCTTAAAGACCCTTTCAAGTTTCAAACCTTTTTAACTATTCGGGATTTAATTTAATCGATCCTTGACCAAGTGATCTGCAATTAATCTCACCACCAAACCACCACTTTAGATTTTACTGTATTTTGTATAATACTGGTAGGACTTTTCCGCAGTGTCTGTTATTCTACCGTGAAGCAGTAATGTATTACTGTGTTACAATTTGTAGAACACACGTGATACTGAGCAAAATGAGACCTAACAACTGAAGTCTCAGGATGATGGGCGCACTGCAGTACGTCGTGTGACATTGCAATGCAAAATTATGGATATCACTGCATCTGAAATGGGCAAGCGTATCACTTGTCATCAGGTCTCATCAATCTTTGTAATAAAAAAGACGTGTGGCACTCAGAGACTGCTGCGGTAAAGCTATTGCTTAACATTTTAAGCTATTTTTAGTTTTAGTTTTGCCATCTATCGATGAATAGCAGAACCTTTAATGACTTTTTGAAATATCACGCTTGTCTCTTTAGTTCTGCAAATCGCCTCTAGGTGGCATTGGTTGTATCGGCGTTACCAATGCCACCTAGAGGCTTGGCAAAAGTAAAAACTAAAAAGTTTGTGAATGTGCGCTCTCCTGCATTCATGGTACCCTGGTACCAAAAGCTCTTCATTAGGGGTGTTAGGGAATTTCTGGATTCGGTCTCCACGCTGAAAGTCCGCGATAGAAGCTATGCAATAGCTTAAAAATAATAGTAATAATGGTCACAGTGCAAAAGACAATTACAAAAATCTCTATTCTTTTCATAAATACAAAACAAAGGAGAAAATCAACATTAATACGTGTCAGATATAAAATATGACCGCCATTATGCGACGCCTACGAACGTCGTAAACATCTGGATTCAACGATTGTCAAACTTCAGTCGAAAAGGATTTGTTTTGTGTAAAATATGACAACGAGTATTATTTTATTGGACTTTCGGCACTTTAGGGTGACGATTAATCATTGTACTTTGGCGAAAATGCGATTTATTTCTATGATAGCTGTTCAAGGAGGACGATTGAATATCACTGACTTCCTGAGAGGTTAGTACAAGTTTTGTGCGAATTTCGAGTCGACTCGCATCGCACAAACGAATCAAATGCCGCCATACATTTAAAGCCAGCGCCATCTATGGACAGTCACTGACATATGGCATCCCCTGTACTAACGCCCCAAATTAAAAAGTAAGCTTTGAAGTTAAGTTCTTTTCGACGATATCCCAGCGTATAAAGCTTAAATTTTTTTGGCCCTCGCAAATAACGTTTTACATTTTATTCAAATCTAAATACTGATCTTTTTGATGATATCTCCGTACCTACTGAACCAATTTAAGACTTTCAAACTCAGAAGATTATGCCTAATAATAAAATCTCTTGGATTATTTTATCCCGAAAAATTACGATAATGAGGAAAGTTTGTCGATTGCGTGTGTGATTATTTATTTTTCGGTCTTGTGAAAAGTAATCGTTTTGCTGATTATTGATCATTGGAATAGGGTATTGAATTAATTTATTTTTGACATAATATTCATTAATATTTTGTAAACAAATTAAATCGAGCAAATAACGAAAATTTTATAAGCAATTTAATAATCCTTATTAGACAGAGATAGGTTATCTTCTGTATCGGATAGTGACGTCACTATCACTCATGCCATACAAACTCGTGGTAACTCTACAAATTTTTGTTTTGCGAGAAAGGGACAAAAGTAAAAATAAACTTTTGATTTCCTTTTAGGATAAGAATTTTATTTTCAATGTATGTCATCATTTCTAACCTCGTTTATAATAAAGCAAAAATAAAATGGAGTAAAATACCGTATTGAGTTGATGAGATAACCGGTTACCTATTCCAAATTTGAAGCCCAATCTCATTAAAATAACATTTTAAACCCACAGCCGGAGACAGGCTATCAAGCGAGGGCCGAATGCTAATTATTATTTGCATAGTCGTTAAATACATTTACATGAAAGCTTTTAATTCTAACTCGTTGGGGAAACGCGAAATATCCCCGAAAGATAGCCCGGTTTCAATAAGCTACTCGCCTAGGAGGGGACGAAGTACTATCTAAGAATTTTCGAGCCGTTCGTTATAAATGTACACAATACTCGTAATAAAAGGAAAAGATGACTGATTGAGTGACTAAATGACTAACTCTATCATATCTACTTATATCAATGCACATCTTAAATCACTAGATGGATCAGGCTAAACTTTGGCATACAGATAAGTAGAGATAAAGGGCTATTTCTAGAATTGGTGAAGAAAATAATATTTTTAAAACAAAAATAATAACAGTGATATATCACATTAATAATTCACACTGTCACCAAATTATATCGGTTTATCGGTTCACTATGTTCACAGGGTGAAAAATGCATAGTATAGAATATGCAAACAAAATTTCTTGAATGCACTCGGCCATTATATACGTAGTGTAAGATTACATTGAAATATTTTGAACGTAATGTTGTTGTTTTAAGGTTGATTGTCTGTTTACGGTAATTAATATGAGGTTAATTGCATACCGTTTTAGCCTTTAAGCTACTCGTATTTATCCATTTTTGACACGATTCTACCATATCGTCCGCCTTTCTTATCCCACTGTTAACTTACTGATATCGCTCGTCTATGCTCGTCTCCACGACAAATCAGCTCCAATAACGTAATAACAAATGACTAATAAGGCAAATCTAAATATATTTGAAAAATTTTAATTTTTTAATTTTTGTGATCCTGTGGTCTTGAAGATTGGCAGCTATAAACTTCGTGTAACTTCTCCTCACAAGCGGAGGATCGAGAATTTCATTCCCGTATACGTGACGGATAATGCTCGACCATTAAGGTACGGTAGTCAGCTGTGTCATGAAAAACATTTCATTCCAATCTAGGCTCAAATGCGATAATTATAAGTCTTGAAATCCGTATCAGTATCAATTCAACAGCTGTACATTTTAACAAGATACCTACGAGTATATTTCTACACATTTTTTTCAACGTAATTCCGTAATCGTTTTTCATTCGGTTTTCTTTTAAATGATAAGTGAAAAAGGCTATCTGTGGCCAAGTTTGTATGTGACGAGTAGAAATTTCCAATTAAATTGAAAGAAAGAGATTGCTTTAATTACTTATTTTTTATTATATTCATTTGTTTAATTATCTTAAATATCGTTTTGAGACAGAGAATTAAATAGAAATGACAATTATAATTATTAATTATGAGTCTCGTTGTCAATTAAAACTTGTTAATTATTTTCAATAAACTTAATGAGCTTGAAATTGTTTCGTGGCTTTCTTTAAATTATTTTTTTAAATTTTGGTCGGTTTTTAATTTTATCATCATAATTGTCTTCCTTTTGTTTGTCATTCCAAACTAATCTTTTTGTTTACTTATTTGAATCGGGAAGATTATCCATGAGCTATGCTGTTTTCATTTGGTCATTTTTTTAAGATGGAAAAATCCATTGAACTCGCAACATTTTTTTGGATATTACATACATAAATGTTTTAAGTTTTCACTTCTGCCGGTATTACTGGAGTACTGCATTTTTTTCACTATCCTATCTTAATCTCGGAAACGGCTCGAACGATTTTCATGAAATTTTGTATACAGTGGGTTTTGGGGGTGATAAATCGATGTGGAATTTTTAGAAAATGTCGATTTTCCAAAAAAAATTGACTCCTACTACCATCTATTGGCAAATAGAGAAAATACCGAGCAAAGCTCGGTCGCACCCAGATATTTTGATTTAGGAAAGATATCAACTAAACCTGGTATTACAAATGACGAGATGGACATCCCAAACATTTTACTCAGAGCCACTCAACTGTAGGTACTGTAGCTTACTGCAGTACCGCTCAAGTACCTTTCTGTATCATTGATTAAACATAAAAAGGATCAGACTTAATGACGTCACGCATGTTATTTTAGGCTCCGTCCTAAAGCCAGATTTTTAATATGTCAAAAAATATGTAAGCGACCGACAGCGGTATGTGCTGTTAGCGGCACCGAAATGTACAACGCGCGACGCCATGTTTGAGAAATTTTGGCTTCAACATACGTCCCATCTTTCCCATCCTCGTAGCGTATTTCGTCATTGATCTGTATACATTCATATACGAGCAAATACCAAACCCTCTCATCTATTTGATGGATCGACGCTACCAACGGTGTCACGCCGTAGAGCGTCGCTTTCCATGAGGAGTTATTGTGGAATCATTCCATCAAGCGACGTGACGTATCACTAGCATTACATCGAAATGGGTAGAAGTTTATGTATCTTTCTGTCCTAATTCAGTGGTTTTTTTAAACAAGCTTTTACCTGTATTCTTTTCAGCAAACACCTACATTTCATACCCATTTGTAGGAGAACAATAAAATACCTCGTCCACCATCTTGCATGTTCCACTATGTTAGATTTAGAATGACGTCACTTAGCTCACCATCGTAGTCTGTAAAATAAACGTGTGTACAATTTTTTTGCTAACTCGGTTGAAAATATGTACTTCAAAATTAAGTTAAACCATTTCACCCGAAAAAGAATGCTGGCAAAAAATACAGCATCTGCAGTGTCGAAGATTCGTTGTGAAATCATAATATTACACAGGACTTACTTGTTTATATCAAAATCTTTATGAAGGCTAATAGTTATGATAGGTAACAAAAAACGAAATTATTTTTCTATAGTCCGCAATTTGCAATACTACACATACTAAAATAAGTACAGGCACTTAGCCTGTAGTTTATTGACTACGTGTGCTTGGCTCTGACAAAGAAATATTCTCAACAAATGAAGACTTGACTGTTTGCAAAAAACTTACTTTGGACAGAAAGATTTACTTTGCATTTGCTTATTTTTTCTTGAATACATTATAATATTTCTGCTTCGTCTCGGCACTTAGTAACTATTTACTTTAAATGTAATTTTATTTTTCCAACTTGATATTTTCTATTCAGTTACAGTCCTAGTGATTCAATGAAGTATTGGTAGGTACTAGGAATGCTGTGTTGCCTGGAATCTAGATTTATACCAAAATTGGCAATTTAAATGCATAGATCTTTTATATTGGTACAGACTACAGAACACTAAATAAAACGAAAACAAGATTTATACCGAGTCAGTGTTGGACACTTTGACGACCCTTCGGCACAGTGGAAAGCTCTGCGTTTGATTCCTACCACTTCAGAATATTAAAAGTAATACAACTACGTAATACTACTACAAATCTAAGTACTAGTACAACTAGTATTAAGTAATGGTACCAGGCACTGGCCATTCCATTAAACTTGTCAAGTGCATTTTGAGAGATTTTGAACAAAATGGACAACACTTTAATTCTTTTTTGTCGTGGTAAAAGTTTGTGAGGCTTGTAGGTTTGGAAGAGTATTACTTAGTAACGCCACAACTACTTAACCGATTTAGATGTAATTGAGCAGTTGACTAATTTTTTTATGATTTTTTTTACAAACTAGGATAAAAATATTGACGTTCAACGTCAATATTATCACGTGCCATTTTTTGCCAAGTTGTACCTAGCTTAATTCTATACTATTAATAATATCAAACTAGAACACATGTGTTGTAGCAAAAGTTTAGGATTTTTAAGCAGTAAAACTCAGTTAAACTCAATCTTCCATGTCGCTAAATACGATCAGAATGGACGATTCCACTCTACGTATAAATAGTGCCATAGGGAGTCGCCAGATTTATGTGTCGAGTAGACAATTTGCGAGCACCCTGTATAACAACACACCGAGTGCTGTACACGTCGCGCCTTACAAACACCCTTTATCATAACTGAAGTATATTGCCGAAGACAATGCTAGAGGTACAATGCTTTTCAGTGAGGCTTGAGATATTGCAGTTGCTAAATTGAAACTGCATTGCAGTTGTTTATGGCACAAAATAAGAAAGAAGTTTACCTGATGTTAAGTGATACATCTGCACATGTCAGATGTAGTGCGTTTTAGGACTATGCACGGGTTTGCCCTCCAAATATATTTTTTTTGTTTTTAATTTGTAAGCGTATAAGGTATCAATGTCGGCAGGCAGTAAAATTGCAAGATTGACGTATCATATTTATCACTAAAGAGTGACTATTTTAAGAAATTTGTCCTCATTTCGAGCGAGTTAATATCGACTCTACCGAGTCTTTATTATTTCGTAGCTACACCAAATTCAATACGAGCAAAAAATCACATTTTTTGTATGATCCCCTATAAATATTTATTTTGTTTTTTTTTTTAGTATTTGTTTTTAAAGCGGCATCAGTGATCTATGAAAATTTCATGTCTAACTAAAACTAACTAAACTATCATGGTTAAAGAGATACAGCCTGGTGATAGATGGACGGACCAACGGCGAAGTCTTAGTTAATAGGATCCCGTTTTTAGAGTTCCGTACGCAAAGGGTAAAAATGGGACCCTATTACTAAGACTTCGCTATCCATCCGCCTGTCGGTCTGCCGGTGGTACCAAATACCAATCCGAGACGATTCTACAAAAAAAGGTAAGTGAGTAAACTTCCCCTCTCAATCTTTTCACTTGAAAATAAATGTTATATGAATTGTCTATTCACGTTCAATACTATAATCGGATTCCACACAATAAATAAAAGCCTAATCTCATCCTTTACAGACCCAAGTAAGTTCAGGGTCAATCGACCTCGAAGGAGGCCACAAATGAAGTGTAAATGGAGATAAGGCAGGAAGGGTGGTTCCGTGAGCCGAAAAAGGGTTCCTTGGTGTCGGGATATCAGATGGAGCCTTTAAAGACGTAGAATTGGAGATATTTTGTTATCTTATCAACCATTGATGCCGTTAATGATTTTGCTTTAGCATAGAAAACTTTGGAGAAGGCTGTCTGGAATAGCAAAATATAAAGGAGGGGCAAGTGAGTATCGCATTCGCGTACTATGGGTTCCGTAAAATTTTTATATTGTGATCTATGGTAATATTTTAATAATTCGACCACACGAAATGACACAATCACAAAATCAATTCACCCAGTCAAAAGTTATTCGGTAACAAACGTAAAAAAAATTATAATGAAGGCTTTTATTTGAAGTCGGTTGAAAACCTCGAAATCCCGCGAAGTTCAAGAGTTCTGGCTTTTCTTTATTTCCTCAGTTTCACTATCAAATGAGACATTTGATTGTGAAACTGAGGTTCACATTGTCAGGGCCCGTTAATTTTCTACTATAATAATACAACCTACTTACCTGGAGTTGAAGTTGTAATTTAGTTTTTAGAGTTTTATGTGAAATCTAATATTATTATTATACAATTATTATTATACTCGCGTTTATTATTTAAATATAATATAATACTAACTAAGATTCCTATATTTTTTTTTTTTCAAATATTATGTAAAAGACTTTGAAGATTAGGTATAAAAAAGACTTGAAATTAAGTTCAGGTTTTCTCTCATTCAATACATTAAAACCAAGGTTTGTACATTATATTAAGAAAGGATGCCAAATAAAAAATATTTGGAAATAACAGTTAAAATCCTTACAATATGAAAGTACTTGCATCGTGTCACTGTGTTTGACATTCTGAAAATTACCTCGCAAATTCTAAGATAGCAGAGAGTTTATTATTATTATTATATTAATGTGTCACTTCCAGAGTTTCTCTCTCCTTTCTTTTGAATGAATGTAACTTGAAAAAAAATTCATAAAACTCTAATTGAATTCTGTAAGTGAATAAATATACAAACGAGTAAAATCTATCACCTCAATAGGTACTTGTGTAAATTTGTAATATAAATTTGTAATACTGAGTGTAAATTTTTTATATATTTCTATAGAAAACCTTTAGCTTATTTAAGTAGGTGCATTACAATTTTGGAGTATATTAGTATACGATTAACTATGAGAAACCCATTTGAGCTATGATTAATAGAACACTTAGATAGTCTCTTAATAAACATTTATAAAAAAAAGCATTTTTTCGGGACTTTAAACCATCAGAAACACTGACGACCTCCGTGGCGCAGGGGACGCACGCTCGGATTTGAGTGGGAGGTCGCGGGTTCGATTCCCGCCACGGGCCACTTTGGAATTTTATAATTTCTAAATTGGCTTAGGTCTGGTCTGGTGGGAGGCTTTGGCCGTGGCTAGCCACCCTACCAGCAAAGCCGTATCGCCAAGCAATTTAGCGTTCCAGTACGATGCTGTGTAGAAACCGTTGTGGTGAGATAACTTACCCCTTCCAAGTTAATACGCTAACATCTTCGGCTGCATCATCACTTACCATCAGGTGAGATCGCAGTCAAGTACTAACTTGTATAGTGTAAAAAAAACATATTATATAATTTCTGAGACAGTTTTAATACAAATCTTTGTCTCGATGGGGATCATTCTTTTCCTGGACTCTTCTTATTTAAAGGTGATTGCATCGCCTCATAAATATTGCCCGGGGTAAGGAGACCCGGCTCAATAAGAAAAGGGTGTTGTTTACTTTCCACGATTTAGTGCCCAAGGATAATGCGCCGTAGAAACGAACGCTGACTTTGTATTTTGAAGGTGTTTCGGTTATTTCTATCTAAGGTACATAAGGAAATAACATTTACATACATATTACTTTGGATCGGTTGGACAGGTTAGAAAGGATGTTTTTTTTTTTAATTTTACTTTGAAACTCTAAAAATGCTAGGCCCGGCTTAACACCAGACTTGAGTTAATTTAGTCAACCCGCTACGTTCTGTAGAAATAAATAAGTTTCGAAATCCACTTTGCAATTGCTGGTTTCTTTTTTTACACTTGCAGCTATACATACGCCCTGGCAAGGAGTTCCTCCTACCTCTGGGCTGGAGCACTTCGATATCAACTACTTCAATTTCACGGGGTACAAAGACAAGCAGTTCGACTTGTAGACGACCACAGTCTTAATAACAAACTGGATCACTTGGAACACCGTAGAGACGTTAGCTCTATACCTATGTGTTCTCACTTGTTTAATAAAGAGTACTACGGCTGCTTGTGGCGATTCCAACTTCAATATTCAAGGGTTTTTTTATCAACGCGAGCAAAGGAGCAGGCAAATACCTGATAGTAAGCGATCACCGAAGCCCATGGAAATTTGCACCACCAGAGAAACTGCAAATACGTTGACGGCTCTTTAAGAAATTTATTTATCCGCCCCTTGAATAACCCCATGTTATAGTTCGATGTATGATTAGATGGATGGCACATGTTTCTACGTCTGTGTGTATGCACAGAGAAAGTGGAAGGTGGATTCACTTCAAACAGCTCTTCAGAGCAATCCCCATTGAACAACCGATAGAACACACACAGTTCATTTTAAATGTAGTTCAATAACGGTGAAATACACAATCCCTGTCTAATGCAATCTAGTTTTTGTCGTGAGAAAACAAAACTTCCCGGGGGAGATGTACGAAGTCGCGGGATACAGCTAGAAAGGAATAAAGGTAAATCGCAACCAAAGTGTGGAACAATTCAAAGTGACATAGACATTGCTATTCAAAGAGCAGCCTCAAGGGATCCTTCGAGTGTAATATTTTAAATCTACCCCCGATACGACTTGGCCGGGGCCCAAAGTGCCTCTGTGGGCATAGACTTTAACGGGTGGCTTGCAGATTGTTCTGGCAAATGTGGTTATGTTTCACATCCGGTTCATGATTTTAACGGGTCAGGTCTGATTGCTTGAACTTTAAATGAGAAGTTTTCGTTAAATATAGCGGTCAAGGGCTTTTTTACACTGTACAAGTTAATACATGACTGTGATCTCACCTGATGGTAAGTGATGATGCACTAACTTGGAACGGGCAAGTTAAGTCACCCCAACGGTTTTTACACACCATCGAACCAACTGAAAATCAATGCGGTGTACTTCCATGCTTACATGGGGCACATAGCACCATGCTGAGTTGTGGCCCATTTTTGGATTGTGCCACACATGACAAGCGGTGTCTGGTGCTACCGTCACTTCGGCCATAAGCTGGTATTTGTTGCAGTCCAGGTGGTGGAACCTTCTGTCATCGTTTTAGTACATATGTGCCGACATTGTTTTTATGTGCAGCGTAATGTTATGAAATAAAAATAGTTTTCTTTCTTGCTTTTCCTTCTTATGTCGAAAGATAAGGATTTTGTCAAAGGAGGATGGCCAAATTGCATGCATTATGAGACCCAGTGATAGAGGTAGCGTACATCATGAAAACTTATCAATATTTGTAGAACAGGACATAACTAACAAAAAAGCTAATGGTAAGTAAGTCTAATTCAGTGGGAGAAAAAAGTTATATGACTATAACTAGAAGATAACCTCAAATAATTAAATTAAATCATGAACTACTTTTACCCCGTTTTTACCTAAGTTTATTGTTCAAGTCTATCAGAATCTTATAATATGTAGGTACCTACCTACATATCTACCTAATATAACGTTCCCTCTACCTATTTAGAAAGTACCTACCTACCTATCAGGTTTATTATAGGTAGCATAGGCGAAGGGAAGGTATAAAGTAGCAAGGCTTAAAATATGTAGGTATAGGTAGCCCAATACTTAAAACAACGCACAATAAATACTCAATAATAGCAATTAGCATGTTAGCATTGCATCTTCCAAGTTAGTACGAAAACAACTTCAGCTGCATCATTTCATCAATTACCATAACCTGAGGTTGCAGAAAAAACTAATATAAGTGTACCTACTTAACTAAAGGTAGGTACTTAAATAAAGGTAGGTACACCCATATAAAAATGTTTGCTTAACAGTGATTGTAAACTGAAAATTGTGATAAAAACGATACGTCTGAAACTTCTCAAGGGCGAGTGAAGAGTGTCAACGTTCACTTGATGTTCACTTGATTTACGTGGTAGGCTATGAGCCTATCATGTAAATATAAATATATATTATAAATAGTGGACAACATCACATACAGTAGCTTGTTCTACATTGCCCCGACCGGGGATCGAACCCGGAACCTCAGAGATGAGAGGGCCTTGAAAACCGGCACGCTAACCACTCAACCACGGAAGCCTATGACCAAACCATTTTCATTTTTTTGTGATGAGACCCGTGACCAGAACCAAGCCATAAGTACATAAGTAGTTGTAGGATTGTTGTCATTTATATCAATGAAGTCTGAAAGCAACTTAATCTGCTTCTTATCTACAGCTACTTTTTAATAACAGGTCAGTTCAATGAAACAATATTAATATATTAATAAAAAGTATTTAATTTAGTCAATCATTAAGGGTAATAAAAGCACAGCAAAAGTATATGTTAACACTATTTAGGTAACTAAATCTGCAGGTGCTCAGTGGTTGCATTTTTTATATAATATTAAGTTAAGAACTGGGGAATCTAAGTATACCATGTCTATATCAGACATCCAGGCGCTCTGTGGAAACTCTTATGGGTGAAGCGAGAAATATATTAGTTCAGTGATGTGTTCCACAAATTCTAAAATAGCAAATGGTTTATTTGGCAAACCAGTGGGATGATTCCCTATTGTTCCATTTGTAAGTTAACAATCAAATGACTTACAAAATCAAATAAAATTGATTGATTGATTGATGGAAAGTCTCCTTTTTGCATCCACTATTCACAAGATACCAATTATCATGGTGTGGTTTAATGTCAACACAACACGCTGTGGTAACTTTTGCATAGTGTATACGAAAATGAGACTTGCTTCTGTTTTGTTAGTCACTTGGTTGATAACTAACAAATGAACAAATGATCGAGTTATGCGAAATTGGCAATAGACAACGCATTTTTCCAGTTCAACCAAGTCCAAATCAAAAGTACATAGGGTAAATCGATATCCAAGGGTCCGTAAGCAGTGTGGTACAGTTCATAAAGCAGAATCAGAAGTCCAGAAGGAAAATCCAAGTTGTCAGAAATAATCATCAACAAAATAACAGTAAAACAGACAAACACTACAAACTTAACAACACAACACAACAAAACAGTCAAACTAAAAAATAAAAAGCCACGCAGAGTCGCAAGTCGCAGACGCAGCAGACGCACCACAACAATAGGCTAGCTCCTTTCAAGTGTCAACTGTCAACTGTCAATTGTGAATTGTCAGAATCAAAATGGCGCGGGCGCCTAACGTTCCATTTTATTACTGAATATTCATATTATTATGTAGTTAAAGCTGTTGTTATACACGCATTTTGATAAATATATTTTTTGTAATGTAATAAATATTGATTAAAAAAATATTTAATTGACAAAATATCATACCATTTTTTATAAAAATAAATCGATGACCTAGAAACACAATTTAATTACATATTTTTGCTTAGTGAAACGTAACGTAAGCCGGACTCGAACCGCATCTGACACAAGTTGCGTTTTGTTTCTGCAAAACGACTTGGTTTTTTACTAAATTGGAATAATTTCTATCTTTTGTCTCCCGCTGCGTACATCCCGAATATTTTTTTTTTAAATATTGTTTAAACTTCTAAACATAATAAAAATAGCCTTGAGGCTGTTCGGTCATTTGTTAATTTTAAAAAGGTGTGGGGCAGTCGTGGCCAACCTCCTTTATCATGTCTCAACTGTCTACCCACAGCTTGGCCCGGGTTTCCTCTCAGAGAGAGAGGTTTGGTCATAGCTCACCACGCTGACCAAGTGCGGGTTAGTAGGCTTATTACACATTGGAAACATTATACTGAACTCTAAGTGTTTAAACGGAGGTTTGCCCATAAAACACCACACGCTCATTGCTAAAATATTTCGGATATTTTTATTTTAAGCTAATGATAATGATAGGTTTTCATTAACGCACATAAATTACATAAAATAGATAAACAGACAAGGCAACATTTGGGTTCCATCTACCAAATTACAAAAATCTAATGTAATCAACAATCAGCAGTGCTATTCTACATAATTTTGGTGGGAGGCTTTGGCCGTGGCTATAGTTACCACCCTGCCAGCAAAGACGTACCGCCAAGCGATTTAGCGTTCCGGTACGATGCTGTGTAGAAACCGTTGGGGTGACTTAACTTACCCCTTCCAAGTTAGTACGCTAACATCTTCGACTGCATCATCACTTACCATCAGGTGAAATCGCAGTCGAGTACTTACTTGTATAGCGTAAAAAAAAAATCCATCGCTGAAACAGCTGCCAGACAGCTGCCAAGCCAAAGATGGCATGCAAAATTGTACTCTATTACAACTGACAAATTCATAGATGCATAGATGTACGCTCGTCGCTGCTTTGCAGAATAGCACGGCTGATAAGGGTGTGGGAAGAAGGGTGATTTAAATAAATATTATATAAGGAATTATTCAATACTTAACGCTTTAAATTCGCTTTCGCTGCAATAAACACTTTTCGCTTACCTTGCCGACATAAATTCATACTTACGGCTGCAGGCAGGAATTTAGTTGAAAATTCGTAAAACTTAAAAGCGATTGCTGCCGGTACTTGGCAGCGATCCAAAAAACTACGCAACGTTACATCAATTATAATTTTTGGTACATTTGATAACTCGGTATTTGTAGTATTTTTTCACACTATAAGTTACTCTGTAAGACTGCTATACTGTATTGCAATCTCACCTTGTAAGCGGTTATTATTCAATCAAAGATAATATTACCATCGTAATAACTTGGAATGGATAAGTTACATTTAGGGGTTGCTTTGCGTGCGACGGGTTTACGGGTTTAATTTTGTTCAGTACTTCATGAAATCATGTTCGGAAGTACTCACTCAGTTGTATTTTCACTCACCACCTAGAGGAAGCTGCAACTGAATCACGAATGCACATAATATCTCAAACCACTATAGACGTAAATAAAAATAACGACATAACGATCCACTAAGACAGGTTTCTTGAAAATTAAACTCTCTCTTGTTCAGACACAAAATGTGCATCTGAACCTTCCTACAGAATGCGCGAGTAAACCAATTTTTTACCGAACATGTCCAGCTAAAGTTTACAACCAACGTTTAAAGTACAAACTTTTACAAGATATATTGTGCTCTACCGACCGATGCGAAAGAGTTTCTAACACGGGAACATAAAATTCAATTTTACAAACTAACTTTCCGGAAAGGAAGACGAATGGCCACTCGGTAACAGTTTGCCTTAAGTTTTATCCGGCGGTAATTGTAGTTCCAAGGTTTAACGAGCGCCGGTAAAGAATTTATATCTGTTTAATCACAATTAAGATCAATTCAATCGAAGGTTGTTTTTTTTTCAAGAAAAAACCTTTTTAACTTTCCCTTCCTTCTACCACCCAACCAACAACCAGCAGTCCTAGACACCAAAAATTTTTACACAGATGCATCCCATAATATACTTGTGCCTCCTCCACTTTTATACCATAGAATTGCTAGGCACCGAAAGCAGCGGCAACTTTATGTGGTAAATATCTAACAACTCAAGAACTCGCAAAACCTTTTTCATATAAGCAAACAGAAGCGACAAATTTCTATAGGTGGCTGCTAAACGAACTACAGCGTGGTCTTACTGTGACAAAACAATGATTTTTTACACCGATAAACTGGCGACATTTTCGCGCCGTCCGCCTTGTCCAGGTTATATCCCGAAACAGGTATATTCACGAAACGTTTTTCTTTCACGTTATTCTGATACGAACCGCTAAGATGTTGAACGCCCTTCCAGCCTCCGTGTTTCCAGCCCAGTACAATTTGAGTGCCTTCAAAAAAACAGTAAATAGACATTTTCTAGGCAAGCGCGCTACAACCTAGACCTCATTGTTGCTTTTCATGAGACATTATTGTCGTCATGCGATAGCATATAAAAGAGGTTCTGTTCATAATAACAAGGGACAAGGTAAGATTTTTGAAATCGTCTGGGTTAAGCATGTTTTAATCGGGAAATTAGCTCACAACATAGAACTACAACATACATCGCTGGGTTACAAGGGTCGTGAAAAGTAGGTAAGCTAACAGGCAGCTCAAACGACGTAACAACCTAAGTTCCTGACAATAATAAGGTGAAGAAATTTATTTTCCTGTACGTAATGGATCGCAACCTTTTCTTAAGTAGCGCTTTTCCAAGAAAACTTAGCGTCTTTTCTTCATTAAACTAGAATTAACACGTGTTAGTTTTCTCACGAAGATTTTTCTTTTTTTTGCACTGATCGATACTTAATTTATACATCTAGAGTTCCAGTTTCTATCTAAATCTGAACTACTATTTCGCTATCCTCAATTGTCATTGAGACGTTCTTCTCTTTAACTTTGGTAGCAGTCGTTTCTGCATTATTAATTATAAGTTCTTATTAATTTTTTTTTTCATTGTAAGTTAAACAAGTCTAGGTTGGTAGTTTATACGTAAGAGCGTGCTTGTCTAGAAAATGCCTAAACACTTTTCTTTTGAAGGTTTCCAGATTGTCACATTACAGAGCACGGAGTATATAAGAGCGTTTCACACCTAAGCAGTACGTATCAGAATCGTGGAAGATAAACGTTTCGTGCGAATTTGTTAGATGTCAACCACATAAGGATACCAACGCGCTCGGTGCCTTTGATCCTTAAACAATCTAAAGGTGTAATTAAATTTTGATTGTAGATGACAGTTAATCATCTCATCATCATCTCAACCCCTTTTTACGTCCCACTGCTGGGCACGGGTCCCCTCTCAGTCTGAGAGATGACAGTTAATACGCATTACAAATGGCTGCAAAACCAGGCTGCGTTATCAGTTTTCTAAGTTGTATCTTACTAATATTAGATTGTGTATGTTTAAATTTTTTCAAAAAATCAAAATTTTATGTCGCTAGATAGAGGAGATTTTTAAACTAGAAAACCGTCTCTATTTTCATGATTATTCTCTCAAAATATATAACAAGAAATAGCTTTAACGAGTATGGCAGCTACCCAAGAAATAAAATTGACAAAGAAAATAGTGAAATTTCTGTTTCGCAAGGAATAAAACCCCACACTCGCGCCAAGATCTACACATGCGAGAAGAGAAACAACCACCTGCAATGCATTTCTCAAAGAGCAGTTTCTACAATAGAAGGGGAGGTGATAATCATATTCATTAGGATTTTAATACGTGTGAAAGAGTGTATGGCTGAATGTTATTTACTGCCTCTCGCCACAGTTGGTGTCTCAGGATGATGAGGGCTATGCAAAGTTGTGGGACGCACTGAATTTGACCCAGATGGGCATTGGGCATATATTTCACTTAAAATCAGGTGAACATCACGCTTGTTTCGTCATTCTTACCTACTGAAAAACTAACAAAATGGATAGTGAAAAGTTTCGCTAAGAGATAAAAAATAATAAGTAATTTTAAAAGTATACGACACTAAAAATGTTTTCCACGAGAATGATATTCTAATATTTCACATTAAAACATTATTTTTAACCGACTTCAAAAAAAGGAGGAGGTTCTCAATTCGTCGGCATCTTTTTTTTTTATGTATGTTCACCGATTACTCGAAAACGTGTATGTAATTCGTACAATCATAGTCCTTCATATTAATCGCCCGACTTCGAATTGGTGTACCTACTTACATTGAAAAATTATTTTACTCTTTGTAGTGACATTTAAAGTTTTTTTTTTTTTTAAGAATTTTCCATTTTTTTTATACAAACAATATTATAATTATTTATTATAATACTCATAATTTTTAACTCCTTTAATGCACTAACTTTCTATTAAGTACTACTTCTGTCCGGCCGCCACTTACTTCCTCCTACCTATGGCTCCACGGTAGACCAGCACCTTGCATGCTGGCCTTCCCACAGGTCACATGCTTGGTTAACGCTGAGTGAATGCCAATTCGGGACCCTACCGCATTTTTATTTAGTTGTGTTTTTCATTTTACTGGTTTTGTTTTTGTTTTTTTAAGCATGTTTTTTTATTTTTTCTGTAATCTTTTTTGTATTCCTTGTTTTCTTTTTGGTCCTGAATAAACTTGTTTTCTTTCTTTCTTTCTATATTCCTGACCCATTGGTCCAAATACGTTTAAACTGAATAAAATATTCTAATGTCCTACTTTTCCTTTTTATTCGTTTTGTACCTTTGTGATTCGAATTTCCACTTCCAATTTCCCCACGCATTAAATCTTGTACTTTATCTCTCACACTTGTGCACGTGGATTACGGAAACGGTTTGTCTTCTTTTAGGCGTGTAACTGTATGGTATATATAACATTTTCAATTTCAAAGGAACGGATGAATTGAAATTGAAGTCGTAAAAATGATTTTATAACTATTGTAAATGTGTCATAATATGGACATTTGTATCTTTCACTACTTAAACTGGTGCTAAAAATGCGACAAAACGATGGAGAAACTCAATCATATAGGTCTTCATGATATTTCTTTTCATCACACCGATGAAAAATAGTTATTTTTATGTTATAAAAGGCCAATTACATTAAAAATTTTATACTTTGCTTTTATTCGTTCAATTCTAGACTTTGGCTGTGTCGTTTGGAGTCCATTCTACAAACATCATATTGATAGACTAGAAAAAGTACAACGTAAATTTATTAAAACACTTGACTTCCGTTCTAAATACTATAACAGCTCTTATGAAAATTCTTTAAAATACCATCGCATTTTAAGCCTTTATAACCGCCGTAAGCAATTTGATATCATATTTCTGTATAAAATTCTTAACGGTCTAATAGACTGTCCTGAGCTACTGTCTAAGTTAAACCTTTCATGCCCAATTAAACTCCCTATTCGCCCCAACCGTAAAATAATTTTTTTTTTGCTTCCCTTTTTAACAAAAAATTACACTCGCAACTGTTTTGTATCACGAGCAACTATGACATATAATAAAGAATTTTGTGATTTAGACCTGTTGTGTAACTCATTAGCAAAAATCAAAATTGCATGTATTAAAAAGTACACCTAAGACAACGGTATTTAAGCCTAAGTTTATATTTAAATCGTCATTTGTTATTGTAATACTTGCTTCAGCTGTGGTTCATTGTAATCTGTTATTTGATAAGCGCTTTTTCGACAGTATTTGGTCTATTTACTGTTTTATGTAACTTAAATATATATTGTTATTAATGACTGTTATTGCCAGAATAAATAAATAAATAAATAAATAAAAATGTTTTGTTCCTCTGGTGCGTTATTTTGAATTCGGAGCAAATCAAAGGATACTAATGTAGAATCCCGAGATTAGCGAGGAATTCAATATAGGCCACCGGAGAACAAAATATTTTGACCATTTGGGATCAAAATTGAATTTTGCCCCCGTTAGTCTCTGAAGCCAATATTTGTTGTATAATAAACTTTAGTAATATTATTTTGTTATCGGTTTGAGTTTTCATTTAGTGAAGTGGTGATCTCCTTAAACTATTTGTAAGATACGTGTTATATACGATATCTTACAGTTTAGCTTACCTTACTGCCAAATTTTAACTTCTTAAAGGAAGTTCAAACTAGGTCAAAGGTCCTATACAGCTGGAGGATAGTTATCGTACCGGTCATTGTTGCTTATAAAAACCGAAATACGGGCAATAAAGGGACCGGCATGAGAAAGCTATCGACTCCGTATGGGCCGTAAACTAGTTTTATACCGGGATTTACGATTGTCCGGGGGCGTTCCGCTTTTTTTTCTATTGACTTTTCAATCGCTTTTCCGTCCGTGTGAGTTGAATTTACAATTTACACCCCGGTAATAGGTCACTAGTGAGTAAAAGTGGGGTAATTACAGCTGCAGTATAAAATATGGTGCACTGTTAAGAGTTTTTATGGTAAACTTAACGGGTACTTATATCCGCCAAATTCAAATATTATATTAAGGGTCGATTTTTCAGTCGCCAGATAGGATATCATCAATACAAACATATAATAAATCTGTAGAGGTCGAATTTCTGTACAAATAAAAAAAATGCTAAAAACGGAGTCAGGGGGATGTAAGAAATGAAATACAACTAATTGAATTTTTTTTCAAATTTTTTGTTTCTCTGTTTGTCTGTTTATCTGTTTGTCTGTTTGTCTGTCTGTTTGTACGGGCTAATCTTTGGAACGGCTGGACCGATTCCAATGAAATTTTGTGTGGTGGTAGCTTATGTCCCTGGTCAACATATAGGATACTTTTCATCCCGGTAAAATAAAGAGTTCCCGTGGGATAGTTAAAAAACTGCAATTAATTTAACAGCTTTGTAAACAACAACTAATGAACTTAATTTAGTAAAATTTGTTATGCTGATACCTTATGTTGCCTCTTTAACAAAATTTATATATATATATATATATATATAGTAAAACTTATTAATCCAATCGAGTTCCCGTGGGAAAGAAAACATTACAAAAACAGTTAGCAGGCGTCTTTCAAGTAACGGATTTAAAAATTTTATGGTCCTACTTTATATATATGCCCGGTCAACATTTAAGATACTTTTCATCCTGAAAAATTTGAGAGCACCCGTGGGTTGTTTAAAAAAAACCTATAGCTACTTATCTACGTAGCACAATCAAAACGGGATTGAAATATGGACAGTTTAAATCGTCCTTTTGATCGTGCAACTAGGTATAACTATACAAGATAACCCGTACGTAGCAGGAACGGGTTGCTACGTACACAGCAGCGCATCAGAATGCTTAATTACAATATCTGGGCGTTGGTATCATCTCAGAATAAGATAAGTTTGGTTAGTATAGATATTACAATCCACGATGACACGCCCACTCTGTCTTACTCCATGCAAATTGAGTAACATAAGCGATTTCGACAGAGTGTATAAGTAGAGGAAGACCAAAGAAGATATAGGTAAATTGTGTGAAAGAAGATAGCACGTTGACAGGAGAGATTGGAAGAAGACTCCTTTACGGATCCATCGAACCCAGGGACCACTCATTTATCTTGGGAAAAATTAAGAAATTCCACGGGAAACATTTTTGTAAAAAAAACGAACTGCACGCGGGCGGAGCCGCGGGCAACAGCTAGTTTTAGGAATAATTTTGAAACATATGCCATACAAAATCTGTCAGAACGTCATATTTCTTCTTAAGTTATCGTTTATCTGGCGATTGAAAAATCAGCCCTTAGTGGAAAGTTGCCTCTGCTTCGCCCTGGTGATTTTGTGGGAATTTTAGAAAATGCTTCCTTATCCCTTGTTTACATATTAATGAAGGGAACCTCTATGCAAAATTTCAGTGCTCCATGATTTGGGCTAAGGGATGGTCCAGTGAATGAATAAGTAAATGTCAAGATGTCACGATCGCTATTCATAGTGAAGATAGTTTTAATATAACAAGTTGTGAAAATAAAGTAATGAATAGTGATATTTACGGTACGGATAAGTTTATCTTCAGTACACACAAAAATCTCAATAAATCATTTACTTCACCACATGTACCGGCAAGTTGATATAAAAGTCGTTTCTAAGCGATGTTTCTGAGCATGAAAATGTAATACATCATTATAACGCGTCGACTAGTCTATTAACTTCACTGCTTGTAATATAAATAATGACCCAAATGTTGTGAGCATCTCTTATTTTCATAACAGCCAAGTTTTCTTAGCTGTTAGTTCTTTATTGCTCAGGATTTTTGAGGTGAAACCGTCTTTCGGCACTTTGGGCATTTTTTGATACGGAAAAAATCATTGAACTCGTGACATTGCTACATTTACTATTGTTACAACTACCGTTTACATTACCAATCTTGTGTAGACAGGCGAGCTAAGTATTTTTATAGTAAGGCATTTAGCGCAAAAGAGTGAAGAAAGAACGACTTAATTTTAGTTTCCCGTTCAAGTCGTCCACATCCACTATGTATTGAACTGAATTAAATAATAACATTCTACGTAAGCAAAAAACCTAACCAAAAAATAAAAAAGCCAAAAACCTCAACAGGACATCGATCCCTCGTTAACAAAGTTGGAATAGTCGTAAGAAACTCGTCTGAAAACAAACTTCATCAACTGGGAAGGTCAGTGGTTTTTGCGTGGAGTTCTAAGTCAAGGGAAATTTATATTTCACGATGAAAATTAAATATACGAAAATAGTCATTTATTATTGCAATCAATCAGGCATGATTATGACTTTAATCAAAATTAAATTATATTTTTTTTATTTAAAATATGTCTTTTCTTCGCGATTTCTTCCGGCTTTGGTCTAACGAAAGGAAATCATTGAAACAATTTCTAATCGTCTGGTTTAGTGCAAATGTATTATTAAATCGGGTGGTAGTATGTTAGCGTCGTACTGATATTTTAATGTTGAACTTTTTAATACGAATAAGCAAAAAGAAGTGTAGTGTAAAATTTTATACTGTAGTGTCAATGACAAAACTAGGCGTGTTCTTTATTTTTTTTTAAGTACGTATTAACCTTAACGTAAGCATTAATTAGGAACAATTATTATGTTGCAAGACAGTTTCATACCTTGCCCTTAGTTATTTATTCGGAACTTTAGCTGATTCCAATATTCAGTTGATAAAAACCGAGTGCAGTTTCTACTGTTCGATCAATAAAAGAATTGTTTTCTGATAATGTCTTATCGATGATACGATTGTCGTGTCCGAGTCTGTCGTACAAACGCCGCCGTCGTACAATGTAAAAAGGCTCGTGTAACACTGATTTACTATTTACTGTATCAGAGTAGCAACTCCTGAATTTTCCCAAGTGTAGGGACTAGGGAGGGGGTCAGATTTATAGAGTCAACTCTGCGCTTGAAGTTTTAAAGAGTGGGCTCTTTACTGCTCGTAAAGTAGATAATATCGGTAAAAGCACAGCTGTTTGCGAGCATGAGTTATAGTGGTGTAAATCTTTCTGTTACACCGTTATAAGTTACTCAGTGTTAGTTATGGTAACATAGGTATCCAATGTAAAAGTAAAGTTTACTTTCAAGGGATTAGAATTTTCCACTTTATTGAACAAAATTTCGTCCCGTATCTAACATATATAATTATCACAGCATTGGTTACTTGTAAAGCCTGGGGTCGACTACAGCAGAAATGCGTCGAATCAAATCGAGTCGCATTTATTCCTAGTGCGTCCATCTCTGAACAATCGAATTGAATTGTTCATTCATCGCAGCTTTTCAACAAGTTAGGCCGTTTCTTTCCATACGAGTATGTTCGCATAATTCGCCTGCCGAGCAAGTCGCCGATTAGGTCGATCGCCGGTCGATCCGATTAGGCGCGCCGCGGCTCGTCGCTAATGGACGCAGTTACATAGTAAATATATGGAAGGCGACTTTCTGCGATTCGATTCGACTCGGCTCGTCGAGCCTAGTGGACGCGAGCCTTAAGAAATAGGTAAGTAGCGATAAGGCTAGTAAATTGTGTTTTTGATGTTAGTTTGTGAAGGTTTTGAACATCTCTCGGTTGTTGGATATTTTTTTTCAGGAATTTTTGAAATGAGATGGAAATTTGTAACAGGAAACCCGGGCAGGAAATCGCGCGTAATTTGATTTGAACAATGAGCGAACGCGGTGCTATTTTGCGTAAGGTTGGTCTACAAATGTTACAAATCATATGCTACTGCTGTAGAGTTGTTCTTTTTGATTTTTGTCTTCTGTATTACCGTGTGGTATGCAATCACAGTCTCGTATATTCATTTGTTTGCTCAATAATCCCGCTCTAGCCACATAAACCGCGCCATTCATGCTTTTTTCAAAATTGCTATTGCGGGAATGATAGTGCGAGAGGCATTAAAACGCGAACTATCCGAGGATAGGTAAAGAAAAATGCTTGTAATGACTGTGAAGGCAGGTGGTCGCCGCCCTAATAAAAATAGAATTCGTAAACATAAAACGAACGGTACACGAGCGCAGGTACGCGGCTCTGAAATTCAGCGCACGTGCGGAGAAGGTTTTAATTTTAAGTTGTCACACGTAGCCCGACGCAGCACCTGCGCGGAACGACGCACGACTGTGGAAAATAAAACACAGTTTTTTTTGGACTTTTTTGGATGCATTTAGGAATACTTGTACCTAGGTACAAATACCACAAATGACATGGCCGGATTCTGCCTTCAAAAAAAATATTCATGGCCATTGACAAACAGTAGGTCATATTAAAGTGTAACATTTATATCGATGATTAAAGCTTATAATTATGTCTTTACAATCGTTTAGTTTTTATGATCAGAAAACTAGCGAGAGACATAATATCAGCATAACAACTTGCAAGAAAATGCGCCTATATAATTTAAATAGCAATGATTTTTTAGTAAAAAATTGTTTTTCAAAATGTTTACTCGCATTTTCTAAGCTTTGTTATATGAAAAATTAATAAGTTACCACCAATACACATCATTTTTAGGGTTCCATACCAATTTGGTAAAAATGGAACCCTTATGGTGAGACTTTCTCCGTCCGTCCGTCCGTCCGTCCGTCCGTCCGTCTGTCACACTCGATTATTTTAGTTACTATTCAAGCTATCGACTTGAAATTTAGAATAGTTATAGGTAATAGTGACGCGACGTCATAACAATCGTAAAAATTTGAAAATTGTTTTTATTTTTATTTAAAAAGGGGGGAAAACCGGGTCAAAAAATTTTCAAAATGAGATAATAATATTGAATGGGGTATCATATGAAAGGGCGTGACTTGTGTATACTGAAACTAATTTTTATTTATTTTTATGCCTGATAGTTTTTGATTTATTGGGCAAACTGTCGAATAAAATACCGTTCCCCCCCCCCCTTATCTCCGAAGTTTACCAATCGAAAAATCTGAAATAATTACGATCAAAAGTCATTAACGTATATTTTACAGGAAAAATAAAATCAACTCTCTAACTATTATACTTTTTTAGATAATAACAATAAACAGGCAAAAACAAAGTTATGTTTGCGGTTTGCCAACAAAACTACGTACATGTAAATTATACTCTTAAATTCATGAACCAAAGTGATTCTCCTATCGTTAACTTCTTTTATGGTATGGAACCCTCGGTGTGCAAAAATATTATATATGCGCATTTTGTTGCAAGTTGTTATGCTGATATTATGTCTCTCGCTAGTTTTCAGATCATAAAAACTAAACGATTGTAAAGACATAATTATAAGCTTTAATATGACGTACTGTTTGTCGATGGCCATGAATATTTTTTTTTCCAGGGCACAGCTCCATACAAGTTTCGGCCATGTCCTTTAGTTTGTAAAAAATTTCAGTTAAATAAAGGCTACCTATTGTTTTTATGTATACATACCTGATGTGACACGAGAGTCACTCTACGATTTCGCATTGTGAAGTCAACATCTCCTGAGGATGTCCCGGTGTCGGGACGAAACGTGCGTCAAAGAAAGTGTTGGAAAATTGTGTGTGGTGGTTCATGTGGGTAGTGTTCCTGCATGTTGTACCATACAGAATATTTTCAAGTAGCGAATTATAGCAAGACAAATTAATCTGTCCTTCTAACTATGGATTTCCGAAAAATAACGCCTGCTTTCATTCAATACGTACCTTTATATGCATCCAGCTAGAAAAATAGTGTACGTCCTATTCTCATATCTGAATTTAACACAAAAACATCTCAATAATTGGTGAAGCCGTTTTGATGAACGAGAAGTTTAAGAAACGGAGGGAAAAAATGGGAAAACGTAATTTTGCCATTTAGGGATATCTACCAAATGTGTCAAAAAATGTGCCAAAAAATCATAAAAATCGGTCAAGCCGTTTTGGAGGAGTTTGATTGTTTTCATATATTAGAAGAAAAAGCAAATAGTTTTTGATGGACGAGGATACAAAATTCAACATTTGAAAATTTTGACGTCATTCTAAGTGGAGTCAGCACTCGCTCGATTGAATAGGAGGTTCCGAGTTTGATTCCCGGAATGAGCTCAAGTCTGGTCGGGTGGGACGCGTTCCAGTGCGATGCTATGTATTAACCATTACCACAACAACCCATATGGTCACTTCTGCCAGCCTAATGGATCTCAGACTCAAAAACGTACCACCAGGCGACTAAGCGTATTGGTGTGATGCTGTGTAGCACCCGTTAGGAATTTTACCTTACCTTAAGATTTTTTTAGCTTCAGTCAGTTACAAATGATTGCGACAGTTGATTGCGAAAGTGTCTCTTCTCAATACAAGAAAAAAGTGACAAATAAAAGTGACAAGGTAGCCTGGGATTTCTCCATGTCCTAATAAAGGCATTATCGCACTACAGGCCTCAACGAAACCAGCTGCCGTCTGCTCGGCACATAAATCAAATTGACGTGACAAGACCTATTCTCGAGGCAAATAGAATATGCGCATTGAATGCTATTTATAATATGTTATTGTTAATACCTTAGCCTTTATAGCAATGCTACCTACTTATCTGAGACTACCAAAATGTTACTTATTGTTACAGAAGATTACCGCAAATCATTTAAGTAAATAAACGACTCTAGGTACGAGCGATAATTCTTATTTTCCGATATAAATATTATTAACACCCATATTTAGTTACTATAAAGTGCAATTCAGTTCGTTTATTTCCGGCTTTTGGAACAAAGTTTTTTTCGGAGAGTAAGTATCGTGCAGGGGTCTAAGGCGAAAGATAGCCTGAAGAGATTAATTCTACATCCATCCAAAACATTCGAGAAAATCTAGAATGAAAATTTCTCATACTAGTCATCAGAATAGGCAAGTATACAATCACGTGTATTGATTTGGGATCAAACTCATTAGTGCAAGCTAACTGAAGGCAGCGCCATCTATTATGCTATGGGTGAAATTACACATAAAAATATTTTTTAATATATTTTTTTGAATATTTTTTGAAATTTTCTTTTAACCTACACCTCGCCTCCCCTTCTATGACGTAACTCTATCTACATCACTAATTGCATAACCATTTGACGGGTCCTGCCACGTACTTGCTTGCTACTTGACGCTTTATAATTAAAACATGGAGTGTTTCACACCAGTTTATACTAACTGTAATTCCAGGAGCTTTCTCTTAACTACCAAATAAATATTCGTTTTCTTTAAATGCTACGCTAAAGATCTGAAAAGTAATTTAGTCTAAACCTATAGCATTAGCAAGAAACATCAACTAAAAACGGCACTTTTAAGTCAAAAGCTTTTAGTGTCAAGAGATAAAAGCCAGATAACAGATACGTAATAATATATTTCCGTGACCCAAATAGAGGCATTATTACGATACTGGTAATATCGCCAGACAGAGTGTCCCCGAAGGAATCAGCGCGGACATAAATCATGTGGTGACGTCACAGCTGTCACTGCTATTATTATCACGTCGAGAGAGAGGGTCACGACGCACTACACGTTCACACGACTGGCCTTTTAATTTAGTGCTAATTTACTCTTTAAAACTGTAATCAAAACTGTAGTTGGTTACACGTTCTGTTGGTGATTGGTTTATTTTCCCGTGTACACTGTTAACACATATTTTCAGTAGCTGAACGAATTTGTAGCTTACGGAAACAATGAGGGATTGCGAACAATGTTGATTTGATTACGGTATCAATGCCTTTTACTGGCCGCTGCAATAGTGTACTAATATTAAAAGCAATTACTTATAATATCGCTAGATAGTGTCCCCCAAGAAAATAGCGCAAAGAATACTCAATTCACTAATTTGACTTACTTTAGGTACTTGCTTTAAATGTGCAAGGAAATTCCTCGTATTATCCCTTATCTCTATCAAAAAAACCGGCCAAGTGCGAGTCGGACTCTCGCACCGAGGCTTCCATACCATAAAAGAAGTAAAACATTGAAAGTATCACTTTTGGTTATGAATTTACGAGAATAATTTACATGTAGGTACTTTTGTTGGCGAACCGCAAACCTGACTTTGTTTTTGCCGGTTTACTGTTAGTACCAAAAAATTATAATAGTTAGATAGTTGATTTTATTTTTCCTGTAAAATATACGTTAACTCCTATTGGCCATAATTATTTCAGATTTTTCGAACGATAAACTTCGGAGATAAGGGGGGGAACGGTATTTTTTTCGACAGTTTGCCCAATAAATAAAAAACTATCGAGCACAAACATAAATAAAAATCAGTTTTAAAATACACAAGTAGCGCCCTTTCATATGATACCCCACTCAATATTTTTATCTCATTTTGAAATTTCAACAATATTTTTATCTCATTTTGAAATTTCAACAACCCGGTTTACCCCCCTTTTTAAATAAAAACAAAAATGATTTTCAAAATTTTATTATTGCAATGACGTTGGGTCACTATTACCTAAAACTATTCCAAATTTCCATAGTCCATAGTTTCGATAGTTACTGAAATAATCGAGTGTGACAGACGGACGGACGGACGGAGAAAGTCTTACCATAAGGGTTCCATTTTTACCATTTTGGTATGGAACCCTAAAAAATATATTATCATAAAAAAATCCTATACAGGTATTATAATATGACAATAGTGTCCCCAAACGAAGGAGTCAGCTCGTAAATAAATCATGCGATGACGTCACAGCTGTCACTGTCATTATTATCACGTTTCGAAAGAAGGTCTTAACGCACTACTATTCCCACAACTTACTTTTTTCTCGCCTCCATAAAAAAACTGTAGTATCAAAATAAGTGATATTAAATATTTTAATGAAATACCTATCGTTTTCATAAAAAATATAAAACCCGATAATTTTATCGGCTGCCAATCAAATTGAATAAGGAAATTTTTCATCGCAATATGAAATTCTTATGTTACTTAGACACGAGAGGGTGTGGGCAATTTTAAAGGGGTATTTAGTCATTATATCTCCACCCACCCCACAACTTGTGGAGTAAAGAATGCAATAGCTAAGTTGTTCTTAATGAAACTGGATAATCTTGAAACACTTAAGAGTCGTGAGGGTTGAAGAATTCTTAACCCTTCATGTCATTTCCGAAATACTTAAGCATCTGTCATCAATCATTGGTAGTAACTTTCCCCCTTATAAACGATGTTTATAAGGAGGAAACCAACAACAACTCGTACCAGTAGTTTTGTTGTACAATGCTTAATCATATCCTTTCAAATATTTTGACTAAACTGAGCTGAGCTTTATTCCTTCGACGTCAAAATGCATACGATTAGTTAACAGTGAATATTTAAAATATTAATTATTATCACTTTAGATGTATCTGTTAAAAAAATCGTTATAAACACCCCTTCAATTTTTTTAGTCTCTCTTAGACTATAATTAGGTAGGCACATGTTTTATGCTTACATAATTAATTACAGTAACCCGAAGCCCTAAGTTACGCGTAATTTAAAATGTTTGTTTTTGCCCTTAAATTGTTTTTCATTAAAAAAGATCATATTACATCATTTTATATGTTTTTATTCTTATCATTGTAGTAGGGGATCCCAAGTAAGGTCGACCTTCACCGAGCTGTTTATTGGATGAAAACTATTTTATACCCAATTAAATATGTCAATAAATATATCGCAAGTGGGTTGCCTAAAATATTCAGTCCAGGATATGATTAATTAAGAATTAAAAAAAAAAACAATTGTAACATGAACTCCTATTTGTTAGTTCCGTTGACATCTTAGTTCAAATTAGATTGGATGAGCGATTCAGGTCGCAAATTGCAATTGTGCTTATTACCTACGATTATATTATCCGTTATAGAGCAGAAATACTTTCCTCAGCCAGGAAAGTATTTCTGGCAAAAAGCACTATTTATAACATCCAATCTGATTTTAACTACGATGTCAACTAAACTGTAACAAATAGGAGTCCATGTTACAATGGTTTTTTTTTTTTAAATCTTAATTAATCATACCCTGGACTGAAATTTTTTAGGCAACCCACTTGGGATATATTTATTGACATATTTAATTGGATATAAAATAGTTTTCATCCAATAAACAGCTCGGTGAAGGTCGTTGTATAGCGGGATCCTAGACTATTAGTATAGGAGCTAGTATCTCAGTTACGGTAAAGTCTACTCTACCATACAAGGCTATTGCCAAGGACGTGATGGCCCAAAGACTCAGCGTTTATTGATATTAGGAGCAAATTGGATTTTGTTAATTTTGCTCCAACCTCTAGTCGTATAGTTATTGAAGACAGTATGAAGACCTTACTTTATAGGGTTCCGTACCTCAAAAGGAAAAAACGGAATTCTTACAGGATCATTTTATTATCCGTCTGTCTGTAGTCTGTACCTACCATTTATTTCAATTAAAGCTATCGACATGAAATGTGGAATAGTTGTAGAGTGTTGTAGTTGCCCATCGTCATTGCAATTTGAATTTTTTTTCAACACACTTGCTCATCGCAAACTGTGACTTTTCATTTCTATTATTCAATAGTGAGTTCAGTTTTTTTTTTAATTTTATCTACTAAATAAAATTATTCTTATTATTATTTTATTCACAAGTGTGTTGAAAAACGTCGTATGATACCCGTGAGTATTGATGATTACCGTCCTCGGCTATCTTAAGACCCTCACCCAACGGCTCGGGTCTCTATGGTGCCTCAGCGGTAATCACCAACTTTACTCATTTGTACCATAAACTACCATTAAAAAGGGTGGAAAACCGGTGTTGATATTTTAAAATGAATATTGATATATGACAATATTGAATAGGAATATTATGAAATCAAAAAATCTGAAATAATAATGATTAGTAATAAAAATAAAATCAACTTCCAATATCCAATATATTTTTTATTTTTTTATTTTAAATATAACTTAAAAAACCTCAGTTAAGTTTGCGGTTCAACAGTGATTTGAAAGTGATTCTCATGATTTTAATTTTTCTACAGTAATACGGAACCCTGTTGCTCGAGTAAGACTCGCATCGGTTTTTTTCATTCTTGAAAGAAACACATGGTTTTGCCCTGTCCGTTCATTAAGTGCCAACCTCCACCTTCGTTAGTTTCCCTCTATGTCGCCATTCCAAGTATAACATGGCGGACTAGTTATTTTTAATCAAATTATGGGTATCAAATGAAATGAAAGGCTTGACTAAGAGAAATAAATAAATAAGTAAACGTTCAGGTCATTACATATACATTAGTGTTGTTATGGATATCCATATCCGTAACCGAAACTATCGGATATCCGAAATAAAAATATATCCGTAAGCGTAACTGAATCCGTAATAAAAGTTTTGGATAGTTTCGGAAAGGGCGGAGTGTAACTAAATACAGTACGCGCGGCGAGAGTTTGGCTTTGACCTTCGGGTGGAGGGGATTACTGCGCATGGGTACTGTCACGCGCGTGCCATCAGCCAATCAGATCACCGCGTCAATCAATCAGCGCCAATCAGAGCACCGCGTGCGCCTACACACCCGCCCCACACCCCGCTAATTGCCCGTTGATACCCAATTTCTGATTTCTGCGCAATAACGGTCAAAGCCAAACTTTCGCTGCGCGTACTGTACTACACTCGTACGAATTAACTGTGCACTCCGCTGGAATGCGACACTTCTCCCACTACCTAATAACGTCACAGCGCGAGGTGCTCAGTAGTGTTGTTATGGATATCCATATCCGTAACCGAAACTAACGGATAATCCGAAATAATTTAATATCCATAACCGTAACCGAAACCGATATTATTTTTTACCAATATCCATATCCATATCCGGATCCGAAATTATACATCCATAACATCCCTAATATACATCGCAAACCCATAAGTAGGTACCTAGCGATAGCTTGTGTGGCGATGGTCTGTAAAAATCGCGCCCGATGACGCGCCCCACTCTGATTCAAATATCTTTGGTTTCATTAGAATCCTATGGAGTTTGTCAGAGTGAGGCGCATCATCGTGGATTGAAATATCTATAGTTGCTATCAACTGAAGCTACCCTAAATAATATTAGCAATGGAGTGGTCTTCCTAACATTATAAGCGTATCAGTTACGGTCAAGGCTGCTGGTAATAAGGCTATTGCCAAGGACGTGATGCTACAGGGACACTCAGCGCTTAGGAGCAAATTGGATTCCGTTTAATATTGTGTCTACGTGTAGTTATTTGTAAGATAACCTCACTTTATTTAATACCTATTTAATCGCCTTTATCATAATAAATAAATAAATAAATAGTGGACAACATCACATACATTGCTCCGATCAAGGGATAGGGAGTAAGTAGCTTAGCACTTGTGTTATGGAAATCAGAAACAACGAAGGTACCAAAACACCCAGACCCGAGACAACGTAGAAAACTTATTTTTCTACATTGCCCCGACCGGGGATCGAACCCGGAACCTCAGAGATGGCGGCGATAATGTACGATATGTCTCAATTTATCTTTTTTTTTAGGGTTCCATACCAATTTGGTAAAAATGGAACCCTTATGGTGAGACTTTCTCCGTCCGTCCGTCCGTCCGTCCGTCTGTCACACTCGATTATTTCAGTAACCATCAAAGCTATCGACTTGAAATTTGGAATAGTTATAGGTAATAGTGACGCGACGTCATAACAATCGTAAAAATTTGAAAATTATTTTTATTTTTATTTAAAAAGGGGGAAAAACCGGGTCTTCGATTTTTCAAAATGAGATAACAATATTGAGTGGGATATCATATGAAAGGGCGTTACTTGTGTAGTCTAAAACCGATTTTTATTTATTTTTATGTCCGATAGTTTTTGATTTATTGAGCAAACTGTCGAAAAAAATACCGTCCCCCCCTCCCCTTAATTAAATGAAAATGATTTCTGACCCCTGCAAACTAGGGCGACGAGAAATAGAGCGACCTTCGAAAGTAAAATGCGCAAGCTACTGGTCACTCGGCGGGCGGCATTTTGAAAATACAAAGGATAGTAGAAGGCGCGGCGGCATGCTTTGAGTGGCTCAAAGGACGCCGCCGCCGCCGGGCCGCGTCGCCCCTTTGAATTTGGAAATACTATCAGATGTATTAAAAAAAATTTATGTGTCTATTTTATTAGCTATTTTGAGTATGAGCCATAACATGAACCAGTACCTAAATTATTTTTCAAATAAGACGTTCATTAATGGTATACCTACATGATTATTTATATGTTTATGTACCCAAAAGGGCCAACAGGGATTTTGTTACACACTGTATAACAGGACATTACACACATCGGAAGTTAGCCTCAAATTAAGTGAGTGTGAATGTGTTATGGGTACCTACTAGATAACTGATATTTGATAAACATAAATATAATTTATAGGAAAACACCCAGACACTGTAAAACATTCATGATCACCTCACAAACATTTCTAGTTGTTGGAATCGAACCCACGACTTCCGACGCAGATGGCAGGTTCGCTACCGCTACGCCATTGAGTCATCTATTTGTCGTGATATTACTTGTTACGGAACCCTCAGTTCACGAGCCCGACTCGCACTTGAACAATTATATTAACATTTAATGAATAATTAATTCACATTTAATATGTATAGAATGTGTTATAAATGAATTCGTTGTATGTTGTAGATACTATAATAGGTAGGAGTAGGTGACTGCGTAATTTAGATAAGAGAAAGAGGCGTTAATCAAACAAACAGTCGCCAAGAGCGTCCAATCTCGCGAGTCAATCGGCCCCGGATTAAAAACCACTTACAGCCTCTCTCAATCACGGCCCTCCCGGGAACAGCTCCCATCAGATCATCCGTCACCACGCCCTTTCTTAGTGATGACTTATCTGAAGTGATAGATTTCAGGACCTGGCAGACCTACTTTCAAATCCCTGGTTGGGCTATAAGTTGAAGGGAATAAGGATTACTTTTATTTTTTCTAGATATTATTATGATTTTATAACTAAGAACTTTTTTTTTCTAACATTGAATTTATTTTTGCCCTTCGTTGGTTTACGTTGGTGCATTGCGCAAGAATAGAACAAAAAACGACGTTTTACCTAATTACTAAAAAACTAAGCCAGTTATCAAAAATCAGTTCAGAGCGTTTTGGGATATTATTATTAAGGACACATTAAAACAAAAATAACAATAACATCTATTTTTCTAATTTTTATTGAAAACTACTTTGCCTAAAAATTTAAGCAACATTTGGGAGAGCTTTCAATCGAGAAAATATTATTGAAACGTGTTTTAGCTTCACAAAGAATTAAGATACAATATAACGTTTAAATTTTAAAGTAAGTTTTGAAAATGCAAGTCACTAAAATCGCTTTTATCACCGTCTACGCCGTAAACTAGTTTTTGCTACTGCTTCACCCGTGTGTGTGGATTTTTGAGACAAGTAATATATTCACCTCATATCCTGTGGCCTGCTCAAGTCAGGTGTAGTGCGCACCACGACGTTGTACCTAGGTATTGCAATTCATACGACGCACTCATCGTCCTGATACGTCAGTTCTTAAGTTGCATTCCCAAGTAATCTCGTCGGCTTACAGAATTAAACACAAAATAAAACACATCAATACATCAAAAATGTTTGATGGTAGGATAATTCACATCGCCTCGATGGTACTTTTTTTTTCTAACGTTGGGAATGCGTTTACGCATTCCACTCGATAAATGTTATCGAGTAGGTATGTGGGACTCGCTGGTTGGCCAGAATACCCACTAAACCCAACGGTAACCGTATCTTTATTCGCATGATTGTATTGACACACGCTCTAATGAGGAAGAAGGTGTCTCCGTCTGACTCCGTTCCGATTTTACCTATAAGAAGAGTCTAAGAACCAAGCCAACCATCAAATAACGAAACAGCAGCAGAAAAGCGAACTACATTATGGCACAGATTTTACATTATGGTACGCAAAGACAGCTTTACCGCTGTATGCATGCAATATCACCATTAAAGTGACCATGTAAAACAAAACGACGTGTCATAAGTGCCTTTGTATGCTAGGCCTATATGAAATAAAGAATTTTTCTATTTCTATTTCTATTCTATTTCTATCTTCCAGGCAAACTTTGGTGATAGGAAAAGCAAATGAAAATATATTACTGCTATTGGGTGGTAGTTGGAACTGAATATGGAAGGGAATATAAATCGATATTCGTTGTTTACAGAGCCACTGCGACTCCAAGAGGCCTTACCCGAGTGCAATGGGAAGCGATGTCGAGGGACATTAAGGGCACATTCACACCGAACATAATATTATCAAAGCTGTGACTAACTGCGAACTGTTAAATCCGGTTGCCAGTGGCAAGGAAAACACCAATTTAAACATTGGGTTTTTATTCGGTATTCGGTGACAGGGAAGCACACTTGGATTATCTCTGCTATACATCCCCAGGAGGACTTTCTACGACAGGGCTGTATTTGGGTTATAACAGAACGCTTGGTGCGAATCGCTGCTTTTCCATTTCCCTATTTTGTTAGAAATAAAGTTTATTATAGTTTGAACGGAATCAGGCATTATTTTGCTGCAATCTATAATTAGCAGGACAGATTAAATCGTTTTACCCGCTACTTGAAAAGCATCTGTATCGTCCATTATGCAAGATCACCGCCCAATGACCACATGAAACACCACACATAATTCTTCTATTATAGCAAAATAATTTAATCTGTCCTGCTTATTATAGTTTTGATATCGTATCGAAAAGTTGAAGTGGCAATGGGTGGGGCACATCGCTTGTAAAACCAATGGACGTTGAGGACCCAATGTGCTGGAATGTCAACCTCCTATGGGATAGCCTGATGACATTACGACAATCCTGAGACGATGCATTTGGCAAAATGCGGGCGGAAATCATTGAAGGAAGCCGTGGTCATCCATTGACTGTAACTAATGCACAAACGAATGCAATCATTGCTGTAAATAGTAGGTAATCTCATTAGAAGAAAACAAGCAGCGAATTCACGTATAAACACAACGCGTCGGCTTCGTTTTGTGAAGTGAAATGTTTCAAAAACGTTGCGGCCTTCGCGTCCTAATGCAGACTAGACGTGAAACACATGCCTAGGTTAGGTACGTTACGCCTTTGTGACGTCTGTGGTGAAGTGAAGTAAGTAATCACACTCAGTGTGTCAAAATAATACGTGAATCGCAAGGCAGATAAGATTTTTAAAAAGTGTACAACGTTGACAGTTTATAAATAGTTAACGTAATTTTCGTAAAATATGTATTATATCCATGATTATCACACATAACGTCCATTCGTTCGATCTGTCATCATTACGTTCAAAATTCATTGTGATCATGAATGCGCCAAACTCACTATGGATGATTGAGCTTCTGTGTGAACGCGCTCTAAGGCGCGCATTATTCAAATCGCTCCCGCAGTTTGACTGCCGATGGACTTAGTTATGATAATGCATCGCATTACCATACAAACGACGGTTCAGGAGAGACAGTAAGAAGTCTTTATGCTACCCTGGTAGTAATTCCCCTCTTCCTCTAACTTTAACTGTCCTCCTTACTCGAATTTGGGTCACGCTGTTCGCTGGCTAATTCAGTAGACTGGTCAATTACTTAGGATTTAGGACATTGTACACACTAATGTAATTGTAAAGCCCAAATTTCACGGCCGAATGGCTCAGTGAAAACGATCTTACCCTCTGTTTGGTAGGTCGTGGCTTCGATTCCCATAACTGGAAAATATTTTGCAGTAGGTTTCTGGGTGTTATATTGTATTTATGTGTATTAAATACGAGTATGATGTATTATAACGGTTATTTAGTACGCATAACACAAGCTATTTTTTTCACTTTTGAACTAGATTGCGATGTTTGTAATGTCCTTTTAAAAAAAGTTTTTGTGTGTGTATGCAATGGGTATATTGTGTTGTTATACCTATGTGTATATACAACATTTGAATGGAACCATTTTTATTCATTTTCCTTTCAGTGTGTTTCTTTGCCGTGATTAACTTTATAGAGAATTGTATGAAATGTCGGTCTATCAAGATTATTACGGGCCAAATTTTCACTTTAGAAAATCAAATTGGTATTGAAGTAGGTATTTAATTAATGAAACTATGAACTCAAGGGATCCCAGATTGAATAGAAACATTTAAAACATAATGATCGTAATCGACATTTATATCTTACTAATAAGTCAACAGGCGAGAGTTAGTTGAAGTTAAAATGAGGGTGAGGTGGCCAAATGTGGGTTGGCAGACTTCACATACCTTTGGGAATATTATAGTGAGCTCGCAGGCGTGCAGGTTTTCTTTCGGGATATTAATTTGTTTTCGGAATGTTATTTTTTTTTCACATAGGCCTAACTTACAGGCACTTTTACTTCATTGTCAGACTCTACCTGTACATTCTCAAAACAAGTTTGACACCGAGAAGAATGGGCAAGAAACGGCACATGCTCTTCAAAAAAAATGTTTTTATAGATAGTATATTAGGTACCGGATTGTAATTGTATGAGACCAGAATATACACGTACTTCCACACTAGTCTTTTTCATTTAAAAATTCTTTTACTATTTAGTAAGAAGAATTTGACTGACTGACCCTGACTGACCCTGACTTAAAAGATGCTTGTTTGTACCTACGTAAACTGTAAAGGTAGGCAAGTCTAAAACTGCCTTCGGTACATGATAAAAGCAAATACTTAAAAAATAACAAAAAGGATTCATACGTGACCTTTGAGTTAACATGCTAAACCAGGTGGAAATCGTCAGAAATTGCCAATTATTATCCACGTTAACTATTTATGGTTATGCACAAGTGGGTATTATAGTATTGCATAAAATAAAAAATTGAATATACAATTTTTTTCGAACCTCGACTTTCACTCGAAAATCGCGCTCATTGGGTCAAAAGGATATTACGAACCGCAAACAATTCGGTCATCCCACATACTAACCATCTAAAACCTTCCGTGTCCTCCCAAAACTGTACCGTCGGGGATGAATCCATCAGTAGCGAATGCCTCATTACCATAATATCGTTGAACTGTCAAACTGACAGCGTTTGAATAACGCCGACAATAGCCCATTGATGTTCTATGCAAATGTTATTGCCGTTCGTACTAAAATCGAATAAACAAGCTCTACTAACAGATACCGGCATTAATTTAATTTCGCGTTTCATTCTTTTTGTAAGATTAATGATAGAATGAAATGTGATCATCCTTTTTTAACCTCATAAGTTATGTATTTTGTAAAAAAAAATGATTCATAATATAACCCGCGTCTTTCAGTTATCGTGGTTAATAACAACCAATCAAACCACGATTACTTCACCGGAGAGTCTGAAAATTGCTGTAATATTATGTATGTATCATATTTAGTCCTAAGGCGGAACCTTTTTTTTGGAAAAGCGGTAAAAATATCAATTTCTCGCTTTAGCCGGAATTTAATTCGGCTTTTTACAATTTTTGCGAGAACTAAGGCAGTATAAAAAGTAGGTAATGTGTATCTATGTCCATCACGAATTTCAGCCAAATCGATTCAGTACTTGCGACGAGGGTAATTAGTAGTAAGTACGTGACAAATACACACTGTAATATACTTTTTAGTAACTTATTACTTACCACTTCATTTATTAGTGTGATATAAATAAATATACAAGATTATATTACTAAATTCAGTTTTATCATTTTAATAAAGATAGAATGAACCACGAGTATCATCGTCCATTCCTTTCCTCCATATTTTATTTTTGATTTCGAGGTTTACCTTCATTTAAAATAATTAATGTCAATTTCCTCTCTCAGATATTGAAGTTTACATTTTAAATCCCTCTGACTTATCACTTCATCGCCTTTTAATAACTTTTTATCGTTTCTGCTAAAATCGTAAAATTCGGCGCGTCATTACGCAAATTAAGAAGGCAATTAAAGCATCAACCCCCGAAATAACATCTAAGGGCTGATTTATTATCTGAAGGTTAAATACTGGGGGGTAAACTCGATGTTATTTATACTCTAGGTAAGTGGTTTTCTAATTAAAATTGTTTTTCAATATTCTTAGAATCTATATGTCAAATAAATACTTTATTGTTCATCTTAATCTTAATATATATAAATCTCGTGTCACAATGTTTGTCCTCAATGGACTCCTAAACCACTTAACCGATTATAATAAAATTCGCACACAGGGTGCAGTTCGATCCAACTTGAGAGATAGGATAGTTTAAATCTCAATTTATCTATTTTTTATTACCCCTAAGGGCAAAACAACGTTTGCCAGGTCAGCTAGTATATTATGTAAATACTTTATTGTCAAATATATGGACTCTGAACGGAACCCAAAACCTATATTATGTAAATACTTTATTGTCAAATATATGGACTCTGAACGGAACCCAAAACCATTTCGTTATATTTAGTTTATGTTTACTTTATACTTCATAGTACCTTCTCCCGCGTGAATTTAGGATTTTTAAAAATCTCAAGGAATTCATGGATTTCCCGTTTCAGCTTCTGCTCCGTATCCCAACCTTTATACCTACCTACTTTCGAGAAAGTTTAGCAAATTTTCATTTAATTTAACAAAAACAATTGCTTTAGCAAAATTTTAGTTTTACGCAAATCCCATGGCAACCGTACAATTTTTCACAAAATTTACTTAATCCGTGGCACATTATAATAAATTCCAAATTTCAGTTAAATTGGTTCTGTAGTTGCGACGATTATTTGTTGCTAGATCATAATACGAACTTCAGTTAATTTAATTTGCCATTCCAGTAAATTTTAATAAGAAAAGACATCAAAGCCAACATCATTCACTAAGCTTCCATTGTATCTTTAAATAGATCTCCCGGCGACATCTTAAAAGGACAAAATCAATCATTTTAAATAAGCTCTGAAATCAACGGAGCTACTCGTATTTGATCGAAGGCGGCCATGATCTGAAAGAATTCCTCGTGGTATTTGATTGATGACCGAATTTAGATAATGGAGGTAATGATGCATTTTTGACAGGTTGACGACCCTAGCCTGCCTTATGATTAAAAGTTTCGCAGTTTTGACTAGCAATTTTTATATTTTGACTGTATTATTATACTAAAATTAATTTTTCAATACATAGTCTAACATAAAGTTTGTCTCGTTTCAGATGAATTTAACGAATAACAAGAAAACAACTGTTACTTTACACAAGCCGTAAAAGAAAACAGACTGTTCTCTAAAATGGACGAAGAACTCCACAAGTATCAAACAAATGTAACATAGCAGAAGCCATTTACAAACAACAATGATAGATACCACAAAGGTACCTTACAAACATAACATAATCACATCCAATTACTTATTATATCCTTCGAAGAGACCGCCAGACAGTATAACTCGAATAACGAGAGAATATGCTAGAGAAGTGAAACCAAGAGATGTTAGAAACGAAACCAAAGATCCGAGTGATGTTTTAATGCTAGTAGATGATTTCAGTGATTATTTTTACGGGAATGTAAGCCATGATGTGTTTAGTGTACACAATACATCACTAGATGTGTTTAACGATGTGTCCAATTGTACTTTTAATGGGACTTTCAACGTGTCTTGTTTCGGACGCTTCGAGAATGTCGTGGAATACAACTTTTGGGCGTTATTGCTGTTGATATTTCCGTTCTTCACACTGTTCGGGAATGTGCTAGTGATAATGAGTGTAGTGAGGGAGAGGACGCTACAAACTGTCACGAACTACTTTATAGTGAGTTTGGCGGTGGCTGATTTGCTGGTTGCGGTGGTTGTGATGCCGTTTGGAGTCTATTATTTGGTGAGTAATAGATTTCTCGTAGAACTTAATTAGATTTTCATGACATTGATTATAATATTACTGCTCTAATAACAGGCCGTGTATTTAAACATACAAATCCTAAGAAATAATGTTCTTATTTTTTTGTTTTTTATCAATAAATTAGTTTGTGAGTTTATTGGACAGAATTTTCCTTTTTATTGAAATATCCAAAAATGTAGATTTTTTTCTTAAACCTAGCGAAATTCCCGCCATAGCATTTAAACGAAGCTCGAAGGTTACGTCATCTATTTTGAAGTATAACTCAAAATCCAATTTTAAACCCTGGAACAGAAAATGGAAAATCAATATCTTGATATGTCCCAGTCACAAGTCACGTAGGAATTCCACTCTGTCACTACCGGGCCACAAACTAGTTTTATTAGCGAAAGCCAATATTACTACACATCCACTGCTTCTGGTCTTATGCCTTAGCCAAGTCGATGAGCATAAATATATTATGTCTCAACTTATTGTCTCAAATAGTTATCACTATTAATAAGTATATATCTGGGTGACAACGTGACATCTATTGCACAATCTATATCTATTATCTATCCGAGCTTCGCTCGGTGGCCAATAGATGACAGCAGTAGTTATATTTTTTTTGGTAAATTTGACATTTTCTAAAAATGAATCCTAGCTAGATCGATTTATCGCCCCTAAAACCCCCTGTATACTAAATTTTATGGAAATCGTTCGAGCCATTTCCAAGATCCAGATTATATAGAAATATATATACAAAAATTGCTCGTTTAAAGGTATAAGATTTCAAAGGCCCATTATTTCGAATGGAGCTAGCTTTGAACGAGAGAATACCACCTTGCCCCTTTTAATGTTGTGCCCGCAAAACTCATTGCCATAAACTTACGATGTATAATTATTAGCCCACTATTAGCAAAAACTAAATAAAATTTGAATTTTCGCGCCCAATTCGTTGACTCCATAAAAAAAATTAGTATTAAGTACTTCTCGTCAATAGATGTCAGCAGAAAAAGTCATATTTATTCAGTTGGATGCTTGGGCCATTATTATAGTATTGCTATTGGCCAATAGATGTCACGTTGTTTCCTAGTTTTCAATATATCGAGAAACAATATGAGGTAAATGAGTATTGTTGAGCAGAGTTTTGATTACAACTATGAGATGCATAAATGTTGTGTATAAACTATATAAACTTAGGATGAATAAGCCCACTAAACCAGAAAACTAAATAAAATTTGAATTTTCGCGCCCAGTTCGTTGACTCCATAAAAAAATTAATATAACTTTTCGCCAATAGATGTCGGGAGAAGTCATATTTTACCTTTAGCATTATAATATTATTCTCGTTAAAACAAATGCCGGCCGCGGTCATTAAAATTCGTTTCACTATTCGCTAATAGATGTCATGTAGTTTCCCAGATTTCAAGCTATCGGGAAAAAATATGAAGTAAATGATTATACCTGGTTGATCAAGCTTTGATTGGTAATATCACAGCCACTCACCAATAGATGGCAGCAGGAAATTACTGTAATAGTTTAACTTTATGCCAATAGATGTCAGGTATAGAGTAATATTTTTTTTATTGGTAAATACGACATTTAAAAAAAATTAATCCTAGCTAGATCGATTTATCGCCCCCAAAACCCCTTGTATACTAAATTTCATGAAAATCGGTGCAGCCGTTTCCGAGATCCAGATTATATACTATATAGAAATATATATACAAGAATTGCTCGTTTAAAGGTATAGGATATAGGATATACCTACTTGACCTTCATAAGTGCTAACAAGTAGTGGCCTATATGAAATAAATGATTTGAATCTATTTTTAGCAAGAGATGGGTTTGGCTATTTCTCAAAATGGTTGGGTTGGTAGGCATCACAAATCTTTCAGTGCATTCCAAGTTTGCTTTCTTCACCATACTTATTTTCTTTAACGTCTAAGCAGGTGATTTGCAGTTTTGACAAAGCGCTTTATTTTGACTTTACAAGAGCCTAGTATTCGAATCTCTGACCTTCTGAAGTTTTCCGTGTTAAGCAGCGTAAACCAGCCATTAATCATTTTTCTTTTTGGAGAGTATCGCGCAGGGGGTTAGGCAAATCGCGAAAGAAAACGGATTTTTGTGTGACGAAAAAAATCTACAAAAATTTTTGGTATGTGTGCAATCAAGTATATAGATTTGGTATTGAACTCGTTAGCACGAAATAATTGACGACCGCGCCATCTGTCGAGCGATGGATGAAAGTTTGTTTCTGCCTAGTGTCCCACGTCACTCATGTCGTTTTTTCAATATTTTAAATACATTTTTCATTGTGAGTGGAGATCTCCGTCCGTCCGTCACACACGATTTGTATTGATTTTTAGGGTTCCATACCAAAATGGTAAAAATGGAACCCTTATGGTGAGACTTTCTCCGTCCGTCCGTCCGTCTGTCCGTCTGTCACACTCGATTATTTCAGTAACTATTAAAGCTATCGACCTGAAATTTGGAATAGTTGCAGGTAATTACGGCGCCACGTTATTGCAATCATAAAATTTTTTAATCTTTTTTATTCTTATTTAAAAAGGGGGGAAAACCGGGTCGTCAAAATTTCAAACTGAGATAACAATATTGAGTAGGGTATCATATAAAAGGGCGTTACTTGTGTATTCCAAAACTGATTTATTTTTATTTTTTTGCCTGATAGTTTTCGATTTATTGGGCAAACTGTCGAAAAAAATACCGTTCCCCCCCCCCTTATCTCCGAAGTTTATCGATCGAAAAATCTGAAATAATTATGATCAATAGACATTGTTGTATATTTTACAGGAAAAATAAGATCAACTCCCTTACTATTATACTATTTTTGATAATAACAATAAACCACCAAAAACAAAGTTAGTTTTGCGGTTCGCCAACAAAAGTACCTACATGTAAATTATACTCGTAAATTCATGAACAAAAGTGATTCTTTTAATGTTTTACTTCTGTTATATTATGGAACCCTCGGTGCGCGAGTCCGACTCGCACTTGGCCGGTTTTTTTTACCACTTCACGCTCTCGCTTCCATAACAAACTCGTGGCTCTACACCAAGCTTTATGGGAATGGAGGTGGATCGAATTTAAATTGTTATTTAGTGGCGCACACGAGCACATTGTGTGGCAATTCGCGGCAGGGCTGCCGCCGCAGTTTGTAATAAATTATTGTTAATTGATTATACCGAAGCGCCGTCATGCGGTTTAGAGTTGCGATTTGTTGCGATTAAAACGTTTAGTTTGGAGTTAAACCTTTACGGTCAAGTTTAATGTTTGTGGCAATGGCTACCATGATACAAAGAGATTAATGAGGATTTGGAATAGTGTATAGTTTCAAAGTTTGCTTTAGTGTGGTATCATTTATCACGTGGTTTAGGGATTTAATTAAATGGATCTAAGGTCATACGACTTTAAGCTTGAATTTTTAAATTATATATGTTTAACTACCTCTATAAAACGAAAATATGGCTCATTGATTGATTTTTAAATACACAACTCGAGCAATAGTATTAGTTAGATCGATATAGACATAAAATATAATTAGCTATCATACCGTTCTAAGAGCAGGTTCTGAAAAATTCACCCCCTAAATGGAAGTAATTGGGGGTCATATGAGTAAATTTGCCGTCATCCGTTGTTAGATATTAATTATAAAATGGTTTTGTGTTAGGCCCGGTTTCCACCAAAGCGGAGCGGAGCGGAGCTGTGTTTGAGTAACCTCTGGTCCCGCGCTAATATCTGTCTCAGAAAATAAACCAATATACAAAGTATAGGTTTTGTACGCAACCCACGGTTTTCTTAGACTTAGTAATTAACCTTTTACGCTTGCCACGAGCTGTTAAAATAAAAGTTGTATATACACAATGTTATTAAATGATAAATGTTGTTAATGTTGTTAAATGTTAAAATAAAAGTTATATGTACCCATATATAAAGTTGTCAGCCCTTGTTTGCGGTGATGCATGATGTCCGCCACCGGCCGCGGAATGTGTTGCGGCGTCGTCAAATTACGTCGTCGCTGTCACTGGAATGATGCGGTCGCGTTGTTTACAGATCATTCCCAAATCATTCACACTCGAATACTCCGGTACAAGCATAATTGCCATTTGCATTATTGTTTTAAGAATACAATACGTAGGATCATCGGAGAATGACATTGTAGAATGCTGATCATTTTAAAAGACAACGATGCTTGGAATGATAATATTATGAATAGGGATGAGCTTCTGTATTTTCACGAGATAATATGTTAAAAGTTTTTTTATTTAAATTTATATTATGGAAGAGAAATTGTACATACCAACCTATTAGGACATTTTGAGGAGTGCTGAGCTTCTAACCTGTTCTACTAAGTGCAAAGTAATAGTCCGAATTTGTTAGTTACGCCTAAATAAAAATAAATTTTCCATTTTAACTATTTTAATATGATGAAAATGGAACCCTTAAAACTAAGATTTCCATTTTCATTTTACAATCCCCAGGGTGCTGGCAACTGGGCCAGGAAAGTCGTCAAATCTTTAATAGATGTCTGTAAAAATGTATAACAAAAGAAATAGCGTACAAATAATACCGATCAAAAAATTCCTGACCGCAATAAAAAAAAATCACGAAGCAAATCGGACGGAAATCTGAAAACGCGCGGGCCGCGGTGTATCTTTTCAGCAAATATAATTTTATTACAAATATTTTATGGCGCCGTGAATTGATGGCTCTATTAAAAGTTTACTGCCTTCCCTTGTATCGGGTATAAAAAACACCGTGCGTGCTCGCGAACCCGGGTGGAGGTCCCGCTTTTATTGCTAATGTCTCATTTTCACAAACTCGCCTACAATATAATATTTTGCGGATTCCTTTTTAAGACGGTCCGGGAGTCCTTGCGTGAAATTGATCCGGATGTGTTCCATATAAAACTTTAGTGGAACTAGAATGAGTTTGCTGAAGTAGAGCTGCGGTTTTTTCAATTTCCTGTACGGAAAAGGACAGGCTTTGAGTTAAATGTTCATAAAGTCTGCGAGATGTGAGAATAGGTTTTTGCGTAAGGATTTGTATTTTTTTTTATCTGGCTCTATTCCTTTTTACGGCCAACTACACTTGTACAGGGCTCATCTCATTAGAAGGACTAAGCAATACTCTGCCCAACAGTGTGTATAGACAGGCTTCACACATTTTGAAAAAAATATGGAAAACTCCACTAAATGATAGCTACATTGTTCACGTGATTTCGCGGATTCTTACACATTTTTTTTAGATTTTTTTTTGAAAGAGATGTAGCAAAGCGATGTACCTGAACTGCTATTAAGGTTATTTGAAGCAACAGGAAGTAGAATGTTTACAAGATTGATATATTATAACAATATACTTAACGTTAAGTATCATATGTAAATGGATTTAAAAAAAACCGGGCAAGTGCAAGTCGGACTCGCGCACCGAGGGTTCCATACCATAAAAGTATATATAATTATTTCAGATTTTTCGAACGATAAACTTCAGAGATAAGGGCGGGGGAACGGTATTTTTTTCGACAGTTTGCCCAATAAATCCAAAACTATCGAGCACAAAAATAAATAAAAATCAGTTGTAGAATACACAAGTAACGCCCTTTCATATGATACCCCACTCAATATTGTTATCTCATTATGAACTTTCAATACCCCCGTTTTCCCCCCTTTTTAAATAAAAATAAAAACAATTTTCAAATTTTTACGATTGTTATGACGTCGCGTCACTATTTCCTATAACTATTCTAAATTTCAGTCGATAGCTTGTATAGTTACTGAAATAATCGAGTGTGACAGACGGACGGACGGACGGACGGACGGACGGACGGACGGACGGACGGACGGACGGAGAGAGTCTCACCATAAGGGTTCCATTTTTACCATTTTGGTATGGAACCCTAAAAACGGTACAGTCACAATGACAAAGCGCTGCCACTCAAAACGGCGTATCACATTTATCTCGGCCCAACGGTACATTAACATCGACAGTCGACACCTTTATCCCAGGTTTACGGAACATTGGACTCCGTAACACGCTGAGAATTTGTTGTTCCGGAATTGTTTATGTTCCCGAATGCTCTGCATTTTTTTAAGTAAAATGATTCATATTAGGTATCGTTTTTATAACATTGATTCCTTCTTGGCTTAGTTAGTGCGAGCTCAGATTTTAGCGGCAAGACCCAAGTTCGATTACCGGCACGGGTTAATAATTAATAGTATCTAAATTGACTTTGGTCGGCTTAACACTGTAACAGAAAAGGCGAGGTACGATGCTGTGTAGGGGTTATTTAAAAATTAAATAATTTAAGTATTAAATAATTTAAGTACCTCTTCCGAGTTACTACGCTAACATTATCAGTTGTAATTTTTCAGTGATTACATGGGAACTATGCATTTATTCAGGTTAAAAATTATAGCTATATTCAAAATTTCAATCAAATCGGTTGAGTAGTTTCGACGTGAAAAAGTAACAAACTTAGCACACTTTCAAATTTATAATATTACTAACTGACCCGGAAAACGTTAAATAAATAAATAAATAAATAAATAGTGGACAACTTCACATACATTGCTCCGATCCCTTAGTAAGTAGCTTATGCACTTGTGAAGGGAATCAGAAACAACGAAGGTACCACAACACCATGACCCGAGACAATGTAGAAAACTTATTTTCTACATTGCCCCGACTGGGGATCGAACCCGGAACCTCAGAGATGGCGGCGCCTTGAAAACCGGCACGCTAACCACTTAACCACGGAGGTCGTCATTGTCTTGCCATTCAGGGATAAGAAGAATATCTTTCGATCTATTCTGAGACCTACCTTTGGTTGCTAAACAAAATCAAGCAGTTCGTGAGTTTGGCTACAAATATCGCTAATTTATTCTTATTTATTTCATATTTATTTTATATCGCAAAGTGGAATGGGGACAATAATACTAGTTGCATTTTTCAAGCCCTATAGTAACCAGATGAGATTGAAATTATTAAAACAACTCCTCTTCTTGGAAAGTGTGGGGGCTTTTCTAAAATCACATATTATATTTTCAGTTATTTTAGCTACTTCTTAAAAGTAGACATAACTATGGGATACTATATAAAACCTGTGGACAGGTCTTTATAGAATCCATGCGTTCTTCCTTAATTCCTCTACAAAATTTCCTGAAAGGTAAAGAAGCTAGAACCTCTAAAGTGGTATAGAGTTTAATGCTGTAAGGTATTTTTCGAAAGAATTAATATTTGTACAGCTGTTACTTGCGACTTTTTCTGCGTTATAGTAGGTACCTACCATCCAAATCTTAGACATTGACATAAGTTTGCATATAAGACTTTTTTATTACTCTAAGGGTAAGACGGAACCCTTATTACTAAGAATCCGCTATCCTTCCTTCTATCAACAGGCTGTATCTCATAAACCGTGATAGTAAGACAGTTGAAATTTGCACATTTAATGCATATTGCACTTATGTTGCTGCTATAACAAATACTAAGGAACAGAATATAAATAATATATTTAAGGGGGCTCATACAACAAACGTGATTTTTAGTACGTTTTGAATTTGGCGGGGCAGAGATGTATGCGGTCATGATAGTACTACGTTAGTAATATTATATTATATTCGTTGATAGTACAGAACCGTGCATGAGCCCGACTGGCATTTTATTATTAGATTTTACTTTAAAATATTATATTAAGTCGATTTTTTTTTGCCAATGAAGTATTTAAAAATTGAAAGGGTAAGCTAACTAGGTTTCAAACCAAATTTCTCTGATTATAAAATTTAAAACGAATATAAGAGCACAAGATTTTCAATTAGTTTCATCGAGTGCACTGCAATTATTTTAATTAAAATTCACTTGAAAGCTCGGCCTTTTTTTTTTCTACTAGAAAGTATTTAAATATGGAATGCTACTATTAGGAGGTTTTATACTCTAATTCTCTTGCTATTGGAAAGTAATACGTAATCTTATTGTACTGGTTGCAATATCTCGCCGTCTGTGGGGAAATAAAATGGATTATAAAGGTGCCCTTAGTGCGACAGAGAGCGCAATTACAGTTGGCCTTTTTCCTTATTTTATCGCGCAAACTAATACTTTTGTTATTATTTGTATCGTGTAAGAGGGTGTCGTTTGTCTGGTGGGAGGGTACGACCATAGCTAGACCTTAATATGCTACCCAGCCAGCAAAGACGTACCACCAAGCGATTAAAACATTCGGCTTGATGCTGTGTAGAAACCTTTAAGGGCATGTTTACCAATTCCTTCCAAGTTAGAACGATAATATTTTTGGTTGTGTTATTATTTATCATCAGATGAGATCGCAGTCAAGTACTCACTTGTAGAGTATAAGAAAACATCAAAGTCTGTTATTATCAAAGAGAAAATATAATACAGAAGACTGTCACATATCGCCTCAATTTAGAGATACGTCTTTCGAATGTCTCAACAGAAATCGTCACGTAGGAAAAACATCAAAGGCAGAGCTCTTCTAGTTTCTGACTTTACGACAATATTGCATTTCTGGTTCATATGCTTTGTACTATGACATATTATTAAATTATAATATTTGCTGCTCACTAGAGTAGGTACTCTGTCTTACTTATTGCATGGCTCGGTAAATTAGTATAGAAATATTGGAATACAAATTACGGAATTCCTGAAACAATACTTGATGATGAAAGATTTACTGTTGTACAAAAGGTGTAATGAAAAACACATTTCTGCTCACTTAGCGTATCTACAACTAAGAACACTCTATGTTAAATTCATTTCAAGTTCCTTGATCCAGTGATTTTAGCTGTCAGTCAGTCAATTTCTCCTTTTATATTCGCATATAAAAAGACTAGCTGACCTGGCAAACGTTGTTTTGCCCTTAGGGGTAGTAAAAAATAGATAAATTGAGATTTAAACTATCCTATCTCTCAAGTTGGATCGAACTGCACATGGTGTGCGAATGGGGTCTTACACTACTTTTGAATTTGATAAAAAATATTACTTTATTATAAACTAGGATAAAAATAATAACGTGCAGTGGAAGAAATATTAAAATCCAACGAAGATTTACAAAGTTACAGGCGTTTAAACTTTGGAGTGGGGGGATCTTCTATCCCTTTCTCGCAAAACGAAAATTTGTATGAAGCCACACGAAGCTACTATGGCATTGGTACAGTGTGACGTCACAATTTCATGTTGCTATCTCTGTCTAATCACAAATCTTTAAATGCTTATAACTTTTTTGTTATTTGATCGATTTAATTAGTTCTTTCAGTGCACGTCATTATTTTAATTCTACTTTATAATAAAGTAATAAAAAAATTGGAGTCAAATACCCTATTTTATTATAATCGGTTAAGTGGTTTAGGAGTCCATTGAGGACAAACATTGTGACACGAGATTTATATATATTAAGATAGTATCGCGTACTAAGAAGCTGCTATAGAATTAAATAGCATGCTCTAGTTTTATCTGTCTAGACGTGAGACGGACCTCAGAGTGCAGAATTGAAGAAACGCACGAAAGCTGCTGTGTTATTCTACAAAATGAAATAGCTGCCAGACAGCTGCCAACCCGAATATGGCATGCAAAATTGTACTCTATTACAACTTCATAGATGTCAAATTCATGGATGCAGAGATGTACGCTCGTCGCTGTTTTGCAGAATAGCACGGCTGTTTACAAAAGCAGTTTGTAAGCAGTTGTTCATTTCAAAGATAATAAACTGAATGATACATAAAAATGTAATAAATTAACTTGTAAATAAATACTTAAAAGTCTTTTGGGACCTTTTACTGTGAAGTTACCGGTACAAGTTATTTTCGTATCGACTTTAAAATTCAATTCAAGTTGTAGGCATGAATACCCCATTATTAACTACAGCGTGGTTTTATGAACTCTAATTTCTAAAGAAGAAACTGTTACGTCCGGTTCATGTTCCGTTTCGATAATGCTCATTATCTCTGAATCGTGCTATCTCTGATTTTGCACATACGAGTATCATTAGACGGCACTCAGTTTCCAAAAAATCCACTAAATCTGAATTCGTTCAATTGGTATGGCATCTATGATAATAACATCAAGATGAGCCCATCCGAACATTTTACTTAGGACTTCTTCATACAAGAAAATGTAGAGCCATGTGTCGAAACTCCTGCGAAATACTGCGTAGGCTTACAGCTTACTTCTGACGCCGGAGGGGGTTTTGCTCCCATAAACTGGCGACATTTTTTCGCGCGGTCCGCCGGGTCTATAGTATAGGTGTCTTTGTATGGCATCGAAGTTTTGCTCGAAGTGTCCCTTAATACCGACGGCAGTTTGAAAGACAGCAAGAAGCTACACATTTATCTTACAAAACCCGAAAATCACCGTAAATACTAAAGAAACCAAAACAAAAGGACCACACTTATCTATAATCATTTAACAAAATTAAGTATATGAATATTAAATAGGCTAGTAAAGTAGTAGTTTTATTTCTATTTTGTGAAATTTTTGTATGCCTGGAAAGGTGAAACTGTTTTGTATCTACTACTGTAACAGTTTACGATTAATTGATTGATTAAAAAACGGAGTAATTAACAATCAATTACTCCCAAGGGCTTGTGTCGCTATTATTAATAAGCCTTAATTATTAGTATGCCTTATTAATGAGTTTAGGCTTGATAAACCTTTTTAATTTATTCATTTAAAATTCATAATGTGGTAAAATGTTAATATAAAATCTTATACTCGTACAGTTGCATGCAAAATTGCTAACAATCATGATTTGTACTTATTAATATTAAGTTAACATTGGTGTTATACCTTTTGCAAAAATTTTACTGGAAAAGAGAATTCCCTAGTTTCTGGTAAAAATGATGTATCTTACTTAGCGAGCTTATACAGAACGCAAGCTGCAGTGCTCTAAATTAATGGTTCCATTCTTTCAATATTTTCTAAGAAATCCCTTGAAGCACCCTCCATTTATCTTTTACTAAAGATGCTATTTGCGACGTCGGTAATGTAAAAAAGTTTTCAGAAGTTATGTAGACTAGATAATAATTATTATATATTTCTTACTAACTAAGTATACCTACTACTAACTATATTTATGGAAAGTCAGTAAAGTGTTGGATTTATAAATTTGCGTTGTAACTATTACACAGCTTTAAATTAGGTACTAAGTTTACGAGGATTCCAACACAGCCTGTAATGAGAAGAATCCCACAGCAAACTCAGCTCCCAGCGTTCTTATCTCATCTATTCTAATAACTTCTGATTTTTTACTGTAGGTTGATTATTCGGAATAAAAAGTATTTGTAAAAAATATATTTTTAAATACAATACAACAGGTCATTAAAATTAGCTAAAAAACATAGTTAAATTTCACTTAATAACATTCTATTTTTAGAGAACTTGTGGATTTTAATATAGAAAAGTAAGTGAGTGTATTGAAAAATATCTTGCTGAAGAGAAATTCCAAATGGAAAACTTTATTTGACCTAGATGTTTTTAAAATAGGAAGATAGTAATGATAGTAGATATTTCTCACTGCAGGTATTTTCGCTTCACTTCGAATAACGTTGTAGGAGTGCTTGCTGCAAAGTGTATTTCGACGTGATCGTCGTTTTACAAATACACTTTATTGATTCAACATTTAGTGGGGATGCTACAATGTCGCGGTTAAATGTATGCATATAGCAATGACAGCCCGCATTGTTGCATTGCTATTTAACTATTTATTATTAAAGTGAATATATTTCAACCGTCTATCCTTTACCATTATCCAAATATCCACCTCCTAGGAGCCTCCTTAAATATTTAATTTATCATATTTTTTAGTATTTGTTGTTATAGCAGCAACAGAACTACAACATCAACAATTACACAACAACATAAACACATCAACAATTGCAATTTTGGGAGTTTAAAGCATCGGTGAAAATTTCAAATCTGTAACGGCTCAAGAGATACAGCCTGGTGACGGACGGACGGACAGCGAAGTCTTACTGAAAGGGTCCCGTTTTTATCCTGTAGTTACGGAACCCTAAAAGCAGGTGTAACTTGAGACGGAGTACAGCACTTCAAGAAGATTCATGTGCTATTGTCAAGTATATCAGAATAATAGCAAAATTTTGCTGTTCGTTGATTTATGTTGGTTGTTAAATATTTCCGGACACATTGACGTTGTCATTGACAAAATGGTGTACTAATTGAGAGCCATTGTATTTAACTCGCTGCATTAAATGCGATAATGCATACGAATCACTGGCTCGTGTAATAGTTGTCACTTTTTGAATTATTCATTTCACTGTGTTAAATAAATTTTGATTACAGCAAATGCAATATATTTAATAGTCTATAGAACATGTACTAATGTTGTCTATGGGTTATTCTAAACCAAAAACGGATGGAACCATCGGGTCTGAATCGTGCAGTGCCTTAATACAATTCAATGACAACATACCCATAATATCTCACCGAATTCGCCGAACTTTCCCAAATTACAGAACAATGAATTAATATTCCAATTTGCCACCGAGTCCGCGGGGACGGAAAATCTACATCAAATTTAACTTGGGCCCGCGGGCGCGTTCAAATTGTTTTGCGATCCAAAAATATTGACGAGAGAACCAATTTATGGTTCCGTCAATTTGAGGATCGTTTTGGTTCTGCTCGTGGTGGGATTTGTTTTTAAAGTCTTCACAGTATTAGCGACTAGAGGCGCACGATTGCAATCTAGCTACATAGCTTGTGTTGTGGGTACTAGATAACTGATAAAAATATACATAAATAAAATATATTGAAAACACCTAGACACTTGAAAACATTCATGCTCTTCACACAAACATTTTCCAGTTGTAGGAATTGAACCCACGACCTCTGAAGCAGACGTCAAGTTCACTACCGCTACGACTAAATTGATATAAAATATGTATTATTTCTACAACAATAATATACAGTGTAAAAATTTCACACGAAGGCTATGTAGGCTTAGGGTGTATTCAGATTTAAATCTTTGGTAGGAACTATAGCTTGGCAACTTCATGCGGGACTCTCCTTCGGGGTGACAGACTGTGGGAGAGGCAAGGAACTTACTCGTAGATGTCAGCGGTTAGCGAGCGGTGTAGCGGGGAAGGGGACACTTCTCTGAATGTATGCGTTACCGCGTCCCCCGCCGTCTGTCACCCCGCAGGAGGGTCCCAAACGAAGTTGCCAAGCTATAGTTCCTACCAAAGATTTAAATCTGAATACGCCCTAAGCATGCTGTAGTGTGTGATTATGTGACAGATATGAAATGAAATGAAATGAAATGAAATGAAATGAAATGAAATGAAATGAAATGAAATGAAATTCTTTATTTCACATAGGCTTAGATATAAGCTCTCATGAAATGTCGAGACTCTACCGCCAGGTTCGGAAAGCAGGTTTGCACCGAGAAGAACTGGCAAGAAACTCGGTACTTGCTCTTTTCAAAAAATGTCTCGATATACAATTTTTACTACTTAGTATGAAACAATATTTTTAAGATATCTCGTGAGGAGATGGAAGCATATCACTATCGTTCCAAGAATCTTTGTTATTTAAAAATTCTTCAATGGTGTAGTAACCCTGATTTATTAGATGTTTTTTGACAGTATCTTTAAACCGGTGCAAAGGTAAGTCCAAGACAGACTTCGAGATCATATTGTAGAAGCGTACACTCAACCCCACAAAAGACTTTTGTACCTTACGCAAACGGTGTGGCACTACAACTAACTTATGTGCTCCACTTCTAATTGGACGGTTACTTATATCTATCCGTTTATTGTAATTATTAATATTTTGACGTACAAACAGTAGACAATTATAAATGTATTGACACGCCACTGTAAGAATGCCTATTTCTTTAAATTTTTGGCGAAGAGATTCGCGTGGCTTCATTTTGTATATGGATCTAATAGCTCTCTTTTGCAATACAAATATAGTTTGAATATCAGCAGCTTTGCCCCATAATAGAATACCGTAGGACATAACACTGTGGAAGTAGGCGTAGTAAACATAACGTAAGTGCAAATTTCGCACTTTGTTTTGGTGACCTTGATGAAGCACTATCACTAGCACTAAGCACAGCACTTCACTTTTACTGCACGTTCGCAAAGGTGCAGGTTGACGCACCAGAGTGATGGGTTATGATGCCTAATAAGGGGTTTTTCACGAAAAGGGGTTGTGAGGTAGACGGATTCTAGGAGTTCTTTGACTCACAGCCTTAAGTGTCAAACCGTGCAGTAGTGTACTGGCAAGCCAAGCCACTTGGGTCAAGATGTAAGAACATGTGGAAACCACCCATTAATCTATAATTTTGATACCCATATTGTGATAGTTGAAGAAAAAATTTTGTTTTCCACTTTTGAAAATAGCGCCTCACATCCGCCATATTGATTTTTTCCAAAAAAAAATATAGCCTATGTTACTCGGGAGGAACCAAGGATTCGAACGATATCTCATATGTCCAAATCTGTTCAGCCCTTCAGAAGTTATGGTGGAATAAAGAAACATCACATACATACATACATACATACCTACATGAACCTTAAAAACATTAGGTACACTTCTTTTTTTGGGCAGTCGTGTAAAAAGCTGAACTTAACTCGAAACAAAAACAAACTTCAATGTGACTCTACGATTTCGCATTATGAAGTCAACATCTCCTGAGGATGTCCCGGTGTCGGGACGAAACGTGTGTCAAAGAAAGTGTTAGAAAATTGTGTGTGGTGTTTCATGTGGGTATAGTGTTCCTGCATATTGTACCATACAGAATCTTTTCAAAAAGCGGATTATAGCGATACAAATTAATCTGTCCTGCTTAAAACAAACTTTACGATATGTTTACGATTCAATTATTTTTATTGTGCCTAAGGTGCCGAATCAGAAGTCAGAACTTTCTGAAAACAAGCCTCAAAGCTTTTTAAATCTTTGTTTCTGTTGTACAGAAAAACAATCCGTTTCTTTGTATGTTGTATTCGTATCACGTAGGTAGTACTAATCGAGTTTTACCGTGTTGAAACCTTTTTGTTTGGGGCTGTCAAGGAATGAAAACAGACATATATTTTTGACCTCTTGAAAGTCCCATACAAAGTTCACCTTTTAAAATGTTCGCTAGAATACGCTTTGCTAATTTCTGTAAGTATTGTTGTAAGGAAACCCTGCTGGAAAGGTGTCAGTTTTCACAGTTTAAAAAGTGCGAAAAAAGTTGTCTCATTTTTGCGTAACGTATCAGCCTGGCTGTGTCGGAAAAACCACGCCGTACTTAATCGTGATACAATTATTAATAAAATATAATTTCACTTTATTGGTAAGTGCATTGTTTTCATTAATTAAAAATGAAAAAAAAAGTTTGGGCTCGTCCGGGATTTGAACCCGGGACCTCTCGCACCCTAAGCGAAAATCATACCCCTAGACCAACGAGCCGGTGACAACAGAATCTAAAATATTGAATGCACGCTTGAGACGTGAGCGTGACGTCACATTACGTTCCAATTTCGGTGAAAGGTGTTCTACTTAAAATGCGTGGTATGTACGCACTTAGAAAAATGTAGTTACAAAAAAAAAGAAAACGTATGTGAGCGACGAGATGAAATGCTTGTACCTACTTACTTACTGATGCAGTGAGTAAAAAAATATATCGTACTTAACTTGGGATAAGTTAGTACCTGAATAACTTATCCTAAGTTAAGTACGATATATTTTATTTTACCACAAGTTAGTACTTGACTGGGATTTCACCTGATGACAATTAGTGACGATGCAGTCGAAGACTTTATCGTACTAACTTGGAAGAAGGTAAGCAACCCCTTACGTTGGTGCGCTAAATTGTTCGGCTTTGCGTCTTTGCTGATTGTATGGTAACTAACCACGGCCGAAGCCTCTTACCAGACAATTTAGCCAGTTTATTTAGAACTTACAAAATTCTAAAGTGGACTCCGTGGCGGGAATCAAATCTGCGACATTCATTTAAAATTTTTTCATCATAAAATCTGTATGCGGACAACAACCTAAAACGTATAACGCTATCAAATTCTTGGCATTATCGTATCGCATGTATCATTATCGTATCGCATGTATATGCATTATCGTATCGTATCGTATCGCATGTACATTTTAGATTTACATTGTACAATATACATACGAATTTTCAGTAGGTATTAAAAAAAGGTTTTTCCCGAACCTCGCATCCCTGTTTTGAAATTTGATTTGTTTTCGCCGAAAAACAAATTAAAAGTATCGAATATTTTGCATTCTTAATTTCAAAGAGGGTTCAAAACCCTTTACCCTTTGGGATCCCGAGTGCCAGTTCGGAAATTTAATTTAGGTCCCATCACATCTGAGTATTTGATGAGATCCGAGTTACAAGGGATTTGAATTAGGTACATGATTTCATGAAATGGATACTTCTCACTTTGCTTATGCTTTTTCTAAAGAACTATGGCAGAAGTTTATGCTATTAATGTTTGACGGTCCACTTTTGTACGAGTAGAACGTGTAACAGACACTAAAGGAACACCTACTTTCAGGTACTTAATTCTTAGCTCAGAATGTACAATACAAGATAATAACTGTATCAATTTCAATTTTGCCCCTTTTTTGCATTTTGTTTTACTCGTATTTGACATAAAAAGATTAAAATAGTTTAGGGTTTTCCACTGCATTGGAGTAAAACTGATTTTTATTTTTCCGTGAGAGACAGGTATGTTATGCCATTATTAATAACATGCCGGTATGAAGATCAAAAAATATCGTAAATCTAATTTTCTCCTTAATAAAGTTTTACGTATCAAAAATTCTGATTAATCCCTCGCTCCAGTCACAGCGAACTAGCTATAAAATCGCATTTTTTAATTAAAACTTCGATTTATTTGCACCGGTGAAGTGTCACAAGTCATTTTTTCGCAATTTCAAGTGTAGCTGAAATTGGATCATAAAAGTGTTTTACGGTGGATCGTTGTTACGAGAGCAACCAATTAGCTTCCTGTTTTATTTGGATCACTTTCAGCTTGAATTTGCCTGAATCGAACTGAACTCGAACGAAACATTTTTCTTCCACGTTTTTGATACGTACCGCTAAGGTGTGGAAGACCCTTTGACCTTCTGCAGTGTTCCCAGCCAAGTATAACCTAGGTGCATTCAAGAGAAGAGTGAATAGGCGTTTTATAGGCAAGCGCGCTTCTATCGTTTAGTTAATAGAACCAAAATCAAACGAAATAAAATTAGGCATAATTAAGAGTGGCATCCTTGAGCCACCTGCGTGGATTTCCACAGATTAATTATTGCCCGCAGAGGTCGCAGCCTGTGTCACAGAGTCCACTTTTATCTGTGCTCACAAAGGCTTCACTTCCGGTTATTAATTACTTTCAGGACCTTTTACATTTTCATTGTGATCATTTCCTTTCTACTCAGTGATGATTAAGCTCGTTTTCTTATCGGTCACGAATATTCTGACTGACTTTAAAAAGACGTTATTGATTTATTTTTCGTTTATTTCTAATGCTATTTCTTAGTATATTTTTCTGCTTTAGAACTGTTTTTTAATAAAGTGTGACTTTGTGATAGATTGAAATTTCTCATATTATGTAAGACGTACAGACCTTTATATACCAATCAAGAAATGCAATAAGGAGTTTTAGTCACTGGAAATCCAAAATAGTATCTCCTAAAAATCTACAGAGCGGTAATAATGAGTAGATAGACTAAAATTTAGCACAGGTGTATATAATGTAGACAAGGGATAAGGAAGGCTTCCTTATCATTTTTGAGTATTGTACATAAAAACCATGGGACCATAAATACGCTTCAAGCTACAGACATATTATTATAGGTATTAGTCTCCTAGGTACTTGGTAAGTGAATTTCAGTGAAGGCGTAAGAGGGTACGCAATCAGGGTCGACACAATTTATTGCCACGGGTTCCTCCGTGAAACTGCCTACACACCCGGGTAATTAACTAAGAAATTTCTACCGCCCCTGCCGGGATGAATAAGTATGGAAATGTAGATATTACACACTCTTACTCAGGGCGGTAGGACTCTTTTTGCGGAGTTTGTCAGGGTAGGTCATAGGCTTATTAATCTATGGACGAAGGGTGTAATACAAAATCCACGAAAAAAGTGTCCCGACAAAACCTGTATAAATGAGGGTACATAAGTATTTTTATAAACAAACTAAGACATTGTAATTTATGTCTTAAGCCATCACTATACAGCCTAATTTTCAAACACGAGACTGAAGTGCGATTGTATGTCTTTTCGCGTTTTGTATGTCATTCGGTTCGGACACTTTTTAGCGCTGACCCACAATCCTTAGTATAAACTAATCAATAAAAAAATCAAGGGGGTAGGTACCACGGACCACCGCAGTGTCTATAAGTAGGCAGCAATGTATGTACTGGGAAAAATGTGACCTAAGAAGAGATTTCTCAGGGTGATGAGTTCAGTGCATCGTTGGAAATTGCAATGGGACGCACTCTATATCTCTACACGGCTAGAAATCTACTATATAAAAATAAGTCGGGTTTTCCTTCCTGACGCTATAACTCCAGAACGCACGAACCGATTTCCACGGTTTTGCATTCGTTGGAAAGGTCTCGGGCTCCGTGAGGTTTATAGCAAAGAAAATTCAGGAAAAATTTCAACAGAAAAGCGGGAAAAACTTTTTAGCGGGAAAGCCACCTGGTGGCGAAACGGAGTTCGCCGGGTTTGCTAGTATCATATAACATTAGATATATTCTTGCTCGTTCTAAATACTGCGATAATTTTTATTTTATTTTATTTATTTTGGCAATAACAGTCATTAATAACAATATATATTTTAGTTACATAAAACAGTTAATAGACCAAATACTGCCGAAAAAGCGCTTATCAAATAACAGATTACAATGAACCACAGCTGAAGCAAGTATTACAATAACAAATGACGAATTAAAATATAAACTTAGGCTTAAATACCGTTGTCTTAGGTGTACTTTTTAATACATGCAATTTTAATTTTTGCTAATGAGTTACACATCAGGTCTAAATCACAAAATTCTTTATTATATGTCATAGTTGCTCGTGATACAAAACAGTTGCGAGTGTAATTTTTTGTTAGAAAGGGAGGCAAAAAAAAAATTATTTTACGGTTCGGGCGAATAGGGAGTTTAATTGGGCATGAAAGGTTTAACTTAGACAGCAGCTCAGGACAGTCTATTAGACCGTTAAGAATTTTATACAGAAATATGATATCAAATTGCTTACGGCGGTTATAAAGGCTTAAAATGCGATGGTATTTTAAAGAATTTTCATAAGAGCTGTTGTAGTATTTAGAACGGAAGTCAAGTGTTTTAATAAATTTACGTTGCACTTTTTCTAGTCTATCAATATGATGTTTGTAGAATGGACTCCAAACGACACAACCAAAGTCTAGAATTGAACGAATAAAAGCAAAGTATAAAATTTTTAATGTAATTGGCTTACTAAACGGTTTGGTTATGCGATTTATGAAACCTAAATTCCGAAAGGCTCGCTGTATGATGTTGTCTATATGCGAATTGAACGTAAGTTGATCGTCCAAGATAATGCCCAAGTCACGAACCTGGCTTACACGCTTTAAGGAGTTGTTACTTAAATTATAGTTAAATTTTATGGGAGATTTTTTCCTAGTGTAAGATATAACACTACATTTATCAGCATTCAAGAAAAGTTGATTGCGATCGCAGTAATTAGATAAATTATCTAGATCAGCTTGTAACTTCAAACAATCATCAAGTAAGGTAATTTGTATGAAAAGTTTTGTGTCATCAGCATATAGAAGATGATTACTGTTATTTAAAAATTCTCCTATGTCGTTTATATACAATGAGAAAAGCACTGGGCCTAAATGGGATCCTTGTGGTACGCCAGAAGGTATAGACAAGTATGTAGAACGATAACCTTTGAGACAAACAGCTTGGCTACGATTTTTAATATAGGATTCTATCCATCTCAGCAGATTCCCGTGGACACCTAATTTCCATAGTTTTTCTAATAGTAAGTCGTGATTAATTTTATCAAACGCCTTAGAAAAATCTGTGTATATGGCGTCTACCTGTATATTTTTATCCATCGAATGACTCAAAAAGTCTGTAAATAAAATTAAATTACTCTCGACACTACGTGACTTTATGAAACCGTGCTGATATTCAGATACATGATTCCGGGTAACTAAAGATAGTTGATTTGTAACAATTTTTTCTAAAATTTTTCCCAAGATACATAGTTTCGATATTGGTCTATATTGAGTGACTAGGTTTTTTTGGTTATTTTTAGGTATAGGAGTGATAAGTGCTTGTTTCCAGATACTGGGAAAGATGCCTGACTGAATAGACAACCGAAATATGCTGGCTACAGGTTTTAATAGTTCGTTGGCACATTTTGAAATTAAAATAGGATGAATATTATCATGACCCGCGCCTTTACGAATATTAACGGATTTAAGTTCTTTTAATATGATCTCATCATTTAGGTTAATAGAATGAATGTCAATAATGGGGTCGTGTTCACAGTTAATAGGAAATTTACTTACAGTGTTACAATTATAATTATTATGCGTAATAAATACAGAATGAAAATATTCATTAAATGCAGAGCAGATATCATTTCCTTGCGTCAGGATTTTACCATCGTATATCATTTTTTCAGGTATATCAGAGTTACCATATTTAGATTTTACATAAGACCAAAAATAATTAGGATTATACCTAATCCTATTCTCAGAAATAATATTATAGGCTAAGTAACAGTCATGTTCCATCTTTTTCAGTCTCCGCCGAAGACAAGAAAATTTTAAATAATCCATTTGATTTCCATATGTTTTCCACTTTTTATGATATTTTTGTTTTTCTTTACTAACCTTTATAAGGGAACGGGTATACCAAGGGGGATATTTGTGAGAACTACTTACCATACGTTCTGGCACATATTTATCTATAAGATTGTAGATAATCTCATAAAAATAACTTACTCTGGATTCAACATCATTTAAGTTTAAAAAAGTGTTATCCCAATCTATTAAGTTTAAACCTAGACGAATGTTCTCAAAGTCCGATTTAAAGTACATTTTCTTTAAATAAGTATTACTTTTCAATGAATTTTTCACACAGAGATTTATTTGCATGTCAAGCGATTTATGATGCCCATCCTCGAACACGAGTGGATGATTACAAGATGTTACTGTACAAATCTCATTGCAGAAAATTAAGTCCAACAGTCTGTTATTAATATTAAATTCTGAATTAAATTGAGTAAGGAGAGAAAGATTCATAAAGTCGCAGGTGAGACATGACAACAAATCACTGCTCGGTCTAACATTCATATAATTCAGGTCATCGTCGTAGTACCACTCTGCGTGAGTTACATTGAAATCCCCGACTATTAGGAATACATCGTTTGTATGGGTGTGTATTAGATCGCAAGTTCTGTCAAAGAAAGATGTCAATAAGTTTAGATGTTGGTTACCGTGAGGAAAATATGTGCATGCTATATGCAGGTGGGACCGGCCGGGGTGAGCGGCAGCGGCCGCGGGGGCGCTTAGGGCCGCGAGGCCGGTGGCGGTTGCCGCGCCGCGCCCGCGCAGCGGTATGCTGACCCACAACTCGTCAGCAGGTGGCGGCGCAGGCCAGCTCGCCTGTAGGCACGGTTCCAGGTCGCGCCGCACCGCAACAAGCACACCCCCGCCGCGGGCACTGCCGCTCGCCTGGGGATCCCGGTCGCGCCTAAATACTTCATACCTACTATCAAAAAATTCGCTGCTGAAAAAACTATCATTGAGCCAAGATTCAGTAATACAAATAATATCATAGTCAGAGTTTAACACACTACTCAAAAATTCATGAGATTTGGTTCGTAAGCCCCTGACGTTTTGATAGTAAATGGATATCGGTTTAGTTTTATCCATACATGTAATGATAACATTTAAGCGAGAAGTAAAAATACACTTGTTTAAGAAGGCATCTAACGTGCCATGTTTTATGATAATATGATGAAAGAGTTATTATTGCAACTGTTTTGTTAAAAGCCACCAGACATATTGTTAAGTAATGAATCACAGAGTAGTAATGAATATAATGAGTATAATCACAGAATACCATTGCTATTATAGAATAGAAACCTAGACGTCACTTTATCTTATTAAGGTCATTTTCGCTTGCGATTAAAATTGCCTTAGAGTTATCATTTTTACGTAGAAAAATTCTGCAATCATTGATCCAAATGTATTTATATCCAAAATTACGTCCTGCATTGCGAGCACGACCGTACAGCATCTTATTATGTGGGGCTAGGTGTTCGTTCACGAAGATAGGGCGCGCCGCACCGTTCACTCCTACGTCGGCTGTCGTAAGTCCGCGGCGAGCGCGAACTGCCGCCAACATTTCGTTCTTGCGGTGACGCTGGGTGAAACGAATAATAATATTTTGAATTCGGTCTTCATTCCTGGTGCTATCATTCGCTGACGTCTTTAGGTTTTTGTGAGGAAACCGCCGGACACGATGAATGTAATCTATGTCAGTTGAAAGGAGTGAGAACCCAATCTTAGTAGCAATTAAGTTGAGAATACTGTGCAGATTTTCACCTTTTTGAAACGGAATTCCCGAGATTTCGAGGTTATTAGATCTGCCTTGTTGTTCCTTCAGTAGAAGTTTTTCAGATAACAGTTTATTACGGTTATCCACTTCAATGATATCCTTCTCGAGGCACAACACTTTATCGTTTAATTTTTTATTTTCGTTTTGTAATAGCGATATTTTCGTTTGAGTATCCTTGTTGATATTGAACAGCTCCGATATTTGTGATTTTATTTGAGTTTGTTCAACGAAAATTTGGCTTGTAGTGTCTTTAATGTCGCTTATTTGACTCTTCATCGCCGATATATCGTTACTTATCGATGCGAGGTGTTTTTCAAATAGCGACGCCATCTCCGCACGGAAACTGTTTATATCGCAGCACTCCCTACCTCGCTTTCTGCTCATACGCAAAGCGCCGCCGGTTCCTTCGTCGTCGCTTAGTAATTTAGACAAATCCGGTTGCGAGTTCGACATAATTATTACTTTGCACAATGATGTGATTTTTAAGCTATTGCATAGCTTCTATCGCGGGCCTTGAGCGTGGAGACCGAATCCTGAAATTCCGTAACGAAAATAAGCTATAACCCCCCCACTCCGGCCTTGAGATGGGGGGCCTTGGGCTATGAGCGTGGAGACCGAATCCAGAAATTCCGTAACTAAAATAACCCCCCTAACACGGAGTAGGGGATGTTAGAAGTTGATAAAAAAATAAGTTGATAAAAAATGTTATGCTTTACCGCGGCAGTCTCCGAGTTCCACACGTGTTTTTTTATTATTTACAATTTATGTACTGTACATGATTGTAATATGGCTCGAGGTTAACTGAAGATACATTCAAAGATGTTGCCTTACTAACTTTGATGGGTAAATGATAGCCCCTACTAACGGTCAAAACCTGTAAAGTTCAATGGAGCTTATGTCCTATATTGGACAGGACAAATCTGAATATTTAGCCTCTTGGGTGGCTGACAGCTATGGCGACCAAACCCTCTCACCAGCTCCTTGATTATGTAAGAAAACACATTCATCGTTATCATAATCGTTTACGAATTCTGCCCGCTGATTGATTCCCTGATTAACGTCAGCCAATCGGTGGGCAGAATTTGGTTACAATAACGATGAATACGTTTTTCTTACCTGAACTAAGTATAACTACAGGTCAGAAGTCTGATTGCGATTAGGAAAAGTAAAGAGATTTAATTGAATTTAATACTTTTGATAAAACCATCACAGAAACTTCGTAAACCATGTCCCATTAAGCAAAACTTGGTGCAACATGTTTCGGCAAATTGGTTTTAGGATTTCCCCGCCGTTCCGAAATGTTTTGTAATTTGGCTAACTAGTTGCGACGGGTTTGGCTTTCTACAATGTGTTGAAATGGGAAGGAGTTTTATGCGGCTAATAGTTACTCCTAGTTGTACCCAGTTAGATATTTATGTTGAAGGGATAATTTCGTTAAGCGCGGTCGACGGTTTTGAGATCGGAAAAATCACTGAACTCGGGGCAGTGTTACCATGACCGAATGTGCGTTTAGAAAACATTCTATAGTTCGTTGTTCATCGATGGTTTTCAAATCATTAAGGTCATTTTTTCTGGACTCAAAGTGAGAAATATTTTTTTGCAAATTAGTATGTTCCACATGAGAAATATGCTATCTTGTTCCAGAGGGAGTAATTGTTTTTCAAAGTTCCACTACATACCTTACGTAAGTACCTATCGCTCTTTATGTGCTCGACCGATGACCTTAATAGCGCAGTAATTAAACACCCTTTTATTAACCTTGTCTCAGGTTTGATTTACAAAACGAGTCTTTTTGGAGTTTAATAGATTTTTTTGAAATATAAAAATTTGTTCAGGTTAACAATTAATAAATAAACACCATAGAAGCTCATCTCTTTTAATCATCATTTTATTCATCTGTACCTATTATCTATTTAATAATGAGGTAGTTAAGTGTGTGTCAAAGTTCAGCTTTAAATTGCTGGAGTAGCTTTAAAACTCGGTAGTTCAGGAATTATGCTTGTAATTAAACTAAACGCTACACTTTTTACGCTTATTTTTAAGTAAAGTTAGTAGCGGTAACCTCGTTAAGATGCAGTTAAGTAAAGGGGTGTAAGCGGGACGTAACTTGGAAGTTAAGCGCAAAGCTTTGCAGAAGGGCGCTTGAACGATACGAACACGTTACCACGTCTTAATACTTGATCGTTACACTAGATTACAAACATTGGTGTAGTGATGTGCTTTTACAAAATTTCTCAACTAAATATATCGATATTATAGAAAGATGAAAATGTGTAGCGAATACATTTCATTAAAACCACTGATAAAAATTAAGGATATGGGCTTCCATACGATTTACGTAAACCTTTTTCGTACAAGCAAACAGTAGGCCATCTGTCAAAATTGTACCGGTGGCTGCTGAGCGGACTACGGTGTGGTCTTACTGTTGGTGGCAAAAAAAGCATTTTTGGCACAAATAAACTGGACACATTTTTTCGTTCAGTCCTCTCTACTGTTTCGATAGAGATAATGAAGAATAATAAGTTTTATTTTTATTAAATAAACAGAGTTGTCCTTTGGACAGCGTGAGCAAAATAGTAAAGAAAAGAAACCCTAAAGTGCGATTTCATCTGTCCGCCAAACTATCCAATCGATTATTTTAGTTACTTTTAAAGCTATTACCATAACATTTATGTATACCTAGTAGTATATATGAATTTTTAACAACAATTAATTTCAGTAAACGACATGCTATAAATTATTCTTTTGAAAGAGAGAAAGAGAAAGAGGTTTAAAAGGCTGTTACAGGGATATGACATAATATCCTTTATTTACAGGCTATTTTAAACATACCTACATCGATAATGTATATTTTGTATAAGCAACGAGCACATCACTAGACTGTCAGCTGTGGGTCGACGCACGGTACCGCGTTAATCACAGGTGAGCCGATACGCGACAGTAACAAGGTTTTCAGCTCAGCGGTTGTTACAGGGATATAACACAGCCCTTACTTGCAGGCTATTTCTGGTATATCGACATGCATGGACAGTATATTTTTAGGGTTCCATACCAAAATGGTAAAAATGGAACCCTTATGGTGAGACTTTCTCCGTCCGTCCGTCTGTCAAACTCGATTATTTCAGTAACTATTAAAACTATCGACCTGAAATTTGGAATAGTTGTAGGTAATTGCGGCGCGACGTTATTGCAATCATAAAAAATTGAAAATCTTTTTTATTTTTATTTAAAAAGAAGGGAAAACCGGGTCCACTAAATTTCAAAATGAAATAACAATATTGAATAGGGTATCATATGAAAGGGCGTTACTTGTGTATTCTAAAACCGAATTTTATTTATTTTTATGCCTAATGGTTTTCGATTGGGCAAACTGTCGAAGAAAATACAGCTCCCCCCCTTATCTACGAAGTTTACCAATCGAAAAATCTGAAATAATTATGATCAATAGAAGTAGACGTATATTTTACAGGAAAAATAAAATCAACTCTCTAACTATTATACTTTTTTTGATAATAACAATAAACCGGCAAAAACAAAGTTATGTTTGTGGTTTGCCAACAAAAGTAGGTACCTACATGTAAATTATACTCCTAAATTCATGAACCAAAGTGATTCTTTTAATTTTTAACTTCTTTTATGGTATGGAACCCTCGGTGCGCGAGTCCGACTTGCACTTGGCCGTTTTTTTATTTATACATCACTAGAAAATGTCGATGCATAATATGTAGGCAATATTATATTACATTAATTATAATAATTGCAATATATTCAAATATTAAGATAATCTATTAGGTCATAGCTGGTTCATCGTTTAGAATGATAAAGACTAGACCGACCGTGCCAACCAACTGCTGGTTAGCAGACTTCAGACTATCTCACTTTATAACGTTATCAGGTGATATTTATTTGGCGAAAAGTAGTCATTTAAAACATTTTTTAAAACAACCTTTTACACGTTTTATTTGTACTCTTCTCAGCACCAGGCCGTGGTTACCATCTAGCAACAAAGTACTCGTTAAAGCGGATCAAACGACTCCAAACTCGATGGGGTTGTGTTATTCTACCGAGTTCCTATGGCTACCGATCTGGTTTCATCATCAAATCAGCTCCATGTCATGATTATTTTTGCATCGTCATCCGATTTACCAGCTCCATCGGATAACCAAGTGGGTCAAAGTTTACTTGCAAGGTTTAGTTACAGACAAACAAATAAGCAAACATCGGGGCTGTGGAACTAAATAAAAGCTTGTTAAAAGGCATAATCCGAAAGTAAAGTAAAACGTGGAATGTTTGGGATTCGAACCCTTCAGTTCCCTTGAACCTCTGGCTTAGGACACAAACGTAAGATCTATTTAGGGCTGTTGCTATTTGCATAATATAATAGTCATGTTCAACAACTTCCATTCAAGGAAATGGGAAAAAGTATTACAAATTATGTTCAGAAGGCTTTCATATCAGACCCATTATTTATCGGTCTTAGTGTGGAGCTAGAAAGTAACAGATGTGTTTTTTTTAATCATGGTTATTGCAGGTTTTATAAATCAAATCAAATCAAATCATAAATATCTTTATTTCACATAGGCCTAACATACAGGCTCTTGCGAACGTCGGTATGACATTTCTTGCATAATAATGGTGATAACTACAAGTCGACTTAAAACTTAGTTTACGAGGGTTCCATATAGTTACATCTTGTTAGTTATTAGTATTAGTTCGTATTAGGTACTTATAAAATGTCACGAGTGAAGGCAATTAAAAGTTCTATTTAACTAGAAACAACTTCGAACGTAAACATTACTAAAATCAATTCGATGCAACATATTGTCATTAAAAGTTTTAATGAGGCAATGATGTCTTAAGTTTCGGATAAGTTTTTGTAGAGTTCCTTGAGCTTTTGTTATATTTGATATGTCTATGAAGGTCTCATTAAAATCTGTTAAGCCTTCCCGAAGACTGATGCATTAAATTCACTCAGACTTCGTTGAATAACAGAAAATGTCTATCTTTCTATATTTATTCGGACGTCGGTAAGGCAATTAACGCATTTTTATGTATATTATAATCATAATATAATTATGATCATAATTTTATTATGCAAATAGTCTAGTAGTTAATAATGTGAGGTAAATTATTTCATGTAGGACGTAGGTACCCATATTTAAATCCATATATATTACACATAAACTTTATTTTCTTTTACTAATTTTATACCAATAAAGTCGGCCTCAAATAATATCAAACCCTTATCAAAGAAAAATAAAGATCCCCGGTTTCTATAAATTTTTTAATTGAAATCTCCCGTCACTGTTATTTTTCGTCAGAAACCGATGTATTTTTCTTTTCCTCTCCTTAAAATGGAGCAATACTTGTTTGACCCAGTTCATCTAGTACCACCCTAATGTGCACAAATTAGTTGGAGTGGTTCAAATAAACAACACTTGTTACGATGTTGTTATGGATACATTTCCTGTTTTCTATTTGTCTATTTTTCTCTTTCACTAGCTGACCCGATAGATGTTTTCCTATAAAATAGAACATAGCGCTAAACTATTCAGGTAACCAAGTAAAAAACAGTAAAAACTATGCCGTTTCACACGATTCCCGGATTGAGTAAATTGTTTTAATCTAAATTAAATCAAAATGGTTGTACATAGGACTAAAGTAATAGGCACTTATAAAAGGTCTGACTTTACCGTAAGTTTTGCATCGAGAAGAACTGGTGGTACCTACCTTGTTAGCAAATAAAATCTTATCTAATTTTTTTTCATTCATTTAATGTTGTGTTTATGTGTGTTAATAGCTTTAATTTCTCTTCGCCTCTGATTTTTTTTGTTATTAAATAGGTACTTATAATAATTTTACTAGAAATAATCTGCCCTTAATCAAAATGAAAAGCAGATAGTGTTATTTGGTCATAAATTTTTATAACTATTTATACTCTTGTAGCATAATCTACTTTTTACATTGATTAAAGTTCAAAACATATTTTATTGTTATTTACGAGTATATTAATTTTAATCAATTTATTTGGGGGGAATGTAAATAATATGCTTTTGTCCTGCGTAGGATGCGAGGTCTTAGCGAGATACTAGCAATTTTGCCAATAAAAATTATTCAATTTCACCTCAACCACCGAATACATAATATTACTCCTTAACCAAGACTGTTATTCAGTTATTCTGTACCAAAGACTGTCTCCAAAACAAGGAACTTGGGTCCCTACCCCGTAAGTGGGTCAACTACCCCTTTCGAGTAAACAAACCCCCTACGTGAGGGACTGCCGGCGAATTTAAACTAACGACCAATCTTCCTCAAAGTAGGGTAATACTGCGACTCTTTGATTGCTATTGCTTTCGCAGGGGAAACTCTCAAACTGGGTTGATGCTTCCATGAGACTTTTTGTTCACCAAAATTATACTTTTTCACTAAATCTTGCCAAGAGTTTTATTATTAAATCATTATTATTCACTAAGTTTTACTTAACATTTTATTGCCAAGCCATTTTATTTTCTTCTAAATCTTATATTTAAAAAAAACTCATCTAATACAAAATCTTGTATACCTAGAAGATTAAAACTTTGCATAGAGGTTCCTTTAATACACATTTGTCTACATACAAGGGATAAGAAAGGATTTTATTTTATTCCAGGATTACTAGGGCCGAAGCACGAACGGGTTAGCTATGTAGCAAAAAGTTGCTGCCCATGGGGCAATAAATTGGGGAAATAGCGATCTCCGTTGTACTTACGAGTAGGTGGGCAGTAAAATGGAAAAACAGGGGCCGCCCTGTTTTTCCATTTTACTGCCCTGCTGGCAGCGAATGTTACTTACTCATAATAAAAAGAAAAGTAGTGTCATAAAACTGTTGGTCTTAGGAAGCAGTACACAGAGTTTCTTTTTATGATATAATGCTTTATATAATATACTAGCTGATTCCCGCGACTTCGTCCATGTGGGATAAAAACTATTCTATCTTTTAAGTTGGACCAAATGACAGATATACACGAAGTTTGAACTAAATCGGTTCAGTAGTTTAGGAGTCCATTGAGGACAAACATTGTGACACGAGATTTATATATATTAAGATGTTTTATTTATTTATCTAAATCACAAGGGAATCCGGGCGTATATATGCGCGGAAAAGCTAGAAAAACCTCATCAGCAAACATTTTTTAGCTCTTCCACTCGTGTTAGCTGAATACTTAATGAGTAGAATGAACTAACGTTACCAAAATAGTGTAGTATTTGGTAGCTCCTATGAACTTTAATATCGGTAATGGACCAATTAATAATATTGGAGTCACGAATTGTTCTAGCAATTAGCGGGGACGTAAGTTAGGTCATAAATCATCTAGGATTTACTGTATTTTAAATTTTTATTGCATTGTTATCGACCGTTTAATCTCTGTGACGATAAAATGATAATAATAATTTATCGTTTGAAAATTATATCTTATGATTGGTTAAATATATTATAAAAAAATACATAAAGGCTTGGATTTGTTATATAAACCATATATATGTATTTGTTACATAAGGACCATTTACAAGCGCCTTTATATTAGGCCTATGTGAAATAAAGATATTTCATTTCATTTCATTTCAACCTCCAAAGACTATTTGCTATCACGTACTAATATTTGCTTGACGTACGGAACCCAAAAAAAGAAGAGTAAAAAGTGGTTTGGGCTCGTCCGGGATTTGAACCCGGGACCTCTCGCACCCTAAGCGAAAATCATACCCCTAGACCAACGAGCCGGTGATAATATTGCCAAAATATTAAAACATACTTTCACTCGATCATACCCACATCATTTCAAAATACGATCGAGAAGCAAAAGTCAGCTCTGTTACCTAGATTTAACCGTTCACATCACTTATATTTAAGTCTACCTGTATATAACAAGAGAGAGAGAGAGTAAGTTTAATCTTCCATTGGACATTGAGAAATGACATGGCCGGATTCTGCCCTCAAAAAAAATATTCATGGCCATTGACAAACAGTACGTCATATTAAAGCTTATAATTATGTCTTTACAATCGTTTAGTTTTTATGATCAGAAAACTAGCGAGAGACATAATATCAGCATAACAACCTGCAACAAAATGCGCCTATATATTTTTAATAGCAATGATTTTTTATTAAAAAATTGTTTTTCATAATGTTTACTCGCATTTTCTAAGCTTTGTAATATGAAAAATTAATAAGTTCATAACTAATACGCATCATTTTTTAATAAAAAATCATTGCTATTAAAAATATATATGCGCATTTTGTTGCAAGTTGTTATGCTGATATTATGTCTCTCGCTAGTTTTCAGATCATAAAAACTAAACGATTGTAAAGACATTATTATAAGCTTTAATATGACGTACTGTTTGTCGATGGCCATGAATATTTTTTTACCAGGGCAAAGCTCCATACAAGTTTCGGCCATGTCCTTTATAGACACACACAAGAAACATACAAACTTAAAATGCTTTTCTCCTATCTAATAAAACAAGCAAAACTTGTATATTATAAACTTTCGCGAATTAAAAAACATAAATACCAGCAATCATTTTATCATTATATAGCGCCATCTCGAAAATTTATGTGGTGCTTGAGTTAAAAAAGAATTGTGTGGTACCTACTTTTAATGCTATTTAATATCATCATAATATCATCTAGTAGAATAAACTGTTACCTGATCAAGTAATCTGTCGTAAAAAATTCCTTGTGGTGGTGAAATTTCTTTGGCATATTAAGTAGTAACAAATAGAGTGCAAACACATAGTGAGCAAAGATCAGTTACCCAGGTATCTATATGTATAAATGTGATAATTTGTTTGTCGGGTAAAAACATCCATATAAAATGACTTTTTTAATACAGTTGCTCAAAAAGTGGCGTATTGCAGGGACGTATAGCGTTCGGGATGTGGGCTATTACATACTCGTGCTTTTTTTTTACCTTTCCCGAACTCGTGCGTTATCTTTCCCAACTGTCAAAATAATGTCTATTAAAAAGAAAAACCAACCATAAAGTTTTTACTAAAAAAATTCATAGAAGTTGTTATGTTGTATATTTCTAAAAAGAAGCTACTAATTTGTTTCAATATCAGATTTGATTGAATGAGTTTGGTTAGGTTTCATTTCATCTCATTAAATTTCATTTTCATTTCATATCAATAAAAAAAATTCTACTGAAGACTTGGCTGTATGGGCATAGTTCCCTTTGCGTACCAGAATATTATTTAGTCTATGACCAAATTTTTTTTTTTATTTTTTTTTTTAAATCATGGGTGAAGAAAAAAAAACTGCTTATATTCTACGGTTGGCGCCATTTTTCAGAAATTTTCTTTGCGAGTTTAGTTGTTTGTTGCACAAAATGCTTCGGAGAACATTTTACCGGAAAAGTCAAAAAGTCGCTACATATCTACATACGACGAATTTATTGCGTGGAGAGAAGAGAAAAAAGCAAATAGTTTTTCAGAAAATGTTAAGTTAGTTGAGTTTATTGTGTTTTTATTATTTTATTAAATTGCTTCATTTTTTCGCAACTGTATTAAAAATAATCGTTCAGTACACGTGCGGAACCGTCATTGCAACTTGTTCCGACTGTCAACCCTCGCTTTCGGCTGCGCCTCGGCTCGGGTAGACATTTGTCGGAACTCTTTGCAATAACAGCCTTTCCGCACTTGTAATGAAACATACTATTCAATTCAAATATAACATTTTGATTCCTGTTTGAATCCTCCGGGAATTTGTTGTTGCATTCGCGTTATTGACTGTGTTGTGCTGTTGACACAAGAATAACGCAAACATTGATTCTAATTTAATAAGCGCTTTGCAATGCAGTTTCCTAAATCTATTGTTGATTAACTGGATTTGTTTGTCGAACATTTTCATAACCTTTTAGCGCACATTTTGCTTACAATTGATATTATAGCTTGATTATTGCAAGTGCATGGAATTATTTCTTTTTACCAAAAATCTTTTTAGAGTTCTACCCAGAATTCTTCCAACACTTTCGTCCCGACGCCGGAACATCCTCAAGAGATGTTGACTTCTCAATGAGAAATAGTAGAGTTATTTTAAAATATCGCATTGTGTGTCGAAGAAAGTGTTAGAAGAATAATTTATTATTGTGTGTGGTGTTTCATGTGGGCAGTCTTCCTGCATATTGAGCCATACAGAATTTTTTCAAGTAGCAGATTACAGCAAAACAAATTCTATTCAATATTTAAAGTAGCGTTAACTGATGAGCTGAGATTTTTGTGGAAGCCTTCAGCCTGACTCTCGTGTTCATAGTGAATCTCGTAATATAATTTAAATTCAAAGCAGACGTACTATGAATAATATATGGAATTTTGCGTGTGTAGTCAAACGGAATTCCTGACGACCTCAGACCTAGGTTTTGTCTATTTGAATCAAGTGGGTACTATACATAATTAAACATATTCAGTAACATGAGATACGCACGTACCGTCTGGAGAGAAAATCAAAGTAGAACATGTGACTTATCATTCTCACTCCAGAAACTAAAAAAAATGAATGGAAATGACAATGAAATGAAATTAAATGAAATTCTTTATTTCACATAGGCTTAGATATCATCATGAAATGTCGAGACTTTACCGCCAGGTTCGGAAAGCAGGTTTGCACCGAGAAGAACTGGCAAGAAACTAGGTACTTGCTCTTTTCAAAAAAATGTCTCAATATACAATTTTTAGTACTTAGTATGAAACAATATTTTAAGATATGTCGTGAGGAGATGGAAGCATATCATTATCGTTCCAAGAATCTTTGTTATTTAAAAATTCTTCAATGGTGTAGTAACCCTGATTTATTAGATGTTTTTTGACAGTATCTTTAAACCGGTGCAAAGGTAAGTCCAAGACAGACTTCGGGATCATATTGTAGAAGCGTACACTCAACCCCACAAAGGACTTTTGTACCTTACTCAAACGGTGTGGCACTACAACTAACTTATGTGCTCCACTTCTAATTGGACGGTTACTTATATCTATCCGTTTATTGTAATTATTAATATCCGTTCGATAGGTTGGTCACGTGACTCATCAATAGGGAATGCCATTTTAATAAAATTTGTTAGTATTCGTAGCGTTAACGATCATAAAGAGAGTCAATATCAAACATGGTTAAAGGAGAATATATTCATCAAGATGGGTATAAAAATGAAATTCTAAAATCCATATGTAATACATTTTATCATCTCAACCCCTTTTTATGTCCCACAGCTGGGCACGGGTCTCCTGGTCTCAAGTGCGGGTTACACACCTTCGAGAATTTTTTTTTGAACTCTCTGGCATGCAAGTTTCCTCACAATGTTTTCGTTCATCGTTAAGCAAGTGATATTTAGTTTCCTAAAAACGCACATAACTCGGAAATATCTTTTTTAATCCCGGGCTTACAAGTAGCATGTCACTCTTTTGACGACCTCCGTGGCGCAGGGGACGCACGCTCGGATTCGAGTGGGAGGTCGCGGGTTCGATTCCCGCCACGGGCCACTTTGGAATTTTATAATTTCTAAATTGGCTCAGGTCTGGTCTGGTGGGAGGCTTTGGCCGTGGCTAGTTACCACCCTACCAGCAAAGACGTACCGCCAGGCGATTTAGCGTTCCGGTACAATGCTGTGTAGAAACCTTTGGGGGTGACTTAACTTACCCCTTCCAAGTTAGTACGCAAACATCTTCGACTGCATCATCACTTACCATCAGGTGAGATCGCAGTCAAGTACTAACTTGTATAGCGTAAAAAAAAAACTCTCCGCGCTTTCATCTATATATCTGTGTAAAAATCATGTCGATTCGTTTCTCCGTTGTGGCGTGATTGGAGGACAAATAAACTAACAATCTGATTTTCATATTCCCATATTAAGTAATGATTAGGATTTACTCTTATGTCGTAACAAACTTCCTAAACGGGCCGCTCAAGTATCTGAATTCTGATAAAAAATTATCTCAATCCTTTTTCCCATATCAAACGGAATTCCCGACGGCCGCGCCACGTAAAAACAATATTCTGTAACATGCATAATGGATCGGAATGGTGAAAGGGAGACGAATGTGCCAGATGTTCACAGACGCAATTTTTTTTTCAGGATCTGGATATTTGATTGGTCGCTTTCCAGATAACACAAAATACATAACTCGGGGATTTTCGTTTTGTACCGACTTATTAAATTGCTGCTAGATTCGACGATTTTTTTAGGGCCTAAGCCAAGACTGTGCCAGTGGACATAATATAGTGTATTAAATTATTATTTCTCTTACAAGCTTTTTGATATATTAATAATAAACCTCTAAAACAAAGTTAGGTTTGCGGTTCGTCAACAAAAGGACATAATTGATAATTCAATAAAAAAAAGCTATCCTTTTATAGTATGGTACCCCGATTCGCACTTGGCCGGTTTTTAATAGTGGCGTTGAATATTGCAACTGGTGCAATTTAATTAAAAAATTATAGAAATTAGTTAACAGTTTCGACAGCTTTAAATTAAATAATTATATAACCCTAATAACAGGCCGCGATACTGGCGCATTATTATTTATGCATGCGAAATTATATTAAGTGTTAACCCGATTGGATATTCCCAAGCATATAATTAATTAGGTAATGAGAGCACGTGCAATTAGAGCGATAAATAATGCCGTATTGATGTACCTAGGCTATTTATGTGCTAACACAAATTACCACTTAGTTGAATTAGTGTTATAGCATGCCAATAACTATCGCGAAGCTATAGTGGCTACGGATATGCAGTATGCACATTTTTCGCATGAACTATAAACGACTCTTAATAGTAGTTTATGATACGGATGCATAATGGGGGGTATTAAAACATGAGTGTGTGTTTAAAAAACGAGCCGCAGGCGAGTTTTTTAATAGTATCACACGAGTGTTTTAATACCTAATTATGTAGAGTTACATACACTACTTTATCTACGCTCAAATTATCATAAATCCAAACCATAAAATCTTGCTAACGTTTGTCGTAAATCCTTCACTTTGTTGGTAAAAGATTGTGGGTCATTTTTGTTGCAATTACTAAAATGTCAGGTGGAGTTAAATTTTCTTTAGTACGTTTCACTGCTAGACATTTTTCCGCTCTAAGTTTTGACTAAGTAACAAAAATAACACATTGAAATGTTAAAAGTTAGGTATGGCGCCAAAATTCAGTTGCAAACTGTGTATAGTCTGTTAAAAAAGTCATGAAACAAAAAAGAGTAGAAAAATATTTATACAAGTCAGATAAACTATATTTTTAGTGGATAATTAAATAATCAAAAATTATACATAATTCTTTTCAATATTCTGTATGAACACACTTTTTAATCAGTCATATAAGGCAGGGAAAAATTATTGTTTCCGTGAATTAATTGTTGTCTATGGTCGATCATGACTACCAACTAAATGTTGTCTGTGGACTCCTTATATAAAAAAAAAAAACAAAATTGAGGATTGGCTCTACACTCTCTTTTGGCTATGACGACCACAGAGAAAAGAAAGTTATTCCCTGGTCTGTGATGACTGATGACGACACACAAAAATACAGGAACCCAGAGCCGCGTATCGTAATAGAAATTATTCAACAATCTAGAGATATTTCCATAGTACAGCTATGTTATAATGAATAACTTTTTAATAATTATAGAAGTCTGTGAATAAAGTAGGTCAATATGTGACACATTTTGATTTTATAATTCGAACTTTAAGCAATGAGCGTAGATAAAAATAATTAAAAAATATCTGCAAAAATGTCAATTTTAAAGTTATAAACAATGCACTAAAATACCGAAAGATCTCAATTTATTTTAAAATTTTATCTCCTTTACATTTCCTTCATTTTGATACCCCATTGATAACTTTGGTTATGTTTTTTTTTACTTAAATATAAACCATTACAAATAAACGTGGAATAGAGGTAGAATAGTTATACTCTGTTTTGTATTTTTCCTTCAAATATCTAATGATTAATTACAGAGAAGAATAAAGCAGAGTATAACTATTCCACCGATATTCCACATTTATTTGCTACGCGGTTACAGTTTAGCGCTCTAAATCCGCCATTTTTTGTCTTTTTTTTTTTTCAAAAATCGAATCTAAGGACACTTGGGTCAGGGCGAACGATACCTTAAATGTCAAAGTCCATCCAGTCGTTTACAAGATAGGAGGTTATAAAAAATACAAACAATTATACAAGACGTGGGCGAAAAGTATATACCCTTCTTTAGCAGTTCGTTATAAAAACTTATAAAAAGATTAATTTAGATTTAGCTTTTATCTCAACTCCTTTAAAGTTTAAATATGACCAATTGTCTCTTAATCGTAGGGGAAATTTTTATTGTATTTCTGAAATAAAACAGAGTTTGTTTTATTTCAGAAATACAATAAAAATTGGTTCAAAAAATTTTAATATTTGTCTCTGTTCGCTACAATGTAAAAACCATTTGGATCAAAATTCATATCAGATGGTGAATTTTAACTGAAAAATTATTTCAGATCGCTGTTATACAAAAATAAAATTCAAACCCCTTTTTATGGCTAAATATAAATAAACTAACATTTTTTTTAAATAAACTAAATATAAGATTCTGATACAAAATCCGCACCAACCGCAAGTTTTTTTAGAAATATTTAGTCAGGAGTCAGGGGGTAAAAGATATGTTTTCATGGTACAAGCTATTTCCATTCAAAAATAGTATAGAACCGATTTCATTATGGATTTAATCCAAGTTAAATTAAACTTCGTAATGATATTCAGTTTTTCTAAATTTCTCAATCAATAAAATATATTCATAAATCATAACGAAACTATGCCAAAACTTAATTATCAATGCAATAGGCGATAACTTTCAAAAGCTCCTCAACTTTGCGGTCCCTGTAAACAAAAATAAACACTCGCGAAGTTTTCGAATAAACAACGAAATGGTATGCGGAGTAATAAAGAATAAAGAAAAAACTTTGGGAATACCAACTCGATAATTAAGAGGAATTTCTCATAACAACCTCGGGAAGTTGATTCGAAAATTATAATTGAAGGACTGAATTATTTTGAGCTATTCTAAAAGGTCAAGGGTCTCTTAGAACATATAAGAGTCTTGCCCCTTAGCCTAACATAGTGGCTAAATGCGAATTGGTAGGCTTTACACACTGCACTAGTCATCCTGAAGTATTGGACGGATCTGCATATGGGGCTCAAAAAAAGCCAGAAACTTCGAATAATCCACCGAAGTCTCGATCACTAGGTTCTAGGCCATCACTGATTAAACCAGTTTCTTTTTACACGCTAAAAATTACTTCTGCTATCTCACCCCGATGTACTCGTATAATCATGATGTACTCGTAAAATCACAGGCACAGATTTTTAACAGACATAAAAAAGGAGGAGGTTCTTAATTCGTCAGAATCTTTTTTTTATTATTGTACTAACTCGGAACGGAACAGAAGGGAACGGTAACACCTTATATCGTTTGCCACATAATAATTTGTAAACCTAGATCAAAATTGTATACTTCACATCAAGAAGAAAACATAAACCATCTATCATTGCATTTTCGTATCAAGATATTTCCATCAAGTTTTCAACATATCCGTCGCCTTCGTGCAAAGTCTGCATTTTATATCACTGCGGAAAATAATATATTTCTCCCGAAGTGTGCACAAAGTAGGTATGTCACAATATCTGAGGTAACTGGCATGCTCACATTGCTTGAATATTGCTTTGTACACAAAGCACTGAAGAATCTATAGTGCTGCTAATATTTTTTATTAAATTTTAAGGGTATCAAAAGGTTTAGTAGGTATTCTTCCTTATACTCGTAATGTTTCCAAATATCCATGTGACAACCTTCTTAGTAAAGTAGCATAATATGCTCTACAGGGTTAGTATAACTTTTCTTGCAACTTTCGCGTCAACTCGCTTTGAATAAACGTAACGAATTTCTCCATACATCTATATTCTTAGTGGACAACCGCTGAAAGCTTGCCTAATCCACAATGTTTCTGCTTGGGATGCTGGCTGTAGATGTATGGAAAAATCCGTTCCATTTATTCGAAGCGATTCGACTCGAAGTAACAAAAACCTGTACTAACCAAGTTCGAGTGTTCCGATTCTCGCCATAGGCCACTAGACGCTTATAATTATACTTGAGACAATTTATAATTATACATTAGCATTGTATAATTATAAATTGTCTCATGTCTGGACTGGTGAGAGGCTTCAGCCGTGGCTAGTTATCACTCTACCAGTATTAAACACACCACCAAGTGATTTAGCGTTCCGGCGCGAAGCTGTGTAGAAACCATTTCGGCTGCATCATCACTTACCATCGAGTGAGACTTTGTTGGGGATAAAAAAAAAAATTTCAAGGAGATGTGAATGTACTTTAAACATTCGAACGACTAATCGCGATAGACCGTTTTTACACCCCTGTGAGGAAACTTTCTAATCTGTTTATTTTAACAAACAAATGAATGAAAACCACTGATTTTTCGAACACAGTTTTTGCTTCTCGTTTTTCCGCATGCACCAAACGAGCGCTGTCATCAAAGATTTTTCCAATTTGTCGCATCTGGTGATATGCGAAGCATTTACCGGGGCGCGGCGTGTTGGATGGTAGCACGGAAACAAAATATTATCCGCCAATACACTTCGAGCCCCAGTGATCCATCACATAGGTACTATCCGATAGGGCTACGTTTGGACTATAATAGTTTTTTGGGCAGAACAATAGATAAAAATTGTCAAGGTAGGCCCATCCGAACATTTTAAGTAAACGTTTTTCATACAAGAAAATGTAGCGACATCTGTCTAAACTCCTGCGAAATATATGTTTATTTTTTTATATTTTTTTTACCTATGTGTCTACGTGGTCACCTTAGAAAAAAAAAAAAGAAATAGGTCTTTACCTATCTACCTATTACTGACTACAGCTTGTGCAAAATAGTCATTGTAGCTCCCTTAAACTGGCGACATTTTTTCGCGCTGTTCGCCCTGTCTTTAGTACCTATACAAGTCTGTGGGCAGAACGAAATCTTTTAAGGATAACGTTAATCAATCTAGGTCTCCCGCGGTAGGACTCTTCTACCGGAATTTGTAGAGGTACCTTTAACCATTAATGCATTACTGTGCTTTACTTCGAAAGGGCACTGTCCACCGACGCGACGATCACTGGGTAAAATTAGACCTAAGAACTTACACAACTTTACACCAAAACTACTGAAGCGATTTGAAATTAATACCATTAATGGTTTAAATACGAGTAACAATCGATTGCGACAGACAGACAGACGGATCAAGTCCCTCCATAAGGGTTCCATCTCTACCATTTTTCTAAGAAGTTATGAAAAGCTAATTGTCATAGTAAAGAGCGGGAAGTAAAGAGTCCCATTATAATAAGTTTATTGCATAACACTCCAACAATTTTCAGCCTCGTATTTTTCGCGCCGCACCGCCTCTAACCCTGAACACTGAACAGTGTGTGAAATCTGTCAACCGCATAAAGTCGTATTTGCACGAGCCTCGTCCCGGCTGCGAGCTGACATTTTTCCACCATTCCGACATTCATAAAGGCGCAGCGAACCGACAGCGGTTGTGTGCACTTAGCTTAGCAAGTGAAATTAGAACTTAATGAATACCAAAAATCTACAGCGTGTAGATTAATTTCCCTAATTAGCCGAAAGCCTAAAGTAGGGAACGATCCAAGTTGGTAGGTACAATAACATCTCGATAAGTCGATCATCGATAATTCCCATCGGGTGAGATTGAAAGCATATTTTGACGACTTCCCTGGCGCAGTGGCACCAGTGGGAGGTCGCAGGTTCGATTCCCGCTACGTAATAATACTAGCAAAGGGGCACCGCCAAACGATTTAGCGTTCCGGCGCGATGCTTTGTAGAAAACTTTGGGGTAAATTTACTCGCCTCTTTTAAGTTAGTACGATAAGATATTCGACGGCATCATCTTACCTTACCAAAAGTTGACTTAAAAATTGCAGTCAAGTACCAACTTTTAATTGTAAAAGCAATTAATGTGTACATTACCGCGTATAATGAAACGAAATGTACTCTGTAATCGAACATTTTAATTTGTTACGAGATAATTGAATTTTATATTTTGTAGTGCGAACAATAATAGCTACTTAAAATCCAGAACCGCTCTAACTCACACTACACCCTAATGTCTGAAAGCGCATATTGTGGTCAACACCCGGACCTAACACCTACCATCTAAGGCGAATTACACCCTAAGTATAGATACATAGAGTCCAAACAGGGTTAACACCTAACAATGTGAGACCTTCCTCAGAAAGTGGGCTAGAGAGGATTTTCACAAGGAGTTTATACGCCCCGTTTAAATGCAAATGTTTTTATTCGCCTTATTTCTCTCCATACTGTCTTCAGGACCGTCTTCTTTGTAGAATCGGAGTTTTGTTGTTTTTGAACGTTCCTTTTAAAAGATGTATGCTACTTGTGTGTTATGCTTAACTTGAAACTTGTGAAGAATACAAGTCTCAAGTTTGTATCAACTAACATTGTTTAGAAGATCAAACTTAGATTTTGACGAAAAAGTAAAATCGGGTGAGGAAACCTACGTTAGTTAGAGGTCCTTTTCAGGATTGAGTTTTCATTAGAAAATTACTTTTCAACTGATGGTCAGTGAATATGCTGCCGATGATATTATTGTACCAACTTAAGAAAGCAGAAGCTGACCACTAAACCTTTCCACCAGACCAAAAACAGATTCTTTAGTTTTTTTCAAAAGTAGACTACACAAAAATGCCTAGGCTTCTTTTTAATTCTGAAAGTTGTTAGGTCGTTGCACAAGTATTTTGGGTGATTTTAATGCATTTAAATGACATGGCCGGATTCTGCCCTCGAAAAAAAATATCCATGGCCATTGACAAACAGTACGTCATATTAAAGCTTATAATTATGTCTTTACAATCGTTTAATTTTTATAATCAGAAAACTAGCGAGAGACATAATATTAGCATAACAACTTGCAACAAAATGCGCCTAAATATTTTAAACAGCAATGATTTTTTTATTCAAATTGCAATTCAAAATGTTTACTCGCATTTTCTAAGCTTTGTATTATGAAAAAATGATTACTTCATAAACAATACGCATGATATTTTAATAAAAAATCATTCAGCAATATTATCAACAAACAATTCAATTTTATATTATGTTATACCTTTTTTCATCCTTTCACATCCAATTATTAAATCCATTACGCGGTTAAAGTAATACGCAAACATAACGATTACTCTGATAAGTCACGAAATTCGCGTATCAGAGTCATTCCGTCCCCTGGAAAGCCATTCCCCTGTCACTTACCCTAGTGACTAATATATGATCCAATATCCAGGAATTGCCGCGGTTGCAAATAAAAAGATCGAAACATGCCATTTCACAATTAAAATATGTACTTACGAGTATTTCAATAAATACATTTATAGCTTATCTGTAGCTGGTTTTCGCCAGCTAGCGAAAACCAGCGATAGTACCTACCTAACATCGACGGCTTATACTTAGTACTCTATGAAGCACGCAGATGTACTGGTAACAAATACATTCTGTTAAAATTTTTTCAAACAAGAATTTTATTAATTACTAGCTAAGGGTATGAAAAATAGTCTAAGTCCTATTCGCATAAAAAAAATCATAAAAATCGGTTAAGCCGTTTTAGAGAAGTTTGGTTAAAAACAGTGTGATTTTTTATTCAAAAATTTTGCTCGTCCTCAGGATGTAATTTACGAGTAGGATTTGATATTGAATATAATGGTAGTGATTCTGTTTTAAAATCTCTAAATTTAGTATGTGTGAAAATGGATATGAAAAAAAACAAGAAAAAATACTAAGCATAACATTATAATTTAAGAATACTCTTTCGAAAATAACAAGTTAGTGTCTAAAGCACTGCAATTAAGCCGGAAAAATCGAATACATCAAAGACAACAAACGAACAATGTTATTTCCATCTTAAAAACAAAACAAAAAGAAATACTAAGATGCAATTTAAACCGGTATAGGAAGATCTTGTTTGAATAAAACACGGCGTGGAAAAGACACCGACAATCTTCAATATTGCATTTTCTCCCGGTTACAACGAGACTGAGAAATTGCATCCACTAGGAGATACACTCAGGTGTGCTTGAGAAAATATTGCCGACCGAGCGTCCATAGCAAACCTCGCTACTAATTCAATCTCCTTATCTCCTCTAACCTAACCTAAAATCATGAACGACAAGAAGATTTTTATTTAGACAGAAAATGCTTAACGCTTACCTCTCAAGCCACTTATGGCTTGCACTCACTTAAAAGATTCCATGACGGATCCTTTGGGGAAGTACGGGATTCCCGCCAGGTCTCGACCAGTCCACCTGTGCAGCTGGGACAGATACTTCCGAAAACTTCCTCCATCTATATGTTTTGGGCGCAGACCGCCCCTAAGCTAACCGTCCTTAACCCATATTAACCCTACCAGCCGGCAACTCATGTAGGCTGGAGGTCATATACCTTCCGGAATGCGTCTCTTGATTTTCCCTCTCGGAAGACAAGAAGCTAGGAGGTTTGATACAGAGGTTATATCGCGTGACGACTCACCCTTTTAGGGTTATATTTAGATTAAATTAAATTATTTTACTTCATGGCTATCGACTATACTTTATTCATATGCTCTAATCACTCTAAACATAGCTATAAAGTAACAAGGGCACCAAATGTGACATAGATACATTTTTGACACGGTAAGGAATTTGTACCTCAAATCATGCGTGACATCGTTAGCCGTCGTCAAAGTGGTGTCACGGCGACATGTCACATGACGGGTGACAGACGATGTGCTGGTGTGACACGGGTTTCGTCGTAATCTGGTTAAAGGCTCTATCTCTAAGTGTATTATTGTATTATAATATTATCTGTTTGTTCGCTGAATTGACAGAATTTCTGGAAGGTATACTTACTTATATTTCCTGTGACTTTATTCACTTAAAAAAATTAGCAGCATATCACTTTCCAGCTGTACCTTACTAAATAGGCATTTGAACGCTAGGCCAGTTGTCAGAAAAATCACTTATTTTTACTGTTTGAGCTATTCGTCGAATATGACATAAATATGACACGGCAGGGAAATAGTACCTCAAATCAAGCGTGCCGTCGTTAGCCGACGTCAACGTGGCGCTACGGCAACGTGACGCATGACAGATGACAGATGATGTGCCCGTGTCATACCATCTAATCTGGTTTCCCGCTCTATCTTTAAGTTATTATTGTATTTTTTTCCGAGTTTACTCCTTCTGGCGGTAAATTCTCTATTGCAAAAATAAATAAGTAGAGTACCTTTGAGTTAGTTTACTTGAATAACATAGTACGAATATAAGCATACGAGTACGAGTACATATCACTGTCCAGCGCCTAATTAAATAGACATCAAAGCGCCAGGTAGGTCGCCAGAAAAATCACTTATTCATACTGTCTGAGCTAACGAGGTCGGATGTGACATAAATTTGACACGGCAGGGAATTCGTACTTCAAATCAAGCGTGACGTCGTTAGGCGTCGTCAGCGTACTGTCACGGCGACGTGATACACTCGGCTACAGGCTTTCCTGTTTTAGTCACGTATATTGTCTGCCAAAATTATATTAATTGACGTGTAAGAAGAACTTGTGCACTTGTCTATGTTTGTACTTTTCGTCCACATACCTTCATAAGCACACTCTCTATTCAGAACATTATGTTTTACTTTAAGGCATACAGGTTCCCTCACGACATTTTCCTTTAGAGCATGTTTATAGCTAAGTAAGTTATATTGAGATTACTCAAACGCGCACAACGACTGAAAATTCAGGGATGCGTGGAATTCGAACCCTCGTCTTTCCAACGAGAGGCAAAGGTGCAATTGGTAAGCTCTGAAACAATGCTCACTGCTTAAAGACCAGGTGGTGCTATTCTTGAAAATGTACATCCCTGAAACAGCTGTCACATAGCTGCCATACCGAAGATAGCCTGCAAAATTGTACACTATTACAACTGACGAATTCATAGATGCATAGACGTACGCTCGTCGCTGCTTTAAGTATTATTGCAGAATAGCACGACTGCATTAGGTACCTCAGCTTGTTTCGTAGGATTCTCGGATAAAAATCCTCGGACAAAAACAACCAAAGTTTCTTGAAAAAATGTAGGGATTTAAAACTACCTAATATTAGAAAATGTTGTCAATTTACATGATTACTGAACTAAATATAAAGCAGGGAAAATATCGCTATATAAAAAGAAAAAAAAACGCGCGATTTAAAAAGAAAAAAACGTTCCTTTTGTGTAATTATAATAGCAATCATTTCATATAGTACGGGCTGTTAACATTTGCAGGTAAACACAATTTTATGGGCCACCTATCTAGACACGTCATACGTGTAAGCATTAGCGGAGTACCCCAAAGCGGATTATGACAGCTCCTGAGGTCGCGACCCGTGTTACGCCGGCGCTGTCAGATACGTGACGCGTCAAACTGACAGTCGTTATCCACTCAGAATATCATGTTCTGACGAACCCCTAAATCATGACGACTTAACGGAGTATGATTTTGAAACGGGAGATCCCGGTTTTGATTCCCGGTACAGATCAGTAGGTAGTATTGTAATTTCATCATCATCATTACCAATTGTCAGCTCGCAACTGAGTTGGAATCTCTTCTCAGGAGGCGACATACATATTTTTTTTTTTTTTTTAATTTGTGTCGGTAGAAATACATCGGTTACGCTAATACAACTACATATAAATGTAAAAATATTTTTTTGATTGGGCCTGCAAGCCTGAACTCAAATACTAAAAGATTTGTCGTACAAAAAAGTTTTTTTTGACCGGTCCTTTACAATAACTGGTGATACATCTACACATCTACTGTTGTTGTTTTTTTAAAGATGTGACGTATGTTGAAGCCAAACATTTCTCAAATATGGCGTCGCGCGCCGTACATTTCGGTACCGCTGTCAGCACATACCGCTGTCGGTCGCATACATTATCGCCATTTTACAGTTTTGACAAATTAAAAATCCGGCTTCAGGGCGGAGCCTAAAATTGTATACGTAACGTTAGTAAGTGCTGATCCTTTAATATATTTAATCAATGGTCGTACCCAACACCGTACTCATAAGAGTGAAGACAAGTAAAATCAAATCTGTCTGACGACGGCCTTAATATTAGTAACTCTAAAACTTCCCAGGAATTGGCCAAAATCTCCTCCTGTTAGATGAATATTTAATTGGACGCGCACCAACATAAACTTGAAACATCTAAGATTGTACCAGATTATCCCAGGATGTTCCGCCTTCCTAGCTTTCCCAGCAACAGATTACCTTAATTAAAATACAACAAGGTAACTGCAAGCCCCATCGTTTATACAACGACGTTTAATATTAAGTTAATTCAGTTCTGGTACAACACTTGTTTTGTTAGAAGTCCCTTTCGGAATTAAACTGTCCAAGTTTGACCTTTAATTAAAGTAAACTATGCACTTATACCGCTGACCACGTAGAAACTAAGCAAATTTTAATATAAATAGTTGGGGACCTGGGGATGTTATTTAGTTTTGAGATAGTTTCAATGTTTCTGCTGTTAATTTTCATTAACTCACAATCACTACTTCTTGTTCTTCACACCTGTGTCATAGTGGTTGGGTCTTGACTTGATGTTACTCCTGTTAATTTTCATTAACTCACAATCACTACTTCTTGTTCTTCATACCTGTGGCATAGTGGTTGGGTCATGACTTGAGGATAGAGACTGTTAAACGTGTTATGACTAATGACACGCTTGACAGTTCATCTCTATTCTTCCTTGATACAGTGTGACAAGGCTATCTTAGCGCGTGGCTAAAATCGGAACTAACGCCGCTATCTTGTGATCCTGTTTGATAGTTCGTTCTGTCGGTATATCGCTACTGTATGATGTGTTGTTTTTGCGTAATATTAACTAAAATAAAACTAAAATTCAAGTGAAATTGACGAGCTATTATTTTCTGGCTGCCTTTGTTCTATAACAGCGCTCCCCTGACAATATCATTCAAGTGTCAAGAGAGCCTTGTCGGACTGTAGCTGTTTTTGGCGATCTCTAATTTAAGTGGGACGTCCATTACAGCCTTTTTCATTGGTCATTCATAATATCATGGATGATATGCCGCGGGATCTGCGTATCTTCTACCCTGCTTCAAGGACTTTCGATGGAAATACTGTCATGTCTACCCTTTGACAATCGGAGCCTTGAATAAAGATAGACGCTGATTGATGAGTTCTTCTGAGTTTTAACTTCCTCCTTGAACAAACTTTAAAACGTCTCGTTCGTTCCTATTTTTCAATAATAGCTATTTTTTGCGAGCTCTTATTTTAGTGGGACTTCCATTACAGCCTTAACTTTGTCTTTGATGATCTGCCGCGGGATTTGGTGTCCCATGCTTTGCTTTGACGAATTTGGATTGAAACATTGTCATGTCTATCCTTTGACAAACTGAACCTTGAATGAAAGATAGACGCTGATTGATGCTAAGTTCTTCTGAGGTTTAACTTCCTTCTTCAACAAACGGACGTCAATACTCTTCTTCTTCTTTCTCTGACAGTTTATTTTTCAGATAGAGTAAATATATTAATTTGATTTTAACAAACGAGGTTAAAAAATGATGAGCTCTGCAAACCTCTTAATTGGAATGGTTAAGGCCTAAGGGTTGTTCATTATATCGTGTGTTAATTAAAAATTAAACCGCACCCGAACGACTAATCCAGGTCGTCCTCAATTTGAGAGATTAACTTGTGACAAATTAAAAATACAAACTCGTCACTCACGTGCCTTATAATAATGTACTTAATTTAATTACCTATTTAATACACGTACGTAAAGTAAAATCCGTAAGAAGCAATCTACAAAAAACTGAAGAAGAGGTGTCAAGAGTTGCAATTTTTGGAGCTTTTAAAAAAAAGTTCTTATTAATTGCATTGTATAGTTACAAATCTACATACGTGGGCTATTATACTAAATCTTATTTCCTTTTATGTTTCTATCAAACGTGATCTATAAAGATGAATTTAAGATGCAAACACAACGGTAGGAACTTGCAAGGCTAAAAATCGCAAAACCTCAATTACTTAAAGGGTTGTGATTTTTTACAGTTAATGGTTATTCTTATTGATACTTATGGTTATATTAACCATAAATACGAGTATAATATGCTAGTTCGCTTTTTGTTGTTTGTATAATATAATTAACCACGAAGTAGAAAACACGATTCGCTTTGTATGCCCGTATTTATTTTATGTGGCAGTGGAAAAACCTAAAAATAAAATCTCGGTCCTATGAGCAAGGCTTGTAAGCGTTCATATTGCGCGTATAATAAATTAAATAAATCAAACGGGCGGCTATCTATTGTGCGATGAAAAATTGAATTAATCACAGGGATTGAATCTGTTTCCCAAATTAGAATACCAAATTGCTGGCCGCGTAGTCGACTCTCGACATTTAGGGTTCCCAGGACAGATTTATTTGTTTTGCTATAATCCGCTACTTGAAACGATTCTGTATGGTACAATTAAAATCTGTGGGTACAATATGCAGGAACACTACCCACATGAAACACCACACACAATTTTTTAACACTTGAAAAGATTCTGTATGGTACAATATGCAGGAACATTACCCACATGAAACACCACACACAATTTTCTAACACTTCGACGCACGTTTCGTCCCGACACCGGGCCATCCTCAGGAGATGTTGAGTTCACAATGCGAAATTGTAGAGTTCCGAAGATTTAGGGTTCCGCATCGCATCTTCAGGCTGCTAGTGTCCCGTGAGCCGAGGGTCTCCTTTTTTTGTGGAAAGGTGACATTCATTACGTAATGATGACATTGATTACGGAATGATACAAAATCTGAAATGCGTATAACAACAAATTGCATTGCAAACTACACTTATCATGCCTAAGCCTATATTGGCTTAGAGCTGAGTTTTAAATCGCCAGATAAACTATCTGGGGAATAAATTTCACACATATGTCATACAAAGTCTGTCAGAAAGTCATATAGATATTCCTTAGATAGCGATAGCGATAATTGGGGATTGAAAATTAGCCCTTAGATGACTTTCTTTCTGATGAGTTGATATTTTAAACATCCTTTCTTGTAGCATGTTTATGTTATGTACCTTTGTCTTATTTACATTGTCATCTATTTAAGATTGATGATTTTCGTCTATTAGTGATTTGAGCGTTGCGTCAAGGAGTTTGGTGGAAAACACTGTGGTATGAGTATTTTTTAATATTGGAAATACGGTACGGGATCCTCCCGATTATTTGATACTTTACGCACTTTATCGCCTTTTTTAGATTTAAAACGTTATGTACCTAGTTACATATCGTTATATTTAAATTCATTTTTTATGTTAATAGAGCCAGTTCTAAATGGAACCTATTTATTGAAGTTAATATTTCTTGGAAAACATCGGTATATCTTGGACTTATATGAATTTTAATTTTTAAGACTACTTCTAATTTAGAAGTTTATGGAAGTTTCATTTAGTTTTTCCTTAGGCCATATGACGCTGATACAATGGTTGATACTAAATAAAATATACACTGAAAAAAAAACTCGTATTTGCAAACTTCCCTCTTCCTTGCGTTGGAAACCGTCGAAAGTATTTTAGAAAAGTTTCACATTCATTAAACATACTCTAACGAGAAAAATTAAATAACTTTATATTTGTTACATTTGAACTTTTGATATTCTGGAAGTAGGTAGTTTTCAAATACATTTCTGAGGAACATTGCTGTACAAGAGTAAATCGAGTTTTATTATATTTTGCTTTATGAGAGAAGTTTTTGGCGTTTATTAAACCAACGAAAAGTTTTGGTTGAATAAATTTTCCCAAACTCATTCTAACTGGAATATTTCTAGACGCCTAGATTCCTACTTCTACTTTTAACTAAATTTAAATTATTAGCTGTATGATTACTATGTGGCATAGTATCATTTAAATAAAATTGTTAAGGTCACTGGCAGAAATCTCGTATAGAGTGTATCCTTGTACACAATCCTTCTAATTTTTTAGTAACATATATTATGTTCTGGTACTAAATAAATAAATAAAATAAAATAAATAATTCTATTTCGTCTCTCTCTGTAATCAGTTTTTTAACGAAAGATAGGCGAACGAAAATTCCCAAAAAAAATCTTGAAAGTTTTAAAGATCTTGAAACTTCAGACGTTCAATATTAAACAAGCTTCAAATTTCCTATTCGTAATTTTGAATAGCTCGCTCGGGCCACAACCGGCCCGGAGTTGAAGTCTGGAGTCGCTGCGTCCGCTCGTAACAATGGGCTCATGAAGCATTCAGCACTGCATGACGCAGCAGTTACGACTTGTATTGACACTAGGAGGCGTTGAATTACGTAGCTGCTCGAGTTTAAACTATTTGCATAAGTTTTAGAACAGAATACGTTGAGTACAGTGAATTTTTTTAAAGAAAAGGTAGGAAAAGTTTCGCCATGAAAAACCGTGTTTTTTTCTCAGAGACCAATGCTCGTTTTTACCAACATTTTAAGGGACACCTAAGCCCTGAAGGTGACAGTTGTTGTGAGTGAAAACTGTCACCTATCGGTTTAGGCGTTTCTTGGTGAAAACAAGCATATAAGTACTGGAAGCTGTAATTCAAATGGATGGATAAGTTGGAGAGGTGAAATATATTTACTTTTGAAATATATACTTTATTAGGGCATGTCCCCTACACGTAAAGTGGAGATGTTTTTTCCCGTCTATCCCATTGTGTATTGTTTTATTGGACAGGTCTTACAAAACACAATTTTTTGAAGTAGGGTTCCATTTGAACCCAACTGATAAAATAAAACTTATCTAATAAATAGTTGTATAGAAAATGACTTTAATGGTGTTTATCGAAAAGTCATCAAACTCGTATCCTTTTCAGCAGTTTCTATTGATGTGACAGGCAACTACGGAACCCTACATTGCGTGTTGCCTGACTAAAGCATCTCTGTCTGCCAGAGATATCGATTTTAATATTCAAACGGTTTTAGTAGGTACGATAATAAAGTTAATCGAAAAAAATTGTTGTGTCTTAGTAAACATACATTCCAAAGTAACATAAAACGTAACTGCACCAGAGAATTTTAATAAAATTTAGAAAATCCACGTGTTACTTCACGTTCACACGTCTGTAGCACAGACTGTAGGCATAAAAGCTAGCAGAACATGGCACCGACCGCTCAGCGGGATTTACTACGACCCCTGTAGCGAGCCGGAAAGAGAAATAATGTAAAAAAGTAATGCGAAAGAAAGAGAATACAACGATTAGATTGACAAAGGCGTATGTATAAGCCGTTGATGCGAACTGAATTGCACTTTATTGTGCCAGTGTATTTAATCACTATTTATTGAAATAATTTGGCCGAGTGAACCTTCCCTAACGTAAGGTACTATTATACATAATATTCTGTGATAAGGCGAAAACATCGCACGGTATGAACTCACGCTTTGTTTAATTCAAAAATATTTAAGCGTTAAAAACCACATTCGTTCTGAATAATGTATAATTTACATACATTTGCATCTGCACGCCGCGTGCTGATATTTAACATTTTTAATTGGGACGTTTCGCTGCGAGCGGTGTGAAATATTGAGCAGAAAGAATACAACGAACTTATTTAGGTCGTATTCGGGTAGAGTCACACATCATAAGCGACAGCGTTTAACCATTAGTGCTGTATTAGTGAAGCATTTTTGACTGCCACGCCGCAACAGCTAAACCGACTTGGTTGGAAATATGGCTATAGATTACATCCCTGATCAACACAAAATTCTTGTGTCCTGCAAGATTTGTGTAAAACTGAAATTTACGCGGGTGGAGCTACTTACTATATAAAATACCTAAAATTGTAACATCTTCAATGTTCGACAAGAAAAAACAGGCATAAATTAGTACTAGGTATACCATATATAACTGAGGATTTGTTATTTATTTATCTATAATCACAGATTTTATCTTTAATAAAGTACATGAGATTCAAGAGATCCAAATCATTTATTTCATATAGGCCATTATTTGTTAGCTCTTATGAAATGTCAGTTAAAATAATTAAGTACATATTATGCTTATTAATAATGATAACTATTTAACGGCATAAAAACTAAGTTTACGAGGGTTTCAACGTGCCCTGAACTGAGAATGAATGAATGAAATGAACATGGAGTGACATAAGCGATTTTTATTTTTAAAATACTTCCAAAAATTAATTTTGCACTCGGTGGGATTTGAAACCACTTCTAACATTTCTTTTACAGTTGAAGCGACTGGAAAATGTCTTCTGCGAATATTTTGGTGTCGAAAATTATTAGTCTTCCGAATATTCTACTCCTGAAACATAACCATAGACCCCATTTAATCACCAAAAAATGCTTTCCAAAAAACCAACTTTAAATGCCACTACAAAGAGTGAAATAATTTTTATTTAAATTTATGGTACCTACACCAATTCGAAGTCGGGCAATGTTTCATACAATCCCTAATAGTCCTTCTTACTTACTTGATGTGCGAAGAAATGACGAAGTCATAGACAATCGCCCGACTTCGAATTGGTGTAGGTACCTAAAATTTAAATAAAAATTATTTCACTCTTTGTAGTGGCATTTGAAGTTGGTTTTTTGGAAAGCATTTCCCATTTTTATTTTATACTTTTTAGTGGAAAATAATAAAATGCACAAGGCGTTGTAAAAATACCTAAATCGCTTGAGGTGTGTTCATAAAATCTGAAGAGATACCTCAAATTCACCAAGATCCCATCATCAGACCCTGACTTGATGACTTTAGTCATCAAATCAGTATCTGCTAGCAAATGCACTAGTAACTTTAAAAAATACCCAACTCGCTTCAAGTATACTAGCAAAATTTGAAGAGTTCCCTCGATTTCACCAAGGTCCCATCTTCAGACCCTGACTTGATGACTTAGTCATCAAATCAGTATCTGCTAGCATATGCACCAGTAACTATAAAAAATACCCAACTCCCTTTAAGTATACAAGCAAAATTTGAAGAGTTCCCTCGATTTCACCAAGATCCCATGATCAGATCCTGACTTGATGACCATTGGACAACTTGGAAAATATTACTCTTTCTAATAATACTCAAATAGTTTCATGTGTCCATATAAAATTTGAAGAGTTCCCTCGATTTCTCCAGGATCCCATCATCAAATCCTGACTTGATTAAAATGGGACCATCTGGAAACAAAACCCTCTTAAACAAAAAAAGAATTTTTCAAATCGGTCCACGCGTCTTCGAGTAATCGGTGAACATACATAGATTAAAAAAAAAAAAAAAGATTCCGACGAATTGAGAACCTCCTCCTTTTTTTGAAGTCGGTTAAAAATAGGCATCCCCGAAAACTGTTTAAACTGAAATCAACTAAGTAAAAAAGTTTGAATTTAAATTTTGGTTTCCGCTGTCACTACTACGCTACGCTACCTTAACCAATGAGAGTAATATTGGCTTAAATCCTGAGGTTCGGTCTCGGGACCGCAGACCCGGGCCTCTGAGTGAAGAGGGAAATTAGATATCCTTTGATGTTTTAACGCTTTTTAACAAGCCAATTTGAGAGGGGTTGCCAGGGCATCTACCTAGCTACAAAGTTGTTCCTGACAGTTGTTTTTTTATAGTCGACAGTGACCTGATGTTGAGTGATACGTCTGCTCATGTCATAATCATGCAGTCCGTCCCAGAACTGCATTGCTGTCAAGTGTCACATGACGCACTGCAATGCTTCATTAAGATTTAGTTTAGGTTAGTCGTTGGTATAATTCACTATTGCGAACTGAATTGCACTTTATTGTGTGAGTACTAGAGTCGCTATTTGTTTAAATAATTTTGCGGAGTTAATCTTTTGCACCCTAAGGTATTCTGTGTTGGCACCTACCAGTATCATACTTACCTTTCTAAAGCTTTTGATTTCCCGTACATTTGTACATGAGTATCATTCATTAATCATTATGTTGACTTGATAAAATTGTTTAAGGGGCCTGTGAACTACAATGTCTCCATTCATTCAAAATAACAAATCATTAGTAATTCGTGCATATTTCGATCATGTTGTGGTGTTATTCGGATTCACATAGTAATAATCTATTGCTCCTGGCCATATTTGGTTCGGAAATATTTCTTTAAAATAAAATAATAATCAATATTGATCAAAATTTTTATAACTTTGGTCGAGTTCCGTAATACCAAAAATTATGAATGAAAACTTGTAACTTTCTTTATTAACTGGTGTTTTTCTTTAGCTGGACAATAAAAACTGTGCTCCTGAACTAATGCGACGTGAGATAGTGTTGTTTTTATTACAAAACAAATAAGTAGAAAACATGTCCTCTTTGACATAAAAATAAGCAAAACTAAATTCGTTTACATTTTCGTTTAACAAAAGTATTTCGGAACCAAATATGGCCAGGAGCATAGATTATTACTATATGAACCCGAATAACACCACAACATAATAGAAAATTGCACGAATTACAAATGATTTTGGTATTACGTTTGTATGGGAGACAACGTGGGTCAGCAGACTCTTAACATCAAAATCTGTTTTCAAAATCATTGTACTTACGTACTAATCATTAAGTTCTTCATAAATTACTCATTACTCAGAATATATGAAGCCTGCTATCTCAGCCGATCTTGTGGGCTATTTGCGGATGATACACTTCTAGGTATATAACATTGTCTGGAGTCTGAACTTAGAAATTAGACATTAATCTTTTCCATGCCTTCAAACGGAAATCGAATCTTAGTATTACTAGTTCGCAGAAGCTTTGCCGATGACTTCCCCTCCCACTTCTTGCTACCGTGACCAGCGCGGGTCGCAGTAGTATGAAGTGGAGGGGAAGTCACCGGCAATGCTTCTGCGAATGGGTAGTACACATTCTGAATGAGATGCGAACCACTAAAACAATATTGTAAAATGGGTTTTAGTTTTAGTCCTTTATACTTCTTCTATAATTAGAACCTCCTCTATTCATTAGTGAGCCCTATATTAAGGGTCAGAGTTGTCCTTGGTATGAATGGATACACATTCCTTCTATAAATTATAGCCCGCGTTGCTATAGCAATAAGAGTCAAAATCCATTGCTATGTATAAGCAATTAATCATAGGCGAATAAATTAGGTATTTAGTAGACGAAATATTAACTAATGAATATTATACCGAAGACAATTAATAATTAGAAACAAAACATCATTTTGGACCATTAGAATTATACGACAACTATTCTGCCCTCGTAATTGAAAACACAGTATCTCCAAAAATTGCGTTTCGAGAAAAACGCGTTTAAAGTTTAATAGATAAATTGATATGTTATGAGCCAACTATATACGTTAGCGTGATAGGGGTTTTTTTAAACTACGAAGAATAAATAAAGCTTTCATTATATGTACATGAAGCTCTTTTATTATTGTTCTTTAATTAATTAACTTAGATAATGTGTTTTAACATAGTAATAAATTTTTTTAAACTAAATTTATTTTACGCTTAAACCCAGTAATTTGATAGTTACTGTGTTCTAACGTACTTTTATTTAATACTGTGTTTTAACCATGTAAAGATACAAACACTCGTGATTTCACAACACAGTAACTATACATATACTGTGTTGTAAGGTAACAATACCTAACATTTATTTACTAGATGGATTTCTAGTAAGTAAGATACTGTGTTTAAGATTAATTTTGCAATATGTCAACTTTTAGTTGCCATTATAGCATCTAAAGAAACTGTGTTTTAAGTTAACCTTTTTTTCATATGTGTAAAAACAACCTGTATGTAGAATTTTGCTTCTCCTCAGATTATTCAGATATTCCAGCTGATAATGAATGTATTTGTGCTGCTGTACTTATAGTTATATTCGTATCCGATTCCAAATTTTTTTTCGTTCCTATTTCGGTGGTCTTTAATTTTTAGGTATGTATAACATATATATCTACTAGCTGATGCCCGCGACTTCGTCCACGTGGGATAAAAACTATCCTATCTTTTAAGTTGGACCAAATAACAGATATTCACGTAGTTTGAACTAAATCGGTTCAGTAGTTTAGGAGTCCATTGAGGACAAACATTGTGACACGAGATTTATATATATATTATATAATATATTAGAAAAAATGAGTTATGTCTGTGATTTTTCAATGAATGCTTATAATTTCGTCTAAAGTCCTGATTATAACGTAAGATTAACTAACTTAAATTATTGGATAAGTGAGAGTGAGAGTTGGGTTTATGAAATTTTCATTAAATCTTTTCAGGGGGTAAAGTCGAAAAATTGCCAATATCAGCTTACGTAATTATGCTAGCTCAATTTGTTTTTAGTGTCATTGTGAAATGTGGTGATAACAGGAAACAAAACCCAGCTGTATTTGTAGTGGGCTTCTTCTCAGGGAAGGGCGTGTTGAACCCTCGCGTAAACTCAACTTTAGGTCGACTTGTAGTTATCACCATATGTTTTATGTGACAAATGTCATATTGACGTTTTACAAGAACCCGTACGTTAGGCCTATGTGAAATAAAGATATTTCGAGTTTGAGTTTAGAACTGCTAAATAATAAATTATTAGGACTTATACAGTCTAGTTAGAGATTCTAATCGAGGCTACTTCTTTGTAAAGGGTTATCGCGGGAATTTCAAGTAGGAGAGTGTAACAAAAGATGCTGATGTCTGAAGCTTATGTTGTTGGTAAACTATTATTTCGTAGTTTATTATTATTTATATGTAAAATTATTTTCTGTTTGAATTAATAAATTGCATAGCTTAATGAATGCTTGAAAAGTGCAATTTAGCTAACATTACATAAGTAATTAATATTTTTAAAAAGAAATTTTAGTTACATCTTTTAAATATATAAAAGAAGGAACTGACTGACTGACATATCAATGCACAGTACAAACCGCTAGGTCTAGAGACACCGAATTTGGTACACAGATTCCTTGTGAGGTCTAGGGGTGCACTAAGAAAGGATTTTTCGAGATCCACCCTCTAAGGGGTTAAAACAGGGATCCGAAGTTTGTATTTTACCAAGTTTAAATACTCCTTTACGCAACTACTTAACTGATTCGGCCAAAATTTGGAATGAAGGCAGGCTCTGGCTTACTACATATGCTACTTTTTATCCCGATTCACACGGAAAATTCTTCACACCGCAATTACTGCAGCTATGGAACCGATTTGGCTGAAATTTGGAACGGAGATAATTATATCCTGGATTACTTGATATCCTGGAAATCCATGATTTCTGCGGGAATAGAGTATATCAGATATTTATGCGGGAGATATACTCCTTCACGCCGTAATCATGAAAAATTTTGGCTGAAAATTGGACTGAAAACAGATTCCATCCTAAAAAACACAATAGATACTTTTTATTCCGAAAATTCGATGGTTCTAGTTTGTAGGCAAAACTAAATTTACTTGGGTGATGTCGCGGGTTTCTGCTAGTTAATAATATTTCAGTCATTGATATTGTTTTAACAGAAATATTTCCGTAAAAGCCGCCAAAAACTTCCAGTGCGCATGATTTAGAAGTACCTTCCCCTCTAACCTCGCTCCACGAAAAAAGTTAGTTTAAAACACAGTAACTATCGAGTTACTGGGTTTAAGCTAAGTATTTACTGAAGTTAATATTAAAACTGCAGACACTTAAATCACAGTAATTCAGATACTGTGTTTAATTTATGTAAAGCATTAAAAGACTCCACGAAATTTTTACAAATAAACACAGTATTTGAAGATGCCGTGTTGTAGCCAAGGAAAATTTATTTATAAAAAATCGATAAACATACATTTAAACACAGTAAACAAAAAATTACTGTGTTCAAACCTAAAAATTTCAAATTACTGTGTTTATTATTAAAAAAGTAATTTTTTTTTTCGAGTTACTGTGTTTTTACTTTTCGTATCTCAGTAATTATACACGCTACAGAAAAATCGAAAAGTTTCCCAGACAGAGCGCAATCGCGCGAATCTAAAAAGCTATCCAAAGCAAAAACACAGTAACTCGACTTACTGTGTTTTCAATTACGAGGGCAGTATTATAATGAATGGTTGGAACAAGGTAATAAAGAACTTATGTGAAATTGATAAAGTTGAGTTTTGACTGAAGTAGACCATAATAAAGGTGAATGTCCAAATTAGTTTATTTGATAAGCCAAGATCTGTGGGCTTGTAATTGAAACTAGAAGGCCTTTAGGGAAACTTTTGCTCCGTGAATGTTCCTTATCTGGCAATCTATTAATTTTGTCATAATGTTTGCCTGCGACGTCACAATTAGCTAACGATCATTACATCAAGCCACATGACAACACGGATGACACATCGTGGTCCACTTATCACGTGATCTAGAAAATAGGCGTCTCGACGTACTAATACCAGATGGCCGCCACGCGTCGAATACTTTCCTCGCGTCAGTTCAGGTGATGCCTGCGTGCGCCCGATAAGGAAGTAGTAATAAAAAATCATTGCTATTAAAAATATTTAGGCGCATTTTGTTGCAAGTAGTTATGCTGACATTATGTCTCTCGCCTGTTTTCTGATCATAAAAATTAAACGATGTAAAGACATAATTATAAACTTTAATATGACGTACTGTTTGTCAATGGCCATGAATATTTTTTTCCGAGGGCAGAATCCGGCCATGTCATTTAATGAATATAATATTGTGTTTTAGATGGAAAAAATGTAACTATGATATTTAAAAAATATAAATATACTTGATATAAAAAAAGAAAGAAACTTCCTCACAACTGAGTTTTTCTAGACACTCACGTATTTTTCTTCTTCTAGGATGTTCAGGAGTTTCTGTAATTCAATTTTCCTACCTGTTGCCATGGAAAGCTGTTGGATCTCATTTATTTTTCAACTACACCCCGGGCGATACGGTATAAGATTAAAAGACAAAAAGGTGTGATCTTTACTTAATTTACTTAACCTTTATACCGAGAAAGTTGGTGATACGTTGTTTTTGGAAACAGGCAAAATACTATCTATACTTCTATACCTACTAATATTATAAAGAGGTAACGATGTTTGTGAGTTTGTGACGTTGTAAGGGGTAATCTCTGTATCTACTGAACCGATTTTTAAAATTATTTCAAACTAATGTTCCCAAAATAGACTACAAAAACTATACTCTTTGAGGAAGTTTCTTTCATAGCATATTATTAAATAACCAATTAATATTTTTATTTTTATTAATAACCAATATTAAATTCATTCGTGTCAAATTGATAACCTCCTTTTTACACGACTGCCCAAAAAAAGGAGTGCAATGTTTTTAAAGTTCATGTATGTATGTATGTATGTATGTGATTTTTCTTTATGCCACCATAACTTCTGAACGGCTGAATAGATTTGGACGTATGGGGTATCGTTAGAATTCTTACATCCTTCCGAGTAACATAGGCTAATTTTTTAATTTTTTTTTTTGAAAAAGTAGTTTTAAAACAGGGCAGTCGTGTTTTTTTTATTTTTAAATTATTTACTTGTTTTGGAGTTGGTTTTATACAGTTGTAAACGCAATCTGAAGGCCCAGCATAAACTGTGCAACAAACCACAAAGCGACAAAGGAAATACGATAAATGCTTTAAAAACGTAACCTTTATCAACACAACTGTCAGCTCCATAATACGCGCGGCGCTCTAATCGAATTAATTACGGCGAATAAAGCACTTGTCTCACCTCCGGCAAGGAAGCGACAAGCTATCGATTACATATTTTTTCGCTAAAGATTGTGGAAACGAACAGTCGATCCATCTTCTTTTAAAATTAAACAACCGCAATGTATTTGTGATAGAAATAATTTAAACATGGGCAATAAAGAATACCAAGCTCAATTTATTAAGAACTCCTATCACTACTGAACGTATAAAAATCCACGTAACCCTTGTTATAAGACGTAAAATATTATTAAATTGCAATGTTTTACGTACTTCTTCCATAGTATAGAACCCTCGATGCTGGAGTCTACTCAAACTTGTTTTTAATTTTGGAACCAGAAGAGATAAATATATTAACGGCGTAGAAGCCGTATTTAAGCTATCTTTAGTGAAGTTTTGTTTAAAAACTATAAAGACAATTAGTTTTAAATTTAAACGTCATTTATTTTGGGTCTTTAATCTAAAAACGTTGAGAAGCAGAAACACGATTGGTTAAAATTTTCTCGATAGAAAGTTCTCCCAAAAGTTGCAAAAGTTAATGTGTCGGTAATAATAATATCTAAAAACTTTGAGAGACAGATTTTTGATAACTGGCTTAGTTTTTGAGTAATTAGGTAAAAAGTAGTTTTTCTGTTATATTCTTCCGCGACGCTGCATGTCGCACCCATCAACGTATCCGTGGGAGTGACTAAGACAAAAATAAATTCAATATATCCCCTTAATAGTTCATCAGTGAAACAGTTTTTTTTTTTTCAAAACTTGAAAAAAACTCTAATATATGTGAAGCAGGCACACATAACACATTAGACCGCCAATCCAAAAGTATCATGCGAATTATCGCCTACTGCATTCGGACACTCGCAGATAATGTAGCGAGTAGCAACAAACTGAGCGTTAGCTCATAGTCGGTGGTGAGACCGCAAAGCGTAGGTAAAGCTTGCACGGACGACGCGACTTGACGCAATTATCTTAAATTTGATTACGCTGGGTTCTTTATCCTCATTTTTATTAGAAAGAGATTTCATTAATCATTGTATGGTTTGTTTATTTTTGTGGTACGTGCTTAGAATACTAAATTTACGTTATTTTATTTTTATACAATATATTATTTATATTTTTTTGCATTTATATTCCCTGAACATAAAAAGGGGTTACCTATTCAGTTTTGTCTGTCTGTTATTCTGGTGGTATAGAAACTCTTAAGATTTTATGCGGCTTTTTATTTGAATATGACGGTTTAGCGTGTTCTTCAAGAGAAATGATCTGTAGCCCTATTCTGTAACTCGGTGCCTATCAAAGAATGATAGCCACTAGCAAATGACTGGCTTTGGCTACTGGCTCATTGGCAAGAAATCCAAACTGAATCACACCAGCAAGATGGCTATCTATAAAGCTATAATTAAACCAATCTGGACATATGGTATAGAACTCTGGGGTACAGCAAGCACAAGCAATATTGAGATCCTAGAAAGATTTCAAAATAAGGCCATGAGAACCATATTCAACATCCCGCCATATATGAGTAACAAAAACATACAAAAAGACCTCAAACATAAAAACTGTTAGGCAGGAAATAGAACTATACAGTGGGCAATATCAGAAGCGACTCGCGGCTCACATAAATAGCTTGGCAAGCAGACTGGAGGGAGAAGGCAGTCTTCAGTTCTGTAGATTAAAAAGAAATAGTGTCTCCGATCTGTCTCACAGATTCCACAGTAAATAGGAAGCTCCGTCAAAGGACGGATACCTTGCTTCAAATAAGAAAAGATCAACACCAACAGCTGCACGGCCCAATATCCAACGACAGATCGCCGAGAAACAGAATTAAAGGAAAAAAAAAAAAAAACTAGCAAATGTTTTTCATCCATTGAAGTTTTGCTAAGGAAATGTTGTTTTTATTTCATAGCAAACTTTCAATGGATATAAAACATATGCCAGTGGCTATCATTCTTTGATAGGCACCGAGATACAGAATACGGGCGCTGCTCTGACTCCATTTGGGAACATTTTGAAAACCTTCCTGGTGCAGGCAACGCACGCTTGGATTCGAGTGGGAGGTCGCGGGTTCGATTCCCGCCACGGGCCACTTTGAAGTTTTAAAATTTCTAAATTGGCTCAGGTCTGGTCTGGCGGGAGGCTCCGGCCGTGGCTAGATACCACCCTACCAGTTAAGACGTACCGCCAAGCGATTTAGCGTTTCGATGCGATGCTGTGTAGAAACCGTTGGGGTGACATTACTTACCCCTAAATCCAAGTTAGTACGTTAACATCTTCGGCTGCATCATCACTTACCATCAGGTGAGATCGCGATCAAGTACTAACTTGTTATAATGCAAAAAAAAACCGTACGCGCGAGCGGTCTCGTATTTAATTTTTGCTCAGGCCTGTTTACATCGAAACCTATACTATAGACCCGGCGGACCGCGCGAAAAAAATGTCGCCAGTTTATGGGAGACATTAGTACCAACAATATAAGGCCACGCGGTAGTTCGGGCAGCGGCGGCGGTGGGTATTTTGACAGATGACGCTACTGTTTGCTTGTATGAAGAAGGTTTACGTAAAATGTTCGGATCGACCTATCTTTACTTTTTTATCTATTCCTGTTAAGGAGTTTTTAATTTCCTTTTCAAGACAGAACTTAATGTAAAGATGATACTGCTATTCTCGCAATTTGACTGCCTGCCTATTATGTTTACTTAGCGTGAAAATTGCAGAAAACCAGGAAAATTTTGAATTTCCCGGGCAGACTCCTTGATTTCGCCTTAAGCTAATTTAGGGTTTCTGGTCTTATTATATACCTTACCGGCAAATAACACTGTCAAACGTGTCGGAGCGATGCTGTGTACTAACCATTAACGGTTATTTACCCATTACTAGCTGCCCATACCACACCTCTAGACTAGTCAGTCAGTAATTCTATCTAGATCTACATACCACCCAAGTGCTAACGCCAAGATTTTCAGTCAAAAAATTTAACGAAGCGTAAGTATGTACTTGAGTATGAGTAAATAAACTATTAACAGAAGTTACCGCGTCAAACTCCGCATCAAATTATCAAAAATATCTGGGTGACCGAGCTTCGCTCGGTGGCGAATAGATGGCAGCAGTAGTCATATTTTTTTTTGGTAAATTCGACATTTTCTAAAAATGAATCCTAGCTAGATCGATTTATCGCCCACAAAACCCCCTGTATACTAAATTTCATGAAAATCGTTCGAGCCGTTTCCGAGATCCAGATTATATAGAAATATATATACAAGAATTGCTCGTTTAAAGGTATAGGATTATATCGGTGCGTAGAACGCATTATGTGACAAATATAATTGCTAGGGTTCATTAATAACAGTAGGTAACAACAAAGAGCGATATTAAGGTGTTGCGGCCGTACCAGCCCGCGAAATTCAAATTTTATTTAGTTTTTCGCAAATATTAGACTAACTACACATTGTAGATTTATGGCAATGCATTTTGCGGGCCTACATACTTTTTATGCATCTACATTTTTTTATTAGAAACTTTGCTCGAAAGTTCCCACTCATCTCATATTGGTTCCCGAAAGATAATTTTTTGCAGTTTCCTAGATTTCGAGCTATCGGGAACCAATATGAAGCAAATGAGTATTGTTGAGCAGAGTTTTTATTAAAAACATGTAGATGCATAAATGTTGTGCCCGCAAAACTCATTGCCATTAGCCTTCGATGTATAACTAGCCCACTATGAGCGAAAAACTAAATAAAATTTGAATTTTCGCGCCCGGGTGGTACCCATCGCCCTTAACTCGATAATCACAACAATACATATTGCCCGCATGACAAACAATAATTAATATTATAATTAATTGATTTGTATAGGCGGTAGGATTCCTTTTGCGGAGTTCGCCTGGGTGGGTACCTACCACTACAGTATCAGTTGCTTTACTGTGAAGCAGTAATTTATTACCGTACCTATATCCCTTCAAACCATAAAGGGCACACTATACGCCAACTTGAAAAGGCAAAAAAATGAGTCCTAAAAACTAGTATTTTTTTACTTTATACAAGTTAGTACTTGAATGCCATCCCACCTGATGGTAAGTGATAATGCAGCCGAAGATGTTATCGTACTAACTTGGAAGGGGTAAGTAAACTCACTCCCAACGGTATCTGGGTAAGGCCGTGGTTTTTTCCTTATGTGACATAAAAGCGACATAAATTTTTTAAGTCACAATAACATAAATGTTACGTAAAAATGTTACATAAAATTCTAAAGCCTAGATCTCATTTGTGCGCAATATTTCAATCAATCATATCTTTTGTAACACAATTCGTTTAATGAGGTATGAATTATTAGACCCTAATAGGTGAACAAAATATTGTTTAATACTGAACCAAAACAGCTTATACAGGAGACCGCTTTCGAAAACTTAGCGCTATTAATATCCTACTAATATTATAAATGTGAAAGTGTGGATGTTTGGATGTTTGTTACTCAATCACACCGCAACTACTGAACCGATTTGGCTGAAATTTTGAATGGAGATAGATTATTCGGCAGGAGTTTTTCGAGGCGGCATCTAAAAAACAAATACAATGAAAAAAATATCTAATACACAAAGTAAAATATCAAAACAATATGATGATAACTTTGTTCGACATAATTAAATGATTTTTTTCAGGAAAGTATTACACATTAAGTATCTACTGCAGAAAATTAAACGATTAACAACACTAAAATCTAAATCTAATATTTTTATTCCGATTTGTTCCTTCACATGACGAGACAATTTAATCTGTCGGCAGTCAATATGTTTTAATAAATTGAATGTGATCCCCTTAGCCTGAATTAATGTAGACTAGGCTTTATATCTGTTTTACATAACGTGACGTAAATTTACGTAACACGTTACATAAGTGTTATGTAAGTGTGACGTAAGTGTTATGTAAATTTGCAGTAAATCATCGATAACTTACTAAATCTGTAATATTTTCTAAGGACACTTGGTACTATTCTATTACGCTTGTTTAAATGTATATTTCCATTTGAGTTCGCAATCAAAATTATTAAAACTTACCTTTAAAATCAATTAAAAACCACTCCGGAAAAAAAAGACGACACCACCTCGTAAACATAAACATGCCGACTGACGAAACAATATGGCGGTCTATGATTTGACAATGACATGACAGTCGTAAACTGTGTTGCCATAATGAGATTATGAATTCCCAACAAATGTATTTTTAAAAATAAGACAGTGAACTGGTTACGTAAAAAGTGTTACGTAAAACCGAAAAATTTGTTCAAGAAAGGAAATCTCCAAAATTTCGTAGTTAGAATATGAACAAAATAATAAAACCAGGTGATTAAGAAAGATAACTTCATATATATCTTCAAAAAATAATCATACAAATTTTAAACTGTAGTAGTATTTCTTAATGACTTCTAATTCCAAGTAAGTCGTAAAAAAGACAATACCATTTTATGTAAAATGCAACATTTTTTGAGATATAATTATATGTTTATAGTAGAATTTTCAATTGTATGATTAATTAATGTCGTGGCCTAAAAAGTATACTTAACATTACACAGGATTAAACTGATGAAGATCTTACCAAATGTCATACAGATCGAATAAGCTTAAGAGACAAGAAACAGACAAAAAAAGTGGAAAAAAACACGGCCTTACCCATCTACACAGCATCGCGCCGGAACGCTAAATCGCTTGGCGGTGGAATCGAACCCGCGACCTCCCACTCGAATCTGAGCGCGCGCCACAGTTCCAGGGAGGTTGTGAAAAAATATATATTCATATAATATAAAATAATGCGCGAGTGTTGTGGAACACTCGGTTGGAATGAAAGTTGACCTACCGCTGTTGCAAAACAAAGGCAGCCATAAAATAAAATCTCCTGAATTTTACTTCAATTTTAGTTTAAAATAGGTAATAGTAAGCAAAAACAATATAACATACAATAGTGATATACTGACAGAGCGAACTATCAAACAGTAGCACAATATAGCGGCGTTAGTTCAGACTTTGGCCACGCGCCAAAATAGCCTTGTCGCACTGTATACCCTACGTGAATACCTTTAGTGCAACAATTAAGAATAAAGCATGGATGAGTATCTTTAGCCCAAAAACCGCGTAACCAAAATCACCCCAGAATAGGTGGGGCTTAAAAATTGCTCGAGATTTGATATCCTATGAGTACAGTACGACAAGGTTATTTTGGCGCGTGGCCAAAGTCTGAACTAACGCCGCTATCTTGTACTACCGTTTTATAGTTCGCTCTGTCAGTATATCACTATTGTATGTTATGTTATTTTTGCTTACTATTACCCATTTTAAACTAAAATTGAAGTAAAATAGAGGAGATTTTATTTTATGGCTGCCTTTGTCTTGCAACAGCGCCCTCCTTCAAGTGCCAAAAGAGCCTTGTCGGACTGTAACAGGTTGATACTTTGGGTTGATATCAGTCTAGAGCAAAGAGTATATTATGGTCTAGAGAATGACAACGGACAATTGACAAAGCAGTCAAATCACGTCGGCCATGACAGATAAAAACAACCAATTAGGTAACAAAAATGATAATATCATGGGGAGGAGCATGGGCAGAGTAAAAACCAATCGCAATATTATAATTTCCAAATTTCCACATGACTTTGGTACCATTTCTCGAAGACCGTTTGTAAGGAAGTCCGGTATCCATGCTTTAAATTCTTAATAGGGTAAGTATTTGACTCCAATTTTTTTATTACTTTATTATAAAGTAGAATTAAAATAATGACGTGCACTGAAAGAACTAATTAAATCGATCAAATAACAAAAAAGTTATAAGCATTTAAAGATTTGTGATTAGACAGAGATAGCAACATGAAATTGTGACGTCACACCGTACCAATGCCATAGTAGCTTCGTGCGGCTTCATACAAATTTTCGTTTTGCGAGAAAGGGATAGAAGATCCCCCCACTCCAAAGTTTAAACGCCTGTAACTTTGTAAATCTTCGTTGGATTATAATATTTCTTTCACTGCACGTTATTATTTTTATCCTAGTTTATAATAAAGTAATATTTTTTATCAAATTCAAAAGTAGTGTAAGACCCCATTGTTGCTATAGTGTTAGTTGTCTATGGCAAATACAATCACAGACCAAGGAATAACTTTATATTGACTTGTGGATACAATAAACGAGGAATGATAATATATTCGTGGATTTGCTTTGCTTTCGCTCAGCCCCCTGCGCTTTACCGTCCGAAAAGGTACTTTACAAATGAGTCGAAAACAACAGAAATATCTTTCAGTAATCCTCGAGTCTTCGAATCAAAAGAGGCACTCTGAGTGGAGCAGATGGCCTCGACTGAGAGCAATCGTCGCTCATCCGACTGTAATAAGGACCGCTTAAATCACAGCTCGCCTGATTCTTCTTCAGAGTACTTTAAATGTTACTGTCATAATGTCAGATCATTGTAATAAATAATAGTAAGCCCATAACGGCATTAAACGGTTATTTAAACAATTTTTAGTGACCAGTTGAAAACTATATAGACAATTACTTTTAAATATAAACGTCGTGTATACAAAGACTTCTATGTAGGTATCCCTGTATATTAGTCCTGGTCTTTAGTCTAAATTCGCTCCGAAGCAGAAACAAGATTTGAAAGTTCTCCCAAAACTTGTTCCGAAATTTCAATTTTTCTCATTTATCCAAGGCTTATAGTTTTTAGTAATTGGGTAAAACATTATTTTTCTGTTACTTTCTTGCACAGCGCTGCATGTCGCACACACGAACGTATTCTTTAGAGTGAGAAGGACAAAAATAAAAACCATTCAAATTCTCAATATTTACACTTTTAACCCTAGAGTCAACGTTGGACACACGTCTCATTGGACAATTTTAACAACTTTAGCTAACAATCGCTTAGCATCATACGTAGGTATAGCTTAAAACTCAAAACTCAAACTCAAAATATCTTTATTTCATATAGGCCTAATATACCGGCTCATGCGGAACGTCGGTATGACATTTCTTGCATAAGAATAGTGATACTTAGCTATAAGTCGACTTAAAACTAAGTTTACGAGGGTTCCAAATGCGCCGTGCCGCTGAGAAGAAGCCCACAACAAACTCAGCTGGGTATTTTTTTATGTTAGCTTGTATTGTAGTATATTGTATGTAGTATATTATTATGTTTAATATAATTAATAGAATCTTTTTTTGTTTCAGGTAAGCTAAGAAAGACAATTTCCGTAAGTTTCTTATCCATTTCCCTCAGAGTCAAGATAATACTAAAAATAAACTTAAGTGTATAATATAGGTCAGTGATAGCCCATTGTTTCATACCTCGGTCTCTCGTCTATAGTTTGGCAACTTCGTGCGCGACCCTCCTGCGGGGTGACAGACGGGAGGCAAGGAACTTAGATTTTGGAGTTGCCAAACTATAGGGCTCGAGAATTTGAAAATATAATTTTATTTGGTAGGCTAATTCAATGAAGTATTAATAGCGCCACCTATACATATAATATGTAAAGAATAAGTAATAAGTATGTACCATCTTAAGCATGTTTAGCAAGTTGCCTTACAAGATCATATTATCAATTTTATAATCCTGATTCTTTGGTAATATTTTAGGAGAATACAGAATTAGGTACCTACTTAATTATTGATTAATGCAGTAATTATAGGTACGACAATCACTGATGTATAAAATCTGTGCATACCATAGACAAAAAACTACACACAACTAAGCACTCTTTAAAAAGTGGGTACTTTTAAATTAAGTCATTCACATTTTCAGTTTGGTGTTCATTCACAGACTGATATCTGCGTGTACTTGTGAATCAGTTTCCAATGTTGTTCTTTCGATTAAAGTGAAAAAATAAAGTGAAGCATTGAATAAGTCGACGTAAAAACAAGTGTTTTATGCCATATTAGCGGTGGATTAGTTAAGTTTCAAGTTATAACCTAAGTTACAAGAAATGTGTCATCATGACGTGCTCGTTTGAGGTAAGTTATTTTATAACCTTTACTTATCTTAGCTCCCGTAGTTCGTGTATAAATCCTTTAGGAACCTTGTAATTTCAGGATAAAAAGTAGACTAGGTATGGGTTACTCCGGCAAATCCAGGAGCTCTAGGTACTAGGTATTTTGCTAGGCACGTGCTAGTTATGTGTACCTCTCAAATAGAACCCCCGTATGACAAAATTTTTATTTAACAAAATCAAGGGACAAACTGCTGGTTTGACAAAACCTGTATAATATTATAATGACAAACGCATCAAAAGGTAAACTTGCATAATTATGACAAAAAATCATTCCCTTCTTAAGAGTTATGTGAAATACGATTTCTCCGTAAATTCAAAATATGAAATCATTTGTAATTCGTGCATATTTATATCATGTTTCGGTTTTATTCGGATTCATATACATAGTAATAATCTATGCTCCTGGCCATATTTAGTTCGGAAATACTTCTTTAAAACGAAATAATAATAATCAATTTGGATCAAAATTTTTATAACTTTGGTCGAGTTCCGTAATACCAAAAATTATGAATGAAAACTTGTAACTTTCTTTATTAACTGGTGTTTTTCTTTAGCTGGACAGTAAAAACTGTGGTCCTGAACTAATGCGACGTGAGATAGTGTTGTTTTTATTACAAAACAAATAAGCAGATAACAATATGTCCTCTTTGACATAAAAATAAGCAAAACTAAATTCGTTTACAATTTCGTTTAACAGCCAACAGGAGCATAGATTATTACTATATTATGAACCCGAATAACACTACAACATGATCGGAATTTGCACGAATTACATTGATTTTGGTATTACGAATATATGGGAGGCATCGTGGGTAAGCGGACTCTTAAAGTCTTTGAAGGATTATGGCCATGGATGTACAGAATCTCGTACCAAGCTAATTCAACTAAATGGTCTATAGTCTCCACATTAACTCCCACAGTTATTATTATTTTATTAATTAATATCAAGATTACAAAATTATAGGCAAGTTGTACTTCTCAATAAACGACATACCACTTTCAGTTAGAACGACAGTATATTAGGCTGCATTATCTCTTACCATCAGGCGAAAACGCAGTCAGGTAGGTATTAACTTATAGAATGCAAAATAATTTAAAAATTAAAAAACACGACTGCCCGGTGGAAAATCAACTTTATCCAAAAAATATAGCCTGTTACTCAGAACGATGCAAGGATTCTAACGATACTCCATATGTCCAAATCCATTCAGCCGTTCAGAAGTTATGGTGGAATAAAGAAACGCACATACATACATACTTTTTTCCTGCTTTGTACTTCAATTTTATTTTCATAATGCCGGTCACGCTCTTATGTTACATACTGTACATACATTCATACATACATACACCCTAAAAATATTACACTCCTTTTTTTGGGCAGTCGTTTAAAAATACAATCTATACGCGGCAGTAACTCGACTATAGTAATATAAGTATCGATATCGAATCGTTAGCTTCATTGTATCTTGTAATAGCCTAAAGATATTCAGCCATCAAGTCACGATCCTATGTCTTCTTTATTTAGAATTGTAAAGGACTATTACCAACTTGTTCTACACTCCGGACGAAGTACTTCGTGTCACTAAGCCGTTATTCGTGACATAGTAGCTACACTGCAGGCCAGTGATAGTATCCCACGCAGTTTGAGATTTTACAATTTCTGATATGGCTCACGCATATACGGACCCGTATACTTGCGACACGATCGCTTTCAAAAATTAAAGCTATGAGCTTATTTTGACATATGAATACTTTTTACACATACTTTTGGTACATTTAAAAAATAAAAAATTAACCATTGAAAAAAATGTAATCATCAACATTTTAATGTCAGAATTACAGCTTAGGAGTCTACGCAGTTAAAATCTTTACTTCAAAGTGCATGCACCAGTCAAGGAAAACCATCATAGCCTGATGCGAGTGTAGTGTATATATTATACAAAAAATCTTGAATTCGACGGACAAACTTCACTCACATAAATTGGGAATTATAATATTTAATTGCGACTTTTATAAACAAGAATTGGGAATCAAATTTTTTCTGAGTCATAAAAATTATAACCACCACTATGAGCACAGACTTACGAGAAAATTACACTAGTGGGATATGACAGAAAAACCACAAACATTGTAATAAGAATCACAAAACCTCGGCTTTGCTTTTTAACCGACTTCAAAAAAAGGAGGAGGTTCTCAATTCGTCGGAATCTTTTTTTTTTTTTTTATTTTTTTTTTTTTTTTTTATCTATGTATGTTCACCGATTACTCGAAGACGCGTGGACCGATTTGAAAAATTCTTTTTTTGTTTAAGAGGGTTTTGTTTCCAGATGGTCCCATTTTAATCAGGTCAGGATCTGATGATGGGATCCTGGAGAAATCGAGGGAACTCTTCAAATTTTATATCGACACATGAAACTATTTGAGTATTATTAAAAAGAGTAATATTTTCCAAGTTTTCCTATGGTCATCAGGTCAGGATCTGATCATGGAATCTTGGTGAAATCGAGGGAACTCTTCAAATTTTGCTAGTATACTTAAAGCGAGTTGGGTATTTTTTATAGTTACTGGTGCATATGCTAGCAGATACTGATTTGATGACTAAAATCATTAAGTCAGGGTCTGATGATGGGATCTTGGTGAAATCGAGGGAACTCTTCAAATTTTGCTAGTATACTTGAAGCGAGTTGGGTATTTTTTATAGTTAATGGTGCATTTGCTAGCAGATACTGATTTGATGACTAAAGTCATCAAGTCAGGGTCTGATGATGGGATCTTGGTGAATTTGAGGTATCTCTTCAGATTTTATGAACACACCTCAAGCAATTTGGGTATTTTTACAACGCCTTGTGCATTTTATTGTTTTCCACTAAAAAGTATAAAATAAAAATGGGAAATGCTTTCCAAAAAACCAACTTCAAATGCCACTACAAAGAGTGAAATAATTTTTATTTAAATTTTAGGTACCTACACCAATTCGAAGTCGGGCGATTGTCTATGACTTCGTCATTTCTTCGCACATCAAGTAAGTAAGAAGGACTATTAGGGATTGTATGAAACATTGCCCGACTTCGAATTGGTGTAGGTACCTAAAATTTAAATAAAAATTATTTCACTCTTTGTAGTGGCATTTGAAGTTGGTTTTTTGGAAAGCATTTCCCATTTTTATTTATCAACCTGTGTCAGTACTCGGATACTGTCTCAACTCGATGAAAAATTTCTGTCCCCTTTTCCCGCCACGTGGTGTACAGAAAGCGCACTGAGAGCAGACGTAACGCGGTTGACCGAGACACGTTTTCGCTTTTTGTGACGTCCATTCAGCGCGGGATCGTCGTAATAACGCCCCGCCCGCCCCCGCCCCGGGGTAGTGGCAGCTCGTAGATTTTAGAGAGGAAAGAATAAAATGGCAATCTGCACCATTAGCCGTTCTACGTTTTTATAGTCTTGAAAAAACGGCCTAGTGCGAGTCTGACTCGAGCAAGAAAGGTTCCGTAATATCGAGGAAAAGCAACAAAAAAGCGTGGACTCCCTTTTTCGTTTTATTTTCGAATAAATGGTTCAACTTTTGACCCATTTATCGGTTAGTGAAATACAGTCCCCTGACATACAGAACCTATTATTTGATTTTTGAGATGTGACCTAAGTAAAGATTCTAAACCAATTTCTTCTACATTTGAACATACAAGTAAATGACAAATATCACACTTGGCGGTATGTAAACCCGATTCTCCCGACTATCGTAGCTTCTAACAATTAGGCCACGAGGTGCCTTGACTTATCCGAGTATCTATGGGAAAGTTATTTTCTCCTTTTTATTAGGGTTCCATACCAATTTGGTAAAAATGGAACCCTTATGGTGAGACTTTCTCCGTCCGTCCGTCCGTCCGTCCGTCCGTCTGTCACACTCGATTATTTTGTAATAATAATACTTATTACAATGATATATACTTAATATTATATAAAAAGGAGGTGATCTATGACTTATTACCAAATGACATGGCCGGATTCTGCCCTCGAAAAAAAATATTCATGGCCATTGACAAACAATACATCATATTAAAGCTTATAATTATGTCTTTACGATCGTTTAATTTTTATGATCAGAAAACTTGCGAGAGACATAATATCAGCATAACAACTTGCAACAAAATGCGCCTAAATAATTTTAATAGCAATGATTTTCTTACTAAATAAATGCTGTTCAAAATGTTTACTCGCATTTTCTAAGCTTCTCAATATGAAAAAATAATGAGTTCATAACCAATACGCATCATTTTTTAATAAAAAATCATTGCTATTAAAATTATTTAGGTGCATTTTGTTGCAAGTTTTTATACTGATATTATGTCTCTCGCAAGTTTTCAGATCATAAAACTTAAACGATTGTAAAGACATAATTATAAGCTTTAATATGACGTACTGTTTGTCGATGGCCATGAATATTTTTTTCCAGGGCACAGCTCCATACAAGTTTCGGCCATGTCCTTTTTTCGTGATTCTAGGTCGACGAGAAGTAACCATAATATTATGGGACCACCATGTTTTAGGTGACAATTTATCCTTTTTTTGTTTTATCTAGTCCTTATTTTCAATAAGGTTAATAAATAATTATACCTGTCGAAAAACAATCACACAAATGTTATTTAGACATGGCTCGCACTAATTGCAAAACCGCGACCAATTATTATTATGACAAAAGCTCATTAATTCACTTAGGTAATATGCGCAAATCGAGCCGAGCTATTTATTGACGTTGATCAATATTTAATTGTTATTATTGATATTACTGTTTTGATAAATTAAATATTGATCTACTCTCTATTTCCAATGAGAGCTGACAGTGGCGCCAGTAAAAATATCTGAAAGCAATTACTGCTATTTGTAATCAAACATGCACATTCTAAAAGAATCTATAAACAGGGAATAAAGTGTTAATTTTTAGGTGTAAATGTATTTAATATTTTATGAGAATCTGTAGACATTACCGAAGCAATTTATCGCTGCTCGAAGCAAATGGGTCAGCGGTCGATTAGTCAGAAGTGAGGCGCAAGATTGTCTTGCGGCTCTGTGATTGATACTAGATGTGAAGAGTTGAAATTCCTCGTTGTTGTTGCCACTTTGTTTAAAAGCAAGAAATTCTTAACCTTTACTGATGAATTAACAAAAATGTTGAGCACCGTTAGTGAATAAACCATTATATAAAAGGAATTTAAACTGAATTATATTTTTAAGAAGAAACTGATATACCCAGATACCAAAAGTTATCTACACTTCATTTATATCCAGTAGAAGGTTGTGAGAATTTACAGACATCAAATTACCGAAGCATTACCGCACCAATTTACCGCTGCTCGAAGCAAATGGGTCAGCGGTCGATAAGTCAGAAGTGAGGCGTAAGATGCCTGCACTGATTGTCTTGCGGCTCTTTGATTGATACTAGATGTGAAGAGTTGAAATTCCTTGTTGTTGTTGTTGCCACTTTGTATAAAAGCAAGAAATTCTTAACCTTTAATGATGAATTAACAAAAATGTTGAGCACCGTTAGTGACCTAAACCATTATATTTTTAGAAGAAACTGATATACCTAGATACCAAGAGTTATCTACATTTCATTTATATCCAGTAGAAGGTTGTGAGAATTCACAGACATCAAATTATCGAAGCATTACCGCACCAATTTACCGCTGCTCGAAGCAAATGGGTCAGCGGTCAATTAGTAAGGAGTGAGGCGACAAGATGCCTGCACGGAATGTCTAGCGTCCCTGAGATTGATGCTTGAAGTGAACGACTTGGATGTTCCTGCTGTCAGTGCCACTTAGCTAAAACGGAAGTAATTTTACATGCTGAGATTATTGCACTTATTTGTTTATATTTATCATCATGTTTATCCTGTCATTATCATACTTTTTTTGGATAGATTTCTCATTAGGAGGAGGAGTTAAGAGTCGTCTGACCCACACGGTGTCTCCCATACAAACGTAATACCAAAATCATTTGTAATTCGTGCAATTTTCGATCATGTTGTGGTGTTTTTCGGGTTCATATAGTAATAATCTATGCTGCTGGCCATATTTGGTTCCAAAATACTTTTGTTAAACGAAAATGTAAACGAATTTAGTTTTGCTTATTTGTATGTCAAAGAGGACATGTTTTCTACTTATTTGTTTTGTAATAAAAACAACACTATCTCACGCCGCATTAGTTCAGGAGTACAGTTTTTACTGTCCAGCTAAAGAAAAACACCAGTTAATAAAGAAAGTTACAAGTTTTCATTCATAATTTTTGGTATTATGGAACTCGACCAAAGTTATAAAAATGTTGATCAAAACTGATTATTATTTCGTTTTAAAGAAGTATTTCCGAACCAAATATGGCCAAGAGCATAGATTATTAGTATATGAATCCGAATAACACCACAACATGATCCAAATATGCACGATTTACTAATGATTTGTTATTTTTAATGAATGGAGACATTGTAGTTCACAGGCCCCTATGCTTAAAACTTTATTTTAAGTGTCTTTGAAGTCAATATGGTACTTACTTAATTTAATAAAGTAGATACCTCTCCTACCAGCAGTTTGGGAGATACAGAGATTGAATTTATACGGCATTACTGCACCAATTTACTGGCGCTCGAAGCAAATGGGTCATCATGTCAATTAGCGAAGAGAGCAATGCGACAAGATACAGTCATATTGTACTTTATGTCTGGACTCCACAGATTTTACTGGACTCTTAGAGATTAAATAGTAGAAATTTTGAATTTTTGGTTTTAAGGCAATATAAATTGGTCTATATGAAGCTATCCTCTAGGAACAAATTATAACCTACTAGCAGTGCCCGCGGACTCCGTTCCGCGTTAGAAATATTTTTGTCCCTGCCCGTTTGTACCGCGTAATACCCACAGCCCACAGCGCTGGACGCGAGGCATTCGGAAAGAAACTGCCTAAGCCATCGCCACGCAACGGACGGGGCGGCGGGGCGCAACCACGCCTTTTTATTTTGCTAATATCTCTGAAGATATTTGTTTAAACTGTATAGAAAAATGGTCACAAATATTTTACATTAAATTTCCATTCTAAAAAACATATTTATAAAGATATAAATTAATACCATATGGGCTAAATAAGCTTCACAAAAATTAATTATTTTGAATCCACAATTTTAATAGTAAAAGCAGTTATTGTGAGTTACCCGTAGGATAAAGGCATATGCTATCATGGACTTTTTTACAGATTTTGATACTTTCTTTAATATTGTAGAACATTTTTTGTTCTATCACATTTGTATGGAGTTATCGCCATACAAATGTGACAAATATCATAAGGACCATTTACAAGCGCCTGTATATTGGGCCTATGTGAAATAAAGATATTTTGAGTTTTTTTTGAGTTTTTTTATCCTCAATAGTTTCCGCAGCGCACGCGATGAAAGCATTTTTTTTACGACTTGGATTACATTATTCAAGTTTAAGTAAAGATGCGTTATTAATTTTAGAAATTATTATAGCCTATGACACTCCACATTCAATAACGTAGTTTTCTATTGGTGAAAGAATTTTGAAAATTGGTTCAGTAGATCCAGAGATTACCCCTTACAACGTCACAAACTCACAAACGCACAAACTCACAAACATCGTTACGTAACCTCTCTATTTACTAGGGTCTAAGGTCCGTGTGAATTTTAGTTTTTACAAATCCTGCTAAAATCGGGTAATATTCCACATGTTTTCACTCCCGTTCCCGCTGCTATTTCCAACCGTTATACTTACTTTAAAATTTGCTATAATAACAATCTACCTACATCTACAGCTGTACAATTAGATTGCTATAGCAAAATTAGGATTTTTGAAATTTATTTTTGAATTAGGATTTTTCCAGGATAAATCTCCTTAATTTTTGTTAATTCAGGATATAATATGAGCTATATTGCAACAGCCAAATCATTTCAGTAGTTATTGTGTGATCGAAGTATAAACTTTCACCTTTATATTATTAAAAAGGGATGGATGTAAGATATAGGTTACTTATATCTCATATTCCCTAGACAGTGAAAATAGTTAGCGATCAAATCACCGGAGCATCTCCGTGCCAAGCTAGCGCCGCTCGAAGCAAGTGGGTCACTGCGTCAATTAGCAAGGAGTGCAGCGACAAGATGCCAGCACTTTACGCCTTGTCTTGAGATTTGTACGTGAACATGCAGAGATACTTGGAATTGCAGATACCTAGTAATACCCTACATGTACGATATGTTACTGTATAATGTCAGATGTCATTTGTAGTTTCAGTCAATAGGTAAATCTAGTTATTTTTATAAGTAGTATAACTAGCAAACCCGGCGAACTCCGTTTCGCCACCAGATGGCTTCGTTTTATGTAACATTTTTTATTTTTATTTTTTTAATTTTTCCTGAATTTTCTTTGCTATAAACCTCACGGAGCCCAAGACCTTTCCAACGAATGCAAAACCGTGGAAATCGGTTCGTGCGTTCTGGAGTTATAGCGTCAGGAAGGAAAACCCGACTTATTTTTATATAGTAGAAGAAAAGAATTATCAGACGAGCCAGACGGTCACCAGCCTGATGTTAAGTGATACGCTTGCCCATATCCATGTCAGCTGATGAAGTGCATCCATAGTGCAGTGTATTGCAATATATCATACTACACACTGCAATGCGCTCATCATCCTGAGACATCACTAGGGCTAGTACAGGTCTTTTTACAAATTTCGAGTCGACTCGCATCGTACAAGCGAATCGAATTCCCCCATACATTTACAGCCAGCGCCATCTATTGATAGCCGAATGTCAGCGACTGTCCAGTGTCCATAGATGGCACTAGATGTAAATGTATGGAAGAATTCGATTCGTTTTCCTCCTCTAGTAACCCCTCTGTAGTTAGGTCTCATTTTCCACAGTATTGACGTTGGCGTACATTGCCATTCAAACAGACACAGTAATACATTTCTATTTCACGGTAGAATTAACAGAACCCGCGATGGTGCCTACCCGGACGAACTCCGCAAGAAAAGCACTTACACCAGTAGAAATAGTAGAAGTTCTGATTCATATTGGGTGCACTAATATGTTTTAAATGTCTATTATGATGTGTGCTTATATTTTTCAGACTAAATGCATTGTGTGCCATCTTATATTCTGCTGCAAACACTGCCGCTGGAAGCACGAACAAGCTGCTCACGAGTTGCCATACGATTGCCCTATCTGTCGTGGAAACAGATTCCTCTGCAAGCCCGAAGAGTTGAACAAACCATTCCTACAACACCTCGCAACAGAACACTTGCCTTTACAGTGTAGAAAGTGCGGGAAGACATTTTCAAAAATGGAAGATCTATCTGATATCGACAAATGCTCAACAATATCTGAACTGATCGATTCAAACATTGGAGATAACAAAAAAGATGAGAACGTCGATAGCAAATTCGATTCACTTTACGAAAAAGTTAACAGTGACCTTGATAATTTTGAAGCTATCGTATCCATTAATAATTCAACTAAAACGGCTGTTATAACACCATTGCTTAGAAAGAAACGTCTGGTTGAGTACGAGTCCAGTGACACTGAATGGGAGGAAAGCCCCAAAACTAACGTTGTAGATACACCGCATCCTAAAATGAATGGCAAAACTGCAACTAAGCGTGCTGCTACTCCGCATGTTAAAAAATTCCTAGTAAGGCAAAAATGTGTTGAAATTGAAGATGATGTTGTGGATGAAAAAAATGTGGATCATTCAGCTGCGAATAGCAAAACGCCTTTGCGGAGTTGTAACGTTGAAAGTAAGTAATTCTAATACTTTTTAAGATAGTAATAGATGATATTTTGCTCAAAATGTAGACTTTTTCTTACTTGTTTATCGTGTGAAAAGTAAGTCTTTTCCGCACTAGCACTTATTATTATTCGTTTACCTCCTGCATATAACATCTAATTAATGCATGAAGGTGTTTTTTAGTCAAAAGGTTTAAAAAAAATGTATGTGAAATTCCTATTTTATAGAGTTTTACACTCAAAAATCAATTTATTTTAATCATTTCCTATCGCAAATTAATTTTATATATTTTTTTGAATGTATTATTTATCTTGGTTTATCGTCAACTCCTCTTGTCTCTCATAATTGTTAACTCGAGCCTTCAGCTTGGTCCTACAAAACGAGCCTCATGTAGAAATGGCATACTAAGGAAAAATAATGAAAAGTACTATTAAAAGTTGTGATATTATCATCCTCGACTAAATTAAGTTCCTAATACAGTTGCGTCATCATCATCAATTTTACATTAGCGAATCACAATTCCCTTCACAAGCTACGATTCCCATCTTTAATTTTCATCTGAGTAAAGTGCGAAAGAAATCTTTTTATTAAATTTTTAAATGCATTCTCGATGGTGGCTGTTCACCTTCCTCGATCTACAGAGTGCCTCTTAAATGAAACTTTTTACAACAATCTCGCGAAGGATGAAATAAGTTACATTTTTAATGTCCATTAATATGGAAATCTCGAACTTTTAATGGCCTTTTCTAAAACATTCTTAAAGACCAATTATTTCTGGAGTAGGTAAACTTAGAGGCCAGAGCTCACTTGTCAAAGATCTTGACGTTTTCGTTCCTTAAGGCACTTTTAACAACGATCTACTTGAATTATTACTTTTATATTATTTTACACGTATAATGTTCCCCTCTCGTATAAGATCACTTATAGGTTCACAATTATAACTCCCCAATATGATACGACGCACCTGAAATATACTAACTTGGAAGGGGTAAGTTACCCCAACAGTTTCTATACAGCATCGCACCGGAACGCTTTAATCGTTTGGTGGTGCATCTTTGCTGGTTGGGTGGTAAGGCTAGCCAGACATGAACCAATTTAGAATTTTCTTAAGTGCGGGATTCGAACCCGCGACCTTTCACTAGAATCCGGGCTCGCGCTACTGCGCCAGTAGGAGTATCTGCATCCTTATAATTCATGTGATACCGAAAACAATTTTATCTACGCTCATTGTGTTGGATATACAAACTTTTTGTATATGGCTAAATTTGAATTTAAAAAGATAGTTTGTTTGGAATACGTTTTTATTTTTGACTGTGACATATTATTTTGAGATCCTAAAATAGCGACAATAAACTGGTATTTTCTCCACTTAAAATCTGATGTTTATCTTCACCAACCACGTTCTGCTACATTGGTTATGGTGCCCAGATACGATACGAGAGAAGTAATCGTATGTAGAAGATAAAATTTGATTTTAAAGTCGATAAGAGACGGAGTAGCTGATCGAGTATCGAGGTGCGATGACGAGCAACATGATGCGAATCGAGCCCTTGAATAAGGACAACTACGATAGCTGGAAAATACAGGTACAAGCTATTTTAACTAAAAATGATGGTTGGAAGTACGTAAATGGTAAAGTACTGAAACCAACTGAAGTTATAGAGGCTGAAAAATGGGAAGTAGAGGACGAAAAAGCTAAAGCAGACATTATTTTATCGATGAGTGGAAGCGAACTAAGACATATTAGGAGCTGTAATACCTCGAGAGAAGTATGGCTGAAGCTGAAGTCAATTTATGCTTCGAAAGGGCCTGCTAAGAAAGCGACACTTTTAAAACGGTTGATATTGCACAAGATGGCGGAAACAGGAAATGTTCACGAACATTTGAATACCTTTTTCGATGCTGTTGATAAGCTAGGAGATATGGGTATACAGATCAACGAGGTTTTGCTGTCTATAATGTTGTTGTACAGTTTACCCGGAAATTTCGAAAGCTTTAGATGTGCTATTGAGTCAAGAGACGAGTTGCCGAAACCAGAGGCATTAAAAATTAAAATATTGGAAGAGTACGAGTCGAGAGAAGTGAATAAAATTCAGTATGAAGGCGTTATGTATACAAACGTAAATAAAAACTTCAAGAAAGGAAAGAGAGGCGCTAAAAAGAGTACTAAGGCTGAAGAAACGGAAAAGAATGAAGGTTTTAAGTATAAATGCTTTAAATGTCACGAACCTGGACACAAAGCATCTGATTGTAAAAGAAAAGTAGGTGGAAATGCCCTGAAGGCTGAAGAGACACATTGTGTAGATCAAACTCTAACTACTTTTAATGTTTCAGATCTAGAAGTTTCTAATGCTGTTAATGTTCAAAAGTACGAATGGATTTTGGACAGTGGGTGCACGTCTCACCTTTGTAATGATGCAAGTAAGTTCGGGGGCACTTTAGCAATGACTAGCGGAGAAATAACTTTAGCTACGCATGTAAGTACTGTTATAAAAGGTAAGGGTACTGTAAGGTTATCGGCATGTAACGATCACTCTGAGACCTCATTTGAATTACGTGATACGCTGTATGTCCCGGATTTAAGGACGAATTTGATTTCAGTAGCCAAATTAACCAACGATGGTTATGATGTTACATTTAGACACGATGTAGCTCATGTTTTTGGCAGGAAAGGTGAAATCGAATTGATAGCATATCGTAGGGGTAATTTATATTGTGTAAATAGGTCTGAGTATTGTAATTTAAGTGATTCAAATGCTGATGTACGTTGTTGGCACGAGAGATTAGGACATTTGAAAGGTAGAGATGTTGCCAAGTTTTTAGGTAATTTAGGTGCTAAATTTGACGTTGCCGAAGTACGAAACTTACGTGATTGCGATATTTGTGCTAAAGGAAAGATGACCGCGTTACTTTTTTCTAAATCCGATGGGCCTTGCGCTAAGGATTTCATTGAAATTGAATTCTCGAGGCAAAATGTTCCAATAACTGAAGAACATAGGGGCGAGAATGAGACAGACCGAGTAGAGACTGATGAAGAAATATGGAGTGAATGTCAAGCATATCCTGGAGATGATCAAGATGATTCTTCGTCAAGACCTGCAGAACTTGAACAAGCGTCTGAAGAAATAAATCATGATAACCAACAAAGGTTGATGAAGAGAGCTCCTGGTAGACCTAGGATTTTACGCACAGGTAGTGTAGGCCGTCCGAAGAAAATTTATCAAATGACTGAAGTTACACAACCGATCAATTCTGCTGATGAAAATGAAATTGAAGATTTTGTAGGTTCAGCTGAAATTACTTTGAAAAATGCTTTAAAGAGTAGTGATAGACCTGAATGGGAGGAAGCCATTTTATCTGAAATCAGAAGCCTAGTTCAGAAAGGTACATGGGAGATAGTCAAAAGACCACAAAATAGGAATGTCGTTGGCTGCCGTTATGTTTTGACGACGAAGCAGAATGTTGACAAGTCTTGGAAGAAGAAGGCGAGGCTTGTAGCTCAAGGTTTTAGCCAGCGGTATGGAGTCGACTACGAGAAAACCTTTGCACCTGTTGCTAGACTGGATACTGTTAGATTGTTGATGGCTCTCGCAGTGGAATTAAATTTGGAGATACACCAATTGGACATTAATACTGCTTATTTAAATGGATCCCTGGACGAGGAGATATACATGGAGATACCAGAACTTTTGAGAGAAAGTTTAGTTAAGCTTATGAATCGAGAGGGAGAAGATCCAATGGTCAAAGAGCACGCGCAGAGCATGCTTGTAAAATTGGATAGCGGTTGCGATTCATGCTTATTGCGAAAATCATTATATGGTTTGAAGCAAGCTGGACGTCAATGGAATCTCAAACTTAACAAGAAGTTAACTGATATGGGGATGAAGCAGAGTCTGAATGAGCCGTGTTTATATTTTAAACAAAATGGGAATATTTATTTATTCGTATTAGTCTATGTCGACGATATTTTGGTCGCAAGTCAAGAAAGAGGTTTAATTACGAAGTTTAAGAATGAGTTGTCGAAAGAGTTCGATTTGAAAGACTATGGTTTAGCAAAATATATGTTAGGCATAGATATTCGAAGAAATGACAATGTCATTGTTTTGTCACAACAAAATTACATCGAAAGTTTACTAAAGCGTTTTTGCATGGAAAATTGCAATAAATGTGCAACTCCTATGGAGATAAATTCCAAACGGAAAGAAGAAGAGAAATGCAGTGATGAGAGCAGTGAGGCATGGCCTTATCGAGAGCTAATAGGTTGTTTGAATTATTTAGCGAATGCAACCAGACCCGATATCGCTAATGCGGTAAGTAAACTTAGCCAGAAAGTGAAAAATCCTGAAAAATCCGATTGGAAATCAGCGAAACGTGTTTTACGTTATCTGAAGGGAACAAGCCAATACAGTCTCGTGTACAAGAGAACTGGTGAATGTGTGCAGGGTTATTCAGATGCTGATTGGGGGAATTGTTTATTAGACAGACGATCTTATTCTGGTTATGCATTTATTTTAGGTGGTGGCTGTATATCGTGGCAGTCTCGAAAGCAGCGTAGCGTAGCTACTTCAATGTGCGAGGCAGAGTATGTTAGCCTGTCGGAGAGTATGAAGGAGGCTGTATATCTTAATAGCTTATTGAAGGAATTTGGTATCATGAGGTACGCTCGAGTGATTGTTCATGTCGATAACCAAGGGGCTATATTTTTAGCTCAGGACCCAGTGTTTCATGCACGTAGCAAACACATTGATATTAGGTATCATTACGTGAGGGAGGTTTTGAGGGACAAGAACGACATTGAGTTGAGACATGTACCCACTGCATCCATGTTAGCTGATGTGCTTACTAAGCCGTTATCTAGTGTTAAACACAATAAGTGTTTAGATGGTTTAGGTGTTAAGGCCAGCTGAGTTTTCTTTTGGATATCTTTAAATTTAAATTTATAGGGGCGTGTTGGATATACAAACTTTTTGTATATGGCTAAATTTGAATTTAAAAAGATAGTTTGTTTGGAATACGTTTTTATTTTTGACTGTGACATATTATTTTGAGATCCTAAAATAGCGACAATAAACTGGTATTTTCTCCACTTAAAATCTGATGTTTATCTTCACCAACCACGTTCTGCTACACATTGCTTAAAGTTCGAATTATGAAATCAAAATGTGTCACACATTGATATTAAAAAGTTATTCATTATAACATCGCTGTACTATGGAAATATCTCAAGATAATTGAATAATTTCCATTACGATACTCGGCTCTGGGTTCCTGTATTTTTATGTGTTGTCATCACAGACCGAGGAATAACTTTTTTTTCTCTGCGGTCGTCATAGCCAAAAGAGAGTGTAGAGCCTTCTCAATTTTGTTTTTTTTATATATGGAATCCACAAACAACATTTAGTTGGTAGTCATGGGATGGGCCATTCGACCATAGACAACAATTAATTCACGGAAACAATAATTTTTCCCTGCCTTGTATGACTGATTAAAAAGTGTGTTCATACAGAATATTGAAAAAAATTATGTATAATTTTTGATTATTTAACTATCCACTAAAAATATACTTTATCTGACTTGTATAAATATTTTTCTACTCTTTTTTGTTTCATGACTTTAACAGACTTATACGCAGTTTACAACTGAATTTTGGCGCCATACCTAACTTTTAACATTTCAATGTGTTATTTTTGTTACTTAGTCAAAACTTAGCGCGGAAAAATGTCTAGCAGTGAAACCTACTAAAGAAAATTTAATTCCACCTGACATTTTAGTTGACCCACAATCTTCTACCAACAAAGTGAAGGATTTACGACAAACGTTAGCAAGATTTTATGGTTTGGATTTATGATAATTTGAGCGTAGATAAATTAGTGTATGAAACTCTACATAATTAGGTATTAAAACACTCGTGTGATACTATTAAAAAACTCGCCTGCGGCTCGTTTTTTAAACTCACACTCATGTTTTAATACCCCCCATTATGCATCCGTTTCATAAACTACTATTGCATGATTTATGTGATGTTTTTACTGTTTTTTATTAAGTTCCAGAACAAGAACAGGAAATGACGACGCCGACTTCCCAGCTGCCGCACGTTCTGAAGCTGGCTGAAGTGGTGACCACCAGCACTCCCACCCACCCGGGGACGTGGTCTCTATTCTCGGACGCCGGCAACGATTCCCCGCTATCAGAAATAGAACAGACTGGTAGTATTGAGAAAGAGGTTGAGGTGAGTATGTTCTTTGCATCAGTAATTTTTTGTGGACAATGAGTACCACGGGTTTCTTTTCAAAACTGAAAAAAAAAATTACACTCTACGACTCACTAGAATGCGGTCTCATCTGTAGGGTAGTAGTAAAGTTTTTGTACAAATTTTGAGTCGACTCAGCTGACCGCTGACCGTCGCTGAGATGCAGCATGAGGCCCGGTTTCCACTGGTGCGGAGCGGAGCAGAGCTGTGTTTGAGTAACCAATCAGATTTAGTCTCTCCCCTCCGTTTGGGAGATGTCAAAACGTGACGCAATCTGATTGGTTACTCAAACATAGCTCCGATCCACTCCGCACCGGTAGAAACCGGGCCTGGAACTGGCTATAAATGTATGGAGGAATTCGGTTCGTTTGTGCGAAGCGAGTCGACTCGAAATTTGTAAAATAACCTGTACTAGCCCTACTGATGGTAAGTAAGATAAGGCTGAAAAAAATTATCGTACTGACTTGGAATATGTAAGTCGCAATGCTTCGGATTTGACTAGGAGGTCGCTGATTCAATTCCCGTCACGGGTCACTTAAGAACTTTATAATTTCTAAATTAGCTCTGGTCTGATCTGGTGGGAGGTTTTGGCATGGCTAGTTACTACTACCCTAACAGCAAAAAAGTCGCACCGCCAAGCGATTTAGCGTTCTAATGCGATATTGTGTAGAAACCGTAAGGAGTTGTTAATTGTTCAATCAGTCTAAGATAGTACGATAGATGTTATCGTTCGTTCAGCTGCATCATCACTTACCATCAGGTGAGATCAAAGTCAATTACTAACTAACAATGTTTAAAATATCTAATGGCTTCTACGCAGCATCGCCCTGAAACGCTAAATCTTGGCCTTGCGTCTTGCTTCCTTAAGCCAATTTAGAAATCATAAAATTACAAAATGTAAATTTAGTGGCGGGAATCGAACCCACAAGCTCCCACTTGAAACCCAGCGTCATAAGCTTACCATACTTGCCAAGTTCAGGATAGCGAGATTCACATACACATATTCTCTTTATAGGACTGCGTACATACAGTTTTCTCCGTAATGTAGTTTTTCTTCTATGCTAAGTATATTTATGATATTACTGCTACAGCGTTTAATATCAACAGCGGTTAAAAACTAACTATAATTCCATGACTATAAAAGACCCCTGTCTGTTCTCTTTAAAGTGAACTATAAGCTGCCAAAGTTCATTAAAGTTAGAAATAAAAAAAAAAAATAGCTCACCCAGGAATTCATTTATAATGTGAAACTTAAATTATGAAACAAATTCTTGAGCGGAAAATTGCGAGGGAATATAAAGAGGTATTTTTCATCTCTAAATATAAGCTCTCGCCTTTATAGTGTGGCCATAAAGTGCATTGACATAGTAACAAAATATGAAAGCGTTATCCGAGCGTATTACGAGCAAGACATTTTTATCTAATAATAATTTTACAGTGAGTTTCTCTTTTACAACGAGTTATAAACTGAAAGTGGTGAAGTTAAACCGACTTCAACACGCTTAACAGTTCATGTCTTGAAAGTTCTAATACAGTTTTCTAAGGAGAACGTGAACTAGCGGTTTTGGCTCCAACCGCGCGATTTTCGTGTTTTCAAAAATCCCGTAAAAATCATAGATTTTTTCTGGTTAAAAAACACCCTGTACGTAAGTCCAGGGTAAAATTAATTTCTGTTCCAAATTTCAGGTAAATTGATTCAATAGTTGCGGCGTGAAAGAGTCACAAACATACTCACTTACTAGTACATACAAACTTTCGTCTGAATAAAAAATTACATAAAGTTATGATATTATTTCTTTAGGAATTTTCCATTTCGTAAAAATAGGTGCCCGTATATAATTTTTAGGTTTCTATTTAGGTACATAATTATCTTTATTTTGTTTTTTTTTTTTAATTAACGCTTCTTATTTATTTTTCAAGCCTTCAAGATCCGAGGAAATCCAACCGAAATTGAAAAGCATAATCAGCCGGGTCAAGCTTTCTCAGGACAGTTCAGAAAAACATGTCACTTTCCAAGACAGCGAGAATGTAACCGAATCATCTGTGAAGTCCAAGAAAGTGAAGTTCGCTGATGACACCATATTTAAGGCCGAGCCTAAAATAACACGAGGTACCTATTTTAAATATCACCATCGAGCAAAACTTTAACGATGTTGAACGATACGCCATTTACAATAGGTGCGTCCAGATTACAATGTCATGCGACAAAAGTATCACAATATGCTGTGTATAGTAAGCGCAATATCTCGCTGCCCGTGGAGCAGTAAAATGGGGAAGTAGGATGGCGAGTGCTGCTTGGCAGGTCTGCTGCGACAGAGAGTGCAATTGGGCGGTCTATACCCTACTTTATTGCACTAATATTATAAAAAACATAGAATATCAGCATAACGTTTTCTGCTAGGTAAAGGGGAGTGGGGACAGCCAATTATGATATATCTGATACGTACTTACGGCAAAGAAGTATGCCCCAAAATGGGCTATATTTGCGTCACTCTGCGTCTGAAGCACGTATGCATGAAGAATCTTCTTTAAAATTTTAATATCGCATATACCTATTTATGTTAGTGAAATGTGAAAAGGGGTTCAAAAGTATTACAAAAAAAGTAATTAAACGTTTCGAAACATGTGGAACCGTCATGCCACTTATAAAACTTAGAAAATTAACCACTTAGAAAATCAGATTATTACAATTTCCATGTTAATATCTTCCTATTATTTTTTTACATAATATTGAAAATGTTTTACCGATGATTTGATTAAGACGCAAGGTATAGCCCAATTTTCATACAAGAATTGGCATTCTCCTTTGTTTTATTTTGCTTTAGTACGTATTATTTGAATTTTAATTACCCCTAGAGGCCATGCGCTTAATGGCGCTATCGGAAAAAAAATGGCCAAACGCAATGTTATATTATTTTTTGCTTGATTATTTTATTTTTTGTTTGATTTCCTAGTATTCTCCAAACCGAGACGCATGCTGACACCCGGCAGACAGCGCCCCAGGTTCTCCCACAACCCTCGTTTTCAAGCGCTCATCAACCGCTTCGAAAGCCAACGCTTGCAGATCACGCAGACCCCTGTCAACAAGAAGGATGAAAACTCCTTAGAGAGTACCCCACCAGCTGGCAACAACGACCACAACATGCCAGCCAGAGCGATCAGCTTTAAAGACGACAGTCCTAACGTGGAATCGGGGAGCCAATCAAAGGAGAATGAATTATTCAAAAGTTGCGGGGAATCCCCCACACACGTCAACACGGCAATAAACTCGCTAACCGCAAACATTGCTGGGACCCTCCAAACTTGTCTCACCTCTGTTCTACGGTCCACTGATGATGAAACCGAGATACAGTTTAAGTTCGTGATCTCCAAGAAGAAGGTTAGCGTCAAGAGGATCACGGATGGGGATCATGTTGAGAGGTACACGGAAGCACAGACGGAGCATGCCCATAATCAGAATAAGGAAAATATTTGGTCGACTGTTGCGAAGGCTGTTAAAAATGTGTTCTGGGGCAGCCAAGGCACTCATCACACAAACCCAGGTTTGTTTTTATGAGTTCACTCCTGAATAATTCTATTAAAGAGTATCCGTTTACAAACGCTTTCACTATTACACTAATTTACTAGCTGGCAAAATTTATTTCTCACTTAATATACGCGTAGTTTACTTCCTATTCTCGGACCTACTGATTATTCACAAAAAAAAAATAAAAAATCGGTCCAGCTCTTTCGGAGAAGTTTTGTTAGGAACACTCTGACACTTGGATTTCATATTATGTTAGACTAGTTTACGCGGCAAACGTTAAGTTTTAAATCGTGCTTAACATAGTATCCAATTCGAATGGACTGCAAATCTAAGAATTCATCAGTTGTAATCGATTTAGTATTTACCCACTCTATTCTAACTCTGCTAGAAATCGCACCCAACTTGTATAGATTTCAAAGCGTTGACTGAAGCAAATTTTGAATTTCCGAATTCGACGCTAGTAAATAACCTAGTATCTGTATCTAATATCTAGACTAAATCTAGATGTTTTGCAACGTCGACACCTGCCCGGAATTGCATTAGAATCTCGACCTGATATACGATAAACAGAGGTTTCAGAATATTTCAGTAAGGAATTTACCCGTTGGCGGTAATCGGCCATTTTCTTTATCGGTTCAATATTTTGCTGTTTAGAGATATTAAATAAAAAGAGTACCTAAGTAAATTAACTAGTTTGATGAAGCAGTTTTTAGCCGCGGCTCCGCTTGTGTTTCGATTTTTCACAAACGCCCGGGAGAGATATTTTGACAGATTACAAAAAGTAGGTACCTACTGGTTTATGCGTGAGAGGTCGTGGTTTCGATTTCCACAACAGAAAAATGGAAAATAATAATAATTTGTATCCTATAAATTGACATCTACTCTAGACAGGGCGAACCGCGCGAAAATAATGTCGCCAGTTTATCGGTGTCATTAGTACCGATAGTATAAAGCCACGCGGTAGTTCGCTCAGCGGCCACCTATAGTATTTTGACAGTTGGCGCTACTGTTTGCTCGTATGAAAAAGGTTCACGTAAATAGTTCGGATGCCCATATCTTGAGGTTAGTAATCAGTGATCCTATAACAAGTTCTGGTTTTTCCAAGGAACTGTGGATTTTTTCTATGTATATGTTTATCCAGAGCACAATCTATCTCTATTCCAAATTATAACCAAATCGGCTAATCGGCTTTCTAGCGGTTATGTTCGTAAAATTATTATGATAATTTGATTTATTTCATACTAGCTGTTGCCCGCGGCTCCGCCCGCGTGAATTACGATTTTTTTACATAATATACTTTCCTACTGGAATTCCTTGATTTTTCGCGGGATTCTGGTGTGATGTTGTACAGAAACCTGTCATTACTTTGCACGGGTTATCTTGTGGTGATTTTGAAAACTCCTTTTTCTTAATAATAATATAAAGTTTCATTAATACGTAGTTGAAAGATCAAAAGGACGATTTTAACTGTCGATATTTCGACCCAATGGCACTTGTACCAATGTATCGAAATATCGACAGTTAAAATCGTCCTTTTCATTGTGATTTTTATTCTGAAACCACGAAATATGTCAAAAATTATTAAACCATGTGAAAAGTTGTACTGGTGGTAGAACTCTTCTTTCAGAGTTCGGCCGGGTAGGTACCACTGGGATAAATTACTCTACTAAAAATATTCCCCAGCCCAACATAATATAAGAGTCTTTTAAAAATCTTTGCTTCATCTCAATACAATCCAAAACATCAGAATGGACAATGGCTATATATTTCTTTACGTATAAAAAGACCTTAGATGACAGTCAGTCGGTTAGGATCGATAAGACCTAAGAGTTAAAAATATTTGTGAACCATTATCTTACCCTTTCCATATTGCGGATGATAGAGTTTAAATCTGTTCATACAGTGCCATCTTAATATAAAGTCAGGAAACAGTAAATAACATGACAGTTAATTTTTATTTAAAAAAATTCGGTAGTACCTATCTCAGAGTTTTACATTCAAGTTCCACATAAATTGTAGAGATGGCGCTATACGGTATAACGTAGCGATAACGCCAGTTACATGATTTTTGTTCACCCTAAAAGTGAAAATTTTTAAACCATACAAAATCTCCTGCTAAGCCTATTTATTTACGGTTGTAAGGGTACTCCAGTCTTACTTGAGCCCTACGTCCTAGCCCTAGGTTCTTTGTGCATTCCGAGTTTCAAGTCACCTACCTACGTGAACTTGAAGGTTCTGATGTCTGTAATTTCTGAACTACAAAAGTGATGATGATAAGATTTGTATGGAATAATCTTTAAAGAACCTCCTTTCTAACAAAAAAAGAATGAATGGAATCGGACAACGCGTTAATGAATTATAACTAAAAAACGTTTGGACTTTGATGCCGTCTTCCAGGGAAACCATGATGAATTTCGGGACAAAAAGTATCCTATGTCCTACCTCGGGGTATGAACTATAATCATGTCAAGTTTCATTTAAATCCATCCAGCGGATTAGCCGTGATGCCCGGTCGTGAAACAGACAGACAGACAGACAGACAGACAGACAGACAGACAGACAGACAGACAGACAGACAGACAGGCAGACAGACAGACAGACAGACAGACAGACAGACAGACAAAAATTAAACAAATTACAGTTTTGGCTTCAGTATCGACTAAATAGTGTCCTCCAACAAAAATTTTCAAAATATCTTCAAAGTACAGAATTCGACCCTTTACAGTTTTATTATAAGTATAGATAGGCTTATTTAGAGCACATAAGACTAGTCACAAAACTTTTACAGTTATTAATTAATAATTATAAATTTTAACGACGTAAAACTGAGTTTACGAGGGTTCTGACGCACCATGATTCTATTTTAATTAAAGCCTTTTTCAGTTTTGGTTACTCTTATAATGATTAAGAAACTATATCTAAGCTGAATCCTATTCGTAATGGCCAGTGTATATAACAGTTAAACTGTTTTAATAATATATTGTTAAGTTGTGAAAACGAATGAATTGTTGAATGAATTTCGAACAGAATGTTCGTCATAATTCATTATTATTTAACGTGAATATAATACATCTCTATTCTTCATTTTACCTTCAAATGAAAGTCAAAAAGGCAAGGTGAAAACAATATGCCTGCTGGAGATGGGAAAATGTGATATTGCCTGTAGGTACAAGAATCTTGGTTGAGCCTCCACCTTGAATTTTTATCTTTTTCGCCGAGAAACCACGATTACCAGACAACATTAATTAATTTACATAAATTATCTATTCAAATATTGAATGGAAGCAGGCGTTATTTTGCGGAAATCCATAATTAGCAGGACTGATTAATTTGTTTTGCTATTATCCGCTACTTGAAAGGATTCTGTATGGTGCAATATGCAGGAACACCATCCACATGAAACACCACACACAATTTTCTATCACTTTCTTCGACGCACGTTTCGTCCCGACACCGGGACATCCTCAGGAGATGTTGACTTCACAATGCGAAATCGTAGAGTACGAGTACGAGTAGTAATCTACGATTTCGCATTGTGAAGTCAACATCTCCTGAGGATGTCCCGGTGTCGGGACGAAACGTGCGTCGAAGAAAGTGATAGAAAATTGTGTGTGGTGTTTCATGTGGATGGTGTTCCTGCATATTGCACCATACAGAATCCTTTCAAGTAGCGGATAATAGCAAAACAAATTAATCAGTCCTGCTATCTATTAAAAGTTGTGATTAAAGTCATACATGTGACAGTTTGTGAGTTAGTACGTTTGTTAGTCAATCACGACACAACTATTGATTTTGTTGAAATACGAAAGCAGATAGTTTTATAACCTGTATAAACGTATTATAGGTTACTTCTTGTCCCGGAAAAATCCACAGTTCCCACGGGATTTTGAAAAACCGTAATATACAGTAGCAATTTACAGATACAGCTATAGGATATAAGTAGATTGCTAAGATGGTAGATGAGTAAGAGTGTGTGAACGTGAACGGAAAATCCACTATATTATGATACCTTGTGATGTGTGAAAAACCAAAGTTCACGTTCACGTATTTAACAAGTTTTTTTAAGATTTTATACGCATAAATATTATAAATGAATAATTGGTTGTACATTTACTCATATATGCAAATTAAGTGCAGAAAGCTACAGTAAATAAATTGCGAAGTTTTATCCAAAATTCACTAATAATTATTATAAATGAAAACTCGTTATTTCAGCTGTGCTGAATTTGCTTGTGTATCACAAGCAAATTCAGCATTTGGATATTACGTGAGTCTGGTGGCCATTAATCTCAGTCTATAAGCCAGATTACACGAATATTAATTTTTGCTTCTGGCGTAAATCCAATAACAGGCCTGTACATTTAATTTATCGTTTTGTTCTTCAGAGGGAAGGTACTCGTAGTAGAACAAAGTCGAGTAATATTGAAATATGGGAATAAATTATTTTCAAATTCGCACCAAAAAACATGAAAAATTGTGGATGTTTCAATTGAATGTCATATATTTTTTGTAAACCAGTCATAAATTATAAAAGGCGGAAGTTTGTACATACCTATGTGTGTTTGTATGTTTATTATTGAAATCTTCTGAAATGATTTTCAGAGATCGAGATAGACCCATAAAATGCTTTTTATATACATGGCTGTATCACGATTTGTGAAAAACTAAAAGACCGGGCGGAGATAAAGGCAACAGTTAGTATCTTTATTCTGAGTGGTTTTGCAAAAAAACTCAAAATATCTTTATTTGAATTAAATTAATTTAAGGTATTTCGTACCCAGTAGGTAGCCCGAGAAATTCAAATTTTATATACATCGTAGGCTTATGACAATGACTTTTGTGAGCATATTGTTTATGCATCTAGGTACTTACATGTTTTTCATAAAAACTGCTCAAAAATTTCCAATCACCTCATATAGGTTCCCGAAAATTCTAAATCTGGATAACTGCATCCAGATTTGGAGCTATCGAGAACCAATATGAAGTAAGTGAGTATTATTGACCAAAGCTTTTATGAAAAACGTGTAGATGCCATAAATGTTATGCTCGCAAAACTCATTGTCGTAAGGCTATGAATATGATGTATTAATTAGCCTTATATTTGCAAAAAACTAAATAAAATTTGATTTGAAATTTCGCGGGCTATCACGACCCACCCCCCTTAATTAATTAATTTTCAGTCGACTTTGTAATACTTATTTTATATCCAACCATGAGGTAACTAAAGTCAATCTAAGGCCCGGTTTCCACCAAAGCGGAGCGGAGCGGAGCGGAGCGGAGCTGTGTTTGAGTAACCAATCAGATTTCATCACTTCGAAATGTCCTCTCCCCTCGGTTTCGAAAATGTCGAAATGACAGAATTTGATTGGTTACTTCTCTCCGCTCCGCTCCGCTTTGGTGGACACCGGGCCTAACTTCATTTCTATCACGAAGCAAGTCCGCAAGCTCGGTATAACAACTCCAAACAAGCTCGTTCCGACTGAAAAAATAATAATACACGAACATAACTACCTCACGTCTCCAATTCCCCAAAAACTATAACGTCTAAAGTAGTGTATTTAGCTCGATGTGGCATGAAAAACTACGTTAATTTCATTGAGATAAGGTTGATAATGGCTTGACTAGGTTACGCCGTAAATGGCTAGTATAGGAGGGACTGAGGGAAAACTTCTTTGCCCTCTTTAGTCTTTTGACTTCTGTTTGTGGAAACTTTTTAGTTTACGACATTCTTTAATTGATATTCGAACAAGTGTTTTTTAATAATGACTTATGTCATGTGACTTTCAATAAAATTTTCCTTGTGCAAACAACGTTTTTGCTTCCATATCCTAGTTATCTAGTTTATTTCATCAAAAGGTTATGGGCCCAGAGGTTTTTTAATGGCGACTTTCGTGGATAGGGCCGACCTGATAGCGACGATAGTCTTGGCAGGACAAGATCTTACCTCCTTCCCCTTCCGCCAAGGCTTTATAGAAATCCATTTCCATCGGAGTTTTCATCGGTTTGCAATCGCTCATACCATATTCATCCAAGATCTTCGAAATAAGCCTCTCTATCTCAAAAGTTGAAGGATATTGCCACCGGATTTGACGATGATCTTGTAGCTGTTGTGTTACTGAGAGGACTACCTGAAGAGTACAGACCTATGCGTATGGCACTGGAACACTCTGGGATGAAGTTGACTTCAGAGAACGTACGACAAAAGTTACTACAGGAGGATTCACGTCAAGGTTGCAGTACATCGTCTTCAACGGACTCGGCATTGGCAGTGAGTCGGAAACGGAATGGGAACAAAGACAAGAATATGACCAAAGTGAAATGCTATAGATGTGGAAAGCATGGGCATAAGAAGCCGGACTGTCCTGAAGGAAGGAAAGCTGATGATTCGACCTCCAAAACGAGAGACGTCGTGAGCCTGTCTTCATCAAGTGCCGGGGACTCCTTCAATCCGACGGAGTGGTACATCGACAGCGGCGCATCTTCACATATGTCTTTCCAGAAACATTGGTTTAAAGATTTGGTTATGAATGTCAGTATGAGTAACGTGACATGTGCGAATAATGATAAGATGGAATGCGCGGGTAAGGGTGACATCATGGTGAGTATGAAAGGTAGAATGCTTGCCGTGAGGGACGTCATGTATGTACCTGGTTTGCGTGTTAATCTGTTATCAGTTTCACAGTTAGTAGAGAGAGGATGGAAGGTGATTTTTGACAGGGATGGGTGCAAGCTTATTCACCATTTGGTTCCAGGCCATTTCAATGGAAAGCTTCTGGCTATCGCAAGTGAAGTCTCTGGTATCTACAAGCTTGAAGGTTGTCAGGCGGTTGTAGATGGGGCTGCGTTGGCGTCAGTGAAAGCAGGTAATCCTTTGATGTTGTGGCACCGGCGGCTTGGACACGTAAATGAGCGAGATTTACGTAAGCTTCCGGGTGTGGATTTTGGAAAGAGCGTAATGGAGCCTTGTGTCGCTTGTATTAAGGGGAAGGCACATCGTTTACCTTTTCCAGTTGGTGAGGCTGAGAAGGCAATTGAGAGACTGCAACTGGTTCACGCAGATATCTGTGGTCCAATGTCTGAACTGTCGTACGGTGGATCTCGGTACATGCTAGTAATTTTAGATGACTTTACACGTAAAACTTTTGCATTTTTCCTTAAATCGAAAGATCAGGTTTTGGATCATTTTAAAGTTTTTCTAGCATCTGTAGAGGTTGAGACCGGGTTGAAAGTGAAGTGCATACGCACGGACAATGGAACAGAGTTTGTGAACAAGAAGTTTGATGGGGTTCTACGTCAAAAGGGGATTAAACATCAGTTGACTGTTCCCTACACTCCAGAGCAGAACGGCGTAGTGGAGCGAGCAAATCGTACGATCGTGGAGATGGCTCGTACTATGTTGGCGGAGAAGAATCTTAGTTGGAGACTGTGGGCGGATGCGTGTTCTACTGCTGTGTACACCAAGAACAGGCTTCCTCACAGTGGCAACAACGGTAAGATTCCTGAGGAGTTGTGGACAGGGAAGGCTCAGTCATTTGATCATTTCAGAGTTTTTGGATCGAAGGCGTTTGTGCACGTACCAAAGGAAACTCGGAAGAAATGGAGCCCTAAGGCGGTAGAACATATCTTTGTTGGTTACTGTGATGAAACCAAGGGATACCGTTTCATTAATCCTAGTAATCCACGCGTTATAGTTAGAGCAAGGGATGTAGTTTTCTTGGAAGACTCTACAGCAGCGATTTCAGGGAATCCTAGTCAGCTGGTTGGCAGCGGTGACAAGGGTGCTGAAGTTATCTGGGAATTTGCAAGGGTAGAAGGACAGTCAGGTATGTCACCTGGGACTGAAGAAGCTTCTCAAGGGTTGAGTTCTACAGATGAAGCTGAGGTGTATGAAGACGCGGAAGTGGAAGTAGGAGAAACGGGTGATAGCGGAGCAGAAAATGTCGTGGTAGAAATCGTAAGAAGATCGACAGTTAGACTGCTGCTATCGTTGGCTGTTGAAAAGGATTTGTTCATTAGCCACTTCGATGTAAACACCGCCTTTCTAAACGGTAATTTACATGAAAAAGTTTATATGCGACAACTGGAGGGTTGCATAGACAATGACTCGAAGGAAAAAGTTTGCTTACTAGAAAAAGCGCTATACGGCCTCAAACAAGCTTCTCGGTCATGAAATGAAAAAGTGAATGAAGTGTTACTGTCTTTGAACTTCAAGCGCTGTGACTTTGATAGCTGTCTTTACAAAAATAATAATTTTTATATCGCTTTGTACATACGTTGATGATTTTTTATTATTTTACAACGACAGAGCGCAAAAGGAAGTGTTGTTTGACAATCTTCGTAAGCATTTCACGATGAAGGATTTAGGGGAAGCTAGACAAGTTTTGGGGATGCTTTTGTCTAGGACGGATACCGGAATACATTTGAATCAAGAGAGGCTTATTTCGAAGATCTTGGATGAATATGGTATGAGCGATTGCAAACCGATGAAAACTCCGATGGAAATGGATTTCTATAAAGCCTTGGCGGAAGGGGAAGGAGGTAAGATCTTGTCCTGCCAAGACTATCGTCGCTATCAGGCGCTCATAGGGTCGCTGAACTATTTGGCCTGTAACACACGCCCGGATATTGCGGCTGCGGTTAATTTCTTGGCGCAGTATAATTCCTGTTGTGAGGAACGCCATTGGAAAGCAGCTAAGCACATCTTGAGGTATCTTAGGGGTACAAGGGATCTATGTTTGATATTTCCCAAGTCGCCGGTGCAGGACATCACGGGATTCGTAGATGCTGACTGGGGAGGGAACATCAAAGATAGGAAATCTTATTCTGGATTTATTTTTAAATGTGGAAACTCGTTGATTACCAAATGTGTGCGCGATCTGAGTTTGGGTGTGTGTGGTGTGGTGTAATGTGAGGATATCTGATGATGGATGTTGTTTGAGGGGAAGTGTGGAAACTTTTTAGTTTACGACATTCTTTAATTGATATTCGAACAAGTGTTTTTTAATAATGACTTATGTCATGTGACTTTCAATAAAATTTTCCTTGTGCAAACAACGTTTTTGCTTCCATATCCTAGTTATCTAGTTTATTTCATCAAAACTGTTGCAGTGAATTGTGGCAATCAAAGCTTTATGAGTGTATCTGTACGTGATTGTCTTTTATTAGAGATTTTCGCTCAAAGTGTTATTTTTAGGGTTCCGTATCAAAATGGTAAAATTAGAACCCTTATGATGCGAGTTTTTCCGTCCGTTTGTCTGTATCAATCGATTATAATTATTTCAGTACCCAGTAAAAATAACGATCGATATAAAAATTAGAAAGAATTTTATAATTTTGCGAAAACTTAGTCATTTTTTATTTAAATTAAATATACCTATAACTAAATGTTCTGTGAATATTTGCTTTTACCTGCTGCCGTTACTAATATCGATCATAAACAAAGCAAAATAATCACGTTTGTCATAATATGGAAACCCCAAATATTTCTTGTATTTTATTTTTAAGTACTTATTTGTTGTAATAGCGGCAACAGAAAAACATCATCAGCTGTGAAAATTTCATGTACTCGTATCTGTCATGGTTCCAGATATACAGCCTAGTGACAGACGGACGGATGAACATCGAAGTGTTAGTAATAGGGTCCTTTTTTTTAGTCCTTGGGTACGGAACTGTAAAAAGTAAAGTAAAGTAGCTATGTTTCGTCTTAAAGAAGTCCTGCCTACTTACAGAAAAGTTATAAAATACGTATCAAATAAATATCGTCGCTGTGGTATGAGCTCTTGTAGCTTAGTGGCAGAGCACCCTAGCCGCGATATCTGGGGACGCGGGTTCGAATCCAGCCTCAATAATCTCAATACGTATTCAGTAATAATTTATCGTAAAGAAACAATATTTTACCACAAAATTGTCAGCCAAAGCCATCCAACACTTGACCAAGACTTGGCCACCAATACTTGGCCAATGGCTTTGGTCAAATCCCTTTAAGACATAAATCGCGGTTTTAGACAGTTGAATAAAAACGACCATTGTGATTTCAGCAACCCCATACACATCCCAATCCTCAAACGACACCACTTCATCATCAGCTTCGAAGCGGAAGTTCGAGGAGATGTCAGATTCAGAGCTCAGTCCCCTGAACCACAAGCGGCACAAATTCGAGGGCAGGATCCGAGGACGACCACCGCTGCACCGCTCCAAGACCTGCGGCGTGTCCTGCTTGAGGAGTTCCCACTCTGCTGAACAGCACTCTATGCTGAAGGAGCTCTCCATGTACCAGGAGGAACACAACAGCAGCTTGTAACCATTCGTTAAAATTTGTTCAATTGTAATAGCAAAAATTATGTACTAAAATATTTTGCTTTAATCGATACCAGGTAACACGTATTCACGTAACGATTTCACACAGAAATAAAGTAAAAAAAACCCGGCCAAGTGCGAGTCGGACTCGCGCACCGAGGGTTCCATACCATGAAAGAAGTAAAACATTGAAAGAATCACTTTTGTTCATGAATTTACGAGTATAATTTACATGTAGGTACTTTTGTTGGCAAACCGCAAACGTAACTTTGTTTTTGGCGGATTATTGTTATTATCAAAAAAAGTATATTAGTCAGCGAGTTGATTTTATTTTTCCTGTAAAATATACGTTTACTTCTATTGATCATAATTATTTCAGATTTTTCGATTGGTAAACTTCGGAGATAAGGGGGGGGGAAACGGTATTTTTTTCGACAATTTGCCCAATAAATCGAAAACTGTCAGGCTTAAAAATAAATAAAAATTAGTTTTAGAATACACAAGTAACGCCCTTTCATATGATACACCACTCAATATTGTTATCTCATTTTAAAATTTTATCGACCCGTTTTTCCCCCCCTTTTTAAATAATAATAAAAACAATTTTCAAATTTTTACGATTGTTATGACGTCGGGTCACTATTACCTATAACTATTCTAAATTTCAAGTCGATAGCTTGAATAGTTACTGAAATAATCGAGTGTGACAGACGGACGGACGGACGGACGGACGGACGGACGGACGGACGGACGGACGGACGGACAGACGGACTGACAGACGGAGAAAGTCTCACTATAAGGGTTCCATTTTTACCAATTTTGTATGGAACCCTAAAAAGGTTGTATGTTCTATTTGTACATAGGAAATACTATCCTTAACCTGCGCGAAGTAAATTTAATTTCACGATTGTTGTCGACCTTGTTGCGTGTTGAGCTACATTCAATTTTACGCTCTATGACAACAGTCGTAAAATTAATTTTTCAGTGTTCGCAAAAATGTTTTGATTTCAATATCATCTGCTTATGTACGTAAATATCATGAACTTTTTCAGCGTTTCATTTAACGATAAAGGTCCTAATTCTATACTCTAATCTTGATAAAGCCAACGAAAATGAGGTGTACAGAAATCTATTCTATGTAATCGAATTCTTCGGTGTACCCAAGCACACTAATTCATATTTAAGTGCAAATAATTCAGCCGATCTCTGGCCATTTTAATTAATCCATCACCTATGAACGGTTAATGTGATTCCCAAATTTTTTTTAATTTTCGAAATCATTAGATAGTAGTAATTTCGAATGAACTATAATTGTGAAAGGATCATGTGCAATGTTGTATCATGGTTACAATTGTACAACGTAACTGTCTTAATAGATCTATATCTTACTATTAGGTTTTATAATATTCTCATGTAGATAAGGGTGTAAGACATCATTTTAATTGTTAAGTAAAAGCTTATTTATAAGATAAGAAATAATCACTAAATTCAGCCTTTTTGTACAAAATGTCTGCCTTTTACTAACTTGGTGGTCATCACTTTTAATAAAATATATGAACTTATTTTAAATAGTACGTTTTATATTGCTGTTTTGCTTTGTCGATTAAAAATAAAATTCCCCAGCAAATTCTCAATGTATACGTAAAAATCGAAAAATATAACATAGACATAAGAATTCCACATCGTGAATGCATGATAAAGAAAACTGATTAGTTATGATAATTTATAGTAAAGTAAAGTTAAAAATATTATATTGGAATTGCTATTTAAATTGTTGTTTCAAGCTATTTATTGATTGATTAGATTATTTGTTTTTAAAGATTAGTTTAATAAGCAACATGGAAGTGGGTTAGCAACTAAGTAGGTATAGTGATTGTAATAAAAGTTGATTTTAACAATATTATATACTGTCGTTTTATTAAACAACTAAATAAAAAATTAGACCTAGGGTTTATTGACCGGGCCTCCTTCGTAGAGTTTTTGTCATTGGTTATTGTTAGTTGGGTTATTGAAGTGCCCAAATCCTCGTAAGTATACTTATTTTATCTTGGCTTTGAAAAAAACAGGCACGAAGAAATTAGAATCAAGAAAAAGCAAGCAAGCAAAGCGAGCTTGGGGTACGTCACTACGACTAGTTTTTGCCCGTGGCTCCGTTTCCATAGAATTCAGGATTTCTCCAAACCCTCGGAAACAATGACAATTTCACGGCACGATTCTACGCACGGCGCCGCAGTCTTCACACACCTTTGATACTTGAGTACACTTCAAGTTTCTTGCGATGTTTCTAATCGTAGCTTAAAAAGGAGGATAAAGCCTCCAATACTCCTACTAGGCTTGTGATTGGGTTTGTGAATTTAAAGGTGAATTTAATCACACAGTTTCGTGATATAAAGCTAAAAGATTTTTCTACTCTTAATGTCGTCAGTCCACCTGGTGTGGGGTCAGCCAATACAGCGTATGTACACACATAAAATAAGGCAGTTAAGACTCCCCTCCATTACGGTCGATGTTAAACTTTCCGCCATTTTATTTTCCCGGGGCATTTCCGCTATCCAGGACACAATATTGGCGCTTAAAGAAAATTTATGACTTGCTTTAAAATTTCTTTTACTACTTACTCACTCGCCGTTAGCAGTTTAAACAGCAGATTGGTTGATATTTCAGGCTACCTTTTTATAGGGTTCCATAATGGTTTCATAGAAAAAACTTCAGTCTGTTGGAGATGTGTTAAGCAATCTTTAACCCTTCAGAATTCATTTCGTTGTTTCTTAGAAGACGACGCCAAATAAAGTAGACAAATAAAACTTAAATGGATTTTTTAGGTTCCGTTGCCACAAGGCGGAATAAGAACCCATATTCTCATGTAGGCTACTGCAACAGGTAATTACATAGATAGTTGAATCCACGAACGCGCTCCACTCCTTAATTATAATCTGTTATGTTTCACGTAATTCGTAAGGAGTAAGGAAAGAGTGGAGTGCGTATTCGTGGATTGAACAACCTATAATAGTTAAAATATTCACAGAGAGTGTATTTGTATTGACGAAAATAGTAACATTTAATTAAAAGCGATCTCTCCGCATTTTTGTACTCAATGCAACATGATGCGGAACCTTTTGTATGCAAGTCTAACTCGCTCGTGGTCGGTTCATTCAACACAATATTATATTAAAAAATTGTAATATAACATTATGTACTTTTACTAATTATTATGTATTATACTTTTTGCTTATCTGTTGTCAGTTTCTGCGAAAAATCAAATAACTTTCGGATTTGAAGGATAGGCTATTGAACATCGATTTAACCCAAAAGTTGAATATGAAACGTTATCCCAACTTTCATTTTAGAAAACTCATCATAAAACCGCGTAATTTAAAGCTGAGCTGACCGAAATCATTCGCCACATTGACTTTGTATCTCACGGATAGAACCTGGGCCTTTAAATAAATAGGAGATATTAAAAATCTACCATTACACGGAAAACCCAACCTTACACCACCTAAATAGAGTATAAATTAAAAGAGGAAATCGTTATTTTTATTTATTAAAGAGCAGAGATTCATATCTTGGCATCGCTAGCTAAGATCAAAGCGTAATTAAGTAATATTTTGCTATGAATTTCTCATTTAAGTAATTGCAGGGTGAAAGGTTTTCACATGAAAAGGTCTGTGTTCTCATTTTCCCACGACTTTACTCGCGTAAAATGGGATAGAACCGTTTGTTACTAATCTCAAAGAAACTATGGATTTTTCGGCATAAAAAGCAGATGTGTCCATCCATGGTTAAAATCTTTCGAAACAGATAAATCAGATATACCATAAAAGATAACCTCTATATTGTTAGTAATGTTAGTGAGATAAATTAATAATAATAAGAAATGGATTTGTCACCAGAAAATTGGGAGTGACTAAATATGATCATAATTACAAACTTATTCTTTGTTCTGTGGTCATAGTGATGACCCCGCCTTCCCGAATACTAAAGTAAGAAAGAAAGAATGAAGAACTTCAGGGCAATCGCTAATGAAGTATTTTACCAAGAAGAAACGTATTTTTTTCTTACTTATAAGCCTTTTAGGTTAGTAGGTCGTGAGTTTCTATTTCGACAATCAAATCCGTAGATAAAGTTGGAAGATGAATAAAATACTAAAAGACATTTTCACAAAGTGGCGTCAACTGGCGGCGCGAATTTTCGTCAAAACACCAATTCCAAGAAATGCTTTTGACATAAAACTGAAAAGACCAATCAAAGCCTAAAATAATATCTTGTCGACGCTAATAACGTCCTAAAATCAACGTTGAATTGTACTAATTTACATTTATTAACTCTCGAGTTTACTCTGGGTTTGAAGGATAATAGCTCTTAAATCATTAGCATTAAAGATCCTATCTACGTGAATAATGAAGTTGATGAATGATGTTATATTATAAAGGTTGTACACGTTTGTCCAATCTCACATTACAACTACCCTTCCAACCTTCTGAGCATGAATTTATGTCACTGTCAAAAATACAGAATAATTCACTTGCAACCATTGTAAAGTTCTATTATTAATCTCAAAGGTGCATTATCAGATCCTAGCTATCAAGTGTGAAACTAGATAAAACAAACTTAATGAGCCTGAAATCGGGGTTATTTTGAAATAATCACCTCGATTTGGGGCTGATTAAGTTTAATCACCCAAAAATGTCATCAAGTTTCAAAAGAGCAATATTATAATTTATATGAACAGCAATTGCATCTACCCTGGACAGTTCTACCAATATTACCAACCCCTATAGAATTTTGACAGATGGCGCTACTGTTTGCTGTATGAAAAAGGTTTACTTAAATCGTTCTGCAGGGCGATCAGCTAAAAATGTGTCAATCCTTAAATAACAATGTCAATGTCAAAATATGGATTTTGACCAATCACAACACTTGAAAATCATGTTTTGACATTGATACAGTTATTTAATGATTGATACTTTTTAGCCGATTGCCCTGCAGATGCCCATATCCTGACGTTAGTAATCAGTGGGAACAGCAGATAAAGTATTAGTATTTCAGCTCAAGCTTCATGGCAACTTTGATCGGAATCTGATATCGGGCGAGTGTGTAGTCCCTTACACAGGAGTTAGGCAAGACATCAATAAAACAAAATTAAGTATTCACATTCAGGTTGGGGCGTTTAATTAAAATCGCTCCGAGTTAATGGGGCGAGTGACAGGCAATTTGCGAAATTGCTCTTGTTAAATCTAAAGGGGTGGGTGGAGACGAGTGTTATGCTAGCTTGTCGAGTGAATAATAGAAGTTCTACGACCTTGTAATTTTTCTCATGTCTCTCACAGTTCGCAAAAATTTTATTTTGACTTACGGCATAAACGGCTATTTAAACGATTTTTATTATTAAAAAAATATTTGCAAATTTGAACGTCACGACATTGTATTTTGGGTATTAAGGGCGATGGGTACCATCCGGGCGCGAAAATTCAAATTTTATTTAGTTTTTCGCTCATAGTGGGCTAATTATACATCGAAGGTTAATGGCAATGAGTTTTGCGGGCACAACATTTATGCATCTACATGTTTTTAATAAAAACTCTGCTCAACAATACTCATTTACTTCATATTGGTTCCCGATAGCTCGAAATCTGGGAACCTGCAAAAAATTATCTTTCGGGAACCAATATGAGATGAGTGGGAACTTTCAAGCAAAGTTTCTATTAAAAACATGTAGATGCATAAAAAGTAGGCCCGCAAAATGCATTGCCATAAATCTACAATGTGTAGTTAGTGTAATATTTGCGAAAAACGAAATAAAATTTGAATTTCGCGGGCTGGTAGGGCCGCAACACCTTAAATTCACTTTGTATTTAAGCAGTTTTATCTATGGAAAGTTTTATCTATTGAAAGTGTTCCCAATATTGCTCCAAAATCTCCATTTTTTTAACGGAAACTATGCAATGGATGTAAGTATTTTTTTATAAGTGTCGGCAGTATCTAAAATCGCTTATTTTTAGGGTTCCATACCAAAATGGTAAAAATGGAACCCTTATGGTGAGACTTTCTCCATCCGTCCGTCCGTCCGTCCGTCTGTCACACTCTATTTTTTTTTTAACAACTGGCTTAGACTCTTAGATTGTTAGCAATTGGGTAAGGTACATCGTTTTTCTGCGATATTCTCCTGCAACGTTGGTGTATATTTATAATTGTTATGTGTATATTTATAACTGCAATACCTACTATGGTGGGTGCAAAAGGACCCACCAAAGTATTCTAAAAAAAAAGACGTGTGGCACTCGGGGACTGCCGCGGTAAAGCTATTCCATAGCAATTTTTATCAACTTCTAACACCCCCTTAGCACTCCGTGGGGGGTGTTAGGTTATTTTCGTTACGGAATTTCTGGATTCTGGCCCGCGATAGAAGCTATGCAATATCTTAAAAATGGACGCGGGTTTTCGGTATTTTGTGGCGTAGCTATTGCCATATGGACACTATAAGAATGTGGGCTGCAACTTGCAAGTTAAAACCAAGATGCTTTCAGCTTCATTTTAGGTAGGTACTATAGTCATATCTGTGTTCATTCTACTTTGCCCAAAGCAACGTCACATTAATACTATCTGCAGATTACCACAATATTACAAATTGAGCCAACTTTGTCGGCGAATTTATGTTTACCGAATTGAGCGTTATTGCCAAACTTATGTCATACAAACAACATGTCATATTGTAAACTGTATTTACCGTTAATACCATACAGTACAGTAGGTATTCTGTACGTTTTTGTTTATCAATCGAAACGTAAGTATATAGTTAATATGATAAAGTTTAATTATTTTTGCCCAATTTTCTAGGACGGGTAGGGTCTTCTTGTATGTTTGTGTAGGTACGTTTATTTGATTGTTTGTAAACTTTATAACCTCAGCATGGATCTTTTTAAGGAATTGATAGATTTTATATGTTAATACCCTACATAACTCTATTAAGAGTCTTTTATAGGACGCCGTGTCTACTTTTCTCGACTGCATGCCTACTTGATAGTAAGTTACGAAGCAGGCAATACTCGAGACTTAGATGGACCTATTGAACTGACCTATTTATTGGTTTGCTTAGAAGTCGTACATATGCTTTAATTATTTCAAATACGTCTAAATTACACTTCTCGTAAATAAAAATTCAGTAAAATATTTTATCACTGTGTCATTTAAAGTTGCGTAATGGGCCGAATTGAAATCTAACGCGATCACGCGACATCGAGTGATAACCTTCAGCCATACGAATATGGCCTTAGGTGGTAAGTATATTTTCTAAACATAGGTAAATACACATACACTTAAAATTACAAAACAGCTTTTTAGTTATATGTACTGAAAAAGTTGGATCATTGTATTTTGAGTATCCACGGATATTCCGCGACTATAAAACTAAATCCCCTCATCGATTATAAAAATATGGAATCATGAACTGCCTTTACGTTTTCACATACAATCTTCGTATTTTCTCATACTTTATAACACAAATTTCAACTCTAATTCAAAGGAATAGAGCTCTAAATTTAGTGACTGTAATATAGCTCAATATGGGTGACTATTCTGACCACGTAGAGTACGACGCGTGATACTGTTATTTCAAATTCAAAGGGTAAAAAGCTTGGTCGTATTAAAAAGAATGGGCCACCGTAATAGGACCGTGCACGGACCGGCAATGTATCATTGCAGTGCAGTGCTTGCAGTGGCTATGACTGCGTGGATTTTCACTAGCTCTTATATAACTTGCTGTTTTATAGCGACTATGTTTGAGCTAAAACTGGCAACTGAATTTTAAAGCAGTTTTCCTCAACCGATTGACAGGACATATCGCATATATATGTTCGGATGCCAATAACTGTTAGCGTAGTATCGTCATCCTAAATCCAATATGGCAGATGCCCCAAGATGGCGGATATTTTTTTGTAGATTCCCATCATTGTCATCAAAGGAAAGGGTTTGCTGAGCAGAACACGAATAAATTCGAGTATAAAAACTGTGTTTAAAAAAAATGGCGGATGTACCAAGATGCCGGACAATACATGAAAATCGGTCAAACCGTTTCGGACCAGTCTAATTGCGTAAGAAAAACGTATTCATAGTAAAAGTTATATAAGTTATGACAATTTTAAGCCAATTTTTAATTACAGCGGGCAGAATTAGTAAATTATTATTATGATGAATACGTTTTGCTTAGAAAGTTTTCTTACAAACACTGACACGATAATTTTATCACACTAATATTATAAAGGCGAATGTTTGTGTGTGTGTGTATGTTTGTTACTCTTTCACGCTGTAACTACTTAACCGATTTGGCTGAAATTAGGAAAAGAGACAGCTTATAACCTGGATTAAAACATATGTTACTTTTTATCCCGGAAAAATCCACAGTTCCTGTGGGATATTGAAAAAACCCAAATTTTCTATAGAAATCTATAGCTACCTCTATAGGCAACTTACTTTATCAGACTTCCATGAAAGTCGGTATTATAGGTAGGCAGGTAGGTAGGTTATGGGAATCCAGGGAACGAGAAATTCACGATTCCCTCGGGATTGTTTAAAGTCGAATTTAAAGCAAAAGCTAGTTTAATATACAATATAAGAGAATCTTTTTTTAAATAATTTTGATTTCTAGATCCTATGCAAAAACATGGAGGAGGTGAGGTATATTGAAGTTGTCTCCCATTCCCCATAATTCTGAAAAATCAGAAAAAAATATCAGTGTTTGAACCCCAGATCACCCCGTATAAAAATTTGACGTCCCAATCACTTGGCAATCAATAATGTAAGTAGTCCCCTATGTCCATATTTGTGTCCAGCGGCCTTTGTTGAGTAAATATATTTGCGCCCTTGTGCGGTAAGTCCCCTTTTCCTCACACATTAGACGCTATTAATAAAGGGCCTCGGAAGCAATGCCGTAATTGGAAACGCGGTCGAAATATCAGATGTATCGGTCATTGGAATTCTGACATGCGGTTCCGTATCAATAAATCAGATGGTTTTTCCGACGTTGTTTGCTCCAGAGGGTTTAGTACAGAGTTTTTTTTACGAATTTCGAGTCTACTCGCATCGTACTAACGCATTGAAATCCTCCATAAATGCAATTGCCGGATTCTGCCCTCGGAAAAAAATATTCATGGCCATTGACAAACAGTACGTCATATTAAAGCTTATAATTGTGCCTTTACAATCGTTTTATTTTTATGATCAGGAAACAGGCGAGTGACATAATATCAGCATAACAACTTGCAACAAAATTCACCTTAATATTTTTAATAGCAATGATTTTTCGATGGCCATTATAATTTTTTTCCAGGACACAGCTCCATACAAGTTTCGGCCATGTCCTTTACATCCAGCACCACCTTTGAACAGTCGCTGACATTCGGTCGTCGATAGATGGCGGTGGCTGTAAATGTATGGCGGAATTCGATTCGTTTTAACGATGCGAGTCAACTCGAATTTCGTAAAAAATCTGTACTAACCCTACAGATCTATTGCTACTACCACTGTTCCTTAACATTACAGTCTAATTACTGTTTAATGCAAAGATTTAAATCGCTAGATGGGCCCTAAGCCTACATTGCGCACATCAAAAACGTCCACAAATATGTTGAGTGAGTGCTCTCAACATGCTTATAATTTCACCAATGTGTCAAAGAGAGTGACAACGTGTCACACAAGACAAAAACGTGGACGTTTTTGGAGGTTTAGGGCCCATCTAGCGATTTAAATCTTTGGTTTGATGTAGGTACTACAGTAAGAGAACGAAAAGGTTCGTCAATTTTTAAACAGATTCGTTTGCACTAGTCGATCGTTTTGGTGTGTTGACATTATAGAAAATTGATGTACTAGTACAAGCGAAAATCGACACTAAGGTGGCGAACCTTTTCATTCCCCGACTATACAATTGGTGGTGAAATGATGATGGTTACTCACCACAGAGTTTTTGAAATAAAAACTTTTTTAGGCGAGTTGGGATTTTTTTGGCATAGGAAAACCCATTGAATCCGCGACACGGTTACCGGAACTGCCGCCTCACATTGTAACCGTAACCGACACCTCACATGTAACCGTAACTGACACCTTACCGGAGTCCCACACATAGGTGCTTGACTGTAACTCCACGTAATGGTTCAAGTTTTCATTTCGGATATCGTGCTATAGACAATTGGTACTATGGTTGACTTACAACTCACGCTGTTGGTGTCAAAAATATATTTTTTGACATCAGTAAACTGGGCACTTTTTTGTCGCGGGTCCTGTATAGGTAAGAGTATTTAGAAAACTCAATATTCAAATTTTCCCTGGGTCAAACCCAGGATCTGGTGATTTGCAGCCAAGCTACCCACCACTGTGCCAATGCGGTAACTACTAAAACACACTTACAATAAGTATCCGAGTACATTTTCCGGTGAGGTTGGACAATATCGCATACTAAGCCGAAATGAACAAAATCGGAAAATTATTCCAAATGCGGACAAAAAGGGACGAAAACAATTCGGGTGTAAACAGGCTCGCCCAAACAAAACAATGTAACGAAACAAACATTAGTGTTTTTCCTTTCCTATGACGATCGGTGGTGACCTCTGTTTTCTGGAAAAATTAGGTAGATGCATTTATCGGCATTTTTTCTTATAAGGGCATTTTAAAATTGTTACTGACCTGCAAGTTGAAAACTATAAAAACGATTATTTCAAATTTAAACGTCATGTATTTTGGGTTATTAATCCTTTGATTAAGATACCTAATCAAATCATTGATCTAAATTCGCTATAAAACAGAAAAACCATTGTTTTCAATTTTCTCGATAGCAAGTTCTTCCAAAAGTTGCTCCAAAGTCCCAATTTATCTCAGTTTTATCGATATCTCATTTATCACTAGGTATATCTCATTTTTATCGAGTGGATGTAATTGTAATTTTTATTTTTATTATTTGGGTAATAATAATATAAAAAAAAACCGGCCAAATGCGAGTCGGACTCGCGCACCGAGGGTTCCATACCATAAAAGAAGTAAAACATTGAAAGAATCACTTTTGTTCATGAATTTACGAGTATAATTTACATGTAGGTACTTTTGTTGGCAAACCGCAAACGTAACTTTGTTTTTGGCGGTTTATTGTTATTATCAAAAAAAGTATAATAGTGACAGGGTTGATTTTATTTTTCCTGTAAAATATACGTTTACTTCTATTGATGATAATTATTTCGGATTTTTAGATTGATAAACAAAATTTCGCAAATTTTGACTTTGGAGATAAGGGGGGGAACGGTATTTTTTCGACAGTTTGCCCAATAAATCAAAAACTATCGAGCATTAAAATAAATAAAAATTTTTTTAAGAATACACAAGTAATGCCCTTTCATATGATACCCCACTCAATATTGTTATCTCATTTTGAAATTTTGTTTACCCGGTTTTTCCCCCTTTTCAAATAAAAATAAAAACAATTTGCAAATTTTTACGATTGTTATGACGTCGGGTCACTATTTCCTATAACCATTCTAAATTTCAAGTCGATATCTTGAATAGTTACTGAAATAATCGAGAGTGACAGACGGACGGACGGACGGACGGACGGAGAAAGTCTCACCATAAGGGTTCCATTTTTACCATTTTGGTATGAAACCCTAAAAAACGCTCTCTTGACAATTTGTCTAGTCTTTTAGAAATTTTGTAAAACGTCGTTTCCACTGTAATTCTGCGACGCTGCACCCACTAACGTGAGAAGACAAGAATAAAATCAGTGTATCACCTTAATCCTCACTTCCTCATAAATAGTATAATAATATGACAAAGATTTCGTGTTATAAATTTTCATTGCTACGTGTGGTTACTTTAGCAAAGTCAAAATAAACTTCATCATTACTTCCCACCCGTCGGATCGGAAAATTGGAGCGGAATTTTGTTTACCTCACAATGTGTTCTCGATCAAAGATCACACGCCGCGAGATATGAGTGACTGAATTCGTTCCACGTACGTAAATAGCCGTAAATAGCTTTGCCCCTGTTATGTTTGTTACCTCTAATACCGTTTGTATTAAGATTGACGAGCGAAACGAGCTTGGGTGAAGCCCCGTTTATACGTCCCCGTATTTACCATTACCCCCGTATATAAGGTGTTTACAAAATTACTGCCATCCTTCCGTGAGGTGATTGTGTCATACATATACACTTCAATTTTTAAGACATGCATCATGTTGCATAAGCACGTCCATCAGAGCATACTTATGTGTTCAGTGTTGACCTTGACCGTAGACCAAGAGCGTTGACCTTGGATTATTGTAAAATAAGCTTGACTGACGGACGTGATTATGCAACATGATGATATGTGTTTATAATTTTTAATTAAAAAATAAAATATTTTATTGAGTCCGGGGACTGAAATTTCTTCACTATTGAAGTGTATATGTATGACACAATCACCTCGCGGAACGGTGGCAGTAATTATGTAAACACCTTATATACTCGTATTTACCGTAGTTACCTTTGAGAATGTAAGGGCTTTAGGCGGGTTGGCGTGCTTCACACACTTTTGAGAACATCACGAAGAACACTGCAGATTCAGATTTCCTTGCGATGTTTTTCTTCATCATCAAGCATGTTGATACATATAAGTACTTGCTCCGAAAATATTATTACCAAGTTCTGAAGATAAATAAGTTTATTGTAAATAAGATCTTAAAATCCTTTACTTAGAGTGCATTTTTGTTCGCAGGTGAACGGCTCGTGGGGGCTGCCCGCCTTCATTTGTGACGTGTACATCGCGATGGACGTGACGTCATCTACGTCCAGTATATTCAATCTAGTCGCTATTTCTGTTGATAGGTGAGTGGGACCTCTGTTTTTATGTAAGTTAATTAGTCTTTGTTACAGCACTAACCTCCTTATAATATAATAACTTTATAACTTTATCTCTTGCAACGTACTAGAGCTACCTCGTTATCGGGCGCACGCAGCGCGTGAAATAGATCGTGCAAGAACTAACGCCTGCAACCAAGCCGGCGCGCGGCAGCCGCCTGAAATTGGTCCGTCTTAACGGCTACCTGTAGCGCTGTTGATCACGTGATAAGTGAGCATGGCCTGCTCTGAGCATATAGATTGCAATGTGTGTAATGTCTTGATATACAACGTGTAGATTAATTACTCTAATTAGCCGAAAGCCTAAAGTAGGGAACGATGTATAGATGTATAAAAAATATCACAAGAAGTGTAAGCTCATATCCTGAGGGAACTATAGGGAGTTCAAAAATGTATCATTAATTTTAAGAGACATCCCTAAAAATAGCTGGTTCAGTATTAATGAACTGGGAATAATGAAAATGATATGGGGTTTGTCGATGTCACAGTTAGGGTTGCTAAATTTTATTTTTCTTAATGAAATAATATAGTTTGTATGGAAAATAAAATTAAATAATAGGGACTTCTTATCACGTTAACGTATTTCTAGGATCAAGTTAAAAGGTTAGCTGCGGGCATTCTATATGAATTAACCTATGAATTAATTTATGTACATAAGAATATTAATAAGTTTACTAAGAAATGTGACCTGAATACCATTAATCTCAGGAACAAGCATAAGCTCGTGTTAAACAGCACAAGATTATCTAAAATTAGCAAATCATTTGCATGCAACTGTATAAGATTTTATAATAAGTTACCACATCATGTATCTGAAATGTCACTTAATAAATTCAAAGGGTTTGTCAAGCCAAAACTCATTCAAAAGGCATATTATTACAATATTAAGGACTATATTAGCGACACAAACCCTTGGAATTGACTGATAAGTGGTAGATTGCTCTGTTGTCGTTGCTAGCCTATTTTTAGTATTTATACTTATTTTGTTAAATGGTGATAACATAAAAAATACCCGGCTGAGTTTGTTGTGGGCTTCTTCTGAGCGGCAGGGCGCGTTTGGAACCCTCGTAAACTTAGTTTTAAGTCGACTTGTAGTTATCACCATTATTATGCAGGAAATGTCATGTGTCATGCCTGTATGTTAGGCCTATGTGAAATAAAGATATTTTGATTTGATTTAACCCACACCTTGTATATTTACCAGGTATATCGCTGTAACGCAGCCAATAAAGTACGCGAAGCACAAGAACAACCGGCGCGTGTGGTTCACTATCGTGCTGGTGTGGCTGGTGTCCGCCGCCATCGGAGCGCCTATCGTGCTGGGGCTCAACGACACGGTGGACAGGAACTTCCAGGAGTGCCTCTTCAACAACCAGAACTACGTGCTGTACTCCTCGCTCGGCTCCTTCTACATCCCCTGCATCATGATGATGTTCCTCTATTATAATATTTTTAAGGTAAGTCTGTATACAGGGTTATTGTAAAAATACCAAATCGCTCTCGGCCTGTAATTGTTTACATTGACACTAACAACTTTTGTTCTACGACTTTTCAAAATACAGTATTAATTTATTTCATACAAAAAAATAATAACTCATGTTATTTCTGTAAAGTGGCATTACACTGTGTACAACCATATAGTAGGTATGTATTATCATTATGAACAACGTCGCGTAGTCGGGTCAGTGACCGTACGATAGGGTTGAGATTCGCGCGCCGCGCGCCGGCCGCATGGCTAATGTAGCACGTAGGTATACATGTACAATGTAAAGAGTAGTTACGGGTAGAGTATCTATCTGTGTTAAAATGTTAAAAATTTGATATTTCTCAAAATATCGAGTAGAACAAAAGTTGTTTGTTTTAATGTAAATAACTACAGGTCGAGAGCAATTTGGTATTTTTAAAATAACCAACAAATAATGTATAATCAACATTTCACGTCACCCTGGCGCAGTTCCCGCCATTGGCTACTTTGGAATTTTATAATTTCTAAATTCGCTCAGGTCTGATCTGGTCTTCGGCCGTGGCTAGTTACCACCCTACCAGCAAAGATGCACCGCCAAGAGATTTAGAGGTCCGTCGCGAAGCTGTGTAGAAACCGTAAGGGGTGAGTTTACTTACCCCTTCCAAGTTAGTACGATAAAATCTTCTTCTGCATCATCACTTACTATCAGGTGAGATCGCAGTCAAGTAGTAACTTGTAAAGTGTAAAACAAAAAACTTTCGTTACGCTCTTATCAGAGCGGTCTTAGTCATCACTTCTCAGTCACACGCTTGACAATCCATCTCCATTCTTCCCGAACAGCTGCTTTTTGGAAAAACACATGTAAAGGACGTCCATTGCAGCCTTAACTTGATCCGTCCATCTCATAGGCGATCTGTTGCGATGTCTGGTTCCTTCTATTTTTCCTTGGATGAAAAGTAGAAGGAAGCAGAGGTTGGATGGAGACATTGTCTCGTCTAGTCATGTGACCAAATAAATTGAGAATTCCTGTACGATGAAAGATAGGCACTGCTTGATGTCGAGTTCTTTTAGAATGGACCTGTTGGTCCGGAATTGATTCCAGGACACCTTCAAAATTCTTTTGCAGCACCACAACGTCTATTTTCTTCTTCTGACTTTTTCGCAGACAGAGCCTGTACATAACTTACCTTTTTTTGGGAGGAAGTAATCCCATACAGATTTCCTACATCCGGTTCGCACAATCTTTCCCAACTTTTGGATCATTAACACGGAACCGCTTAGCATTACTTTATGCAGGACCCCAGTTCTGAAAGGTCCTTTTCTCAATTTTCTTCTTTTCTCTTCTCCTCATTACCTATGCATATTTTCAGCATTACGCTGTATTGCTGTCATGCTTTTTCGCTTGAAAACATGCGAGTTACTAGATTATCAGCTTTTTCGTATGTGTTTGCCTCGTTTGCCATTGATCTCAAGTTTGCACAAGGAGGACATTCAAAACTTTTACCTATAAAGGCTAGTGATTAACTGTGATCACACCTGATGGAAAGTGATGATAAAGTCTAAGATGGAGCGCGCTTGCCTAGGAGATGCTTATTCACTCTTGATTTGAAGGCGCCCAAATAGTAGGTGGCGGGAAAGCCAGTGCCTGGTAGGGTATTCACACACACATTTTGTGACATGATTTATCTTTTTCTCAAAAGGCATTAAGAATTCGCGCTAAGAAGCAGCGCCTAGCAAAGAAACCGCCGGTGTCGGACACGACAGGCGTCACTGCAGCGGTGGTCATAGAGAACGTGGCGCAGACGCGTCAGCTGGAGACGGCGCTCGACGACCGACCCACCAACACCGGCTCTGGGAGCAACGAGGACGACCACGAGGACAGGTAAGCCTACATGACGAAGGGTCCATAATAAGCCGGCGTCCGTATTACGTATAAATTTGCAGTAGCGACAGAAGCAGCAGCGCGACAGCGACTGATTGCAAATGTCATTCACTATAGCAAAACTAAGATAGAAAATCGTATTTTTGGCTTGCATCTAAAATGCCTCCCTCCTCCCTTTGCCTTAACATCACAAAAATAATTGTGTGGCTCAATTCTTCATCGAACCTAATTCTTCAACGTGTAACTGCAGTCGGTTTTTGAACAGACCAGTTTTTTTTACTAGACAGATCTTTAATGATGAATTTTAGAAACGAGCTCGCAAAATTACTGTCCTGAAGCCATGCTGAGGGGCTGAGGTAGTAACGTCAATATATCTTCAGATTCTCCAATTACACAGTATTAATAAAACAATGTATTAATTTTAATAAACTTTCAAAATCACTTTTATTTACTTTGGATATTTCGCATCAAACCCTTATTAATTAATTTATCGCATTATTTTATGCAAATGCAGTGAGCGACCAACATGCGGGTGCGTGACAAATTACCTGATTATAATTATTATTGAAACCCGTGGATACGTAATAATTAATTGATTTATTATGTGTATCGTTTAGTTAATAATTACATTTGTGGTGCAATGGTAGTACACCCAGTCGCGATAGCTAATGTACGCGGGTTCAAATCCTGCCTAATACGACGACCCATACGTATTCTTTTATACCTTTCTTAATTACCCCCCTTAAATATTTTTTCTTATTTAAATTTTACTATTTATTTTTAAAGTGAATATAATATAACTTAATACTCTATGAATATTTAAGCATCTATAGCTGTTGCTGTTATCAATATTGAGCAAAAACAACCAAAAAAAATCACGTTTGTTGTAAAGGAGCCCAGTAGGCCAAAGGAGCCCCCTTAAATACTTATTTTATTCTATTTTTCAGTATTTGTTGTTATAGCGGTCATACATCATCTGTAAAAATTTCAAGTGTCTATCCATCACGGTTCAAGAGATACAGCCTGGTGACGGACGGACGGATGGACAGCGAAGTCTCAGTAATAGGGTCTGTGTTTCCCTTTGGGTACGAAACCCTAAAAGGCGAAACCGCGGGCAAAAAACATATAGTTTCGTGATCAGCTTAAAATTAAATTATGCATTTCGTTCACATTAATTAAATATCTACTTAATTAATATTATCACACTAAATCTGTGATGAAAAGCTGAATTGATTAATAATGAAACGTCTAGACTAGACGCCTCATTTATGATACCTCTTCAATGTGCCATCAATAATAATAGCAATGATGTTTTATTAACTTACATTGAGAAGCAAATAAATATTAAATCCTACAGGCGCCACTCTACAAGATAAATTAATCAAATTAATTTATACAGATCTGGAATTAAATGGATATAGATATTGCTTCCACAAAGGATTTAAGTTGGTTAGCAACTAATTACCTACTCGATATTTAGGAGCATTGAGTACTTAGCCAATAATATTTAAGTGGATACATGATACACAATCATCATCGGAATACAAAAATATGGAAGTCACCGTTACGTAAAAATTGTCTTTAAAAAATTGTAAGTACCATTTGTCACACTAATGTATATCACCACAAGTCTCGCGATTGGTTCGTGCTGTTTGTATGCCAACCGTGATTGGATGCCTGACACAGTCTGTCTGCCGCGTGAATGAACCAATCTACTGGACCAAAGTAAAATTACCATATTTGAGTGGGAGATATAGTTACATTTTTACCACTTCAATAGGGAATCCTAAAAAGGTTCAATTAAAATCTCACATAATAATAAGTGTGGAGGCACTTGAAGATTTTATTGTAGGTAAGTGTACTATAACCCGAGGGCTCATTTTTCTCTAGGTAAGTTTTTCTCTATCTAATCCATATAATATTATGAAGAAATATTATGTTGTTAAAGAAATTGACAAAATTCGTCAAAAATATGAGTTACTAACCCTATCACTACGCGGCATCGCACCAGAACGTTAAAGATTTACCAAAATCTCTTGCAAGTCTGCAACTTTTTATTGGAAGAGTAAACAATAATGATTGCCCGTCTTACCGGCTTTTCCACTATTATTGGCTGAGTATTTAATACAAGGAGCTATCGATACCTAAATCTTCGTTCATCTCAAAGCTGTCTCAAAAGTTTGTTTCAATACTGTAACCTCAGGGTCTTTGCGATGTATAGTACTTATTACTGTACCTATCATTTTATACTTACTAAGATCACGCTAACTATTTATTATGAGCCCTTTAACTTAGATACCTCGTATGGTACCTTCAGTTGAGTGATTTGTTATACTTACTAAGATCACGCTTACTATTATGAGCCCTTTAACTTAGATACCTCGCATCGTACCTACAGTTGAGTGATTTGTGTACGATAATAACACTCACAGTAACACTCGTAAACTTAGGTTAAGTCATGAAATAGTAGTTATCACCAGAAAAGTGCCTGTTAGTTGTGCTTAGATGCTGGACAAAACTGTTGCAAAAAAACTACCCACCCTGAAGCCATTGATTTTTTGGCTAATCACGTCGTTTTTCCACCAGTTTCGACAAACGGTCGGTGGAGTTAGAGGTGGACGCGGATGAGTGCCATGTCATCCCCAACGACAAGTCCACCGACTTCATGCTGACGTCTGTGACAGACTTCAAGACCAAGTAAGTGATATATGGGATATGTTCTTAACTAACTAACAAGAATTGGTTCGTTGGAAACGCTGGGTTCCATCTACATGACGAATTATTATTTCAGAGCACCAAAGAAAGTCATTAAACCACAACCACTGCCAGACCCCAACGGCAATAATGACTCTGGCTACTCCCCGTCCAATCTCGAAGACACCATCAGAGAGCACGTCTCGCCCCCTTGCTCCCCCGCGCTGAAGGACGCAACCGTGCTCAAAAATATGGCCTGCGAACCCAGATGGAAGAAGAATGGCAAGAGAGTTGACGCTGATTCTAGGTAAGCCAAAACAAGACAAAAATCTTAGGCTACTCCTCGTCCAACCTCGAAGACTTAAGAGTACGTCTTGCCCCCTTGCTTCCTGGCATAGGGATCTTGCTGAAAGGTAACCGTGCTCAAGAACATGGCTTGTGAACTCAGGTGGAAGAAGAATGGCAAGAGAGTTGATGCTGATTCTAGGTAAGCCAAAACAAGACAAAATCTTATGCTACTCCCCGTCCATTCTCGAAGACACCATAAGAGAGTACGTCTTACCCCCTTGCTCCCCCAACATAGGAAACTTGATGAAGGACGCAACCATGCTCAAAAACATGTCATGTGAGCCCTGATGGAAGAAAAACGGCAAAATAGTTGATATTGGTTAGTCAATGTCTAACTTCGTTCATTTCAGCTGACGGATATCCACTGCTGGATAAAGGCCTTCTGCAATGATTTACAACCTACAGGATCTTGCGCCACTTGTATTCAGTGACTTCCTTCGAATCTCTAACGTCATCAGTCCATATGGTTCAGGTCTGCCAACATTACGCTTTCCCATACGAAGTTGCCATTCCACCACCTTGCGTCCCCAACATCTGTTGGTTCTACAAGGTATTCAATTCTCATTGCCACTTCAGCTTCGATATGTTGAGCTATGTCGGTGACTCTGGTTCGTCTACAGATATTCTAATTTCTGATTTGATAGCGTAAGTATATAGCTCTTCCCATAGTTCGTTAATTGTTTTTATGTAGCCAAATATCAATTACCAAGACCCAATTCTATATGTCATGTCGAATCTATTTGTTGTCCCTGTTCTATCTCATAATTGCCTTACAATATAACTCACATAACAGCTTGCAAGTCAGAAGCTTGTTGTTACAAATCAATTATTCATTAGACGATAGAACCAATATTGGAATTAATATCTCATAAATAATGATGCGTCATTAAATAGGTACGTAGTGATAGCACAGTGGTGACTTAAGCTGATTTTGTTATACCTACTCTTCTCTTCTTAGAAGGTTTAAGGTTTCTGTTTTATCTGTGTTTTTGTGTTTGCAGAAAAACTTTTTGAGGATACTTTCATTTTTTTCCTGAGAAATTCTTTGTTTTCCTAGATTTATGAAGCCTGCCATTCCTCAGCTGATTCATAGATTTATTTAATTACAGAAACGCCTCAATCGCCTTCAGGTCTACCGACGACCTTCAGTCCAGCCACTACGACATCCGAGACGGGTCCACGTGTAAGAAGGAGAGAAAGGCCAGCGCAGCCACCGCCCGGTTCACCATCTACAAAGCCAATAAAGCCAGTAAAAAGAAGAGAGAGAAGTCCTCAGCCAAGAAGGAAAGAAAAGCTACCAAAACGTTAGCTATTGTTTTAGGTAAGTCATTACTTAATTTTGTTTTTTTTTACTCTATACAAGTCAGTACTTGACTGCGATCTCACCTGATGGTAATTGATGATGCAGCCGAAGATGTTAACGTATTAATTTGGAAGGAGTAAGTGAACTCATCCCAAAATTTTCTACACAGTATCGAACCGGAACACTATATCGCTTGGTAGTGCGTCTTTACTGGTAGGGTGGTACAGTAACAGACCAGAGCTGAGCCAATTTAGAAATTATAAAATTCCAAAGTGACCCGTGGCGGGAATCGAACCCGTGACCTCCCACTTGAATCCGAGCTCGTGCCACTGCGCCAAGGAGGTTATATTGTTAAACGTATGTAAAGTTTGACAATCACCATATTATAGTCGAAATGGTGAACTATCTATGACTCTTCTAATTATGAGAAGAGTAGGTACTTTCTGTGGCTACTTAAATTGAGTTGATTTAAATGATGCTAAGGAATAGAAAATACAAGCACGTTCACTCGGCCAAAGACCGTAGATAATTCATCAGTTTCTTTCTACACTCTTTCTTTATCGTAAATCGTACTGTAACGGTAAATTTAAATAATGTTTATACATTCTAATAGACGAAGCTTTTTTATTACAAGAGGATGGGCTACTAACTATAAATATCTAAAACTACTAACTAAGTTACTAACGAATTGATTTCATTTTATATGAGAAATAATCTAGTCTGTATTTCTCATAAAATGACGAGGTAACAGAAAAATTTCCCGCTTGTTGCGAAAAACTTTCCCCAGGAGTGCGAAGTTTTTGGGAGCAACTCTCGAACCTTCCATAAATGGTTTGCGTTCCGTTCACGATTCTTGTTAAAAAGTTGCTAGTTAGGAACTTGTCAAAAATACGCCAAGTGACAGGATAGGTGGAGTTTTGTTATTCCGCGCGATAACATAGCAAAAGTTTACCTCAAATACGTGATACTTGCCCTTAACGAGGGAGATGCGAAAAAATATTTGCTACAATCTTGTTTTTTTTTTGTTCGCGACGTGTGGATGAGGCAAGGAACAATTTTATGCTAGGGCTTAGTAACATACGATAGCATTGATATACCGATAGTGATTTTGATTTTATAATTACCATTTTTAACCGACTTCAAAAAAAGGAGGAGGTTCTCAATTCGTCGGAATCTTTATTTATAGTTATGTACTACGATAAAACTATAGATTTTCCTGTATACAAATTAATGAAACTTTCAGCCAAATTAATTTATTACCTATTTGAGGCGTTACTAATATAAAACGTGAAACAAAAAATGGAAATACTAAAACCTTTTTTTTGGTTTTGGCAAGGAAACCCTTATCTGTAAAACCAAATCCCTAAAAGATTGTGGGTAAATCACTTATGTTAATTATACATTCGGTAATTGTATAGTTTTTACTAAAAAAAATCAGGTGCAGCCCTATGCGCAGCCTGGGAGGCCCGGTTTCCACCAAAGTGGAGCAGAGTGGAGCTGTGTTTGGGTAACCAATCAGATCATCATTTTGACATCACCTCTCTCCTCAGTTTTTGAGATTTTTTTTTACACTATACAAGTTAGTACTTGACTGCGATCTCACCTGATGGTAAGTGATGATGCAGCCGAAGATGTTAATGTACTAACTTGGAAGGGGTAAGTAAAGTCACCCCAATGGTTTCTACACAGCATCGCACCGGAACGCTTAATTGCTTGGCGGCACGTCTGTGCTGGTAGGGTGGTAACTAGCCACGGCCGAAGCCTCCCACTAGACCAGACCTGAGCCAATTTAGAAATTATAAAATTCCAAAGTGGGCGGCCCGTGGCGGGAATCGAACCCGCAACCTCCCACTCGAATCCGAGCGCGCGTCCCCTGCGCCAGGGAGATGTCAAATGGTGAAATCTGATTGGTTACTGGAACACAGCTCCGCTTCGGTGAAAATTGGGCCATAGGAAGAAAAAAGTAAACACTTATAACAATTTTTTCAATTACTTTATTGGGAAAAATAAATATGCATACTTTTACTCCATATTTTTACAACATGAATCTTTATATTATTACTTCCATTTTTCGTTACACGTTACTCGTGTTTTATTGTTCGATGCTTGTCACATACATAGTTTCGTTTATAGTTATTATCATAATCCGGAAGACGTTGTTCTGTGCCTTCAAAGACTTGTTCTATTAGTTGTCTTTCCAAATTTGTATTTCAAAGTTCTTTTTCGCAGGCGTCTTCCTTTTCTGCTGGACGCCGTTCTTCACCTGCAACGTCCTGGACGCTATCTGCGGCAAGTTCGGCCTGCAGTTCTCTCCAGGAGTCACGGTCTTCATCCTCAACACCTGGCTGGGGTACATCAACTCCTTCCTCAACCCAGTCATCTACACCATCTTCAACCCAGAGTTCCGGAAGGCCTTCCGCAAAATACTCAAATGCAGCACCTAGCCTTCGGGATATTTGGTCGTTTTTGCACAGTAGATCGCGTATAACATTGAAACCATCGAAATATTCAAGTGTAGTAGCCGTACTAATTGTTTCTAGAGAATGTTACTGGTTAGACACGAGTAACCAGTAAAGGTAACTAAACGGTTATTTTAACGATTTTTAGTTCGTGTTCGTTGAAATAAACGTATTCCATTTTTATTTTTCTTGGAAACTACAATTTTTTATGTATTTTTTTTATTTGTGACGGTAATAACAATTGCTAGAAACGCTCACTTTATAATAGTATCACGCTCACTTTATCTCGAAATACAATTAGTAAAAAATGGTTGCTCCTATACTTTTTCCGTTCATTTAAAAATAACGTTTCATTTAATTACTGATTAATTATGAGTGAGGTATTTGCATTTAGATGGTATTTTCATTTTAAAGGGCTACTTAAGAATATTTACAAAATTATTCTATGACAACGAAAATGTTAAATTATACTTGGTAACTGTTTCAGTTACTTACAAGATCTACTTTTACGGCCAAATATTGTAACTGCTCAGTTTGACAGTATTTATTTCTTAATTGTGATACCTATTATAATATCACAAGTGTAAACTTTATAATTGATTTACTATAATATTTAGAATGTTAGCATATCAAAATTAAAGTTTGAAAAGACTATTATAATAATTATGACAGTGTATTGTAAAATAAGATTTGCTCATTGTGTAACTACCTAGTCACTTATCAGTATTGTAACGTGTTATATTTATTATCATTCTTGTAAGTAAGTGATAAATAATAATTATATAATGACACATAAGAAAATGCCAAAATCTAAGCAAGATATTATTCAGCTTTATTAGTTTAAGGTTGTGATATTTTTATTTTTACGTCATAAGAGTATTTCTTAGTTTTTGCTGTATTTTGTTATTACATATTATGCATATTGTAGGGTAAAAAAAACGTATTAATTTTATAAAAGTATGAAATGATCATTCCTTTTTTGGGTTCGATACCAAATGGTAAAAATGGAACCCTTATAGTGAGACTTTCTCCGTCCGTCCGTCTGTCACACTCGATTATTTCAGTAACTATTAAAGCTATCGACCTGAAATTTGGAATAGTTGTAGGTAATTGCGGCGCAACGTTATTGCAATCATAAAAAATTGAAAATCTTTTTAATTTTTATTTAGAAAGGGGGGAAAACCGGGTCGTCAACATTTCAAAATGAGATAACAATACTGAGTGGGGTATCATATGAAAGGGCCTTACTTGTGTATTCTAAAACCGATTTTTATTTATTTTTATGCCTGATAGTGTTCGATTTATTGGGCAAACTGTCGAAAAAAATACCTAATACGCAAAACTCATATATGACGGAATTAGTTTTCTTTAAAAGTTCTAAAAAAGACAGAAAGAAAAGAAAGGTTGATTCATTATAACTAGATATTATGTAAAAACCGGAAATTTTGCAGGTGAAACAGCTAGCATGATTATATTTAATGTCAATAGTAATAATTGTAGATAATTAAAAACTGAAAAGGGAAGCTACAAAATAGATATATTGCGGTTATAATCATCATTATTTAAAGATGATATTCGTAATCAAATGACAATGCACTGCGAGATTTGATAAGGTAGTATGTAAATTCCTTAACTATTCCCGATTGTGAGAATAAGAATACGTTATAAAACCTATACCTGTATTAAAACACTATAATATCAAATTACAAATTATTTTAATATTATTTATTTAATATTGAGTTATAAAAAAAATATTAAAAATTATAGTAGACAAAATGAATACCTAGCTTTATTTTGTAAACATAAAATAACAGTTTTGAAACAAAAGAACTATGTATAGATTCAGAACTCACTTCCACTAATAGTAGGTGTATAGTTACTGAATAGAAATGTGTTTTATGCCATAGAATATTTATTCGAATATAATCAATCTGTCTAATATCTTAAAATTCTGTATAATAAATATGACTCATATAGGTTAGTTAGATAATTAAAATAATAACATCAAAACAGGGTTCCTGTGCAGAATCCAATAATATATTACTCTCCTTTAGAATAAATTATATCAGTATTAAATTATGATGTTTACAAAAAACTTTTACAACAATTTAAAAGTAGAGATTTTCTTCCATCTAAATGCATAATTATGAAATTATATCCTTAAACTATTAAGATACAAAGTTAATGTGAAAATATAATATTATGTAATTGTAATGTGCAATAACTTTTACAATAAGATATTAAATTTAAGAAAATAATCTATATTATTACAAAACATGGTAAGTCCATTTTCGATGTATAATAACAAATTGTAAATATTTTATTAATAAATTAAATAGGAAAATGCTTCAATAAGTTAATTACGGTTATTTTAATTTTGTTACATATTTTATACATTTATTTTGTGTAAGTAAGGATAGAAGCATTTTTTAGGATACAAAATTATAATTATTAATTAATAGCAAGTAGACTGTATGCCAAATGTTGTTTAAAATCTATCTGTATAACGCTTTGTGTAAAATCTCAAAGTTTATAAGCGGCTGTATTCAGACATGATAACTAAATATGTAAAAGTGACATCTTAACTTTCTATGCGACAATGTGATGAGTTGAAATATATTATTCTGTTTTTAATATGACTTTTATTTACAAAACAAAATGTAAAATTATATAATTTACAGAAATTATTGGTCGCAAACACCATTGCTGTAAATTCTATAATTTCAAGCTTCTACTTTTGTTCTCTGAAACAAATTGCAGCTAAATCTTATACAACTTTGTACATGTATTATGCAAAAAGTACAAAGTTAATTTCACGTTTAATATTACAAAAATATGAAATGAAATGAAAAAGCGATTAAGAGATTTTAGTTCGTAATTTCAGTTAAACTGTACCACGAGAATGTTAGATATTATTAAAGGCACCAAATGTGTCGAAATTTCATAAACAAGCGCTTTATAATCGCGTTTGGTAAGGAAAATTCCTGAAATTCCGTACATTAAAGAGTTTCTTGTAAAAGCAAATGAGTTATTAATTACCACAGCTTATTATAAGGCTATAATTATTTTTATGTTTTGAATCGCAGATTTTGAATAAAATTCCGATTTTTTTATGTACGGTATGGCAAGTCTAGGTTAGAGCGCGCTTGCCTAGAAAATGCCTTTTCACTCTTCTCTTGAAGGCATCTAGATTATACTTGGCTGGAAACACGGAGGCTAGAAGGGCGTCCCACACCTTAGCGGTTCGTATCAGAAACGTCTTGCAATTTTCTAACAAAACTAGTCATTAAAAGTCCGCTTTTGATCCATAATATTCGTATGACAAAATGTCTTCTTTTTAAATATCTTTGGTCTTCAGGCACAGATTTTATCTTCAGGCACTTGTGGAGAAGATTGGGATCTTCTCCACAAGTGATGATGATGTGATGGGTCACATCCAATATCATTTCAGTGGCTACAATATCAAGACTACGACATAAATTGTAAAGTATTCCGACTATATTAATAAATTCCCACTCAACAAAGCTATTACAATTCACGCCTGTGAGCCTGTGACATTATTATTTATTACATGCCATTAAAGACGGCAGCCTTACAGGCTATTACAAGCGTCAATATTACAGGAAATTACAGACGCTTGTATTACAGAGTATTACAGACACTATCGCAATCAGACTAATTGTTATGTTTGGTCTTATTTGTGATTCGAATTACTGTATTGTGATTGTTATTCTTCCTATACCTTTCTACTACCAATAATTTGCTAACTGTGACTCAACTCAAAATGACCATACCATTGGTAAATTAAAATTTCAATGCATGCGATTTTAACATAAGATTTTGCACCATAACTACTAAATCATTTCATCCACATACCAATTCTGTACAATTCAATACAAAGGCTTATCCTCATGCGATTGAGTTACGTCTACGTGACATGAGCACATCATAAGCGATTCACAATACAGCGGGTACGTTCTCTCACTTGTCCATCACAATATGACGATTCCAGCGTCCAATGCACTTACTTGCATTGATGGCTTTCTAATGTTGCAAAGGGCTTTAAAAAAGGCGTACCTACTTCCATACTGTGAATGACAATTTTGCAGTACCTAATAGACCAATGGAAAGGGACGGCACGAAAAAATATCGCCAATCTACCGGTGCCATAAATGCTTCTTTGTCACCGGCAGTCTAAGAAACCACCTAAAGAAATTTGACAGATAGCGCTAAGTTATGTGGGTTTGAGAAAACTTAATATAACTTGCTTTAGCTCTGTAGAAAAACCTCCTGGGTAACGGCATGCCTGAGAATTCACGACAATGCAAGTAAAGGTATGCGAAGCCAGCTAACCCGCATTTAGCCAGTATACGGACTTGAGCGAAATCCTTCTCGTTTTGAGAGGAGACCCATGCCCAGTCGTCTCAACCCCTTATACTTACTATGTATAAATATAAATATAATAGAAGACAACATCACATACATTGCTCCGATCCCATAGTAAGTAGCTTATGCACTTGTGTTATGAAAATCAGAAACAACGAAGGTACCACAACACCCAGACCCGAGACAATGTAGAAAAGTTATTTTTCTACATTGCCCCGGGGATCGAACCGGAACCTCAGAGATGGCGGCGCCTTGAAAACCGGCACGCTAACCACTCAACCACGGATGTCGTCAAATATAAGGGGTTGAGACAACAATATTTGCACCTGATGGTATGAGACGATACAACTTAAGATTTTATTGTATACTAACTTGCAAGGGGTCTATGCTTGAGTCTAGTACTAGGTGGGTATAAATAAATCCTATTATGTATAGTTGCTGCCCATGAGATGGACGGACCAAGTAAAGGCTGCAGTGGACGTCCCCTTACATGTGTGCACCAGGAAAGCAGCTGTCCGGGAGGAATGGAGACGTATTGTCAAGCGTGTCACTGAAAAGTGATGACCACGACCGCTCTGACAAGAGCGTTACGAAAGAGATGATGATAGTTGCTATGGCAGAAGCATCGCAAGCTTAGTGTCTGTGACTTTTTTATAAATCTTGTACTAGTGGGCTGATTCTGCTTTGTTTAGTTTGTTAGTTAGTAACCCTCACAACGGAGGCATGATACCATATACTAACCTAGGCCCGGGTATCCATCCCCCTTAAAGCTACTCTTAGTTATAGGTAGGTAGTTCGATCCATGAAGATATGCTCCAGTCCTACACAATCTCTTATATTTCATGCGAAAGGAATGAAATGCGTGCATCTTCGTCCAATGAACTACCTATAAAGTCTTCATCCCACACCGTGGATACAAACTGATATGATAGTGATGATAGATAAAAAAAATAGTATTAATAGGTAACTTGTCTTGAAGCTTGAAGTCGATTTCCCGAGCATTGTCAGCATTCTAAAGAATCGGGGCCGGCCATTCCATTCCGGCTAAACCATTACGTACTTAGTTAACAAGAGGGGAAAGAGCACCGATTCTTATCTAGTGTCCCACTGCCGACAAGTAAACAACTAGCTATCTACCCCTGTTTTGCTCGCTCAAAAAAATTTGTATCGGTTAAAATGCTTTATCGCTTCCAAGATAAAGTTGTGACAGTAACTAAATTGTAAACTGGTACATTATGATCTCAAAGGCCAGCGTGGTGGGCAATACAAACCCCTCATGTTCGGACAAGAAAGCCTTGCCCATTTGTAAAAAGTGATAGATAATCATGATGATTTTGATGAAACTTGTGTTGAAGCAACTAGTTGCTGTTGATTTCCCACATTGGCACAGGAAATTGTTTTATCTGACGAGTATGTACAATATGGTTGTATAGATATTTCAATCTACGAAGACGCGCCCCACTCAGTCAAACTCCATACGAATCGAATGAAACATAAGGGAAGAAACTCCCCCACTCTGTCAAAATTGACAGAGTGGGGGTACAACTCGTGAATTGAAATATCTATAGCGTCGCTTTTGTATTAGGCATCTTCTTTTTCCACTCCTGTAGTCGAGTACTCAATGTGCTGAACGTAGTTGTAGATGATTTCATTAGGAATCCTCGCTAAGCCCTTCCCTTATTGTATCTTTTGAACTCGTTAATCTAATTCTTTTCAGAGACAAAGCTCAGTACAAAATAATTTGATCCCGTATTTTTCGTTTCAAGTCACCAAAGACTAATGCAATAGGTATGTGGGAAGTTAATAGTAAATTCTTTGAACTGCTAAGGCCCGGTTTCCACCAAAACGGAGCGGAGCGGTGTTTAAGTAACCAATCAGATTTCGTAATTTCCACATCTCCTTTCCCCTCCGTTCCGGAGATGTCAAAATCAAATGAACACTATGATGGAAAACTATTTATTACTTTGCTCGTTATTCATTTTAAAAACTATTTGTGTTTGTCAAAACGAGTTCAATAGAAGACAATTAATAGTGTTATTTGACATTTCAACAATCTACTGTAACATTCAAATGAATTAACTTCAAGGCATAAAAAAATAAACACTTTCACTCACTCATGTAAACTCAATTTTAAACACATTGAAATGATAAATAAGTGCCATTATTTTATCAACGTTACCATACAAATAGATAACCTCAATATAATGAGTAGTGCGTAAACTTATTAATACGCGCAATGCTATGTGTGCGTTGAGAATAATATACTTTTAAACCAATAATATAATTAAAGAATACCACACATACATTTATATAATATTATGAGCACATTTGTCACTTGCACACAAATCTAAGCAATTACGTATCGCAACCCTATGCATATTGCAGACGTTGCAACTTCAACTTCAGCTATCAAAACAGCTATTGAGGTCGCAGCGAAATTTCGTAATAAGTAAAATGTAGCATAAAATTAATTCTTTTCCTCACCTCGGAAAGAACACTAGACTAGTTAGTTCATAAGAGTAATTATTGTAATTTTCATTTTTATTAAATTTTTGGTAATAAAAATTATTTTTTTTAAACGTCCTCCGTGCGACGCAACGTATTTGGCGCAGTCGGTAGGATCCCCGGGAAAAACCAGTTTTCCGTGGCCTTTCGAGTCCAGCTTTGGGGAACGAGAACATACGGACCCGCGGCGCAAAGGAGGAGTTGAATCCAGCCATCGATTCGCAAAGGAAATAATGTTTATGTAAGTACACTAGAATAGCTCTCGTGTTGCTTTCCTTATCCTTAAGCCATACCTATTACTTTACCTTTTACTACTTATTTTACCTTTTCCAAAATTTATCACCCAAGAGCCTCTAGTTCTCGGGATCCTGAATCGAGGCAGGCCCGACGACGGCAGTTAGTAGTAGATAATAATAGATACTTAGATTTAGAAGGTAATTTAGGATTAGATAGATTATTCGAAATGACACAGGTTCAGCCCGACACTATTTTTAAGGCCCTCCGCCTTATCCCAGATTTCGATGGGAACCCCAATGTGCTGACACGTTTTATTAGAATATGCGATCGCCGTACATACAAACACAGCGCCGTACATATAGATAACTAATTGAAGCACCGAATATAAGGCTGACCTTCAAGTATAATCATTCCAATTAACTTTACATTAGAGTAAATATAATTATTAATTGACTGTACTCGTTATTTTCAAATGAACAGTTTATTGTTTACCCGATGTAACACTTAAGCGGTCATGGCTTGTGTTAAGTTTAAAGTTAACGGAGTACAATGTTCGGGTAAGTGTGTTTCTCTATCTTCAACAGACATTACAATAATTCTGTTGTAAAAAATCTCTTAACTAATTTTACGCGTTTTAAAATAGTGCTATCCTTTTCCCTGGAGAACATTTTGAAAAGGATAGCACAAAATTATCAATAATTAATTAAAAATTATCATGTATGTCGACTACAGCCAAAGAGAGAGAGAGAGAGAGCTTAAAAGATATAATTATACATTGATTAGGGCAAAAATAAAATATAATATAATTTAGCTTTACAAAAGTTTGTGGGGCATCGTTAGAATTATTAACAAAAGAATTTTAGCTTTTTAAACATAAAACATAAATTACAAAACAATTTTAAGAGCTTTTTAATTTAAAAATTGACAATTCAGCGGGCTTTCGCCGTTGTTACATATTTTAGACCCATGTAGATTACGAGTTCTTGGTTTAGAGCAAACCACTAATATAATAACACCGTGACGTTGACGACCTCCGTGGTTGAGTGGTTAGTGTGCCGGTTTTCAAGGCGCCGCCATCTCTGAGGTTCCGGGTTCGATCGCCGGCCGGGGCAATGTAGAAAAATAACTTTTCTACATTTTCTCGGGTCTGGGTGTTGTGGTACCTTCGTTGTTTCTGATTTCCATAACACAAGTGCTTAAGCAACTTACTTTGGGATCGGAGCAATGTATGTGATGTTGTCCTGTAATATATTTATATTAAAAAAAAAAATAAAAAAAAAAAAAAAAAAAAATAACAAAGTTCTTTGTAAGCAGAGGGGTTAGTACAGTTTTTTTACGGACATCGCACAAACGAATCGAATTCCTACATTTGCATCCAGCGCCATCTTTGGGCAGTCGCTGACATTCGGCTGTCAATTACACATGGTGTTTGATTCGTTTGTGCCATGCGAGTCGACTCAAAATTCGGACAAGAATCTGTACTAACCCTACAGTAGGCGGGGAAGTGAGTTCAACTACAACCTTGCTGGAATATCTACGGACTCAGCTGGAGCTCCGCGGCACCAAGTACATGTGTCTGGAGGGCGGATGCGGAGCCTGCATCGTGAGCGTGGTCAAGTCTCCAGGCTCAGAGCCGCAAGCTGTCAATTCTGTAAGAACAAAAGCGTAACGAGTTAAACAATGATTGATATTTTAGGGAACTCGAACCAAATGGAACATAAACCCAGCTTCCGTGTTCAAGGGAAAATTGAATAGGGATTTTCTAGGCAAGCGCGTTCCACCCTAGACCGAAACATTGAAATTGCGACACTGTTACCGTCGCGACATTGCTTTCCATCAGGCATGATTGTCAAGCAAAAGACTTAATAATAATGAAAAAAAAACGTTGAGAAAAAGGGTGTAAAGTTTCAGCCGAGAAATTAAATAAAGTTCTACCATGTTCATTTTAATAAATCTTACACTGTTTCCTAGGTTGAAGTAAATGTATAAGCCAATTGAACCTCTTTTGAGTTAGTACTATAACATCTTCAGCTGCATCGTAACTTATACAAGTAAGATTGCAGTAAGGTGGGAACATACTTTTAAAGAAAAATAACTCTTTTATTTACGGCCCACATAATTATTTATTTCTGAAGTCCTCAATTTCTGACGCAGTATCGCACAAATTCTTCAAAACTTATCTGTACCTACATAAGTTTCGCCTTGGCATCCAGAGCACCTTTAGAAGATGACTGACAAGGTCTGCTTCTAATTTGTTTAATATATTTGGGCACAGTGCTTGGTGTCAGTCAGTTCATGCCAGGGTTGGGAGGTCACCACCATAGAGGATGTTGGCAACCGCCTGAAGGGCTACCACCCATTGCAGAAGACCCTCGCTGAGACTAATGGCAGCCAGTGTGGATACTGCAGTCCGGGGTGGATCATGTCTATGTACAGGTAAGATTGCGTTTAGACCTCATCATGATTGCTTTCATTATTGCCGTTAACTACAAGCAACTCATATAACAGCGATCACTTGTATCTCCGTCTGTTGCAACTTATGGCCCAAAAGTGCTGTAATGAAAACAGGCAGGAATGATTTTTAAGGAATACAAGTGTAGATTCACTTGAAGATATTTCATCCTTCGAAATCAACACGTTTATGTCGTTAATTTTGCGGATTTGCAAACAAAATACTCAACTAGTTTCGAATGTCAATACTATTTAAATATCTATCCTATGACGCTACAGCCCCTTGTGGGCCCTGGCCTCCTCTACAACATTCCTCCACTTGTCGCGATCCTTCGACTCTGCGCCAGTTGACGCCATGTCAATATTATAGAAAATGAAAATCATAGGTAATCTTTATTTTTCACATAGGCCTTCTTATGAAATGTTAAAACTCTGCCACCAGATTCGGAAAGTAAGTATGCACTTAGAAGAACTGGCAAGAAACTCGGCACTTGCTTTTACAACACAAAAAAATTTAACGTAGTGGTAGTATAAAAGTAACTTTAATGCTAATACTTTTACTGTAGTTATGTGAATTATCTCTTTCCTATAACACAAGATATTGTTTACCTTGGGTAAACAGCTGATAGCGATGTGTATAATGTCCTATTTACTTAATGATTCTCTGCTTGACAGTCTTTTGAAGAGAAAACCAACGATGCTGGAAATAGAAAAATCTCTCTCCAGTAACATATGCCGATGCACGGGGTACAGATCGATTCTAGAAGCTTTTCGAAAGTTTGCAATCGACGCCCGAGATCAAATCAATGTATCGGATATTGAAGACTGCAGTGAGAAGGAATGGTGCTTCATATCAAAGAATGTTAAAGAGGAGGGACTTTTATGTATAAAATTAAAAGATGGCAGAAAATGGTACAGAGTATCAACAATTTCAGATATTTTTGATGTTTTGGCTAAAAATGGTACTGATTCATACATGCTAGTAGCTGGAAATACTGGTAAAGGTATGTTAACTATAAACATTTATTAGACTTATGGACGTATAATATAGGTATACAAAGTTGGACTCCAAGCAAAAACGATAGAAATTTATGCAAAAAAATCAGTCCATTTCATTAATGTTGTAGATTCTAAAATACAAAAAACCTGAAAGATAAATGAATTCATTTATTCAAAGAATTATCATTATTAGAACGTCCATCGGTCCATACTCAGAAAGGTCGTAAAATTCGCGTGTCACTGCTATTTTACACAGAAACTAATAAAACAGTAAAGCCGAAATTTAGGACAGATTTTCTGATGGAAATTTTGAATTAATCGTTTGATACTGTGTTTTTAGCAAAATGGCTGTTATTCAAAATATTTTTCAGGCGCTACCCCCATTATCGAATACCCTCGAGTGTTGGTCGATGTCAGCAGAGTGTCTGAGTTAAAAGGTTATTTAATCGACCAGAATTTGGTGGTTGGAGCTGGTAATACTTTAACTGAGTTTATGGACATTTTGAAGAAGCTCTCAGGTAGCGAAAACTTTGAATACGTCAATGTCTTGATTGAACATTTGGAATTGGTTGCAAATGTTGCAGTTAGAAATGTAAGTGTTACCTAGTATGAGATAGATATCCTCTCTTATTTGTACGCTTTTACAATATGCAGTGTAAGCTGTTCTCGCAGTCTGTTTTAGACTTACCTTGACAGAGGTTAAAAGTAATTTCTGTCTATAGCTATCGCGGTTCAAGAGATACAGCCTGGTGACAGACGGACGGATGGACAGTGAAGTCTCCGTAATAGGCAAAGATTGAAAATTTTTGGTAATAGGGTACCTTTTTACCCTTTGGATACCGAACCCTAAAAAGTACATATCAAAGGAAAATGCCAGAAAATGGGCTAGATTTGCGTCACTCTGCGTCTCAAGCACGTATGCATGAAGAATCTTCTTTCAAATTTTAATATTGCATATATTTACGTTAGTAAAATGTTCAAAAGTTTTATAAAAAAAAGTAATTAAATGTTTCGAAACATGTGGAATCGCCATGCAACTTATAAAACTTTCAAAATTAACCATTTAGAAAATTAGATTATTACAATTTCCCTATTAATATGTTACTTATCTTTTTTTTTACTAATATTGAGAATATTTCTAATGTTTTACCGATGATTTGGATAAGACGCAAGGTATAGCCCAATTTTCATACAAGAATCGGCATTCTCCTTTTTGTAGAGTAGTTTTACTCTTAGGAACTTTCAACTGCACTTTCAGTTAGCTACGCTTGCCGGGAACCTGATGCTGAAACATCTTAATAACAAATTCCCGTCCGACATTTTCCTCTTCCTCCTAGGAATAGGAGCACAACTCACGCTCGGTAAGTTTCAACAACTTTTAACTGCGACCGGAGAAAAAAGCTTTAATGCTCTTATATTGGCTATTATCCAAGAAAAAATCTCTTGTTAACGTTTTATAATTTTCAATTTTCCAGCGCTCGCACCAGGTGTAACTAAAGTTGTTACCCTGGAGAGTTTCCTCGCTGAAAATATGATAGGAAAATTAATATTAAACGTCTTAATCCCGCCGCTCAGTCGGGAAAATAGATTAGTAACGTACAAGGTATATGTTTTATTCTCTAAATTTTTACAATATTCTATAGTACTAGTTACAATAGAGAATTCAAAAATAACTCAATAAGTTGTATAGCAGTGAAAAAAAACTTCGTATAAACCTGCATGTAGGAGTTCACCGTAATGTTCAAATGTGTGTGAATGTCCTGCTAATCCAAACTTTACGAGCGTGGTTGGCTAAGCCAAACCTTTCGCATTCAAAAAAATTCTACAAGGTAGTTTTTACTGATGTTATCAGCACCGCGCTGGAGCGCTAGATCGCTTGGCGGGTGCGTTTTCGATGGTAGATGGTAACTAGCCACATCTGAAGCCTCCCACCAGGCCAGACTTGAGCTAATTTAGAAATTATATTATACAGTCAAACCTGGTTAAGTGAGAAGGGACCGAGATCTCTTTTTCTCTTCATAGAGGTTTTTCACTAACCCGAATTTTAGAGTTAGGGGGGCAAATACATAATATAGAGGTTCCCGCTTACTCAGTTCTCACTTACTCAGGTTGGACCATTCTTAATGCCTCCCACGTATATTCAAGAGCCTGCCACGACTGCATGACTGCCAGTCGCCAACCTAAAAATAGCCTAATATATAGTATACTTATAATATATAGTAGAAGAGTTTATTTGAACTTAGGGCCGGTTAGAAAAATTTCTTGCACTGTTAAATAGATCAATTATTTAGGCTACTTTTTATCCCTACTGATATTAAATGCAGATCATATTATAATAGCATAATAGATGTCAATTTCTCAAACTCTCTTAAAATCTTTCAGATTGCCGCCCGATCTCGAAATGCACACGCCATAGTAAACGCTGCTTTCCTTTTTAACTACAACTCATCAAATAATATTATCAGAAGCTGTAGAATCGTGTATGGTGGCCTGGCTCCACACTTCCATCAAGCTAATGACACTGCAATGCATCTCACTGGAAAAGATCTCTTCAATGATGCTACTCTCCAAACAGCTCTGCGTGTGCTGTCCAATGAACTTCTGGTGGAGGAAAATCCACCAGAGCCTTCTGCTAAATATAGAAAACAACTAGCTCTTGGACTGTTTTACAAGGTATTTTATTAAAGGATTTTTCGCCAAATGTCCTTCAAACCAAAAATCAAAATACGGTTGGTAATGTACGTTACTGTTTCACGGTAGAGTAATTGATACTGTGGTGATTAACAACTATCCGCAAGAAAAATCTACTACCTACCAACTTTTATTATAAACCCTTTTATATATTACGAGTATGTACCTGCTACTTTTGAGCGCCATAATCGATAAAAATTGCAAACATTCGCTAAGACTCATTTGGTATTATTGTAAAACTTGTACTACTAAGATACTACAAAGATCCTAGATAAAAAATATTTTTTTTTGCTGTGTTTGTACATCAGGACAGGCTTTTATGAAAGTTTTTTTGGTAATTCGACGGAAAATGGCAGATTCAGCAAGAAGTCCACCAAATAAATATTATTTTATTAATCTTCTCTTGTTTACTGAAGTGTAAAGCACTTTAAAATTGAGCATTTTTTTTAAATGAGACAACCACTGAACTCGCGACACTGTTATAGTTAATATTAGCTATATGAATTTCTGTAAGGTAGCAGTAGCATGGTCTTCTCCTGTTGCTTGGTGCAGCTGTAGTCTGCTTTAAATTTTGAATAGTTAATAGTCAGTAGTACCACTGATTTTTTTTTTCTAATTTTTTTTCCTGACTGACTGATTGATATTTTCAGGCTCTGTTGTCATTATGCCCAGACGAGATCTTACATTCGCGTTACAGATCGGGTGGGGGGAAGATCCACGCGTCTAGACCAGTATCTAAAGGCAATCAAGTGTTCGAGACTGAGCCGAGTATGTGGCCGCTCACTCAGCCAGTACAAAAAGTAGACGCGCTTGTGAGTATTTAAAGGATTCCTACATCATTATCGTTCGTTCTGCTGCAGATCTCCTCATGCCGAGGCAGAATATTACTTATTATTGCAAGCAGCAGCACAATAACTAAGATTAAAAAAGCTTGCCTTGATTCGATTCGACAGACTTAATGTGGCGACATTATTGATTCCATGCTTTAACATTAAAAGTATCTATACATTATACATGCCTTGGCCACAACTAGGCATTGATTGACGAATTTTCACTAAGTAGTTTTCATTTGTTTAGGCTAACGTTTGATCACATCCGTCTCTTTTATTTTTTTAATACAAAGGATTTTCTAGAATAAAAAGTCCACGTATTATAATAATCTATCTCTATTCAAAATTTCAGCCCAACCGGGTCAGTAGTTGCAGCGGAAAGGAGTAACAAACGTACATATTTCTACCTTCCTAACATTAACTGTGAAAATTACATTAAAACTCTTCAACAGATTCAATGTGCAGGAGAGGCCAAATACGCGGAAGATCTACCTACGTTACCACAAGAGGTATTTGCTGCCTTCGTGCTAAGCACTGTGGCAGTGGGAACCATAGAGAGTATAGATGCTAGCGAAGCTTTAGTAAGTATCAAGAAAAATATCTGTCTGCCCGCCTATCGAGTATTATAAACGAAAATAAAAAGGTAAAAACTACTCGTAATAAGTAGCAGAATATAAAAAGCAGTATTGGTCTATATGAGGTCCTCGCATTGAAAGTGTGTTGATATACGATTAGATAGAAAGATGGACCGAGACAGACATCGTATGGCATATAACCTAGTCTTACGAGTAATTAAATATTTTTTCTTTTCAGAAACAACCTGGAGTATTGGCTTTCTACACTGCCAAAGACATCCCTGGTATTAATTCATTTACGTCGCCAACTTTTCAAAACATGAAAAATAACGAAGAAATACTTTGCAGCGGCAATGTTTTATATTATAACCAACCAATAGGAATTATTGTAGCAGAAACCAACTACATTGCCAATAGAGCAGCAACTATGGTGAAAGCTAAATACTGTAATGTGAAAAAACCCGAAGTAGATATCAAATCGGTTAAAAATAATCCTAAGAAACACGAATTGTTTGGGTCAATAAATGCCACTGCTATAGGCAGTAATGTAAAAAAAGTCATAAAAGGTGACAACACTGTTTACGGACAAAGTCATATCTGTTTGGAGCTTATGAATTGTGTAGCAAAGCCTACTGAAGATGGGTTAGAATTAACGCCTTCTACACATTATGTGGATAGTGATCACACGTCGACGGCACTCTGTCTAAATATTGATGCAAGCAAGTAAGTTTTTTATATTGTGATTGGGTTCAAAAATTTGTTTGAAAAAGTAAATAATTTGTACGTTTTAATGTAAAAATCAGATAAATCATTTGACTCTAGTAACTACTATTACCAAGATGCAAAACGAGAGGATAATACTGTTCAAACTTTTATCGATCCAACAATCGGTGAAGCAATAACTGAATTTAGGTTTAAAGGAAACTGTAGCCACTGAAATTACTGGGCACAACGACGAGCGAAGGAGTGAAGAAGTTTTAATGTAGGAACGTACTGCCTTGGTCATTGTAATACAGGCAGGTAACAACTAACAATACATCTTGCTGGTCTTAAAATATTTGCAAATAAAAAGTACCTATTTACTGATAGAATTATATTTGATTCAGGATCGAAGTTAGAGTACGAAGGCTTGGCGGTAGCTTCGGGTTAAAATTAAGTAGACAAACCAAGGTGACTACAGCTTGTAGTCTCGTCGCCTATAAGTTGAATAGACCATGCAGATTCATTCTCCCTCTCAAAACCCAAACACGCGTTATGGGGAAAAGAATGCCAGCTTCTACAAATTATGAAGTAAGTGTTGAAATAATGAATTAACATGGAGAGTAACAAACATAATATATTATGTTTGTTACTCTCCAATAATACGCGGAATATGAAGAGGGCTATATGTATTCTTTGAAGGATAAAATCTGCGGCTGACATTAACTTCGAGTTTTATCGTTTTTATACCATAAAAACGATAAAGCTCAGTCTTATTTTATTATTGTTATTCAGGTTGGTGTTAATGACGATGGTGTAATACAGTACCTCAATTATGATATTTATAATGTTAATGGATGTCAGTTTAATGAACTTATAATTGAAGTTATAATGGTGAATTACTATAATTGCTACAAGAGAGATAAGTGGAACTTCAAATGCTACAACGCCATCACAGACACTCCTTCAAATACATGGATGCGGGCTCCTGGTAAACATTCTTTAATTTATATAAAATTACTGAAACCTTTAAAACCAGCTGAATCAATCTATTCTATAATCTATATGTGCTAAATAAAAATATTTTGCGATCATGAGCACCACAACATGAGGTCAAATTTATGGCTACCAACTTTCATTATATTAGTTACTTTAACCTTTTTACAGGAAGTGTAGAAGCTATTTCAGCTGCTGAAATGATTATGGATAGAATAGCATATGAAATAGGAATCGATCCATTAGCAGTACGACTGAATAATTTAGATAAAGAAAAGTTTAAAGATTTAGTACAAATGTTTGAAAATTTTAAGAACAATTCTGACTATTCGAATAGAAGGTGTGCAGTGGATAAATTCAATACACAAAACAGATGGAGGAAACGAGGATTGAGATTCATGCTAATGAGATATGAGGGACATATTAAATTTATTATGCATGTGATTCTATCAGTTTATCATGCTGATGGCTCGATAGCCATAACTCATGGTGGCGTTGAATTAGGCCAAGGAATTAACACCAAAGCAGCACAAGCTTGTGCATACTTCCTAAATATACCAGTGGATAAAATTCAAATCAAGACCAACAGTAGTACTTCATGTCCAAATAATTATGGTACAGCTGCTAGTATTACTACTCAAAACATTGTATTGGGCGTCCAAAGGTGTTGTAAAAAGCTTTTACAAAGACTTAAACAATTGAAGACAGAGATGAATAATCCTAACTGGGAGCAACTTATAGCTGAAGCTTATAGAATGGGAATTAATCTCCAAACTAATTCGTATATAGGCTTTGATGATCTTGTAAATTACTATATTTATGGGGTGACCTTAGCTGAAGTGGAAGTAGATATTTTAACAGGCCAGTCGGAAATACTGCGAGTTGACTTATTAGAAGATGTTGGACGGAGTTTAAACCCCTTGGTAGATGTAGGACAAGTAAGTATAATCTGTTAATTAACATTAAACAGGATCACTTTTGTTGTATTTATTACGTTAAGATATGGTTTTATATTATTTGAAAAGTACCCTTGTATTTATTTTTCAACGTTTTTAAAAAGTAGCAGTATGATGGTATTTTAGATCAAAATAGGAATCTCCGATAGGAATACTGAGACAGAACCAAAATAGTTTCCTAAATTAGTGTACAAATCAAGGAAACCATTTAACTATCTTGTCTTTGAAGCGAGGTTTATAGCGAAGTTATTCCGGGCACTACTAATATTTAACTTTAAGTTTGAGTATCTTTGAGCTAAACTATTTACTTTATATAATTTAAACTAGGAGGTCCGGGGTTCGCACCCAATTTTAGAAGTTGTGTGCCTACGTTTTAGGCAATTAAATTTGAAGAGAAACTTCGTGAGTTAAAGCTATATTATATATGTCTGAGTTCTTACCTACCTGCTGCTTCTTAAATACGAGTATATTACGCATTTTATAGTTGACTAGCTGTTGCCCGCGGCTCCGCCCGCGTGCAGTTCGTTTTTTTTTACAAAAATGTTTCCCGTGGAATTTCTTAATTTTTCCCAAGATAAATGAGTGGTCCCTGGGTTCGATGGACCCGTAAAGGAGTCTTCTTCCAATCTCTCCTGTCAACGTGCTATCTTCTTTCACACAATTTACCTATATCTTCTTTGGTCTTCCTCTACTTATACACTCTGTCGAAATCGCTTATGTTACTCAATTCGCATGGAGTAAGACAGAGTGGGGCGTGTCATCGTGGATTGTAATATCTATACTAACCAAACTTATCTTATTCTGAGATGATACCAACGCCCAGATATTGTAATTAAGCATTCTGATGCGCTGCTGTGTACGTAGCAACCCGTTCCTGCTACGTACGGGTTATCTTGTATAGTTATACCTAGTTGCACGATCAAAAGGACGATTTAAACTGTCGATATTTCGACCCCGTTATGATTGTGCTACGTAGATAAGTAGGTATAGGTTTTTTTAACACATTCACTGCGTTACGGCAACGAATATATAATATTACTAACGTAAAGAAGGGACATTCACACCCTCCCGTCAATGTATTACCCCAGAGCGGCGAGCGCGACGCGTCGGGTGGTACTCGTGGGCGCTGTCTCGCGAGTGCGTTATTTCAATAGGTTTGCCACAAATTCATAACTTTATCATCATAGGGCTACTGATTGTAAATAAAAGCATACCTTTTTAGATGACAATTTTTTTATAAGTAAAATTTATGAAAAAACCGGAGGATTAATAAAGTTTTCTCAGATTGTGCTTGACAAATGAAAATTCATATGGGCCGTAACTAATAATTTTTGCAGTGATTTTTATAAGTATCCCATTATAATATCTTATTGTTTAATGAATATGAATTATATGAAAGCTTGTGGGTTTGGATGTTTGTAACTCTTTCATGCCGCAACTAGGTACATACCTACTGTACCGATTTGGCTGCAAATTGGAATAAAGATATTATATTAACTTTCATTAACACATTACTATCTTTTTATCCCTAAAAATCCATAGTCATATACGGAATTTGTGAAACTCCAAAATTCAGGTCAGTGAAGCCACGGAAAAAAGCTATGTACTTATGAAAATAAATATATATTATTTCTGTTTTAATTTTATCCTTAGAAATTAATAAAATTATAGATAAACACAATGAATTATAATAAGTTTTCATGAATTAACCAAACAAAGTATTGCATTTGTACCGCAATTCAAATGTTTTACAGTGGGCTGCAAGTTGTCACCGTGGCATTGTGCATCGGTCGCGTACACGTCGAGTTTTGCCAGCCCTATCGGGCTACGATGACATTTACTCACACATAGAAATGAATGCTTATAGGGCCGGCATTTTAGTAGTAGTGTAGGTAGTTAAGTTATGTTATTTGTACTGAGTGTCACGGGCCTGGTTACGGGAAGTATTTGGTTGTAATTGAGTTCTGCTCTGTGCGGCAGCTAGTTGTCCTTGTTTTGCACTCCGTGCGGGGGTGATTTTTTCAAGTATTCGTACAAGTGAAAAAGAGACACCTATATTGCCGGTATCCTTGCTTGAGGTGTATTGAAGTTTACGAATAAAAATGTACGGGAATTATTTTTCATAACGCACAGTAAGGTAATTATTTTACAATAGTGCGATACGGGAACTATTTGGCCGTATCTTAAACCCCGTACCGCACTGAACGTGCGCGCGCGCGGAGCTTCAGTTAGTCGTAGTGCTGTGCCCAGTTAATACGTTTTTACAGAACGCAATATTTTATTCGTCACGCCTAAGTAGGTTAATTGTACATAAACAATGAAACGTTTACGTAAAAAACTTATTATGGGGAAAGGTGTAAAGACAGAAGGTAAAGAGGCTAGAAACATTTTTGTGCAGAGTACTGGTTCCAGTTTACCGAATCACAAACCATCTAGTACAAAAAAACCCAGTTCAATTTTTTTAAGTCCATCAACAGGAAGTGAATTTCGTATATTAGAAGAAGTAATAATTAATAAGAATAAAAAGACTGATCCTGATTCGACGTTATCCCTGGACAACATTTCAGTGAGTAATCTAGTCGAAACATTCCTAAATTCTGAAATGGTGTCTGAACTGTTGTCCACACCCCGAAGTAAGTTTTCAAGAAATGAGTTTTCACAGCTTAATACACCAACGTGTTCTACATCTAGAAATACCGATGGAAATATTAATTACGAACGATTTATACGAACTCTAAGGTCGAACTTCATTAGGTACTGACCGTATGTGTTATTAAAAAAGAAAGAAGTCTTCAGCTTTGACATTTGACATTGGCATGACACGTAATACGAGTTCGACTTTGGAAATGCTTTCCGGGCCTAGGGCCGGAAAGGATTTTCATACTACTTTGTCTCCCTTGGAAAAAATGAAAATGCTTTGACGGCCTAGGGAATATAATAGCATTTCCCGCCCGCATTTCGGGCATTAAAAGTCGTTTTTCCGAGCGGGTGAGATGAAAAATATTTTACTTATTACACCCCATCCCTAGCAACATGACTGTTGTATGCGCCACGACAAGTATTTTCCCGTAAAATCAACCATTTCCAAAAATATCTGTAACTTTTAAGGTATTACTTAGAACCCCGTGCGACTGCAGCTGTGTATACACAAGGATGTAACCTATTGATTGGTACAACAAAAAAAAACAGATGTGGACTTTCCATGTCTCTGTGGAGGTTTGAAGTCAGGACTACGTACGGGAAAATAGACGTCGTAACGCATATCAGGCATTTTTGATACGGGAAGTATCTGGCTTGTACAGCACTGGTAGCAAGTTTTAATGTAGCGCACCGGTATACGATACTCGTTGCCGATCCTGTGGCTCAATTTTTGTTCTGCGTACCCGCTGAATCTTGAATATTTTTAAAATATTAAGTTTTGGTTTACCATGTGTATAACACCAACACATTTTTAAAATTTTAAGTTAAATGTTCACGCAGGTAGGCGAGACATTTCTTAGTTTTAGTTCTACTGTATTATTATTTTCTTTAAATGTGAATGGTTGCAAACGTCGCATAGTTATGTTGTTCATATAATGAAGCGCTTCTGTAATTTGCTTACATAATGATAATAATTTTTGTTTTTTGGTAATCAATGTATATGTTTATAAGGGTGTGTAAGCCTAGGTAACATTAGTTCATTATAGTTGTTAGCAATACGTGTAAATTAACTGTTGCTTAACATATTGTAAAATATTTTTCATAATAAAGACCTTTAAAAATCAAAATCAATCAATGTAGCGCAGCCGCAGTGAATGTGTTAAACATCCCACTGGTGCTCTCAAATTTTTCAGGATGAAAAGTATCTTAAATGTTGACCGGGCATATATATAAAGTAGGATCATAAAATTTCATTTAAATCCGTTACTTGAAAGACGCCTGCTAACTGTTTTTGTAATGTTTTTTTCCCGCGGGAACTCGATTGGATTAATAAGTTTTATTATATATATATATTTTGTTAAAGAGGCAACATAAGGTATCAGCATAACAAATTTTACTAAATTAAGTTCATTAGTTGTTGTTTACAAAGCTGTTAAATTAATTGCAGTTTTCTAACTATCCCACAGGAACTCTTTATTTTACCGGGATGAAAAGTACCCTATATGTTGACCAGGGACATAAGCTACCACCACACAAAATTTCATTGGAATCGGTCCAGCCGTTCCAAAGATTAGCCCGTACAAACAGACAGACAAACAGACAAACAGAGAAACAAAAAATTTTAAAAAAAATTAAAGTTGTTCTATTTCACTTCTTACATCCCCCTGATTCCGTTTTTAGCATTTTTTTTATTTGTACAGAAATTCGACCTCTACAGATTTATTATATGTATTGATGATGATTGATTGATATTGATTTAAAAGGGAAAAGGAAGCAAAGGTTTTAAAAGGGGAAGATGAGTAATTCATTTGATTTTTCTACTTAAAGCTTTTTTTTATAGAAGCAGATCCCAAATGTCAAAATTCCTACGTTCTTGTGGTAAAATACTACCATAGAGTCGTTAAAGAGCAAACGACATGTTGGCATTAATACTGTATCACCGTAGGTCTCAAACAAATTTTTTTGATTTCACGGAGTTAATACGCGGTTTTATTATTTTCTGATGCGGTCTCCTAACACCCTGTATGTGTAATGTTCTAGGTTGAAGGTGCATTCGTGATGGGGGTAGGCTATTGGACGACAGAGGAGGTGGTTCACGACCGATCCACTGGAGAACTGATGAATGACCGAACTTGGAACTATCACGTTCCGCAGGGTACCGATATTCCGCAGGACTTCAGAATATACTTCCGGAAGAAATCACTTGGCAATGATATGATTTTAGGTGCAAAAGGTATAAACGTATAAGATAGCTATTTCGTATTCTTATTTTCATCTTTCATCTACACACCATGTAGATGAAAAAGTATAAAACCAATATGTCCCTCATGTAATAAAAGTATTTTATATGCAACGCGAAATACGCTTCTCTATTTATTTGACATTGATTGTGTAACAAGTATAAATGATGATCTTTTAAAAAAATCATAATCTTCACCTTCATTAATACCACTGCTACACAAAATGAGTTGAAAAAAGTATAGGATAGTTTCAAAAGACTCGGGTTTGCAAATTATCAGTTCGATCCATGAAGACGCGCCCCACTGCTTCCTAAATATTTAGGATTTGCATGAAACATAAGCGACTGTGAAGGAGTGGGGTGCGTCTTCGTGGATCGAGCTACCTATAATCGACTTGGCGACCTTCCTGGTGCTATTGCACCTGGGATGGTTTCATACCCGGCACGGGGCAGTTTGGGATTTTTCATTTCTAAACTAGCCCATGTCTGATCTGGGGCCGTATCACTATCTCTTATAGCAGTATTATTGTAATATTGTTTTAACATTTTCATACAATGTTAGTATGAAAATTTTAAAACAATGCTACAATAATACTGCTATAAGAGTTGGTGGTACGGGCCCAGATGCGAAAACCGTAAGTTATTGTTTATCCATATCCTTATATAGAGTTCTTCTTCTTGAAGTTTATGCTATGGATAAAAGCATATTTGTTTGTAGATACAATCTAGCTTTGTTTTCAGCTCTGAGTGAACCGCCACTATGTATGGGCGTGGTGGTACCACTGGCGATGAGAGAAGCGATCGTTTCGGCCAGAGCTGATGGTGGGATCCCGCCAAACGAGTGGTTTCAAATTGGTAATGTTATTATAAGTTATTATGAATCAATAAGATCAAATATCCAGGAGTTCTGTTGTTCAACTACACATTATAACATTATCACCAAATTTAAATGAGACGGACTAAATGGTGAGCCCTTATTAAAAATCATCTAATATAGACGTTGAAGAACCTTTGTTTTGGGTTTATAATACGCCATTTTCATGATCTCAGACATGTTCACATTTTTCTAGAAAAGTCAGGTCTTCTATGACTTTGAATAGATATCCGGCAGCTGAATTAATTCCAAATAGAGGAAATTTTCAACGGTCAAGAATACAGGCATCCACATTTAATTATTATGATAATATAAGTTTATCCAAGACAATAAGATTACTGCCCTAAAGATTGGCTCCTAAAGAATTCCTCAACAGTTAACAGCACTGACACGAAGTATTTGAAGTTTGTTTTTAAATGATGACTTATTAAGTTTCGGTTTGTATATTTCAGATGGCCCGTATACAGTCGAAAAAATTTTCTTAGCGTGCGAAACTAAGATCGAAGATTTTAAATCTACCACCACACAAAATTTCATTGGAATCGGTCCAGCCGTTCCAAAGATTAGCCCGTACAAACAGACAGACAAACAGACAAACAGACAAACAGAGAAACAAAAAATTTGAAAAAAAATTAAAGTTGTTCTATTTCACTTCTTACATCCCCCTGATTCCGTTTTTAGCATTTTTTTTATTTGTACAGAAATTCGACCTCTACAGATTTATTATATGTATTGATGATGATTGATTGATATTGATTTAAAAGGGAAAAGGAAGCAAAGGTTTTAAAAGGGTAAGATGAGTAATTCATTTGACTTTTTTACGTTAAGTTTTTTTTTATACAAGCAGAAAATCCCAAATGTCAAAATTCCTACGTTCTTGTGGTAAAATACTACCATAGAGTCGTTAAAGAGCAAACTACATGTAGTTTGCTCTCACCGTATGCCTCAAATAAAATCAGTGATTTCACGGAGTTATACGCGGTTTTATTATTTTCTGAAGCGGTCTCCTAACACCCTGTATGTGTAATGTTCCAGGTTGAAGGCGCATTCGTGATGGGGGTAGGCTATTGGACGACAGAGGAGGTGGTTCACGACAGATCCACTGGAGAACTGATGAATGACCGAACTTGGAACTATCACGTTCCGCAGGGTACTGATATTCCGCAGGACTTCAGAATATACTTACGGAAGAAATCACTTGGCAATGATATGATTTTAGGTGCAAAAGGTATAAACGTATAAGATAGCTATTTCGTATTCTTATTTTAATTTTTCATCTACACACCATGTAGATGAAAAAATATAAAACCAATATGTCCGACATGTAATGTTTTACAAAATGTAAATTGGTTACCTACCTTCTTTTCAAACTATTTTGAACCTGAAATAAAACTATCTTATATGCAATGCAAAATACGCTTCTCTACTTATTTGACAAAGATTGTGTAATAAGTATTAATGGTGATCTTTTAAAAATATTATAATCTTTACCTTCATTAATACCACTGCTACACAAAATGAGTTGAAAAAAGTATAGGAAAGTTTCAAAAGACTCGGGTTTGCAAATTATCAGTTCGATCTGTGTTTTTAAGTGATCTGTGAGTTCGATCGATGAAGACGCGCCCCACTGCATGCATGTTTCATGCAAATCCTAAATATTTAGGATTATATTATATTTAGGATAATATTTAGGATTTTCATGAAACATAAGCGACTGTTAAGAAGTGGGGTGCGTCTTCGTAGATTGAGCTATCTATACTCGACTTGGCGACCTTCCTGGTGCTATCGAACGTGGGATGGTTTGATACCCGGCACGAGGCAGTTTGGGATTTTTCATTTCTAAATTAGCCCATATCTAATCTGATGCGACAACCGTAAGTTGTTGTTTATCCATTAATATATATATAGCTGCTTGTGCTGATTCACTGACTGACTGATTATCACCTCTCCTGAACAATTTTGTATGAAAAAATTTTTTTTCACGGATGGGATCTTATAGAAGAAAAAAATTGAATTTGAGGAAAAATACGGAGAGAGCTGATGATTGAGGATTTAGAAGACGGGTAAAGAGCACGGGTAGGGTATCGAAGATAGGTGGGGGGTGCTCGACCAAATGTCATTTGAAACGTCATCCGATTGGCAGTTAGCTGAAAAAAAGTTCAAAATGGCGGATTCAAAATGGCCGCCATTCGAATTTCGTCGATATCTCGGAAAGTATAAAAGATGGAAGAGTGGTTTCTTGACAAGAAATGATCAGGACCCGAAAGTCTATTTGATGGATAAAAAAAAAAGTTCAAAATGGCGGAATTTATTTTTCCATAGAAAATGTATGGGGAATGTTGAAGAGACTAACAGTTGGTAATCATGCAAGGTTGTAAGGCGGTTTTTCGGAGAGTTACTTGAGAAAAATATGGAGAGAGCTGATGATTGAGGATTTCGGAGACGGGTGAAGAGCACAGCCAGGGTATCGAAGATAGGTGGGGGGTGCTCGACCAAATGCAACTCGAAACGTCATCCAATTGGCAGTTAGCTGAAAAAAAATTCAAAATGGCGGATTCAAGATGGCCGCCATACAAATTTCGTGTTTTTCTATCGCGGAAAGTATAACAGATAAGAGAGTGGTTTCTTTGCAAGACGTGATTAGAATCTCAAGCTCTACGGGATGAATGAAAAATGAAATGAAGAATGAAAAAGTGGTTGAATTTATTTTTCCATGGAAAATGTGAATGCTACAATAAACAAGGCCTTTGAAAAACTATGAAAAGTATGAGTAGAGATGATGGTCTACATTTGTATGATGATTGAGAAGCACGGTCATGGATTTAAAGATAGTTAAGGGCTGTTTCAATAAAAAATACACTGAACCTCATCCGATGAGGTTCAGTGTATTTTTTTATTCAAACAGCCCTTAACTATCTTTAAATCCATGACCGTGCTCCGAGGTAATTCTTTTAGCCAACTGCCAATCGGATTCCAATTGGCGATGGAGATGACGGCGATTCTTTTATAGGAGAGAAGACAGCCCGCGGGCCACATGTGGCCCGCGCTCCCACGCGCCCTACTAGTATCATTATATAGAGTTCTTCTTCTTGAAGTTTATGCTATGAATTAAAGCATATTTGTTTGCAGATACAATCTAGCTTTGTTTTCAGCACTGAGTGAACCGCCGTTATGTATGGGCGTGGTGGTACCACTGGCGATGAGAGAAGCGATCGTTTCAGCCAGAGCTGATGGTGGGATCCCGCCAAACGAGTGGTTTCAAATTGGTAATATTATTATAAGTTATAATAAATCAACAAGAACAAACAACCAGGAGTTCTTTCGTTCAACTCCACATTATATATTATTATCACCAAATTTAAATGAGACGGACTAAATGGTGAACTTTTTATAAAAATCATCTCATATGGACGTCGAAGAACTTTTGTTTTGGGTTTATAATTATCTATTTTCATGATCTTGGACATGTTCACATTTTTCTAGAAAAGTCAGGTCTTCTATGACTTTGAATAGATATCCGGGAGCTGAATTAGTTCCAAATAGAGGAAATTTTCAACGGTCAAGAATACAGGCATCCACATTTAATTATTATGATATAAGTTTATCCAAGACGATAAGATTACTGCCATAAAGATTGGCTCCTAAAGAATTCCTCAATAGATAACAGCACTGACAGGAAGTATTTAAAGCTTGTTTTTAAATGATGACTTATTAAGTTTGTGTTTGTATATTTCAGATGGCCCGCATACAGTCGAAAAAATTTTCCTAGCGTGCGAAACTAAAATCGAAGATTTTAAATTCCATGAATAAATTGATGTTTGTAATGCAATGCAATTTTTATTATTACTAACCCGCTTATGCCCTTCTTCCCGCAAACTCCCATGCTAACTCCTTTCATTGTACATAAATCTATAAACTCAGTCCAAATAGCGAGAGTAGAGTCACCACGTTTTTAGGGTCATATTTTTAGATTTACCTGAGAGAGAGATGTGATTATAAAAAATACAAATTGTCTATACGTCATACCGTCATATTCATCTCAACCCGTTTTAACGTCCCACAGGTGGGCAAGGGTCTTCTCTCACAATAAGAGGGGTTGAACCTTAGCCAAGAGTAGATTTTCGGATTTCACACAATTTTCTTCAAGATGTTTTCCTTCACTTCAATCAGTATGATTAGTTGAGATTGTCGAATTTTAAAATGAATGCCCCTCCACTACATTCATTCAACGTGTGAGCTTCAATACGTGAACACTTTTATATCAGACGATCTGTACAAATTTTTTACAAATTTCGAGTCGACTCGATTCGAATTAATGGATCGGATTTCTCCATATATACCATACAACCGCCGAAAGCTTAATTCATAATATGAGTCGACTCGCACAAGTACCAAAAACCTCTACTAACCCTACAAAGGTCTGAGATTTGAACTCCCGAAACCGCGAGGAGAGACTAGGTTAGGTGCTTGCGTCTATACGATAGTTATAATATTATTTTATTAATAAGATAAGTCCAGCAAGCCGGGTGGATCACACAGCGCAGTGGTAGAGCTCGTTGCGACAATGATTTCCCGAGGGATTCCATTCAGCTCTCCCGGCGCACTGAAATTAAAACCAGGGCATTATTCTTGCAGGATATTGAGACTGAGCTGGCCAGCTGAACGTTTTGTGGTCCACTCCTAAAGGTGGCCCAAATGAGTGTATTATGTCCAAAGTATTTTCGACTTACGAGCATTTAAGAACTAATAACATGTAATGTAAGGAGGAAATTAAGTAAAAACAATAACAATAATTCCCCTGTTTTCAGCCAAGTAAAATCTGGGTGCCTTAAAGAGAGTAAATAGGCACTTTTTCGCTTGCTTCATCCTAGACATCATCATTGCTTTCCATCAGGCATAAAAATTGTAGTCAACCGCAAGCCATAATAATATAGAATAAAAAACAAGTTTATAAGATAATTTTAAATAATACTAATAAAACAAGTTTATAAGATAATTTTAATTAATAATACTTTTTAATAGTTACAGCAATTATAAAAAAAGTTCATGAGTTATGACGTAATTTACAATAACTTTAGTAAAATCTGAATTCCTCCAATCTCGTTTCGCATGCCAAACAAATCTTTTCCACTGTATATGGGCCATCTGGAAAAAAACATCGCATGAAAAGTTAACAAGATAATATGATTTGATCTACTTTTAAAAACCTTCAATTTGAAGTTTGCTTAGGTACCTATATTGAACCAAATATTGGGTGGGTAGCCAGATTCCAGTCTTGATAATGTAATTGCTTCCCTCAGCGCTAGCGGTATCACGACCCCCATGCAAGTAGCTGGCTCTGATGTCACTGTAAACAGAGTAACAAATATAGAGAGTGTTAGGTAAATATTTTTCCCCGTTAGTCTGGAGACCCTAGGACCATGGGGTCACTATTCTAAATACCTCCGAAATATGTTCCCAGTGGTTAAGGCCAGTTTTCCACAAAAGCGGAACTGTGTTTGAGTAATCAATCACATTTCGTCATTTCGACATCTCTTCTCCCCTCAGTTTCAGAGATGTCAAAATACCGTTCTGGCGCGATACTGTGTAGCAAGGCCATCTGAAATTGCAGTCAATGACTATGGAGGAGTATGTACAAGAAACGTACATTTCGATCCCAATATTGCATCATTGGTGTATGACTTCTTCCTGAAATAAATCCTAAAGTCCTGCGGTATGTCAGTTCCTCCGGGTATGAAGTAGTTCCAGGTCCTGTCTGTCAGCAGCTCCCCAGTGCTGGGGTTGTACATGAGCTCTTCGCTGGTGAAGTACCCGACTCCCATTATGAAGGCACCTTCCACCTAAAAGATGCATAACACGTCTGTAAGTACGTCAACAAAATCTTAACATGTCCCACAATTTATAGATGAAATTGCTCTAGAGCATAGCATCAATAAAGTTATACGGGGTCGTACATTACAATCAGTCAGTGAAAATTCAATAATCCTCTGTTTTCTCAACCAGGGGGCTGGAGTTTTTATGATTTTTTTTTATAAAAGCATCTTCGAATAAACCCTTTACAATAAAGAAACAATTATCAAAATCGGACTACTCAGTTAAGAGTTATACATAAATAGTAGATTGTTACACAAGGGACGTAAGTAAGCTATTACAGAACAAGATCCAATTTGGCGCCAGTGCGAGCGCAGCTCGCATAGGGCACTAATGGATCGCGTGCACCCGAGATATTTAGTCACACGAGCGAGCGCAGCGAGCGAGGGTGAATATAGTTCGAGGGTGTAATAGCTACTTGCAACCGAGGTAAGCATTCTACTTTATATCATTCTTGCGAGGTAAATAAAACATTGGTAATGCAAAATTAAATTTTAATTAGAATAATTAGCAAATTTAGAGAAAAAAATATAAAAATAGAAAAAAAAATAAAAAAAAAATACCTAATAAAAATAATAATAAAAAAATTAAAAAAAAATTAAAAAAAATAATAAAATAAAAAAATAATAATAAAAAATAATAATTAAAAAAATAATAAAAAAAAATGAAAAAATAAATAAATAAAATACAAAATAAAAAAAAATAAAGAGAAAATAAAAAAAAATAAAAAATAAAAAAATCAAGCATAGTGCGACCATGTTGCCCTTGAACTGTAATGTGAACATTACAATTCAAGCATAGTGCGATGTAATGTTGCCTTGAATTGCAAACACCAACTTACAAGGAGACTTTCCACCATAGTAATCCATACTTACTGAGCAAGTATGATATAAAAGATATATACCATTCGACTTGATAACCTCATCCAATTTTTATCAGTTAAAAATAGAATTAAAAACAAGTAAAATTATGATGAAAAGTCTTATTAAATTGGACAAATAACAATTTTGTACAAGATGGAGTGATTTTCGTGTGACATCAGTAAAGCCATAACAGAATTCCTACGAATTTCCATTTCGTGAGAAAACAAAAAGCGCTACACTATTAAATGCTACATATTATAATCGTCAGGAAATTGAAAAAGAAAATTACACTCTGTCGTTAACATCTCTTGATGATGTTTGTTTTAGGTAGTCTGAAATAAACATAATGCTTACTTGTCCAATATCAATAACAGGATTAACACTCCGTCCAACATCTTCTAACAAGTCGACTCTTATTATCTGAAACTGTCCTGTTAAGATATCGACTTCAACTTCAGCAAGAGTTACTCCGTAGACGTTAAAATTATTTACATCTCTTGCATCTACGTATGCATTGGCTTGGAGGTTAATCCCGTCTGAGTAAGCTTGGGCTATAAGTTGCTCCCACGTTGGATTTATCATTTTTTTCTTAACTGGTTCGAGTCTTTTTAGTAATATTTCACAACATCTTTGAACACCGATTTGAACATTCTGTGACGTCAGACTTGCAGCTGAGCGAGTGTTGTTCGGATTCAACATCGCAGTGTTTGGTTTAATAAAAATCTTGTTGAGTGGTATCTTTAAAAAGTATGCGCATACTTGTATCGCTTTAGTATTAACCCCTTGTCCCATTTCAATGCCGCCATGAGTTATAGCAACAGATCCATCGCCATGATAAACTGACATTGTTATGTTTAAAAAAAACGGAGTAGAAGAGAACCATTTCATCGTGGTGAACCGCAAACCGCGTTTCTTCCACCGGTTTTCTAAATTGAATTTATTGACAGCTATTCTTCTTTCATCGTAATTGGAATCCGCTTTGAGAGTGCTGACCATTTCCACAAGATCACCAAATTGTAAAGTATCAAGGTTGTTCATTCGAACTTGTAATGGATCTATACCGAGTTCATATGATATTCTTTCCATTATTTCTTCCGCAGTACTAATTCCTTCTAACGTACCTATAAATTAAAAACATACAAATCATAAAATAATCACAAATGAGACAGACACGCAAAATATTTAACTGATTTAGCTTAAAATTAAATGGAAATTCCCTGGATTAACACTTGGTATATTCAGAATTTCGAAAGAAAGGGAATGGACAAAACGTAGAACAGACAAAAAATTCTTTAAATCCCTGATTTGCGTAGGTAACTTCATTTACAAAACGAATAAAAAAATCTGAACTCAGTTTGTGACAACCAGTTTAGGTTAATATAACAGACACCATTTTTTATATTTTTAGACCATAGCCGCGAATAATACTAAATCAATAATATTATTGAACCTACCAGGTGCACGAAACCATGTGTTTGAGGCAGTATCAGTAATGACGTTAAAACATCTGTAATTCCAGGTGTCCCTGATATAGCAGTTGCTAAATTCGTTTAAAGTATATTGTATAAGAATTTCGTTTATAATGAAACCATTGTCATCGTACAAATCGTAATTCAGATACTGAACAACCCCATATTGGTTGACTCCAATCTGAAAATCAAAATTAATTACTTCAATAATTCTTATATTATCTTTAATAATGTGTGTGTGTTCAAAAACTATTTACAACATTACCAACGTCTTGATAACGATTCTCAGAGTGAAATAGAAAGAGAAAGTAACTTAACCTTCGTTTCACTTTTTCTCAATATTTAAATTGCACCCTTTATCAAACTACGTAACGTGTTCTCAACATAAAGTCACCAGCAATTATACGAATAAAAATACCCAAGTCACCGAATTAAAAAATTAAATAACCTACCTCGTAATCGGTTGATGAAGGCATTCTTTTGCCCAACGCCCTGTTCTGAGCTCTTAGTGGTAGAATGAATCTGCAGGGTCGATTCAATTTGTATGTGACTAGGTTAGAAGCAGTAACTACAATGTTTTGTCTAGATATCTTGGCACCATAACTACCACCTAATCGACGAACTTCGATGTCTATCCTAAAAATAATTTTGTTTGTACATGTAGGATTAAAAACAAAGATCATTATAATATGATGAGAAAAGTGTGATGCATAATAATTATTACATGATTACTAATCATTGCAGATTAGGATGAGAAAAGCTAAAAGAATAAAAGATATTAATGTAAACAGACCTGCTTTCTTCAATATCTAATGAACGAGCTGTAAGGACTTGATTAGCATCAATATGGTGTGAAGTTGGATAAACCTTTAATCCATCTTCAGTAGGTGCAGAGATGCACATCATGGTCTCAAAACAAAAGTGAGACTGTCCAAATATTGTACGACTACCTTTTATTATTTTTGCAACATCATTTCCCGTTCTTATAGCTGGTCGAGACGAATAAAATGTTATTTTATGGGGATTAATTTTATTAACTCTTATGTCAACTTCTGGTTTTCTTACATTAGTGTAAGTAACTTTGACCATAAGTGCAGCTCTCCTCGCTAAGTAATATGTATCAGCTACGATGATTCCTATAGGCTGATTAAAATATTGCACTTCACCACTGCAAAGTATTTCTTCATATGTCGTGAAATCAGTTACATCAGGTGCAGTAAAAGAATTTAGGCCAGGTATATCTTTTGCTGTAAAAAATGCTACCACACCCTTTGTCTGCTGTAAAATAATTACATTAAAATTAATAAACCAAAAATCTTTCGATTTTATCTGCAATAGTCAAACATTTTAACCATCATGTAAGTAATGTTTGACTATAATATTAGTAAAAAAAAAAAAATTAAATGGCCACACTGACAAAGCTAAATATCTAGATGGTCTAGAATCTAGATACACTCAACGTGTATTATTATTATTAGCTTCACAATTTTTATATGAAACGTCTATTAGGGTGACAATAAATTTTTATGTTTAGATTTCAAACTGGAGAACCACGGATGTTAGATTCATCTTATAATAATCATCACTATCTTAATTAGATCTATTATCACCTATCTGTCAATTTACATCCATTTCGATGAAATAGCATCTGCCTCGTAACGGCCTCTAACAAAGTCAAAGTAACTATTTAATCAACTTGTAGAAATAAACTTTTACTCACTAATGCTGCGCTTGCATCTATGCTGGCTATAGTTCCTAATGCTACGGTGCTGAGTACGAACGCTCCATACACTTCGTTTGGTAAGTTTGGTGTGTCTTCAGCGTATTTAGCTTCTCCGGAGCATTGTAACTGTTTAAATAAGTTAGAATTTTTCATTTTCTTTACATTGGATTCACCAAAAGACTGACTGATCTAGGCTATTAACCTGAGTAAAGCTTTGATGGATCAGGCAGCCATTCAAGTAACTACCTATTAATACAACATGAGGTTCTCATTACGGTAATGCCGTAGAGAAAATTAAGAATACTAACAAAGACGTAGGTACTAGGAAACGAGATTCATGCTGCTGCTTTCTCTATGGTTGTAAAATGAAAACCATGTGGTGAAATTTTGGATGGTTATCACTTTTAGTGCAGTACAAGTAACAAGATATTCTGTGAAATAGTGATTGTGTATCATTACTGTATTGCGGTTCGAAGGGCACTGTAGCCGCAGAAATAGTTGGACCTAACAACTGATGTTTCAAGATGAAGTGCAATGCTTTTTATGAATATCCTGAGACAATGCATCTGACATGTGAAGGCGTATAATTTAGCGAGAAGTGAACGTCTTGTTAATCTCGTTAGTCTTGGCTATAGTAAAAAAACTTACCAGAGCCTCCGCTTTAGGTAGGGGCTGGTTGACGGGCCAAACCGTGGGGTCCGTAGTAAAGTGCTGAGACGCTGTAGATACAGGACGGGTTTCAGTTAACTTTATTGCACCCGATCTATAGCGAGGACTCAGTATGTCGACAGGACATAGCGATAGCAGACCCTTTAAATAAACTTAAGATGTATTTCTTAGATATGGGGAAACTTAAATTTAATTCGACAAAGCATTAGGTATTTTACCAAGGTCCAAGAGAAATATAATGAACATGATGAGGAGTATGCAAGCGTACCTAAGCTTCTTACCTTGTAGAATAGTCCAAGCGCAAGTTTCTTTCTATATTTCACTCCTGGCTCAGGTGGCAATTCAGTGACTATCAGTTCATTGGACAAAACTTTCAAAGCATTTTGCAGTGTGTCGTTGTTGAAAATAGTCTTTCCTATTAAAAATTTCTCAGTCTGCTTTGCTCGGTTGAAGTTTGGGGATAGACCGCCGTAAACAATTCTACATTCTAACACCTCGTTGTTTTTGTTTATTTTGTAAAAGAAACCAGCATTTACTATTGCGTGAGCGTTTCTTGTTCGTTGCGCAACCTAGATAGAGACAAAAAAATGTTTAGTGTCGCAAGATCAATGTCACAGCTAACAATTTCTTTAATGTATACCAGTCAACTTTCAATTTTATCAGGGTTGTTCTTAAAATAGTAGGTATAATATCCTAACCTAACCAAGAACTCAATGAAAATAAAATCCCAGCAAAAACATTTTCATGTAAAATGTTGCCAAGACGAGAACATGTGGCTCACACTATCAAAAAGTTATCAGTTCTCATGTAGAGCAAGACTTCTAACTCTACACGCCCTAACTCTATAAATCCTTACTTTATAAACTCTACACTTTAGTCAAAATATATTATGTCTTGGCTGTTTCGGTACCGTCACATGGGCGTAAAGTGAAGAATTTACTCACTGTTCAGTACTTTTCTAATAGAGTTTTGCAAGTGGCATAATGGACCATGCAAAATTCAAGAAATTTCACATTAAAATTAAATGGTATCAACATTGTTATGGGAAAAAACTTCCATTTATTAAAAATATCCTCTAAAGCAAAGGAACACACTTTTGCAAAGTGTGATGAAGTATTTGAAACCAATGCAGTTAGTAAAACCTAAGTGCAGTTTCTGAGGAGACTCAATACCTATCTAATAAATAATCGTTACTACAGAAACTAGGTATTGTATATCAGAAAAGTACAAAGTCAGTGAATAATATTTTTACTTTACACCCATGTGACAGTAACGAAACAGCCAAGACATAATATATTTTGACTAAAGTGTAGAGTTTATAAAGTAAGGATTTATAGAGTTAGGGCGTGTAGAGTTAGAAGTCTTGCTCTACATGAGATCTGATAACTTTTTGATAGTGTGAGCCACATGTTCTCGTCTTGGCAACATTTTACATGAAAATGTTTTTGCTGGGATTTCACTTCTTTTTGTAAGTTGTTTACGACTATATTTTTTATTTGGTTAATTTCCTTTTCTTTGGTGTATTTCTTTTTTTTATTATACCTATATACTTATGGGAAACCCCATACGAACTTCCGACCCCCTAATTTTATGGATGTGGGGTGATTAACTAAAAATCCTGAAACACGTATTTAATTGTTTATTAGAAAGAGTCCCTATATCAATTTTGAGACCTCTAGCATCAATATTTGCGGTAATTTCATACAAACTTCCATCCCTTATTTTAAGGGGTTGGGGGGTTAAATTTCCAACTTTTGGAATTTTTTTGTTGGTTGTGTGCTAATACTAGCTTATATACCAAATTTCAGCTTTCTAGGTCTTCAGGAAGTACCTAGGAATTTTGATGATCATCAGTGAGTCAGTCAGTCAGTCAGTCAGTGACGAAATTTGGGTTTTTTAGACGTCAATAAAATCTAAAGTATAAGACCTATAAAATTGAAACTTTAATGGTTTAATAAGTTCACTGGCGAAATCATTTTCCGATAATTTTGATTATCTGAAATAATTCAGGCCTAAGTTATAAGGGTTTAAAAATACGGCGAAACACTTCGAGAAAAGATAGGTAGTGCCCTCGCGCTTCGCTTGGCTCGTCTTGGCGGGGACACTACCGTGTCCCCAGATTAACATATTTACCTTGTAAGTAACTAATTTATTTTCTCTACTAAACGGCGGTATCGCAACATTCAATATAACCTTGCCATTCATGTCTTCCGCGAGGAAACTGCTCATGGTTAGTATTTTTTTGGTGCCAGCTATGGAGACTGTAAAGAAAAAAAAACTAAATTTTAATTTGTCTATAGTTAATTTTCAAACTATTACCGAAGTAGAAGTGCCAAAAGTAAATTAACGAATTAGTAAATGCTTACTTATAGTCAGCTGCGCTCCAATAGTTTCAAAAAGCAGAAATATATCGGAAGCAAAATCTCGATGCTCGTGTTTTACCATTAGATTTCCAGCTATTGAGCCTAGCTGAAATAAAAAGATGTTCATAAACTTTGGTAAATATTTGGTAAAGTAATACTGATTTCAATATAAACTGTCCGTATTATATGGGAAGAATTTTCTATTCCCACGGGATTGCGCGGGCAAAAGCGTGATTCAGCCGACACTCTAACCACTAGAATTATCGTATGTGAATAAAAACCCAGTTTTCGTAATTCATCAACAATTTTCATCATCAAATTCAAAACTAACAATATTGGAACCAATTATGTTTATGTTGTACCAACTCTCTAAATTACACTAATTTAAAAATAGTGCTATCCCTTTCAAAATTGGCCTCATGGAAAAGGATTGCACTATTTTTTAGTCGCGTCAAACTGGTATAGTTTATGGATTTTGCACAACAGAATCGGTACCACTGTCTTTAAAATGTATAATTTCATATTAACTCACATTTCTAACGGCCCTGTGAGCAACCAAATCTAAGTGCTCGTTCACAATTCTCAGATATCCGAAGTACTCCGAGTCAGATGCTTCTCTTAATATTTCGATGAATTCCGATAAAGTGGTACCGGCCCCCACTATTAGGTTCTGATCGTAAAAGTAGCCCCTTATTTCTGGTACATCGCTAATGTCGATTAGTACACGAGGGTAATCGATTATTGGGTATGCTCCTGAAATCATCTTAAAGGATTAGTTAAAATTGAATTACAAGCAGCCTGAACTTTTGTGGCCAAAGAGTTCAAAACTACATTTATATTTTTTATATTTATTACAACTTCTGACATTGAGATACCTACATTCTTGGATGTAATATCCTTAAAATCAGTTTACGTTACCAGCGCCCGTATTCTGTATCTCGGTGCCTATCAAAGAATGATAGCCACTGGCATATGTTTGTTATCCATTGAAAGTTTGCTATGAAATAAAAATAACATTTCCTTAGCAAAACTTCAATGGATGAAAAACATTTGCTAGTGGCTATCATTCTTTGATAGGCACCGAGTTACAGAATAGGGCTTCTGGACCATCCAAAACAGTTCTTTCACAAAAATGAACTTATTAGTTCAAGGATGGAAAATACATACGAGTAAATACAAATACTATAGAAACTTAGACTTCTAAAATCATAAGGAAGGAGTCCTTTGGATTTTTTTTTTGTAGTAACTTTAAATTGATTTATCGAATAATTTGCTTGAACTGGACAATGATAACTATTATAAAGTTTACCTTTGCCAGTATTTCCAGCGACCAGCATGTAAGAATCAGTTCCTTTAGTGCGCAAGACTTGTAATATATCCGCCACTGTGCGTACTCTAAACCACTGTCTTCCATCTTTCAATTCTATATACAAAATGGCGTCTGCTAAATCTTCATTAGTAACGTGACACCAATCGTAATCTTTGCAGTCTTTTCCCAAACATACGTCTTTAGCTTTATTGCAGAGTTCTTCAATGTCAGTCAGTCCCACTTGCGCAGGAGCATCGCGAGCGAACTTTTTGAAGGCCTCAAATATCGGTCTGTATCCGGTGCAGCGACACAGGTTGCTCGCAAGGGACCTCTCTATATCCAGCATTGTTAAGTTGCTCTCACTGTTCAATAGACTGAAAACAATCTACGATATTATGAAACGTAACATGTACATTACAGTTTTTAAGTAACGTACAAGTAATTAAATTACAAATTCAATTAAGGACACGTTTAATGACACTCAGCCGAGCGTCACATTGTTGGGAGCATATGCGTGGATTAAACGCACTATACATAGTTCTATTAAAAAATACACTTAATAAAAGAATAGTGTTTACTCACGAGTACATAGACATCACCCACCCGGGTGTGCAGTACCCACACTGGGTGCCGTTCTCATCTGCCAGAGTCGTTTGCAGAGGGTGGTAGCCCTTGAGTCTGTTGCCGACATTCTCGATTGTGGTGATGTCCCAACCCTGGCATGACGTTATTGTTACCAAGCACTGGAAAATGTAAAGCGTGAAAGCTCAAAAATCATCATAACTCAAACATAAAGTATTTTGATCCTCTTCTTTTGAACTTGGTAGGTAGGCACCGGTACATTAAAGAATTACATTCTCACAGAGTTTGTCAGCCTGTAATAGTTGCGGTATGTATTTCAAAACGACACAAAACTGAGTGAAACACAAAAAGTTTTTTGCTGAAATCCATTACGCTGACCAACTCTATTACATAGAAACCCCAAACATGAATTTATTTCTTCCATTTTTTTTTTCCTCTACGGATCCACTTTATGTATGCGATTTTACTGATGTCCCAAGAAGAAACGGAGATGCATAATATTCTGGACTTGAATTTCCGAAATTAGATTTCAAAAATATATCCGAAAATAGAGACATCCAGGCCAACACTGACTTCTTGTTTGCTTAGTACGTGTAATATTAAAAGAAATAAAGTGAAAGTGACATTGGTGACGTTACGAATTCTAAAGTTCTGTTTTTGAAACAAACAATATTATGGCAAGTAAACATTTATATTAAAAAGGCACAGTAATATTTGTATTTGTTTCAATATTTACAATATTCATGATTTTATTTGTACAATAAATATTGTATTTGTTTCAATATTATATTGCATTAGCTTCGGCAAACGAAAATATTATGAGAATATTATTAATTTAATATTCCCTTTGTCATCGCGTATGTACCGATTATTATATTATTTTGTAACTGACAGACCTCGTAAGCCTAAATATCTAAAATCTCAGTTCTAAATAATTTTAATATATTTGATAGGTAATATTTGTTTGTAACGCATAATATTATATTCATTTAAAGGTAGCGCCTAAATTACTGAGTACTTACTTAGTAATTTAAAATCCTATGGAATATTATCCCGAGTTTATGCACACCCAGTTCCATTTACCGTTCGAGATATTTTTGGGGCCGCATGTGAACGTACTTTCTAGAGTAACATCAGTGTTGAAAGATACATCTTTAAACTCACAACCTGTGGGCGTTGCATTGTTTAGGATACTTTACAACGCTGACTATACTACTATACTAATGCTCTGCAGCCTCCCTCTAGACATGTCTACTGGTGCAACGCAGTACTATGTACCCCGGGGGTTACTTTGTAGGGGAGTACTGGAAGATACGTCATTAAACTCACAGCATTCACCGCCTGCGGGCGTTGTCCAGGACTCTTCAGGACGCTGACGATGCAGGCTCCGCAGCCTCCCTCCAGACACAAGTACTTGGTGCCGCGCAATACCTATGTACCTAGGGGGTTACTTTGTAGGGGTGTGCTGGAAGATACATCATTAAACTCACAGCATTCACCGCCTGCGGGCGTTGTCCAGGACTCTTCAGGACGCTGACGATGCAGGCTCCGCAGCCTCCCTCCAGACACAAGTACTTGGTGCAGCGCAATACCTATGTACCTAGGGGGTTACTTTGTAGGGGTGTGCTGGAAGATACATCATTAAACTCACAGCATTCACCGCCTGCGGGCGTTGTCCAGGACTCTTCAGGACGCTGACGATGCAGGCTCCGCAGCCTCCCTCCAGACACAAGTACTTGGTGCAGCGCAATACCTATGTACCTAGGGGGTTACTTTGTAGGGGTGTGCTGGAAGATACATCATTAAACTCACAGCATTCACCGCCTGCGGGCGTTGTCCAGGACTCTTCACGACGCTGACGATGCAGGCTCCGCAGCCTCCCTCCAGACACAAGTACTTGGTGCAGCGCAATACCTATGTACCTAGGGGGTTACTTTGTAGGGGTGTGCTGGAAGATACATCATTAAACTCACAGCATTCACCGCCTGCGGGCGTTGTCCAGGACTCTTCAGGACGCTGACGATGCAGGCTCCGCAGCCTCCCTCCAGACACAAGTACTTGGTGCAGCGCAATACCTATGTACCTAGGGGGTTACTTTGTAGGGGTGTGCTGGAAGATACATCATTAAACTCACAGCATTCACCGCCTGCGGGCGTTGTCCAGGACTCTTCAGGACGCTGACGATGCAGGCTCCGCAGCCTCCCTCCAGACACAAGTACTTGGTGCAGCGCAATACCTATGTACCTAGGGGGTTACTTTGTAGGGGTGTGCTGGAAGATACATCATTAAACTCACAGCATTCACCGCCTGCGGGCGTTGTCCAGGACTCTTCACGACGCTGACGATGCAGGCTCCGCAGCCTCCCTCCAGACACAAGTACTTGGTGCAGCGCAATACCTATGTACCTAGGGGGTTACTTTGTAGGGGTGTGCTGGAAGATACATCATTAAACTCACAGCATTCACCGCCTGCGGGCGTTGTCCAGGACTCTTCAGGACGCTGACGATGCAGGCTCCGCAGCCTCCCTCCAGACACAAGTACTTGGTGCCGCGTAGCTCGAGGTTCCTCCGGAGATATTCCAACAGGGTGGTGGTGGACGATACATCGCTGCTAACTGTAGTGGATCAAAGAAAGTGTTACAATCCGAAAGTTTATAGTAAGGAACCACATAATCTTTACAAATACATTTTTTCAAAAATTCTGAGATTTAAAAAATTTAAATGAGTACACAAAATGTGAAGTGCAGTCACAGATTCACCCATACTGTCGGATTTTTTACCAATTTTCTTTTAGTGTATAATTATAGTTTTCCGAATTTGGCGGTAGACTTTGACACTTCATAAGTACCTGTGATGCGTAAGGTATTGCTTGTGTGTGCATTGTGTTTTTAGGGTTCCGTACCTCAAAGAAAAAGAAACGGAACCCTTATAAGATCACTTTGTTGTCCGTCTGTCTGTCTGTCTGTGTGTCACGACCCTTTATTTCAGTAACTATTAAAGATATCGATATGAAATTTTATGTCTGATAGTTTTTGATTTATGATTTATAAGAATCGATGTATATTTTACGGGAAAATATAATGAATTCTGTATCTATTATACTTTTTTAGGTATTAGCAATTAACCTCATAAAACAAAGTTAAGTTTGCGGTTCAGTAAAAAAGTGATTCTTAGGTCCGGTTTCCACCAAAGCAGAGCGGAGCGTAGCTGTGTTTGAGTAACTAATCAGATTTCGTCATTTTGACATCTCCGAAACTGAAAGGAGAAATGTCGAAATTACGAAATCTGATTGGTTACTCAAGCACAGGTCCGCTCCGCTCCGCTTTGGTGGCAACCGGGCCTTATGGTTTAATTTTTCTAATATGGTACGGAACCCTCAGTGCGCGAGCCCGACTCGCACCTGACCAATTATTTTATATTAACTTTAAGAATGATGAGACGAGCGAGACGTTCACCTGATGCGAAGTGATACGCACATGTCAGATGCAGTGCGTACTAAAATTTTGTTTTTTAGGGTTCCATACTAATTTGGTAAAAATGGAACCCTTATGGTGAGACTTTCTCCGTCCGTCCGTCCGTCCGTCCGTCCGTCCGTCTGTCACACTCGATTATTTCAGTAACTATTCAAGCTATCGACCTGAAATTTAGAATAGTTATAGATAATAGTGACGCGACGTTATAGCAATCGTAAAAATTTGAAAATTGTTTTTATTTTTATTTAAAAAGGGGGGAAAACCGGGTCGCCAAAATTTCAAAATGAGATAACAATATTGAGTGTGGTATTATATGAAAGGGCGTTACTTGTATATTCTAAAACCAATTTTTATTTATTTTTATGCATCATAGTTTTTGATTTATTGGGCAAACTGTCGAAAAAAATACCGTTCCCCCCCCCTATCTCCGAAGTTTACCAATCGAAAAATCTGAAATAATTACGATCAATAGAAGTAAACGTATTTTTTACAGGAAAAATAAAATCAACTCCTTACTGTTATACTTTTGTTGATAATAACAATAATCCGGCAAAAACAAATTTATGTTTGCGGTTTGCCATCAAAAGTACCTACATGTAAATTATACTCGTAAATTCATGAACCAAAGTGATTATTTTAATGTTTAACTTCTTTTATGGTATGGAACCCTCGGTGCGCGAGTCCGACTCGCACTTGGCCGGTTTTTTATATTAACTTTAAGAATGATGAGACTAGCGCGACGTTTACCTGATGTTAAGAGTCCTGTGATACTATGTGTCACAATATGTCCTCTTTGACATAAAAATAAGCAAAACTAAATTCGTTTACAATTTCGTTCAACAGTTTTCGGAACCAAATATGGCCAGGAGCATAGATTATTACTATATGAATCCGAATAACACCACAACATGATCGAAATATACACGAATTACAAATGATTTAGTATTTTGCATTAATGGAGACATCGTAGTTCACAGGCCCCTTAAGTGATACGCACCATGTCAGATGCAGTGTGTCCCAACATTTTGCTTCGCTCTTTATCCTGAGACATCATTTTTATTACTAAACATATTATTTTTATCTGTTTTTGACTACGAAGAAAGTATCTCTTACTTTGTGAACGTTTGTTCAATGTTCATTGAGTAACAGACTAGATTCTCCAGCCGACCCATCTGATTTTTCCCCATTTTTTTTTTGGCATTGGGCGAAATAACTTCTAAAAGCGGAAGGAAAATAAAAGACAAATAACAATTATTTAAAGATGTTTCAACCCACTCTGTCAAAATCGCTTGTTTCATTCGACTAGTATGGAGTTTGACAGAGTGGGGCGTGTCATCGTGGATTGAAATATCAACAATTTCCTAACAACCCAAATGTCAGTCTCTGGCAAAAATGAAAACAGCGTTGCGTAATCTGATTTTTTGCTGCCTACCTAAAATTTCGTGGAAGTAACAATAATGACGTTTTTTTCGGTCCATTGGTATTTGGTAACCAATCTATAAACTAGGCGTTTCGTGCGTAAGAAAGTGTTTCATAATGAGAATTTTTAAATTGTACAACAATATTTTTGTGAATTTGTTTATTTTGGCACCGAAGCGAAACGATTGAATCCAATACACACAAACATCTTTTTTTACGTTGTTATGTTTTAAAATGTTTTTTTATGTATTATGTAGTAATTTAGTACTTAGTTATTGGCTTGTCAAATGTTACTAACCATCCTTTTTCATTTTCATTATGTTATTCTTATACTTAATTATGTGTGTGTAATCTTTTTGGCCTTATTATTTAACTAATTTATAATTGTAAACAATTTAACTGTAACGCTGTTGATTACTTTTCAAATAAATAAATAAATAAATACGGATAACAGATTACAAAATTGTATTCAATTTGTATTACTAGATTGTAATTTTACTTGATGGTAACTGTTAGCAGTACCTACCAAGCTATGTTTTGAAACATTAGGATCACTAAAGAAAGAGTATGAAACACAGGCGAACCAGAGCGGCCGAGGCTTGTCGCTGAAGGAGACAAGCATTCCGAAGCTGCGGAGGTAAACCTATGTGCTTTGCTACGCAAGGGCGAAGATGCTGCGATCCCCGCAGCGCTGGAGACGCTACAGTTATTGATCACTATCCGAACGTCCCTATTTTAGAGCTTTCATGGAGTATACTCATCATGCATCATGTAGGAAAAATATAAATTGAAACGGCAACATACATTTGGCCTACGGCATATTGCAAACACCGACGACAACGAAAAAACGACAAATATACTACCAGTTTGCACATAGCTGTTCGCTTCTTCATTTCTTATTCGGATAGCTAGGGTGTGGAACATGCTCTGTCGAAATCTGTTTCCCGCAACTTACATCCTGGGCACCTTTAAAAAAAGAGTAAATAGGCTTCTTCAGGGCAATTGCGTTCAATCTTGGACCACATCGTCACTTTCCATCAGGTGAGATTTCGATCAAGCGACCACAACTGCACCTAAATTAAAAAAAGGCGTGTGGCACTCGGAGACTGCCGCGGTAAAGCTATTGCATAGAATTTAAAGTTATTTTTAGTTTTGCCATCAATCGAAAAGTAGAACTTTTAGTACCACGTGCAACTTCACAAACTTTTTAGTTTTTAGTTTGCCATCTATCGAAAAATAGCAGAACTTTTTAGTTGCGCTCCTTGCTTTCATGCTAGCCTAGTACCAAAAGCTCTACTTTAGGAGTGCCAGGTTATTTTCGTTACGAAATTTCTGGATTCGGTCTGCACCGTCAAAGCCCGCGATAGAAGCTATGCAATAGCTTAATAAAAATAAAATGAACAAGTAACCTACCTGAACATTCAACTCCGTTCACTTTAAACTTAACACAGTCCATATTCGCTTGAACAATTCAGCGAAATGCAAGGTTTGCTATTATCGCTGTAGGTATTTATATTAACACATTTCAGTCACAAGTAACTAGAGTTATGTCTTCATCTGTACTCTAGTCTAGTCTAACAACGAATAACACGAATAACGAAATGCGCACGTACCGCGTATCAAAAACTGCCTAACTGCAGTTTGCAAGCTTTGTCAATTATTGTCTGTGACATAATAATCATTTAGGGTTCCGTAACTATAGGAGTAATAAGACCTTTTGCCATTTGTCTGTCTGACGTCTGTGCATAGCGCCAGTTTGAAAACAATACACAGGAGCCATGTGACATTGCGAATGATGCTTAAAAATTTATTTAAAGAATACGCAGAAGTCACATGATCAATTTAGCGATCATTTTTAACCAACTTCAAAAAAAGGAGGAGGTTGAATTGAGTCATCGGAATCTTGTTTTTATTTCCATTCCATTTATTGTATTTATTATGTACTCGTATGTCGTAAATAGGGTAAATCAAGGGTAAATAAACATAATTCTTATAACTGAAATATGCATTGATATAAGAGTACTTCATCATTGGAAATATAGTACCTAGGTTAGAGACTGAGCTTTGATTTAATATAGGTAGTATTCGTTTTTCCATTAAAAAAAGTAGAGAGTTTAAATGGTCAATTTTAAACTAATATTTTGTTTGTTTATTTTTTGTTAGTGTAGTTGTATAGTATCACGGTGTAATAAAAATAATCCATATTAAGTATGTCGGTACAGAACCTTTTTTACACGAGTCCGACTCGCACTTGACCGGTTTTTCATTTTTATAATAGAAAGAACATCGGGTACCATAGCAACCCGTATATAATTATTATGTAGGTGTATAATTTATGTATATTGTATGTTTGGATACGTGTCTTTTTTTGCAAAGATTGCCGATTTTGTCGCGTGTGTTTATAAAATTACCATAATAAATTACAACTTAAAACAAATGATAAATATAATTAGTTACTGAACGTTTGCTTTCGTTGGCAACGTTGTTGTTGTGTGTATATATGCCAATTATGCAAGAAAAACTTAATTATTATGCAAGAAAAAGACAATCACCCATACAGATTACAATTTTAAACAAGTGCATAACATTGACTGTTCCGTACTACAGAAAAAGTAAACGCGTTTCACTTTTGTTAACAAAACCGCAAAACTATTTAGTTTTGTTTAATTCCATTGTAAAATTAAAAAAAAAACCGGCCAAGTGCGAGTCGGACTCGCGCACCGAGGGTTTAATACTATAAAAGAAGTAAAACATTAAAAGAATCATGAATTTCATGAATTTGCGAGTATAATTTACATGCAGGTACTTTTGTTGGCGAACCGCAAACATAACTTTGTTTTTGCCGGTTTATTGTTATTATCAAAAAAAAGTATAATAGTTAGAGAGTTGATTTTATTTTTCCTGTAAAATATACGTTTACTTCTATTGATCATAATTATTTCAGATTTTTCGATTGGTAAACTTAATAAGGGGGGGAACGGTATTTTTTTCGACAGTTTGCCCCATAAATCGAAAACTATCAAGCATAAAAATAAATAAAAATCGGTTTTAGAATACACAAGTAACGCCCTTTCATATGATACCCCACTCAATATTGTTATCTCATTTTGAAATTTTAACAACCCGGTTTACCCCCCTTTTTAAATAAAAATAAAAATAATTTTAAAATTTTTATGATTGCAATGACGTTGGGTTACTATTACTTATAACTATTCCAAATTTCAAGCCGATAGCTTCATTAGTTACTGAAATAATCGAGTGTGACAGACGGACGGACGGACGGACGGACGGAGAAAGTCTCACTATAAGGGTTCCATTTTTACCAAATTGGTATGGAACCCTAAAAATATATTATGTTTATAAGAGCTGGGTTTCATTTGTTCTATAAAATACTAGCTGACCGAGCAAACGTTGTTTTGTTATTTAGGGTATGAAGACCTTGTCCAAGTTCAACACACGGAGAAATGAACTTACTAGTGGTGGTGAAGTGAACTATAGCTCACGCGGAATGAGTACGAAGAAACGTGAATGTGGCAAAGTTTCACTTCGTCCGTGAAATACTCGAATCGGTTTTCCGAATTTGAAGAGTCCTGTGAACTACCATGTCTCCCATACAAACGTAATACCAAAATCATTTGTAATTCGTGTATATTTCGATCATGTTGTGGTGTTATTCGGGTTCGTATAGTAATAATCTATGCTCCTGGCCATATCTGGTTCCGAAATACTGTTGTTAAACGAAATTGTATACGAATTTAGTTTGCTTATTTTTATGTCAAAGAGGACATGTTTTCTGCTTATTTGTTTTGTAATAAAAACAACACTATCTCACGTCGCATTATTTCAGGAGCACAGTTTTTATTGTCCAGCTAAAGAAAAACACCAGTTAATAAAGACAGTTACAAGTTTCCATTCATAATTTTTGGTATTACGGAACTCGACCAAAGTTATAAAAATTTTGATCAAAATTGATTATATTTCGTTTTAAAGAAGTATTTCCGAACCAAATATGGCCAGGAGCATAGATTATTACTGTATGAATCCGAATAACGCCACAACATGATCGAAATATACACGAATTACAAATGATTTAGTATTTTGCATTAATGGAGACATCGTAGTTCACAGGCCTCTCAAGGTTTTTATGCTTTATTTTAAGATAAATGCGGAGAAACGGTTAAATACAGCAAGTGAATGTAGGTGCAGGTCTATAGTACATTTTAACATAATACCCTATCATTAGTTTGCCATCAGTAGTTAAAATATATACCACGAAATGTTCTTTTAAAGCTATTGAAAGTATTTTCTTACTCGCTAAGTGCCTTTCCGAGAGAGAGTGGGAAAATCTAGAGGGGTGTTGAAAAGCCGAAACTGTTTCTGCTTTAATTAATAGTTTCCAAATAGTAGTATCAATAATATCCAAATCAAAATATTTCTTATTAATGGGAGGCTAGTAACGCGATACCAAATCGCGGGAATTATATTGGCTCGTTTAATTTCAATGATAATATAAGGTGCCTAAAATATCATAAAGATTGTCCACATACGAAATAAAGTACGTTTAGTTCGGTAATTTTTAAATTCAAAGAACTTCCAAATAGTTAAATGCAATGTAGGTAGGTAGGTTCCAAATAGCTAATGTCAAATAGGTACCTTATCTTACCATTTACTGAAAAAATCATCAGCCAATATAGGTTTATGAATAGAGATTTTAAATCAACTCAAGCAGGTTTAAATCAAATCAACTCAAGGTAGCAGGCTACGGTCGTGGCTAGTTACTACCCTACCAGTAGAGTCGCACCGCTAAGTGACTTAGCGTAGCGTTCCGGCGCGATGCTGTGTATAAACAGTTATGGGTTACTTACTCCTTCCAAATAAATATGATAAAATATTCGGCAGCATCGTCACTCACCATCACGTGAGATCGCAGTCAAGCACAAATTTGTAGAGTATAAAAAACCGACATGAGTTCACAACTAGAGAACGATGACCATATAGAATGGCACAAAAAACGGATTATGTACATTGTCTAGACAGTTTTTTTATAAACACCCCTTTAAAACCCTACGCGCCCTCTCAGTCCACGCCAACAGTTCCGGCACTCGATATAAAACCACTTTTATAAGAGTCTCCCCTGCAACAGTACTCTAATATCCGTATTTCTGCGACTTTACGACAATACTGTCTTTTCATTGAGGGTTATCTTACAAAATATACTTACATCTTTCTAAAAGGAGATGGATTGGAAAAATTTTAAGTAGCTTTAACGGATACATGATTGTGGTTAATGGACGATTATGTGATACTTATTAATATTTATACACCTAAAATGAGTATATTTTTCAAGGCTACGATTATCTAATTGTAATCAACCCAAACAGTCACGCAGTAAATTACTTTTTTGTTATCGTGTCAGCGATATTCGCTTCCATAGCTCAAGTAGGTATGGTAGAGCACTCACGACAGGTGGTGGTTGCGGGTTCGAATCCCATCGGCAGCGATAATTTTGATACATTTATAATTTATAGTCACAGTAAGTTTATACGAGTACATACTGTAAGCAAAAGTATTACTGTATATTTAGCTTGACCATTAAATGTTTTTATTATGATCAAATTGAATCAAATGTCGTGTAATTAAAGACAACTTAACTGCACCTACTCATTCAGAATAGTACTCGTAGTTTATGAAACGGATGCATAATGGGGGTATTAAAACATGAGTGCGAGTTTAAAAAACGAGCCGCAGGCGAGTTTTTTAATAGTATCACACGAGTGTTTTAATACCTAATTATGTAGAGTTTCATACACTACTTTATCTACGCTCAAATTATCATAAATCCAAACCATAAAATCTTGCTAACGTTTGTCGTAAATCCTTCACTTTGTTGGTAAGAGATTATGGGTCATTTTTGTTGCAATTACTAAAATATCAGGTGGAGTTAAATTTTCTTTAGTAGGTTTCACTGCTAGACATTTTTCCTCGCTAAGTTTTGACTAAGTAACAAAAATAACACATTGAAATGTTAAAAGTTAGGTATGGCGCCAAAATTCACTTGTAAACTGCGTATAGTCTGTTAAAAAAGTCATGACACAAAAAAGAGTAGAAAAATATTTATATACAAGTCAGATAAAGTATATTTTTAGTGGATAATTAAATAATCAAAAATTATACATAATTCTTTTCAATATTCTGTATGAACACACTTTTTAATTAGTCATATAAGGCAGGGAAAAATTATTGTTTCCGTGAATTAATTGTTGTCTATGGTCGATCATGGCCCAACCAACTAAATGTTGTCTGTGGACTCCATATATAAAAAAAAAAAAAAACAAAATTGAGGATTGGCTCTACACTCTCTTTTGGCTATGACGACCACAGAGAAAAGAAAGTTATTCCCTGGTCTGTGATGACGACACATAAAAATACAGGAACCCAGAGCCGAGTATCGTAATGGAAATTATTCAACTATCTAGAGATATTTCCATAGTACAGCGATGTTATAATGAATAACTTTTTAATAATTATAGAAGTCTGTGAATAAAGTAGGTCAATATGTCACACATTTTGATTTCATAATTCGAACTTTAAGCAATGAGCGTAGATAAATTCTTTTATAGGTACTACTTATAAAAATATTTTTAATCAAGACAGATTGATTTGCTTTTAAATTAGCTTTGTCAGTAATGGTTCTAAATATTTGACACTGATACTGTATATCACAAAATACGAACGCTAAGAACCTAATTACATGTCATAATGAGTGGCACGCATAATTACTATTTGGTTTTAAAATTAGGTGAAAATGAAGCGACCAAAGAAATAATTATCCGCTCCAGCGATTGCCTTACTAATTACAAACGTCTTTGATAACATTGGTGTATTTAGGGATCCATATATACCTCAGTAGCAAAACGGGAACCTTATCCAACACAAAAATATTTTTTCTATACTTTACAGTACTTTCAGTACTAGTAACGAATGAACAAAGGGACAAACTTAATAAAAAAAAATAAAAAAAAAACAGAAGTTTTAAAATTTTAACAAAATAACATAAAAAGACTTAAACTCTCATTAACTTACCCTTGAAGTGCATCCTTTCCAATTCTTCAGTTTCATTATGTGCATATAGCCATAGCCATTATCAGAATCGGACCAAATTGAAATAATGAAACCATACGGGAAGCACCAGCTTTCAAATAAGAAAAGAATCATCAAAATCGGTTCATCCAGTCGAAAGTACTGAGGTAAGAAACATAAAAAAAATTATATAATACAGTGGAATAAATGATACAGTCTCTATTTTTAACTTATAAAAAGTTTTCTGAGCCGCATTATTTTTGTGAGAGTTGAAAAAAAATACAGTGTAATTGAGAACCTCCTCCTTTTTTGAAGTTGGTTAAAAAGTACCTAAAACTTTTTACGGGAACCTCAGTGAGATAGTCCGACTCGCATTTATCTGTGTTTTTTTTTATGCTATACATACATAACATTCTTACTACGAGTACATTGCGCCTGCTATTGCATATGCTGCACACACCCGCTATGCGTGTCCGCCTGACTGTTAACCGTGGGTACAACCTAGTTTAATAGAACAATGTTATGAGCCAAAAACTTTTTATCATTAAAAAAAGCACGGTTTCTACTAGAAGTAAATATGCAATTAAATATTGGTCTGTGGGGTATTAGCGTTACTTGCCTTTTTAAGGAAATAAGAAAAAGGTTAGTCGACATCACAGGAGACCGAAGAGCTGGCAGCTACCTCGGACAAAGAATTTGCCTTGGTATTCAAAGGGGGAACGCTGCCAGTATCTTCGGAACCTTGCCTACAGGGACTTCCTTTAATAATAATTTTTAGTTTTTAAATTGTATATATTTAGTTTTATACGTAGTTTAAATTTAGATATTGTAAAGTCCGCTGATTCACTACGGACTTCAAACACTAGCACGCAATGACTAATTACTAAGACAGGTGTTGTCCCGTCAACGGTTATACAACGACTGACTCGCTACGAATCGGGGTTACCTTATATATACTAGTTTACCTGCTTTTTCTGTAACTACCCACACAAGATACTACATCTCTCCCTTTGTTTAAATTTTTTTTTTTTTTGATATCTGGTGTTTATCATGTCTGCCTGGGCTAACACTTAACTTAATTGCCTAGGTAGTTTTATTTACTTTATTCTATCATGCCTGTCAAGTTACTTAGGTTCTTTCCTCTACTTTCCTCTTTTTTTCTTTGGGTTTTTTTTTTATTACTAGGTACCTACTCTAGTACAAACAAATAGGCTCACGTAAAAGCCAATAGATACTCGGAGTGTTGTTACTCCAGTATCATAACGAAATTCAATATTATTGTAATAATATTTCAAAAATATTTACTTGTTAGTTCTTCTAAATGATGGTGCTTTGAAAAGGTACCTCAGACATGGTACTTCATCATAATATATTTTTTAAGAGCTCTTTTTTTTTTTTGAAAATAATAAACCATATTAAGTATTCCATAATATTATAATGTACAACTGGTTCAAATAAAAGTTATTTTTGCTGAATAGAACGACTTCTTAGTCACAACTCTTGTATGAACTGCAAAATCCATTTAAACTATCGACTTTTCTTCGCTCTGAACAATTAATAATAAAAAGCATTACCTAGTCTTATCTATGGCAAACCTACTCAACAAATCCAGATATACTCGCAACAAATCAAAATCTATAGGAATTTGTAAAATAATGTAAACTGCGAAGCGGCTAGCATCGCGTTTCGCGCCATACTATTATCGTTTTCTGTGGCGCGGACGCAATTTTGGGCTGAATAATAGTATTACGGAATGATTTATAGTAAAGTAAATATACAACTTATTAAAAAGTAAATTATCAGTGACTTTGAATATTAACTAAATTAAATTACTAGAACTAAGAAATAACAAAATATGTCGGATTTTATCCTAAAATAACCCGTTTAATATCTCGAAAAAATGTTAAACATGTCACTTTTGGTTATACTGTTTTTGAATGAAAATTTAAGTATATCATATTTTTTCTTAAAAGACTTTCTAATAATTATACTGAATTCTCTGAATATGAAATTTTTATAAGTTTGTGTTATGAAACTTGGAAAATAACTTGCTTTTGCATAGAGCGTCAACCGCTATTTTAGTAAACAGCCTTTACAAGAACTGCTCTAATGAGAAAGTTATGTGCATATTTCAAAATATTTTTAAGACAAAAACTAGATTATGAAATTCCAAATAATGTGATGCCAATCATCTAATCAATAATTGAACACATTACTGTTTTATGGGCCGTCGGAAATCGCAAATTTTGGCTTAAGCATAATAAAAATAGCTTCAAAGGTGATTCTACTATTTCTTTTCACCGTAAAGATTAATGGATTCATGTATGGGGAACAATAAATATATCATAATTAATGTCAAAAATGAGTACGTATATTGTACATATCTATATTTTTTATGTGGTACGGTTAATACCACATAATAAAATAATCCTTGTAGTTAACTGGATCCTTTGTATTATAAACTAAACAGTATTTCAAAAATATTTTATCTTGATTTTTGTATATTTGGAGGGATAACTGCAGTTTTAGGAGCATTTGTGTTATAAGAACTAAGGCTGACGTTAACCAAGTATTCAGATCTTAAAATTACCGTAATTGAATCTTCAGATTTGATGTTGAAATTTAATAAAATGTTTGCTGCGGGTATAATACTGTATGGAAGGCAATATACTAACTTAAACATAAACCTTTACATTGAGTAAAATAAACAGTTAAATTGATAAAGGTTGACAACAGCTGCGATTTTGTAAATTGTGTTTGAGTAATTGTATAATTATGTAAACTGATAATACTAAAGTAATTATTTTGTAACATTGCCTGCCGTAAGGTAGAATTTGGATATGAGCAATTTTATTATATTGCGACATCCATACTATATTGTACCCAAATTCGCAATAAAGAAATTCAATTGAATTAAATTGGTCAGATGCCAGAATAAAAGATACTAGATTACCTAGATTTACTTTAACAACAACTACATCTAACATTTTAAATCAAAATATGAACTTAAATATCACATGGACCCGCAGGAATCAAAATTAAGTTTACCCGTTGTTCATTACTCCATTACTGTCTATAAATATCCATTGTTATATTAGGTATTACACACATATTTTATATTTACATAACGTATTATAAGAGTACAGTTTATTTTATAAATGAATTGAACGATAAATATAAACATAAAATAAACAAGGCAAAACTATAATATATAATAAGAATACTAATAAAATAACTAACCAATCTAACTTGGGGTATTTTAAGAGAAAGCTCGAACGGTATCACAACCGACACAGCCCAGAAGATCTCAGCGAGTTGAACCCAGACCGTTAAAGACGAACGTTGACCGTATGGCTGTTTTCACAAAATCAATCATCCAATTACCCACTAGAAAATATGTTTTTACTTTTATAACCAAAGACAATTCAAAAATACCATTTTAGTTATGTAATGGAGACTATTCAAATTTTAAACAGTAATAGATGAGTAAAAACAGGCCACTGCTGACCCACACGCAACTCAGTTAACCAACTAAATTACAAAATTACGGAAAGCGCACAATAGAATCTATTTCTTTTCCCTTTTTTTTTAGTTTTCTGCAGTTCAACATAATTCTTGCCACGTTTTTTTTATAATCCACAAATACATAAATATATATTAACTACGGGACATGTACTCGTATGTTCAAACGGGCTGCACACCTGATACCATACTTACATTAGACGAGATGTGAATGTTTGATCAAGACCAAAACCTGCGTGTTATCGAAAAACGCACAACACCAATTGCTATACTTTTATTCACTGTTTGGAACATCTAGTCATTCAGCTGGAGAGGAACAGGCAAACAATAATTCAAGGTTTCTCTTTTTTCATATCCAACTCTCTGCCGGATTTGATGGCAGCAGGAAAACTTCCTCCGTGCAGGCGCCGTACCTGAAAACCACTGGTGGTCTGAGCGTATGTCAGAAGCTGCATCGGACAGCTGCTACAGAACGGAAATTCCGTCAGTGCTTTCCACTGCGCCGGCGACGACGCCATCCACCGGCAACTATTGAAGACCGCTATGCAACTACGCTGCTACTATGCTGGAAACTATTTATCAATAATCATTAAACTTGAACCGGCCCTGACCACGAACAGATTAGAATTTACACCGCCGTCGTCGGATGAATAACGTTTTTGGCTGGTGAATGGATGTGGCCTCGTTGTTCCTAGTTTTCTTGGTTGGTGTAAATACCGTCTAACTATAAGCTTTCATACAAAAAGCGCTATTTCAAGAATAAAATGAAGGCCAAGGGACTTGAACCTAATAGATACGAGCATACGAGTAGATAGCTGTGATAGATAGGATCATTTTTGAAAACACCTATTTGCGTCGCGCTTAGTCCCTCGATGATAATCTTAATGTACACTAATAATTAATCTATCTATTAAATATCTGCATAGTATATGGGACATCTGGTGGTTCAAGGGCGAGTGGAAAGGACGCGTCCACGTGGTCGATCCCCAATGAGGTGGACGGATCTAATCCGGCGTGCTACAAGTTCCTACATTATTGAGTGCTCTCGTAATTCCGCCAACGGAACCGCTGGAAAACTATCGCTAAGGCAGCAGTGGTACATCATTAGATATACATCGTAACTACGAAAGTATAACCACGACCACTCTGTCACGAGTGAACGACTAAGAAGAAGTATATAGAAATCTTAACGTTATTATATGTAATAACACACATAGTTATAGAATACTTGCTACCTCGCTTACTACTTATTACCTCACATTCCCCCCTTTTTATTGATTTCTAATAAAATGGATGACTTCAACCTCTGTCTTAACCGCGAGGTGTTACACATAAAAACATTGTTAAGTTGTGGTAAGGATGCAAAGTTCGGAATCATAAGAGAAGTGGTGCTGTGTAACTTTCTGGTATAATAGACATGGGGAAAATATTAAGCGAACCGCAACGCACGAAGAGTTGTAATAAGGGACACCAAGACGCGACGGACTAACCGTACACGTACTATCGGAATCGTACCATCGGAATCGTACTCCCCGTGACCTACAGCCGTACATGCCCGTCCCAACACGTGGAGAAACATGTCTACTTATAGGCCATACGGGGAGTAAGCCAAGAATGTCATGACTGTCATTTCCAGCAGGCTGCCCCTTCCAGCAAGCACATCGTCCCTTCCGGCTGGCCATCCGGCACTTACGCCCGACGAACCGCCATTAACGCTCGGCTTTGTCCCTTCCAGCAAGCACATCGTCCCTTCCGGCTGGCCATCCGGCACTTACGCCCGACGAACCGCCATTAACGCTCGGCTTTGTCCCTTCCAGCAAGCACATCGTCCCTTCCGGCTGGCCATCCGGCACTTACGCCCGACGAACCGCCATTAACGCTCGACAAATTTTCGCACTTACGCTTTGACAAGTCATTTTCAACATTCAAGAATTGTCACTTCCATCCGGCACTTACGCTCGACAATTATTTTTAACACTCAATGATTGCCACTTCCAGCTGGCTATCCAGCACTTACGCTCGGCAAATTGCAATTACACTAAAACTGTACACTTATTACAACTCAGTGCTGATGACCAGTAACATTTCATCACTATAATATTTTATCTTCTCTGTTATTCAAATAAACGGAAATAATGTAAAATGCGACGTTAAATAATTATATATAAATCCCTGTAGTAGCTATATGTAATTATAATATAGCTTATTATGCATAATTTTATATATGACAACAATTGTTATATATAACAGTTTGGACAGTACCGTCCAATTCCAACATCCGTGTATGGTTTAGCATAGGTGTGTAAACGTCACTCAAGTCTCAACTAGTTGATACTTTAAACCCAGAACCCCCGTGGTCCAGCACTGCACATGCCCGTCACCACTCCAGTAGATAACATGCCGTTACTGGCCCAACGGGGCGGGAGCAAGCACATGCCCGTCTTCACCACTGTAGGCTAGATGCCAAGGCCTGCTAGATACACGAGGGAGCCTGGAGGCCTGCCACTAATTGCACTCACAGCTGGCACACCTGGCACTTACGCTTCACAATGACCTGGCAATGATCCATTTTAGCACTTACACCTGACCGACCGCTCACACCCTACATAAAATTGGACTTCATACCAATTTTATATCATCACAAGTAAACAAATTTTATTTTTACACACTTATGCTCACCAAAATTAGTACTTGTATCCAATTGATTATATTATACCATTTCATTTCATTATTATTTATCGTCACATATCAACTTAAGCATTTTCAACTAATAAAATCTTTAAATTCCGTTTGAAAGCGAAATTCAATAAAATTTCACACAATTTTGGACTATTCGTGGAAGCAACCTGGATTTGAAAATTGAGGATTATTTTTAACCCCTGTCTCAATCACATTAACGTAAAATATCATCGTACTAATCGTATTTATACACGATGGCTCGGGTGATGTTTGACGTATTCTGGTTCGAAATAAAGGTTTGATTCGATAGTTAAACGGTATTCAAGCATTCTCGAATAGTTTTATAACCGAAATGAATTAACACGGTCAGGATGAAAACAGATTTGGAAACACATTCCTGATATTATCCGTTCAAAATAAAGTTTTGACTCGATAGTTAAGCTGTATGCCGAATGGTTTTATACCGAAAATTAATGAACACAGTCAGGATGGAACCAGATTTGAAACCGCGTGCCCTTTTTCCTGTTACGTTTGCAATTTTAGTATTTTTCAACTACCCGCAGGTTTTTTGGAGAAAATTTTTAATTGCATGGTAAAAACGTGTAACTGCAGCTGACCCTCATTGCTTTTAAAACTAAAATACCACTTTTGATATGGATTCGAAACATTATCATGCATGATGAACTAACACTGTTTCCTCCTTTTCTTTAAAAATTTAAATGACTTACAGTTTATCCTCGTCGCCACTGTAAAGTCCGCTGATTCACTACGGACTTCAAACACTAGCACGCAATGACTAATTACTAAGACAGGTGTTGTCCCGTCAACGGTTATACAACGACTGAGGCTCGGTTGCTTGACTTGACTTTAACCGAAACGTTATAGTTAAATATGGCGGTATGACTCTTATGTCTTTCGAAATAAGAGTCAGGCCGCCATATTTAACTATAACGTTTCGGTTAAAGTCAAGTCAAGCAACCGAGCCTTCCTCGCTACGAATCGGGGTTACCTTATATATACTAGTTTACCTGCTTTTTCTGTAACTACCCACACAAGATACTACAGATATTATAGTTTAATTTTATAACTGCTTTTAATTTTTAATTAAAAGCAGTTATAAAATTCTGTGAATTATAGTATTCTGTGAATAATTCAAACATCAATTGGGATGTTTGAATTATTCACAGGAGATTGTATGGGAGCCCTTTAATATTTAACTTATTCTATTTTATTATTATTTTTGTGCGACCTCACACGGGAAAACGCTCTTTAAAACGAAATAATAATAATCAATTTTGATAAAAATTTTGGTCGAGTTCCGTAATACCAAAAAATATGAATGAAAACTTGTAACGTTCTTTATTAACTAGTGTTTTTCTTTAGCTGCCCAGCTATAGCTGTGCTCCTGAACTAATGCGACGTGAGATAGTATTGTTTTTATTACAAAACAAATAAGCAGAAAACATGTCCTCTTTGACATAAAAATAAGTAAAACTAAATGCGTTTTCATTTTCGTTTAACAAAAGTATTTCGGAACCAGATATGGCCAGGAGCATAGATTATTACTATATTATGAACCCAAATAACACCACAACATGATCGAAATTTGCACGTATTACAAATGATTTTGGTATTACAAATGTATGGGAGACATCGTGGTTAAGCAGACTCTTAAGTTCGTATAAGTAGTAACTACCAACCCCTAATGGATTATAATCGATATTGAAAGTTTAATGCAAACTATAATATTTAACGAGACCCAAGCGGCTGCCGCAGCTAAATTTCTTAATGGTTTGCGGTGGCTACCCTGAAAGGTGTGCGGTCCTTCGGCTTACGTGCGACTAGGTACTATATTATCATTATGTAATTTTCACCCTTCTGCCTTGATCTCATCCAATCCGCGTCAGCCTCCCCCGATAATTAGGGTACCGAGCTCAGTGGTTTTAATTGAACTGTGATGAAATTATAAGGAACGAATCAACGACAAAATATTATCGGACAAGAATATTATTGATTATACAGTGACAGCGTGACTTCATTTTGGGTAAAATAACATGAATGATACTTTAGTAGCTACTACGCTTTGAAAGAAAGAGACAGACTACAGGCATCACTTTTAAAATTCAAAACGTGTTTTTTTAGAGTTCCTTACCAAAATGGATCAATTCCATAGGTTCTGAAACGGTGGCCATTTATCAGGAAACGCAGTGTTGGCAGACCTCCACTAAGTGGACGAACGTCATCAAGAAAGTCGGGGAGTGGCTTGGTTGGTAAAATACAGTGGCAACGGGAATAAACCCATTTGTTAAGAATGCGCTGACCTGCGATTTCTCCATACATTCGTAATACCAAAATCATTTTGATCAGATGTTATTTGGGTTAATATAGTGTAATAATGATCTATGCTTCTGGCCATATTTGTTTCGGAAATACTTCTCTAAAACGAAATATACCTACTCGTAAATGAATTTCGATTTGCTTATATTTTTACGTCAAAAGGACATATTTTCTGGTTATTTTGTTCTGTAATAAAAACAACACTATCTCACGTCGCATTAGATCAGGAGCACAGTTTTTACAGTTCAGCTACAGAAAAACACTAGTTTACAAGTTTAAAGAAAGTTACAAGTTTTCATTCATAATTTTTGGTATTACGGAACTCCACCGAAGTTACAACAATTTTGATCAAAATTGACTATATTAACCTGAATAACACTACAACTTGATCGAAATATGCACGAATTACAAATGATTTGGTATTTCGAATGTATGGAGACATCGTAGATCACTCATAGGCACTCTTAAAACGGGAAAATACATAATTTTCGCGAGATTGGTGAGAAATCTAGTAATATTATAAAACAAGTACATAAACAACAACTTATATCTCAGCAAACAAGGTAACATTTCATTGTGCTCCTGTGAGTTAATGAAGCAAGAAGCGCGACTAATTACAAAACTTGTGCGAACAACGCTCTGAGATGCACTTGTTTCAAACTTTACGAAATAATATATTATGTAACACGCTTTACGTATTAATATTTCATGTATTTAACGAGTATATAACGAAGATAATAATAGTCTTCCAGATCGATCCAGCCACGGCGGTAATTTCTGCCGAGATCTCCCTGAGATCGCGGGTTCGATTCCCGCGACGGGTCACTTTGGAATTTTATAATTTCTAAATTGGCTCAGGTCTGATCTGGTGGGAGGCTTCGGCCGTGACTAGTTACCGCCCTACCAGCAAAGTCGTACCTCCAAGCGATTTAGCGTTCCGGTGCGATGCTGTCTAGAAACCGTTGGGGTGACTTTACTTACCCCTTCCAAGTAAGTACGTTAGCATGTTCAACTGCATCATCACTTACCATCAGGTGGGATCACAGTCAAGTACTAACTTGTATATAGTGTAAAAATAAAGATCTTCCCCAAGCAAGACATACTCGTATATGCACTAAATGTTTGCGCGAAGACAGGTGCACTCTCTATTTCCTCACTCTCATAATCCGATAGGATCGGCAAGAGACCAGGCGCAAGACCAACAGTTTAACGTTCTTTCCCAGACACTGGGACCTCCTATTATAAAACTCTGAGCTAATACCCGTTTTGATTGGCCCAACCGGGAATCGAACCAAGGACCTCATGATCTATCGAACATGCTCTCCACTAGTCCAAGGAGGTAATTTCACGTAATTAGGTTAAGTAAGGAAAATATGCGGGAAAAAATTGAAGTCATATTTTACTGAAAGTCGGATAAAAAATACAACCATAGAGTCCATAGAGATAACGTCCGTTGTTTCGTCATTTGAAAACAAGAATTCTGGTCAGATCTCATTACAATTCACCGCAGACAATGGTTTAGTCTTGTCCCTTCACAAAATACAGACTATACAGAAAAGGGTCATTTTCCGCATGCATCATCACAACAACATAATGTACCGAAATAGGATTGTTAATATTCTGAGCGTGTATGCAGAATGGACATTAGTTTCCTAACCCTTAAAAGGATTTGCAAAGGTCTGTGGGTAGAACTTATAACTCATAAGTTATGGCTAACTTTTGCGAACTAGTAGTCTCAATGAATATTTAACCAACTTCGAAAAACAAAAGGTAGAGGAGCAATTTTAGGGTTCCGTACCAAAATGGTAAAAAGCAACCCTTCTCTGTCCGTCCGTCCGTACGTCTGTCTGTGACAGCAAATCATATCAGTAACAATGAAGCTATTGACAAAGAATTCGTAACAGTAGTATAAAGTGGCTAACATCTTGCATTGTCACATACCCTTAAGTCAGATACTAACTTGTAGTGGGTATATAAACAGACATAACTATAACTAATATAAAATACCCCCTACGCCATATTATTTTAACAATTATTTTGGCACGTGTGAAGTAAGGTGTTTAATACAACTAGGTTCTAGTGTACAATTAATATATTGACCAAAGATAGCTAAGAATAACCGCTAAGAAACTGGCTTTCAAATGATAAAAACTGCATCAAAATTGGTCCATCCGTTTGAGAGCTATGATGCCACAGATATACACAGTACACACACAGACCCAGACAGACAGACATCGACGTCAAATTTATAACACCCTTATTTTTTCGTCGGGAGTTAAAAATCACAGATTAAACAATTGAAAATTTGTAGTTATATTCTACACTCATTTATCTGAAAATAGCACTGTTTTCACTCTTTCACGTAAAATGAAGAGCAAATGTACTGTATTGACAACACTGAACGAAGTCCCGGGGGAAATCGGGACGCTTAGAGTTATGGCTACGTTTTAAAATCTAGATTAAATCCCCGGGTCTAGGTATTGTGTCTATTCAGTTCTGTATTCTCACGGAATAGAAACATTCGTTGGTTCTTAAAGAACTGGTTGTCTAATATGGCCTTATCTTTTAAAAATAAACAGTTCAAGGATTCAAAAATATCTTTGAGAATGCGAACGAGACTAATTTAGCGATGATTTTCATACTACATACATTACATTTTAATTTCATTCCATTTCTCTCTTTATAGCGAGTCGCAAAACGCCATATGGCTAGACTTGCAGGTAAAGACAGTATCGGTACATCCTCCGGGAAGAGCGTCGTTGCGGCTTCCCGGATCTGTCCCGCCTCACGAGCTTAGCGTTGCAACTTTACTCGCAAGGAGCTGTTCGGTTTCTAAGTTGGACCTAGGAACATAGAATATATAACACTGACATAATATATTATCCTATACCTTTAAACGAGCAATTCTTGTATATATGTATATATATATATATATATATATATATATATATATATATTTCTATATAATCCGAACATCGGAAACGGCTCGAACGATTTTCATGAAATTTAGTATACAGGGGGTTTTGGGGGCGATTAATCGATCTCGCTAGGATTCATTTTTGGAAAATGTCAAATTTACCAAAAAAAAAAAAGTGACTACTGCTGCCATCTATTGGCCGATAGATATACTATCTCGGTCACCCAGATATTGTAATATTAAGGGGCGCGACTGCGGAAAACGTGAAAAAGGGAGTTACGGATTTAACTATATTGAACCGCTCGCTTCATTATACGACATCAAAAAAAAAACTCAGATGGATAGTAAACGAGTCTACACAAACACCGCAAAACATTTATAAAATAATTCTAGATTTTTGAGAAAAAAAAATGCGTCACTTAGGCTAAAACAACCTTTTCTATTTTAACTCTGCAAGCCATATCGTTATTATAATTGAAAATATTTTTGGTTAAAACATAGGACGAAAGTATAGATAATGCATTTACCGTCAAAGTTATTTCTAATTCAAACCACAGAGCAAATAATATGACCTCCAAATCAATCATCTTTTTATGCGAAAAACGCCATACATTTTACTATGAAAAAATGGTCTCCAGAAATCGCTTTATATTAAAGAGTCCGAGGCATGAAAAATTCAGTGCTGTCTCAGTTTTCAAGGCGAATCCACGTCTGTTTGAAGAAGCGCTTCGTTTTCGCGTCGCTCGCGATTGAAATTGTGTGTCTCACTCTATCCAAAACTGGGTGGGTCGTCAGTGCCAGCGTGGCTGCTGCCAAAATTATATTATTTGTATTATTTTCGAGCAAGTAGACGAACTAAACTAAGCTGACCCGACAAACGTTGCTTTGTCATATATACATTATTTCTCACTTAGGGGTATAAAAATAGTTTGAATTCTATTCTCGGACCTACCGAATACTCACACAAACAATTTCATAAAAATCGGGAAAAGCCGTGCAGGAGCCATTTTGTTACTAACACTGTAACACCTGAGTGACCTTGCAAACTTTGTATTGCCTTTTAATCTGTTTCTCACTTATATGATAGGTGAAGATCGAAGTCAACTATAGGTATTTAACGCGCTAGCGGCACCGCCGCGCCTCCGCACCGGTAAGCGCGAAGCAGAATTAAAATGGTAAAAGTATTTTTTTGGAGTTTCACTGATATTATTTTTATTTGTTTTTGTCGTATGAGTAGGTATTTCTATTCAAATATAAGTTGTTGACTGGATGATCGACTTCACCTGACGGGAAGGTATTCTGCCACAAACTTTTCTTGCCCGGTGGCCAAAAATGGAACTAACGTCAAAATTTCGATTTACTCATAAATTATTCCTTTAGAACTTACGCGCGAAATATCAACACCATAAACGTCAACTACCACAATTCTTAAAAAATTGAAAAACCTTTGCAACAAGCGTGCAAGGAATTAATAATATGCTTACTTACAAAATGGCCGCCATTTTCAACTTTTTTGTTACTGGGCCGATCGCTTAAAAAATCGATATCTAAGTTTCGCAGTAAGCATAGAGAAGGAATATGTGGTCAAAATTTAAAAAAGTGGCCGCCATTTTGAACTTTTTTGTTACTGGGCCGATTGCTTTCAAAATCGAAATCTGACCTTGTCAGCAAGCCTAGGAAAGGAATTTGTGGTCAAAATTAAAAAAAAGTGGCCGCCATTTTGAACTTTTTTGTTAATGGGCCGATTGCTTTCAAAATCGACATCTGACCTTGTCAGCGAGCCTAGGGAAGGAATTTGTGGTCAAAATTAAAAAAAAGTGGCCGCCATTTTGAACTTTTTTGTTACTGGGCCGATTGCTTTCAAAATCGACATCTGACCTTGTCAGCAAGCCTAGGGAAGGAATTTGTGGTCAAAATTTAAAAAAAGTTGCCGCCATTTTGAACTTTTTTGTTAATGGGCCGATTGCTTTCAAAATCGACATCTGACCTTGTCAGCGAGCCTAGGGAAGGAATTTGTGGTCAAAATTAAAAAAAAGTGGCCGCCATTTTGAACTTTTTTGTTACTGGGCCGATTGCTTTCAAAATCGACATCTGACCTTGTCAGCGAGCCTAGGGAAGGAATTTGTGGTCAAAATTTAAAAAAAGTGGCCGCCATTTTGAACTTTTTTGTGAATGGGCCGATTGCTTTCAAAATCGTCATCTGACCTTGTCAGCGAGCCTAGGGAAGGAATTTGTGGTCAAAATTAAAAAAAAGTGGCCGCCATTTTGAACTTTTTTGTGAATGGGCCGATTGCTTTCAAAATCGTCATCTGACCTTGTCAGCGAGCCTAGGGAAGGAATTTGTGGTCAAAATTAAAAAAAAGTGGACGCCATTTTGAACTTTTTTGTTACTGGGCCGATTGCTTTCAAAATCGACATCTGACCTTGTCAGCAAGCCTAAGGAAGGAATTTGTGGTCAAAATTTAAAAAAAGTGGCCGCCATTTTGAACTTTTTTGTTAATGGGCCGATTGCTTTCAAAATCGACATCTGACCTTGTCAGCGAGCCTAGGGAAGGAATTTGTGGTCAAAATTAAAAAAAAAAGTGGCCGCCATTTTGAACTTTTTTGTTACTGGGCCGATTGCTTTCAAAATCGACATCTGACCTTGTCAGCGAGCCTAGGGAAGGAATTTGTGGCCAAAATTTAAAAAAAGTGGCCGCCATTTTGAACTTTTTTGTTAATGGGCCGATTGCTTTCAAAATCGACATCTGACCTTGTCAGCGAGCCTAGGGAAGGAATTTGTGGTCAAAATTAAGAAAAAGTGGCCGCCATTTTGAACTTTTTTGTTACTGGGCCGATTGCTTTCAAAATCGACATCTGACCTTGTCAGCGAGCCTAGGGAAGGAATTTGTGGTCAAAATTAAAAAAAAGTGGCCGCCATTTTGAACTTTTTTGTTACTGGGCCGATTGCTTTCAAAATCGACATCTGACCTTGTCAGCGAGCCTAGGGAAGGAATTTGTGGTCAAAATTAAAAAAAAGTGGCCGCCATTTTGAACTTTTTTGTGAATGGGCCGATTGCTTTCAAAATCGTCATCTGACCTTGTCAGCGAGCCTAGGGAAGGAATTTGTGGTCAAAATTAAAAAAAAGTGGCCGCCATTTTGAACTTTTTTGTGAATGGGCCGATTGCTTTCAAAATCGTCATCTGACCTTGTCAGCGAGCCTAGGGAAGGAATTTGTGGTCAAAATTAAAAAAAAGTGGCCGCCATTTTGAACTTTTTTGTTACTGGGCCGATTGCTTTCAAAATCGACATCTGACCTTGTCAGCAAGCCTAGGGAAGGAATTTGTGGTCAAAATTTAAAAAAAGTGGCCGCCATTTTGAACTTTTTTGTTAATGGGCCGATTGCTTTCAAAATCGACATCTGACCTTGTCAGCGAGCCTAGGGAAGGAATTTGTGGTCAAAATTAAAAAAAAAAGTGGCCGCCATTTTGAACTTTTTTGTTACTGGGCCGATTGCTTTCAAAATCGACATCTGACCTTGTCAGCGAGCCTAGGGAAGGAATTTGTGGTCAAAATTTAAAAAAAGTGGCCTCCATTTTGAACTTTTTTGTTAATGGGCCGATTGCTTTCAAAATCGACATCTGACCTTGTCAGCGAGCCTAGGGAAGGAATTTGTGGTCAAAATTAAGAAAAAGTGGCCGCCATTTTGAACTTTTTTGTTACTGGGCCGATTGCTTTCAAAATCGACATCTGACCTTGTCAGCGAGCCTAGGGAAGGAATTTGTGGTCAAAATTTAAAAAAAGTGGCCGTCATTTTGAACTTTTTTGTTACTGGGCCGATTGCTTTCAAAATCGACATCTGACCTTGTCAGCAAGCCTAGGGAAGGAATTTGTGGTCAAAATTAAAAAAAAAAAGTGGCCGCCATTTTGAACATGGCAAAGATTATGAAAATATTGCTCTGGGGCAGTTGGAATCTTATTTGGGAAATGTTAACGGTTTCCCTTGTCACATAAAAAAGTGCAGTTTATTTGTGGATCCTGAAATACCATACCTTGGAGCAAGTCCAGATGGATTATTAGATGACGATAAAATCATCGAAATAAAATGTCCATATGCGTCTGCCAATATGTGTATAGATGACGGGGTCCATCTAAAAAAAAATCACTTTTTGGTGCACTTCCAAAAAGTGATTTTTTTTTCCAACTGGAAACCTGATAATAAATACGAGTCATGACTGGTATTATCAGATCCAAGGACAACTTCATATTACGCAAAAAAGTGAATGCATTTTTATGGTTTGGACTAAAGTAGACTTTAAAATTGAAAATATTAAAAGAGATGACGATTTCTGGAAAAAATTCATGGAAGAAAAATTGAAAAATTTTTACCTAGACTGTATGCTCCCAGAAATAATTGATTCGCGATTAGATAGAAAAATGGAAGTAAGAGAGCCTATTTATGTGATGGATGCAATTAAACGGAGAGAAGATATGAGCGATGCAAGAAAACGTAGGCATGAAAATTTAAAAGAAATAGTCAATAAGAAAAAAGAATCTGATGGATTTAATGTCAATTGACTTTTGTCATGCATACAAAATGGCAAAAAATTAACTTGGGGAACTAGGGCTCGTTTTCACAAGAACTTTAACTTAGGTGATCCTTAAAATGTTGTAACCGTAACCCTTGGAATAAAAATACACGTGAAATACTTTAAAGTTACCTTTACATTTGAAATTAATACAATACATTACAATATTGACGTTTTACAAGAACCTGTACGTTAGGCCTAAATAAAGATATTTTGACTTTGACTTAATTAAATTTCGATTGATTATTATGTTATCCACTTATAGCTTGACAGCTATAAACTTGGCCCTCCCATGGTCTGCGGGACGCGGGGCGGGAGCTACTCAACCACTAATCTCTATTCTATGATTAAACATTCTATACAATTCAGGCTGGGTCACTGTGGATCCATAGAATAGGGATCAGTGCACTCAAATAATCAGCTGTCAGCTGTGACTGACGTGAATAACGCTACACACGACAATATTAATCTTGCGACGTGTATTATGATACATACTCAAAAAATACCATAGGAGAATTCTCAAGATGCGAGTCAATGCATCGTATCGTGTATAGCCAATCGCACACCCGCCTATAGGATATTTATCCTATCTTCTGATGTAACTTATGGCATTTTTATACGTATTTATAAGATCCTGTATAGTGAGGCCTATGTGAAATATTTTTTTTTAATTTGAAATGAGTTAACTTCAGATTGATTGTAATGTTTTGTACTTATCTATATTGTCTTCTGATGTAATATATGGCTTTTCAATAGTTCCTAAATAGAAAATGTAAATTTTTGAAATCACTGACTTGTTTTAAACTATATCAACCTTTAATTGTAATTGTTCAGTACTGTAGCATTGAGCGCGGCAGCACACGGTCGGTCCGCGACATGACGCATTCACACTGTGCCAACCAATACCTTATCATAATCATTGTTAATATTTAATTCATTATATACATTAACTGCCTATCATTTGCATACAGTGTAGCATACAACAGTAATTACAATAACTATCGCACATATCACGTATTAAACCCTTACATAATATGGATCAAAACATTGTCAACATTATTTATTAAAAAAAAAAATAAGTTAACAAACGCGTACAATTTGACCCCGCCTTTTGCATCCGGGCGAGCACGGATTTGCCTACGGACTTCGTATTGCGATAACCTAGTTTCGACGTACACTGCGCGTTTTCTGTGACAGTTCTAAACTTACTTCAAATACTAAACCCGTGATGGACATTTAATTTATCTGAAGTATCGACATTATATTTTTACATGGTTATAGTTTTACAGGGTACTTATCATACACCGCGCGCATTGCGTTGGTTGAGTGGAAAATATCAATGTTGTTGTGTTATCGGAAGTTCGCATGCTCGCAGTCGCCAGTCTTAAGGGCCATGGCGGTATTAATTTAAGTCCTCCTCACTCTTATTAAATACGTTGGTAAATGCGACAGGCAGCGTTACCACGGTATATAATACAATAAAAGTACCGAACGGTACGGAAAGTTCACTCCGCAAGATGATTTAAAGAAATAGCAACCCTAGCGCTGACACAAAAAAGTGCAATTCAGTTCGCAAAAGCTCCTGGCTCCGCCTCTGCTAAGCACCTAAAGTTGTGCTCTCTTTCTATCGCGTAACTTTATCTCTTTCGACGTACTCCGGCTCCTAATCCGGCGCACGCAGTGCGTGTAATAAACCGTGTAAGAACTAACGCGTGCAACCCAGCCGGCGCGCGGCAGCCTGAAATCAGTCCGTCGTGACAGCTACTTGCAGCTTACTCGCTCACGTGATAAGTGCGCGTGGCCTGCGGGAAAGTAAGATAGTAAAACGACGCTTTACCTAATTACTACAAAACACACCAACTTTACCCTATTTCAACTCACAACTCCTAAAAGTCAAAGCCTGAGATTTGTACGCAATCAATAAATAGTTACTTGAGGCTACTTAAACATTAGGCTTGTGCAAATTGTTATTGTCATTTATGTAATTGAGTATACCTACATAGACTGGAAGCAACAGGCCATTTCTCTGAGTCCCTAAAGGTCAACACTAATTGATACTAAAAATGTATCGGGCCCTACTACTAATAACTTTAGCGAAGAAAGTAATCTTTTGGCTGGATGACTTTGAACTTTATGCTTCTCTAAATACGTGTGGTTATCATAGAGTAGGAAATTTCTTTCACGAATCATTTTGTGGTAGGAAATTGTTGTAGCAAATTACGTACTTATTTCCTTGGAGCAATTTGGGGTTACTTTTGCTCCACATGCGGTATTTCGTCTACTGGTTTGCGTTTATTAATTTACCGTTCCCCCTGTTTTGGCAGAAAAGTTAAAGAATTAGGGAGGCATATAATAGACAAACACATAAAAAAGACCCGGCGAACCGCGCAAAAAAATTTCGTCAGTTTATTGGTGTCAAAAATGTTTGTTTTGACACCAACGGCGTAGTATTTACACAGGGACGCATGCGCTTTTACACAGGGACGGCCTTCCGCCATATTGTGGCGTATAAGCGGGAAATTTGACAGATATGGCGCTACTTTATATACTTGTATGAAGAAGGTTTACGTAGAAAGTTCAGATGGACTCATCCTTAGATTCGTATCGGTGTGGCATAGTCAATATGTATAGCCACGCCGAATTACAGATTTCTGGTACTAATAGTATCTGAGCTAAGCCGCAGACGGACGTTCATGGCGAAACTATGAGGGTTTTTTATTTACTACGGAACCCTAAAAAGGCACCCCGATCACATCATTATGTAGCAAGAAACCTTAAGGATTTGGAAGGGTAAAGTGGAGCGATTTAAATGTATAATTCTTAACATAAACCATATCTTTGTAACTACCCTCATTCCGCGCCCGCGGAAAGGTCCGGCCTTGAATATTCATACAAGATTCCTAAATAAATGTATCAGTACTCAGTAGGTAGTAGAAGGTACCGTCAGCATCAAACTTTTCATTAGTGTTAACTGTAAACTTTATTTAAAACAAAATTGATAAAGCAGATTGATTGTATGGGATCATATTAATCACGCAAATAATTTGTGCGTCGAATGACCGTTTTTGATTTAACCTTGTGCCATCATCAAAACACTATATTACTATCGTACAATTTTGGAGGCTATAGGTACAATAAAGTGTTAATAAAAATAAGTAAACTATAAATTAGCCAGGCCCGACGCCGGACGCTGCTGGTGATGTAATAATGTGCAGACTCCCAGATATGCAATTGTTTAGGAAGAGAATTCCTCGGTTCGCAATTTAAACAGGTGCACAAGACGCGCAGAAACAGCCAGCGATATTTAAAGCGAATGTCAAACAAGTGCGATCTATATTATGTAGAGTCGCCACAATTAAGAAGCTATTATTTTAGGGACACTTATAATATTATATTTTAGAGACACTTGCTGTAAAATCTCCTCATCAGGTTGAGCACGTCTCTTGAAGGAAGAGAAAGGATGTCGGGAAATGGCGGAAAACAGACTCTGTCCATAGGCAATAAAAATAATGGTGAAGCTCGAGTCGGTCGGTTATAGTGAAGAATTCTGGAACCCTAGATTCACGTTAAAGATTGGGTTACGTATTTGTGATAGAAAATTTTTACTGAAACCTTTTTTTGCTAACGGTACACCATCAAAGGAACCCCGGCAACATTAGAAGCGTTATTAACATAGAATTTTGCATTTACTTTGAGCGTGTTAGCTCGAGGAAATCTTTGAATAGGTAAGGGTGTAGAGTCTAATCAGAAATTATTAGAATAAAACCTAGCCCACTACTGAGAAATTACTCTACAACTGCACAAGTAGCGTAAACATAATTATAGTATACATACATATTCGCGATCGCCACAGAAAGCTCAAGAAGAACGAAACTCAAAGAATGACATATTCGATCCCTAAATAGATCACTTGGCTCCCGCGCCGACCACTGTCATTTCCATAGGTTGTCGGTTACGATCGCTAGTAATTGTCGGTTAGAATTGCCAGTAATTGTCGGTTAGAATTGCCAGTAATTGTCGGTTACAATTGTCAGTAATTGTCGGTTACAATTGTCAGTTATTGTCGGTTACAATTGCCGGTTGTCGGTTACCCGATACGCACGGTGTTAAACAAAATATTAACACTGAAAATCAACAATCAGCAATTTTGCTATACGGTTCCCTCTAGGCGTGTTAACTTCAGTACCTTACGGTATACAGACTTATTAACCCTACTTTGCCTTAATTTCACTTTATATTAATCCATTGCAAAGGCAGGTAGGTATTTATAATATAGGTACGAGTAGCTTCATGCGTGTACTGTATCAACCTAAAGTACGTACCTACACACTATTTGCATGGTACGTCCTTTCGTCTAGAATTCGTTTTAGTAAGAACTCATAGACTAGTAAAAACTTACTATCCGGACTGAAGACAAACGCACAAATCTAGTGCACTGCTCAGTTTTCTTCAAGATACACGAGAGAGTCAAGGTAAGTTGTAAGTACTTCATTAGCCGTGTTAATTAAGAAAAACTTTGCTCGGAAATGCCGTAAAAATACGTTATGAGAAGTAAATTATGAGAAAAAAATAAGGGTCGGGTTATGTAATAAATATCCCTTGATTCTAATTAAAATAATTGTTAAATTTATAGCTAGTTCTAATTTATAATATATTGTGAAATATGATAACAAAAAAAAACAATACCCGGCTGAGTTTGTTGTGGGCTTCTTCTCAATTCAGGGCGCGTTGGAACCCTCGCCTACCGAACGTGGTTCCTCCCGTTTTAAACACTACATGCTTACTATAATAAATAAAAGTCGTCTAAAGTGTAGCCACATTTTACTCATGCTAGTTCCCCAAGCTCAGGCCGATTAGATCATAAATTTACGTGAAGCTGGAATGCTGACTGAAACATAGTTACATTTATTTAGGCTCTCCATGAATATTCAGACGAACCCTGTGGCTTTTGGAGCTATGTTAAAGTGCTTCTCAATGTAAAATATAATATGTCAGATATGAAGACTTGTTACTTTGTAGTGTACCTTTTGAATAGTAATTTTAATTCGGAGTAGGCCTCTTTCTGTAGAGACAGTCTGGGTACCACTACCAACGTCGTGTCAAAATCTATAATGAAAAACAGTAATTTCAAAGCATTATTTTCTATGTTTCTGTTTGAAGGGCATTTTAGCAGGTATACTCAGGAAAAAGAAACTTAATATCTATTGCAATGCATCATTTTTGGTACACCATTTAGCTTACCAAGTTACAGAGTTATTCTGTTTCGTTTCACTCAGATTGTCAAAGTAGTCGTGGTCGTCTAAAACCAGTGGTTATACGCTTGACACTCTATTCTAATATTATGTCCTGCTAATTCTATTCTTCCCTAACATCTGCTTTGCTATTCTACACAATGAAATAGCTGCCAGACAGCTGCCAACCCGAATATGGCATGCAAAATTGTACTCTATTACAACTGACAAATTCATGGATGCAGAGATGTACGCTCGTCGCTGTTTTGCAGAATAGCACGGCTGCTTTTCGGGACCACACATGTAATGGGACGTCTTTTGGAGCCGTCACTTTATCCGTCTATGTCACAGGTGATCCATACACCTTCCATCGAAGCTATTCTGGAGCTGAGATGTGGCCATTAAATTCTGAGGATGATTAATACGAATACTCGTCAGAAAAATAAAGATTCGGTGCTATTCTGTCATATTAAAGTATATGGCTTTACCGCATTTGACGAATCAAATGAACTACTGATATTCTAGTCACTAGGACCATTCCCGAAGCCTTAAATATACGTCTAGAATATCAGATGCAATACTACGATATCAGACAGCAGCTAATGCTGTGAGCTATCGGCGAAGTAGTGCCGCAGGGAAATCAGAGGCGAAGCCGCACAAATGCATGCAGCTAAAATATCAGACGGATACGCTTATCATGCCATCTTGGATACTTTTTGAACTAACTCGGATGACTTGACGACCTTAGCGCATTTGTTTTTACAGCAGGGAAGGATAAAACGCGCTATAATAAATGTCCATCTTAATATATATAAATCTCGTGTCACAATGTTTGTCCGCGATGGACTCCTAAACTACTGAACCGATTTAGTTCAAACTTCGTGAATATCTGTCATTTGGTCCAACTTAAAAGATAGAATAGTTTTTATCCCACGTGGACGAAGTCGCGGGCATCAGCTAGTATTATTATATTTTGACGATCTTAGCATACTTAGTTGTGAGACAAAGAAGGACGAACTAAGCTGAAAGTTCTTTAATTAATTGTCATCCTCCAAGCTGATCTATGGTGGTCATGATCATGAGTCAATCATTCTCGAAACTTTCACTTAATTTATAGCCCGATTTACATGTCAATAAGTACAGTAGCGAGTTAACTTGCCTCATTGCCGAGTCAAGTAAGTTGAATAGATCGCGATTCTATTTTTCGCCGAGTCCAGTGCAAAGTAGCCCCCTCTCTCCCGTCTCACGCACTCCGTCAACTTAACTCGCTGGCATGTTCACTGGCGAGCTTAGTACAGTCTTAGTGATACTGTCCGAAGACTGCGGCTGCGACTAGTCTTCTTCTTGGAACGGTAATCCTACTCACTCGCTTACGTTTGAACGCTACTTACAATTTACTATACTTATTACTTAACTGATTTCTTAACCCACTATTGTACTTATTGAAGTGTAAATCGGGATTAAATGCCATTCAGGTACAGTGCGTCCCAGGCAATGTGATATACAATGCAGTGCTCTCGTTATTTTGAGTCATAATGTCCATTGACTCAGACTTCTCTTCAGAGTTGGGACTTTAAATCTAGCTGATACACATTGAATAATTGTAGTTAGGTAAATACGTTACTAGAACTTAGACACTTGCTTAGTTCTGAACACATCGTCAGGAAACCTGAATGCCTTCAAGTTCACCATAACATAATGCCTTCAAAGGTATCTGAAGTCTGTCAACCCGCTCTTGACCAGCGTTGTTGGCTAGGGCTTAACGTGAAATCAACGGGTCTGCCCGCGAAATTCAAAATTTTCGTGGTTTTTTGCAATTTGCACGCTAATTAGACATGATGGGCTTATGGCAATCAATTTGCGAGAATGGCAGTATCATCTTTACATGATTATATCAAAATCTTTGCATAAAAATGTATATCCTAGGAAATTAGTCCGAGTATCGAGTTTTATGTGAGTAACTCGCAAATCTTGGACTAATTTCTTTAACTCGACACTTTCGAGCAGAGATTTTTATATAAACACGTGAAGCAGATATTGAGATTATCGCAATTTGACGGCCATAAACCTATTATGTCTTATTCGCTTAAAAATCGCGAAAAACCACGAAAAATTTGAATTTCGCGGGCACACCCGTGGTGTGCTCCTTAACCCCTCTGATTCTTAAAGGAGACATATACTCAACAAGGGGTTATAAGGAAGGGTTGAAGATTGTCCAGTAGATGAAATCTGGACCTATAAAATTGTAGACACTAATCTCCATAAAGTTAACTAATAATGTAACAAAATCATCTCCATTAATCTTATAGGCCCGAAGTTTACGATCGCATGAAGTCTGTTTGTTTTGGCCACATCACTTACCTACTATTAAGTTTGTGTGATCACATATTCTGCCAAAAGCAATTTGGAAGGATTAGCAAAATTGAACCCCTGATTGTGCTACATTATAATTTATAACCTGTCGGGTCAGGTATTGGGTTTCGTTTGAAAAAAAAATTACCGTGTTTTACTCCGTTGCCGCGAAGAGCACGTTAAACTGTCAATCTTTCTCTCCGTTTGTGTCGTATTTGCCGTCCTGTTAACTGGTAAATCTCTGTAGATATTGATTATATCCGGAGGACGTTCTCTTTAATATAAAAACGAATTTTGAAGGAAAACATATTCATCGTTATTGTAAACAAAATCTGTCCGCTGATTGGCTGGAAAAATGTAGTCCGCGGATTCGACCGTAACCAGGCAGATTTTCTTACACAATCGCGTAGTACAAGCAATTCAGACCCTTGTAATGAGATTTGTACACCTTGTATGATACATCCCGTTACACTCAACAATTTATGTAACCGTCAATCATTCGTTACCAAATTCAACAACGAATCCATAATTTGCAGGATCACAGCACTGTATTCACAATCTACGAGTCCCTTGAAACTCAAACACGCCGCTCGATTGAAATATACGTAAGTTCTTTATTATTACGGGTCCTTTTATCACATTCCCATTGTAAATGGAATATTTCACGGGGGAAGGTTTGGCTGAATGGCAGCCTTTGTGCGGGAATAATAGCTTGAGGAGTGAGCTATACAAAAGTGAAGGTGAGAAGAATATTCAATATTTCAATAAGGTATTGTTTAAACGACTCTAGCTGTGGCCTGCGACTTCATGATTCCTCTACATTTGATTCAAGGCCGATTTTTCAATCGCCAGATAAATTTTAACTAAGTAATAATATATTATGTTATGACCTATTGACAGATTTTGAATGGCATATATTATGTTTCTAATAGTTTCTAATTTATTCCTCAGATAGTTTATCTGGCGATTGAAAAATCAGCCCTAATTATGATAACTTGGAATTAATTATGATAATTGGAACAAAATTAGGTATCGCACGTTACATTCGTGAAGAAATAACAAATAGAGCAAAGAGGAAAAAGAATGACTTTATACTTTTTCTATGTGGTTAAATAAAGTTATCACGTAAAAGTTTTCCGAGACATTTCCCCGTGGGTTTCCTCAACCCTTTTGTCATTTTGGGTAATTTTATGCGCAACGAATCAACAAAGCTGTTCGATACGAAAATGCCGTAGTTTCGTATACTTAACTTCCATTGTACGACGTGGCAAATCCTTGTATAAGACTAAGTTAGCGACGAGTTTTATTGTAACATTTCTAATGAAAATAATAAGATTAATAAGCCAGGAGAAAACTTTGCACGTTAATAATCTAATCAGTATTAGAGAAGGAGTGCAGAACGTCAAAAATTTTACTATTAGGCCTATGATCGCTAACAAACAGACAGAGAATTAGTATTAAATAATTGATAACAGAAAACTAAGATGTACGATGCGTCCTTTCAAGTTGAGGAATCCACAAAAATATGAATGATATTATCCTTCCAACGAAAGATAGCAGAAACAGGAATTTCGCTGCTTCTTAATAATATTTTTTCAACATTCAAACGACTTTGAAAACTCGTAGAAAAGTTGTTACAAGTTACGAGATATCTTTCAAAAATCCTTTTGTGGATTGTGCCTTTGAGGAGGAAATTAGGGGTCTCTGTTGGTATTTGTAAACTCTGTTCTACAACTGGTTTTTACGGCTTAATTTTACCAAAGTTTACGGGTTCAAATTCTGGCAGATCTTGCCTTATATATTAGATTTCGGATTGTTTTATAGTATATAGTAAATACTTGATTTAAAAAATAGATTCTATGAGGAAACATAGTTTTACTTTTACTTTACTTCTTGGTATCCGTAATTAAAGATTCAGCAAGTCAGATTTAACAATTTTGACTCATCTTAAGTGCTTAAAAGTAGGTAATCTTGAATCTTTTAATAGCACAGGATAACGGTACGAAATTCGTCTGGAATACGATGTTCGGACTTGGCAAACTTTTTTTTCTTTTTTTCCTGCGGACCGATCAAAAATTTATAGTGTCTAAACCATCTTATAATACCATCGACAAGCTTAACATATTTGCTTACGGAGCGATCCCTTTTCAGGGCTGGAATGCGTTCCGTAGTATTTGCACTATTATGCTAAATATTCCTGTGTCGATGCTTGACATTTTCTATGTAAATACCCGGCCCTTTAAAGGTCACTTTTTGACGACATCCATAACACACTTGGCGATCCTTGTACTTGAATATATGTTGTTGAATCTCCGATTTAGCTGTAGGTCTTGACGACCTCCCCGGCGCAGGAGACGCACACTCGTATTCGAGTGGGAGGTCGCGGGTTCGACTCCCGCCACGGGCCACTTTGGAATTTTATAAGGTCAGGTCTGGTGGGAGGCTTCGGCCATGGCTAGTTACCACCCTACCAGCAAAGACGTGCCGCCAAGCGATTTAGCGTTCCGGTGCGATGCTGTGTAGAAATCATTGAGGTGACTTTACTTACCCCTTTCAAGTTAGTACGTTAACATCTTCGGCTGCATCATCACTTACCATCAGGTGAGATCGCAGTCAAGTACTAACTTGTATAGTGTAAAAAAAAGTCCGTAATAGCGGATGAATTTGTATGATACCTCACAGTACTCCCACATCGGAGCATCATCATTAAAAGTTTGTAGAGTGACGCTAGCTTCGAAATACGGAGGTACTCGTATAGTCAAATAGTCAAATAGTTATAGTGCTGGAACAATGTATTTTTTCGGGACAAAAAGATCCATGTGTTCGTTCAGGATATAATCTGTCTCTATTCCAAAATTAAAATAAATCTGTTCAGTAGTTGTGGTGTAGCCGATACACAATATAGAAAGTTGCTAATTAACTAAGTTAGTTTTCTGTGATTGTTGTGTGTCAAGGTGTGGCGTAGCTATTTGCCGCTTTTGCATGTACGATTTGCACAATTAAGTTAGCCAAGCGCGAGACTTTCGTGTACCCATGGGTTCTGTACTAACACGCCTCGCTGGGTTGAGTGGGCTGGCCACTGATCATTACGACAATTTAAACGCGCATTGCGGCAACAAACAACAATTGTTGCCGCACTCGTTGGTGTGGCAAATAACAGTCCTGTAGATATTGTAATTTTTACAATGAATTAACCTACTAAATTACTTTCTAAACTTAATATAAAATATTATATAAGTCTATTGCTTTAAAATTTTCTGGTATTTATCGCGGTAAAAAGGTTGTTTGTGTGAAAGTTGTCACAACTACATTCATAAAAGTAATTGTGAAAAAGGAAATTAATAATTATAATTTATTTTTGAAAATTCTGCTGCTAAGGTGGTAAGTCGGATTCTCATGGGCGAAACCACTTTTGCTCTTTACGTATAATGTTCTTAAAATTACGACATAAATAGATGCATTAAAATAATTAATAGGCGACTAGAGTTTGGTTTTAGCCATTCAGTTACAGAACCCTATAAATAGTTTGTAGTATGCTAACGCAAATATTTCACAAATCCACTACCTGTAATTATTTAACTGAGTATGCATTCTGAAATTTATACATGGCTGCCCCTGAAAGTAGTCTATCAGTGGGCGCAGTCATGGATAGAGTTTCTTTTTCAGTAAATGGTGTAAAACATTCGGGTATTTATGAATATTTTATTAATTAAGTTTATTATTTACTATTAGTTACCAGTAACACATTTGCCGACGTCAATTGATTGAGATCCGACTTAATTTGTTAAGTTTAAGCTTTCTGGACACCTTCTCTACTTCCGTCAAATCTTCCTTGCGCGACATAAACTGTACAAAGTTTCCCTACCGCTCATTTATTTTACACGCGCACAATTGTTATTGCACGTATACGTCTGCTGCTGTTACTACAGATATAAATATTGCTATTAACAAATTATTAGGCGATTGCAAGGGTCTGTACAACAAACTTTTAAGAACCCTTCATGCGCGAGTTTTAATCGCACTTGGCCGGTTTTTAATGTAATTGTTAACATACATCATTGCTATTAATTTATTGATAATTGGTGAATTTAAGGTCATTTTGCTCATTAATTGACTAGTTATAATATTGATTGATAGACGGCCGGACAACCTCAGCCAACTAATTTATAATATATTTCCATATTGTGCAGTAACATATTACTGTGAATACAATAAATAAATACATGAACTACGATGTTTCCGATACATTCGTATTACCAAAATCATTTTAATTCGTGCAAAATTCGACCACCTGCAGCGTCAATTGTTAGACGAGAGGATGGATGGCACTACCATAGCTAACAAGTTTTTTTTTTCAGTTGGGTGCGAGGAGCGCTCCGACACCACCCTGCTGGAGTATCTGCGGCGCCGCCTGGAACTACGTGGCACCAAGTACAATTGCCTGGAGGCGGGATGCGGCTCTTGCATCGTCAGCGCGGTCAAGAGACCCGGGGAGCCGCCGCAAGGCGTCAACTCTGTACGACACCCATGACACGTCACCCTCACATGAGTAGAAGAAATCGATGTATATCCAGCAATGCTTCTGAAATTATTAGCCTTAAAACATGCTGTAGAAGAAATAACGCAGAAATACTAATAACAGAAGATCATGATGCTAGGATTGTGAATGTTTCAGTGCATGGTGATGATAACGTCGTGCCACGACTGGGAGATCACGACGATAGAGAAGGTGGGGAACCGACTGGACGGATACCATCCGCTGCAGACCACGCTCGCGGCGAAGGGCGGCTCGCAGTGCGGCTACTGCTCGCCGGGGATGATCATGAACATGTACAGGTCAGGCGGAGCCTAGTCTGTAGCATAGTTTTTATCAACAATTACTCGTCCATCGACTATAATAATAGTTGTGCAAGCACTTTAATAATCAGCTAGACAAAGTAGAAGATGATTGTAGAGCATGTTAATGTAAAAGGCCATTGTTGCCAGTTTGTGGAATCCATTCGCATTCAACTATCATTAATGTGAATAATAGAAAAAATATTGAAAAAATATGTTATTATTTTTTTTCAGCTACTTAAAAGAAAAACCACGCACGATGCGAGAGATAGAGAGAGCGTTGGGAAGCAATCTCTGCAGATGTACTGGATATAGACCGATAGTAGAAGCGTTCAAAACATTCGCCTCCGATGCTCCAAAGCCAACGAATATATTGGACATTGAAGATCTAAAAATATGTAACAAATCAGGAGAAATATGTTCAGGAATGAAATGTGAACATTCTGATTGGTGCTTTCTTCCCAAACAAAATCCAATGTTACATATAAAACTAAGTGATAAAAGAGACTGGTATAAAGTTGAGACTTTAGCTGATGTGTTTAATATATGGCAGGAGAAAGGCACGGAATCTTATATGTTGATTAATGGGAACACGGGAAAAGGTAATATAGCTAATCTTAGTAATCTCAGGAAAGTAAAAATAACTTGACTATTTTTACTAATGCTAATTTTCACTAATGCTTACGACGTACCAAGTGCTATTATGTGCTATCTTGTCTGAATTTTATACACTCAAAATAACAAATGCCCAAGGTAGGGCAATACGAGCATCAATTAGTAGGATATTTTTACAGAATTAATATTTCTGACTACTGAATTATAAAAGAAAATTTTGAGTACGATTTTAATTTTTTAGGGGTATATCCGATATTAGAATATCCAAAACTTCTGATCGATATCAGTTGTGTATCTGAACTTAAAGGATATTATATGGACCAGAACTTAGTGCTTCTCGGTGGAACAACATTGGTTGAAGTGTTACACATTTTCGAAGTTTTATCTAAAAACGAAGGATTTCAGTATCTCAGTGTTTTGTGCGACCATATGGAGAAGGTTGCTCATGTGACTGTCAGAAATGTAAGTATCTACTGCTTATATTTTATAGGAAAATCTGATGAGATGTTCTATAAAAAAATCTGATAAGAAAACTTTTTTGTTTGTATTTTTTAGTTAGCCACCGTAGCCGGAAATTTATTTCTAAAGAATCAACATCCTGAATTTAAGTCAGATATATTTCTTTTATTTGAAACTATTGGGGCAGAAGTGACTATACGTAAGTTATTACAACAAAATATATAATTGTAAGATCCAGCTTATTATTACATTTGTATTAGCAGCAGATTATTATACTTGAAAGAAGGCTCAAGCATGGCTCACACCAACTCCGCTTGTACCCTTCATCTGGCGTACTTGTTCTGTGTTCTCTTTCTCACAAGAACTTTTATAGTATTTCTTATAGTTCGATGCCTTTACATAGATCAAGGCAAACATAAAACATGGACGAGGAAAGCCGGACTTTATCATGACTTTTATTAAGCCATCATCTTGCAGCGTAAAAATGATATAAGCTCTTTACCCCCTCTCGTATGATTAGAGAGCAAAATTAATGTTCAGCTGTGGGAAAGTATACGACTTATCATATTGTTTTCTTTTTAGTATCAGGTCCAGAACAAAAACAAGTTCTATCAATGCAGGAATTTCTTGTTCAAAATATGGCGGGGAAAATAATTTTCAATGTTCTCCTACCACCATTGACCAAGGAATATAAAATAGCCACATTTAAGGTATTAGAATCATTCATAATCTAAGAGAGTTAGCCTACTTTTTGCAGTAATGGTAACTCATTGACCCAGTTCATTTCTAATCGCTTGATGAAACTTCTTTTCTTTTATGTTTTTTCAAGATATAGTATGTTTCATTAGTGTTTCATTGTGAGTTTACGTCAAACAGTTCTCGTGGTTTATATTGAGAATCATGTTTTATATGTTAAATCCAGTGTTCTTCCAGATAATGCCACGATCTCAGAACGCACACGCTCTTGTCCATGCTGGATTCCTCTACAAGATAGATGAATCATCCAAAGTTCTTGAGAGCAGAATAGTATATAGCGGTCTATCTTCAACAATAACTCGCGCATACGAAACAGAACTATATCTAAAGGGAAATAATCTATTTACCAATGAAACACTGCAAGGTGCTTTGGAGACTTTGAAAAAGGAACTTGTATTTGTGGATTATTTTCTTGATCCCCCAATCACGTATAAGCTTCAAGTGTCTTTAGGACTATTTTACAAGGTAAACTTAGATTTTCTTAAAAAATATAGAATTCAATGGCATCAAACAAACTACTTTACAGGAAACGACGAGCCGTAACTTTAACTTACGTGATAAGGCTTAGTTCTGCTTTTTGATGGTCTAAACTTGTTACAAATTTGTGCAATTTAAATACAAAGATAATTTGAAGATTTGTTGTTCCAAATAAAGCCTGAAGTTGTATAACCATAACATCTGTAACATGTATAATCTTTGTGTAGGTAATATTAAAACCTCTAAATTTAAGGGTCTGTTGGAGATATGCCCTCCCCATGTTCTGAATCCAATCTATCGTTCTGGAGCCATTAAGCTAAGAGATGTGAGACCTGTGTCAAAAAGCCTTCAAGTATTTGAAACAAATCCGGAAATGTGGCCCGTCAATCAGCCTATACCAAAACTTGATGGTTTGGTAAGTACAATAGAATCAATTTTTGTACAGTAATTTGATAGTGAGTAATAAATTCTTAACAAAATACTTTTCAAAAAGTTTTACTTCATTGAAATAGAAGCATTAGCAGTCAATCTGGTTTTCATGAAACCGAGGTTAAAATTTAATGTTTAATACATTAAATTTAATGGTAAGATCGCCTTCATATTATGAGAAAGGTTTTAGATTCCTCGTCACCCAGTGTTCTGCAAAAGCAATAATTGTTGAATTTGTAACTTTAAGCGGAAATATTGTTGTTCTAGATTCAATGTGCAGGGGAAGCAAAATATGCCGATGATGTTCCGTCCCTTCCGGGTGAAGTTTTCCTGGAGTTCGTTCTAGCCAAAGTTCCTCTCGGAACTATCAAGAAAATTGATCCGTCAATTGCTTTGGTAACCGCAAAATTGTATATTTAATTATTTCTTTAGTAAACCAATTTTAGGACTGAGAAGAGATTTTTTTGTAATTCTTATATTCCAGAGTGAACCTGGTGTTTTGGCATTCTACTCAGCAGCTGATATTCCAGGTGTAAACAGTTTTATACCGGCTCCTAACCTATACAACCTACAAAATGAAGAATTGTTCTGCAACGGAGAAGTCAAATACTACGATCAACCCGTAGGTGTAATTGTTGCTGAGTGTGACAGCATTGCAAAAAAAGCAGCGACATTGGTAAAAATTGAATACGAAAACGTGAGAAAACCGGTTCTTGATATAAAAATTAGTAAAAATGACCCTAGCAAATATTCTGAGTATGTGAGATTCGAAGCCACAAATGTAGGTTCCGATACCAGAAGAATAATAGTTGCTGATGATACTATTTATTCGCAATATGCTTTCACTATGGAGACTTTAGCTTGTGTAGCTTATCCTACGGAAGAAGGAATAAAAATGGTGTCTTCGACGCAGTGGACGGAGCTGGTGCAGCAAGCAACTGGAAGAGTGCTTCAACTAGATGATAACAAGTAATATTATGAAATCACGACATAAATGAATTTATCAAACTTATGATTTTAGTAAAAAGAAGCACACTTATGTGCATGAAGAAATACCATTCGTATGCTCGACTTAACATTGCAGTGTACCTCAATGTTCCTATTTTGACAGACATTTCGTTTTCTTCCTACATTTAGTTTACATATTGTTTTCTTTTAAACAAACCTCCCTAAAATGTGTATCAATTCGATGCTTATTCATGTAACTTTCACTTGTTATAGTTATGCTCTCCTCACTTGCGTCTGTATTTCTAGCCTTTTTAACCGACTTAAAAAAAGGAGGAGGTTCTCAATTCGTCGGAATCTTTTTATTAACTTTTTTTTACATACTAGTAACTTCTCGATATCTAATTTTTTTAATTAATTATTTATTTTCCTATAACAACTTCGGTAATTTTATACACATTGATCAATAGGATAACGACGAAGATATATACGTGAAGAATTATTTCAGAATCGACGTGTACGTCCGAAGACTCGGCGGTGGTTATGGCTACAAAATAACAAGATCCGCACAGATTTCTGTAGCCTGCAGTCTTGTGGTTTATAAACTAAATCGACCATGTAGATTTAACAATCCACTAGAGGTTAATATGAGATCCACGGGAAAACGCTTGCCTTGTTCTAGAAACTATGAGGTAATTTTATTAATGTTAAAATATTTATATAATTTTGCCGATAGCACTCAAATATTTTGCATTGCATCATACTTAGTTTATACTGCACGGCTAAGGTAAGGTACATGAAATTAACATCTCTCGAAGATGATTTGTTTTCTGAAAAAAATTACGAAATTGAAGCGTTTATTTTTTAATATGAAATAATAAAGGGGAGAAAGATAAAATACGATTTTACAGTTCCTCGCACTTCTTGGGAAAAGAATTTTAAAATTAAGAGCCGTTAGTGTCTACTTAAAGAATCTATTTATATCTGTATCAGTAGGTATCTTTATTTTATATTATTTAATTAATTTAATTTGTAATTGTTTTTTTAATACAAATTGTTATCATTTTCAAACAGGTTCACGTAAATGATAGAGGAGAAATCCAATATCTCAAATATGATCTATTTACTGACAATGGCTACATATTAAATGAACCTCTTCTGCAATTTGCATCTGATGCTTACTACAACTGTTATAGGAGAGAAAGATGGGATCACACAGCATATAATGCCATCACAGATACTGCATCTAATACCTGGATCAGATCCCCTGGTAAGAAAATATATTTAAAAACTATAATATTTTTGTATAAACAAGAATAATTATTATTAACTTAACACTTTATATTATTTTCTAGGTACAATTGAATCTGTGGCGATGGCTGAATTATTGATGGAACGTATATCATATGAACTAAATTTAGATGCACTAGATGTTCGAACAGAAAACTTAGACAGAGTAGCGCATAGTGACTTGTTAGAATTAACAGAGACCTTGAAAAAGAATTCACAATACGAAGAAAGAAAAGTTCAAGGTGATATATTTAATAAAAATAACAGGTGGAAAAAACGTGGTTTAAGATTTAGTTGGCTCAGGTGGCCATCTTCAGGATTCCAGAATTTTGAAATAAACATGTCGGTTTATTACGACGATGGTACCGTTTCCATAACGCACGGTGGCATTGAAATGGGTCAAGGTGTCAACACTAAAGCAATACAGACAGCAGCGTACTTTCTTAAAATACCTGTAGATAAGATCCAGGTAAAGCCTAATGATACTGTGATCGCACCCAATTGTATTACCTCTGGAGCCAGCATAACATCGCAAACTGTTGTAATAGGGGTAAGAAGATGTTGCGAAATTCTTATGCAAAGACTGGAGCCCATACGAAATAGGATGAATAATCCCCCTTGGACGCAATTGTTACAAGAAGCGTATAAGGAGCAGGTTGACTTGCAAGTGCACTATTACACCAGCAGACTTGACACCCAAACATACGATGTCTATGGAGTGACACTTGCTGAAGTCGAGATAGATGTTCTGACAGGAGAGCATTCCATTCTACGAGTTGATTTGATTGAAGATGTCGGGCGAAGTGTCAACCCTGATATTGATCTTGGTCAAGTAAGAAGATGAACATTTAAAATCATTTGATTGCTTTTCTGATGTATTATTGTTGAAGTTGCAGAATTTTTATGCTAAAATCAATACGAGGAAACTGGAAACTTATTCTATGGACGAATTTAATAACTTTTTTTGGGTTTCTATTTCTGACATAACAAAATTACGGTCATATAATTTATGGACTTTATGGACTTGTTTTAAAGGCAGAAATTCTTTGTTGTATTTCCATTTGTTCAGATTGAAGGTGCTTTCGTTTACGGCTTGGGGTACTGGACGAGCGAGAACCTGGTGTACCACCCTGAGACCGGCGAGCTGCTCACGAACCGCACCTGGGAGTACTGGATTCCGCAGGCGTTGGACATTCCGGAAGACTTCAGGGTCTACTTCAGAAGACGATCCTTTAGTAACGAAGCTATTCTTGGAGCAAAAGGTGACACAAATCATCATGATCGTCACGTGACTCAGCAACTGTATAAACTTCTACAGTAATCGTCAAGTTAAACGCTCTCCAAGTTTTTTATATATTCTCATTATTGTTTTCCATCCGCGTAAATAAAGTCTTCGTATTCTTAAAGCTTCACGAAATTCATTTCTAAAGATTCACAGCAAGATAGAATCCTGCTTGGAATCATGCAGTTTGATAATCTCATTAAATTTTCGACTGTTTTTGTGTGTAGCTACCGGTGAGCCTGCGACTTGTATGAGCATCGCAGTAGCTTTCGCTTTGAGAGAGGCGATATCCTTGGCAAGATTGGATTCAGGAATACCTACTACCCAGTGGTTCCAAATAGGTAAGCATTTTTAGTTCTCTTTACTAATAAATATAATGGAGTCACACCCTTGCCAGCCACGCGTTACTGTTCATCCACGAGTTAAGTTTTGGCATCGTACCCGTATCTTATCCAGTCCAGTTATATCGTATTACTTAGTTTCAACTAGCTCAGTATGATTCAGACTTTCCCTGTTACTTTTACCACAGTACATAGTGTGTACTGAACCACTAGTCCGCGAGTCTAGCTCGCGCTTGGCTGATCATATTTTTTTAATACGATCACGTTTGATGCTTTTTTCAGATGGACCATACACAGTGGAAAAGATTTGTGTCGCTTGCGAAACTGATTCGAAGGATTTTAAGTTTTATTAAACGTTTTGTATAAGTTTTATGGAGATCGTGGACCTATCGTATTAACTTACAATTATTCAATTATTATTTTATACTTACCAGCTTATCGTATAGACTTCACAATAGTGAAAACTATAGTATACAGGAAAAAGATTATAATTAGCGATACTTAGATAGTAATACTACAATTTACCATAGTTAAGATTATATAAAGTAACGTCTGGTTAGTTCTTAAAAAAATTAAGCAGTACTGGTCTATGCTAAATAATAGAAATTGTCGTAATAACTATCCAGACAGACTGCACGAGAATATTATACTTAAAGGTAATTTTATGTATTTATTTGATAAAATTAATTATTTGTCAATAAAAATACTATTTTGTTTAATTGACTCTGGGATTATTCAGAACTCAAGAAGCACATGCCACATTGTTTTTAACCGACATCGAAAAACAAAAGAAGGAGGAGGTTCTCTTCTCCATTCATTGCGTATGTTTTTTTTTTAATTATTAATTTAATATTATGTTTAGACACTTTATAAAATTGATTAACTTAAGTTTTCATAATAAAAAATACGTCGTTACAAAATTTCACTTATTGAAAAATTAACTGTTAATTACTCAATACGTGAAATTTTTATTTCTTTGAGAATAAAATTGTCTTTAACTTCAACCTAATTATTATTATAGAACCCTACCAAATAATTTTACTCCTTAGTTGTACTCCTAAGTTTGTTTGTATTTAATTTATTTCTTTCTTTTTTTATATTCTTATTGTGGTGTGCAATAAAGAGTTTATCTATCTATCTTATTTTATTGTTTTTTGAGACCCCAAACCCACATCTCCCACTAATAGCGCATTCAGTAAATCTATCAGACACTTCTTAGGCTTTAACGGTGAAGCTCAGAGAAACTTTTACAAGATTATTCATATGTATTGTATAATTGTGTGAAGGCTGAATCTAAATCAAAGTACAAATTATCCTATCATTCTAAGAGAAGATTCCGGCTAAGTACTCAGTCGGAAGGGTAATTAGTTTTACGAGTAGGTAGTAGTTATACCTAGAGTGTGTCCAAATCCCGAAATGTCTGGAGTGGGGGTGTTAGGTTATTTTCGTTACGAAATTTCTGGATTCAGTCTCCACGTGGTCTCCACGCTCAAGGCCCGCGAAAGAAGCTATGCAATAGCTTAATATATGTATTATACCTTTTAAAATGTTATAAGATTGAAATCTTTCTTACACAATGTCTCAGATGAGACTCCATGATAAAAAACAATAATAATGATAGTACACGTCGTTACCAAAACTTCAAAAACTACCGGGAACATGCCCTTTACTATGTGACCCGGAGGTAAAAATACACCCTTTGTATATATAAGACCCTGCGAATTGAACCCTGTCCATTTGTTTAACGAGATGACATAAAAGGGGTGGGTCGGATGGATCACATAAATTAGGAAGGTCTCTGAACGCGCCGTAGATGCTGTAATAGCGGCGACAGTCTATGGAAGTTTGATGGTTAATGGTCACATCAGCTCGTTGGAATGAAACCCTGAAAGTTGCATGATACCCTGGGAATAACAGTGTATAGATATTTGAATCCACGATGACACGCCCCACTCTGTCAAACTTCATACGATTCGAATGAAAAATAAGCGATTTTGAGAGAGTGAGACGTGTCTTCGTGGATTGAATTACACACTGCTAACACTTCGATTTAATAAAGGAACTAGCTGACCCAAAAAACTTTGTTTTGCCGCATTAATTATTTCTCAATTAAAATTCACTTAGTATTAGTATTATCGGTAAACTCAGTCAAGTCTTTTCTTTGTCAATTCCTCAATGCCTGAAAATGAAAGTATTTAACCATTGCGTCCTGCCGGCCCTCACCTATGGCGCTGAAACGTGGACACTAACAAGCGGCCTGATCCACAAATTGAAGATCACTCAGCGTGCTATGGAAAGGGCTATGCTAGGGATTTCCCTGCGTGATAGAATCAGAAATGAGGAGATCCGCAGGAGAAGCAAGGTCACCGACATAGCCAAAACCATTAGCAAGCTGAAGTGGCAGTGGGCAGGTCACGCTTGTCGTAGGGGCGATGAATAGAATAGAATAGAATAGAAAAATTCTTTATTTCACATAGGCCTAGCATACAAAGGCTCCTGTGACACGTCGTTTTGTTTACATGGTCACTTTAATGGTGATAACCATTCACGACTTAAAACTAAGTTTACGAGGGTTCCAAACGCGCCCTGCCGCTGAGAAGAAGCCCACAACAAACTCAGCCGGGTATTTTTTTTTTATGTTATCACCATTTAACAACAAGTAGTATAAATAGTAAACACTAAATAGGCGTGTCGCTAATATAGTCCTTAATATTGTAGTAAGCCTTATTAATGAGTTTAGGCTTGACAAACCCTTTGAATTTATTAAGTGACATTTCAGATACATGATGTGGTAACTTATTATAAAATCTTATACAGTTGCATGCAAAGGATTTGCTAATTTTAGATAATCTAGTGCTGTTTAACACGAGCTTATGCTTGTTTCTAAGATTAATAGTATTGAGGTCACATTTCTTCGTAAATTTATTAATATTCTTATGTACATAAATAATATTTTCATAAATATATTGTCCATACATCGTCATAATATTAAATTCTTTAAATTTATTTCTGAGGGACTCTCTTGGACCCATTTTATAAATAGCACGAACAGCCCTCTTCTGCAGCACAAATATGGTGTCGATGTCAGCAGCATTACCCCATAATAATAAACCATATGACATAATGCTGTGAAAGTAACTAAAATACACTAGTCTAGCAGTCTGAACGTCGGTCAGCTGCCGTATCTTTTTAACCGCGTATGCTGCAGAACTAAGTCTGTTCGACAAGTTAATTATATGAGGGCCCCATTGAAGTTTGGCATCCAACGTTATTCCTAGGAATACGGTTGCATCTACTAGAGCCAGTTCCTCATTGTTAAGTAGTACTGTCGTTTTTGTCTGCTTAACATTAGGTAGAGTGAATTTAATGCATTTGGTCTTTTTACTATTAAGAAGAAGATTATTAGCCTCAAACCACTGTACCACTTTATCGAGAGAGTTGTTTACATCGTCAAAATTAGTTTTATTTCGATTAAGTTTAAATACAAGTGATGTATCATCAGCAAACAATACTATCTCGTGATTGTCCTTAGTAACATAAGGAAGGTCATTGATGTAAATGAGGAACAGGAAAGGTCCTAAAATGGACCCTTGAGGAACTCCCATTTTTACACTTGACCCACAGGATCGCTTTCCATTAACTTCTACTTTCTGAATCCGATCACTTAAATAGGAGCTCATCAACTCTAGAGCTGCACCTTTGATACCGTAGTGGAGTAGTTTACTGACTAATGCTTCGTGCTGAACACAATCAAACGCCTTAGATAAATCACAGAAAACGCCAAGTGCGTCACGTGATTCCTCACAGGCTTCAAATATGTTTTGCATTAACTCGACACCAGCATCGGTTGTCGAGCGACCCCGTGTAAAGCCAAACTGTTTGTTGTGTAGCAAATCATTCTTCTGGAAGAAGAAAAGTAATTGATTTAATATGAGCTTTTCAAAAATTTTACTAAATATTGGTAGAACTGATATTGGTCTAAAGTTGGTGGGGTCACTGTTACTACCTGATTTAAACAATGGAATTATTTTACTATGTTTCATTAAGTCAGGAAATACACCACAATCTATGCAATTATTAAATATCAATGCTAAGTCGGGTGCAAATATATCAATTAGTGACTTGGCTAAGTGTACCGAAATGCCCCATAAGTCCTTAGTTTTCTTAACATTTATTAATTTAAATGCTTTTATTACGTCGGAGCCAGTAACGTGGCTGAATGCAAAGGTGTTATTACATTCAGGCACGTTATTTTTTAACAATGAAAGCGCATTGACTGTTGAAGAGTTCAGTGATTGCGTCGTGGAAACTGGAATATTAGTGAAAAATTCTTCAAAAGCAGTGGCAACCTCAAGGTCATCGGTAACCAATTTATTGCCAACTTAAAGTTTAATGGTGTTAGTATGCTTGGTTGCTTTTCCAGTTTCCTGATTAATTATTTTCCAGGTAGCTTTAATGACATTGTTGCTATTTTTAATTTTATTTTGTATAAATTCTGATTTTCTGAACATACAATCTTGTTTAAATTTTTTTGAAAACAATTTTACGCGATCTCTAAACTCGTCACTAGTATTAAATGTACGTTCTGCATAAAGCTCGTACAGCTTTTTCCTCTGTACATGCAACTCGCTTGTTGCCCATTCGCTAAAAACCAATGTGTCAGAACTGAGGACCGATTTACTAGTGAATATGGAATCAAATATTAAACTAAATTTATTAAAATGATGGCCGTTGGAGCCGGAAAGTCCTGGAGTGGAGACCGCGTACAAGTAAGCGTAGTGTGGGGCGACCTTCAGCTCGCTGGACCGACGATATCAAGCGGGTGGCGGAAAGCGGCTGGATGAGGAAGGCTGAGGACAGGGTGTGGTGGAGTGCGCTTGGGAAGGCCTATGTCCAGCAGTGGACGTCCGCAGGCTGAAATGATGATGATGATGATGATGATGATGATGATTACTATTTACTTAGGGGGGTTGAAAAATTGTGTACGACAATTCTCAGATCTACTGAATATAATATATAAAAAAAATCTAGTCGCTTCGTAAGAGTTTTGTACAAGCACTGTGGCATAAGAATTAGCAGTTACCTCATAGGAAGGGACTGAGATCAATTATGAGCAACCAGCAGTGCCTTTAGATATATAAATAAATAATCCATAGATTTATAATAGGTCGTCGCATGGGTCGTCGCTCGCACTTCGACTAGATAGAGTCCTATCTAACAACAACGGGTCCGTGAATGCGGCAACTTTTTCTTGTAGTGTAAGTTTGTCAATTAGAAATTTGTATGGTGCGCGGATGCAGCTAGTGTGGGTGAAAATTTGTGTAGCAACGGCTCGGGTTTGACAGCTTAGACAAAGTATTTATTGCCGCAGTTTCGAAGTCGCTGGCGGCTTCTTGAATCTCTATGAGGCTGCGGGCACAAACTGGCGACGGCGCAAGGCAGCGGCGTAAACAAAAGCTTATAAAACTACTAGCTGACCTGGCAAACGTTGTTTTGCCCTTCGGGATTTAAAAAAAATAGTTGAATTGAGATTTAAACTATCCTATCTCTCAAGTTGGATCGAACTGCACATGGTGTGCGAATTTTATTATAATCGGTTAAGTGGTTTAGGAGTCCATTGAGGACAAACATTGTGACACGAGATTTATATATATTAAGAATAGCGACATCGCCCCGCAACCGCCATCGCTCGGCTGCTGCGGTTCGTTCACGGTTCGGTTCTGTCAGCCGTTGTTAAAAAAAGATCTATTTAAGTTTGAAAAATAGTATCAATGACATAAATTATTAAGAAAAATATTGAATTGAAGTCCTGTCAGAAAAGCGATGGATAGAAATTCAGGACACAAATCAACCGAAATGTCAATACAACGATGTTACGAAGCATTTATTTCTTAGGATTACTCTTATTGTTTATTAATATTGGGTTTTGCTACGAATATTTATCAGATGACGAGCTAAATTCTATACCGGGAAGAAAACTTAGAGTTGACAGTAAGAAAAGTAGAGGTAAAAACTACAGGAAAAGTCGAGCTCATATTGATGTAGCAAGCTTCATTTTTAGTCCTGATGATAGTTCCATTGATGAAAATCAGTCTTACGAGCAACAACAACACAAGTACAGATATCAAGGGATCGATTCTGGCACAAATGGAGATGATGCCATAAACGACCCACACGAATATAAAAGCTTAGATGCAAATAATCTACCTGAAGTTAACTTAATTGATACTAAACACTTCGTTCCTCAACATAATATGAACGTAAATTACTTGTCTATGGATGAAATAAACTCTCAAAATATCGAACCACATTATATTAAAGGTATCAAATCAGTGAATTCTCCATTCGATTCGAAGGCCAAAAGAATTTCCCGCACAGAAAATCAATGGTATGTTTAAGCTTAAATCTCATGTAGAATTTTCTACAATCGGTAGAACATTCTACTGAGTAAAATTTGTTATGCACCTTCCGTTATGCTATTCGATAATAAGTTGAGTACTATCAATCTGAACAAATTAACATCATAATGGAATGGACGACATCATTTGCCAATACGTATTTGGCGTAGGATAGCCGACGACGGTTCCCAATATTCAATCTGTCTATATTTAGCCTTACTAGAGATAGAAATTTGACATAACTTGTATTGAGCAAATGGAATATTGGGAACCGGCATAAAAAGTATAGCTATCTTACACATCTATACTAACCATGTGCTTTCGGGTGACCAATCTCGATTTGTGTGTTACACATGTTTAATGTCTATTCCTAAAGTTCATTCAAATTCCTACGATACATCAAATTGTACATTGTTCATCACTATAAACCATCATGAGTATTCCTTAAATTAAAAAGAGTTCAGAGATCTTGCTTCATATCTTCAGAAATTAATTCTCTGTCTCTAGTCATATAGAAAGAAATCAATAAACTATTAATCTGATTAAAACATTTGGTATTTTACAGCGCATTGAAAAACATGAGATTTCCGTTTTTTTCCCGTGAAAAACCCGAAGCGACAAAAATAAAGAAAGGCAAGAAGAGAAGACTGTTTCGCTTTCGTAAAACGAAAAAACAAACTACGAGCACAATATCAAAATTCGCAACAGATAATAGCAACGTTGCAAAATCTACAGAAGCTAACATTGATATTAATAGACAGAATAGCAAGAAAGAAGAGAAAGTTTTCAAAAGATCTTACTTCGAAAAACTATGTCCCGCATGCAGACAAAGAATTCAAAAAGTCTTTGGGAACTTCAATCAAGAAGCTTTTCTTGATAATAATAAACGTAAAACCTCAAACGATATAATACATAATAGCAGACAATACTTCCAAAGAAAGAGCAATCCTAAAGCAATTGAAATTGATAAACCTTGTGTTATTGAAAATAAACCAAACAGTTTTGAAAATAATAATATAGATTTTAAAAGTGCCGTTAGAGATCGAAGGTGGAAAAGAGATGAGACTATTCAAGAAAGACAAAAAAGAGTACTAGAAGATATAGAAAGAAAAGTTGATAGCGTTAAAGTAAATAAACAGATAAATTAGTAAAATTGTTATTTAGATATAAGGTTTTGAACGTAGGTGTACAATATTTCGTAGAAAATGTTTGTTTTAGAATAAAAACTATATATAGAGAACATTTTTTGTGTTATTTTTTTTTGTAATCGTGTATATATCTCTTTTCGAGAAGGGTTTTACCTATTATGAGTTACCTACTCACCATCGATTTGCTTTACCAACTCAGATTCAGATATTGGCACCAGTTCTGTGCAGTTATTAGCTGCTTTCAATAACCAATCAATCTATGACCAACACGGTCGTTTGCAATAACCCTAATTCCAATTTTTAGATATAAAAATTTGACAATGCAACAGATATAGCTTACATCGATCTAAAATTACAGAAAATCATGAACAATTCGATTTCTACAAACTATAAGCTAACACGTGACTGCATTCTCATCAGATTTTTTTTCAGCTGAAAATGCTATCGTACGGGGTTAGTATCCCGTAGCGGTTGCTATACAACATCGTAACGCTAAAAGGTTTGTCAGTGCAACTTTGCCGATAGGATGTTAAGCCGCGGGATAAGGCTCCTCCGCCAACCAGACCAGACCAGAGCCAATACAGAAATCATAAGATTCCAAAGTGGCCCGCTCTATTTCGAGAATCAAGCCTGTGACCTCATTCTGTGGGCTAATTCTGTATCATTCAGTTTCTTAGTTAGCAACTCTCACTGGGTTATTAAGTAAGAAATCGGAGGGAAAAATCGTATTATTATTTTTGCACTAACATGGCATGTTCATGTATGTTGACATAATACCATACCAACCTCAGTTGGCAACTTGCCTGAAAAGAATACAAAAATAGGCTTTTTGCCTCCGTTTAGTTGGTTAACAACCCAGTGAGGCTTACTAACAAACTTCAAAACTGAACGATATAGAATCAGTTCACAGATCCAATCGTTGAAATCGTTTCAGATTTTTATTGAAATCTAAAGTTTTATTATTGCCATTGCCATAAGCAATATTACAGACTTTTTGTGGCTACAGGGGCAAGTAGTTGTCCAACAAAATAAATATAGCAATGTTACCTACGTAGAAAATGATAGTGAAGAAAAATGCGAGTCGTTTTGTAAGCCAGACGTATTGCGGACTCCCTCGTAGATATTTTGTCCTTGTGTTGTGTATGAATGAATCTCGGAGATTTTCCCAGGATGATATCTTAGAAAAATGGGTAGGTATCTTTAATATCCCATTAAAAATAAAAATTGAATACAATTTAATTTATAGATTATTTATTGTACATACAGTACGAGTGGCTTATAAAAGCTTTTTGTTATATTTTACTAAGTTTTTAAATATTTAGTAAAGAAAATAATTGAATATTTCGGTGCGAAAGTCGGAGCTATAGAGCCTCAATTTTTGGCTAAAACTAATTAAACTTGAAATCCTTAGTATCCACTTCACAAGCTTCGCAAATTTTTTCCACCGTAAACGGTCCATCTGCAAAAGATTATAAAAATAAACATTTGAACATTTTTTTTTATTAAACAACACCAGCAATGTGCTTTGCACTTTCAAATGTCTCCCACTATTGTCTTGATGATGGTATAATTATTTTCAAAATCTTAATAAAAAATTTGTTCCATTTTCTTCAATTGCAAACCCGTGTAAAGGCTGGGCTGGTGGCTAGTTTCTTATAAAGTTCTAAGTACTTCTAAGACCATTTTCGTGTGCCTATAAATAATATGTTTTCCATCACATTATGCCCCCTCCATCACAAAATAATACATTTTCCATCACAATAATAATATTATGAAAGAACCGTCGTAATGCTGGCAGCTTCTTTTAGGCCAATGACGTAATTACGACAGAGATACAAAGAATATTTATAACCATTGTTCATTACTCTGTGATCATCGTTTAAATTTTCTGCGGTAACTCAGATAGAGTTACAGGCAAAATGAAGGCGAAGTAATAAAAGAAAAGTGTGTTGAGAAAGTACCTATTTGGAACCACTGGGTAGTGGGTATTCCCGAATCGCGCCTGGCCATAGATATCGCCTCTCTTAGAGCGAAGGTTACGACTATACTCATACACGTGGCAGGCTCGCCAGTTGCTGAAAAAAAAGCTTACTTCAATTAAATTTGTATGTTAGAATTAGCATTCAGCATCAATTTATCTTAGCACTATTTCCCCATTGCAATTAAAAGACACACTTAAGTACACTTAACATTTACGTCACACAATAACCTCAATTACCTTTCGCTCCAAAGATAGCTTCGTTACTGAAGGATCGTCTTCTGAAGTAGACCCTGAAGTCTTCCGGAATGTCCAACGCCTGCGGGATCCAGTAATCCCAGGTGCGGTTCGTGAGCAGCTCGCCGGTTTCAGGGTGGTACACCAGGTTCTCGCTCGTCCAGTACCCCAAGCCGAAAATGAAAGAGCCTTCGATCTAACAAAGTTTGTTTTATTGTCAAAAAGGCAAAAGCTGTTAAGTATTACTACTTACTACTTCTGCCAAAAAGATTGATATGATTCAAGGGTTCGTGAGGAGTTTCGTAGCCGGCATATTTTTTTACCAAATAACGATACTGATGGTAAGTGATACATCTTGCAAACAATAATAAACTATTTTAAAAATCGAAATTTTATTTTAAAATGTTAGTTACCGAGCTGCACCAGTAGATTCTATCGTTTGTGTTAGAGTTAAATAAAAGTAAGTGAACCCACGTTCTGTTTGACCATAGAAGTTATATCACTACTATTAACCTGTTAAATCAAACTTAATAAATTATATCTTACTTGACCAACATCGACCTCAGGATTGATACTTCTACCGACGTCTTCAATCATATCCACCCGCAGAATCGAATGTTCTCCTGTCAATACATCTATCTCCACTTCAGCCAACGCCACTCCATAAACGTCGTAGTATTGAAAATTGTTGAGTAAATTTGTAAAGTAATGCACTTGCAAATCTATGCCCATTACATATGCCTGCTTTATCAGATCTACCCAGGGTGCATTCTGCATTCTGTCCCTGACAGGGCCGAGTCGTAGCAGCAGTTCTTCACAACACCTACGCACCCCCACTGCTACGTTTTGTGTTGTTATGCTTGCACCGGAGCACATACCATTAGGCGCTATAACCGTATCATTGGGTTTCACCTGTAAGATCAATTGATATATCTATATCGCTATTGCTATCGTTACAATAAAGCCTTTATAATAGTGATTCATTAGGACACTGTCCAGATCTCCAATTACAGTTGGTCATCAATTCAGGTTACCTGGATTTCGTATAAAAATTTTTTGGAGATAAAAGTTACAGAATAGCAGACTGCCCTGAAGTTAAATCAAAATTCTTAATATTGCAGCCCTAACTTATCTTTATTCTGCAAACTGCAATATTCTGCAATAGTTTAATGTACTGAAATTTTTGTATCGCGGTGCTGATTGTGTTTATTTTAAAACTAATAAATTATGATGAAACTGTAAACTTTACAAAGAGGTATCGTGAGACTTTACCTGTATCATATCTACAGGTATTTTGAGAGTGTAAGCGGCGACTTGTATCGCTATCGTATTCACACCTTGACCCATCTCGATGCCTCCATGAGTTATAACAACCGTACCATCATCGGAATACACCGAAACGTTAATTTCTAAGTTCAAAGCCAGGATGACTGGCCACCTAAGGAGACTGAACCTCAATCCGTGCTTCTTCCACCTATTGTTTTTATTAAATTCATCCCCAGAGGCTTTCCTTTCCTCGTATTGCGCATTCTTCTTCAACGTCTCCGTCATTTCTACCAAGTCGTTGTACTTCACTTTATCCAAATTTTCGAAGCGCACGTCAAGCGGATCCAAGTCGAGTTCGTATGCGATTCTTTCCATTAATAGCTCAGCCATTGCTATTGCTTCAAGAGAACCTAAGACCAACAATCATTCAACGATGATGATAAAAACAAGTTGATTAAGAACCAAAAATTAGTTTTCAATACAGTTGTATGGTATGGTGCACTTTCAGAGGCTGTCATTAGTATTCGAAAGTTAAATCTTACGCACAGGCATCTTTCTTTTTCGTGGTCGTAACTTACTTTTACAAGCTCGATCATTACTTTTGCAAAACGTTTGATACCAAGGAGTTTTCATTGTACAATAAAATGGGATGGACATTGGTATGGGATGGACACAGAAGGAATTTTTTTTCGTTTTCTTTTATCTTTTTATCTTTTTATCTTTTTATCTTTTTATCTTTTTATCTTTTTATCTTTTATCTTTTTATCTTTTATCGTTTTGTCTTTTATATTTTTATCGTTTTATCTTTTTATTTTTATCTTTTATCTTTTTATTTTATATCTTTTATCTTTTCGATCGCGAATTCGAAGTCGCCTTCGATTTCGATCTTCGATATATTATTTAAGGTAAAAACCAAACAAGATGGAAATTGGCCCCCAAAATCTTGAGCAAACATATTATCTCTTTGATTTGGTTTTTTACTAATTCTAACAACTGTATTGAAAAACGTCGTGTGATACACGGGTGTATAGGTTTTTGCAAACTCGTGACATTAAAAACCCTCGCCTTCGGCTCGGGCTTGTTAATGACAGCTCGTTTGCAAAAACCTACTTTCCACCCTTGTATCACAATGTACTATTTCAAACCACTAGAAGCGAGTGTTTTTAATTTGTAGATATTATCTATATACTTATAACTAGTAGGGCGCGTGTGTGCGCGGGCCACATGTGGCCCGCGTGCAGTCTTCCCGCCCATAAAGGTATTGCCGTCATCTCCATCGTCCATTGGAATCCGATTGGCAGTGAGCTGAATAAATTACCAAGGAGCACTGTCATGGTTTTAAAGATAGTTACGGGCAGTTCGAAGAAAAAAATACGCTGAACCTCATCGGATGAGGTTCAGCGTATTTTTTGTTCGAACAGCCCTTAACTATGTTTAAAACCATGACAGTGCTCCTCAATCATCATCCAAATCCTAGATCATTGTCTCTTCTCATAGTAGGTATGTACATTTTCCATGGAAAGATAAATTCCGCCACAGTGAATTATTTTCCATGCATCCCGTAGAACTTGAGATCCTGATCACCTCTTGCTAAGAAACCACTCTCTTATCTTTTATACTTTCCGAGATAGAACAACACGAAATTTGTATGGCGGCCATCTTGTATCCGCCATTTTGTTTTTTTTTTCAGCTCACTGCCAATTGCCTGAAGTTCCGAGTATTTTTTGTTTCAGCAGTCCCCACCTAACTATAATACCTTGCCCGTGCTCATAATCCATCTTCAAACCCTCAATCATCGTCTCTTCTCATATTTTTGTCTAGTAATTCTCCGAAAAACCGCATCAAAGTACTGCATGTTTCACAACTTGTGGTGTCTTAAATATTCCCCATACATTTTCTATGGAAAAATAAATTCCGCCATTTTGAACTTTTTTTTCATTCATCGAGTAGACCTTCGGGTCCTGATCACTTCTTGTCAAGAAACCACTTTTCCATCTTTTATACTTCCCGAGTTAGACACCGATGAATTTTGTATGGCGGCCATCTTGAATGCGCCATTTTGAACTTTTTTTCAGCTAACTGCCAATTGCATGACATTTCGAATGACATTTGGTCGAGCACCCCCCACCTATCTTCAATACCCTCCCCGTGCTCTTCACCCGTCTCCGAAATCCTCAATCATCAGGTCTCTCAGTATTTTTCCTCCGAATGAATTTTTTTCTTCTATACGACCCCATCCGTAAAAAAAAATTTTTTCATACAAAATTGTTCAGGAGAGGTGATCAATCAGTGAGTCAGTCAGTCAATCAGTCAGTGAATCAGCACGAGTAGCTATATATATATTAATAAAACTGTAAAGGGTCGAATTCTGTACATTAAAGATATTTTGAAAATTTTTGTTGGAGGACACTATTTAGTCGATACTGAAGCCAAAACTGTATTTTGTTTCATTTTTGTCTGTCTGTCTGTCTGTCTGTCTGTCTGTCTGTCTGTCTGTTTCACGACCGCGCATCACGGCTAATCCGCTGGATGGATTTAAATGAAACTTGACATGATTATAGTTCATACTCCGAGGTAGGACATAGGATACTTTTTGTCCCGGAATTCATCATGGTTTCCCTGGAAGACGGCATCAAAGTCAAAATGTGTATTTAGTTATAATTCATTAACCCTTTGTCCGATTTCATTCATTCTTTTTTTGTTAGAAAGGAGGTTCTTTAAAGATTATTCCGTATAAATTTTATCATCATCACTTTTGTAGTTCAGAAATTATAGACATCAGAACCTTTATCGATGAGTTCAAGTAGGTGACTTGAAACTCGGACAAGCACCTAGGGCTAGGACGTAAGCTCTCAAGTCAGACTGGAGTACCCTTACAGCCGTAAATAAATATGCTTAGCAGAAGATTTTGTATGGTTTAAGATTTTTCACTTTTAGGGTGAACAAAAATCATGAATTTATCACCACGTTATACCGTATCGCGCCATCTCTACAAATTATGTGGAACTTGAATGTAAAACTTGGAGATAGGTACTACCGAATTTTTGTTAAAAATAATTAATTGTCATGTAATGTACTGTTCCTTGACTTAATATTAAGATGGCACTGTTGACACATGAACAGATTAAAGTTTTCACTTTTGTGGACATTCCCAGAGTGCCACGTCTTTTTTTATCATCCGCAACATGGAAAGAGTAAAAAAATGGTTCACAAATCTCTCAGCTGATCTTAACTGGTCCTAACCGATTGACCGTCATAGGATTTTATACGTAAAGAAATATATAGCCATTGCCCATTCTGATACTTGGGATTGTTTTGAGATGAAGCAAAGATTCTTATGTTGGGCTGGGGAATATTGTTTGTAGAGTATTTTATCCCAGTGGTACCTACCCGGCCGAACTCTGAAAGAAGATTTCTACCACCAGTACAACTTTTCACATGATTTAATAATTTTTGACTTAGGTATTTCGTGGTTTCAGAATAAAAATCACAATGAAAAGGACGATTTTTCGACCCAATGGCACAGGTCGTTGTACCAATGTATCGAAATATCGACAGTTAAAATCGTCTTTTTGATCTTTCAACTACATATTAATGAAACTTTATATTTTTTATTAAAAAAAGGAGTTTTCAAAATCACTACAAGATAACCCGTGCGAAGTAAGAACAGGTTTCTGTACAACATCACACCAGAATCCCGCGAAAATCAAGGAATTCTACGGTAAATCTAAAAAAATCGTAATTCACGCGGGCGGAGCCGCGGGCAACAGCTAGTATTGAATATAAAAGGTTTCTTACAGCAAAGAATGACGAGACAAGCCAGACGTTCAACTGATGTTATAGACAGTTGAATCCACGAAGATGCGCCCATGACGCGCTCTTTGACAATCACATTACGTAACTTGCGATTCCGCAGGAGTACACCACTACTTAACCAGTATAGCAATATTGTTTCTCAGTGATTGTGAAGGAGTGGGACGCGTTTTCGTGGATAGATCTACCTATACGTGGTATGTTTGTACATGTAGATGTAGTTCCAGGACTAAGCATTGCAATATCATACGACTATCTTACGACTATCTTACTTTGTATTTAAGGCTCATAATCATTTTGCCAATTATAACACATACACATAGTTACGAATGTTTAGGAATATTTTACAAGATTATCGTGAGACAAATTCTCGCTTAGTAAATATTTCAATTCACAAATTAATAATTCATTACGTGTACACTTTGGGCAGAATTGGGCAGTCAAGTTTTAGATTTAGTAAGAGGCTTTCAAAAAATGTCATATAATCTGACCGAGCTGGGAATAGATGAAGAAGAAAATAAAATTCAAACAAGAGATGGGCTGATGAAGTGATTACAGGAAAGAATATGTTAAGCTACCCAATACAGGATTAAGGTGCGAAGAAATAATAACAATAATAATATGAAAAAAAAATTACCCGGCGCTCGGACCCAGCTGTTGGAGGCAGTGTCAGTAATAGTGTTGTACCCGTTGTGGGTCCATCTATCCCTATTATAGCAATTGAAGTAGCAATCGACGCCAAATATCATAGTTGGCTCATTAAACACGTAACCATTGTCACTGTACAGATCAGTTCTGATATATTGGATTTCCCCTCTTGAATTGACGCCAACCTTAAATAAAATAATCATTTGGACAACAAACGGTGTTAAAGGTCTACAGATGTCTACGTTCATTTCAATAAGTAACGTCAACCTAAATACCAACATGAAGGTAAAAATTCATAGGTATCTTATTTACAAGCAGCAAGCAATAAAAAACTAAAATTTTAAATGTAATACTGTAAAAAATTCAAAATTTGTTTTAATAAAACTCAAAATGTTTTTATAGTGACACACCGTATTCAGACTCACCTTTTTTGGAATTCCAGGTTAAACAATTTAGAATTAGTTTAAAAATAGTAAAACGAGATTTAAAGAGCGCTTTATAAGGCCCGGTATCCACCGAAGGTAGCGGAGCGGAGCGGTGTTTGTGTAACCAATCAGATTTCGACGTTCAATTTCGGAGATGTTAAAAAGACGAAATCTGATTGATTACTTAAACACAGCTCCGCTCCGCTCCACTTTGGTGGAAACCGGGCCTTACGTAAGGACAGAAAAATTTTGGAAAATTTTAGGAAACCGAAGATATGAAAATAAAATTATGAAGAACGACACGACATTGCGAATAACGAAATTATTGTGTTTTTATTTCAATTTACCTCATAGTTCCTAGAGCACGGAAAGCGTTTCCCGATAGAACTCATATTAACTTCGATTCGGGTTGTGAATCTGCAGGGTCTGTTGAGTTTGTGCGTCACCAGACTACAAGCGACACATATTTGCGACGACCTAGTTAATTTCAAACCGAAACCGCCACCAAGACGTCGGACGAAAACATCAATTCTATTAATAGAAAAAAAATCTTAATTAAGTTTATGAAAAATCTAGCAAACCTTTGAACCTCTTCTTTTCTTTCTTTCATACATTTGTGCCTTTATTTGATAGACATAAAATAAGGTGTCATTACGATCGCCATATTATATATGTTACTGTAAAAGCCCAAACAACGGTAAATCCTAAGATTTTCTAGTAAAACCTATGATTTACCAACCTGCGAATGTTAAGATTTACATCTAGGCACGGTATATGTTGAGAAAAGCAAAGTCATAACGTGTTCAGGGTATCGTCTCGTACTGGTGGGCAGTCTACAACCCCTCGCTACCCGTACCGCCTCCACACACACTTGTTAAATAAGTCATCGTAGTGTTGTCGCCCGTGATTGGCGTGCTTTGTTTCCGGTTGCGCAGATGGCAGCATTGAGCCGGCGGCGCCACTAGCACGCCGCGGCGGCGCCACTTGCGCGCACGGTGGCGCCACTTGCGCGTTTTACTGGTACAATGGATGGAACGACTATACATAAAAAGGGCGACACGGCAAGAACGAGAAGATAGTCTTGATTTAGTAACGCGAGCGGTAATAGCTAAGTAAAAAGTGTCAAGTGAAAGTTCAAATAGTAGTAATTAATTGTGTTAATTGTGTTTAAAGTGTTTATCATAAGCAAGCTAAGTGAAGTGTGAAGTGAAGCGCCAAATAGTAATTAATAGTGATTAATTGTGTTTAAAGTGTTTATAATAAGCAATAAGTGATTGGTATTGTATAAAAGGCATGTTACTTCTGGTCATACTATGTAAATTAACTAATACATGTTGTATATTGTATAGGTCCTCTAACATCAGAAGCGGGATAGGAACCACGTGCTCGGTAATGCCTCGAGGAGAAAGGCATAAACGCAGGCAGACATCCAGTTAAATTGGGTAACATTTGCTTTGCTTAGTAGCAGCAGTGATGCCTACATCATCGGAAAAGGAATAAGCGACGCTGTCGCCGTCCTTCAAAAGTGAGTTAAAATATTTTATTAGTCTCTGCCGTCCTTTATCGGATAATGTTACTATGTGGTTAATGGCGTTGAAGTTAATTGGTTTGGGTTGCTCAGAATAATTTGTTAAATATCAAGTCTGAGTTAGTCATTTTCAATCGTGTACGTCTTGTTAACATTGGTAGCGACTTTTCTCTAATTGTAGCTAGTTTCATGGACAAACTAGGCTTACAAACGCGTTAAAAAAAATCTGTTTTTACCATGTTTTAAAATTCCATCACCATTGAAGTGCCGTGGAATGCACATTTTGATTTCGTAAAACGTGTCAAACTGTCAACATTAGGACAACTATCGCATGTTTAAAAAAAAAATGACTACCCGCAAAATTGTTAAAGAATGGTTGAAAAATGGTATTGTTCTTCATAGCGATTCCTCTTAAGCAAGTTTCGGCATGGTTAGTTGATAAATATTTAAAAAAAAAAACATCTCTGTGGATTAGTATAGCCAGATAAATAAAATTACGGTGAACAGAGAAACTACCCAACTATGTCAATGATAAAAGACCTTACCTATCGATAGATTACGCGGTTATACTTACTGTGCGGATATCCACTAAAAGGAATTCGTTGCTCATGATGGTTGCTATAAATTCACACGAATGCAGTTTTGATCTTTTTAGTGCCGAGATTAAATTCGCGATTTTCAACGATTAATGAATACTGTTTTCGGGGAGGTTATCGTTTTGGTAAAGTCATAGGCCATAGGTTGTATGGATGGTTACATTGCTACAGATAGTTTGAGTTGAAAATATTTCATGTGTAAAGGGGGTTCTGAGAATTTTTGCTAAACTTCAACTATTCAAAAAAATATTTCACGTAGACCTAACGTACAGGCTCTTGTTTATGATAAATGTGATATATGTATTTGTGATAACAACTAGTCGACTTAAAGTTTACAAGAGTTCTAGCTCACCTACGCGTCAGAGCATGCATTAACGTTAAATATGAAAATGACTATATTTCCAAAAGTTTTCACAATATTATTGAGACTGGTTACTACCCGTATGATTTCGGGATTCAAGCATATGTTCCATTCGCGACTCATTCAAATCAGGAGAAGCCGAGCGATAAATGGGTGGACTCATGTGTGATAGCTATAGGAACTTTTAGGTAACAACTTTTATAAAGTCAATGTACAATATGTTAAGATGATAATGTCGGATGTTGTCAAGATATTATTTTTGATTGGACATTAAATTCTTAAATCATTAATGAGGAGATCCGCAGGAGAACCAAGGTCACCGACATAGCCAAAACCATTAGCAAGCTGAAGTGGCAGTGGGCAAGTCACGCTTGTCGTAGGGGCGATGGCCGTTGGAGCCGGAAGGTCCTGGAGTGGAGACCGCGTACAAGTAAGCGTAGTGTGGGGCGACCTCCAACGATGGACCATCTCGCTCGCTGGACCAACGATATCAAGCGGGCGGCGGGAAGCGGCTGGATGAGGAAGGCAGGGTGTGGTGACGTGCGCTTGGGAAGGCCTATGCCCAGCAGTGGACGTCCGCAGGCTGAAATGATGATGATGGACATTAAATGGTTGATTTTGGTGTCTAATGTATATGCTTTGAACTTGTGTATCGGTACATAGATGAATATCCTTGTGAAGTTAAGATTCATAGTGTGGGGATTGGCCAAAGGCATCGCCTAGGGAAAGCTATGAGTCTTAATACCGTCGATGGAACAGTTAGGAATAAATCTATGTATCTGATATACAAGTAGCATCGGTCCCTTTGTTAAATGTTTTGAAATCCTTGTTTATTTTAACTTTCTCTTAAGTGTCTAGTGCATGTGATTCGAACTTGCGTATCGGTGCATAGATGAACATCCTTGTGAAGTTAAGATTCATAGTGATATGTGATGTAACTAGGGTTGGCCAAAGGCATCGCCTAGGGAAAGATATGAGTCTTAATAACTGACCGTTGATGGAACAGTTCGGAATTAATCTATGTATCCGATACCCAAGTAGCATAAGTCCCTTTGTTAAGTGTTTTGAAATCCTTGTTTATTTTAACTTTCTCTTAAGTGTCTAATGCATATGCTTCGAACTTGCATATCGGTACATAGATGAACATCCTTGTGAAGTTAAGATTCATAGTGATATGTGATGTGACTAGGGTTGGCCAAAGGCATCACCTAGGGAAAGATATGAGTCTTAATAACTGACCGTCGATGGAACAGTTCGGAATAAATCTATGTATCTGATATGCAAGTAGCATAAGCCCCTTGGTTAAATGTTTGAAGTCCTTGTTTATTTTAACGCTCTCTTAAGTGTCTAGTGCATTATGTATCGAACTTGCATATCGGTGCATATACGAATATCCTTGGGAAGTTAAGATTCATAGTGATATGTGACTAGGGATTGGCCAAAGGCATCGCCTAGGGAAAGCTATGAGTCTTAATAACTGACCGTTGATGGAACAGTTCGGATTCGGAATAAATCTATGTATCTGATATGCAAGTAGCATAAGTCCCTTTGGTAAATGTTTTGAAGTCCTTGTCGGGTGGACCTCTAATTGCTGGCCGTCGAGGGGATAGTAGATTGGAGGCCACTCGTTGGAATTCAGGGAATAGCTACGGCAAATTTCTGATTGTGGTTTTGTTCTCAGCAACTGCACCAGACATGGACGCATCCAGGGACGGATGCGTGTTCAGGAGGGCCGAGTGTTGTCGCCCGTGATTGGCGTGCTTTGTTTCCGGTTTCGCAGATGGCAGCATTGAGCCGGCGGCGCCACTAGCACGCCGCGGCGGCGCCACTTGCGCGCACGGTGGCGCCACTTGCGCGTTTTACTGGTACAATGGATGGAACGACTATACATAAAAAGGGCGACACGGCAAGAACGAGAAGATAGTCTTGATTTAGTAACGCGAGCGGTAATAGCTAAGTAAAAAGTGTCAAGTGAAAGTTCAAATAGTAGTAATTAATTGTGTTAATTGTGTTTAAAGTGTTTATCATAAGCAAGCTAAGTGAAGTGTGAAGTGAAGCGCCAAATAGTAATTAATAGTGATTAATTGTGTTTAAAGTGTTTATAATAAGCAATAAGTGATTGGTATTGTATAAAAGGCATGTTACTTCTGGTCATACTATGTAAATTAACTAATACATGTTGTATATTGTATATGTCCTCTAACAGTAACAAACGTAATACTTGATTTCTCCATTCTCTTCTTTCACGGGCACAATTAGCTTTTCTTCACCGCCTATAGTCAAGATATCATAGCGCTTTCTTCGCCTGTAATGAATTGCTTCCTTCTTTTTCACGGTTTTTGCAGTTTTTACTTTTTCTTAACACTTTGCGTATTTACCCTTATCGAGATAAAAGTTACTGTCTTTCTTGTTTGCGACGTAAAATCGTTTTGTTCTAGTTCGCTGGCGGTGAATAAAAGCTAATTGAGCCGGTGAAAGAAGAGAATGGAAAAATCAAGTATTACGTTTGTTACGATGACTTAACAAGTGTGTGTGGAGGCGGTACTGGTAGCGAGGGGTTGTAGACTGTCCACGAGTACGAGACGATACGCTGAATACGTTATGACTTGCTTTTCTCAACATATACCGTGCCTAGAGGTAAATCTTAAGATTTGCCAAGTTAATGGTGGTAAAAGTTCGAAATAAACGATAATCTAAAACTATTCGAACTTTTACCATTAAGGGTTGGTAAATCTTGGGTTTTACCGGAAAATCTTAGGATTTACCGTGGTTTGGGCTTTTACAGTAACATATACATTAAATGTGAAGTACCTGTTCTCTTCAAGTTTCAAAACCCTCGATGTGGCTTGTTGCACCAAGTCCATCCACTGAGTCGCAGCGTGCATTTTTATTCCCTCTTCCGTTGGATATGTAACACAAGCCAAAGTTTCCATAGTGAAAGCATATTGGGAATATATTGTATCCTCTGCGATTATCACCTTAGTAACATCAGTCCCTGCTGAAGTTGCTGGATACGTAATAAACAAACTGTTCCTTTTTGGATCTTTTTTAGCTTCTTTTATGTCTATAACTGGTTTTCTTACATTGGTGTATTCCACTTTGACTAACTGTGCCGCTAAAGTGGCTGTCGCTTGACACTCAGCTACGATTACACCAATGGGCTGGTCGAAGTATTTGACTTCACCGTTGCAGAATAACTCTTCGTTTTGTAGGTTAACTATATTAGGGGCCGGTATGAAGCTGTTAACACCTGGTATGTCTGCGGCCGAATAAAACGCTATCACACCGGGCTCCTTCTGCAATTTATGCATAAAAGTACAAAAAATCTCTAAAATTACTTTTTCCTTCAACAGGATTTAGTAAATCTTGCATAATATACCACTTGCTTTTTGTTTTAAAAATCCTCATAAGTTAACCCAGACTGTTAGAGAAAATTTTGAGAGAATGCAGCCGTGCTATTCTGGAAAAATACTTAAAGGAGCGACGAGCGTACATCTATGCATCTATGAATGTGTCAGTTGTAATAGAGTACAATTTTGCATGCCATCTTCGGCTTGGCAGCTGTCTAGCAGCAACCAAAACAGTACCTGCTACAAAATGGAGATGGACATTTTGTAGTAGGTACTGTTTTGGTAAGAAAATTCTCAAGATTTCTTTAGATAAAAAAAAATTAGTTTTAGAAAAATTACAAAAATTCTTTGTTTTGTGGTAGACATTCTTTGTTCTTCTTGTTGTTGTTTTTGTGGGTAGAATTTAAAAAAATACTCATCTTAGTGCTGACTAGTTTTATAAAGAACATGAAGACTCTGCAAAGATTCTAAGAGCGATATTATTTAGATGTATGTCAATAAGTCAGTCAGTCAATATTGCAATATGAAAGTTTATTAATATTTCGTTGCCTTACCAAAGCAATGGATGGATCAACGTTCTTTATGATTCCAAGAGGAACTTTGGCCAGGACAAAATCCAAGAACACTTCCCGCGGGAGAGACGGCAGATCATCGGTAAATTTTGCCTCTCCCGCACACTGTACCTGGAACAACAGATGTTTAATATAAAAATACAATATATTTAACATCATTGTCAAACCACGGGCATGAAGCTCATCTAGGAATGAGATGGGTTTGCTGTATTCCTCTATAATAGCCTACACATGGTTAGATTTGTAGACTTGAATACGTTCGAATATGGCTATATTATATAGGTATTAGGCATCTTTGAGAATATTATGGCCAACTTTTTAGTCATGATGACATTCAATATTAATTACATCAATAATAATAATATATCAATCAATATTAAGTTGTCTTTAACGCACAGACTATCGAAAACTCGGGGGTGCATAACTCAAACTTCATTCTTAGAGTTCAACTCTTACACCTCCTGAGATCGTTGGCTATATACCCAATATTGCTGTTTTATAGTGTTTTTGAAACATCATGATCTTTCTGAGCTTGTAGTATCCATTTGAGGTACATATAATCAAGATGCCTTTTTTAAGATAAACTGATTGTCTGACTTCTAAAATCAAAATGGTCTAATTTTTATGAAAATACATTTGGTTATAATTGTCTGCATCAATTACCAAGCCATCAACTTTAGGTATAGGTTCGTTAAGGGGCCACAAGACCGGATTTGTTTCAAATACTTGCAGACTTTTGGACACGGATCTAGCTTCTTTAAGTTTGATAGCTCCAGAGTGGTAAATCGGTTTCAGAACGTGCGGCGGACATATCTCCAACAGTCCCTGAAAGTAAAAAGAATATGCTTTACGTTTTGAAATAGATCATCTATGATATGGTAGTTTATTATTACCATTTATTACTTTGATTATTTTTTAAACAATCCAAAATATCATTATCATTTACATTTAATACAAATAATTATTACTTGAATGCGATTTCAACTTATGATAGACTTGAATTTTTACACAGCATTGCATCAGAACATTATATTATTATTTAGTTAGTAGTTAGTTTATTATGTACCTATTTCTGTTTTGTACAATTTCTTGTGTGGTGCAAATAAAGTGTATTTATTTATTTATTTATTTATTTAACATTCAAGCGCGTGACGCTACGTTTTAGCAATACCCAAACTGAGCCAATTAAGAATTTATAATATTTTATCACAATTAATTGATTAATTTAGTATAAGATTATTTAATGAATTAGTGATCATTATTTTTAGAAAATCTTTATAAAAAACCTATGCCGGAAGCTGGATCTCACTTTGATAGCCTAGAGCGGTTATTGCATCATAAATAATAATATTTAGTTGAAGAAAAAATAATTAATATTGAAATGAAGTTAGCAAAAACCAAGATACCTTATAAAAGAGTCCCAAAGAAACTTGCATTTTATACTTTACGGATGGGTCAAGTAAATTGTTGACGAATACAAGCTCCTTCTTCAGTACGTCTAGGGCCCCTTGAAGTGTTTCATTTGTGAATAGATCCTTGCCCATCAGGTAATGTTCTGTGTCATAAGCGCGTGTGATTGTTGATGATAGGCCACTGTACACTATTCTGGCGTCAGTGACTAAATTTTTTTCATCTAATTTGTAGAGAAATCCTGCGTGGACTAGAGCATGAGCGTTCTGGGCACGTGGCGTTATCTAAAATAAATTATCAAAATTAGTAGCGATATTTATTAATCTGAATTAGAGTTCTCCCAAAAATTCGCACCAACAATAGCTTACACGATTTAACACTTTTGGATTCACAGATCTTTCACCATTCACCAATAGCCATTGCGCCAATAATAATTAATTTACGGTAGAATACCAACTCACTTTAAACGTTGCTATTTTATTTTCACAGGTCAACGGTGGTAAAAGTACATTCAATATAATTTTCCCTTTCAGATCCACTTCAAGGAATTCTAGCATATTAAGAACTTGATTATGTCCAGGGCCTGGACCACTCACTGGAAGATTTACAATTTTGTGGTATATAATATAGAAGTCATCGAAACTTTATACAAATAAAGTCAAATAAAGTTATTCAGCAAAAGAAAAGATAGTAAGGAAACCTGTATGCCAGAAAGTTGTAATATACAATTATATTTTTGTAGCCTACTACGGTAATTGGCTATGCCCAAATCCACAGATGATAAAAATCACAGTTTTTTATCATACGAGACTTTCTATTCTCTTATGAATGCTTTGTCCAATACATAAAGTAGTGGAAATTGTGAGTACAGGTAAATTCATAACGAATTCTAGCACGTAAGATTTCGAATACATACATAATTTGGAGGCCACCACAAAACAACTTATGATAATGATTATGTTCTATATTTTAACTTACGAATCGTAACTGCAGCGCCGATAGTTTCGAGAAGTAAAAATACGTCTGATTTGAAGTCTTTATGTTGATTCTTTAGAAACAAATTCCCAGCTACAGTTGCTAGCTATAGAAAATAAACTCGAATCAGTACACGAAATCCGTTTTAATTTTTTTAAGCAATAAATAGAAGACAAAAATAACTGGCATCGAACTGATAACTAGATCGCATGAGAAATTGTTAAAATGTCAAAATCTCAAACTCCCAAATGTTCGAAAATCGTAAATTGAGGCGTCAGCGATCAGCACTGTTTTAAAATTTTTCTTTTTTTAATTTTAGTTTTTCAGCATATTAAACTGAGAAAATTACAAAAAAAATTGTTTCAATAAAATACTTACGTTTCTGACTGTGACATGAGCAACTTCTTCCAGGTGATTACGCAAAACACTAAGATACTGAAAGCCATCTTTGCTTGCTAGTGTTTCAAATATGTGCAAAACATCTACTAAAGTGGTTCCACCTAATAACACTAGGTTCTGATCTATATAATAACCTTTGAGTTCTGACACACCACTGATATCAATCAAAAGTTTAGGATACTCCAATATTTTATATACTCCTGAAAAATGATAAAGTATGATTTTTAAAACTATCGATAAAATATCGCTATTAATATTATTTACTTATGCTGGGATTTTACTAAGGAAACATCTTTCTACCTTCGCTCTAGCGACTTCACTGGATTGAATACTATGAACAGAACTGAAATTGATACAATTGGAAGTATTAAGAAGAATTGAAAATAGTTACCTTTTCCCGTATTCCCATTTACCAGCATATAAGATTCCGTGCCTTTCTCCTGCCATATATTAAACACATCAGCAACAGTCTCCACTCTATACCAGTCTCTGTCATCACTTAGTTTTATATGTAACACTGGATTAAATGAAGGAATGAAGCACCAATCGGAATGTTCACATTTCTGTTTCGAACATAGTTCTCCTGATTTCTCGCATATTTTCAAATCCTCGATGTCCAATATATCGGTTGGTTTCGGTGCATCGGAGGCGAATGATTTAAATGCTTCTAATATCGGTCTATACCCTGTGCATCTGCAAAGATTGCTTCCCAAAGCTTTCTCTATTTCTAGCATTTTGCGTGGTTTTTCTTTCAAATAGCTGAAAATATTTAGTAGCAGTATTTTAACAAATTTGAAAAAAAGACAGGTTATCAATATGACCATATGTTTTTTTTTGTGTTTGCTAAGCGATCATTATTTTTTCATATTTAATCCCAATATGAGACGTCTAGATGCGAATGATATTCCGCAAATTGGTATTTTACATTAACCTACAATCTTTTTAGTCTAACGACCGTCAACGAGCTGTTAACTAGGTGAAACATATTTTTTTATAAAATTTTATTATCAGATAACAATATCTTCTTTTAATCTAGAACTACGCGTTGTAGCAGTGATATTTACAAACATATAAGATATCCCTTTGTCTATCTGATTAGTTAAGACTAGCCTCCGCCTGACCTGTACATGTTCATGATCATCCCCGGCGAGCAGTAGCCGCACTGCGAGCCACCCTTCGCCGCGAGCGTGGTCTGCAGCGGATGGTATCCGTCCAGTCGATTTCCCACCTTCTCTATCGTCGTGATCTCCCAGTCGTGGCACGACGTTATCGACACCATGCACTGAAACATTCACAATCCTGGCATCATGAAGTTCTATTTACTTTAGCGTTATTTCTTCAACAGGTGGTTTCCTATGAATATTTTATTTGGCTAATAATCTCAGCAGTATTACTGGGAATAAATCCATTTCTTCTACTCATGTGAGGGTGACGTATCATGGGTGTCTGGGAGGGTCGTACCGAGTTGACACCTTGCGGCGGCTCCCCGGGTCTTTTGACCGCGCTGACGATGCAAGAGCCGCATCCCGCCTCCAGGCACTTGTACTTGGTACCGCGCAGCTCCAAGCGTTGCCGCAGGTATTCCAGCAGGGTAGTAGTGGAGCGTTCTTCGCATCCAACTGAAAACATTCCTAAGTTCACCGTAATGTTCTCAAAGATGCCTGACAAGAAGCAAATGGGCGGCGCTTTTTGCACCTTCAACAAAAAAGGATCTCTTTTTTATCTGTGGGCAATATCGTTTGAATGCGTATTAGTGAATATTTTCATGTTTGTCACTCCTACACGTCGCAACAATAAACCAATTGGGTTAAAAGCAATGAACAAGGATGATACATAGCCTATCCTTAACTTAGTTTCCTTATAAATCCAATAATATGATACGCACCCGAACACTTAACGCCATTAACTGAAAAATGAACCCTATCCATGACTGCACCTCGAGATACACTGCAGTTACTGTATTAAACTACAGTGCAGTACTACGCTTGAACGCACTGGTGCATGAACTTCAAAACTACCAATCAACAGCCCAATTACAACTAGTTCCGAGAGTTATTTCACTTGGATTAACTCGTTTTACTTAAAATTACGCGTTAGGGTTCCGTATTTCTTATTCTTCTTGAAGACGCGGCTGTGAATTGGTGGTACATTGACCGTTTACGATCTATTGTGCTTGCTGTTGTCTAGATTTTCCCTTCAAGTCCAGTTGCCGCCAGGAAGAGGGCTAGACTGTACTTTGCTGGGATAAAATTGACCTCCTCTGGGCGGAGAGCATCGTCCCAATTGATTATCAGAGGTCTGATTGCGTAATAAAAACGAGTGCATCGTTTCTGAAATCGTTCGCAAATTCTGCCCCCCGATTGGTTGACGTAAATCAGGGAACCAATCAGGAGGCAGAATTTTTGAGCGATTACAATAACGATGCAAACGTTTTTCTTACATAATCTAGGTGCAGTACACTATATAACACATATTATTCATACGTTTACATACTTTTGCCTTTAGTCTGAGTTGGTTGAATAGCGATAATATTATTACCATCAAAAGAAATTCGTTTGAATAAGACCACTTTTTTTCAACTTTCTAGTAATGTTTGTTAGTCAATTTGTCGTTGTTTTATTCCTGGGACAGAGAACCCTTTGTGAGCGAGAACGTCTCGCGCTTGGTTCTTCGTATGATGCAATTTTTACATGCGTGTGTTTCAAGCAACAGTTCGGTATACAATTATTTTTTGTAACAATCGTCAATTAGTTATTGATAATTTATTTGTATAAATGAACAATTCTTTATTACTCGTAATTGTTCCAGCAACTACTATACTTAACATTAATAAAAATATCAATTTAATATGTTTTATATTAAACAAGCTCTATATTATATAATAATATATTATTCTTAATTATAATACATATACTATAATAAATGGTGGGGGGACTCATTTTACAATCACTTATGAATTTAGTCAAGAAATACTTATAGTATATTACTAGCAGTGCCCGCGGACTCCGTTCCGCGTTAGAAATATTTTTGTCCCGGCCCGTCTGTCCCGCGTAAGGTCCGGTTTCCACCAAAGCGGAGCGAAGCGGAGCTGTTTGGATAACCAACCAGATTTCATCATTTAGACATCCCTCAATTTCGGAGATATCAAAATGACGAAATCTGATTTGTTACTCAAATACAGCTCCGCTCCGCTTCGCTGTGGTGGAAACCGGGCCTTATACCCACAGCCCACAGCGCTGGACGCGAGGCATTAGGATAGATAAATGCCTATACTTATAAAACCTATCGCCATTCCCTAGCAACGGCCGAAGCGGAGGCGGCGCGCAACCGCTTACCGCACGTTTTTGTTTTGCTAATATCTTTGAAGATATTTGTTTAAACTCTATAGAGTAAGGAGCACAAATATTCTACATTAAATTTCCGTTCTAAAAAACATATTTACAAAGATATAAATTAATACCATATGAGCTAAATAAGCTTCACAAAAATTATTTATTTTTAATCCACAATTTTAAAAGTAAAAGCAGTTATTGCGAGTTACCCGTAGGAGATAGGCATATGCTATCGCGGACTTTTTTGCAGATTTTGATACGTTCTTTAATATTGTAGAACATTGTTTTGTTCTATCCTCAATAGTTTCCGCAGCGTACGCGATGAAAGAATTTTTTTTTGCGACTTGGATTACATTATTCAAGTTTTAGTAAAGATGCTTAGTTAATTTTGGAAATTATTATAGCCTATGACACTCCACGATAATGTAGCTTTCTATTGGTGAAAGAATTTTGAAAATCGGTTCAGTAGATCCAGAGATTACCCCTTACAACGTCACAAACTCACAAACATCGTTACGCTTCCTCTTTATAATATTAGTATAGATTAGTATAGATGTAGCTATTAAATAGTGATAACTATGTAATGAAATGAGTGACATTTCATTCATTTGAATTTGCCGCGCTTCGCGTATCAGCTGTCTGTACCTATGATTAGTGATCTGTGTCGATGATTTAAAATGGCGAGGGACGCTGAAATTGTTGTGTGCATTGTTATCGTAATAAAAACTCATAGAAAGAATGTGATTGAGGACTCGAGATATAGTGAACTTTAAATGTCGTTTCTTTGTTATTTCAGGTGAGATAGAAGTGTAATTGTCGTAACTTGATAATAACTAGATAATTGTAAAATAAAACAAAACTTGTAATAAAACAAAACTTTGTTATTTCAGGGAAACAATTTGTGTTTTATTTTGAAGATCCTCAATGTCTTATAAAACGACATTTTTGTGAACTAAAAGAAGATGGACCGGCTTCAATTTGAGTTTACAATAATAGCCTCAAATGATGGCAAATCAAATGTATTAGCTATAACCTCAATATCTACTGAAGAAGGAAAATGTTATGTTTTACCCGAGGAACTGAAGCCGGTGAGTCATCATACATATATTGTTAAAACGAACACTTTCACAAAAGTAAAAAATAGCATTAAAAAAAGACACCAGAGTAGAAAAGTATGGATAAAGTTGGATGAAAATCTAAAGAAGACATATGTAGATGAGGAAGGTAATATGCAATTTTTAGATCAATATTTAGATGAAGTGAGCACAACACAAGCAAAGGACAAAAATGACACTTTGCAACAAATCTTGGAACAATTAATAGAAACTACAACTAAGAAAGAAAGTCAACATAACTTAAAACATATCTCAGAAAAATTTATTATTGAAAAATTCACAAGCAAAAATCCTAATGCGATGCAATGGATAGAAATTTTTGAAAAAGAGTGTGCGCGCTTTAATATAACAAAAGATGAGACAAAAATAGATATTTTGAGGTTATTTTTAGATAAACCTTGTTTGGATTGGTATAGCTCGATGATCATAAAACTAACAATAAATTCTGAATGGAGTGAATGGAAAGACAAGTTTTTAGAAACTTTTAAAAACCAAGGATGGGACATAGTCACATATGCTCTCGCATTTAGGTATAAAGAAGGACAGTTAATTGATTATGCCATAAAAAAAGAACGGCTTTTATTAGATATAAACAAATCTATAGATTCCAAAACAATGATAGATCTTATTGCAACTGGTTTACCTGGATTTATCTTAAATAAGTTAAACAGGGATGAACTCAACAACACTACTGACTTGTTCAACGAGATAAGAAAATATGAAGGCACGATATATAAGAAAAACTCAACTAACATAAAGAGCAGTACATTTTATAATAAAAATAAAACTTATGAGAAGAAGTCATGTAAGACTTGTGAGTCTTTGGACAAAGGAATTAGATATCATCCGGAGGAGTCATGTTGGTTCAAGAAAAATAAAAATGAACCTGAAAAAGTTCTTAAAACTAAAAATGTAAACAATAACTCTATAATTGAAGTAGACATAAATACTGAGAAAAAAAAACTAGTAAGCACACCATTAATCAAAATCAAGCTTTTATTAGAAAATAAACTAGAAGTGAGTGGTATTTATGATTCAGGCTCACAGATTTCTATAATAAATTCAAGATTAATAAAAGTAAAAGAAAAAAAAGATGATGTGAACATAGCATACATGAAAACGGTTAATGGTGTGAAGAAGATGGATGGCTTGATAACAATAAAAATTAAAATATTTGATTTAGAAGAAGAGGTGGATGTATACATAGTAGAAAATGAAGATTTTGATGATTTCATAATCGGATTAGATATGATAAAGAAATTCAGATTAACCCAAAATGAGAACTTGCAGATAGAACAAAAGAAAATAACAAATAAAATAGACAGGATATCTAAAGATAACAGAAATGAAGATAATAATATAAAAAAATATACAGTAAATTTCAATGAACACATAGAAACAGAGGAATTTATAAGTATGACAGACCATTTAGATAATCAAAAGAAAATTGAGATAGAGAAAATTATAAAGGAATATAAAACAATATTTGCTAAGGACAAGTATGATATAGGTTCAGTTAAAGATTATGAAGCTCGCATAGATTTACAAGTAAATAAATATTGTAGTAAAAGACCATACAGATGTACAATACAAGATAGATTAGAAATTGAAGAGCAAATATCGATGTTACTAAAGAACAATTTAATAGAAGAATCATACAGTCCTTTCGCTGCTCCAGTGACATTGGCGTTTAAAAAAGGTGAAAATAGAAAATCCCGTTTATGTGTAGATTTCAGAGAGTTAAACAAAATAGTTATACCACAAGCTCAACCATTTCCTTTGATAGATGATCTAATTATTAAAACTAGAAATTGCAAGTATTTTACTACACTAGATATAAACTCAGCATTTTGGGCAATACCATTACGGGTGGAAGACAGAAGTAAAACAGGATTTGTCACACAAGATGGCCACTTCCAGTGGACCTGCCTCCCTTTTGGCTTGAAAACATCACCAGCAATTTTCCAGAGAATCTTAAGCAATATTCTAAGAAAACACAATCTCACAGGATACTCTGTTAACTATATTGATGATATTTTGATATACTCGTCTACCTTTGAAGAACATATAAGGCACATTAGAAATGTATTAGAGGCAATAATTAAAGAAGGCTTTAGACTGAAGTTTAAGAAATGTACCTTTGCTTCAGACTCGGTAAAATACCTCGGCCATATAATTCAGAACAATTCAGTAAGACCACTAAAAGACAATTTGATTTCAATAAGGAACTTTCCAACTCCTAAGACGCAAAAGAACATCAGACAATTTTTGGGAAAAATAAACTTCTACCATGACTATATACCAAGAAGTGCAATTATCTTAGATCCATTACACAATTTATTACGAAAAAACGAGAAATTTGTATGGTCAGAGAAATGTGAAGAAGCATTCAATCTGATAAAAAGATATTTATGTTCGCAACCGGTCTTGGAAATATTCGACAAAGACTTACCAATCAAAATCTTTACCGATGCATCTTTGGAGGGCATTGGAGCAATATTAAAACAGACACAACTAGATGGTAAAGACAAACCGGTGGCATATTTCTCAAAAAAATTGAATGAACATCAAAAACGGAAAAAGGCTATATATTTAGAATGTCTTGCTATGAAAGAAGCTGTTAAATATTGGCAGCACTGGCTCATCGGAAAACAATTCACCATTTACTCAGATCACAAACCTCTAGAGAACATGAACATTAAATGCAGGACAGATGAAGAATTGGGTGATCTCACATACTACCTATCTCAGTATGACTTTACCGTAAAATATATACCTGGTAAAGAAAATGTAGAAGCAGACTGTTTGAGCCGAAACCCTGTATTAGAACCAGAAGATAACAGAGAGGAAACATTGAGAATAGTTAATTTAATACAAATAAAGATATAGTTGGAGACCAAGAGAAAAATGAAACAATACGAGAAAAGAAACAAAATTTAATACTAAAAAATAATATCTATTATAAAAAAATAAAGAAACAGGAAAAGATTATCCTCTCAGAAGAATTTAGTAAAAAACTTATAAAAAAGGTGCATGAAGATTTATGCCATATTGGGATCAGACAACTGCAGAAAAAAATAAGTTCAATATATACGGCTATAAACCTAACAAAAAATATCATAAATATTTGTAAAACATGTGAAATATGCATAAAAAATAAATCAAGATGTCAAAAAAAATTGGATTACTGTCACAACTGGGACCAGCCACCAAACCATTTGAAATAATGTCAATGGATACTATTGGTGGATTTGGAGGATCTAGGTCTACAAAGAAATATCTACACCTTTTAGTAGATCACTACACAAGATATGCATTTATTGCGACTTCGAAAACCCAGAATGCATGTGACTTTATAAATTTAACAAAGAAAGTACTAGAGACAGATGAGATTGGAATTATCCTGACAGATCAATATCCGGGCATAAATTCAAGAGAATTTAAACAATTTTTGCAGGAAAATAATATTAAACTAATTTTTACAGCCGTGAATACACCATTCTCGAACGGCTTGAATGAAATTAAACCAAACAATAGTAAATAAAATAAGGTGTAAAATGAATGAGAAAAATAATAAGAGAACATGGACAACACTGGCAAGAGAATGTATACAAAAATATAATGAAACAGAACACTCCGTTACAGGTTTTGCACCAAAATATTTACTGGATGGTACAAATGTCAGTATTCTACCAAATGAATTCAAAACGATGGAAAAGGAAGACAAGTGGATTGCTGATAGAAGATTGGCATTAGAGAATACAATAAAATCTCATGAGTATAACAAGAAAATATTTGATAGAAATAGAAAAATGCAAGAATTTAATGTAGGAGACAGTGTATATGTAGAAAATGGAAATAGACTGAATAGAAAGAAATTAGACGAATTAAAAATAGGGCCTTTCAAGATAATAGAGAAAATATCGAATTCCATTTATAGGATTGATACAGGCAATAGAAAAACAGAATCAACATTATTTCATATAACAAAATTGCAACCTGTCATAACAGAGGCTGAAGAAGATGAAGGAGATGATAATGAATATGAAGATGACTTATAAGTACATTTTACAGATATATTGCTTAGAATTTTCGCTCTTAGGGGGGGAGATGTAATGAAATGAGTGACATTTCATTCATTTGAATTTGCCGCGCTTCGCGTATCAGCTGTCTGTACCTATGATTAGTGATCTGTGTCGATGATTTAAAATGGCGAGGGACGCTGAAATTGTTGTGTGCATTGTTATCGTAATAAAAACTCATAGAAAGAATGTGATTGAGGACTCGAGATATAGTGAACTTTAAATGTCGTTTCTTTGTTATTTCAGGTGAGATAGAAGTGTAATTGTCGTAACTTGATAATAACTAGATAATTGTAAAATAAAACAAAACTTGTAATAAAACAAAACTTTGTTATTTCAGGGAAACAATTTGTGTTTTATTTTGGAGATCCTCAATGTCTTATAACTATTTAACGATTTAAAATTAAGTTTACGAGGGTTCACACGCGCGCTGATCTGAGAAGAAGCCCACAACAAACTCAGTCAGGTTTTTTTATCAGTTTACGCCCTATTCCATAAAGTTCGGGGGAGTTTTGTAAAATAACAAACACATATTGTAAGAATATATTTTATTTTGAGAATATATTTGACAGACAGTATTACCGGTCCGATTTAGCGACACCACCGACACTCCCGAATTATTATAGGATGTGGGATATCGTGTGAAAAGATGACTATATAATTACGTGTAAATGCATGAGACGCAGCATTGGCCTGAACTGAAGTGTCGGATGTCGGATCGGTTAGGTAGAAAGTGGTCTTACCGAAAAGAGTTGTCGTTTCTGCTGATGGATGACAAATGCTCAATTTCGGGTTGAAGGGACTCTCTCAACCCACAAGAAATTAAAAAAAAAAAAAACATTTTTATGTCCCACAAAAATCATTTTTATGTCACACATAATGTATTATTCATACATTTTCCTTTATAATGATAGGAGTTTGACCAAAGCTCAACATGCTGATTGAGTACGGGTTGGCAGGCTTCGTACACCTTTCAGAACATTACGGTTCGTCACGACGTTTTCCTTCAGCCTTAGTAAGTATAATATAGTTGAGATTTTTTAAGCATGAGCATAAGGAATTTATCTACAACATAATTATTTATTTTCTTTACAAAAATCTAACTTTCTCGTAAGTATAAATTAATTGAATGAAAATAGGTAAAATAGCAAGGAATAGACTGGAATAAAATAAAATGAGAGCCTGACCTCTATAATAATGGTTACAGGTTGTTGTCAAAACAATTTTGGAAACTCTCTGTGGCCTTTCATCCGCATAGCTTGAATGTAAAACAAACAAAACTTGGAACATACATGTAACTGCTGTATAAATATCAAATAGACTTCACTTTAATTTTTTATTTTAAGTATATTGCAATCAGGCGTTGTAATATAATTAAAATTCATTATTACACATAATCATCATCTTCCTGGCCTTCTCCCAGATTATGTGGGGCACAACACGTCTCCCGTTTATCATTTTCACAACATCTTATATATTATATTCGCTAGATAAAGTTTATCTGCCTTAATATAATTTTATAATAATTTATGACTTTTATCACTCCACTGCGATCTGCAATGCATTATGTGCGAAGGAAAGAGCCAGGTTGTAACCATCGTATGTTTTTATAAGGAACTGTAAAACTTGCCAGTTAAAAAAAATATCTTTTGAGCAGTTTTCCGTAGCTATATTCTACTGAAACTACAATCACTTACAAAGATTTGGAGCGCCAAAATCAATGTTCATGTTTTTCAGAATTCGTCGTAAAGAAACTCCTTTTTATGCAACTACTTATACATCCCCTTTTTTTGGTCATTTTCTATGCAAAAAGGAGAATTTTTACTGGTAACCCTAAAACCTGGTAAAAAGTAGAATTTTTAATGCGCCCACTGTCTATCCGTTATTATGATGGACCAGTTGGCGGGAGTACGGGATGCACTTGTGTATTTACTCTCAACATGCTCTGAACGCGCCACATGAGCGAACAAGCCTATCAACATTCAAACCCAATGCCAGAATTTGGGTGACGTAGGAATTCATCCACCCCAGGCTTGATCCAATAGCATAGTGAAAGCTTCGAATGTTCCCTTATCCTGAAGACGTCCACACCATCTCAGCGCATCGATGTTATGAGACTTAACCATTGTTCAGTCAAGGTCAAAGCCAACTGCGCAAAATATCACCTGTTTACAAAACCTGCAAGCCGCTGCAGAACAAACATGGTGTTCGCTGTATTTACTTTATTGCTTTAAGTATTTTTCGATTATATTATAGAACTAGCTGTTGCCCGCGGCGCCGCCCGCGTGAATTACGATTTATTTTACATATACCTACCGTAGAATTGCTTGATTTTCGCGGGATTCTGGTGTACAGAAACCTGTTCTTACTTCGCACGGGTTATTTTGTGGTGATTTTGAAAACTCCTTTTTTTTAATAAAAAATATAAAGTTTCATTAATACGTAGTTGAAAGATCAAAAGGACGATTTTAACTGTCGATATTTCGACCCAAGGGCACAGGTCGTGGTCACTACGTGACCACGACTTGTACCAATTTATCGAAATATCGACAGTTAAAATCGTCCTTTTCATTGTGATTTTTATTCTGAAACCACGAAATATGTCAAAAATTATTAAATCATGTGAAAAGTTGTACGTTGTAAGTTGTGGTGGTAGAAATCTTCTTTCAGAGTTCGGCCGGGTAGGTACCACTGGGATAAAATAATCTACTAACAATATTCCCCAGCCCAACATAAGAGTCTGTTAAAAATCTTTGCTTCATCTCAATACAATCCCAAGTATCAGAATGGGCAATGGCTATATATTTCTTTACGTATAAAAAGACCTATGACGGTCAATCGGTTAGGACCAGTTAAGACCTGAAAGTTAAAAATATTTGTGAACCATTATTTTACTCTTTCCATGTTGCGGATGATAAAAATAGACGTGGCACTCTGGGAATGTCCACAAAAGTGAAAAACAGTGCCATCTTAATATAAAGTCAAGGAACAGTACATTACATGACAATTAATTATTATTAACAAAAATTCGGTAGTACCTATCTCCAAGTTTTACATTCAAGTTCCACATAATTTGTAGAGATGGCGCGATACGGTATAACGTGGTGATAAATTCATGATTTTTGTTCACCCTAAAAGTGAAAAATCTTAAACCATACAAAATCTTCTGCTAAGCATATTTATTTATGGCTGTAAGGGTACTCCAGTCTGACTTGAGCCCTTACGTCCTAGCCCTAGGTGCTTGTCCATTCCGAGTTTCAAGTCACCTACTTGAACTCATCGATAAAGGTTCTGATGTCTATAATTTCTGAACTACAAAAGTGATGATGATAAAATTTATACGGAATAATCTTTAAAGAACTTCCTTTCTAACAAAAAAAGAATGAATGAAATCGGACAATGGGTTAATGAATTATAACTAAATACTCATTTTGACTTTGATGCCGTCTTCCAGGGAAACCATGATGAATTCCGGGACAAAAAGTATCCTATGTCCTACCTCGGAGTATGAACTATAATCATGTCAAGTTTCATTTAAATCCATCCAGCGGATTAGCCGTGATGCGCGGTCGTGAAACAGACAGACAGACAGACAGACAGACAGACAGACAGACAGACAGACAAAAATGAAACAAATTACAGTTTTGGCTTCAGTATCGACTAAATAGTGTCCTCCAACAAAAATTTTCAAAATATCTTCAATGTACAGAATTCGACCCTTTACAGTTTTATTATAAGTATAGATTAAACGGATAAAAGAGATCTATTTGTACAATTGCTGCGTTAATTGCTTTAACTACCTAGTTCGTCGCCAGTTCGCCACCCAAAACCTCATATTGACCCAGGTGATTGATTTTCTTTTACAGTTGATAACAGATTACAATTTATGCTCTCGATCATCGATAAAAAATACCTATACAAATCTAAACTTACCTTTTAAGTTGAAATTGGCTGAAACAATGTTTGCACTGAACAATCAGAATTACATGAAAATATGAATAGGAAATCCTTATTTATATATAACAAGGTCAGGCCAACCCTAAAAACTCTAATCTTAGAATGGAGTGGCAAAAAATAAAAAACCTATTCCCCAATGGTATAAAGCTTAAGAGTACCTACTTAGATTTCATTGATTATAGTCTAATTATAATTCATTAATTTAAATCTCTATTGGCAAATAGGACAGTCAGCGGTTGCTCGGAGATTCGTTTCGTTCTAGTGAGGAATATCCAAAACTAAAAAGTAGTAGGGCGCGTGCAGTCTTCCCGCCCATAAAAGTATCGCTGTCATCTCTATCGCCAATTAGAATCCGATAGGCAGTGGAATGAAAAAAATACCTAGAATAAAAATACTCGAACAAAAAATATGCTGAACCTCATCGGATGAGGTTCAGCATATTTTTGTTCTAACAGCCCTTAACTATCTTTAAAAACATGACCGTGCTCCTCAATCATCATCCAAATCCTAGATCATTGTCTCTTCTCATAGTTCCCTACTTGTTGTAGCACGTAGATTTTCCATGGAAAAATTTATTCAGCCACTGAATTTTTTTCCATTCATCCCGTAGACTTTGAAATCCTGAAAATCTCTTGCTAAGAAACCACCCTCTTACCTTTAATACTTTCCGAGATACAACAACACGAAATTTGTATGGCGGCCATCTTGAATCCACCATTTTGTTTTTTTTTCAGCTCACTGCCAATTGCATGACGTTCCGAGTATTTTTTGGTTTAGCAGTCCTCACCTAACTTTAATACCTTACCCATATTCGTCGACTGTCTTCAAAACCCTCAATCATAATCTCATTCCATACTTTTCTCTGGGAGTCCTCCGAAAAACCGCATCAAAGTACTGCATGTTTTACAACTTGTGGTCTCTTTAATATTCCCCATACATTTTCTATGGAAAAATAAATTCCGCCATTTTGATTTTTTTTCTATCCATCAAATAGACCTTCGGGTCCTTATCACTTCTTGTCAAGAAACCACTCTTCCATCTTTTATACTTCCCGAGTTATACACCGATGAATTTTGTATGGCGGCCATCTTGAATCCGCCATTTTGAAATTTTTTTCAGCTCATTGTCAATTGCATGACGTTGCGAATGACATTTGGTCGAGCACTCCCCTATCCTACCTATCTTGAATACCCTTCCCGTGCTCTTCACTCGTCTTCGAAATCCTCAATCAGCTCTCTCCGTATTTTCCCTCTGAATGAATTTTTTCTTCTATACGACCCCATCCGTGAAAAAAAATTCATACAAAATTGTTCGGGAGAGGTGATAATCAGTTAGTCAGTCAGTCAATCAGTCAGTGAATCAGGACGAGTAGCTAATATCATGCTAATATATTAATTAGAATGGACAATTACGTTACGCACCTATTACTATAATCAAAAACTATATAAACAAAGTTAACAGCTAAAAACTACAAATTTAACAGTAAAATTACTATATTAACTAAGTTGACAGCTACAACTAAGATCGACGCCGGCAACGCAGAGGATGTATTTACTAAGATAAGTTGCAGTCGGATTTATCAACTAAGAACATAAGGAAATCATCTCTGTCAGAAGAACCGCCCAGATTATCCAATGATTAATTATCAGAGGTGGGCAGAATATAGGCCGTAATCATCATCATCATTTCAACCCCTTTTTAGGGTTCCATACCAAAATGGTAAAAATGGAACCCTTATGGTGAGACTTTCTCCGTCCGTCCGTCCGTCTGTCTGTCACACTCGATTATTTCAGTAACTGTTAAAGCTATCGACCTGAAATTTGGAACAGTTGTAGGTGATTGCGGCGCAACGTTATTGTAAAAAAAAAAATTGAAAATCTTTTTTATTTTCATTTAAAAAGGGAGGAAAACCGGGTCGTCAAAATTTCAAAATGAGATAACAATATTGACTAGGGTATCATATGAAAGGGCGTTACTTGTGTATATTAAAACCGATTTTTATTTATTTTTATGCCTGATAGTTTTCGATTTATTGGGCAAACTGTCGAAAAAAATACCGTTCCCCCCCCCTTATCTCCGAAGATTACCGATCGATAAATCTGAAATAATTATGATCAATAGAAGTAAACGTATATTTTACAGGAAAAATAAAATCAACTCTCTAACTATTATACTTTTTTTGATAATAACAATAATCCGGCAAAAACACAGTTATGTTTGCGGTTTGCCAACAAAAGTACCTACATGTAAATTATACTCGTAAATTCATGAACCAAAGTGATTCTTTTAATGTTTAACTTCTTTTATGGTATGGAACCCTCGGTGCGCGAGTCCGACTCGCACTTGGCCGGTTTTTTTTATGTCCCACTGCTGGGCATGGGTCTCGTCTCAGACTGAGACGGATTTGGCCATATAGCCCACCACGCTGGCCAAGTGCGGGTTGGCGGGCTTCACACACCTTCGAGAACATTTTTTTGTGGACTATCAGGCATTCAGGTTTCCTCACGTTGTTTTCCTTCACCGCTAAGCAAGTGATATTAATGCCCGTTTTCACGAACATGTCACAGTTTTCACTTACAACAACTGTCACCTAAGGGCTTAGGTGACTCTTAAAATGTTGGTGAAAACGAGAATTAGTTTCCTAAAAACGCACATAACTCGGAAAAGTCAGAGGTGCGTGCCCAGGATTCGAACCCGCGACCTCCTTATAAGAGGCAGAGGTCAGAACCATTGAGCTATCACTGCTTCTTCCGTAAAGGGCCACCCAATATACCGAACATAATATATAATATGTTAATGCTACCGTCAAATATATAATAATACTAGCTGATGCCCGCGACTTCGTCCACGTGGGATAAAAACTATTCTATCTTTTAAGTTGGACCAAATGACAGATATTCACGAAGTTTGAACTAAATCGGTTCAGTAGTTTAGGAGTCCATTGAGGACAAACATTGTGACACGAGATTTATATATATTAAGATTTCTAACGTAGAGCTATGAAAAGGCAGGTTTTAAAATACTACAGCTTTTTTAAATAATACTGATGGAAGCAGACAATTCGTATAAAAGTCGTTCTTAGTAAAACATTCCCCGCCACCGATGATTAAGTAAGTTACTTATACACATATTATTATTATTGCAGCAGTTGAAAAGAAATTTTTCCCCCACTCCATTTATCCCCACTTCAATTATATTTGTATTTTAAAATTGAAATGAAAGGTGTTAAGAACGAAAAATTAAAATGCAGATGTTATTAAATACTAAGGTATCTTGAGTCTCATGCATACAATTAAAATAAAGCTATGACTAGAACTAGTCCGTCTGTATGTACAAGTACTATTCGTGAGAAATCAAGAAATAACAAAGCCCAACTCAATGCCTGATTTCTTTAACAGCTAGACGTGGTTTGGATAGCTAAAAGTCAATGACGAAATACGCTACGCTCAGAGGAGAGAGATGTGACGTATGTTGAAGCCAAAAATTTTCATTTATGGCGTAGCGCTCATACATTTCGGTACCACTGACAGCACATACCGCTGTCGGTCGCATATATCAGCGCCATTTTACAGATTTGACTAATTAAAAATCCGGTTATAGGGCGGAGCCTAAAAATACATGCGTGACGTCACTAAGTGCTGAGCCTTTATATACGTTACGTATGTAGGTTACCAGAGCCAAGTGACAAATAGCTTTACGTTACGACGTATAAAAATGAAACAAAATTCAAAAAATGCATGGATAAAATGTATGTGAACTATCGCTATTTTGACACTTGGTGACGCATGTCGCTGACCGTCAAATCGCATACATTTTTGGATTTTTTCTATTTCTATACGTCGCGACGTAACTCTATTTGGCACTTGACTTAGGGGGCTGGTCATGTTACCAGGGTTCTGAGCCACGTAACATCTATTGCGTTTCTATGGAACGAAATACAAAAAATTAGAAGTAAAAAAACCAGCGAAGTGCTAGACAAATATGTAACGGGTCACCACCCAAAAGCGCTAATTAGAGCCTTCAGTAAGAAGGTTGTCTCCGAGGCAATAGCACTGGCTAGAAAGAAGCTGAGAATCCAATCAATCAATCAATCAATCAATCAATCAATCAATCAATCAATCAATCAATCAATCAATCAATGTCTTTATTGCGAATTTGGGTTAGTTACAAAAAGTCTTATTCAATAATGTTAGTAGGTATTTTCAAATTCAGCCTAATGGCATGCAAAATAATCTAGAGTCACATTTCAATGACCCAATTTATAAAATTTAATCAATTAAGTACAACCAATCTGTTACAATCTGTTACAATTTGTTTAATATTACATTATCTTAAATATTCCTCTATACTGTAGAAGGTTTTTTCAAGAAGATATTCGTACAGTTTCTTTTTTAGGTATTTTATTTTATACATCAGGTCTCTTATTTGAGGTGGAAGTTTGTTAAAAAGTTTTATGGCCATAATGTAAAAACTCTTGTTAAAAAGCGAAGATTTATGCGCGGGGAATGTAAATTTTTTTTTTTCTTTTGTTTTGAACTTCAGTAAACAGTAATCCAGGGCATTCACGGGGCATTATGACCTGAACGAGCATATTCCGTGACAAAGACTTATGCAGACTCTACAATAAGAAGGAGGAAACTCCTTTGTACATACTGTGCAGTTATCCAGCCCTGATGCATACTCGTAGCCGACTCAGGGGACGGTACATCCTCCGCCCAGAGGAGGTCAAATATACCTCTGCAAAGGATGTGCTGCTCTTCCTGGCGGCAACTGGACTTGGAGTGGAGAGCACAATAGATCAGGGACGGTTAAAGTGCTACTGGGAGCGAAGAAGCACTGCATAGGCGCGTCATCAAGCAGATATGAAGATAAGCAAGTCGGACTCGTGCAAGTAGGACGCCTAAAAATGTATAAGAATAAACGCTAAATTGTATTTCCCCGTCGCGTTATAATAATTGTTCCCTGCAGATACATTACCATAACTATGGTGCCTATCCTGGCAAACTCGGCAGGAAGAGCCCAATTTATTTAAACCCCGAACTGTTAAGCTTAAATAAATAGCACAAAACCGCGCGTACTTGCGTGTTAAATGAAGCTATTGTTCGCGGGGTATGAGGTATTTTATTTAACAAGGTCTTCAACGTTGCACTTCCTCACTGAGTGAAATCCACTCCTGAGGTTCAGACATGGACACAATTAACTTTACAGTTAATGGAGTCAGCTATACGGGTATATTTTTTAGATTATATTATTAGTAATGATTCATTATTTTAACTTTCTTCATTGACGCCTAAATTAAAGTTAAAAAAAAAACGAGTTTCTCGCTACTTTCGATTTTTTTAATTTTTTAGTTTTTATAAATGAGTGTTTAATTGCAGTATTTTTTGCACATTTTTAAGATGGAATTTGTTTAATTATGATCAGACGAAATTGTTAACTCATGAATACCTAGATTAATTGTGTATTATTAAAATCGATTTTATTTTTGACGTGACAACGTCTTATAAATTGGTTTGCCGGGTGACACTTCAAGAAACTGCGTTACGCTCCGCTCACGTTATGCGCTCACAATGAGAGCGAGTGAGAGGCACGCGTCCCTTCCACTCGGGCATGGTTAGCCCGCCTAAGAGCGAGAGAGACAGACATACGTTGTCACGTAAAACTTTCGCCCGTATACCGACTTTACAGGCAACCAATTTTTTATAATTTTGAAGTTATTTTAAAATATCATACACTTTTGAGGGTTCCATACCAAAATTGTAAAAATGGAACCTTTATGGTGAGATTTTCTCCGTCCGTCCGTCCGTCCGTCTGTCACACTCGATTATTTCAGTAACTATTAAAGCTATCAACCTGAAATTTGGAATAGTTATAGGTAATTGCAGCGCGCCGTCATTACAATCATTAATTTTTTTTAATTTTTTTAATTTAAAAAGGGGGGAAAACCGGGTCGTCAAAATTTCAAAATGAAATAACAATATTGAGTGGGATATCATATGAAAGGACGTTACTTGTGTATTCAAAAACCGATTTTTATTTATTTTTATGCTTGATAGTTTATTGGGCACATTGTCGAAAAAAATACCGTTCCTCACACCCCTAACCCCGCAGTTTAATAATTATGATGAATAGAATTTAACGCATATTTTACAGGAAAAATAAAATCAACTCGCTAACTAATATACTTTTTGTGATATTAACAATAAACCTCTGAAAACAAAGTTAGGTTTGCGGTTCACCAAACAAAAGTGAATTGCGGTTCACCAAACAAAAATAAATTAAATGAAATGAAATGAAATGAAATGAAATGAAATGAAATGAAATGAAATGAAATGAAAAAGTTTATTGGTAATGCACATTAGGTACATATTAACAAGAGAGAAAAAAATAAATAACAGGAAGAACAATGTGCACTCCCAAATGGGCCTCCACTCAGCATAAGCCTTGCTTTTTATGGCAAAGCGCTGGTCTTCCGTGAGGACCACCTGAGACGTGGACGGCGACATGAAGATTACACAGAAAGAACATAACATAGCAAAAAAAGAAACAACACAAACAGAATTAAACAATTATTATCATATTAAACTACTAATAAATTATTATATATATATAATATATAAATATAATAATATTATATAGGTATTTTAATTTTATATTAAATAGTAAAACATTATATACTTACATAAACACATACATATAGTATATTAGTTAAAACCAGCCCTGTAAAGTCCTTGAAATAATAATCGACTATGCGGTATTTATTTGTTTTAATAACAGATACTTTTTGAGATTTTTCTTAAAAGTGATTTTGGATTTCCTAATGTCACGCAGCGGCGGGGGTAAATCGTTCCAACATTTACTAGCCGCGAACTTAAAACTGCCGCGAAAAGCAGCTCTAAAGTGACGCGGCATCTGGAGAGTCCATACTCGATTCGACCTAGTATCAGTAACTTTGCACCATGACAATTTTTCGTAGAGATAGGCAGGTTGCTGAGACTTTAATACTCCGAAAAGTAATGACGCCAGATGTAAGTTTCGTCTAACTTTCATATTCAGCAAATTGGCTTCGTTAATATACGGAGTAACATGTGTCCTGGGTGGAATGTAAAAACAAAAGCGTGCACATGCATTCTGAATGCGCTGTACCAGTCGCTGTGTACGGACAAGTAACCGCGGACCATATAGGGCATCAGCATAAGTTAGCTTAGAAAGTATCAAAGTCTCACACACCTTGACACGCACATCTACACTTAAATACTTTCGTATTCTATATAAGATTTTTAATCGATAAAAACAGCTTCGCGCGGTTTCTAAAATATGGTTTTCAAAACGCAATTCACTATCCACAAGTACTCCTAAATTTCTAGCCTCCTTAGTGCATTGCAATACCTCATTCTTTATGCGCACTGGATGATCGTCCTGGGATACTTTAGCCAGTGCGCGAGGATAACCAAGTAACATATATTTAGATTTGCCTGGGTTAAGCACTAATTGGTTATCTCTCGCCCAGTTGGCTATACTATCAAGATCATCATTCAATTTATAGACTGCTTCGCTGTGATTATCTGGATTAAAAGATATATATAATTGAATGTCGTCCGCATACATGTGGTAATTACAGTGCCGAATACTACTCACAATATCAGCGGTATATATAATAAAAAGAATGGGACCCAAAATAGAACCTTGTGGAACTCCTCTGGCTAGCAATCTAGGCGCGGAAGCAGCAGACCACCCTGTAGAATCACGAAGTTCAACATACTGAGTACGGTCACTGAGGTAACTTGCGAACCAATTAAGGGATTCTGCGGAAAAACCATAATATTCCAGCTTTGCAATCAATAGAGGGAGATTAATGGTATCAAAAGCACGCGAAAAGTCGAGCAGGGTCAGCATAGACACATTTCCAGCGTCCTGTGATGATAAGACATTGTCCACTACATCAATAAGAGCAGTGGTAGTGCTACGAAATTTCCTGAAACCAGACTGCTTATTAGGCAAAATATTATTAACTTCAAGATACTGTGAGAGTTGGGTGCATACAATCTTTTCAAGAATCTTCGATAGACATGGAAGAATGCTGATTGGCCGCAGATCTTTTAAATCCTGTACATTTGATTTTTTCGGAATAGGCTTGACAACTGCAGACTTCCATATACTAGGGAATGTACTAGTCTTAATGGAGCAATTTATGATTTCTGTTATTAAACCTAAAGTTGCCGGCAACGTGAGTAGCACCATGTCTAAAGATATTCCATCAACACCCACAGCTTTGCTTTTTATCGACCTTATAGTTTTCGCTACTTCAAGTTCAGTTTTAATTTCAAATTATACTCGTAAATTCAATGAACAAAAGTGATTCCTTTAAAGTTTTACTTCTTTCATGGTATGGAACCCTCGCTGCGCGGGTCCGACTCGCACTTGCCCGGTTTTTTTTAATATTTTCAAGATTTTTATATTAATCAAAGGAAAATGATAAAAAACAAATTGAATATAAGCATAAAATAGGAGTTTTTAATAAATATACCATTATATTAAAAGTTAAATACAGTTCATAACCATGGGAAATATCCAAATAAGTAATAAGTAATTAATACAATAAATTATATTTTTTCGGGTAATGATAAGGTGGGTAATTAATTTAGGTACACGTTGTATAAAACATCTGAAAGCTTTTCTTTTTCCTTATTATAAAGCACCATTGCCAAATGGATACTTTACAATATTATACTACAATCTAGCTTATGAGCTAATTAGTAATATTATTCTAACTTAAATTTCCTATTATTGATTATTTTCTTAAATCTAAGTTGCAGTCCAATAACTGTCCTTAGTTTTTTCTATTATACTTAGAGAAGCTTGTTTTAAATACTATTTTTTTTTAATAATAAATAATAATTAGATTTAAATGGTAGGCTCCCGAATCTTGGGGAATCAAGGGGATTTATCATTGATATTTTGCTCCTTGGTTCCCTGAGGTCTATGGTCCACCTTTTGTATTGAGTTTTTTTTATAATATTAAGTTACAATTTAAGTTTTTTTGGGTGAATAAAAACTATTTTTTTTATTATTTTTTTTAAATAATGTGGTGTGGATGCGTGCAGTGGGCGGCGATGTGAGCTCCAAGACCACGCTGAACGAGTTCCTGCGCCGGCGCTGCGGACACACGGGCACCAAGTACATGTGCGAGGAGGGCGGCTGCGGCGCCTGCGCAGTCAGCGTCGTGCGCAGCCCCGGCGACACGCCGCAGACCGTGAACTCCGTAAGTGACACACATATTGGACTTACACTTGCACAGGTCGCTAACAAAAAACATATAAAAAAAATGGAACTCGGAGACTGCCGCGGTAAAGCTATTACATATAATTTAAAGTTATTTTTAGTTTTGCCATCAATAGAAAAGTAGAACTTTTGGTACCAGGCTAGCTTAAAAGCAGGGAATGCAACTACACAACTTTTTATCACGCACGTGATATTTCAAAAAGTCATTAAAAAGTTCTGCAATTTTTCGATAGATGGCAAACTAAAAAGTTGTGGAGTTGCGCTCCTTGCTTTCATGCTAGCCTAGTACCAAAAGCTCTACTTTAGGAGTGCCAGGTTATTTTCGTTACGGAGTTTCTTCACCGTCAAAGCGCGCGATAGAAGATAGCTTAAAAATAAAAAGTAATTAAAAAATTTAAAAATACGACTGCCCTGTTATAAAACGAACTGAAAAGTAAGAAACAAGTTATTTTAGTAGAACAGATAAACTCATATGGCAGTCGGAGACTGTTCTGAGGATAGGTGTAAAAAGATATTATAAATTTTTACATTTTTGAATTTTTACATGACAAGAAATTTGGTAAATCTGGCCTTTAAATATTTTCATTGTTGATTGAAAGCAGGCGTTATTAACGTGAACTCAACGGGTCTGCCCGCGAAATTCAAAATTTTCGTGGTTTTTTGCAATTTGTACGCTAATTAGACATGATAGGCTTATGGCAATCAATTTGCGAGAATGGCAGTATCATCTTTACATGATTATATCAAAATCTTTGCATAAAAATGTGTATCTTTGGAAATTAGTCCGAGTATCGAGTTTTATGTGAGTAACTCGCAAATCTTGGACTAATTTCTTTAACTCGACACTTTCGAGCAGAGATTTTTATATAAACACGTGAAGCAGGTATTAGGATTATCGCAATTTGACAGCCATAAGCCTATTATGTCTTATAAGCTTAAAAATCGCGAAAAACTACGAAAAATTTGAATTTCGCGGGCACATCCGTGGTGTGCTCCTTAATCCATAATTAGTAGAACCGATTCACTTGCTTTGTCAATCCGCTACTTGAAGAGATTTTGTATAGGTGGTGTGGTAATTAGCCACGGCCAGACAATTTGGTCCTACTAATTTTCATTGTCCTTTTCAGTGCCTGGTGGCGGTACCATCATGCCTCGGCTGGGAAGTCACCACCATCGAGAAGATCGGGAACCGCAACGACGGCTACCACCCGCTGCAGAAGACCCTCGCAGACAACAACGGCTCCCAGTGCGGCTACTGCTCGCCGGGCATGATCATGAACATGTACAGGTGGGCAACTAACTCCATGTTGACTTTTGGAATCCAGACTCCAGGCACTTTAAACTTAAGAGGCCTGTGAACTACAATGTCTCCATTCATTCAAAATACCAAATCATTAGTAATGGGGTCTTACACTACTTTTGAATTTGATAAAAAATATTACTTTATTATAAACTAGGATAAAAATAATAACGTGCAGTGAAAGAAATATTAAAATCCAACGAAGATTTACAAAGTTACAGGCGTTTAAACTTTGGAGTGGGGGGATCTTCTATCCCTTTCTCGCAAAACGAAAATTTGTATGAAGCCGCACGAAGCTACTATGGCATTGGTACGGTGTGACGTCACAATGTCATGTTGCTATCTCTGTCTAATCACAAATCTTTAAATGCTTATAACTTTTTTGTTATTTGATCGATTTAATTAGTTCTTTCAGTGCACGTCATTATTTTAATTCTACTTTATAATAAAGTAATAAAAAAATTGGAGTCAAATACCCTATTCGTGCATATTTGGATCATGTTGTGGTGTTATTCGGATTCATATAGTAATAATCTATGCTCCTGGCCATATTTGGTTTGTAAATACTGCTTCAAAACGAAATAATAATCAACTTTGATCAAAATTTTTATAACTTTGGTCGAGTTCCGTAATACCAAAAATTATGAATGAAAACTTTCTTTATTAACTGGTGTTTTTATTTATCTGGACAGTAAAAACTGTGCTCCTGAACTAATGCGACGCGAGATAGTGTTGTTTTTATTACAAAACAAATAAGCAGAAAACATGTCCTCTTTGACATAAAAATAAGCAAAACTAAATTCGTTTACAGTTTCGTTTAACAAAAGTATTTCGGAACCAGATATGGCCAGGAGCATAGATGATAGATTTTTACTATGTGAACCCGAATAATACCACAACATGATCGAAATTTGCACGAATTACAAATGATTTTGGTATTACGTTTGTATGGGAGACATCGTGGGTCAGTAGACCCTTAAAAGAAATCTTAAAGGGCAAGAATTTTGAAATAATAAGGATACGCTTTCATCTCCTGACGAGATATCTAAAAAAATATAAATTGTAAAAAGGGCAAGGTGGTCTTCTCTCTTTCAAATAAGCGCCATTCAAATAAGAGCCTTTGAAATTGGATTGAAACCGTAGTTTCCGTAGTTTGAAATTGTCATGTCAGCGGTTGCTGCTCCCAGAGCTCAATAGAGCCGCGATAGCTGGTGGAGACGGGATTAAGGTAGCGAAAATTTTGATACACTATAAATAATATATAAGAAAACTCGTATATTATTACAATTTTTTTCGAAATAAGCAAGTGTCAAGTTTCTTGCCAGTTTTTCTCGGTGAAAACCTGCCTTCAGAAACTAGCGGTAGAGTTTTGACTTTTTCTAAGGGCCTATAATTTTGGCCTACGTGAAGAATGAAAATTTTCATTTTAATTTAAAAGAAAAACAAAACAGAAATAGTGCATTTCGACATAAGTGCGGTATGTATGTAATTTATGCTCGAGTTTCGGCTTAACAATGGATACCAGTAAAAGTAAAGGCTCGCGTCCACTAGGCTCGCCGAGCCGAGTCGAATCGAATCGCCGAAAGTCGCCTTCTACTCGTATATATTTACTATGAAACTGCGTCCACTAGCGACGAGCCGCGGTGCGCCGAATCGAATCGACCTCGCAACTTGCTCGGCAGGCGAATTTCTTCGCCGATGCGACTCGATTCGGCTCGGCGCGCCTCAGTCGACGCGGAGAAGCGAATCCGCGCCAACGTATTTTATTTTCTATCAGTCAGCTTCTTTTGCGTTTTATTTGTATTTTGGTGCACACCGTTTCCTTTTCCTTTTCTCCTCTTCTTCATCAAAGAGTATTTGAAATAAAAACATCTCTTCATCCGAGCTATCCATGATGCAAAAACGACCTAACTTGCTGAAAAGTTGCGATGAATGAACAATTCGATTCGATTTTTCAGAGATGGACGCACTAGGAATAAATGCGACTCGATTCGATTCGACGCTTTTCTGCTGTAGTCGACGTCAGGCTTAACAGAGACGCGTTGAATGACAGTTTTTTTTGTATATTTACGACACAATATGAAATTACAAAAAAAAGAAAACCAAAAAATAACCAACGGAAAAAAACAATTCCAAATATTTTGTTTTTTGTTTTCAATTTCAGCTTTTTAAAAGCAAAACCCCGCACCGCATTAGAAATAGAGAGAGCGCTGGGAAGCAACATTTGTAGGTGTACAGGGTACAGGCCAATCCTTCAGGCTTTCAAGAAATTCGCCGTGGACGCGCCCACTCCCAGCACCTTGGCAATCGAGGACTTGAAGCTCACGTGCTGCTCTGACCAACCAGACAGTTGCTGCAAGCAGAAATCTGACCAAGACTGGTGTATGGTTTCAAGAAACGAAGTGCAATCTGACAAGGTCTTGCATATTAAGTTGAGCGATAACAAAGATTGGTTTAGAGCGAACAGTTTAAATGACGTGTTGGAACTTTGGAAACAATACGGGTTGGAGTCTTATATGCTGGTTGCTGGGAATACTGTGAGAGGTAATGTTTTGACATAATAAGATACAAAAAACCCACGATTTGTTGGATAAAAGAAAGCAATGGAAGTAAAAAAAGTCAATGAAAGAGGCAAAAAAAAACCACGTTTGTTGTATGGGATCTCTTATAAATATTAGTATTGGTTGTTATATCGACAACTCATCTATAAAAACTTCAACTGTCTAACTATCACGTTTCAAGACATAGAGCCTGGTAACATACGGATTGATGGACGGCGGAGTCTTAGTAAAAGGTCCCGTTTTTATCTTTTGAGTATGAAACCTTTCAAACTATTTAAAAAAAGATGTCCTGACCCATGTATCCAATCACTGACTCAACAGCCAAACCCGTGGTCCAATGCTGAAATTTGATGCAAAGGGTTTGTCATTCTTAGTGTTGGCAACTCAGATTACATTAAATAAAGTGTAGGCAACGGATAAGGTTCTTGAAATTCCTACAGGATCATCTATGTTATACAGATGTGGGCAAGCAAGTAAATAAATAAATCCCTATATATTTCCTGATCGATTGCAGGAGTGGATCCAGTATCACAATTCCAGAATACGCTGATTGACATCAGTGGTTGTTCCGAGCTGAAGGGTTATTGCCTCGACCAGAACTGCGTGGTCGGCGCCGGCTGCACCCTGGGCGATTTGATCGACATCATGGACATCGTGCGAGAAAACGACGGCTTCGGATACCTCACTGAAATAACTTATCACTTGGACTTAGTCGCTCACTACACCGTCAGAGGAGTGAGTACTTTAAAGCAGTAAACAAGTCATTATGGCTTCATCATCATCACTTTCCATCGAGCAATAAACACTTTCAATGGTAAATATTTATTGAAGCAAAAATTTTTTTGAGCAATTTTTGATTGAAAAAAATAATGGCCTTGTTATTGCAACTGACACCTAAACTCTGTTACCGTATCTGACACCTCTGTTTGAGATGGCGAAAACCATTAAACTCGCGACACTGTTACCGAAACTGATACCTCTGTCTGAGTGTTCACTTCTGTTAGTTAGTTTTGTCTTCAAGAGTGTCGCATCTTCTTTAGCAAATGTCGTCTCAATTAATGTCCCGTTTCTCAACTGGGCATGGATCTCCTTTAAGAAAGAGAGGGGAATTGCGGGTTAGCGGACATTACATACTTTTATATGAATTTAGAAAATTATGGTGCACTCCCAGGAATACAGGTTTTGCTCCCTGTGTTCCTTCACAGAAATTTGCATTTAGTTTTCACAATAGGTACTATCCTTGTCTCTATTGCCTGGGCTGCAATTCTTAAAGAATTCTATACAAACTTAGTCACACTTTTACGTAGAAGAATTTCTAAGAAAATTATAAACATTAGCGGTTTATTTTCAGTTGGGAACTATTGGTGGCAACTTGATGATAAAGAAACAAATCCCTGGATTCCAATCAGATATCTATCTTTTCCTTGAGACCATCGGAGGAGAAATTACTATAAGTAAGAAATACACGTACAGTGTACACGTACAGTGTACACGTATTTATGTACACACGCACGATTATCTCTCAATAAGTCAATTATTCAGAGATATTCTTACGTATATGTCGACTTGTAGTTATCATCATTATTATACAAGAAATGTCATACCGACGTTCGCAAGAGCCTGTATGTTAGGCCTATGTGAAATAAAGATATTTTGATTTGATTTGATATATTATTTACAAAAGTGTTACATCGTACATCTTAAAATCATTTAATTGTGCCATATACAGACGCTGCACGCAACGCAAATTCCAATCTGAATTTGATCAATTGCAAGGAACAACTTAACATTTCCTAGCCTACTTTACTTCTATTAATAGTCTTACGTAACTTCTCTCTACAAAAAGACCTACAATAAAACCGACAGGAACGCAAATCCTATTTTTTTCTCACCTTAGCGGGGTCACTTTCGAAAATTTAATTTTATGTTTATGTATTTTTTACAGTGTCTGCCGATGGCTTAAAACGTGTGATTTCAATGCAAGGGTTCCTCTCAGAGGATATGAGTGGAAAGATAATTCTGAACATCATCATTCCACCGCTAAGTGAGCAAGCCAATGTGAGAACATACAAGGTAAAGACGAAATTTTATTACCTTTATTTTCCACCTATTTCGAAGTAAAACTTCTGTATTTTTTATTTTAATTGTTATAGACATTTTTTGACTTATCTAAAGTGACACCATTTTTTTTGTTCCGATGACCGACTGCGCGGCGTTATAGTGGTCCTTTAAAGTTTGGCGTCATCAGTTTAACGGCCTTAAGTTAATTTGACTGCCTTTAATCAGCACTGTTGACAAATAGTAATTAATTAAAAATACAGTTTATAAAAGTTCAACTTTAAAACTTTTATTTCCTGATTTCTTTCCGAGTGCAAGTTTTTAAGCAACGGCGAATTCCCCAGATAATGCCGCGATCCCAGAGCGTTCACGCACTTGTAAACGCAGGTTTCTACTACGAGCTGAACTCTAGCAATATAGTAGAGAAATGCAGAATCGTGTACGGGGCCCTCTCCACTAACTTCACCCGCGCTTACAAAACTGAAAAGTACTTGTGTGGGAAGAACCTGTTCCTAAACGAGACCCTGCAAGGGGCGATAGAGGTGCTGAAAAACGAGATGGTCATCGCGCACAGCTTGGACGAACCGTCTGTGAAGTATCGCCGGCAGTTGGCTTTGGGACTGTTTTATAAGGTAAGACTGGTGGTAGTTTACCAATAGTTAAGGCGTTGAAAGACACGGAAAAGAGAGGGAGAAGGAAGATAAAAGAAAACGAAGAGTTCGAGGCTCAGCATGAAGTAATGCTTAAGCGGTTCCATGTTGACTCAGAAGACAGGAAGGTTGTAGCTCGAACAAATTGGACATACGAGTAGGTACCCTACTCGAAAACAGGAGTCCGTAAAGGATTTTTTCCTCTTCAAATGTAACAGTTCTACAAGACTATCTACTTGGACGTGACTTGGATGAATCCTTCAAAAGTAATGATATAACTATAATAGTGAGTTTTTTCTTCAATTACGCGGCAAAAGCATCAAGCTGTTTTTGCATAGACTTAGTTGAAAATCCTTAAGTTTACCTAGTATCTATACCAACAAAACTACTACGAGTATATACCTAACACTGTCATTTCTTTTAGAGCATCCTTTCGCTGTGCCCAGAAGATATTCTGAGCGATTGGTACCGCTCTGGCGCCCTCAAGCACCGGGAGCAGAGACCGGTGTCTCAAGGCCACCAAGTATTTGATACCGACTCGAAACTGTGGCCGATCACCAAACCTCTTCCCAAGACTGATGGATTGGTAAGTAGCAGAATTGGAAACTATTCTCAGCAGTTCTTTCTTTTAGCAACGTTTTACGAGTATCTCTATACCTCTTATCAAAACCTTGACTTTCTGAACTACTAATTTCGAAAGGCCAGATGAAGATTTAATGTCTTCTACATTATAAAGTACATCGAACAAAATTTTCGGATTTAAAGAGAGAATTAAGTATGATATTTATCTATTGAGAATGATATTTTTGTCTAAATTCAAGTCTACAATCTACATTTAACAGTTATTGAGATACGAAAGCTCTAAAATAACGGGTATTATTCACAAACATCGCCTTTCGTTTTTTTTAGATCCAATGTTCTGGTGAGGCTCAATATACAGATGACGTGCCCTTGCAACCAGGAGAGCTATTCATCGCGTTCGTTCTCGCTAAAGTTCCTCTCGGCACCATCGAGAGCATTGACACAACGCGCGCCATGGTGAGTAAGAGTAGAGTGATGTGGTCAGTAACCATTCCCATTCTGTTGTCCCTACGTTTATGAGATGGTTGATTTCGACGACCATAATAATGACTGATTACGCCGTGACGATGTACTATCACTAGTTACCTTTACAAAAGTGTATAGATTGTCATTAAATCATGATATTTTTGAACGTAATTCTTCGATGAATGAATGCAGTTAATGAAATTTTAAATTTTCATGATAATAAAACACCTTTAAAAAGGTTTGCTGAAAACAATACGGATTGTATACATCCACAAACTTACAAGCTTATCTTTAAAAATGGTTTAAACGATAAGTATAATATTTAAAACTCATAATTATTTTTAGTTATAGTTAGTATCTGTAGCAGTAGCTTACATACAAAAAATATTTGCTTTCAGAGTGAGCCAGGAGTAGTAGCATTCTTTTCAGCCAAAGACATACCTGGAGAAAACACTTTCATCCCAGCGCCGAATTCGTATAACCTCGCCAACGAAGAGTTGTTCTGCGATGGGAAAGTAAAATATTTCGACCAGCCCATCGGCGTGATTGTAGCAGAATCTCAACATATAGCTACATACGCGGCTGCTAACTTAGTCGACGTTACTTATACCAACGTAAAGAAACCAGTCATTGACATAAATGTTGCCAAGAAGGACTCGAAGCGAACTGCGGTCTTCCAAACAGCCGATGCTACTAAGAAGGGTAACGATGTCACTAAAGTGATCAAAGGCAACGATACTGTGTATGGGCAGTACCATTGGACTATGGAGACATTAGCTTGTGTAGCTCATCCCACTGAGGAAGGATTAAAACTGTACGCTACGACGCAATGGATGGATTTGGTGCATCAAGCGGCTGCAAGGTGTTTGAATGTTGATCAAAACAGGTACATTCACGATTTTTTTTTATTTTTTTTATTTTTTATTTATTTATGTTTGTGATACTCAGGGCTGAATTTTCTACGCCAGATAATCGTTAACTAAGGAATAAAAATGACGTTTTGGCAGCTTTTGTGTAGCATATGTTTCAAAATTCCTCGGATAGTTTATCTGACACACCAACCACCACTGGTAACCATAGCAACGCAACCATCACTTCGATCGATGCAAAAATTAACCAATCAAGTCTACGCGATTCGACTGATTTAAACACTAACCAATTTGAATCAGCTTCTTAGATATAAGCCCTTCGATGCTATAAACTTTTCTGCTGAATCACATACCAGCTGCGAGCGGCTTTAGACGTTATCATCTAATAATTGTCAGATATTAAATCGTATAATGCTGCTTGCACACTCTGATAGCTTTAAGAATATAAATGAATTTGGAATTATTTTTGTAAAAACTGCAATATTTTAGTCCCTAGTGCTGCATATTTTTGTTATTTTATGAAAAACTTTTTTTTCATGCACGATATCTAATAAGTAGTCACGACTCACGAGCACTTTCACCTCCATCTTTGTTTTGGGAAGCGATATCTATATATACTGTATTTTAGGGACACGATATGGAATCATTGACTTAATTCCAACCATCACCACCAATCCTATGATGATCTAAAACAAAGAAACTTGATATTTTAAGCTTGTAAATTACCTTAACAGGATAGATGTCATCACTCGGAGAATCGGTGGAGGCTATGGAATTAAGCTAGGGCGCGCCAACATGGTGTCAGTGGCCACGGCCCTTGTGGCCCACAAGTTGAACCGCCCCTGTCGGATGGTCAATCCGATGACTGTCAACATGCGGGCTATGGGAAAACGCATGCCTTGTTCCAGAGACTATGAGGTACTGCATGTTTTTGGCCATAACCAGTTAAATACACAAAGTACTTACCTCCAGAGTCTTTGCATTCTTCTATTTTTAAAATACGAGTAGATTAAGCACTTGACTGTGAAGTCCCGAGGTGATAATCTTGACAGCTAATGTCGATTTAGTCGACAGTGTTAATACGTATGCCTTGAATAAGAGAAAATTAACTATTTTAAGACATTAACAGTTGCCGCCTTCTACGGCATCCTTGTACAAGTCCGTAAGAAATGCCCCGGCTCAAGTTCGATTTTCACAAACCAAAACCAGATGAGAAATGAGAGGGAGTTTTTATTTTACAGGTGGGAGTTAACGACAAAGGAGTGATTCAGTACGCCAACGTGGACCTATACGGTGACAATGGCTACATCGTGAACGAGCCTCTGCTGGCTCTGGGCATGGACGTCTACTTTAACTGCTACGACAAGAGCACTTGGAACTACAAGTGTTATAACGTCCTCACCGACACTCCCTCTAATACTTGGTGCCGGTCACCGGGTGAGTACCCCTTTAGTGACGATGATGATTATTGCATTTTTACTGCTCAGAAAGATGTCTTAATTGATAGTAAACAAAAATAAAAAACTATCATCATTTACCACCAAGTAAGATTACAGTCACGTTATGTGTAATTGAATAGAAAAATGCCCATTTTTCTTCTTGTTTCCATACAGGTACTCTCGAAAACATAGCAATGGCTGAGCTTATGATAGAAAGAATTGCCCATGAACTGAACTTGGACCCGCTAGAGGTACGCCAAGCGAACCTGGCCGACAGCGTTCGCGATGAAATTCTCGAAATGACGGAAAACATGAAAAACAACGCCCGATACGAAGAGAGGAAGAAGGCCGTTGACACGTTCAACAAGACCAACAGGTGGACTAAACGCGGATTGCGATTCTGCTACCTGAGATGGGCGCCAATGGGCTCCATATGTCTCGAAGTCAACGTTTCCGTATTTGCAGATGACGGTACTATCATCATAACGCATGGCGGTATCGAGATGGGGCAAGGTGTTAACGCGAAGGCAATTCAAATAGCTTCGTACATTCTAAAAGTATCAGTTGACAAAATAAAGGTCAAGTGCAATGATACCATCATCGCGCCAAACGGAGGCGCTTCAGGTGGCAGCATCACATCTCAGAACGTTGGAATCGGAGTACGCAGAGCCTGCGAGGAACTCCTGAGAAGACTTGAGCCCATAAAAAAAGAGATGGATAACCCGACCTGGGTGGAACTCATACAAAAAGCGTATGCATCCCAGGTCGATTTACAAGCACATGCCTACACTACGTCTGATGATATTATATCTTACGATATTTGTGGTGTGGGATTATGTGAGTGTGAAATGGATGTATTGACGGGAGAATACCAAATAATACAAGTAGACCTTATTGAAGATGTCGGCCAGAGTGTTAACCCCGAAATCGACGTCGGACAAGTAAGTGTTAATGAGTGTTAAAAAATTCCCCATTCATGTATTTCCATTGTATTCACCATCCATATTTAAAAATTCTCAACTTTTCCTTCAAGCTTGAAGTCAATCCAAATAGGCTTCTTGATTGGATCGACAACACTGCGTTTTCAGTTGACGAGTGGGAGGTCGCGGGTTCGATTCCCGCCACGGGCCACTTTTACGGAATTTTATAATTTCTGAATCGCCTCAGGTCTGATCTGGTGGGAGGCTTTAGCCGTGGCTAGTTACCAACCTCCAGCAAAGACGCACCGCTAAGCAATTTAGCGTTCCGGTGCGATGCTGTGTAGAAACCGTTTAGCGAGTTTACTTGCATCTTTCAAGTTAGTTTGATAACATCTTCGGCTGCATCATCACTTACCATCAGGTGAGATCGCAGACTAACTTGGGTCCTTATTTTCCATCAGTTCTACGATTTAAAACGAAATCATTGAGTGAAAATGTTCAATTTAAAAAATTAGTAACTCGCATATTACTCGTATATCGGAATAATTAATTCTTTACTGGACACTTTGAGGGCTGGTTTCTGCCATAAGCCTAATATTATGTGTTATTGTCTTAAAATTGCGAAATTTTGAATTGAAGTGGCGATCGAGCTAATCTTAATGGATCGAGCTTCAATAATCGCTCTCACATCTCCTCGTTTTGTTTTTGTTGGCGTGGATACGAAGACGGAACTTGCAATAAATACTATAAATTACTTCTAGCAAAATACACATACACCTCATTTGTATTAGATTGAAGGCGCATTCGTAATGGGGATGGGATACTGGACCAGCGAGAATCTGGTTTACGACCCCGCCACTGGCGAGTGCATCACCAACCGCTCCTGGAAGTACTGGCCGCCACAAGCATTAGACGTCCCACAAGATTTCAGAATTCAGTTTAAGAAGAAGGGTTATAGTACTGATCTTGTATATGGTGCCAAAGGTGAGGTCTAATAAATAATCCCTGTTTTGTTAATTTAATTATTGGTTTATATGGCTTCAAAATAAATGCCAAAGTTTCAACGAAATTCCTACTTGTACGGCTGACTATTTACTTTATTTACTGGTGCCGAATATTCTAAAAAAACTTCTGGTTTTATATTTGATTGATTTAACATTCATTTTGTACAGGAACTGGTGAGCCTGCAGCGTGCATGAGTCTCGTGGTTGCCCTTGCTCTTAGAGAATGTATCAATGCAGCTCGCAAAGATAGCGGCATTGCGAACGAGTGGTTCAAGATAGGTGAGTTGATCATTGAACACAGAATACTCTAATAGCTTCATTACACAGGACACGGTAACAATACATTGGAATTGCCGACCAAGAGAGTCTAACGATGTACTTGTAGCTTCGACACGAAAATGCAGTGTGTCAAAATTGCCTTGCATGAATATAGTTCAACCTATATGAGGAAAGTATGACTGAACGGTGAGCCTCACTTCCAGTTGTTAAACTCCGTGAGGGTTTTAAAAATTATTTGGAAAATCAAATTTTTCACAAATCCTGTGGAAATTGGACCAATTTTGGAATGATAAAACTTTGAATAGGTTCTGGAAATGAACCCGTTACCCCTGCCGCTTTAAATACAAGCTCGCTAACTGCGTCAAGGAGGTTATCAAAGAACTGACATATTAATGCTAAATATATGCTCAAATAAATTCGGTTGTGGTTAAGTGGTGGGGGATGAAAAAAAATCGTGTCATTGAAAATTTTTCTCGAGAGCGTCAGATTTTTATACATAAACTTCAGCTTGATGTGTTTATCGTGCAATTTGCTGACCATATAATATGACAATTATGTCTAGGAGTTTCTTAATGTGCCGGTTTCAACATTTTATTTTTAACCCGGCAGATTAAGGAAATTTCTAGCCATAATTGTCTGATTATGGGTTAGGACGACAAGCATATCAAGAAGAAGCGTCTACATAAAAATTCGATGCGCTCGAGTACTAATACTTCCATAGACAGTTTTTTTTTGATTTTTTGAAAACCAAAAGCTTATTATTAGCTTCCCCCACCACTGGAATAGCAAACTTCATATTACCACCTTTAACATTTTAGCACTCAATATTTACAATGCAATAGGTCCTCACAACGCTCAAGTAACTACCGATTTCCGATACCAATACCGTGGGCTCCCCTATACCATAGTAATATTATATATTCGTTGCCTATACTATACTATATCGTGAAATTATATTCCATGTAGGTAATTTTCTTAGTCCTCTCCGATAATTGATTTAAATTTTGTATTCTTGCAGATGGTCCGTTCACCTTGGAAAAGGTTTGCGTTGCGACGGGAACTAGTACGGAAGAATTCAAACTATACTAAATAGTCTGTTGATGTTCGATTTTTTTTATGAGATCATTAATTTGAAAGCCCTTTCTAACAATATTCCGTCGATTCAATTTTGATCTTTTGTTGTAATTTTATGTAGAGTAGAACTGACCAATTATTAAATGAAAGTTTATTGAGTACCAATTGGGCCTTTTAAAGTGTTTTACAATTATAACTCAACGAATATGTTTAAAATTTTCTATTTGTTTCGGACCTATAACATATTTTAATAAGTGAAATCTGCTACCTTCTGATTTTTTTCATGTTATTGCCGTGAAATTATGTCCTCCTGTTTTATTATGATACCTGCTGTTTTTTTAATACTTGTTATTTTTTTGTTAATTCATTGTTAACTTTTGACTTCCCAGAATTTGTTATTTGATAATGTTTTTTTTTTAGGTTTTATGCAGTTTGTACTCCTTGTTGTTTTTTTTCCATGTATTTGTTAGTTTTTCTATTTGTTATAAAGGTTTTTGTTATTTTATCGATGATTATTATTAAAACTTATTTGGAATTAATACAGTGTTTGTTATTTAAGGCTGATTTTTCAATCACCAGATAAATTCTATATGAGGAATAAATTTGAAACATATGACATACAAAATCTGTTAAAACGTCTTATTTATTCGTTAGTTAACGTTTAACAGGCGATTGAAAAATCGGCCCATATCGAAATTAATAAAGTATTGCTTATAAGAGCCTTGTCCACTATACGAGCAAATGTTTAAATAGAAGAGAATATTTTTAAATGTCTTTGAAATTTTCACATTTTGAACATTTTATTTTAATTGCTAGTACTTTTTAAGAAACGTAGATTTATTTAGTTTCTTATTAATTGAACGCATGTATAACCTCTTTTGTTACAGATATCCACAAGTTGTACATAAAAGTCATTGATCTATAATAAAAAGTTTTATGCTCGTTTTCACCTTACCTAATCAAAGTTTTTCACCAACATTTTAGGAGACACCTAAGCCCTTAGGTGACAGTTGTTGTAAGTGAAAACTGTCACCTATTGACTTAGGCGTTTCTTAAAGTGTTGGTGAAAACGGGCATTAGGTGGCCTTTTTTTGCAAATCCACGATGATGCGCCCCACTCTGTCAAACCCCATACAAATTGAATGAAACGTAAGCGATTTTGATAGAATAGGACGCGTCTTTGTGGATTGAAATATCTATAAAAAGTAAAAATAATGTCTAGGTCTGTCTTAAAGATCGCAACTTTGAATGCCCGAAGTTTGTATGAAAATGGTAGGCTGCGAAATGTAATTCGGGATCTGATGAAGAGAATGAAGTTAAGATGAATTGAAAAACATCCACTTAACTATTCGGGTATTATTTTCATTTCTGATCGCGTTATGGTGTAACAACTGGAAGCCTTATAACATAAAGTTAAATATATGCGCCCCCAATAGGCAATTTAGCCATTATAATAGTGATATTAATTAAGATACTTTTTATGATAACCTACTACAGTACAAACCGCTTAATACGATCACGCGTAATACGATTTCTCTCCTAATACGCCATTTTACGCCAGTCCTTGCAACTTGAGGCATGTTTTCCTACATTTAGTAACTCTTAATACATTCATCATCACGTCACGTAATACGCCAGTAAGAACCTGTGATTATGCATGGTATTCCTGGATATTCTTCCATTGATGTCAATATTGCACTGTATCATCACCATGTACGAAATTTAATCAAAAGATCTTATTGAAAATCAAATCAAAAAGAGGCCCAAAGTGTTATCGAATTGAGAACTCTACGGAGATCGTGTATGGCGCGGAGGTCGCATATCACCTCATTATCCCCCAGTTCAGTTTTCACTCTCACTCCCATCAACCACAAAGTCTAGGTAGGAGGGTCATTTTCACGTCCTATTAGATCTCCAGGGGAGTCCAGTCCGAAGAACTGGCGAAGCCGTCGACGGCATTTTTACACGGGGCGGTGACGAAGGAGTGATATTTTCAGGTGGAGGTGTGGAGTTATTTTCAGATGGAAATGTTAGATTATTGTCATCTTCGAAGGCCGTTTCTCTCTCTCTTCGTCATCGTCTCTGCTATTATCAGTGATACTGGGGAAAGGAGCCAATTGACTGTTTGATACCGTTGACGCTTCTCCATTATCCCGTCTTATAAGAGAGTAGTAGGGATAGGTCTCTAGGAGCTTGGCTTACTCCACAAGAGGGTCCGGTTTTTGAAGAACGGACGTTCTTTTTTACTAAGATCGGTCCCGGCGTGAGCCAAGATGGCAGTGAATCGACGAGGCTATATTTGACGGTCGTAGGAACGATTTGAACCCTTCGGACATGAATGACGACCCTCTATCACTATGAATATGGAGAGGTTGGCCAAATGTTTGAAAAAGATCTTTCAGACAAGTAATGATGGTAGCTGAGGTCATATCCTTACATTGGTAAGCAAAAAGAAACCGACTGTTCTCATCAATAATTGTAAGTATATATTTGTTGGTTGTTTTAAAATCTATGTTGATCCGTTCAAACGTCGACGTAGCTTTTATCAATTGACCCTTGACCTTAAGAAACCTCGGTTTTATTTCGGCACAGGTATATTAAAGAAAAAATTACTCAATCCGATAGCAAAATAAGAATATAGTTAACAGAGAAGCAGGAAAGACCAAATCGCGCAACCCAAAGATTGAAATAGTTGCCAATGGTAATAAAATTACATCAGATTTAGAGGTCGCGAATTCCTTTGAAAACTATTTTCATAATGTTCCTGTTTTGTTGACGGATTCTCTAAAATCGTCGCCAACAACAGCTCAAAAGCTTCTTAGGGACAACGTTATTTAAATTTGAACATGTCTCTGCAGCAGACATTAAAAAAACTTCCCGGTTGATAAAAATCAAAAGAACTGGTGATCTTTGGGCCATGTTTGTGCAAGTAGTTTTCAACACAATTGACACTATTGCACCTCATATGGCTGTAATATTTAGCCAATGCGTCGACCAGGGAATTTTTCCAAATTTATTGAAACATAGTAAACTGATACCACTTTTCAAATCTGGAGATAAACAGGACCTTAATCACTATAGACCTATTTCAATCTTACCAACTCTCAGTAAGATATTTGAAAAAATCATTCTTGACAACTCCTTAGTCATTTTAATTCTAACAAAATTCTTCACTCCGAGCAGTATAGTTTTACTAAGGGTAGGAACACCACGGATGCCGGAGCCAAGCTTTTAAGCCATATCTATGATGCCTGGGAACAGTCACAGAATGCCATCGGAGTCTTCTGTGACCTGTCCAAGGCTTTTGCTTGCATTGAAGACCAGACGCTACTGTTTAAGCTTAGCCATTACGGTATCAAAGACAGAGCACTTAATTTCGTTGCCTCTTATCTGGGTGATCGAACACAAAGGGTATGCATAAATGACACTAAATCGCAAGGTTGTTCCCCCATAATGGGTATGCCACAGGGTTCAATTATGTCCCTTTTCTTTTTTTAGTGTATATAAAGGATTTGCCGCACCACGTAAACGGTATTTGCGAGATAGTATTACTTGCTGACGATACAAACAACACACAGTCAATTTTGACGATGTAAATTCTGCTATCGTTCTTCTCGGTGCAAACGTATCGAGTTCTTCTCGGTGCAAACCTGCATTCCGAACTTGGCGGTAGAGTTTTTGACATTTCATGGGCGCCTATTATTTAGACTTATGTGAAATAAAGAATTTCATTTCATTTCATTTTTTTACCTACGTATTTAACCTTGAAGATGAATGTAAATTGTGTAAAATTCTCGAAACATAACATTACAAGCTGCTGAATACAATACACAATACAAACATGACTTCATCACATTCCGTGCAGACGCGGATAAAACATTTGCACAAGTGATGTGATGTTAGTTTTCACACACAATGGCACAACAACAATACAAAGACGCAGGCGCGTTTTCGATGCAGACGAATGCGAAGTTTTTGGTGATTTTTTCGTAATAATAGGTCATACGGAAACTAGAGCCTTTCGTGCCTCAATTAAATGTATTTTAGGTGAGGTCACAATCTGCTTATGCTCGACTTTCCTATTTGAAGTCTACATTTAGAGAAAACTACCCTACTTTTACTTAACCTCGTGACAAGCGAAGACCGAGAGGCCGTCCGCGGCGGCGTTGGCGCGACGACCTGACCGAGACGGCAGGAATCACCTGGACGAGATTGGCCAGTGATAGAATTAAATGGAAAAGGATGAAGCAGGCGTTTGCCCCAAAATGGGCGTTCAAATAAAATAAAATAAATAATGACATATTATATTACATGCAATAAATGTAAATTGACTTTTAATTTAAATATTTTGTGAATTATTTTCTCATTAATATTTTTATGTAACTATGTATTCGAAAAATAAAAGGCTATTATTATTATTTACTATTACCCTACTTTAACAAAACTTTCAGAGAATACCTACTTGTTTAAGCATACAAAATAGTGCCAAAGTTTTTTTTGGGGAGCGCATGACTGGCGCATAGAGTAAAAGTACCAAGTAGTCAGCCTTTTAATTCTCACCGTAAGTTCATATTCACGTATAAAAGCTAATATAGAGGAAAATAAAAAACGGTCGGATTTTTTTAGTATAATGACTCATGAACTTTTTTAAAAAATAATTTGATAGCCCAATGCAACAAAATCACAATTTAAACAAAATATAGCACAGCCGTATTAGTACCATTAGTCAGCCACAGTGCAAGTGTACATTGTGATACAAAGGTGGAAAGTTTTTGCAAACGAGCCGTCAACTCATTAACAAGCCCGAGCCGAAGGCGAGGGTTTTTAATATCACGAGTTAGCAATAACCTACACACCCGTGTATTACACGACCTTTTTCAATACAGTTGTGAGAAAAAATCAAAGAAAATAAATCAATGAATAATATGTTTTCTCATGATTTTGGGGCCCATATTCCATCTTGTGCAGCTTTTACATTAGATAAAGTATCAGGATATCAATATCGAAGTTGAAGTCGAAATTGCAGTTAAGGTCAAAATCGAAATCAAAAAAGAAAAAGAAAAAATAAAAAATAAAAGATAAAAAATAAAGGATAAAACATAAAAGATAACAGATAAAAGAAAAATAAAGAAAACGAAAACGAAAATTTAATTTATTTTTCCTTCTAAAAGTCTATCCCATTTTATAGTAAAATGTAAACTCCTTGCTATTAAACTCTTTATATTATAGACTTGAAACTAAACTGCAAAAGTAATGATCGAGCTCGTAAAATAAAGTCACGACCACGTAAAATGCGCCATGATGAACAACTGTATTGAAAAGGGCATTTTCTGCGTACGACATAAAGGCTTTATTGCTAAAAACTGTTTCATTGATTTACCGTTTTAATGCAATTATGCATTGTCATCCAAACTAAACGTGTATACAATACATTGATTTATAAAATAAGGATTTGGGGTCAGCGATAAAAAGTGTCCGAACTGAATGACATACAAACCGTGAAAAGACACAATCGCACTTCAATCCCGTGTTTGAAAAGCTAATAGCTAAGCTATGAGCTCTCATGAAATGTCAAGATTCTACCGTCAGGTTAGGAAAGCAGGTTTGCACCGAGAAGAACTTGCAAGAAACTCGGTACTTGCTCTTTTCAAAAATGTCTTAATATACAATTTTTAGTACATAGTATGAAACAATATTTTTAAGATACCTCGTGAGGAGATGGAAGCATATCACTATTGTCCCAAGAATCCTTGTTATTTAAACATTCTTCAATGGTGTAGGAACCCTGATTTATTAGATGTTTTTTGACAGTATCTTTAAAGTGGTGCAAAGGTAAGTCCAAGACTGACTTCGGGATAATATTGTAGAAGCGTACACTCAACCACACAAAGGACTTCTGTACCTTACGCAAACGGTGTGGCACTACAACTAACTTAACTATGTGCTCCACATCTAATTGGATCGTCCGTTTCTTGTAGTTATTAATATTTTGACGTACAAACATTAAACAATTATAAATGTATTGACACGCCTGTACACGACATGTATTGTAAGAATGCCTATTTTTTTTAATTTTTGGCAAAGAGATTCGCGTGGCTTCATTTTGTTTATAGATCTAATTGATCTCTTTTGCAAAACAAATATAGTTTGAATATCAGCAGCTTTGCCCCATAATAGAATACCATAGGACATAACACTGCGGAAGTAGGCATAGTAAACAAGCTTGGCTGTATCAATGTCTGTAAATTGTCTAATTTGTCTCACAGCATAGGCAGCTTTGTAAATTATAAAATAGATTGTTTTATAAATCATACACTCGTATTAAAATAAACAAGTCATGTATGTGCCCGTGTTTTTTTTTTTTGTATTAGCAAATACAACATAATATTATAATAAACGTTGTACTATCTACTGCGCTTCACTTTCAGTTTATCGTGCGCGCAGGAAACATGGACGAAGTAACTTTTCGAGTGAATGGTGTGTGGCATTCGGGTATGTAAAAATTATTAGCATAAATTTTTATTTTATAGAGCCTGCCTTAGGCAAAAGATTTAAGTTGGGGTGTGAAAGTTTGAACCCCAGACATGTACCGCTGCTTTTTTCGGATTGTGACAACTTAACAAGCGGAAACCTTAACTTTTTTACCCCATCCAAGTCATTAAGTGACTGTGATCTTACCTGATGGTGACTTAATAACGCAACTTCTTGGAAAGGATAAGATAACGGGGTACGGTTTCTACAAATAAGTGAGAGTCCTCGGGGATGTTATGGCTCAGACAATACATTTGTATTTTTAGTTGGCCGTGATGTCACTTCCGATACAATGCTCCTGGACTTTCTTCGAAAAAACTTAGAGCTCCGTGGAACTAAGTATAACTGCCGGGAAGGAGCATGCGGCGCCTGTATCGTCAGTGTGGTCAAAGGCCCTGGCGAAGCACCAAAGGGCGTCAACTCAGTATGTCCTTAAAACATTGCTCTTTAGAATATCAATACATATAATAAATCTGTAGAGGTCGAATTTCTTTACAAATAAAAAAAATGCTAAAAACGGAGTCAGGGGGATGTAAGAAGTGAAATAGAACTAATTTAAATTAAATTTTTTTCAAATTTTTTGTTTCTCTGTTTGTCTGTTTGTCTGTCTGTTTGTACGGGCTAATCTTTGGAACGGCTGGACCGATTCCAATGAAATTTTGTGTGGTGGTAGCTTATGTCCCTGGTCAACATATAGGATACTTTTCATCCCGGTAAAATAAAGAGTTCCCGTGGGATAGTTAAAAAACTGCAATTAATTTAACAGCTTTGTAAACAACAACTAATGAACTTTGTTATGCTGATAACTTATGTTGCCTCTTTAACAAAATATATATATAGTAAAACTTATTAATCCAATCGAGTTCCCGCGGGAAAGAAATCATTACAAAAACAGTTAGCAGGCGTCTTTCAAGTAACGGATTTAAATGAAATTTTATGATCCTACTTTATATATATGCCCGGTCAACATTTAAGATACTTTTCATCCTGAAAAATTTGAGAGCACCCGTGGGATGTTTAAAAAAACCTATAGCTACTTATCTACGTAGCTCAATCAAAACGGGGTTGAAATACCGACAGTTTAAATCGTCCTTTTGATCGTGCAACTAGGTATAACTATACAAGATAACCCGTACGTAGCAGGAACTGGTTGCTACGTACACAGCAGCGCATCAGAATGCTTAATTACAATATCTGGGCGTTGGTATCATCTCAGAATAAGATAAGTTTGGTTAGTATAGATATTACAATCCACGATGACACGCCCCACTCTGTCTTACTCCATGCGAATTGAGTAACATAAGCGATTTCGACAGAGTGTTATAAGTAGAGGAAGACCAAAGAAGATATAGGTAAATTGTGTGAAAGAAGATAGCATGTTGACAGGAGAGATTGGAAGAAGACTCCTTTACGTGTCCATCGAACCCAGGGACCACTCATTTATCTTGGGAAAAATTAAGAAATTCCACGGGAAACATTTTTGTAAAAAAAACGAACTGCACGGGGGCGGAGCCGCGGGCAACAGCTAGTTCTATAATAAATTACTGCCACGGCCAGCAAAATAATCACGTATGTGTACGCTTTGCTTCCCCCCACACGTTCGTCCATCAATGCCTAGTTGAGGCCACTACTTGTATAATACTTTTCTCAGCAATGCGCGGAAATAAAAACGATTTTTAAGTATTTTTTTTTGCTATAAAGGGGTCTAGGGGAAAAACACGTTTAAAACTACTAATTCCTTATTTATTAGCTTATTTATTAACAGGCCGCTACCGATTGGGACCACGGATATGGATTTTCATGCAACCTTTGTCAGCTGCTGCTTGGCTATCTCTGTGCAGCAATTTCGATCTTGTTCTCGCGGGATAGATGGTTTTTTCTGGCGGCTTAAATGACCGCAATTTTTTATTGTATTGTATTAGAGATATCGAAATAATTATTAATTACAAGAATTAGAGACTTGATTTTTTTGCATCCTACAGGACTCTAGTCCTTTATACGTCTTCTTCAATTTTGATACCTCTACCTATTCTAGACGGACGTAGAGTAAAGGAATATTTTATGTATAAAATAGTAATAATAAAAATAATATAATGTATGTTTAATAGTATAAATTAGTAGTAATATTCAGCCGTGCTATTCTGCAAAACAGCGACGAGCGTACATCTATGCATCTATGAATTTGTTAGTAGTAATAGAGTACAATTTTGCATGCCATATTCGGGTTGGCAGCTGTCTGGCAGCTATTTCATTTCGTAGATTAGCACAGCTGTTTAGTTTATTCTACAAAGGCGTACGTGTAGACAAATTGCCAGCATAAAACAAGTAACAATTATTTATTATTATTTTCTTCGTTTTTTTTTTATGGTTCGCTATCCTCAATTTTATTGATAACAAGTTTCCTTACTTAACTTATATTATATATGTATTATCTTCTTTTAGTACTAAATAGTAATGTCAATAATTTGTAGTGCATGGTATCGATAACTTCGTGCCAAGATTGGGATATCGAAACTATCGAGAAGGTCGGCAACCGCCTGGATGGATACCATCCTCTGCAGACAACCCTCGCAGAGAAGAATGGGTCGCAATGTGGATACTGCTCCCCTGGGATGATTATGAATATGTATAGGTAAGTGCTCACTGCATAAACTAAAAAAAAAACGAGCACTCCGACGGAAGTCCGACAAAAGCGAAATCTCAAAAAGAGGTATCGGTCACGGAAACAGTGAATAGAATAGAATAGAAAAATTCTTTATTTCATATAGGCCTAGCATACAAAGGTGCGAGACCTTTCGTACAATAGTTTTTGAAATGTTTTTTGATTGTTTGTATGTTCAATTATGCATACAAACCAATATTCGAATAATATATTTTTATTGGTTTTTTTTATCGTTTGTTTGTGTTCAAACCAATGTTCCCATTTATTTCAAAAACGGCTAAATCGATTAGTTTTCTGTATAATGTTTGGTATTCATTGACGATGGTTCGTAGGTAGGTACGAACATCGTTCACCAGGATGAAATAAATGGGAACATAAATGTTTTTATGGCAACCCCTGGTGAGCTATGTTCGTAACAACTATGTACGAACCATCGGCAATGATTATACAGAAAACTGCATCTAAATCGGTCAAGCCGTTTTTGAAATAAATGGGAACATTGACGTGAACAAACAAACAAACAAAATTATTATTTGATTATTGGTTTATATGCCCAATTTAACATGCAACTACATCACTAAATTAATGTACAAACGGTCTCACACCCTGAACGCATATAATACTCCGTTTCGTCATGGGTAAAAATTAGAGCACACGATCCTGTTAATCCAATCCATACCACAGAGCACGTAAGTTTTGAACCAAAACAAGATGCAATCCAATATTATTATATTTCTGCACAGCAAATTCTCTATATTAGCGCTCAACGGTGTCGCGTCATACTGATAAAGCAGACGACTGCAACTGTCCTATAATATGATGCATCTTGCAACTGTTTAAATAATATAATTGATGCACCTTACTACGTAGAATTTACTCCTACACCTACACAAAACCGTCTCTACTATTTTCCTAAAATATTCAAATCATCATCTGTCGAGAATTAGCAGTAATAGCGTGTCTGTATAAAAATACGCAGCACCAAAAAAGGTCAAACATTCGGCCTCCTTTACTGTTAATTAATCAATAACATGATCAATTAATCAATTTTTATCGAAGTATATTTATGTTTTATCAAAAAGGAAATAATGATTTACATGATTTATGTACTTTTTAGTCTTTTAAAATCGGAAAAACTAACAATGCTTGAAATAGAAAAATCTCTTGGAAGCAACATCTGCAGATGTACTGGCTATAGACCAATATTGGATGCGTTTAAAAAATTCGCTATCGATGCTCCATCTCCATCCCTATCAGATATTGAAGAATTGAAATTATGCGACACTAATGGATGTTCAGATCAAAACTGTGAACAATCTGGTTGGTGTATGGTTTCTAAAAACGAAGCCTTGGGGAAAGTTTTGAACATCAAATTGAAAGATAACAGATATTGGTATCGAGTTGCTATGTTATCGGATATTTTCGACATATGGAGGAAAAATGGAGTAGATTCATATATGCTAGTAGCTGGAAATACGGCAAAAGGTAAAGGCAGTATATAATAATGAATGCAGTTAGATGATAGTCATTAAGTACTGTACTTATTACAGCATATTAAAATTTCAGGAGCAAAACCGATACTAGAATATCCTATATTGCTTATCGATATAAGTCACGTACAAGAATTAAAAGGTTACGTGTTGGACCAAAACTTAGTGGTTGGTGGTGGAAATACACTGACAGATGTTTTAGCCATATTTAAAAAGGTAGCAGCTACTAATGATGGTTTCAAATATCTAGAAGTCCTGCGTAAACACATTAAATTAGTTGCTCATACGACTATCAGAAATGTACGTATTATACATAAAACAGCAAATGTTACTGTTCTCGAATTTGTAACACCTTCATAATGGATAATATGATTTTAGTTAGCAACAATAGCTGGAAATTTGATGATCAGGAACATATATCCCGATTTCAAGTCCGACATTTTTCTTCTACTTGAAACCGTTGGAGGCCAAGTAACAATTTGTAAGTCAATACAAATGTTGTTGTTGTAAATACAAATGTTTATACAATTATTAGTGACAAAGTTTTTGCGTATTTCTCGCCAATAATGATGTAAAACTTGTTGTTTTCAGTGACAGACAAAAGGCAACAAACACGGACAATGCAAGCATTCTTGAAAGAAGATATGACTCGAAAAATTCTCTTGAACATAATTCTTCCACCGTTGAGTGATGAACATAAAATTGTAACCTACAAGGTAGGTACAAACATTTTAATTCAAATTGGAAACATTTCATTTATAACAAAAACCAATAAAGAATTATAATCCTCAGTAATGTTATTTAGAATTTTAATTTAATAAAAATGAATTATCCTCATAAAAAAAATATAATGCATATGCCAATTATTCGTTGTGAATAATTAGAAAATACATTTTCATCGTCACTTTTCAGATAATGCCGCGATCCCAGAGTGTTCATGCTCTAGTTCATGCCGGTTTCTTCTACAGATTATCTAAAAGCAACACAGTAAGAGAGTGTAGAATTGTTTATGGAGGTCTTTCTCCACAATTTATTCGAGCTTTGAATACCGAACGATATTTAATCGGTAAAAAGTGCTTCACAAACGAAACTTTGAAAAGTGCTCTGGATGTGCTGAATAAAGAGTTAGTGGTTACGGAAAACTTGCCAGAACCGCCAACGCATTACCGTCGCAAAGTAGCTATGGGGCTCTTCTATAAGGTGTGTATTTTTCAAAACGTCTCCATAGTCTGTTTTAATTATTTTACTAAAATTACCAATATAATTAAATATTTTTTACTTAATTATATTCCAATTATATTATATTCTTTGTCTTTATCAATATCTCCCAGAATGAGAAGGTTTTGGCAGGGATCACAATTATATGACCTATGTAGCATCAAATTAAAATTGTAGGGTCTTCTTACATTGTGTCCTGAAAATATTTTGAACGATCGCTATCGCTCCGGAGCTATCAATCTTCGAGACACCAGGCCGGTATCCGAAGGGCGTCAAGAATTCGAAACGGATCCCGCTATATGGCCGCTGAATAAACCTATGCCTAAAGTAGATGCTTTGGTAAGTACTTAATCTACTCATGAAAAAATATAAGATTCATCATGTATCTATCACCTTTTCTGATGTATAAATGCATTAATAATTAATTTTATTGTAGATCCAATGTGCTGGTGAAGCTCATTATACTGATGATCTTCGATCGTTGCCAGGAGAAGTTTTCGTCGCGTTTGTTTTGGCAAAAGTGCCTCTTGCGACAGTGAAAAAGATCGACCCTTATAATGCTTTGGTAAAAATGTTGATAGCTAGCCATTATTGTCTTCTTATTTATATTTGATTAGAATAAATCATAAGGAGGTGGGTCTAGTGGGTCTAGTCTAGTGACTGAGGTGTATATCTATCTACATGCTATTAATGGGATAAATTATAACGAAAAATTAATAACGGTGAAATGCTTCAGTAATGAGTGCTTGACTGCAGTAACAAGCTTTGAGTCGTCAAATTACATGAATTACTAGTGTACTCCTTACATTAATTTTTTATATTTTGATTTCCAATTTCAGAAACAGCCAGGAGTAATAGCATTTTACTCAGCAGCAGACATACCGGGCGTTAACAGTTATATACCAGCCCCTAACATTCTCAATCTAGCTGATGAAGAATTGTTTTGTAATGGAGAAGTGAAGTACTATGACCAGCCACTTGGCGTGATTGTGGCTGAAACTCAACCACTAGCCGAAAAAGCTGCAACTTTAGTTCGAGTTGAATATACAGAAAAGAGAAAGCCAATCATCGATATAAATACTGCGAAAAAAGATCCTACTCGAGTCACCCCATTCTTGACAGTTGAGGCAACAAATAGAGGAGCCGATATTGTTAAAGTAATAAAAGGAAATGACACTATTTATGGGCAGTATCATTTTTCTATGGAGACTTTAGCAACTATAGTACATCCTACGGAAGAAGGTTTGATAATTTATGCTGCAACGCAGAGTTTAGACAATGTGCAAATATCAACCTCAAGGGTTCTAAAATTGGACCAGAGCAGGTAGGGGACTTTTCAAATTACTTAATATTAAACATGTGGTTGTTAAACATCAAAGTAAAGTTAGTTGTTTATTTGTGCGCAAAAATAAAGATATGCATGTTCATTTTGCTGGCCAAAATTAATACTTTTCTCACCAAATATTGTGTTTGGGAAAGCCAGTTCGGGACTTGAGGGCACCCCGACTCGGATAACGGATAGGTGACGAAGAGTGGTTATTTTCTGTTATGACCACCCAGAAATAGGTGTACGTCGACCGAGATAAGTAACTTGTATTTGTTACTTACCTCGGTTTGTATTCCGTTGACCGTATTTGTTGTGTAAACAAATACGGTCAACTGTTAGTTTTTTGGCTCAACAAAGATAACTAAAATGAAAATCATAAAATAAAATAATCGTTACGTCTGGTTAGTGAAAATACAAAATATTTATTCTGAAATTATTTTTAATGGCATTTAAATATTTCTATGGCATGCAATAAAAATGAAATTAGCTTCATTTCTACAATACATATTAGATAGATTTATACAATACTTCAGGAAATACAATTTGGTGAGCATTTATTAATTTTGGCAGGTTGTGGGAATTTATTAGGAGTAATTTAAGTGATTTTCTGGTAGGCATTTAAATACAAGCCTAAAATAAAGTAGGACGAAACTATTTAGCTAAACCCAATCGAAAACATGCTTTGGACGTATTCGTTTGTTTCAAATAAAGGTAAAATAAGGTCAAATAAACTATAATAAATAAGCTCAAAATTAATATTTGGAGTATGAAGCGGCTGATTTTATCATCATAATATACTTAAAAGGTTGATGGAACCAAAATATTATATTGTCTTTGGTACAAATAAGATTTGCAAAAAAAGAAATATTTAAGGGTGGTATCAAGTTAACTCATGATATATCATGACATGACATGACATATCAAGTAATTTCAAATCGCGTGACCGTTGCAACTCGCGTGCTCTTCCAACGCCGAGCTCCACGATGGTTAGCAGATGCACGCATCTCGGACTTTTGTGGTTGCTGAGTTACAAAGCTTTAGATCGCCTGGGAGGAGTCTTAGTAATTATTTTTTGTGATTTATTAGGTATTATTGGAGTTTTTGACCTGCTGGTGCTAATTAAATTAATAAAAAATATTATTTTCTAATATGAAAATAGTTAAAGAAAGAAGACTCTGCCAGTGAGATTGAGAATAATTTAGAAGAAAAGTCTCATTCTGGCGACAGCGTTGCAAAATCTGGAAGGAAATGTCATAAAAAAGGAAAAATGAGCATGTGCCTCTCTTGGCTTGCAAAAAAGGACGAGTGAGCATATATCACTGTGCGAACTGCAACAAATAATATTATTTAGGACACTGTTCACCTAATTGCGTCTCTTGTGACAATAAATAAAAAGACTAATTTTAAAGGTATGTGTCATAAGGACTGTGATACAAGTTATTAGTTTTTTAATAGAAATGAGAAGTCACAATATTGCGAAGATGCTGGGTTCATGTAAGGATGTTGTTAATCCTATACCTTTAAACGAGCAATTCTTGTATATATATATATTTCTATATAATCTGGATCTCGGCAACGGCTTCAACGATTTTCATGAAATTTAGTTTACAGGGGGTTTTGGGGGCGATAAATCGATCTAGCTAGGATTCATTTTTAGAAAATGTCGAATTTACCAAAAAAAAAATAATAAAAATATGACTTCTGCTGCCATCTATTAGCCAGTAGTTAAACTACCGAGCGAAGCTCGGTCAACCAGATATCCTTTACCTTTAAACGAGCAATTCTTGTATATATATATATTTCTATATAATCTGGATCTCGGCAACGGCTTCAACGATTTTCATGAAATTTAGTATACAGGGGGTTTTGGGGGCGATAAATCGATCTAGCTAGGATTCATTTTTAGAAAATGTCGAATTTACCAAAAAAAAATAATAAAAATATGACTTCTGCTGCCATCTATTAGCCAGTAGTTAAACTACCGAGCGAAGCACATCTGCTGCCATCTATTATCCAGTAGTTAAACTACCGAGCGAAGCTCGGTCAACCAGATATTATTGAAGTTATATCAATAAATAACGATTCTATTTTGTTTGGCTTGAACAGAATCGACGTTAAAGTTAGACGTCTCGGCGGTGCGTATGGAATCAAAGTGACAAGGGCCTCGCAAGTTGCAGTTGCTGCTGCGCTGGTGGCTTACAAGCTTAATAGACCTTGTCGTTTTATTACATCGATTGATGTAAACATGAGAGCTATCGGCAAACGAATGCCAAGTTCGAGGGACTTTGAAGTAAGTATTATCCTGGAAGCTCTATTAACGCAATTGGTTAAAAACGATAAAGACAATTATTGCTTTCTTTACACGTCATGTATTTTGGATCTTTAGTCTGAATTCGCTGTGAAGCAGAGACACGATTGGATAAAATTTTCTCGGATTTTTTTTATTTTTACTCGGAAACTACAAAGGATGTAATTGTAATTTTTGTTTTAATGTGTTGATAATGATAATATCCAAAGATGCTTAGTTTTTTAGTAATTAGGTAAAACGTCGTTTTCCTGTTATATTAATCGCACCCAACAAAGAATTTGAGTGAAAAGGACAAAAATAAATTAAGTGAATCCTCTTAAGGCCGGAATGGTTGTTTCAAGATGTTACCCAAAGCTAAATTATTTTTATTCAATTTTCTCTTTCGCTCTTTGGTTACTATGACTTTCTAAACATATTTACAAAACAGTATCAAGTCGTTAAAAGTCAACTTACCGTTAGTAATCATAGTAGTAAATCATAAGTAATTATATTATCAATTAGTAAAATATTATTTTTTATTAAGTTAACTTCCATTATCCCTCATAATTTTGTGATGGATGACAATAATAATAAATAATCAATGTAATTAAAATCTTATTCAACTCAGTAACCTGATGGTGCCACAAATAAAAAAAACCGGCCAAGTGCGAGTCGGACTCGCGAACCGAGGGCTCCATACCATAAAAGAAGTAAAACATTGAAAGAATCACTTTTTTTCATGAATTTACGAGTATAATTTACATGTAGGTACTTTTGTTGGCAAACCGCAAACGAAACTTTGTTTTTGGCGGATTATTGTTATTATTAAAAAAGTATATTAGTCAGTGAGTTGATTTTATTTTTCCTGTAAAATATAAGTTAACTTCTATTGATCATAATTATTTCAGATTTTTCGATTCGTAAACTTCGGAGATAAGTGTACGGTATTTTTTTCGACAGTTTGCCCAATAAGTCAAAAACTTTCAGGCATAAAAATAAATAAAAATTAGTTTTAGTATACACAAGTAACGCCCTTTCATATGACACCTCACTCAATATTATTATCTCATTTTGAAAATTTGTCGACCCGGTTTTCCCCCCTTTTTGAATAAAAATAAAAACAATTTTCAAATTTTTAAGATTGTTATGAAGTCGCGTCACTATTACCTATAACTATTCTAAATTTCAAGTCGATATCTTGAATAGTTACTGAAATAATCGAGTGTGACAGACGGACGGACGGACGGAGAAAGTCTCACCATAAGGGTTCCATTTTTACCATTTTGGTATGAAACCCTAAAAACGTCACCTTGCACACTAATATGTGCATTGAAACAAATAGTGCTTTTTGTTCATTTAATTTAACCTTTTTTACTGACGAAAAGTCGGTGTTAAAGTACTCAAATTTTTATCATTTTTAAGGTTGGCGTTAATGCTAAAGGAGAGATTCAATACGTCATTAGTGATTTATATGGCGATAATGGATGTTTCATCAACGAACCTCTGTTGCTTCTTGGGATGGAAGTGTTTAATAATTGCTACAAAAAGGACCTATGGAAGTGGACAGCATACAATGTGGTAACTGACATGCCGTCAAACACCTGGTGTAGATCGCCCGGTAAGTAAATAAGTTTAATATTATGCAAAAAAGCTTTACGTTTTGCATTATTTATAATATTTTTTATTTGATTATTTTTAATTATAATTTCTCATATCACCTCTCATTTCTTATATCACGTCTTGTATATTAATAATTTTGTCTGTCATAAATTGAAATCATTCATTCTTTGTCTATCAGGCACGCTAGAAAATATTGCAATGGCCGAAATATTGATGGAACGAATCGCTTACGAATTAGATCTAGACCCTCTCGAAGTACGTTTAGCAAACGTGGATACCGAGAAACATAGTGACATAATAAAAATGACAGAAACTTTGAAAGGCTACACGAAATACACTGAGAGGAAAGCAGCAGTTGAAACTTTCAATAAAAATAACAGATGGAAGAAACGTGGTTTAAGATTTGCATTCCTTAAATGGACCCCAACCGCGTTTTTGAATTTTACCACTACTATAACTATATGTGCAGACGATGGTACTGTTGTAATAACACATGGAGGAATCGAAATGGGACAAGGTGTCAATAGTAAAGCAGTGCAGATCTGTGCACACTTACTAGACGTACCAATAGATAAAATCCAAGTTAAAGCTAGTGATACTCTGACTGCACCCAACAATACTACCTCTGGAGGCAGTTTGACATCACAAACTGTTGGGATCGGAGTTAAGAGGTGTTGTGAAAAAATGTTGGAAAAACTAGCGCCTATTAGAAGTGAACTGGATAATCCAACTTGGTCCGAATTGATAAGGAAAGCGTATACATTGCAAGTTGATTTGCAAGTGAAGGACTATACTACAGCATTGGATATGCAAAAATTCGATATTCACGGGGTAGCATTAGCAGAAGTAGTGATAGATGTTTTAACAGGTGAACATGAAATTTTAAGTGTTGATATAATTGAAGACGCTGGGAGAAGTGTTAATCCTGAACTAGACGTTGGACAAGTAAGTTTAATATTGTCAAATATGAAAAACATATTATTATTCATTACGTATTATTATATATATATATTAATAAGTATTTCATGTGGATACATAAAAACACAATCTGGAACTATTTTAAATAAAATCTTAAGCAGACGGTATTTATTACTAAAATAACTTAAATCATTCTAATCGAATGACACAAGCATACATACCTACACCAATATTTAAACAGGAACATTCTAACAGAGTGTTCTAATTAAAATCACAGGTGGGAAAACTCCACGAAGGGATAGTTCACCATCTTTTTTTCATGTAATCGTACCACCCGTAGACAGAAATAGCGCGCAAGTAGCGCCGCCAGCCCAATGCTGCCATCTGCGCGACCGCAGACAAAGCACGCCAGTCAAGGACGACAACAAGCCCAACTAAAAGAGATGAATCCAGAAACTACCTTCCAATAACATTTTATGAATGTGCAGTATTTGCTGGTTACTCAATGAGTCGTTATTTATATAGATTGAAGGTGCGTTTATAATGGGAATGGGCTACTGGACCTGCGAAAACTTGGTGTACGACCCAAAAACTGGCGAGTGTTTAACCCATCGCGCTTGGGATTACTGGGTACCTCAAGCGATGGACATTCCTCAGAAAATGAACGTGTACCTCGAAAAAGGGTCATACAGTAACGACCTTATCCTTGGAGCAAAAAGTAAGTCTCTGAAGTGGTAACAGGTTCTTTAGGAAATTATTTTATAACGCGACCTCCACAAAATATAGTCTGTCACAATGTCATCAGCAAGTCTTAAGTTACTAAGGTAACTACCATTTACGTTTATGCCTTTTTTGCTCCAATCTAGATTTTTCCTGATGTTTTGAAGGACAGTTATGAAAATTCTTGGTGATAGTGGATCTCCCTGGCTTACACCTCTGCCTATATTGATTTCTTGCCCAGCCTTTTCAAGCTTCACTCGACTAACACTGTTGCTATAAATGTTTTTTATGACTTCTATAGCATCATTTGGCATGTTACAGTCTTATAAGGCTCTCCAAATGCTATTATGAGATATAGAATCGAATGCCTTAGCATAATCAATAAGAGCCAGATAAAGTGGGCGACCAAACTCTTCAAACTTTTCTATTATCTGGTCAAGCACATATATGTGGTCAACAGTAGAGAATCCTTTCCTAAAACCTGCTTGTTCTGCAGGTTGATGTTCTTCAGTAAAGAACTTAATCCGATTTTCAAGACATGATGCAAATCATTTATAAAGGTTTGGTTGAAGACTGATAGGTCTGTAATTCGCAATGTCTGCTGGATTTCCTTTTTTATGCAGTAAAATTATAATATCAGACAGCGCCTATTGTTTAGGTATTTTTCCTTTTTCCAAAATTTTATTAAATAGTATTTTCAAAAGTGGTGCTATAGTGAATTTTCCTAACTTTATTTCTTCATTTGGAATGCCATCTGGACCACAACATTCTTCATTTTTTAAGTTATCTATTTTTTTCAAAATTACATCAGTTGTAAATTGTTCTAATTTGGTTGTGGGGTCACCATTGAACAGTTCGTTATCATTTGACAGTTCTTCAGTTGGTTCTAGATTTTGATGGGTATATAGATGCCTGTAAAAAATTGTTGCAATACTTAGGATCTTTGTTCTAGAGAATGTTTTTGAACTTTTAGAGTCGTCAAGACATGGAATCCATTGTTTGGCATTATCTAGCTCTTTGAAACCCTTTTTTAGACTTCTTGAACTTATCAAACGATTTTCAATTATTTTTAGTTTGTGTTCTTGATATTCGCTCTTAAATTTCTGAGGTGAAAATATAAAAAACTACTTTTTAGATACACCGAAAAAAAACAGTAATTCATTCTGCTATGATTTTAAAGACTTATCGATAAAAATGGTATTTTTAGCTATCACCAATCTCTACGAATTCTCGGAGTTTCACAAAATTATTCCAAAAACTATCTCTCTGACTACGTTTCACCCCGACCACGGAACATCATCAGGAGATGTTGACTAGTAAGACTGACGTAGATCCTTGTGCGTTAATCAAATTGCATTATCAAATTACTATCATCCTTTTCAGTGACTGGCGAGCCACCTATGTGCCTTACCGTCGTGGCCCCATTAGCCTTAAGGGCAGCTATATCAGAAGCACGGCTTGAATCAGGAATGCCTTCTACGGAGTGGTTCCCGATAGGTAAGGATATGTCAATTGGTGGCAGTAGTACAAAAACAATATCAATCCAGGCACCGCTAGCACGGACTTGGGACAACTTCTGTACTGACAGCAAAAAAACAACTAAAGATCCTTATGAGAAAGTTTTTACTTTCGTCGTGGAGAAGAAATATAGTAGAAATCCGAATATAATGTGAATTCGTGATTATCAGGACTACCAACCGCCACCAAGTTAAATGAAAAATTATTATAATATATTACAATGCGATGATATGATGCTGGGTTCATTTCTGACAGATTTTTTTTGTAATAGTAGTTTTAATATTTACACGCCCATGTTGGGGCAAAACAGGTATGGAATCTATGATTAATTATGACATCAATTTTATAACCATGTTTGAAGCAAATGAATAAATGATTTCTGAAAAAAACACAAACACTGGCACCACCAACTGGGCAACCAATACCTGGTCCTTTGCTCTGTCATATCTGTTCTTCCACTGATATGAAATATATTGGTCTAGCGACGACGTTTATAAATCTATGATATGATATGTATTTGTTGTAATAAACACATTATTTATTACGCAAAACACAAAACTTGGATTTTCGATTTAGAACATCGATAAACCCACTATCGATAAAACGTTCAAAGAAATTCCTCCTCTAAACTTTTGCCATGCCTCAGCCAGTGAAGAACATATGATAATAAGCAGGGATAAAAAAAAATTGAGCTTATTGAGCGTAATTTTACGAGCGAACATTTTTACTCTGCGCAGTCATTAGCGCTAATAGAGCATGCTGCTCTACTTACAAGATGTTAAATGTAAAAATATCCATTATTTAAAAAATTAATATATTAAATGTTTTCAGACGGGCCATACACCATAGACAAGATCTGCACGTCTACAGCAACCAAGCTAGATGAATTTAGATTTAACTAGGAATGATGGCTTCTAAGCTTCTATTGTTAATGTTCTGTTGCTTATTTTTTTTATTATTGTTGTTGCTTTCTATTAACGATTTAATATTGTTTTGTTGTGGTTTTTTTGGTTGAATAAATAAGAAATAAAAAATGTCTCTTATTTCGGAAAAGCAATGTTTAGAGTAAATATGCGAGCAGAAAATGTAATAATAGAATCGTATTCCGTAGGCCGTAAAATATAACAAATTCTCGTAAATGAAAAATTTTCGTAGATGAATGGATTTCCTTCATGAACAAGAATCGACAAAAGCGACAAAGTTCATAAGTGAAGTTCGGTCTTATTTAATTCGTTACGTGGTTACAGCTTTTGATTTTACATCCGGGAGTCCATATTGTATACGTGTAGGTATTTCTTGAATTCTTACAATATCAAAAAATAAATATTTGAAGATGACTACAATTACTTATCTAAAAACTCCGAACACATAAAGTCAATAAATACAGCTAAGCTATAATATACCGGCTCTTATCCGTAAAATTCTTACCGGTTTTTTCACATATCAATTATTTTTACTACAAACTAGTTTGTAGTAAATAATTGATATGTGAAATAAATTGTATGTAGGCTGTACCCACGTGAAGTTCGTTTTTTTACAAATTCCGTGGAATTCCTTGTTTATTCCCGGGATAAATAAAAATGGGAAATGCTTTCCAAAAAACCAACTTCAAATGCCACTACAAAGAGTGAAATAATTTTTATTTAAATTTTAGGTACCTACACCAATTCGAAGTTGGGCAATGTTTCATACAATCCCTAATAGTCCTTCTTACTTACTTGATGTGCGAAGAAATGACGAAGTCATAGACAATCGCCCGACTTCGAATTGGTGTAGGTACCTAAAATTTAAATAAAAATTATTTCACTCTTTGTAGTGGCATTTGAAGTTGGTTTTTTGGAAAGCATTTCCCATTTTTATTTAATACTTTTTAGTGGAAAACAATAAAATGCACAAGGCGTTGTAAAATACCCAAATTGCTTGAGGTGTGTTCATAAAATCTGAAGAGATACCTCAAATTCACCAAGATCCCATCATCAGACCCTGACTTGATAACTTTAGTCATCAAATCAGTATCTGCTAGCAAATGCACCAGTAACTATAAAAAATACCCAACTCGCTTCAAGTATACTAGAAAAATTTGAAGAGTTCCCTCGATTTTACCAAGATCCCATCATCAGACCCTGACTTGATGACTTTAGTCATCAAATCAGTATCTGGTAGCATATGCACCAGTAACTATAAAAAATACCCAACTCGCTTTAAGTATACTAGCAAAATTTGAAGAGTTCCCTCGATTTCACCAAGATCCCATGATCAGATCCTGACCTGATGACCATAGGACAACTTGGAAAATATTACTCTTTCTAATAATACTCAAATAGTTTCATGTGTCCATACAAAATTTGAAGAGTTCTCTCGATTTCTCCAGGATCCCATCATCAGATCCTGACCTGATTAAAATGGGACCATCTGGAAACAAAACCCTCTTAAAAAAAAAAAAGAATTTTTCAAATCGGTCCACGCGTCTTCGAGTAATCGGTGAACATACATAGATAAAAAAAAAATAAAAAAAAAAAAGATTCCGACGAATTGAGAACCTCCTCCTTTTTTTGAAGTCGGTTAAAAAGTGAAACTTTCCGGGTTCGACGGGCCAGCTGTGCTATTCTACAAAATTAAATTGCTGCCAGACAGCTGCCAACCCAAATATGGCATGCAAAATTGTACTCTATTACACTGACAAATTCATAGATGCGTAGATGTACGCTCGTCGCTGTTTTGCAGAATAGCACGGCAGTAATGGAGTCTTCTTCTTCTATTTCAGCTGTCATCATATCAGCTGTCAACGTGCAATCTTCTTTCACATAATCTGGCCTTCTCTTCTAGGTCTACCTTTACTTACTAACCAAACCCTTCTTATTCTAAGAGGAAACCCAGGACCAGCTATTGTGAGGTTGAGGAGAATTTAATTAGGCCTGTTCCAGTGATATGATACCTCTACAAACACTGAAAAAATAATTATGTTTTCTGTGTCTACAGCCGCTCGGCCTAGAGATTTAGCGTCCTGATGAGCTGCTGGGTAGCAACCGGAAAGGTTACCCGGAACTCCTTCGTTGCTTCCGGTTGCTAACGGTAAGTTAGGTATAAGGTATTAACTTTTACTTTAGGTAACATCTTCGGCCGTTTAATTAAAATTTAATGGCAATCTCGCTGATGGTAAGTGATCAGCGAGATTGACATTAAGTTGTAATTAGTGGTAATAAAAATCAGGTCTGATGATACGTTTCTGGAAAAAAAAGTGTGGTTCACCAGGAATGTCGACAAAAGTGAAAACAATAAAAAAACTTAACACTTAAAATTAAAATTATCAACTTTTATCTCTTCATGTCTTATCTGTGTCATCTCAAAACTCAGTGTGGCAACAACAGATTACTTCGCAATAAATAGTTAACTTTAACAAAAATTCGGAGTACCACAGATGTTGAAATTCAAGTACCACTTAAATTGTAGAGACGGCCGCAGTACGACGTGGCGATGTCGCGAATATCATGATTTTTGTTCACGCATAAAAAATTTCATTAGAAAATCTTAAACCTCTACTACCTCTACTTAGGCGATTTATTTACGACTGGAAGGGAACGCCAGCCTAACTTGAGCCTTAAGTTTAAGGGTTCTTTGTACTTACTCACTTGGACTAAGGCTTTGCAGGTCTTTAGTTTCTGAACTGTAAAACTGATGACCCTTAAATATTTCTAGGACGATCTTTGAAGTAAATTCTTTCCAACAAAAAAGGAATGAATGAAATTAGAAAACGCGTTAATAAATTATAGCTAAATACAAATTTTGACTTTGATGCCGTCTTCCAGAAAAACCCTGTTGAATTTCGGGACAAAAAGTGCTATGTCCTACCTCGAAGTTGGATTATGAACTCAAGTCATGTTTCGTTTAAATCCATCTAGCGGATTAGCCGTGATATGCGGCCATGAAACAGACAGACAGTTAGACAAAAATGAAACAAATAATAGTTTTGACTTCAATATCGACCAAACTGTCCTCGAATAAAAGATCAAGATCAAGATCAATATTATAATAAAATTTATTTACGTACTTTAGTAGATTTCAATTACATACAAATTAAAAAATCGAACAAATAGTAGGTGCAGCTGTAATTTACAGAAAATTGAAAATAAAAATGTGAACACGTTTATGTACTTACACGTTTTTCTTAAAATTACAATCATAAAGCCAGTTAGTTAAACTTAAAATCTTCTGGTTTGACTGCGCATGCGACACCGATTTTGTCAACGGTGAAAGGCCCATCTGAAATAAAACAAAACAAAAACTTGTAATAAAAATTAATATTAGGCAAAATAATAAAAATAAAGTAATAATCTAGACAGTGAAAAATATTTTTTGTTTAAAGAATATTTTTAACGGCAGCATTCAGTTAATGTTAGGTAAACCTACTGGATAACTAAAACAAGAAATAACAGGTGTTAGACTTTTTGTCTACAAATTGATAGGCCAATGGTTCTGCTAGGAAATTGTACTCCCAGCCTTTTATAAGTAAGCATTATTGCATTATCATTTTAAACATAAGATTTGGGAGGAGGAAACATTTTTTCTTATTTAAAAAAAATTACCAATCTGAAACCATTGGGTGGTAGGCAATCCGGATTCTTCCCTCATAGCTGCAATGGCGGCCCTCAATGCAAAAGATACCACAATTCCCATACACGTCGCTGGTTCGCCTGTTCCTGAATCATTAATATTGCTACATTAGTATTCGTCTCTACCATCATTTTAGTTACTCAAAATCTCAGGTTTGTGTGACTCTCGAAAATGTGATTCTACTAACATAAATTCTACAAAAATACTTATGTGATTGCAGTGGAGAACTAACTATTATAAAATAAAAGTTGAACAGACGGCTTAGTGTGTTATTGAGGTACGAAGAAAAAAAGGAGCTCACGTAATAATACTAGAAGAAAGTAAACCTATCATTAAGAAAACAATAATTGAGGGACCTACGTTAAAAATTCAAGCAGATACTGTAGTCTAGTGAAACTGAATACCTTTGGCTCCAAGAATAACTTCGTTACTAAAAGATCCTTTTCTGAAGTAGACACGGAAGTCTTGAGGGATATCTCTGGCTTGGGGCACCCAGTATTCCCAGGTTCTATTCGTCAGCAGTTCACCACTATCGGGATCATAGACTAAGTTTTCATACGTCCAGTAACCAGTTCCCATGATGAAGGCACCTTCAACCTGAAAAATAGGAACTTTAGTATCACAATTCTACACTCATATTTCTGAAGAGTTAATGTGGTAACTTAGGTTGTGAAAACGTAAACTCACGTACGAAAGTGAAAAGTAGCTCACTTTATAGCACAGTACCAATAAGCGAGCATTTGGACGGTGTATATTTTTTGAAAATATTTTTCAGTAAAGAACATAGTTGTGCAACTTAAGTTAAAGAATCATTGACATAATATTAGAAGTTTAGTATAGTTAGAAGTAAAATCGCATCGCATCGCGCATTTAGAAAAAATATTGAAAAAAATTGTTGTAATCTATCAATGGTTTTTAAGAATATAGTCTGTTATCTAAGGATTTGCAATCAGTCGTTACGAAATCAGTCTTAAAATAAAGTGCAACTAAGAGGAAATGCTACTTACTTGGCCGACGTCAATTTCAGGATTGACACTGCGGCCAGTGTCTTCTAGTACATCGGCTCTTATGAACTGCCACTCTCCTGTAAGTCCATCGACTTCGACTTCAGCCAAAGCTATTCCATAAGAGTGATACATCTGAATATCTTTCATATTAACTAAACTGTGAACTTGTAGATCGACTTCCATTTCATAAGCCTTCTTTATCAATTCTTCCCAAGTTGGATCAGTCAACTGACTTCTGACAGGCTCTAGTCTTCTTAACAATTCTTCGCAGCATCTTCGAATGCCAATACCAACGTTCTGTGACGTTATACTTCCTCCTGTTGGAAACACGTTTGGTCCAATAATTGTATCGTTTGCCTTTATTTGAATTTTTTCTATCGGTATTTTGAGTAAATATGCACATATTTGAGTGGCTCTTGTATTAATACCCTGGCCCATTTCAACACCAGCATGTGAAATCGCTACTGTGCCATCGTCACTATAAACCGACATATTTACGTCCAAATACTGGTAACCAAAGGGAGTCCATCTTAAAAAACTTGGCCTCAATCCGCGCTTCTTCCACCTGTTCTCTGAGTTAAATTTCTCAACTGCAGCTTTCCTCTCAGCGTATCTCGAGTTATTTTTCATCGTTTCTGCCATTTCTTGTAAGTCGCTATGGTTAACCGTATCTAAGTTGGTTAGACGTACATCAAATGGATCCAAGTTCAGTTCATATGATATTCGTTCTAGTATGATTTCTGCCATAGCTATATTTTCTAAGGAACCTGATGAACAAAATAAAAAATTGAGAATAATTTTTAAAATTTTATAATTATAATCAAAGAATTGACAACAACATATTAATAACCATTAAAGCTGTATCGTTAATTAAATCTGTTGCTATAGTTCTGTTGTCTTACACAATTCTTACCGGGAGAACGGCACCACGTGTTAGATGGGGTATCGGTGAGTGCGTTGTATGACTTGTAACTCCAAGTATCCTTATTGTAGCAATTATTAAACACGTCATTGCCCAGCGTTAGCAGAAGTTCGTTTACCATGTAACCATTGTCGCTGTATAATTCACAATTTACGTACTGAATCTCTCCTCTTTTGTTGACTCCAATCTATCGAAACAATGATAAATAACATATACATTTTTTTAGATGTATAAAATTAAGATGTAGAATTGAAGTGCATACCTCGAAGTCAGAAGACGCTGGATTTCTTTTCCCCACAGCTCTCATATTATTGGTAAGAGATTGTATAAATCGACAAGGCCGATTCAGTTTGTAAGTGACTAAACTGCTCGCTACAGCTATTTGAGTGGCACGAGATAATTTAAAACCATAGCTGCCACCTAGACGACGGACATGGACATCGATTCTGTAACAATAAGGTAAATATTAACATCAATGGAAGGAGACTCACACTGTGTAGAGCTAAACTAATAAACATTTAACCTAAAGTAAGCGTAAATAAAGCGTTAAATGATATCTGTGCCCAAAAGTGGGCCGTAAAAAGTAATTAAAAATAGAGCTTAAATTACCTATTTTGATTTAATTTAAGTGCACGTTGAGCCATCGTTTGCACTGCATGTATACATTGCGTTGCAGAATCTATTCTTATACCTTCTTCAATGGGACGAGTAACGCAAACTAACGTCTCCATGCTAAAGTGATATTGTCCATAAATTGTGTTTTCTCCTTTGATTACATTGGTAACTTCGGTTCCTTTTCTTTTCGCCTCTTGAGTATTGAATAAAGTAACTTTTGACGGATCTTTCTTTGATTTTTTTATATCAACAACAGGTTTTCTTACATTAGTGTAAGTCACATGAACTAAGGTTGCTGCTTTTTGTGCTATGCTGTAAGATTCAGCTACAATGATGCCTAAAGGTTGATTGAAATATTTAACTTGGCCATCACACAGCAACTCTTCATTTGTTGAATTAAATAGGTTCACAGCTGGCGTGAAACTGTTAACGCCAGGAATATCCTTTGCCGAGTAGAATGCGATAACACCAGGTTCCACCTAAAAATTAAGATATTATTTTGCAGTTTTCATTTGCTTAATATCAATAATTACAATATTAATAATTATAATTTGTCTTACCAAAGCTCTACTGGGATCTATTTTATCTATAGTACCTAAAGGTACTGTTGTTAAAACAAATGCTGCAAATACTTCTTTTGGAAGCGTTGGTATATCCTCAGTGTAAGTAGTCTCGCCTGCACATTGCAACTAAAAGTAATTAAATTTATTTATAAGCTGCATGATATAAGAACGTGTTTTTAATATTATAATATTGTTTAATACTTTTAGAATAAGGTCAATTATTAGTTATTAAAAAAAATATATCTCAATGTTCTAGCTTATCAAATGTGAAATGACTGTATTGACTCTACCGCTAACCTTAAAAAGCGAGTTTTATCTTCATCAAATCTTTTAAAATTATTATTTAAAGCAACGTTACTTACTAACGCCTCAATTTTAGGTATAGGTTTATTAAGAGGCCATAATGTGGGGTTAGTATCAAAAATTTGCCGTCCATCTGACACTGGTCTCGTCTCGTTTAACTTGGTAGCTCCAGATACATTGTGAGCATTTAAAATATTCGGTGGACATAAAGAAAGGAGACCCTGAAACGTGAGATATAAATTTCAAATCTGTTTTAACTAAAACGAATTAACGAATTACGGTTTAGAGTTATGAAAAAACTATTGGAATCACCTTATAGAACAACCCTAAAGCAACTTTCCATCTATACTCAACAGGAGGATCTGGCAAGCTTTCTGTCACCACTAGTTCTTTTTTCAAAACGCTAATAGCTCCTTGCAATGTTTCGTTCCGGAACAAGATTTTCCCGACCAAATATTTTTCAGTATTTAATGCTCTTATGAATGTTGGTGAAAGACCTCCGTAGACTAACCTGCAGCCTATGACTTGGTGTGCTGAATTGATTCTGTATATAAATCCGGCATGTACTAATGCATGAGCGCTTTGAGCACGAGGCATGATCTGTAATTTGAGAAATTCGTGAGTAACATTATTATTGAATTCATCATCATCTGCATTTTTAAGTTTTTATACAACTAATTTTAGGACTAATCTTTAATTGAAAATAGAAAGGTTAGATTAGTGACCTACCTACTTCATACAACTTAGGCGTGACTTTTTCAGTGTTTCAAATTTCCACAGTTCTAATGGTCTTTTGGATATTAGGGAGTGTAGAAAGCTAAATGTGAATTATTATGAATTATCTATTTTGTATATTTTATGGAATTTTTTGTATATTTGATGGAATAAAAAATTTATAATATTATATATTAAAAAAATATATATATATATATATATTAAAAAAAATATATGGGATACTATTCGAAAGCAATGACAAATCTGATGTTTAATATTTATTTTCAGAAGAACTCAATGAAATTTGAATAAATCAACACAAGACTGAGCCAGGAATGTAAAAGCATTAAAAACTTATTGTTATATTACTTGGCTGATAAACCTATTTATTAAATACAGTGAAACAAACAACAACACACAATAAATTTGTTAGCTGTATCCTACAAATAAGTTTCACTTAAAATAGATTCACACTGGTATTTATTACATTAGTTTCGTTAAACTATTACGGGTCAACGATCGTCAGTAATTAGCAAATTACGTTACCTTGTAAGTAACTAGTTTATGGTCGTTACTAAGTGGTGGCATCAGAACGTTTAAAATTATTTTCCTGGTCATATCCTCTTGGAGAAAACCCTGCATGGTCAGTAATTTGTATCTTCCCGGAGCTATCACTAAAAACATAAATTAAATTGTTTTAACTAACGTTTCATACAAATAGTCCATCGAGAATAGCGTTTTCCAGTCTGTGGGCATAAATAAAATGCAAGACGGCGATATCACACGTATTATTTTCACACACAATGTACGACGCGCAACCCCATACTTGAGAAATTTTTGGCTGCAAAATAAGTCACATCTTTCCCGTCCTCACAGCGTAGCGTTTTTGGTTATTTGTAAACACCTTATAAAAACTAAAACATGACGTACCTAGTAGGCATTTTTACATTCGCCTGGATTCTTTATAACACAGATTATTTTATCTCATTTCTTTTATAATTGCTGGCGGTGATTTACATCTCATTTTTATTTTTATTTGCATTTTCATTTTCATTTTGAGTTTGTGTTATTTGATATAATATATTTTTTTTTTACTTTAAGCTTCGTTCGATGGCTCATGGCATCCCTAGTGTCTAATTCGTAGCTTAATTTATTTTCCTTCTATTTGATTTTGTATACAATTGAACTCTGCGAATAATGCCTCAATCATCACTAACCGCCTAGTTAGTATAGTCACCACGATTAAAGTAATTTTGCCGCTTTTAAGGTCGTCTAATTTATTACTGAATTGAGTCACCTAAGTGGCATTTAGGTTTTAAGCGTTATTAGGCGCGTTTCATAGTTAAATAATTTAATATTACACAAAAAAGCAAACCCTTCTTATTCTAAGAAGAAAATCTTTCCATTTCTAGTAGTAGGCTACAAAAAGAGAATAAGATAAGAGCAAATACCGAAAGCTAATTCATATAGCTACATCCTTAAGTTCGCGATTGCAAAAACAGCAGATTTTTTGTGAATTTTATCCGGGTCAAAGAACTTGTGATCGAATTCACCTTTACTTTTTATAATCCTTGCACTACGTACTTATTGATGTAAAAAACAATTGCAGCTAATTCTGATGGGCTTATCTCTAAAATTAGGTAATCTAACTTCTGTAGTACCTACTCTTTGTAGAGAATATTTTGTGACCCGGATTCAGTGCAACGAACGCAGACAGTAAACTCGGCGAGATGTCTACTTGTAGTTAATTATTGGAACCGGGTCTGAATCTAGGTAAGCTGAGAGAAAATACTGAGCTCTCACAAAAAAAGAAGTGCATTCGACGATGTGGTTACCTCTATACACTGATGTAATAGTATAATATAGTAGCAGCTAGCTCTAGGCAGCTGATATTGTAATGCAGTCCTGGAAAGCTTTGCATCTGATATAGGTTGGCGTACTATAAATCAGGTCTATCTGGTGTCGTCATATTTTGCTATGCTAAAAGCACGAAATAAATAAAACAAGTACGCACTGATTGAAAGTTGGGCACCTACAGTTTCTAGGAGAAGAAAAATGTCAGATTTAAATTCTCGGTGACGGTGCTTCAGCATCAGGTTACCAGCTATCGTTCCGAGCTAAAACAAATAAAAATCTATCATTATTTACATTTTGATTGGTCTGGCCCAAACTCTTTTTAGGGTTCCATACCAAAATGGTAAAAATGGAACCCTTATAGTGAGACTTTCTCTGTCCGTCCGTCCGTCCGTCTGTCACACTCGATTATTTCAGTAACTATCCAAGCTATCGACTTGAAATTTAGAATAGTTATAGGTAATAGTGACCCGACGTCATAACAATCGTAAAAGTTTGAAAATTGTTTTTATTTTTATTTAAAAAGGGGGGAAAACCGGGTCGATAAAATTTCAAAATGAGATAACAATATTGAGTGGGGTATCATATGAAAGGGCGTTACTTGTGTATTGTAAAACTATTTTTTATTTATTTTTTTGCCTGATAGTTTTTGATTTATTGGGCAAACTGTCGAAAAAATACCGTTCCCCCCCCCCCCCCCTTATCTCTGAAGTTTACCAATCGAAAAATCTGAAATAATTATGATCAATAGAAGTTACGGTATATTTTACAGGAAAAATAAAATCAACTCGCTGACTAATATACTTTTTTTGATAATAACAATAATCCGCCAAAAACAAAGTTACGTTTGCGGTTTGCCAAGAAAAGTACCTACATGTAAATTATACTCGTAAATTCATGAACAAAAGTGATTATTTCAATGTTATACTTCTTTTATGGTATGGAACCCTCGGTGCGCGAGTCCGACTCGCACTTGGCCGGTTTTTTTGAAAATAAGGTCACGTAACTGTCTGTGACCATTAATATTGTCTTAAGATTATTATATTATAATTAACCTCACGGATGGTTTTGCTTTCTAACTCAAAGTAAGTATTTAAAAAAAGTAAAAAAAAATATAGAAGTACAAGGACATTTTTTTATATAAGTAGCTTGATCATTATAAATAATGATTTGATCATTAGTGATCATGTGAATTCAAAATTTTGAAAGGAAAAGTTATAAAATAAGATACAGATGTAGATAAAAATCAAACTTACGTTTCTAACCGTTACATGAGCAACGAGATTCAAGTGGTCATTAAGAACGTTGAGATATTCGAAATTCTCAGTGTGGCTTACAGTCGTGAATATACCGATTAGATCTGTGAGAGTATTGCCAGCGCCAATCACTAAATTCTGATCCATGTAGAATCGCTTCAAATCTGGTACACTGCTCACATCTATGAGGACTTTGGGATATTCCAAAATCGGATATACACCTGCAAATTAAGCAGTGCAGCAACATTAGGTAGAATTGAACAAAAAAAAGTTGAAAGTGTAATTTTGCGGAAGTTTCATATTTTTCCAAAATCTCCAAAATTTTCAAAACAAAGCGCTGTCTGAGCAAAACGTAATGCAAAATTTTTGGAAGATTTTAATTCATTAAACAATTAAGCCCGTTTAGTAAAATATTTCAATACTGTCTCTTTTGGAAAATTACATTTGCGATAAAAAAAGGAGATATACATAATAATGCTTCAGCAATTACTAGGTGAGATCCGGTCAAAGATGACTTCTCATAACTTCCGCCTTAAAATAAAAGCTTGTTATACCTTTGCCTGTATTGCCAGCTACAAGCATATAAGACTGTGTTCCCAACGCGTGCCATATAACATAAATATCGTTTAACGTATACACTCTGAACCAGTCTCTATTGTCAGACAGTCTTATGTGCACCGTTTCTGTTATAACTTCATTTCTAGAGACTATACACCAATCGGATTCATCACAATTACTCTCAGAGCAGATTTCTCCGGACTTTTCACATATTTTCAAGTCTTCAATATCTGGTATATCCAAAGAATTTGGAGCGTCTGAAGCGAACTTCTTGAAGGCTTCCAAAATCGGCCTATATCCTGTACATCTACATACATTGCTAGCTAGGGACTTTTCTGTTTCCTGCATCGTGAGTTTTCTCGATTTCGTTAGACTGAAATTTGAAGAATCATTTACTGTACGTTTAAAATTAGAGGTATATTAATTATTAATTAATCTACTATATAAAAATAAGTCGGGTTTTCCTTCCTGACGCTATAACTCCAGAACGCACGAACCGATTTCCACGGTTTTGCATTCGTTGGAAAGGTCTCGAGCTCCGTGAGGTTTATAGCAAAGAAAATTCAGGAAAAATTAAAAAAAAAATAAAAAATGTTACATAAAACGAAGCCATCTGGCGGCGAAACGGAGTTCGCCGGCTTTGCTAGTTGACTATAAATTTTTATTTTTATCACTCCTTCATAGCTTGTACATGTACTATGTAGCTTATGTCAAAGATGTATTTTACGGCAAATCTGGGTAGGTTAGGTTAATCCTTATATTAGCATCCATCTCTATGCCAAATATGACACACAAGGGCTTGACCGCAATTCTACCTACGTTAAATTCAGTTAAACCTACGCAATTCTAGCAGAAACCGCCAGAAAATGTACTCAATCCGGTAAATTGCAGTAAAATACTAGCTTGTAGTAAAAATATCTTCTCTGGACAAGACTGTCATAGAAATATCTTATACCTGTACATATTCATGATCATCCCTGGAGTACAGTACCCACACTGGGACCCATTCGTCTCCGCGAGGGCTGTCTGCAGCGGATGGTAGCCATCCAGGCGGTTCCCAACTTTCTCTATGGTCTCGATCTCCCAATCCTGACACGATGTTATGGATACCATGCACTAAAACAAAATGACGTCACTTACATGACTCTTAGCTCTCAGAATTTTTCAATTTATTTACTTCCTTGCAAATTGTAAGTCAATTATAAGTGTCGGTAAATTTATGGTAGCGTCTTTCTTTATATCTTTGTTGTGAGTGATAAAAGCGTAAAAATGTGGCTTGTTACCACCCTACCAGCAAAGACGCACAGCCGAGCGATTTAGCTTTCCGGTGCGATGTTGTGTAGAAACCGTTGGGGTATTTATTCAAACAGCTTTTTGCACTAAGTTACAATTTTAAGCATGTAAAATCTGTATACGAGTAACTCACGATAATAACTGATTCTACGGTTCAATAAAAACGTGTGAATATTATTATATTGCAATTTGCTCAATAAATTAAAGCTACTACAGCATTTAACAATAATTGTATTGGTTTAATATTTTCGAAAACCCGAATAGAAAGTTTAGGCAACTTCGTGAAACAAGCAAGACTATTTATTTATTTAGATCGTCACTTACATTTCCGGTGTAAGTCACGCCAGATCGCCATATTTGACGGTCACGTGGCTGTTAAAGTTAGTTGAATCAAGTGGTTAGTGGAGCTAAGTGGGCGAAAGACATGGTTCAAGTTTGTTACTCACAGAATTGACACCCTGTGGAGTGTCTCCGTGGCATTTTGTAGCACTAACGATGCAGGCGCCGCAGCCTCCTTCCAGGCACATGTACTTGGTGCCCGGCAGGCCCAGGGTCTTTCTGATGTAGTCCAGCAGAGTGGTTGTGGAACTAACTTCGCAGCCAACTGGCAACAACAAAGGCCACTACTTGTTAGCACTTATGAAAGGTCAAGTAGGTACATATACTTATTAATAGTGATAACTACTTACTTAACGACTTAAAAACTAAGTTTACGAGGGTTCCAACGCGCCCTGTACTGAGAAGAAGCCCACAACAAACTCAGCCGGGTATTATTTAAATCAATAGAGATGAACTTATTTTAATTAAGTTTATGTCTTGTTGCGAGAGATCCAAAATCTCGTAAGCGCTGACTCGACCTATTATACCTTTACCACCAGAGATCGTCATGCAATAAAAGATGGTTTAGTGAAACTTTTTTGAATCTCTCCTTTTTGATAACTGCATTCGTCATCTGCCAAAAAGAGGCACAATTACAATTGGTAGCTAAACCTCAGAGACGTTAAATGATTGACAAACTCCGGTCTTAATCTACGAAAATCGACGAAAAAAAATTTTTTTAGGCGTGTTGGGCATTTTAAAGATGTGAAAAACCATTTAACTCGAGATAGCGTACCACCCCCAAACCCTACATAGATGGCGCTATTGTAATAACGTATTTTCTTTTCCCGTAGTGCTACTCTCTTTTCTTAGGATTCCGTACCTAAAGGGTAAAAACACATGATTTTTTTGCTCGTTATTTTTATTTGGTGGGCAGAGGTGTTTTGGTTGGAATTGGTCTTGATAGTGCGGAACCCTCAGTGCGCGAGCCATAATCGCACTTGGTTAATTTTTAATAGTTTTTGTTCCATCTTTATATTTTTTTGACAAAGTAATGATATCATAAATAAATTCAATTCAATCAGCATAGAGACAACAAATACAAAGTAATTTTAAAACAAAACAAGTTCAACAAATAAAGATAAAGTAATTGTGCGTAATCAGGTCAATGTTCCGAAATGCTCGTATGTTAACAAAAAAACACGTTAGTTAAGTAATATAAGAATGTACGATGTTTCAATTTAACTGTGTATTTAATCTAAAGTAGACACTATATTACGTTTGATATCGCAGAGAGATAACGCGATTTTTCTTGTTTTTAGGGGGTTTTGGCCTCGAGTGCTCGCGAAATTCAAATTTAGTTGCAAATACAGTTGGATAATCATACACCGTAGGCTTATCATAAAATATATTATGCCCGCAAATTTCATTGCCATAAACCTTCAAAGTGTAGTTAGTCTTATTTTTACGAAAATCTAAATAAACTTAAAATTTCGCGGGCGCGGCTTAAAATGTCAAATTGAATGACATTTATCATTAATTTCAACAATTAATGCAAACGTACCTAACACGTCGTAAACGATTAAAAAACGATTACCTATTTCATTATCGTTGTTCTAAATGTATTCGAAATCTACTCAGACGTACATTCCTATTAACATCTATACTTACGTGACTAACTATATATTTTTCAACAATAAAATACATAGTTATTACAGTAAAATATAGCCGCATCACACATTAAAATATATTATTGACTAAAGACTAAGTGCGCATCGCATAACTCATCAAGAGTTCAGTAGTACTTTTGTGTTCCTACCGAAATTATTCCATATTAAAATATTATTAAATAGATTAGGATTTTTTATAATCCTATACCTTTAAACGAGCAATTCTTGTATATATGTATATATATTCCTATATAATCTGGATCTCGGAAACGGCTGGAACGATTTTCATGAAATTTAGTATACAGGGAGTTTTGGGGGCGATAAATCGATCTAGCTAGGATTCATTTTTTGAAAATGTCGAATTTACCAATAAAAAAAATATTACTCTATACCTGACATCTATTGACAAAAGGTTAAATTATTACAGCTCCTGCTGCCATCTATTGGTGAGTAGCTGTAATACTACCCGATAGCTCGAAATCTGGGAAACTACATGACATCTATTAGGGAATAGTGAAACTAATTCATCATTACATTAGTACCTATGTAATCCATATTTAAATATAGTTTTTCTACCCCAAATTACAATTTACAAAAAAAACGAGCGAAGCTCGGTCATCCAGGTACTAAGTATTAAGGTTAAAAGGGCATCATGTAATTTTAACTAATTGACCAAGCGAAAGGAGGTAGGTATCTATCAAGTTATGTTTCCCGCAGTGGCAGATTTCCCCTTATCTTTTAATAACATAAGTGCTCAAATTCACCAAAAATAAGTACCTAATATAAAAAAAAATCGTTTTGATTTTAGGATATTATTTAATGACAACTTACATGGCTGAATGGACTACTTTTAAAATGGGATATGCCTACTTGTTCAGTTGCGTAAAAAAAGATTCTGAAGAATTAAGAACCTCCTCCTTTCTTTGAAGTCGATTAAAAATATATTCCTGATTCCTTCCATACATAAATGAGAGGCATGAAAGATTGGTGTCGCTAGTATCGTCTCCAGAAATGAAATATCGGGTACGCATTGGGTAAACGCATACTTAACTTTTTATTTACATAGGTACATACATTTTCGAGACTATTCAGTTTGTTTAGTTATTTTTTTTATTTCCATGAAAAGAATACCCAAAAAAAAAAGAAAAAAATAGACAAAAAAACTTTCTTTATAAGATTTAAATCCATATTGACTTACCCGTATGGCTGCTGCCATTAACTCGAAAGGTAACTTTGTCCATGACCGCGGTCCATACGTGTGAGCGAGTTACTGCCAACGCTGAAGTAGCGTGTACTTTTTGTACAACTGAACAGATTAACGCTGTGTGTACATAAAAGGTGACTGACTGACTGACTTATCAACGCTCAGATCAGTGCACCAATAGACGGATCGGGCTGAAATGAGATGACCGAAGCATGAGTAAAGAGGCATGCCCTTACCAGAAGCTGCGGAGTCGGAAAAACTTATATTCCGTTATAGGAGAGAATAGAATAGAATGGAATAGAAGAGAATATAAAATAAAATAATTTATTTCATGAAGGCCAAGCTCTTATGAAGAGTCACTTCATTTGACACTGACTAAATGATAATTATATTTCACAACTTACCAAACTACAATTCCGAGGGTTTACAAACTTTCCAAGAAATAGTTATCTATACTAACATTTTACCATATAATAAAGAGGTAACGTAACGATGTTTGTGAGTTTGTAACTTTGTACAAGGTAATCTCTGGATCTACTGAATCTATCTTTGTATATGGGTTATATTTAGCCTTTAAGGTACTACTTAATGTATATCTTTGTAAATATGTTTTGTATAACGGAAATTTAATGTAGAATATTTGTGCCATTTACTCTACACAGTCTAAACTAATACTTTCAAAGATATTAGCAAAATAAAAACGTGCGGTAGCGCGCCGCCCCGGCGCGGCCGCTGCGTGGCAATAGGTAGGTAATTAGTATAGACAGTATCTGTACGATTGCATCGCGTTCAGTGCTGTGGGGGAAGGGACTGTGGGTATTACGCGGGAGAAACGGGTCGAAACAAAAATATTTCTAACGCAGAACGGAGTCCGCAGGCAATGCAAGTCAGTGATATTCTACGTTTTATTCCAGAAAAATCTAAGATAATAATTAATACACGAATTAATTTTCAATTGCAATTATGCTTTAAAATTTTCGCAAATAGGTACATATGTATTAAAACGTCGTTCAATGCTCCTTTGGCACGGAATTCGGATCAACAAACCGGGAACCGTGAAGAAATCACAGCCTTTCCACATTTTCACTTTTAGGGTCTCATACCAAAACAGTAATTGTTTGTTTGTCTGTCTATCACACTCGATTTATTTTCTTGCGATACATCTCTTAATGTGTCACTCAAGGTTAAGAAAGTAAAGATAACTTTTAAGTTCACTTTCTCTCCGGTTAAATGTTTCGAAGTAAAAGTAGCTCACATAATATTATTAAAAGAATAAAAAATACCTACATACTTTACTTAGCAGAGGTGGAGCACACCACTGGTGTGCCCGCGAAATTCAAATTTGTTGTGTTTTTTCGCGATTTTTAAGCTTATAACACATAATAGGCTTATGGCAGTCAAACTGCGGGAAATCCAGTATCGTCTTCACGTGTTTATACAGTGTGTAACAAAAACCCTGTTGGCCTTTTTGGGTACCTATACATAATCATGTAGGTGTACCATTAATGAACATCTTATTTGAAAAATCATTTAAGTACTGGTTTATGTTATGGCTCATAGTCAAAATAGCTAATAAAATAGACACATGAAAATGTTTCATACACCTGATAGTACCTCCAAATTCAAAGGGGCGACGCGGCGCGGCGGCGGCGGCGTCCTTTGACCCACTCAAAGCGTGCCGCCGCGCCGTCTGTTATCCTTTGTATCTACAAAATGCCGCCTGCCGAGTGACCACTGACCAGTAGCTCGCGCATTTTACTTTCGAACGGTCGCTCTATTTCTCGTCGCCCTAGTTTGCAGGGGTCAGAAATCATTTTCATTTTACAAATTTTAATGATTAAATATTTAATTTGAATATTTTAATTTATTAGTTTTTTTAATGATTTTTTATGTTTGAATATCCATTCTAGTAATGCAGCTCGCAGGAAACACAGGGTTTTTGTTACACAGTGTATAAAAATCTCTGCTTGAAAGTGTCGAGTTAAAGAAATTAGTCCGAGATTTGCGAGTTACTCACTTAAAACTCGATAGGTACTCGGATTAATTTCCTAGGATACACATTTTTATGCAAAGGTCTTCACGTGTTTATATAAAAATCTCTGCTTGAAAGTGTCGAGTTAAAGAAATTAGAAACTCGACACTTTCAAGCAGAGATTTTTATATAAATACGTAAAGATTTTTTGTTGACTGCCATAAGCCTATTACGTCTTATCAGCTTAAAAATCGCGAAAAACCACAAAAATTTTGAATTTCGCGGGCACACCTGTAGTGTGCTTCTTAATATTTGCTTATCTGAATCTTAGATAGATGTAGCAGTCTTTAGCCAATCTCTATAAACTTTATCAAATACGCACAAAACACAAGACAATTAAGTATATCTACGACGTTGCAATAATAAATTCTTGAAGCACACACAATCTCCGTAACAAAGAAAAACTTATGAATAACTTACCTACTTAGATAATTAATAATAATATTATGGAAGGAACACAAAAATTAAATGCTCGCAAATTTAATACATACTATGATACATACAGTACCGACTAGGTACCTTTGTTTAACCTTCGAAAGAATTTAGAAACCTGTTTTAAGATTAAAAGTAACAGACTGGATAAAATAAAAGTTTCTAGGGTTCCGTAGGGTAATCCGAACTCTGTAATAACCTCAGGATGGAATTAATATAACTGAACTCTATTTAGTTACTTTTAAGGTTCTTCAACGAATTAACAAACCCTAGGATGGTTAAGACAAATATTTTATTTAAATTAAAAGAGGTTACATAGGGTTACTTACAGGCACCTACAGACACATATGCATAGTCAGTAGTTTGTTAAGAGTCCTATTTATCGGCTTAATTTACGAGAATAATTGTGTTTTTTGAACTTGAATGTGCTTAAGTGTGATATCCGTGCAGATGTAAAATCTTATTTAATATTTAAGTAGTATCGAGTAAAGAAAAGAATAGATATGTATACAAAATGCTGCCAAACTAAAATATAAATTGTGGGATTTATTTATTTATTTATTGTATTGACAATAATACGTTGCTACACAATATGAAAATAATATAATAATAAGTAGTATAATAGTTAAAAATACTCTCAACCCCTCACATTTTTTCAACTAGCTGGGAAACGATAAAAGAAATCACCCTTAACGGTTTCTACACAGCAACGCTAATTCGCGTGTTCGCTAATTTTTTTTTATTCGAGACATTTTTGGTTGAGTTATTTTAACGTTTTACATTATTATTAGGTATCCAGCGATGGAGAATATTGTACCCAGTCGAAATGAGACTAAGTATTAGGTCACGGGAAGCAACAGACTTTCAAGTTATTACTGATTTTTTGTGCACATACCCAAAAAAACGTAACCAAATTGAAATGGCTCTCACAGGAAGGAGGTAAGGGGGCGTCTTATAGGAAATTTTCTGCTTGTAATGAGCCATAGAACACTCCCTTAAATTGTCGCTAGTTTGATCCCGGACACACTGTATAATAAACATATTTCTATATAATCTGAATCTCGGAAACGACTAGAAAGATTTTCATGAAATTTAGTATACAGAGGGTTTTGGGGGCGATAAATCGATCTAGCTAGGATGCATTTTTAGAAAATGACGAATTTACCAAAAAAAAAAGACTCCTGCTGCCATCTATTGGCCAGTAGTAATACTAACGAGCGAAGTTCGGTCACCCAGATATTTGTTAGTAAAGGTGGTAGTCACGGCGGAATCCTCCCACCAGACAATTTACGATTTACCTACAATTTTATGTAACGTTTGGGTACAACTAACAGTGACGTAGTGAAGGAACCGTCGGTACACTACGACGACGACTCGCACTTGGCTATATTTTATTGCAAGTTGCAACGCTCTACTTTTAGAGAGGTGGATTAAAAATCATACCAACGTTAGAATTACCTAGGTACAACTTTTTTTATTACTAGAAATCTAAGCCTAATTTAAGCCTTAAAAATAACCTATTCAACATAGCGCCCGCGACGATGTTTTAAATCTATGCTATTCAACTAATTTATTTTCTGATTTAATCAGAAAAATAAAGATTTCGGAAAATTTTATCCAATCGTGTTTCTGCTTCGGAACGAATTAAGATTTAAGACCAAAAATAGTTTTTAGTAGGTAATAAGGTAAGAAGTCGTATTTAGGTTTCCGTAAAGGGGACCCTATTACTAAGACTACCGATGGGAGAGGATGGACGGTAAATGGATGTGTCTCTTGAACCATGATAGCAACAGAATTGAAATTAGATTTGCGTTAGAAAAAGTCGCGAGTCGCACCAACTCCTTGACTCGTATTTAATTTTGGTCTCATATTATTTCCACAATATATTTCAGTTTGATAATCGCCAACGTCCATACCATGTTGAATACACCGGTTCTCGTCCGATCGGGCGCGGTCAATACTTGGATGGGTGACCGCCTGGGAACACCGCGTGACGTTGACTTTTTGATTTTATTACGGCTTGTTATTTGAAACTCATCCAACGGAAGAGGAACTTGCGTATAAAATTATTATATATATTTTTTAATTAAAATATTATCAACACTACTTCTATTCTACGCGGCGTAATATGCGCCTTCAAAATATAATGAGCAATTATTAGTTGGTTCAATTTTGCTCTATTATACAAAAGACGTTAAAACTACTTCTTATCTACATCAGAATATTGACCTACGTGCTGCTCAAAACAGCTCTAATTATTTAACAGTGGAAGCCGCCAGGTTTTTACAAATAGAACTGAAACCGAAAGGCCACTGGTTTGATTCCTAGCCGTTAAGGGGCCTGTGAACTACGATGTCTCCGTTAATGCAAAATACCCAAATCATTTGTAATTCGTGAATATTTCGATCATGTTGTGGTGTTATTCGGATTCATATAGTAATAATCTATGTTCCTGGCCATATTTGGTTTGGAAATATTTCTTTAAAATAAAATAATAATCAATTTTGATCAAAATTTTTATAACTTTGGTCGAGTTCCGTAATATCAAAAATTATGAATGAAAACTTGTAACTTTCTTTATTAACTGGTGTTTTTCTTTAGCTGGACAATAAAAACTGTGCTCCTGAATTAATGCGACGTGAGATAGTGCTGTTTTTATTACAAAACAAATAAGCAGAAAACCTGTCCTCTTTGACATAAAAATAAGCAAAACTAAATTCGTTTACAATTTCGTTTAACAACAGTATTTTGGAACCAGATATGGCCAGGAGCATAGATTATTACTATACGAACCCAAATAACACCACAACATGATCGAAATATACACGAATTACAAATGATTTTGGTATTACGTTTGTATGGGCAACATGGTAGTTCACAGGACTCTTAAGATAATAAATTACCAGCCCGCGGCTCTTTAAAGAAAAGAATGTCATAAAATCATAAATGACAAAATCTGAAAATATTGTTATTGGAGAAAAACTGACTAACTGTCTGACCGACTACTCAAACCAATGAGCTGACCATAATATTGAAGTTTAGGGTACCTATAATAAATGTGGACTTTCTACGTACTATATTTTGCTTTCAATATTTAATACTCTAATCTCGATGTTGTCAATGGCTTCGCTCGGAGCATCCATTTTACTACTAAACAGGGGTTGAATTTTAAATAGTGCTTTAGGTAGGTAGTCATAAGAGCTACTAGTACCACAACCTGGTCAGTCTTTGGTCTAGTGATCTAAGCTATGCGTCGATGAATAAAATTAATCGATTGACCCATATATTATAGATCAATGGATTGACCTAACAGTGGGGTGAGTACCAATCACAATATTGAGAATATGACATGCGAATCAAATATCACGAAAAAAAGTGAACCAAGGAGGTCACAAGACATCACCTGATTTGCGGCAGCGATAAATTCCAATATCACTGATATTCCCAAAAAACGGGCAATAATTTTCACCATAACACACCAATTCTGAAAATAAATAGTGGACCCATGAAAATAACTCACACCCGCATCAGCAGAACGAGGCCTGTGATATACCATTTCCGGTTTTCGATATCAATTTGCTCTCACATCCGGTCTCCTTCCTACCACGAACTTCCCCCAATAAAAAACTACATATTTCTCATTTTCATTCCGTCCATTGCTGACTATTACTTGGATAACAGAATTTTTGATCTAGCAAAATACGCAATGTATGTTATTATATTTTGCATTGTTAGTAACATTTCTTATTGATTTGGGTAGGTTATACGGAACACCGGATGTACTTTCCTCAGACATAATGATTTCCAGATTTAATTAGGTATTTATGATTACATTTCTGGGCAATAATGTAATGAATGACCGTTACTTTATTTAGTTACTTCCTTCTTACTTGTTTTATTTATTTAGGTATCTATGAAATGTTATTATATTAGACAATGGAGATTGTTATGAATTAAGATACATTATAACGTTACATTATCGTATACAATATTAAAATCACGTTGAAATTATTCGAGTACCTATGTAAAAAATTATCAGGTGAGTGTCGAATTTCAGAGTATAGTGGGAGAATTAATAATTATTTCATATTCTATTGAATTATGACTTTCATATTCAATAACACATACCTACCTACATAATCTATACCTACCACAATAATATAATATTATATAATAATCTTTTTGAAATGTGATTGTTTGAAATGACGTAATGTATTAGTTTATTTGTGCGCCTAAGTATTTTAAAGAGCAATTATTGTGTTAAAAAATTTCACTTGTAAAATGCATCAGACTCTCGCTTAAAAAAAAGAATATTTTGAATTTTGATTGACAGAGCTCCCGATTGAATAAAAATTCATTGATGCCACAGAATACCATTGTAGCCCCTTACGATTTTTAATGCCTCAACGAATTATAGAATAAGTACTTATGTCACAAAACAAAGATGTCCTGCTTTCTACGGAGTTAGTGGACTCTACATAACACTTAATAGTTACGAGTACCTACTCGTATATCTCTATAGTATAGTCCAACAGTCCAATCCAAAAAGTCAAATCGTTTGAGTAAGTATAGCTGAAGAAGTAAGCACTCGGATACAATCTCTCGCTTTTATTTTCGTTTAAGAACTTCTAAATGACAAGGATTCTTAGAATGATTGGGATATGCTTACGTCTACTCACGACTCATCATATTACTATAACTAATGTAATAGGTAAACTCTCATAACTACTGTGCATGAAAAGTTGTATACTTACTGACATATTTGAAAAGAGCAAGTGACGAGTTACTTGCCAGTTCTTCTCGGTGCAAACCTGCTTTCCTAACTTGGTAGAGTTTATAATTTTTATGGGAGCCTGTATATTGGGCCTATGTGAAATAAAAAGATTTTCATTTTCACTGTGAATTATTGAGAAAAAAATCCTGTCGCATTCGTTTCGTAGTTTTATATACGTACGTAGGTATATAAAATAAACCCGTCTGTATATCTGCGCTGGAGCGGGATTCAATCAACTTGTATCCGGTCAGATATTACGCTGTTGTTTCCGAGATCCCTTTTGTTATTATTTTATATTGCTTCACAGATTTACGCTCGACTTCTATTCTATTCAATCTAGATATTTTTGTTACGAACAAAAATTGGTTTCAAAGTTCAAATAATGTTCTGAAATAATGTTCTTAAAATGTATTGTTAGTAAAGTCTCGTGTTGACGAGCGGATTAAAATATAGTGGAGATACTAGCTGACCTGGCAAACGTTGTTTTGCCCTTAAGGATATAAAAAAAATAGATAAATTGAGATTTAAGCTATCCTATCTTTTAAGTTAGAGCAAACTGCACCCTGTGTGCGAATTTTATTAAAATCGGTTAAGTGGTTTAGGAGTCCATTGAGGACAAACATTGTGACACGAGATTTATATATATTAAGATTGTGCATATTTCGCTAAGTTTATTGTGGACAAACAGTTACTGTGGAGTGTGGACACAAAGTTGACAAAGCTCTAAATTATTAGTTCCAAAAGCGTAACTAGATGGCGCCACTGGTTGATTGACTCGCGCTTTAGCTGCAAGTATTTGAGCAGTACTAACCTTGTGGTTTGTAAATGTACGGTTGCCATCAGGAGGGTCTTAACTGACTCGACTGAACAGCGGGTGAAGAGTTAGGACATGATCCCTGTGATTAAGCTCCGCTCGCACGTGTCTCAACTATCGCAGAGGCGCGTGTCGAATTTCTGACGCTGTTTTTGGCCACTTATTTAATATCTTTAACTCAAAAAAAACCGGCCAAGTGCGAGTCGGACTCGCGCACCGAGGGTTCCATACCATAAAAGAAGTTAAACATTAGAAGAATCACTTTGGTTCATGAATTTAAGAGTATAATTTACATGTAGGTAGTTTTGTTGGCAAACCGCAAACATAACTTTGTTTTTGCCGGTTTATTGTTATTATCTAAAAAAGTAAAATAGTTAGAGAGTTGATTTTATTTTTCCTGTAAAATATACGTTAATGCCTATTGATCGTAATTATTTCAGATTTTTTGATTGGTAAACTTCGGAGATAAGGGGGGGAACGGTATTTTTTTCGACAGTTTGGCCAATAAATCAAAAACTATTAGGCATAAAAATAAATAAAAATTAGTTTTAGTATACACTAGTAAGGCCCTTTCATATGATACCCCACTCAATATTATTATCTCATTTTGAAAATTTTTCGACCCGTTTTTCCCCCTTTTTTAAATAAAAATAAAAACAATTTTCAAATTTTTACTATTGTTATGACGTCGCGTCACTATTACCTATAACTTTTCTAAATTTCAAGTCGATAGCTTGAATAGTTACTGAAATAATCGAGTGTGACAGACGGACGGACGGACGGACGGAGAAAGTCTCACCATAAGGGTTCCATTTTTACCAAATTGGTATGAAACCCTAAAAAATCTCAGCTGCTGTATCTAACTGAATCTACCGGTGGCACCCATTTGGCTATTTTATGGTTGTTACATAATCTAATTGTCAATTCATACTTGACGACTTCCCCGGCGCAGGGGAAGCGCGCTCGGATTCGAGGTGGGAGGTCGCGGGTTCGATTCCCGCCACGGGCCACTTTGGAATTTATTAATTTCTAAATTGGCTCAGGTCTGGTCTGGTGGGAGGCTTCGGCCGTGGCTAGTTACACCACCCTATCAGTAAAGACGTGCCGCCAAGCGATTTAGCGTTCCGGTGCGATGCTGTGTAGAAACCGTTGGGGTGACTTTACTTACCCCTTCCGAGTTAGTACGCTAACATCTTCGGCTGCATCATCACTTACCATCGGGTGAGATCGCAGTCAAGTACTAACTTGTAATAGTGTAAAAAAAATATTAATGAAAATCTACGGGAAAAGAGAGTTCCTAGAATATACGAGTATATATCAATCGAGGACCGCTGTTGTACGTCACTCGAAAATAGCTCTGCAGATTTTGATGAAAATTCTTGAGTAGCCCTCTGAGCCAAGTGACCAATAGTGATACAACGTACAGTGCGACAAGGCTATCGCGTGGCCAAAATCGGCGCCGTGTCGTCCCGGTAAGTATTTGAGCAGAGCCTATTACAAACTCAGACCCGTGTTTTACGTGAATACGTGTAACGGAGCGTTTGGTGATTTAGCTATCAGTTGTTGCAATGTAATGGAAGTGGATAAAAACATTAGTATAGTAATTAATTAGTTAGTTGAGTCATAGCATGCAACGTCACGGTAGGAATCAGAGCGGCGCGTGCGACGAAGCGTTGTGTGTCAGTCAAGTTCAGATTATAATCTTTTTTTTTAATAAACTTTATTCTATTGTTTTCTTTGCTTGAAAAGCGGTTGCACTTTTTAGATAATCGTTAGGCCCGGTTTAAATCAAAGCACAATATGCAGAGGAGACGAGAGGAAGAGAGATGCGTGGCAGAGAGGAGATGTGAGCGGTGTGGTAGCGTCAATCGAATGACGTTTTCGAGTGTGCGAGGCTCGGGGAGAAGGTCTATCTATGGGAACGACCAAAGATTGGGAACGACAGCTGGCGGCGTCGCTCGCCCGTCCGACTAAAGACATCTCCGCTCAGCCGCGCCTTTTGCTCACTCGTGGCACAAAGTTCTATAGAATAATGACACATCCGCTTGATCCATGAGAGGAGATGTAGAAAAAACCTAATGTGGTTGGTTATTCAAAATCTCCATTTAATATTCTGTGTTCAAAATACAATCCTCTTGTCTTTCCTCCTCTCTGCTTTGGTAAAAACCGGACTTTTTTTAAAATATAACTAAGTAGGTATATAGGCTAGCGCTTGACTGATCCCACCTGATAGAAAGTGAGGATATGCCTATTCATTATTTTTTCCAAAGCGCCCAATTTGTAGGTGGTGTGAGCGACAGTACCTGGGAGGGTATTCCAGAAATATTTTTTAATGACAAACCGCTTCGTACGTGTCTTTGGTAGCCAAAACTACGCCAGGAAGGTCGTCAAATTCCACATGACGTTTTCCTACTTAGTTTCCATAATAGTGAATAACAATCATGTAGAAAAAAAACTGGTTTTAAATACCTTTCAAGGGTCAATGACTCGTGTCTGACGTCATAATCAGATATGGTGATACTTGATAGCTTGATGATAATTCTTAAACTTGTATTTATATCGTAGAGATGAACCCTTCGTTTTGTCGAGGACAATGATAATGGCAAAAATACCAAATTAGTAACATACGCAGCACAAATTAACATTGATATTGCTATTCAAAGATACGTACCGCAGCCTCCCAAGCCCGACGGTTTTTGATGCTCATTTCCTCGTTTTGTTAGCAAATAAGTAAGTTTCCACTGACAAAAAAACATGAGATATGTTAAAAACTCTGTTTACAATCAATTACAACAAGTACTTAAGAAAAAAATGGAGCTTGTACAATGTATACATGTTTCATTTTTATGTTTTGTGAATGGGAACCAATGATTGTAACCCATAATTAAAGTTATGCATCATATTATTATGAATAAAATCTCTCTCTCTCTCTCTCTTATGCTCGTTTTCACTAACATTAGGTGACAGTTGTTGCGAGTGAAAACTGTCACTTATCGGCTTACGGCCGTTCCCAATATCCTATCTATCCATGGTTTCCCTTACTAGGGATAGAATTTTGACATAACTTGTATGGAGCTTATGTCAAATTGATATCTCTAGTAGGGTAGGTAGTAGGGGTATGGATAGATAGGTTATTGGTTTCGGCCGTTAGGCGTTTCCTAAAGTGTTGGTGAAAACGAGCATTAAACCTACTCGTATATAAAATTCTCATGTCGCAGTGTTTGTAACCAAACTTCGAAGCGGCTTGACCGATTTTTATGATTCTTTTTGTCTTCATTTGGTACGTCTAAATATATAAAAGAAGAAACTGACTCACTGACATATCAACGCACAGCCAAAACCGCTGGGTCTAGAGACTCCAAATTTGGCAAACAGATACCTTATGAGATCTAGGGGAGCACTAAGAAAGGATTTTTCAAAATTCACCCTCTAAGGGGGTGAAACGGGGGTCCGAAGTTTGGATTTTATTAAGATAAAATACGTCTTCACGCCGCAACTACTGTACCGATTTGGCTAAAATTTGGAATGGAGGTATTTTATATCTTGCATTACCACATAGGCTACTTTTCATCCCGAAAAAATTCATGGTTCCCGTGGGATAAGTCAAAAACCGAAATCCACCCGGAAAAAAAATCTCACGCCGCAAGTACACAACCGATTTGGATGAAATTTGGAATGGAGATAGATTATATTCTGGGTTAATGAATAGGGTACTTTTTATTCCGGAAAAATCCATAAGTTTTGCAGGAGAGGGGAAAAACAGATATTCACGCGGGAAAAATACTACTTCCCGCCGTAATTACTGAACTGCTATGGCTGAAATCTATATATATAAAAGAAGAAACTGACTGACTGACTGACTGACTGACTGACTCACTGACATATCAACGCACAGCCCAAACCGCTGGGTCTAGAGACTCCAAATTTGGCACACATGTTCCTTGTGATGTCTAGGGGAGCACTAAGAAAGGATTTTTCAAAATTCACCCTCTAAGAGGGTGAAACGGGGGTCCGAAGTTTGGATTTTATCAAGTTAAAATACGTCTTTACGCCGCAACTACTGTACCGATTTGGCTCAAATTTGGAATGGAGGTATATTATATCTTGCATTATTACGTAGGCTACTTTTCATCCCGAAAAAATTCATAGTTCCCGTGGGATAAGTTAAAAACCGAAATTCACGCGGAAAAAAAATCTCACGCCGCAAGTACACAACCGATTTGGATGAAATTTGGAATGGCGATAGATTATGTCCTGGGTTAATAAACAGGGTACTTTTTATCCCGAAAAAAATCTATGGGTTTTGCAGGAGAAGGGAAAAACAGATATTCACGCGGGAAAAATACTACTTCCTGCCGTAATTACTGAACTGATATGGCTGAAATTATGAATAAAGATATATATTGGATTAATACGAAGGCTACTTTTCATCGCGAAAAAATTCATGGTTCCCGTGGGATTAGTAAAAAACCGAAATTAACGCGGAAAAGTGCACAACCGATGCCGCAAGTGCACAACCGATTTGGCTGGGATTTGGAACGGAGATAGATTATACCCTGGGTTAATAAATAGGCTACTTTTCATCCCGGAAAATTTCATGGTTTCTATGATAATAGTGAAAAACAGAAATCCACGCGGGGAAAATATTCCTTCTTGCCGTAATTACTCAACTTATTTGGCTGAAATTTGGAATAGAGATAGATTTTATCCTGGACTAATACGAAGGCTACTTTTTATCCTGGAAAAATCCATGGTTTCCGCGGGAAAACTGAAAAACTGACATTCACTCGCGAAAAATACTACTTTACGCTGTAATTACTGAACTGATATGAATGGAATTCGGAAAGGAGATAGATTTTATCCTGGATTAATACATAGGCTACTTTTCATCCCGGAAAATTTCATGGTTTCTATGATAATAGTGAAAAACAAAAATCCACGCGGGGAAAATATTCCTTCGCACCGTAATTACTGAACTTTGCCTGAAATTAGGAATGGAGATCCAGAATTAATAGATATTCTACTTTTCATCCCGGAAAAATCCATGGTTTTCGCGGGAAACCTGAAACATTGATGTTCACGCGCGAAAAATACTACTTTACGCTGTAATTACTGAACTGATATGACTGAAATTCGGAAGAAAGATAGATTTTAATACGTAGGCTACTTTTCATCTCGGAAAATTTCATGACTTCTACGAGTATAATCATAGTGAAAAACAGAAATATTCGTTCACGCCGCAACTACTGAACCGATTTAGCTCAAATTTGGAATGGAGATAGATTATATCCTCGATTCACACCTAAGCTACATTTTATCCCGAAAAAATTCAAGGTTCCCATGGGATTAGTTAAAAACCGAAATTCACGCGCAAAAAATTATTCACGCCGCAACTACTGAATCAATTTGGCTGAAATTTGGAATGGAGATAGTTTATATCCTGAATTATTGCCTAGGCTACTTTTTATCCTGGAAAAATTCATGATTTCAATGATAGAAGTGAAAAACAGATATCTACGCGGGAAAAATATTCCTTCACGCCTTACTTACTGAACTGATGTGGCGGAAATACGGAATGAAGTTAGATTTTATCCTGGATTAATACAAAGGCTACTTTTTGTCCCAAAAAATCCATGGTTTCCATGGGAAAACTTAAAAACAGATATGCACGCGGGAAAAATACTACTTCACGCTGTAATTACTGAACGGATATGTCTGAAATTCAAAAAGGGGATAGGTTTTATCCTGGATTAATACATAGGCAAATTTTTATCCCGGGAAAATTCCATGGTTTTTAAGAAAATATTTAAATAGCAGATATTCATGCGGGAGAAATAATCCATCGTGCCGTCACTTCTGAACCGATTGGGCTGAAATTTGGAATGCAGATAGATTATACTCTAGAATCAACTACTTTTTTCTTGGGAAAATCTATTGTTTTCGTGATAATAGGGAAAAACAGATATTCATGCGGGAGAAAATTTATTCCTTCACGCACAATTACTGAAAATTTTTCGTTTAAAGTTGAAATGAAGATTGATTTCATGTAAATTTAAGTAACACAAAGGGTACTTTTTATTCCGGAAAATGGATGGTGCCCTTAGAATAGTTGAAACTAAAATTTACGCGTGCGAAGCCGCGGGTATCTGCTAGTCTGAGAATATGTTGTAAGCCCCCCTACCCCTAGATTGAAAAAAAAACGCTTACTGGATCAGTTAATTACGTAACAAATAACAATGTAAAATATTTATTTATTGCACTTTTAAATAAAATTATTTTATGAATTATTATTTTCATGGATTTTTATTTTTTACTATGTAATTAATTTCTAAATTGGCTTAGGTCTTTTTTGGTAAAAGGCTTTGGCCGTTACCGGCCACTATATCTACCTCTCATAATTATATCTTCATTTCATATATCAATGTCGAAATGTAAAAAAAATTGTATGCACGTCCATCAGTAGTTATCATATAAACGCATTATAATATAATGTTATTACTTATTACCATAATCCTTGGTCGTTTTCCTGGTTCACAGGCCTATTAGCAGGTTAACACAAACACACAGGTTTTAATTCTGCTTGATTTTAATTGCTGTAAGTGTATATCTCTCAGATCACGGCGCGTTTGAATCCTCGTACACAGTTAGTTACCCTCGTATTATAAAACCTATTCAAAAATATAAGCATTTCATGACTATTCATAAGTGCATTTAAAATGAGAGAGAGAAATCTCCTTAGCTCATTCTATTCTTTTTCCAATCTTAGACTATGCTGATTCTTCCTATCCTGACTTAACTGAGGAGCAGCTCAACAAGCTTGAGCGCCTGCAAAACCTGTTCATTAAATTTATTTTTGGGCTACGTAAATTTGACCACGTGTCCGAATACCGAGCTCGTCTGAAATGGCTTCCAATCAGACTCCGCCGTAATCTTCACTTGCTCACCTTCCTTTACTCCATTCTTTATAACCCTCAAACTCCTTCGTACCTAAAGCAGCGTTTCACCTACCTCGGCCCGAACGTTGAACGCCAACATCTAAGATCGTGTAAAGACAATCGCTTGCATGTGCCAGTTAGTAGCTCGCGTTACTACGGCGATTCATTCACATGCAAGTCCGTGAAACTGTGGAATAGTCTGCCGCATGAAATCCGTCACTCTAAATCCATCTCAATCTTCAAAAGTCGCTTGTACCAGTATTATCTATCTGTATGCAAATAGTGTAACGGAAAATGCTCATGTAATAGTAGATATATGTATATATGTATTATATGTGTGTTTAATGTATATATATTTATTTACAATACATATATTTATTATTTACAATAAATAAATATATTTATTTACTTAATTAATATATTTATTTACTTTAATAAATATATTTATTTTATAAATATATTTATTTACAATATATATATTTATTTACAATAAATAAATATATATTTATATATATTTATTTATTGTATATATCTTATTTTATTTTAATTGCACCATCCCGCGCTTCATTACACTAATCCTCTCACCAAAGGTTGCCTGGTAGAGATTGCACTAGCAATAAGGCCGCCTTTGCGCTCACTGTGTTCCGTTGTATTTTGTCTCTCTATTTGTGTTTCTCTGTGTGTGTGCAATAAAGTTATATAAATAAAATAAATGAGCTGATGCTCGTTTTCACCAACATTTTAAGAGACACCTAAGCCCTAAGGTGACAGTTGTTGTAAGTGAAAACTGTCACCTATCGGCTTAGGCGTTTCTTAAAGTGTTGGTTAAAACGAGCATAAATGAAATAAAACATTTGAATTGAATTTTATTTCGATTTTAATAAGCATTAGTCATGGTCGATATGTCAAGTTGTATAAAACAGGTGACACGTGGTGGTTTTTGAAGTAGGACTTACAAACAGGAGCATGACATAATGATTATAATGGTGTTACCAAGCTGGTTCTTTTATGGTGTTAAAGCGATGTGTCATGCAAGCTCCCTTGCGCAACTCCCTCGCCATTGAGAGCGATGTTGAACTGTACGTGCTCCATTATACCTCCGTAAACAAACAATAAACAATCGTAGCTCACAAAGCGGTAATAGTAACGTTGCCATAGTAACTTGACTGTATTTACTGTTACTGTTACTAAATATCAGATTTGATTGTTTTTGGCTGTGGTTATAGGTTACTAATTTAAACAAAGGTTGCCTGGCTGAGATTTGAACAGAGTGATTAGCAAATCCAACTTGTACGCCTTATTTCTGTTTATACTGAACTAGCTAAATCTCCACTGATAACGTGAGAATGTCAAGATAGGTTTTCTTATCCCATGTCCACATTAAGGGTGCTTCTGAAGTCTGTACAGCATTTCTGCTTTCTATGTCCAAAATTTTGGATTGTATGATGTCTCTGTTTCGGTCCCCTATCACGGCACTGTCAAGGGGAAAATCAGTTTTTCACATATCCCGTGGAAACCATGGATTTTCCGCGATAAAAAGTAGTATATGGCGTTATTGGAACTAATTACAACCAATGCAAATTAAAAAAAATATTGATACCAATATTATACTAACAGCTGCATTGTAGTAGCAATTTTGGAGCAACTTTTGGGAAAACTTTCCATCGAGGATTTTTTTTCCAACTGCGCTTCTGAGCGAAATTATATTAAAGACGTGAAATACATGACGTTTGTAAATTTTCTTTAAAGTTTTAAACTACAGGTCACTAAACTTCGCTTAGCCCATTAAATTCGTTTAGCCCATTAAAACAGTGAATAAGCATCTTCTATACGTAAGCGCGCTCCATCTTCGTCCACATCGTCACTTCCCATCAGATGAAATTTAAGTGAAGCGTAGACCTATATGGAACAAAAAACAACCAAGGTATATTGTATCACCTGGCAAGCACTGAACACATACTTAAATACAGTGTTATAATGGAGGTCAGTTCTCGCTACATTCATAGTCTCATTGCCTCAACAATTAGGTTCCTTGCAGTACATACGAGAATTGTTAATTAGATGCTAAGGCTACGGCCTTTTTGGCCGGTAATAATGCCCTTCTTATTTTAACTTAGAGTCTACATACTCCTGGGTAGGTACCTAATTAATCTTTTTTTCACCACAAGTTACTGGCAAAGATAAATACAATCAGTAAACATGCATTTTGAAGAGTGTGTGAAGTCCACCAATTCACACTTTGCCGGCATGGAGAGATATAGGTCAATGCGTCTCTCTTTCTAGACATGAGCCTAGGAGTGAGACGTAAAATAAAAATAGTCAATAGTCAATAGTCAAAGTCTTTATTTCACATAGGCCTAGCATACAGGCACTTGCGAACGTCGGCATGACATTTCTTGCATAATAATGGTGATAACTACAAGTCGACTTAAAACTAAGTTTAAGAGGGTTCCAAACGCGCCCTGCCGCTGAGAAGAAGCCCACAACAAACTCAGCCGGGTATTTTTTTTTTATGTTATCACCATTTAACAAAATAATTATAAATACTAAAAATAGGCTAGCAACGACAACAGAGCAATCTACCACTTATCAGTCAATTCCAAGGGTCAAAAGGGTTGAGAATCTAAGATTACAAGTTATTACTTGACACTGAACAAAACTATACTTGATGGTAAAAACGATGCATTCAAAGCTGTTATCTTAGTAACATGGAAAGGGTGGAAAACCCTTAACGGTTGGTACACAGCATCATACTAACACGATCAATCGGTTGATCAACGTCTGTTGACGCAGCGTCATCATCACGGTAATAACCTGCCACGATTGAAGCTTGTGTTGTGACGGGCTTCAATCGAGCTAGACACAACCCGGGTACAACGAATTCCAAAATTTTAAACTGACTCTTGCTTAAAATCGAACCCGGGACCTTTTGTTGGAATAAATAGTCACTGCGCGCCGAATGAAACCAGACCAGCGCCCGTATTCTGTATCTCGGTGCCTATCAAAGAATTGCTATGAAATAAAAATAACATTTCCTTAGCAAAACTTCAATGGATGAAAAACATTTGCTAGTGGCTATCATTCTTTGATAGGCACCGAGATACAGAATACGGGCGCAGTAAATTCATCAAATATTTTAGTCAGAAAAAGCAAAATTAGAGCTAAATTAATACGAGCTGAGCCACTGATACGAAAGATCAGGATATGCAGGACATCGTAACGATTTACGTAAAACTATTTCATACAAGCAAACAGTAGCGCCATCTGCCAAAATTTTATATAAGTAGTTGCTGAGCGAACTACCCTACCAGCAAAAAAGTAGGTACAAGCAATTTAGCCTTCCGGTGCGATGCGGAGCAACCATTGCGGGTTGGTTTACACCCTCCACGTCGGTACGATAAAACCATCTGCTGCATCTTTACTTACCATCAGGTGAAATTACTGTCAAATAAACAGAAAAATATAATACAAAATTTGTATATATATTAATAACAAAAATATGTATATATATATATATATATATATATATATATTATATATCCCCTTTGCCTATTTCGGCTACGGTGACTGCATTCCTGTGTCCAATGTGGCTTATGTACCTACCCTATCCTTGAACTGTAAGTACGAGCGCAGTGCGGACAAGTTAGCGTATTACCAATACCAATGTGAAATTTCATATACCTATTATATTGGTCACCTTACGTTTCAAATTACTTTAACAGACAAATTAAAGCAAATGTTATGCGTATAAATTGCCTATATTCAATCAAAGTAGCAATTTTTTTTGTATTAGTAAAACGCAACCGCATATCCGCCTGCCGGTTAATAGAGCTATTTATTGTTTATTACAGTAGGTATCGTTATCCTAAAGATACAATTATGGAACGCAATCAATTATTTCGCGTGATTTAGGGCCAATTATTCAATCGCTCAAACAATTAAGAGTGTACTTTATTCAGGAACTTAGACGTTTCGACAGATTTTCTATGCTAGCCAAACACTTTCGTAATTATAATCGTCGTAATTTCTATAGACTAGTATGTGTCCAAATTCATTAGTTTTTTTAGGCCTCTGCACTCTACATATCCATCCCACTGTTGTACCTTAATTTTTGAAGTGAAAACTTCTTTAGGCGCGTTTTTCACTTTCGTAAATGGAAAAAAAACATTAAACTCGCGACATCGTGACCGACATCTCACACTGTTACCGTAACGAATACCGGCGCGATGGAACCCTCGTAAACTTAGTTTTAAGTCGACTTGTAGTTATCACCATTATTATGCAAGAAATGTCATGCCGACGTTCGCAAGAGCCTGTATGTTAGGCCTATGTGAAATAAAGATATTTTGACTTTGACTTTGACTTTGTCATGCATGGAAACAAACGCAATAGTCTTATGACTAAGGGCCATTATCTTATGTCGACATTACACGCTTCATTGCCGACAGCAAGTAACAAAGCCGTGATTGCTTATGATTATTCAATATGACTGAACTTGAACTAAACAATAATGGTGATAAAAAGCACAAAAAGTGTAGCCGCGAGTTATTGTACTCTTCAGCGACTTAACAAGTAAGTGGTCATGACCATGAAATAACTGAAGGTTCGACATTAATCGGCTAAGTACGTGTCGGATCACGCGCAGTGTAGAGTTCCGTAGGTGCCCGTCACATCAATAGATATAATTTACAAAGTTACAATGCGTCTATTCTACAAACATTTTCTGTGTAATCATTATGAAGTTTTTATCTCTACTATATAAAAATAAGTCGGGTTTTCCTTCCTGACGCTATAACTCCAGAATGCACGAACCGATTTCCGCGGTTTTGCATTCGTTGGAAAGGTCTCGGGCTCCGTGAGGTTTATAGCAAAGAAAATTCAGGAAAAAATTCAACAGAAAAGCGGGAAAATCTTTTCACATACAGCACCATCTCTGATACATAGCATGTACTACAAACCAATATTATGGTTTGTAGTACATGCTATGGCAAAAGTAGATGGCGCCGGTGCGTGATACAATGTTTGACAGCTACTCATTGTTGCCATCTGGTGGCGAAACGGAGTTCGCCGGGTTTGCTAGTTACTTATACATTTAAGTTGGTCGCACATTACTCGATATCTTGTACAGCATCTTAGGCAGTGTTGCTTGAACTATATATTTAAACGAAACGTCAAGTAAGGTGGTCTGAATCCATAAGTCATCCATATCAATCCATGTCATCAATACCTATACCGAATTACAGCTTTCTGGTACTAATGGTCTCTGAGCTAAACCGCAGAAGTAAGTACACACGAAAGGATGTTTTTTTTTTAATTTTAAGGGTTCATTGTTTAGGTACGGAAAAAAAATAAGGAACCTTATAAACAAACGCGGGGTGAGTTTTGGAGACTGACTAAAAACAGAAAATTTTGATTCTAATTACTACCAATTTTTTGTATATCTTAATCTTAATATGACCACAGGAATAATTGAAGTATGAGTAATTACAATTCATGTCTTAAATCACTAAATATTTTTGCATACATTTCGAGATCATTTGGGCTTCGATAACAAAGATTACAGGCTACAAAGCCTGTAGGCTCGTTTGAAATTGAATTGAGGCGAGTAATAAGAATAAAATAGAAAAAATTGAACCTTTTTTCTTTCTTACATCGTCTTACTTGCCGCGTCATATTAAATGTCAAAACTCTACCGCCAAGAGAAGAACCATAGACTGTAGTCTGAGAGAAGAACTTACAAAAAACTCGGTCATCTATATTCAAAATTACATCACTCGATGGCTAAAGATCAAATAATTCATTACACGTAATTACATAAAACACACGTTTGTTAGAGTTTTGTTTATTTTAGTTAAACAAATAAAATCGTCACAATAAATAGATGTACGTTACAGGTATTTAAAGTATTTGTCCGTGAATTTGTCTGCCTCTAAATCACCCATTGATGAATGAGCGGCCTCTAATTGATTTCGCCTGAAAGCATTCGTTTCGGCATTCTCTGAAACGCCGGGAAAAAGTGGAACCAATTCGCTTATTTTTGAAGCAGCACCCATAGCCCTGTTACCTTATCGATTTTATATTCCTTATCAATGGCAAATATATTCCCATATTATTATTCAAGAATATGGAATCGATTGGGTAACATGGCTAAGGGTGCAACCTTGTAACCTTTGTAAACCGGAGTATATACAAAATCTGTGTATTCAAATTTTTACACAGTATATCAAATTAATTCTAAAAGTTATCCATATTATAGGAAAAGTTTTTTTCAAAGTTGGAAGTTTGACAAAGTTTTCAAAAACACCCAACCCTTTGTCCCCCCTGTCACATACTTCTAACTTCCGAGCTAAAAATAAACTTCAAGCAATACAAATAAGTAAGACACTTGTATATTTTGTTGAAGCATCTATCCTCGTGTAGTTTGTACGAGTACAATAAATATGGATTATACATAATGGAGTAACTCCATAATGTATGAACGTTCGGAATACATCAAGCCCTTCTGACAAAACCACTTCTAGGAAAATGGTTAGATAAAACCCCCTGTCACAACGGGCAATGTGCGGAACCCTCTATAAGGTAACTGCGATGCTTGGCGAGTGTCTGGAAAACCACAACGGCATTACATCCATTAAAATAACAGACATTTCGGTTTAAATGTGCCAAAAGATTGAGAGCTTGTGGACATTTATTTATAGAACTAGCTGACTTGATGTCCATATTGTTTTAATTTCAAAATCCTTTCTAGTATCTTGACTACATTATGAATATGAACTCCGGTAAAAAATTTCAAGTTTATAGGTTCAAAGTGAATGAATGATTGAAAGAGAAAGGATTTTTTTCTATTTAGGTATTGAGAGTGTTTTTGTGTGTCAATTGACAGAACATATTAATTCGTTTGAAATAGTTTTCCTTGGCGTTTGAATGCCAATTCCAGTATATGTCGTAGTTTACTTGATATCTTATTCCTTACAATTGCCAATTTGTCTCATTTTCCCTCTTTTACATAAATTTCGTTATTTTGTGCTAAAGGAGCAACTTACAAAATATGCGAAGTTTAATCTACTTTACAAAACAGACTTTTTTATAAGCTCTTATAAGTGTATCGTCACTTGCTCTCATACTATTGAGAAAGATCATTAGCGCTCGTTATTTGACATCTTCGCAGCCTCTCAGCGAGGAACGGAATAAATTGACGGGCTCCAAACCTGGGACATCTGGGAATTAAATGTACTGCCAACGTTCTTATGCGCTCGAGGAATTTTCAAGAGGAATTTGCTTTTAGGAGGCGACGATATACATTGGAAATGGATATTGCCACGAACGTTTAACCTAATATAGTCAACAAACTATTGTTAAGGTGACAGGAATTGCCAAAAATACAACCTTTATTGATTTCACCCTGGCTCTTTGTGTGAAAGTACGTCTGTTATAGCATTTTACCCGGGGGCTATATAATAAAGTATTTTATCTACGCTCATTGCTTAAAGTTCGAATTATGAAATCAAAATGTGTCACATATTGACCTACTTTATTCACAGACTTCTATAATTATTAAAAAGTTATTCATTATAACATCGCTGAGAGAGATATTTCCATAGTAATGGAAATATCTCTAGAAAGTTGAATAATTTCTATTACGATACTCGGCTCTGGGTTCCTGTATTTTTATGTGTCGTCATCACAGACCAGGGAATAACTTTCTTTTTCTGTGGTCGTCATAGCCAAAAGAGAGTGTAGAGCCAATCCTCAATTTTGTTTTTTTATATATGGAGTCCACAGACAACATTTAGTTGGTAGTCATGGGATAAGCCACGATCGACCATAGACAACAATTAATTCACGGAAACAATAATTTTTCCCTGCCTTATATGACTGACTAAAGTGTGTTCATACAGAATATTGAAAAGAATTATGTATAATTTTTGATTATTTAATAATCCACTAAAAATATACTTTATCTGACTTGTATAAATATTTTTCAACTCTTTTTTGTTTCATGACTTTTTTAACAGACTATACACAGTTTACAACTGAATTTTGGCGCCATACCTAACTTTTAAAATTTCAATGTGTTATTTTTGTTACTTAGTCAAAACTTAGCGCGGAAAAATGTCTAGCAGTGAAACCTACTAAAGAAAATTTAACTCCACCTGACATTTTAGTAATTGCAACAAAAATGACCCACAATCTTTTACCGACAAAGTGAAGGATTTACGACAAACCTTAGCAAGATTTTATGGTTTGGATTTATGATAATTTGAGCGTAGATAAAGTAGTGTATGAAACTCTACATAATTAGATATTAAAACGCTCGTGTGATACTATTAAAAAACTCGCCTGCGGCTCGTTTTTTAAACTCACACTCATGTTTTAATACCCCCCATTATGCATCCGTTTCATAAACTACTATAACAAAATTAACACGTGAAACTCTAAAACAATCATTATAATAATCTTCGAATACTTAGGCTCTTCATCTACTATATAAAAATAAGTCGGGTTTTCCTTCCTGACGCTATAACTCCAGAACGCACGAACCGATTTCCACGGTTTTGCATTCGTTGGATCGTCGTCTCGGGCTCCGTGAGGTTTATAGCAAAGAAAATGCAGGAAAAATTTCAACAGAAACCGGGAAAATCTCTTTATATACACACACTGAGATTTCCGAAAGTTAGATAACCTTCCAAACTCCACTATAGGAAACATTTAACACCCCTTTTTATAGACAGAAAACACCGCCCATCTGAAAGGGGAAATGAAGGGGTTATGTGGGACTTGCACCTACTAAACTGTCTGTTTCCTTGACGGACCTGCTGGCGGGAGTACGGGATTCACGATCGCAATTACCCCGTCAGGGCTCGACCAGGCACCTCAGTAACAGCAGCGGGTCCCATTAATCGTGGGAACGCTGCCAAAACCATCTAAAACACGCGCCCATGTCGCTTGCTCGCCACCTCCTGGTCCGTCTGTGTTTTTACGGCCCCTAACCACAGAGTACCATAACCCTATCATCCGTCACCCGCAGGAGGCCATTTACCCTCCATCGCCCAGTGCGTCACCTGCGAGAGGGATGCCGCCTGATTTTCCCTCTCGCGCTCTAGTACACGCCTATTAATCATCAACATTTTACTCTGAAGGCTTTTGAGTAAAAACGGCGCGGCGCCTTATATTGCATTTCTAGAAGAATAATTCCACCGCTGAATAAAATAATTATAGTGGAAAAAAATTGGCACTCAAATACATTTACTACTCTAAATAATTACGCGAATGTGCTCCAAATTGTGCAAAATCATAATGCGCAAGTCATGATTACAATAATTTAGTTACTTGTAACGCTCGACCTCCATTTGTATTTTTATATCCTGTATATTAAAAATATTACACACATGAATTCAGTCTGTTACGCATATCTTTATAATATCACCATTACTTAATGACGAACTCATTACACGAAAGAAGTGAATCATCGATTCCTGAGTTTCTTGCCCGTTCTGCTCGATGCAAACAAGCTTTCCAACCGTTGTGACCAAGTCCTACATCATAGTACCTACTAATATGTGCCCGTAAGTTAGGCCTATGTACAAAGTTCTGAGATACACTCTAGGTATGTGAAATTGGTAGGCGAAGCCTCTGTCTAAGCTACATTAAAAAAAATTAGAGGAAACCTGTGACCAGAAGAAGGCCTAACAAGAAGGGAAGGAGAGATTTACAACCTCACTCACTAATATAAAATCGTGTCGGGCATAAAGATTACTTTGAGTATATCATTAACTGGTATCTCTTATATCTTGTTAACGAAAAAACAAAAACTATCAAGATAATCGGATTTTTAATTATGGCTCTCTTAATGTACTCGTTTAATCACTAATTAACTCGGTTAATTATGTACTTTGTTGGCTGCGAATTGATTTTATCATTGCTTACAACCCTATCGTTTGCCTTCTAGTAATCTACTCAGTTCTAATTTAGGACGAAAATGTAAATTTTGAGGCTATATTTTTTTATTAATGTTAAACAATATTCTCGATTTCAAAATAGTAACGTAAACTCAATAACAAATGAAAAATTATCTCATAATTTAATGTGCTAATTACATTGTTATAATTAACTTATTATTCCTTTTAAGCGTTTTTGCTCTGAAATAAAAGTTTTATTATTATTATTATAAGATCCAGAGAAGATATTATTTCCCTTTGGAAAAAAATGGTTAAGTAATAACAAAACAGGTAAATAACAATTCATTTCAGGATATCAGACCTACAACGCTGCATTGTGGGTTGGCAGACTTCACGTATTTAAAAGTATATTTTGATGGTTTGATGACTTACTAAAACAAAAATCACCGTTTACTCAAAAATAAAACTCCTGGATATTTTCATCAAGTAATTAACCATGCGGCTTTTTTAGGAAATCGCATATAGTCGTACGCTTCTGCTGTAAGGGAACAGCATTACTATTTAGAACGAAAATGTAGAGGCATTATTTTTTATGTTAAAACAATATTCTCGATTTCAAAATAGCAACGTAAACTCAATAACAAAGGAATAAATTATCTCATAATTTAATGTGCTAATTACATTGTTATAACTAACTCATTATTCCTTTTAAGCGAATAAGATCCAGAGAAGATATTATTTCCACTTGAAAATAAAATGGTTAAGTAATAACAAAACAGCTAAATAACATTTCATTTCAGGATCTCCGACCTACAACGCTGCATTGGGGGTTGGCAGACTCCACGTATTTAAAAGTATATTTTGATGATTTGATGACTTACTAAAACAAAAATCACCGTTTACTCAAAAATAAAACTCCTGGATATTTCATCAAGTAATTAACCATTTTATTTATTTTATTTATTTATTTTAATTAACCATGACTTAGTTAATGTCCCTTAGGAAATCGCATAATAGTCGTACGCTTCTGCTAAAAAATGGGAAATGCTTTCCAAAAAACCAACTTCAAATGCCACTACAAAGAGTGAAATAATTTTTATTTAAATTTTAGGTACCTACACCAATTCGAAGTCGGGCAATGTTTCATACAATCCCTAATAGTCCTTCTTACTTACTTGATGTGCGAAGAAATGACGAAGTCATAGACAATCGCCCGACTTCGAATTGGTGTAGGTACCTAAAATTTAAATAAAAATTATTTCACTCTTTGTAGTGGCATTTGAAGTTGGTTTTTTGGAAAGCATTTCCCATTTTTATTTTATACTTTTTAGTGGAAAACAATAAAATGCACAAGGCGTTGTAAAATACCCAAATTGCTTGAGGTGTGTTCATAAAATCTGAAGAGATACCTCAAATTCACCAAGATCCCATCATCAGACCCTGACTTGATGACTTTAGTCATCAAATCAGTATCTGCTAGCAAATGCACCAGGAACTATAAAAAATACCCAACTCGCTTCAAGTATACTAGCAAAATTTGAAGAGTTCCCTCGATTTCACCAAGATCCCATCATCAGACCCTGACTTGATGACTTTAGTCATCAAATCAGTATCTGGTAGCATATGCACCAGTAACTATAAAAAATACCCAACTCGCTTTAAGTATACTAGCAAAATTTGAAGAGTTCCCTCGATTTCACCAAGATCCCATGATCAGATCCTGACCTGAAGACCATAGGACAACTTGGAAAATATTACTCTTTCTAATAATACTCAAATAGTTTCATGTGTCCATACAAAATTTGAAGAGTTCCCTCGATTTCTCCAGGATCCCATCATCAGATCCTGACCTGATTAAAATGGGACCATCTGGAAACAAACCCCTCTTAAACAAAAAAAGAATTTTTCAAATCGGTCCACGCGTCTTCGAGTAATCGGTGAACATACATAGATAAAAAAAAAAAAAAAAAAAAAAAAAAAAAAAAAAGTTTCCGACGAATTGAGAACCTCCTCCTTTTTTTGAAGTCGGTTAAAAAGGGAACAGCATTACTATATATAACGGTTTACTAAACGGGGGATTAAATTCAAGTTTTTTGTATACATTTGATTTAAATCTCGATTTACGTTTTGCTTTGCAATTTAGGTAGGTATATGCGGGGAGTCACCGAAAACTTGAAATTCCAAATTCTTAACATTATTATAAATTATTTTCTTGTGCTAGCTCTGTCGATTTTAATGATTGTCTGATCATTCTTCATTAAAAAATAAGGGGTTGTAAGCGGTTACGTATCGGCCTATGCGACCTTCGTGTAAGCCTACTATGCCTACAGCGAGTACGTTGTTTTCATAGTGGGAAAAACGCTTGCCTTGTGTCCGCGACACCGGGCAACTCGAGGGCCGAGGCCGTGGCCGCCCTAATTGTGTGAACACTTTGCGTTGTGACTTGCCCTTGTAAACATAGGTCTGTTATAGGTTTAATAGGATTCAAATTATATGACTCATTGATATCATATAAAGTAGGTTTATTTCGGACTCTGATTTATCTGATTTCATTAGATTATTATGTGTTCATAACATAACATGATTAACCTTGAACTTTCAACGCTAAACGTTTTCCCACGAAAACAATAGATTACAAAAACAATGTTGTCCACTTACACAATGCACTACTTTTCATAATTTATGCAGAATATAACGAAACTTGAAAAAAATATGATATTATGATAATTATTAGTAAAAATAAGACTTTGCTTACTTAACCTACACGTAATTTATGTGCGTAATTAATGCAAAATTAAAGCGGCTTTGGTCATTTAAACAATACATTTTATTCCTTAGAGCACAGCTTGACTTTAATTAATAAGTTTGTTTATCTCAAATGCAGTCCAGGCTTTGACTTGCATAATGTCATAAAATGCACTGCACCACATTATCGTTGTCATTCTAAATCGTTCCAAAGACTCATTTGGCGCAGTAGTCTCACGGCCTATAGACTGTGATATTGGTGGTGAGGCTACTCGCGTAGACTACGAGAATCCGACCACCACATCTGGGGCACCTTTAACATCCAGAGCTAACCTTTTTTTTACGCTATACAAGTTAGTACTTGACTGCGATCTCACCTGATGGTAAGTGATGATGCAGTCGAAGATGTTAGCGTACCTACTAACTTGGAAGGGGTAAGTTATGTCACCCCAACCGTTTCTACACAGCATCGTACCGGAACGCTAAATCGCTCGGCGGTACGTCTTTGCTGGTAGGGTGGTAACTAGCCACGGCCAAAGCCTCCCACCAGACCAGACCCAAGCCAAATTAGAAATTATAAAATTCCAAAGTGGCCCGTGGCGGGAATCGAACCCGCGACCTCCCACTCGAATCCGAGCGTGCGTCCACTGCGCCATGGAGGCGTCAAAAACCTGCATGCTAATACAATGTCCTCAATGTCCTCAAAGTTGTGTGAAGCCTGCTTATCTCCCTTAGGGGGACAATTGCGTCAGAGTAACGTATTTATCACTCGTAAACGTAAGCTGTATTCTGTCTGCTGATGTGCCGAATCTATTGTTTACATATTTTCCATCCAATAGAATTTGTATACAATTACGATGAATACGTTTTTCTTACACTACGAGTATATTAAGGCAGGTCCCTTTTTACTTTGAGGAGTGATCCTGCATTAATAAGATTTAAGGTTAGATCATGAAAAATGTTTTATATTGTGTGTATTGGGTTCGTATCTTAGGTACGCACCTCTTGCGCAGAAAATTTGACAAGTAGCATAAACACACAGAATGGATGAGTCTTTAATTAGTAAGTTTATGTTATGTACGTAGTGTTGCGCTTGCGAGAGCCTCGCTTTAAACCTGTCGACTACAAACCTATCGCTAATGCATCGCGAGCCCATTGCTGGTGTTATTGGATCGCACTAGGGACTCCACAGTCACGGTTAATATATCGATAAAATGTTGATAATTTGATGATCTCCATGTCGCAGTGGCGCGGGCTCAGATTCGAGTGTCGGGTCGTGGGTTTGATTCCCGCCATGGACTTTAATAATTTCTAAATTGGCTCAGGTCTGGTCTGGCGGGAAGCTTCGGCCGTGGCTAGTTATCAACCTACCAGGAAAGACGCACCACCTAGCGATATAACGTTCCGGCGGGATGCTATGTTGAAACCGTTAGGGGTAGTACTTCCCCTTCCAAGTTAGTAGATTAAAATCTTCAGCTGCGTTATCACTTACCATCAGATTTGATAGCAGTCAAGTACCTATTAACTTGTAGATTATAAAAAAAATATCTCCATAATTATTAAGTTGGGTTATACGAAAATAAGTTACAATTGAGTTAATATTGGAACGATAAATCCAAAATTACATAATAATATAGCATAAAAGCAGCTTGTAGTACTTAACCAGTACTTATGTCTAATCTTGTTCTATGCATAAGGAGATTATGGCAGAAAATAAAGCAGCTAGCGTGCATTCCGTAAACTCTCAAACAGGAAATAAGACACAAATTGTTTTAAGATATTAACAGAGAATTATTTTTTAGCATGTATACCTGTAAAGACATATCTTTATTTATTAAAATAATTATCTATACGGAATAATAAATAAAAATAATTTACAGCACACATATGTAATATAATTTTTACCTGTTTAATTTAATTTTGCCTTCACTATTCACAATTATTTAGGGAAATGAATTTTATGAAACTTATTTTACGAAGTAGATCCCAGATGGCCACCCTACTTACGGTTGAGTATGTGAATTTGAAATACATACGGCCACCTCGGAGTTTAATAAGATCATGTTATCTTCCATAATGCTTACAAAATTATCATTTTTAACCGACTTCAAAAAAAGGAGGAGGTTCTCAATTCGTCGGAATCTTTTTTTTTTTTATCTATGTATGTTCACCGATTACTCGAAGACGCGTGGACCGATTTGAAAAATTCTTTTTTTGTTTAAGAGGGTTTTGTTTCCAGATGGTCCCATTTTAATCAGGTCAGGATCTGATGATGGGATCCTGGAGAAATCGAGGGAACTCTTCAAATTTTATATGGACACATGAAACTATTTGAGTATTATTAGAAAGAGTAATATTTTCCAAGTTGTCCTATGGTCATCAGGTCAAGATCTGATCATGGGATCTTGGTGAAATCGAGGGAACTCTTCAAATTTTGCTAGTATACTTAAAGCGAGTTGGGTATTTTTTATAGTTACTGGTGCATATGCTACCAGATACTGATTTGATGACTAAAGTCATCAAGTCAGGGTCTGATGATGGGATCTTGGTGAAATCGAGGGAACTCTTCAAATTTTGCTAGTATACTTGAAGCGAATTGGGTATTTTTTATAGTTACTGGTGCATTTGCTAGCAGATACTGATTTGATGACTAAAGTCATCAAGTCAGGGTCTGATGATGGGATCTTGGTGAAATTGAGGGAGGTGAATTGATTTTATGAACACACCTCAGGCGATTTGGGTATTTTTACAACGCCTTGTGCATTTTATTGTTTTCCACTAAAAAGTATAAAATAAAAATGGGAAATGCTTTCCAAAAAACCAACTTCAAATGCCACTACAAAGAGTGAAATAATTTTTATTTAAATTTTTGGTACCTAAACCAATTCGAAGTCGGGCGATTGTCTATGACTTCGTCATTTCTTCGCACATCAAGTAAGTAAGAAGGACTATTAGGGATTGTATGAAACATTGCCCGACTTCGAATTGGTGTAGGTACCAAAAATTTAAATAAAAATTATTTCACTCTTTGTAGTGGCATTTGAAGTTGGTTTTTTGGAAAGCATTTCCCATTTTTTATATACAATTCTCTAGCGAGGAAATATACATTCTTTACGCATAATCAGATTATAACAACCTATCTACAATAATATGTACGACAAATTGTGATGTTCATACTATACAGCCGTGCTATTCTGCAAAACAGCGACGAGCGTACATCTATGCATCTATGAATTTGTCAGTTGTAATAGAGTACAATTTTGCATGCCATATTCGGGTTGGCAGCTGTCTGGCAGCTTTTTCATTTTGTAGAATAGCTTGTCTACCATAACAGCTTAGCATAACTCGGTGGGTGTAATCACTTACCTTGTTGTGTCAAATTCACTGAGCTATAATGTGAAAAATTGTTATCTATGTCTTTTTGGTTGTCATTAATTATTTTAAACTGACAACAAACTCACCTGAAAACCTACTCTAATATATTATGAGAAACACCTAAAAGATCTATTTAAAACGACAACATATTTGGCTGCATCGTCTCTATCAGATGAGATCACAGTCTTATACCTAGAGTTACTTACGTCTTTATCTATTACATGGAAGTTGACATGTGAAGAGAAAACACAAAACAGAGTTTAACTACTCCATCGTTACTCCACGTTTATTCAAAAAATATTCAAAAATTTTATTCTTTCACATAGGCCTAACTTACAGGCTCTTGCGAAACGTTAAGACTCTACCGCCTCGTTCGGAAAGTAGCACTGCACCGAGAAGAACGGGCAAGAAACTCGGCACTTGCTTTTTTTTTAAATAATATTTTTTTACAATTTCGTTTTGTTTTGTTTTTTTTTTTTATTAATAAGGGGGCTAGAGTCTAAGAAAAATTCTTGGCGTCTGATTACCACTCTACCGGCAAGCAATCTATACATTTCGGAGGCCTATGTTTCGCAGTGGCCGTCCATTGGCTGAAACGACCAATACATCATAAGCCTTAGGCACGTATGCTTACATAAGGCCACGACGTTCCTAAAACGCCAAAAGTGAATCATTGTAGCAAACAACCCTCTTTCTTATGTTCCGCAACCATTATCCTTGGGAGGAGAAAAAATACACGGTGTTCGCTGCCGTCTGCGCGCGCGCATACTATATATAAAACGGAGACTGATTCCACAGGCATCAGTCGCTACCCACGTGTTAAGGTATCAACATGAAATTCCTGGTAAGGATATACGAATTATTTTTAATAAATACGAGTACACCGATAAAACAAAATAGAAGTGTGCGTCTGTGAAGTCAAAATAAGTGCACTAATATAAAGTTTTTCTCGAATCGGTTCTGATGCGTCCCAAAGGATCGAGAAAATTAAACAAAATTTTCGTGTGGATCATTGCGATATTTTAAAGAGTTCAGAAGAGAAATGGATTGAAATAAAAGTTGAACACAAAAAAGTAGATACAACTCCAGTATTATTATGATATACGAAAAACATACATAAATTAATTAATTTCGTGTTTATAACATCATACATAATATTTAGTGTTTAATATTAAACTTGGTAAAAAATAATGTTTAATTGTTAACATAATGGCAATTTACGATGCTTTTCTTCACCGCTAAGTGAGATTTAGATACCTACTTCAAAACCACCCAGATTCGACAAAACAGTGCTGAAGCTTTTTAACTGGACTAATATGTTTAACGTAATAATTATGGCTCTTATAAATATTACTATTGGCACGCCCATTAAAAATGGAGACTCACATCAATTGAATTTAAACATCCACTAAGTAGCATTAGCGGTTTCACACACAATTCCGTCCAATTGGTCTCGCGTCACAGCCTTGCGGGATATCCTGCGCGCGCGCAATCACTTGTTTCCACATTACCACATTCACTTAGGATGACCAACCGATGTCCGATCCACTATAGCTATTGAGTACTACGCTAACAGGAGCGCGATCCATGAGCTTGCTTTAGAATTTGATAGAAATACTTTATAAATGTCAAAAAATCGTAACTATAAAATATTTATCAAAAATTTTCGTCAAAAAATGTTTCTTATTCATTCTATATAAAAAACGCTGTAATACCTATATTGTACCATACTAAGTATGTTTCATGAAAAGACACGTAAAAGTATGTAGTGATTAGTGTTTAAATTTTTCATGCTTGTATATTTCATAAAAGTTTTTAACAGTAAACACTTTAATATTGAAAACTAGTCTAATTGTAAATTACAATAATTTCCAACTAAGCCAACTGACAGCTGTTGTCGGCAATAAAATTATTAGGAGTGCTAAATGTCTTTGCAGTATTTCTTATGGAAATCCATAAGAAATACTGCAAAGACATTTAGCACTCCTATTGGATAAGTGTTTAATGATCGGTGTTATCGATTTCAATATTTGATCAATATGTAATTTTACCGGATTACGGTTATAAATGATATAATATTGTGGTACTGTGTGATTCATTCACAATAACATAATCTCGTTATTTAAATATGAGATCATTTCACTAAGATAGGTTAGTTGTTGTTGATTAGTAGTAGTAACATAAAAGCAAATAGCCTATTGGTTCAAAGCCTTTCATCAAAGGATCAGAAGTTCGATTCCCAGGCACTTCTGAATCTCTTACGGTGAAGAAAAAAATTTCAAGTCTATATAGCTACCACGGTCCAAGAGATACAGCTTGGTGACAGACGAAAAGACAGCGAAGTCTCCATAAAAGGATTTCTTTTTTACTCTTTGGGTACGGAATTCTAAAATACAGGGTGAGAAAGTTCATCACATTGTTCTCAAAAGTATCCGAAGCCCACCTATTTAGTCTTGGACAGGTCCCAGCTCTGGGATATAGAAGGGGTAGAGACAGACAGACAGACGGTAGTTGTTATGTTGGTACACCCACGTTGTTTCCTACAAGACAACGCCTATGATTGGGTCAATATATTAAATAATAATAATTCATAAAAATGTTAGTAATTTTCCAAAGTGCACCTCGTAAGTAGATCGAAGTTGTTTTGAAAGTAAATTAAAATGAGGTAGCTATACATTTTATCCTTCTCACATAATGTTTACTTAAAATATACCAACTTTAAAAACATATTATTATGTAGAAATACCTAATGTTTTTCTGTACCTTAATTCAACGTTATGTTCATAATTCACCTTGAAGAACTCACATATAAAATGTATGCGATACGGTACGGTAACGCGTATACGAACCCTCGTAAACTTAGTTTTAAGTCGACTTGTACTTATCACCATACAATGCGACAAGTATCCTATTGACTTTTTACAAGAGCCTGTACGTTAGGCCCATGTGAAATAAAGATACTTTGAACTTTGTATCTCCTATCAAAAATTTAACATACTTTCGGATACATACCTATAATAGCTATGTCTAGTCTAGGCATTCACATTTCTCATGTATGCAAAATCTGAAATCTGATGCCACTCGTACAAACATGAAGGGAAAAGAGACAGAAATTAATACAGTTTTACTTCATAAAACCAATTCCTAACAGAATAGCGAGGCTGATTGAGACTGAAGCGATACCTATAAATTACGCAATCGGAGCTAAAGCAAAAGACCTAGACAATGAGCGAATTAAACGACACTATATAATAAAGTCCCGTAATTACATTGTGTCGTTGGATATTACGCCACCAGGGCTCATAAGTATAGACAATTAATGGCGTGGCGGACTCTACTCATGGCCACAGGACTTTTGCAATCATAAGTGGAAAATTTCCATGAAATAACTTTGTTTGAACTAGAACACACCAAATTGAGTACTGTTGTGAAGGAGTCGTAAAAGGTCTTGCTCCGACCAAAAACATTAAAGGAGGCCAAAACTGTGCTTAATAATAGTATGGAGAACAACAACGGTTTGTCTAAAAAGAATCTCTTTTAGCCAAATCTAACAGATATAGATATTAGATAACACGTCATTATCAGATTTTTTGATATTAAATATAATAGCGCAAGTATGATTAAAAACTAAAGTTATAATCCTAACCAAGATAAATCTCTCAAAAACAAATGAGTAATTTTATAAGCTAGGTAAATAAACATTTCATTATATATTTTCGAAAGCAAAACCAGAATCATTAAATTTAAAAAAATGTCAATGTGTACATGTGATTAATTTCGTGGTTATTGACATCATGGGTTTTACCCATAAAATTGAAAAGTGTTTGGACTCTATCTTAAAATAACCTGTTACTATGTGGATTTGCTGTCAACAAACTTTATGATAATAAGGCCGGAAAAAATGGTTTTGCTTTAAATGCCTATAACGATGTGTTAAAATTAATCTGATGCAGGGGTATAGGGTTAAGAATTTGGATTACCAACTTTGTTGTTATAACCGACTATTAAACCGATTTGACAATCTAAACATGACAAACTACTGCTTAACTTGCTAACAGCCATTAAAACTATCCCCTATCGATCTTGTACTCCAATATCTAGCCTCGTTGATCTAGTCACTAGGCTAAACTCCTGTGCTTAGCTTATCCAACTGTGAATGGCTAAAACGCTGACCTAACTACGTCAGAACTTGATTCGGATTTCAGACCCGTTGGATTATAAGAGTTAGGGAATAGAGAGTGCAATCTAATTGGAGAATACACTTCTATGATTTTCTAGGTGTATTTCTGCTGCATTTGTAAGACAGACTTTGCTTTATTTGTTCTTTTTTTATGTTCTTTCTTTTCAATTCAATCAAGACGTCACCTCCATCGATAAGAAATAATTACAAAAATAATATTTTTTCTCTCGCCTGCAACACTGCCCGCGAGATTGATTTTTCCAGGACTAAAAAGTGTAACCCAGAGTACATTCATAATCGAGATCCACTCCAAATTCCAGCTAAATCGGTTCTATAGTTGTGACCTGAAGGAGTACGAAACATAGATAGATCTTACGCCTTTAAAATATTAGTGTTTACCTAGACAACATTACTTTTTGAGGTTTGTGAAACCATTATTTTTACCTAGATTGTCATCGCCCTGACGGCAGCCGCGGTGTGCGCGGAGGATACTAAAAAGACGGAGAAGCGAGGCCTCTCCGGCCTTGGCTACGGCGGCTTAGGCTACGGCGGTGGCTACGGCGGCGGCTACGGCGGCGGCTACGGAGGGCTCGGCTACGGTGGCTACGGAGGATACGGCGGCTATGGTAAGTGGAATTAAGGGGATTTATTGTATTTATTTTTGTCTTTGTCACTCTCACGAATACGTTGATGGGTGCGACATGCAGCGTCGCGGAAGAATATAACAGAAAAACTACCTTTTACCTAATTTCTCTAAAACTAAGCTAGCTATTAAAAATCTGTTTATCAACGTTTTTAGATATTATTATTATCTACACATTAAAGCAAAAATTACAATTGTAGGTTCGGAAAAAAGAAGAAAAACTGAGATTTTGGAGAAACTTTTGGGAGAACTTTCTATCGAGAAAATTTTATCTAATCGTGTTTCTGCTTCTCAACGATTTTAGATTAAAGACCCAAAATACATGACGTATAAATTTAAAGCTTTAAAAAATTGTCTTTATAGTTTTTAAACTAAACTTCACTAAAAGTCGCTTAAATACGGCTTCCACGCCGTTAAAAACTTTTTGGGCCCAGGAATGCCTATATTTCTTACGTGACTAAGTTAGAAGTTATACAACTACTTTAAACCCCAAGCGATTAAGTCCTTAAATATGATTAGCATTTATTTTGGAATGTTATTCGTAGCATCAATATCTATGTGAAGAGAAAATGGATTTTCTAACATGCATTCCACTCAATAGTAAACTCACACTCATTTCGTTTTGCATATGTGTACTATCACAAAAATTAGCCACTTAAGAACACAGATTCTTTTAACCTAACGGTTTCGTTTTCGTTTATTCACAAGATTCTTGTAATTATTATGATCATTTACTTCAGCAAAAAGTGTGTATTAATTTCTTGTCTATTCTGCTTTTCGCAAATCTGCTTTTCATTCATGGTGGTAGAGTAAATGATACTGTAAATATTGTGAACTAGACGTGGATATGTTGAGTAAAGGATTTCATTTTCATAGCTTTCCACTTTACTTTACCAGCCTTTACTTTAGAAAAATACTGAAAGCTTCTTACGTACTTAAAGCTAAAAATAAATTTCCAAATTTTTTTATAAAGACCTCACCGAAACCTTTAGAAGAAAATTAGATACCAATCGACGATCAAAGCCCAAAAATCTGTTTTTTGAAAGGAAAATTATTAAATAGGCCAAGAAACTGCTTTGAAAATTGATAAGATTATTTCATAAATAGGGCACTTCCATTTTTTGTCAAAGGCATTTTTCTATTCCAAAGAATTTATTTACACAAAATAATAACTAACCACTTTATACAAAGTAGAATTAAATTAAGCATAAAAATGTCGCCAACGAATATTCTGATACGAATTCGAAGTCAAAAGAATATAATATCATTTAATTTTTAGAAAACTGTACTCGTACAAGAAAGAAATTCCATACTGCGTGCCATATTTATTTCAAACTTTAAAAGACCAAAAATTACCTTTATAATTTTCAAATGCAATTATGATTTTAATGGATTATTATAATAATAAGAACTTTCCAAGAAGGTAAGTAACAAAAAGTCCTCGGAGTGCTGAAGTCGATGTAACTCAACAACTTTCAGTTTCAAGTTTCAATTTAATAAATAGTTCGCTAAATAGAACACAAATTAGCACTTTAAAGTCCGTTAAAATTAAACCATTTTCTTGATAAATAACTTCTGTAGACTGTTCGGCACTATGGCGTAGCGTGAAGAGAGAGTTAAAATTGACCAAAGGCTTCTACGCGGTGGTTTAATTCAAAGGTTCGCGGATGATTTCCTTTAAAATTCGAGCTCTCTCAGAAAATGCGACAAAACTTCGCTCTTTCTATTATTTCTATTGAAACTTTGATTTTACAATCTACTGCTATTGTTTGCTTGGCTTCCTAATTTTATAGAGTCTAAAAATGGGGTTGTTTTCTAAAACTTTTCTCAAATCAGCTATAGTTCATGACCTTACAGTCTTAAATTTTGATTTAACAAACTTCTAGTAGCTTGGATAGATGTTGATATTTTAAATATCTTGGACATTTTTAAGCAGTAAGTGAATGGTATGATATTGAATGAATGAATGAATGAATATACTTTTATTGCACACCACAAAGTCAAACAAAGGACAACACAAAAAGTACAAAGAATAGGTACAATTTGGCGGCCTTATCGCTACCCAGGATATACTGCATCTGACATAGAAGACGTATCTAACATCATCCTTTATGGTTAAAAAAATCTTAAGTTTTACTCGAAGCTAAACAAGGCCAAACAGAAAAAATGCAGTTAAAATCGTTCCAAAGGAAATTCGTTAAACACTTCTTAAAGACATTCGTTTCACGGAATTCAAGTCGCGATCGTCTATTATGTGAGGACTGAGAGGGCCTTAATTAATTGCTAATTAGAAGCAGTAACGAACGGAACTTGTTAACTAGAATACGAAAATCCTCTCAACCGATTAAACTTTGAACTGTCGTATAAATTCGCTAAGTCGGCACCGCGCCTGGACGAAAACAAAATATAAGTTGATACTTAGCAGAAAACTGAGTACATTATAGCTTGAAATCTAGCCCCCTTATATAGATAAATAAAATAAAACCTTTATTTCAAACACAAAAGAGTTAAAAAAGAGATAACTACTACGACAGCTAAAAATACAGTAAGAAAAGAGAATTCATATGAACTCGATATTACCTCAATTTTGTAGTTCAGTGGGACTTTATATCAAGATCAAACAAAAGATCGATTTTCACAAGTAAATCATCACTCGTGAAATTGAAATACGATCGAACAAGACAGCAAACCTCCCTAGCATAATATGCTACCACAACATCGATAAAATCCGCGATAAAGACAGAGATAAATTGCAACGTTAGTGAAGTCGTGAAATTGTACATAAAACTAGCATTAACGAACGGTACAATTTAACAGAGATGCAGCGCTGTACACCGCGGCATTGTTTGAAAAGATTAATTCGAGACAATACCGTTTGTTGCAAACGCTCGTTACACTGGACTGAGTAGAGAACAGAGATAGTGTTTGTTTGTGGGGCTTTGTACAATCTTTTCAAACTGCATTTCGTTTTGAATTTCCATGTAATACACGTATGTGATAAACAAAACTGCAGACATGATAAAATCTACCTAACCAGAATTAAGAACCTTATTTATCAAAATGCTTTTTCTACTCTGAAAACTAAAAGACATCATCCATCATTGACAAATGAGCTTTGAAATTCCACTCTACGCTAGTGACAGTTGGTAGGTAAGCCTTTTGGATTTTGGAAGTATTTAAATAAAGTATTCACCAGTATGCTCCCATCCCTTAATGCATCGAGTAAGTTTCAGTTAGCAGCGAAAGCATTAAGTTTATTGCTTCATATATCGCAGGATGACAGCGACGGTCTTTATCTACTCGCTTCGTCGACTAAAAACACGATAGACTCCCCGCGCTAGACCCAAATAGGTGAATGGTTCCTGGCAACAAATTAATGATGGCAGAATATTTAGCTTTAACTTGCTGCCCCAATACTTCGAGCTAGTGAAAGCATCCCTTTCTTTTTCAATTTCTTTTTAGTATGTCATGACATTTACACCGGCAAACCAATTTATATGACAACGTCTTATAAATTGGTTTGCCGGGTGACACTTCAAGAAACTGCGTTACGCTCCGCTCACGTTATGCGCTCACAATGAGAGCGAGTGAGAGGCACGCGTCCCTTCCACTCGGGCATGGTTAGCCCGCCTAAGAGCGAGAGAGACAGACATAAAAGTCGTTGTCACGTAAAACTTTCGCCCGTATACCGACTTTACAGGCAACCAATTTTTACTATGGTGAGACTTTCTCCGTCCGTCCGTCCGTCCGTCCGTCCGTCCGTCCGTCCGTCCGTCCGTCCGTCCGTCCGTCCGTCCGTCTGTCACACTCAATTATTTCAGTAACTATTCAAGCTATCGCACTGAAATTTAGAATAGTTATAGATAATAGTGACGCGACGTTATAGCAATCGTAAAAATTTGAAAATTGTTTTTATTTTTATTTAAAAAGGGGGGAAAACCGGGTCGCAAAAATTTCAAAATGAGATAACAATATTGAGTGGGGTATCATATGAAAGGGCGTTACTTTAATATTCTAAAACCAATTTTTATTTATTTTTATGACTGATACTTTTTGATTTTTTGGGAAAACTGTCGAAAAAAATACCGTGGGGGCCCCCCCCCCCCTTTTCTTTACCATTCGAAAAATCTGAAATAAATATGATCAATAGAAGCTAACGTATATTTTACAGGAAAAATAAAATCAACCCTCTAACTATTATACTTTTTTTTCTAATAACAATAATTCGCCGAAAACAAAGTTAGGTTTGCGGTTTGCCAACAAAAGTACCTATATGTAAATTATACTCGTAAAATCATGAACAAAAGTGATTCTTTTAATGTTTTACTTCTTTTATGGTATGGAACCCTCGGTGCGCGAGTCCGACTCGCACTTGGCCGGTTTTTTTTGATCTCATATGACCATCATAGCCATGCCAGTGGCTACCGACGCCAAGATTATTTCTAGCTGAGATGAAGATGACGTGACGATTTTATTTTATTTCGTAGTTATTTTAAATTTTTACACTATAGAATCATTTGAGAATGTGAAGTAATAGAATTTCAAGTTATTACTGATTTTGTATGCACAAAGCACATACACAAAAAAAACTAAAACCAAAATTGAAATGGCTGTCTGTCGGTATGGGTGTAGGGTGAGGGGGTAACATTAGTTGGTGGTTTTATGGTTGTTAGGAGTTATAGAAGAATCCCTTAAGGAGCACACCACGGGTGTGCCCGCGAAATTCAAATTTTTCGTGGTTTTTCGCGATTTTTAAGCTAATAAGACATAATAGGCTTATGGTCGTCAAATTGCGATAATCCGAATATCTTCTTCACGTGTTTATATAAAAATCTCTGCTCGAAAGTGTCGAGTTAAAGAAATTAGTTCGAGATTTGTGATTTGAGTAACTCACTCACATAAAACTCGATACTCGGACTAATTTCCCAGGATACACATTTTTATGCAAAGATTTTGATATAATCATGTAAAGATGATACTGCCATTCTCGCAAATTGATTGCCATAAGCCTATCATGTCTAAATAGCGTACAAATTGCAAAAAACCACGAAAATTTTGAATTTCGCAGGCAGACCCGTTGATTTCACGTTAAATTAGATTGCTAGTTAGATCTTAGACACATTGTTTATTCACAGATAATAATTTGCTCTTCTATCGGATAAGCGGAGTATGGCGGCAGTTAACCGCCGCGCCGCCGCCGCTCGTAACTGTATGTCCGTCTGTTAGTACCCTGGTACCCGGTATCTCGCTATCTCGGGACTCGGGAGATTAGACTATTGTTTTGCCCTAATTACTGCACGTGTGTGAATAGCAGCTTTACCTAAGTCCGGTGTACTACGAGGTTCTTTGTGCTGATACCTTTCGTAATGATGATAAGGTTATATATATGATAAGGTTAATTACCAACTATTAAAAGAGCAATTTTTTAACTTAGATATTCAAAAGACACTTAAATATGAAAGATTTACTCGGAGAGCAGCACAAAGTTTACTAGTGACCATACCTGCCAAAAATAAATATGGAATGCGCACCACTGCCTACATGGTTCCTCGCTTAATTAATAATTTAGATTACAAGAATGGATTAACTCCAAAAAACATTAGTAAAAAACTTAAAGACTTTTTTATAAAAAACTGTAATAACAGATGACAGATTATGTGCACTTACTGTAAACTCTAGTGGTTTGTTAGTGCAGATATATTTTTGTACCTAAATGTAAGCTTTGTAACATTAAATAAATTAAAAAAAAAAAAAAATAATAATAATTATTATTTTTTTTTAAATTCACTCAGCTACTTTTATCATCGTTCTAAGTTGCACAAAGATTTCATGATGTAGACAAGGGATAAGAAATAGTAGTTTAAAAGTCCACGGGATCATCCGGGAAGAGCAGGATCGGATTAAGTAGAAAAATAATTACTCGTATTAACCGAATTGATATACATTTCGCAAAAAATTAAGAAAATATTTTTGTCTTAATTTTTTGCGCAATGTATATCAATGAGTTTACCTATAATATGGTACTGGAGTACCATAGAGTTTTGAGTATGAACAACCTCCAAGGTTAGACATTACGGAAATTCGAAACAAAAATAAATTCGAAACTAAAATGGTCATATTTAAAGTATGTACTTTTAACTATTATTCGCCTTCCCCACTACAGTCGGTGTAAATAATACTTACATGGTTTGCATGCTGCTAAACGTAATCATTAATCAGTAATTGGCCGGTAGGTGCCGGCAGGTGTCAGCGCGTTGGTTATCTGTTATCAACAGTATAGGTACCTGCGCCTGCGCCGCTGTCGCAGGGCATTGGGCCCCGTGGGAACTGCTGTGGCCTTGGCATACTAAAATGATCAACGCATTGTTATTTCCCTATTGCTCTAAAGTCTGAAGGTTAAGTGTACTGGTCTATTTGGTGGTTAGGCTCTGAGTTTGCTTCTCGGGTCTTGTGAAGAATTTAAAATCAAAAAATTAAAACCAAAATGTTTGACTTTCACATAGGTCTTAGTTTTCAGTCGTATGAAATGTCAGAGACAGACTCTACAACCATGTTCGAAATGCTGTTTTGCACCTTCTTGTAAGGGCAAGAAACTCGTCACATTTTTAAAAAAATAATATCGTATGTAATTATTATATTTTCTTTTAGTTTTATTTGTAATTATTCTTTCGTATACGTACCTACCTACATTTAAAATCGCATATTAACTTACTATTTAAAGCAAAAAAAATGTTGGTGTAATAAACAGCTTGATTATAAGGAAGTTAAATAAAAATGCAATTAAAATGTAATAGATTACCTCTTCTTTGTTTACCTTTAGGTTTACGATTGGTTAAGTACCTACTTCTTTGAATTAAATCTCATTTGTGTTTTTGTTATTTTTCTTAACCTAAGCAAAGAACATTAAACGGCCTTAGAGAAAACACTATTTTTGTGGCAATCAATTTATTCTAAAGAAACAAATGACTTCAGGGAAAAAGCAATAGTCACTGAAAATAAACTGAGTATTTAAACAATATTATTTTGGAGTCACAACTAAATATCACTTATTTTAACAGTGAAGTGAACATTGTCAAAACCCTTATTATTAATTCTTCTTAGTATATTTTCAAAAGTGTGTGTAGCCTACCACCCCACATTGGAGCAAAGTAATAAGTGGTTGTGGAAGCATATTTCAGACAAGCGTGCTAAAACAAATATCTACCGAATGCCTATTTAACATTTATTTGCTTGAAACTCATTTTGAAACATGGACTCCCAAATTAGATTTCGAGATCTCAACCACTTGACCCTTAGCTTGACCCTTAGCTACACAATAATAATATAGCTCTTCAATAACCCAACTCCAAAAAAATAACCAACCTATTTTTAATATCTTGTTCCGTTCGCAAACAGTTTGCCAAGGAACTAAACAAGCAATTTTAGTGAATGGTAGATATTCAGTTTTTACTAAGGCCACTATAATCACAGATAGTCACGCTATGTGCATTTGTTTTTTGTAGAATACTAGTTATTTAGTGACCTTTCAATGATCGTTCAGATAGCTATACATTGTGCTACGCTCGACCGATCACTATGATTAGGATCTCGATCTAAAATAATATTACTATTCTGAGTTCTAACCCAGTGAACTATAAATTATTGTGACTCACTCAATCGTCCGAGAAATAGGTAATGTTAAACCGACTGTGAAACAGGGAGGTAATGTGTTTTACCTTGGAGCATTTTGGATTTTCGCCACACTCCACAGATTAATATGCCAAGCTCCAATTAGCACTAAAGAGAGTAAACAAGGTTCCAAATCGTTAGGTACTTATATTTTTTAATTTTTACTATATCAAAGTACATACGTAGAAGTTAGAACCTTTATTAGTACAGAAACAGTTGACAAACTGTTGTGAATAGCGACTCTAAAATAGCTACGCGATAGAAAAATAGTACCTTTGCAGAAACATCTGCAAAATCATGCAAATAGCGACTTTAAATACGATACTATAGAGTGCAATTCAGGTCGCAACAACGCATATTACCAAAAGTTTTGTTAACCTACGGCTTGCCTCTCTTTCTGTCGCGTACGGCATAATTATAGGTATATCTCATCCGATACATTGCCTACTACATCTTGATAACGCGTCGACTCTCTATAGTACAGTAATAATCAATTACTATACCTGCAGAAAAACATAAATACGTGATTTAATAAAATCAGTCTATTTCTCCATTGTACTACCCCATGGGCAGCGACTGTTTTTGATAATCACGCTTTCCGTTTGAGTGTAAAATCAATGAATTAATTAATATATTATACATGTTTTGTTGCAGTTGCACCCGTCGCCGTTAGCAAAGTAGCCTACACCACCACCCACGGCGGCTACGGAGGCTACGGCGGCTACGGAGGCTACGGCGGATACAGCGGCCTCGGTGGATACAGCGGTCTGGGTGGATACAGCGGTCTGGGTGGATACTCCGGCTTGGGTGATTATTGCAACATTTTTATACCATACTAAAACTCGTGATTCAGCATTTTCGCTTGCAAGTCTGAGGTCCTTCACTCGATACCCAAGTTGGGCAGTTATACTTCAATATTGAATTTATCTATTTTACTCCTTATACTAGTACCTCACCATAAGGACAATAGGATATTGCCCCTGTATTATTTACTTGATTCAAGTCTGAAATTCATGAAAAATTAATGAAATAACGAGATATAGTTACAAAAATATATGATTTGACTGACTGCGCTATCAACGTACAGCTCAACTATGTTATTGAGTTGTTCTTTGCACTAGCCACAGGCGCATATAATAATACATTCTATCCTATGATATTGATGATTCTATACGTGTCTTTGGTACGTCTACTATGTAGGAGTGAAAGCCTGGGTAGGGGTATTCTCATACAGGTGTTTTTCCTGCAGGCGGCTACGGAGGATATGGCAGCAGCGGCTACGGCGGATACGGCGGCTACGGATTGGCCGGCTACGGTAGCCACGGCGGATACGGCGGCTACGGCGGTGGATACGGCCACGGGCTCGGCGGATACGGCGGCTACTACGGACACCACTAGACTAAAGACCCCCGCATCTCTCATCCCAATGTGTTCATCCCAAACGATTCAATACTCGACGAATGAAAAACTTTTCGTAGTTACGTCCACAACGCATTTACGACCAACTAAAATCTGATCTATGCCACAAATTATTTTAGAAGTGCTCTTTTACCTTTCTGTCACCAGAACGACAAGACGTAGATACTCAAGAGTGATGGCATCCTAATGGGATTGTCCATCAATTTTTTTGATGGAATCACTAAGATGTGAAGCATCCTTCCAACATCTGTGGACAGTGGACAAGTATTAAATACCTTAAAGAAATGAGTAAATACGCATGTTCTGGCCAAGCGACCTACAATCTAAGAAAGCAAGATTGTCGTAAAAGCCTTGTGGACTTAACTATAACTTATTGATTTTTTTTAAGTTAAAAAAAGGAGAGCTTGCCATGACAAAATATTATTTTTTAACACCTTGTTGATGAATTGAGTTACCTCCAGTAAACAATAATATTGTATGTGATATATAATTTATACAACGAATTTTCTTTGCAACCCTTTGTAAATATTAAGTACCTAATAAATGATTTGATAAGTACAATTTTCTCTTACTTTAATACTGTGCCTTTTCCAATGGATAGATATAGGGACTCGTACTTTATACTTAGTCCATCGTATAGGTCCTAAAGTAATTTGCTGTTTGGCAAAATGATTAACGATTTCAACCTAATCTTAATGATAAACGATGTCGATTGCCTTGAATCAATAGCTGATAAAAATAGTAAAGATAGGCCGATCCGAACATTTTACGTAAACCATCTTCATACAAGCAAACGGTAGCGTCATCTGTCAAAATACACGCCGCTGCCGCTGGCCGAACTACCGCGTGGCCTTATACTGTTGGTACTAATGACACCCATAAACTCACGACATTTTTTCGCGCTGTTCGCCCTGTCTTTAGTATACAAGTCTGTGAATTAATCGCATTTGTTGATCGGTGTCATAAAAAATAATTTATTTTGTTTATAATTTTGTTTTGGTAATATATTATAATCTTAGGTGGAACCAAATTGCGAGAACACCCCTAAGTAGTGCCTCTATAAACAAAATTGGGTTTTGTAGTTGTTCTATTTGTTTGTTGCCGCTTAGCTAAAATCAAATTTTGCTAGACTACTCGTACGTCTTGCAAGACTCGTATGCCTTCTAATAAAGCTATAGTTTTTCAGTGGGTAAGCATTTCCATAATAAACGATTTTGTAGCTTTTTTTTACTTTAGCCAAATGTAGTTGTAATGTAAAATCTGTTTTATAAGATAAATTAGTCATAAACATAACTTGGCGGTAGGTATACCTACTTTGTTTTCGCGACAATACTTGTCACGTATTTTTAAATCCGTCTAGGTAAGTACCCATAACCTTTTATGAACCGGTCCATATTTTCCGCGCCAAAGATCGGAATTCAATACCATTAGCGTTAAATGGGTTTCGAGAGCTGTTATCTCTGACGGGAGATGAGGGAGATAACAGCACGCAGAGATAGATCGGTAAACGCCTCCGGAGAGAGCTGGCGCGATGCTTCGAATTCAATACTCCAGATACAAATGTACATAAAATGTATTAAATTGTCAACAATAATATTATTATTATAACTGGAATCTTCTTTTATGAGAGTCTTGTTTTATGGATAAGTGATATCGATACGGGGCATCGGTATAGATTCAACATACTCATAAATAAAGAAATGTATTAGGACCCTCCAGTACAGGAGCACTCCTAGCGTAAAGTTTATTTGGCCGTAGTTACGTTCGATCCACAGGTTAGGCCAATATCTAGTTCTTTTATAAATCAGTTCTTAGTATCAGCTTGCAGTATAGGAATTGTCGGTATTTCTCCCCCGTGCCTCGGAAGCACGTAAAACCGTCGGTCCTGCGTGATCTCTCTCCGTTCATATCGAAGCCATCGTCCCGACGGATTCTGTGATACACATACACACTTTGCTGCGCGTGATCTCTCTTCGTTCATATAGAAGTCATCGTCCTGACGGATTCTGTAATACACACAACACTTGTGCATTATAATATCTCCTGCGCAGTTCTCTGTAGAGATTGACCGCCCTGGATCAATTGGGGTATAAATTAATAGTAAAGTAGTATTTTAACCAAGTTTAACCAACTCTACATAACTAGTACCCTAAATATTAAAATACAAGTAAATATTCGTAGACTGGCTTAGCGCCATTCATCATCATCATCATCATTTCAGCCTGCGGACGTCCACTGCTGGACATAGGCCTTCCCAAGCGCATGCCACCACACCCTGTCCTCAGCCATCCTCATCCAGCCGCTTCCCGCCACCCGCTTGATATCATCGGTCCAGCGAGCTGGAGGTCGCCCCACACTACGCTTACTTGTACGCGGTCTCCACTCCAGGACTTTCCGGCTCCAACGGCCATCGCCCCTACGACAAGCGTGACCTGCCCACTGCCACTTCAGCTTGCTAATGGTTTGGCTATGTCGGTGACCTTGGTTCTCCTGCGGATCTCCTCATTTCTGATTCTATCACGCAGGGAAATCCCTAACATAGCCCTTTCCATAGCACGCTGAGTGACCTTGAATTTGTGGATCAGGCCGCTTGTTAGTGTCCACGTTTCAGCGCCATAGGTGAGGACCGGCAGGACGCACTGGTTAATACTTTAGTTTTCAGGCATTTTGAGTTAATTGTGAGCCTGTAATGCGTCCCCCGGGAACGCCTAACGCGGCCGTTACCGCGCCTCAACACTCAACTCTCAATCCCGGGGCGGCAGCTTAATTAAATGTAACACCTTGTCGTGAATGTAGCTAATACAAAGAAGTTATATTCATTTCCGTGACTGCTTTAGTACGCTCTTGGGAAATATACGCAAAGGTAAGCAACAATTTTTCGGGCATGATAACATTATAACAAGATTTATAACATGACAGATTCATTAGGTAATTTTTGGGTGAAGTATCAGGCCTATTTAGTTTGGCTAGTACCAGAGAGACTGGTACCATTGTACAACGTACGTTTTTCTCTCTCTGGTCCCTCGCTATTGCCTCAGGCTATTGCTATAATTATGTCCCATGTGTCTAAAAACTATTAATAAAATGGAAGGTCAAGCTCTTTCAACAAATTAAAGGGTACTTTCAAATCACACACATGCGACATTTTGGTCGCCGAAAGGCTTATTCAATTGGCATTTAGACGACCTCCGTGGCGCAGGGGACGCACGCTCGGATTCGAGTGGGAGGTCGCGGGTTCGATTCCCGTCGTGGGCCACTTTGGAATTTTATAATTTCTAAATTGGCTCAGGTCTGGTCTGGTGGGAGGCTTTGGCCGTGGCTAGTTACCACCCTACCAGCAAAGACGTACCGCCAAGCGATTTAGCGTTCCGGTACGATGCTGTGTAGAAACCGTTAGGGTGACATGACTTACCCCTTCTAAGTTAGTACGCTAACATCTTCGACTGCATCATCACTTACCATCAGGTGAGATCGCAGTCAAGTACTAACTTGTATAACGTAAAAAAAAAACATAAAATTGGCACAGTCGCCTCTATCGCCAAACGATAAGTTACTGATTGAGATAACGAACGAACGACGTAATTTCAACCCTTTCCTATGCTGTGTAGTTGGGTGAGCTTTTAGATAAGCTTTGAAAAAACTATTCCGTTATTTTCAAAGGCAGTAAAATATTACTTTTATAACGGTAAATGAAATAACATACCTAATATGCATCATACTGAATGCATGCCTTTTTGGGAAAATGCCTAACGCCATACCCCTCCGTTAATTGAAATAGATCGATTATACCCATTGGCCTATAAATTATACCTTAGCACGTAGGTCTTACAATCACTATAAACTCTATTTCTAACACGGTCCCGCATGCAAGAGTACGGGAGCCATTTCGTATTCACGCCAAATCTAGACGCGCTACCATAACAAAATGCTCTATATAAATGCTCCATTCTTTTCTTTACTCTTTTAAATATTTTAATATTTACCTAATAGGTATGCATACTCAAAGTTTAATAACGGATAGCAAAGTTACTGCGAGGGATTTTTCGCATTAAACATCCAAAGGAATAGCTGCTCAGTAAGTACATTAACATACATGAATTATGGAGGGGAGGAAAAATTCGCGGCGAAACTCCGACACGCGTCAAATGGAGTGGAACCGCGACTTGAGTTGGTGAATGACGAAAACTTGGCGACGACGTCCAAACTTGGCGGCTTGGAGGTGAAACTTGGCTGAAGTGAATACCACACACTTATTGCTGTCGAGCGGAAAATTTAAACGGTGGAAGAGAATTTTGCATACCTACGAGACTTAGGGTTTTTTTAAGTGATTTCACGCAGGAAATGGTTATACTAAGAAATAAGGTATCACGAATAGGTTTGACTAAAATTATAGTGTTGGTACTTTTAGATAACGTAAGAATCTAGTGAAATTATCATACACTAGCAGACGCCCGCAGCTTCGCCCACGTGTAATACATAATACAAACCTTCCTTTCGAATCGTTTTATCTATTAAAAGAAACCGCATCAAAATCCGCCAAAGAAAGATCTAAACATACTCGTACAACAGCAGGAAGCATCTTTGTTCTTTAATTACGATGTAAGTAGTGTTACTGATACCTATATACAATTTTTGTCAGGAGAAAAATAGCAAACAATCTTACTTGCAAAATGACTATTATAATTGTAAAAGGCTTAATGTTACGTATTCACATAATAGTTATTTTTGTAAAAGTAACCGGCCAAGTGCGGGTCAGACTCGCGTATTGAGGGTTCCATACTACCTAAGAGTCATATCTACTATAAAATAAGTACTTCAAACGTTAATTATCATTTTTATTAAGATATACAAGAGCCTGTACAATAGGCCTATGTGAACTAATGATATTTTGACTTTTGATTAGTCAGTAAAATATGAAATACTAATACTAATTATTTATTAATTATTAGATAAGTGTTGCAAGAACTATAAGAACTATTACTATAAGCTTACAAGGGTTCCAAAAGCTTTTATTCTACTTTGCCACTACCTCACCGAGGCTGCCTAGGTTAGGTACATAACTACCTAGCCTAGTACCCACAGTTAGCCTAGTTCCCATGTACCTACATGAGAACAGCGTAAAAGGCAATATGTAGATGCAACGGATTACCTTTGTGGAATATTCAAAAGCCGCACAGCAGCTCTTAGGTCAACAAACTATTAGTAGTACTAGTAGAATTTTTAGCAGCCTTGAAAGATGTCTTTTTCCGTTGGTTTTCTATTAAAAATGACCATCATTACAACATCATGACAGCCGGCAACGCATTTGCAGTTCCTCTTGTGCCACAAATGTCCATGGGCGACGGTGATCCCTTACCATCAGGTGAGACCCGCCCGCACGTTTGTTCACGTTAAAAAAAATCTTGGATACTAAACTTCTATAGCCATGAAATAATTATATGGTGAACATACCTTAAACAATTCTTAAAGATTTAAAAACCCGTTGAGCCCATTCAAGGCAGATAACAATTATAAAATTTAAAAGCATTCAATTTTAAGAAACGTATGTGCACACTTTAATTTAATTACTAACAACAGATCAACTTCACAAAGTTCGAAATTTAAATATCGTAATCAAATTGAGAGCCCTCTACGCACGTCTCCACATCTTTATGCCGTTTAATTAAAATTCTAGCCCTGAGAGGGTTCCGTACTGCAGTGGAGCGAGCGTTGATTAACGAGGGTCATGCTCTTATTTTGTTTAATATTACCCGAAAATGGGTGAAAACGACCTCCCAGACTTATGTCGCCTTAACATCGTTTAAGGCGCCTAATTTTATCATCTTTTGTACCTACAACTAAAGTTATTCAAATTGTAAACTAATTAAGTAATGCCAAATTGTACTCCTAAGTTTGTTTGTATTTAATTTATTTCTTTCTTTTTTATATTTTTATTCTGTGGTGTGCAATAAAGAGTTTATCCATCTATCTATCTATCTATTAATTTTTGGCTAAACAAAAAAAAATAAGCGGTACTCTGCGAGTGCCGGTAGAAGTGAAAACTTTAACAATTACTGTTACGATAACGGTGTTGCGATTTCAATGGTTTTTCCCATCTCAAATATGCCCAATGTACCTAAATAAGTTCTTACTTCAAAAATTGTTATTCCAATTACCATTTTAGCAATTTTTATATAATTATGCAAAAATTAATAGAATGATTTATTTAGGCATAAATTCCTGAACAGCTACGTAGTTTGGAACCAGAATTTCTTACGGTCGCCGGAGTCACGTGAAAAATCTAGTAATTAGTCTAACCCATCCTCAGAATCTTCGCCTTTACGTTTGAGGTTCCCTCCCTTCCTTTTGCAGACAATCTCATAAATCTGTCAATCAATCAATCTGTGATCAATCTTTGCGCTCGTCTGGTCAGTACGACGAGCCAGACGTTAGGTACTCATTGGCAAAGCTTTTGTGAACGGGTTATAAATTAATATTTTTCTGTCTGAAAAGTATTTACATTACACTCCAAATTAACAGCGTACTTTTTTTAAATTAAGTTATTTATGTATACCTATTCGGTGGTAAATATGCGAAGGTAGTCACATCGTTCGTAAAGTGTATTCGTCTTAACAAAAATATACGTGCGTTTAATATGAATGAGATTAGAAATTATTAGGCGCAAGATTTATACGAAGAATTAGGTAGTCAAAATTTTCTTCTTAGCAATTTCACTTAGGATCGTTCGTTGCTTTGTTATAAGGCTTATGACCATGAAGGTAAGTGTGCTGTCTTAAAAGGTTAACAAGTGTAATAACAAACGCAGAAATAACATCCCATGATAAATAGAAAAACAGAGCATAGCACACAGATACATTCCAGCATTTCTGATATTTGTATGCAGTCCATAAACCGACACTGTGGCCATCCCGCAATCTGACATAATGCGCCCTACACGCAGATCCATTTTAGTGGGCCAACGTGATGGCCCAACATGTAGAGCCAGCAATAGCCAAACTCAACAGAGTTCGAGCACACACTGTGAAGCGGGCCACGTCATCATTGGTCCACTACTTTTGATGTGCGAACGAAAAACTGCCACCGTGATATTCCGTCGCAAAAGTCATCCGACACCTCTGCGCCATCCACACGCTGGCCCGTTTATAGTGGGCTAGCATGATGGCCCAGCTAAGAAGACTCGATCTTTAACATCTGTCTGCGAAGACTGCTCGACTACTTCATGTGAGTTAAGCCGTTTATATTATAAATATACTAAAACTAGCAGTTCCCGCGGACTCCGTTCCGCGTTAGAAATATTTTTGTCTCGGCCCGTTTGTCCCGCGTAAGGCTCGGTTTCCAGAAAAACGGAGCTGTTTGAATAACCAACCAGATATCATCATTTCGACATCTCCTCTCCCCTCAGTTCCGGAGATGTCAAAGTGACAAATCTGAATAGTTACTCAAATACAACTTTGCTCCGCTTCGCTTTGGTGGAAACCGGGCCTTATACCCACGGCCCACAGGACGTGAGGCATTTGGATAGATAGAAGAGTTTTGAAAATCGGTTCAGTAGATCCAGAGATTACCCCTTACAACGTCACAAACTCACAAACTCACAAACATCGTTACGCTACCTCTTTATAATATTTAGATAAATCTAATATAAAATAAATAAAATAAATAAAATAATATAACCTTTATTGATGACATACAATAATTAAAATACAATACATAGAGATATTAAAAGAACCTTGGACTTTTGATTCCGTTGTGATCAGTGCAAGTTTTCATATTTTTCGATCCTGCGCCATCGACAACCTAGTGGTCCGTTAGTCCTCGATTCCTCGATATCGTTTGCACAGTGCATTCTTTATCCGTCTTATAAAAAATTGATATTAAAAATAAAATTTTATTATATTTATTTACTAGATTAAAATATTTAGATTTATTGATCAGTAACGCAGCTAGAGAGACTGCTCAAAAGCGTTCCACTAAATCTCTGAGTCTGCGAATATTCTACCCTCAGAGGCGGTTGGATTTAGCTCTGCAAGTTAGATGATAAAACCGATATGTTTACATCAATCCCGCTCAACTCTGTCAGTACTCACGTCAACTCACGAGCCGTATCGAGTTTTATAAGCTTTTATCGCTCTCCTACTCGTATATTGCGAAAGTTTCATAAGATTTCAGTGTAAAAGTTTTCATAGGCATATCTTCGTTTTATACCCCTCTATTTTGATTTTGCGATTGAATGAATTGATGATTAGTCAAATTAGTTCTAAATGCTTTATTTCATATTATAAGCCTGTAGTCCGGATAAATAGGTACATAATTGTATAGGAATAGGTGTTAAACTTATTTGTAAAGATTTCTATATGGCCTATATGGTTACGCAACAGTCAGTCTTTCACTGGGACGCCAAGTCGCTTGGTGGTGCACCTAAGGTGGTAAGAAGCCACTGCCAAAGCCTCTCACCAGATCAGAACTGAGATAATTTAGGCGATAAAGAAAAATAATCGCCGCCAATCGAACTTAGAACCTGCCGCCTAAATCTGACCCCGTTACGTAGTACAAACTGAGCCAGGGAAGTCGTCAAAAATCTATGTAATTTAACATTCTCAACGTTAAGCAGGTTATACCTACTTGAAGAACATATTTTAAAGTGGCTGCTTGCGGTTTAAAATGTAAGATTTAAAATTCGCTTACATTTCCCTGCGAGGCTCTGAAATGCAGATGTAACATTCCACGAGAGGAACTTAAATTGGGATCTCTTTAACGTCGCATCTTCACAACTCAACGTCGCTGGTTGAGTGTAACATATTCCTTGCACTAGTATAGATACTTGAGATATGTGCAGTTTTCATTGAATATGACCTATATAGCGTAGTTTATTGGATCCTGAAATAAAATGACCATGGGTTGATGCCTTTTACAACATGACTGCGAGTGGTGATAATGGAATCAATTTAAACTTTTACTCAGAAGTTCAGAACACTAGCCATTAATGAAACAAAATAGGAGAAAAGGTGTTAATAGAGAAGGAGCGCAGAAAGCATTTTTTAGCAAATAGCCTTTGCACACGTATTCGCCCAAGTGAAATAAGTTTTGACCCCTTTGAGCTACAACTAGATTTATCTGGCTTAAAAACGTGACGTGTTTATGCAGTATATTTTGTTACTTGTAGAATAAGACAAACAAATCCTGTGATCAACGGAAAATTAGGTATTTATAAAATGCCATTTTCTTGAGGTTGTTGAAATACACGTTTTTCGCCAGCATAAACGGCCGCTGTAGACCTGAGTTAGTGGCCTCGATAGACAGTTATCACTTAAGTACCGCCACGTTACCAACATATTATTAGGGTCTTGTCAGACAGACAGACTGGCAAGCAGGCGGACAAAAAAGATATTCTATGAGGATTCAGTTTTGTCCTTTTAATTAGGTACCTACGAAAAAGCAAAAAAAATGAGCAAAGATCAAATAAAACTCAGAGGCGACAAACATCCGCAAAGCATGATTACTTCTTTGTAGAGGGCGTTGGATCTGTCCGAAACAGACGCTAACAAAGCGCCGCGGTCGCGAGATGACACGCAGCTCATTTAGCGGTCGCGCCGGACGCCTCGTTAGCCATAACGAAGCTGCACAATACAACTGAGATAGGAAGTATTTACAAGCTTTTATTAAACTTGGAATATTTGTACTCTAAGCAGTGATAGCTCAGTGATTCTGACCTCTGCCTCTCATAAGGAGGTCGCGGGTTCGGATTCTGGGCACACACCTCTGACTTTTCCGAGTTATGTGCGTTTATTAGGAAACTAAATATCACTTGCTTAGCGGTGAAGGAAAACATTGTGTGGAAACCTGCATGCATGAGAGTTCACAAAAATGTTCTCGAAGGTGTGTGAAGCCCGCCAACCCGCACTTGGCCAGCGTGGTGGGCTATGGCCAAATCCCTCTCAGTCTGAGAGGAGACCCGTGCCCAGCAGTGGGACATAAAAAGGAGCTGAGATGATGATGCAGATGATTTGTACTCTGCGGACCGCGTTTTTGGTTATAATCTAGGAATTGAATTTTATAAAAAGGATAAAAATAAATAAAAAGGAAGGAGGAAAGGTAAATAAAGGAGTTATTACATCATTCGATGACCGAATGGTACAGGTAGCAGTTGTCCTGCCTTCTGCGTTAGAGCGCGAAGGTCGCGGGTTCGATTGCCATCATAGGCTTCTGTAGAATTTCATAGGTTCAGGTTCAGGTTTCATAGGTTTAAATAGGTTCAGGTCTGGTCTAATGGGAGGCTTCGGCTGGGGCTAGTTACCTAATACCTATCTACATACCAAGTCATACCGCCAAGGAATTAGCGTTCTGGCGCGATGCTGTGTAGAAAAAATTAAGGGTGAGTTTACTTACTCCTTCCAAGTTGGTATGATAACATTGGGTGCATCAGAACTTACCACCAGGTGATATCGCAGTCAAATACATAGGGACTAACTAATAATTGTAGAGTTATACAAACATACTAACTTGTAAATTAAAACTCACAATTATGACCCATGACTTCTTTATGTATCCTCATAGTTAATAGGTCATTGGCTGTAACGTGGTTTTTCTTACGACACATACATTTCAGTTTTTTCTTACGAGAAGCTTTCAACATTCTCCAACTAGCATTGTCTGTGACACAAGGTTTGACAGACAGACAGGAGTAGAGGACAGTATGCTGATTTTGTCATAGAACCCTTAATGTATTATAATGTTCTTCGCAAGTCCTTGACATATTTTCATTTTCAATTAATGATATTGTTTTAACTCCCACGAGTGAAAGTTTTATTAATTTATGAATGTCCCAAAATGAATGGATTGCCACCCGGACCACTCAGCGTAATTCACGAATGAAATAATACTAGCAATAAAAGTCGCCGCGAAAATAAAGGCTTTCGCGCTCAAAATAAAACGAAACAATTAATTTGAAGGCAGGTAATTAGCAGCGAGATAAAAAATTATGCTATATTTTTAGTCTCCTCTTCCCCCGTGACACTCGTTGTCGCCGAATTAGATTTTTATCTAGTACCTACATTATCATCAACATTATATTTTAAAGGCTTTACCAAGCTTCCAGTAGTGGGTACGAACTTTGCGTAAGGTTTATGACAATAAAGTCAAATTGTCATATTCGTATGTTGCCTTTCGTTTCAAGCTCAGTTTGTAGGCTACTAAGTACTTCTGCCCATGGTTCCCTCTCAGAGTAGCAAATGATTGACCTCATCATGTGGCACAAGTCACAACACGGTGCAGCTTGGCAAGGCTTTACACACTTAAGAAACAGAGAAGCATCATTGAGATTTGCTTGCAGATTTCTTGCGATGTTTTCCTTCAACGCTAAGCTAGTGATATTCCGATTTCAGTCTCCTTAAAATACGAAGGTAGCAAAGAAAGACGGGACGAATAAGACTTTTTTTATCGGATGTTGTAATATTATGCACCATGTTATGATGCAACTACATTACATTACATATTACATTGTGGATTTTTTCTTCGTCTTCAGTGTGCTAATAACTGAAACACATTGTATGCTTCTTACGGCGCAGGATTGTTATTGACACTACTCATATTGACGATGACTCTGGCACAGTGGCGCCCTCGGATTCAGTAGTAGGTCACAGTTTCGATTCCCGCCACAGGTCTTTCGTGCGCTTCGGCGCGATGGTACGTTTCGGGTGAGTTTACTTACTCTTTCCAAATTAGTAACACGCCAAACACCTTTGCCTGCGTCATCACTTATTATTATTATTTACCAGATAAGATGGCAGTCAAGATTTTGACACGCTGAGAGTAATATCACTCACTTCGCTTCACCACAGGCTTCACGTAGGCGTAAACGGGGGAGGGAGATAGCGAGAGATTCGCGTGTATAGTCTGCGTAGACGCGAATCCTGCGACGTTAAACATTTCACTTCACAATGCGGCTGACGCGTTACATGAATAGGTACCTAGACCGGTACTGGGGGGTTAGTACAGGTTTTTGTACGAATTTCATATTTCGAGTATTTCTGTGGATAGTATAGTGATTTGGTCGCGGGAGGAAATTATACACGGCACTTATTGCTGCACGTTTAATTATGTTGCAAGTTAGATGGTATACAATTGTCACAATACGAAAGTGCGATTTAATAACAATTATTTGCACGAAAAACTAAAAGGTTGAAAGCGGTTGTTGGATGATTGAATTTCGAATTCTGTCGTTCTGTCTGTGTCGTAAACAAGAACGAAGTTGGGTGAGCGGCGAGCGATGCGAATGCAGCCGCGGTCGACAACAGCGCCATTTGCGCGTACGCGGCCTGCACGCGGCGGCCGCGGGAAACTACACTCGCTGTTACTTCACACCGCTCGGTGCTCACTCACCGTACGGCTTGAAGTACGACCGTATGACCAACCGGTATCACCCGACTTTGCTTATGTAATTTTGTATCATGTGTTGTTTGTTTGTTGAAGTTATGCTGTGTGTGCGTTTGTGTGATATTTTGTTGTGCAGTGTGTCGGGTAGCCCACAGTACGAATTTCATATTTCGAGTTTTTCTGTGGACAGTCACTGACATGCGGCTGCCAATAGATGGTGCTGGCTGTAAATGTATGGAGGAGTTCGATTCGTTTGTGCGATGCGAGTGAACTCGAAATTCGTACAAAAAGCATTACTAACTCCTCTGAATATTACTCATTATCAATACCTAAATGAAATAAACAGTGTGAGCGATAATAGCGAACTAAGTATTGCTATAATGCTGTGCGTGTAATCAAATTCTAAGGGGTAAAAATCGTACAATTAAGGGATTTTCCTATACAAAAGTTAATTTTTTTCGTTGTTCCAGGAATTTCCGAAAAACTAAAAGTCGTAGAGATGTGAAATTTGGTGCTTAGGTAGATATTAGGTCATGAATTCGTACTAAGACGGGGATTCAAATTCAAAGGGTTTGTCAAGCCTAAACTCATTCAAAAGGCATATTACAATATTAAGGACTATATTAGCGACACAAACCCTTGGAATTGACTCATAAGGGGTAGATTGCTCTGTTGTCGTTGCTAGCCTATATTTTAGTATTTATACATTGTTTGTTAAATGGTGATAACATAAAAAAATACCCGGCTGAGTTTGTTGTGGGCTTCTTCTCAGCGGCAGGGCGCGTTTGGAACCCTCGTAAACTTAGTTTTAAGTCGACTTGTAGTTATCATCATTATTATGCAAGAAATGTCATACCGACGTTCGCAAGAGCCTGTATGTTAGGCCTATGTGAAATAAAGATATTTTGATTTTGATTTTTGATTTTTGATTCCAGAAATTCAAATGTTAAGGGGTAAAATCGTACATTAAAGGGATTTTCCCATACAAAAGTGATTATAAAACTGATTATCAATACCTAAATGAAACAAACAGTGTGAGCGATAATAGCGAACTAAGTATTGCTATAATGCTGTGCGTGTAATCAAATTCTAAGGGGTAAAAATCGTACAATTAAGGGATTTTCCTATACAAAAGTTAATTTTTTTCGTTGTTCCAGGAATTTCCGAAAAACTAAAAGTCGTAGAGATGTGAAATTTGGTGCTTAGGTAGATATTACTAGGTCATGAATTCGTACTAAGACGGGGATTCCAGAAATTCAAATGTTAAGGGGTAAAAAGGGATTTGCCCATACAAAAGTGATTATAAAACTGATTATCAATACCTAAATGAAACAAACAGTGTGAGCGATAATAGCGAACTAAGTATTGCTATAATGCTGTGCGGGTCGGGAGCCGGGAGCGCTGCTGTCCCGGAGATAAGGCGTAATCCTCAAGACGGGACGCTTCACGGCTCCTTCCGTGAACTAAGCAACATCCATTAATTATTTAACGCTACATTGGTTCGAACACTACCCGTATTGTATTTGAGTTTATGTTTATTTATTCAATAATATCATTATTCTTCAAAGACAAAGACTGTGAGACGGATTCTTTGTTTTTTTTTCGATAATGCTACAAGTAAAGCAATCGCTAACTAAACTATATACTTACTAACGTTAGGCTCACTTATCACGTGACCGAGTAAGCTGCAGACTAACTTCAGACGGCTGCCGCGCGCCGGCTAGGTTGCACGCGTTAGTTCTTGTACGGTCTATTTAACGCGCTGCGTGCGCCTGATTACGACACGACCTTAGTAAGTCGAAGGAGGTAAAGTTACGCGATAGAAAGAGAGCACAACTTGAAGTTCTTAGCGGAGGCGGAGCCATGCGCTTTTGCGAACTGAATTATACTTTTTTGTGTCAGTGTCGCTATTTCTTGCTTTTAAGAGTCTGCTGACCCACGGTGTCTGCCATACATTCGTAATACCAAAATTTTTGTAATTCGTGCAAATTTAATTCATGTTGTGGTGTTATTAGGGTTCATATAGTTATAATCTATGCTCCTGGCCATATCTGGTTCCGAAATACTTTTGTTAAACGAAATTGTAGACGAATTTAGTTTTGCTAATTTTTATGTCAAAGAGGACATGTTTTCTGCTTATTTGTTTTGTAATAAAAACAACCCTATCTCACGTCGCATTAGTTCAAGAGCACAGTTTTTATTGTCCAACTAAAGAAAAACACCAGTTAATAAAGAAAGTTACAAGTTTTCATTCATATTTTTTGGTATTACGGAACTCGACCAAAGTTATGAAAATTTTGATCAAAATTGATTATTATTATTTCGTTTTAAAGAAGTATTTCCGAACCAAATATGGCCAGGAGCATAGATTAATATTACTATATGAAACCGAGTAACACCACTACATGATCGAAATATGCACGAATTACTTACAAATGATTTGGTATTTTGTATGAATGGAAACATCGTGGGTCAGTAGACTCTTAAAGGTCGCTATTTCTTGCGAAGTGAGCCGTCCGTACCGTTTGGTGCTATTATTGTATTTCGTTCTAACGTATTCTTCGATTTAAAATGAGCTATCCCCTCTGTCACTAACGTGTGTTGCCGTTTAGCGGAGAAGGATAACATAATTACGAAAAATTATACCCGAGAGTCCTCAAAGGGTTGTGAAGCCCACCGACTAGGTACTTATAACTTGCCGAGCATGGTAAAGTATGAACCACTGAATGAAACCCTTCTCATTCTGTAAAAGAGACCCGTATTACATACGAGTACACATTAATATCAAGTAAATGGAGAAAATATTTTCTCTAATAAATATTACATTACCTTTTCAGTGAACAAAGTCCAAAGGCCGAACGAAATTACTGTTAAATATGATACAATATAATCTGATACTCGCGAACATCTCGCAAATAGAACATCAGTTCGAGTAACTACTTAATAAAATATTGTATTTCTGAAAATAATGTCTACCTACAATATCCCAAAAAAACATTATGTTCTTACGCTAAAATGGTTTCTGCGAAACTGAGGGTAGAGACCAACAAAAGCTCTTTAGTTGTAACTTGTAGGCATGTGAAAAACTTGTATACATATACCGTGTTTCAACCTTTTCGCAAAAAGTCTCTTGTAGTTTTATCGTTTATAGAGCTACGTACCAAAATGGTTACCCCATTAGGTCCAAGAGGCCGCCAGCGACTCCGAAAGTTCGGCAATAAACACCTTGTCTTAATTGACAAACCCGAGTCGTCGCTACACAATTTTTCACGCACACTAGCATCCGCGCACTATACAAATTTCAAATTGACACACTCACACTACAAGAAAAAGTTGCCGCACTCACGGAGCTGTCGTTGTTAGGAAGGGCTCTATCTAGTCGGAGTGCGAGCGACGACCTATTATAAATCTATGGGTTACCCCTTATGTTGCCACTTCGTCGGACTGTCTGTATGTCACAGTCACTATTGTATCGACGTAAAACTCAAAATTGTTATAAAAAATTGCATCTCACCATTAGGTACATTATAAAATGGTTTATATTTTTATTTAAGTAAGTGGTAACCCATAGACCAGAATAATTCAGTTTTGAAGTGAGATAACTTTACCGAATGAAGTATTTTATTCTAAAACATATTTTATTTATTTTGCTGCACGATAGTTTTCGATTTATTTGGAAAATGTCGCAGTTCCCCTCTAGCTCCGAAGTTTACCGATCGCAGAATTATTATGATAAATAGGGAGTACATACTTAATGTATATTTCACAGGAAAAATAAAATCGACTGTCTTACTTTTATAATTTTTTTAATAACAATAAATCTCTACAAACAAGTTCGTTTTACAGTTAATTGATTCTTAACATTTTACTTATTTTATAGTATGGCAGCTATTATATATTATAGTATAGTATTTTACTATAAAATAAATAGATTGTGAAGATCTGCATTAATTAGTGGGTTCTTTCATCTCATCATTTTAAAATTATTGTCAGTTGAATTAATTCTTCGCATCCTTGCATTTCAAATTTGCAAATAATAAATTGCAAGAGTCGCAATACCTCTAGAGCACTTTAGCTAAAGTGAAACAGTTGTGAAGGGCGCACCCGTCTCTCATAAAAAATTTGGCAGACTCCTAGTGCATAAAACACAGCGCAGTACGCGCTAGGTGACTGCCTAATAAAGATAAAATTTCCATCGCCGTCAAACGGTCTAATACAAGTCTATAGGCTAGGTATACATCTAAGTTAAAAACGCTGCGTAATCCCAACTCCCAATTAACCAATCTTAGATTAAAAAATATTTGACAAGAATTCGGAAACACGGGAAAAATTGCTCAGTTTACAACACCATACGATGTGTAGAGTACCTATTTCGTGTTTCGCTGTTTTTTTTACAGTTTAAAATTGTTTTAGAATATTCTCTTCCACTATATTTTGCAACTTTTTTAGATCTTTTCACTAAAAAATGGCAAGATGATCTCATTGGCTTCTGTTTCAAGTAATACACATGAAAGCTTCTCCCATTTTTTACTGATTCACTAACACCGCAGATTATCAAGAAATTAAACCCCAATTAGTTACAGATTATTGACTGTCCCGTTTTGGAAGATTACAATAAAATTGACGTCAGTCAAAAAGAAGAGATATCTACACTGAATTTTTCTCTGAATAAATATCATGATTTAGTGAGAAAATTCTACGTGAACTTTGGTTTAAATTATATAAGGGGTGTTTAGAACTTGTACTCGTAGATGTTGGAAATTCACGCGCATAAAGCCAAATGCGGAAAATCGCGTGCGGATATTCCGCTCGATTAGTCCCCGGCCTAAGCGAGCGTAGTTCTTAGCTGCCGCCGGCTAATTCCATATAATTGCGGCGGTAATTCGGGAGTACGCATGTGCCCGTAAACCAGACAAATAGGCTTTATCGTTCGTAAAATTATAACGAAGAGGGGTCGCGTCAGATGGCGGCGCAAACGTGCGACGCGACTGTCTTGTATTTATTACATATTTGTCACTATGAATAAGGCATAAAGAAAGTGCTTGCTAGATTCTTTTAAATTTTAATTCCAGAGTAGTTAAGCAATAAATATTTCTATTACAATTTTATCGAAATTTTGAATTAATAATTTTATTTGCGTCCTTGGAAAGATTTTTGCTCGCGGACATAGGTCTCGGTAATAAACACAGAACATATAATTATAATAATTTTTTAATTTAATTCGTTTATATAAACAAAAATTATTTTATTCTGTGGTGGTAAGTGACGTTTGAAAAGAGGCGCCCGTTACAAATTGTATATCTTAGAAAAGGCGCAAGTAACCATAAAAATAACTAATAGTAACGCCCGCCATCATGTTAACCTTCCCCTGCATGGCTTCAATGGCTGACATCTCGCAACTTTATTCACAATACTGTTAATGAAAAATGTATACCGTGTCGGAAGTCTGCGCGGCCTGGAGCAGCGCGTACGACTATGCGTATTTGGTTTATGATGTGACAGTCACGACATTGTCACGATACGTATGGCTGACATTTCGCGACTTTATTCACGAGGGTTGTAAATTGAAGTTTACTGACTACAATTTTTTAAACACCCTGTGTATGGCGTACTTCATTTTCACGTATAGACTCTAAGTACCCGAGTCCTGATGTTGTGCAAGAAACAAAGACCCGCAGGGCGATCGGCTTAAAATGTATCAATCATTTAATAACTGTATCAATGTCAAAACATATAGGTAATGACCAATCACAACGCTTGAAAATCACGTTTTGGCATTGATACAGTTATTAAATGATTGATACATTTTAGCCGATCGCCTTGCCGTTTCTCAAAATGCTTATTATTTAAGTATTTCGTTCATTAATTTATTTTTGGAAGGAGTTTAAGTAAGTACAATGTTTTATGGCAACCAGACAATACAATCCTATTAATATTATTTTGAAAGTTTGTATGATTGTATATTCGTTACCGAATCACGCCGCACCTACAGAACCGATTTGTTTGAAATTTAAATGGAGATAGATTGTACTCTGAATTCCATAATATAATATTTATGCAATTTTAATCCAGAAAAGTTGATGGTTCACACTAGACAAACTGATAATAGGCCTACGTAGGTATTCAACGTTTATTAATATCTACTGAACCGGCAAATTTTGTTTCGCCATTTGCGATATAAAAAAATAGACATACCGAGAATATAGGTACCTATACAGAAAATTTCACAACAATCGAGCGAGGCGTTTCGTAGGAGTTTGGTAGCAAAAATTGACACAAGAATTTTTACTACAGTGCGACAAGGCTATTCTGGCGCGTGGCCAAAGTCAGAACTAACGCCGCTATCTTGTGCTACTGTTTGATGGTTCGCTCTATCAGTACATCACTATTGTATGTTATGTTGTTTTTGCTTACTATTAACTATTTTGAACTAAAATTTAAGTAAAATTGAGGAGATTTTATTTTATGGCTGCCTTTGTTGTGCAACAGCGCCCTCCTTCAAGTGCCAAGAGAGTCTTAGAAAAAATTAAAAATAGCGCCAATGTCACAAAAACGACCTGGAATATAATAAACCAGGAAACTGGAAGAGCTAAACAGCGTACTAGTACCATTTAACTTGACATTGGCAATAAATCTATCACGTCAGACCTTGAGGTTGCTACTGCTTTTGAAGGGTTCTTTACGGACATTCCAGTTTCCACAACAACATCACTGAACTCTTCACCAGCTATCGCCCTCTCACTTTTAGAAGATAATGTGCCTGAATGTAATAGCATCTTTACCTTCAGCCATGTTACTAGCTCTGATGTTATTAAAGCATTTAAATTAATAAATATAAAAAAAACCAATGACTTATGGGGCATTTCTGTCAATGTTGTGAAATCTATGCTTGATATTGTTGCACCAGATTTGGCAGTAATATTCAATAATTGTGTAGATTGTGGTGTTTTTCCTGACTTAATGAAACATAGTAAAATAATTCCACTGTTTAAATCAGGTAGTACCAATGACCCCACTAACTTTAGACCAATATCTGTACTGCCTACTTTCAGTAAAATTTTTGAAAAACTTATACTGATTCAATTGCTTACTTACTTTCAAAAAAATGAATTATTACATAATAAACAATTCGGATTTACGCGGGGTCGCTCGACTACCGATGCTGGTGTCGAGCTAATACAACATATATTTGAAGCCTGGGAGGAATCACGTGATGCGCTGGGCATTTTCTGTGACTTATCCAAGGCGTTTGATTGTGTTGAGCATGAAACATTGGTCAGGAAGTTACACCACTACGGAATTAAAGGTGCAGCTCTTGATTTGATGAGCTCCTATCTGAGCAGTCGCATTCAAAAAGTAGATGTCAATGGGAAACGATCTTCTGGGTCGACTGTGAAGATGGGAGTTCCTCAAGGGTCTATTTTGGGTCCATTCCTGTTCCTTATTTACATCAATGACCTTCCTTACCTTACTAAGGACAAGCATGAGATAGTACTGTTTGCTGATGATACATCACTTTTGTTTAAAATTAATCGACAGAAAAAAAATTTTGACGATGTAAACAGTTGTCTCAAAGAAGTAGTACATTGGTTTGAAGCTAATAATTTGCTTCTCAATAGCAAAAAAACAAAATGTATTAAATTCACCTTACCTAATGTTAGGCAAATTCAAACGAATGTAAAACTAGGTGTAGAGGAATTGGATCTTGTAGACACAACTGTATTTCTAGGAATAACGTTAGATGCTAAACTGCAGTGGGACCCTCATATAAATAATTTATCGAACAGGCTTAGTTCTGCTGCGTACGCGGTAAAAAAAATTAGGCAGCTGACAGACGTCCAGACTGCTCGACTGGTATATTTTAGTTATTTTCACAGCATTATGTCCTATGGTCTTTTGCTATGGGGTAATGCTGCTAACATTGATACTATTTTCGTGCTGCAGAAGAAGGCTGTTCGTGCCATTTATAAAATGGGCCCAAGAGAGTCTTTAAGAGAAAAATTCAAAGAATTTAATATAATGACGGTACATGCACAGTATATATTCGATAACTTGATATATGTGCATAAAAATATTAATAACTTTGTTAAGAAAAGCGATCTCCATGCTATCAACCTTAGAAGTAAAAATAAACTTATAGTTCATAAAACAAGACTAGAGAAAATAAATAAATCATTTAAAGGCAATGGGATACGCTTTTATAACAAACTCCCTAATGAAATATTAAACTTATCCCTCAATAAGTTCAAAGTCGCTGTAAAACGAAAGCTCATTAATAAAGCTTACTATAGTATTAAGGATTACTTACATGAATCAAATCCTTGGGGATGAATGAACTGCTGTAATTATACTAGCTCAATTAGTTTTAAAAGCTTTTGTGAAGTGGTGATAACAGAAAACAAAACCCGGCTGAGTTTGTTGTGGGCTTCTTCTCAGTGCAGGGCGCGTTGGAACCCTCGTAAACTTAGTTTTAAGTCGACTTGGAGTTATCGCCATACAAATGTGACAAATATCATAAGGACCATTTACAAGCGCCTATATTTTAGGCCTATGTGAAATAAAGATATTTCATTTCATTTCATTTCTTGTCGGACTGTAGATTACTAGAATTAGAAGAAGACTTACTAGATTACTAGATGACCGGGCAAACGTCGTTTTGCCATTAGAGACATAAAAAATAGATAATAACCTGCTCTCAGACCCACCGATCATACGCTGGAAATTTCATAACAATCGGTCGAGTCGTTTCGAAGGACAAACAAAGTTTAAGCGAACAACAAACACAACAAACAACAAACAAGAACAACAACAACAACAAACAAACGTAACAAAAGAACAACAAACGGAAACGGTACGGAAGGTAACAAAGTTTGTCGAGAGAATTTTATATATTAAAGATTCATGGGTTTCGTTGCCCAGCTTCAAGTTGCTGTCAGCAGCTAGTCTATCACAATTACGGTTGTGAATAAGTAACTGGCGAACTTCACGATCGTTAAGTTAACACAGTCGTGAAGTTAGCTGCGAGGGCGGGCGAATGATCGACAACAAGAACGTCTTTATTGTGATTATTAACTTTAAAATGTTACGAGTCGCTTCAATGTTATGGGTTATGTTTATACTTTATAGTCGTTGTTCAAAGTACGCATTACATTATACGAGTTTCGCTTTTTAATGATAGGTATTTTTATATTTTAATGACAATTATAATAAGTATTACGATCTATGTGAAAAATAAGCATATCAGCATCATTTTATAGGGTACTTAGCACGGCTCTCTTTTCGCAACGAATGTACCAAGTACGAGTTGGCAGGCTTCACACTTTGTGAAATATGGAGAACTTTTTTTAAACGGTAGGTATGTACTTTTATACCTAAGTGAGAGTTCTATCAAAGGATATTTAGATGAATTTAAGTAAATGCACATAATACGAGTACCTATTCCAAATAGTCAGAAGAGCTCATCTGGGATGTCCCATACCTACCTTAGTTGCTTATGACGTTTTTCATCCCAAGCCCTTTTTATTTACCACCATGCTAGGGCCCGCTAGGCGCCAACCCAGATTTGGCCAACCAAGTGTTTGATGGGGGCTTCGCACACCTTTCAGAACATTGTGAACTCTTAGGTACAGTTTTCTGACATTTCCTGCTAGCCAGTGACATTTAGTTCCCTTTCGAATTCTCGACCGAAGGGATTCGAACTCCCGACCCCCTAAGGACAGGCAGAGTACTGAACTTCTATCATTTTCTTGTTTTATTAAGTAGTTACTGGGGTCAAACCCCGACCTCCGAATATGAGGCTATAACCACTAAGCTATCACGGCTCAAGTAGGTGTTATTAAAGATAGTCTTCTGTAATCAGCTGGTAACATAACCATTTAGATTAGGCTTATTTCAAATCAACTCACCACATCGTTCGTGTATCGCAGGAATGCAAGCGTCTCGTGGCAATCCGCGCGGTTATTATAAATGTGCATTGTGCAAGTGAGTTGTGTTTGTGAAGTCAACATCTCCTGAGGATGTCCCCGTGTCGGGACGAAACGTGCGTCGATGAAAGTGATAGAAAATTGTGTGGTGTTTCATGTGGATGTGGTGTTCCTGCATATTGCACCATACAGAATCCTTTCAAGTAGCGGATAATAGCGAAACAAATTAATCAGTCCTGCTGAGTTGTGTTTGTTTGTAAGTCATATCTCATAATCAAAATAGAAATATTGTATATTCTTTCATATAGGCCTAAACTACATGCACTGATGATATAGTTCAGACTCTTAACTTACATGCACTGATGATATTATGTCAGACTCTACTGCCACATTCCGGAAAGCTGCTTTTCACTGAGAAAGCTTGCTGTTTTAAAAGATCTTGTTTTTGACAATACCCGCCAAGTATGAAGTTTGTCAGTTACCTAAGTAATTATTTTATTATAAGGGGTTGTTTATACGACTTTTTGTATCAAGCGACATCGCGCTCAGTCGCACGTGTGACGCTAGCCTGTGGTCGGGTCGTGCGGAAACCGGGCATATTTGTCCGCGTACGATAAACGATTTGGCGAAGTGTGACGTAATGAAACTTGCAAGCTGTACTTCTGTGGTCAAAACTACTGTAGTGAGTGACCGAGAGAAAGTTGATCCTATTCCAAATCAGAAGGTTTGGCGCGCTAGCACACTTACAAGTGCATTTAACTGCCTCGTAGGCAAAGATTTAAATCGCAAGATGGGCCCTGAGCCTACATTGCGCACATCAAAATCATCCACAAAAATGTTGAGTGAGTGCTCTCAGCATGCTATAGTTTCCCTTGTGACAGAGAGTGACAACGTGTCACACACAAGACAAAAACGTGGATGTTTTTTGAGGTTAAGGGCTCATCTAGGGATCTAAATCTTTGCTCAAAGGTCTAGTTGTGAGGTTGTACCCATGTGACAGTAACGAAACAGCTAAGACATAATATATTTTGACTAAAGTGTAGAGCTTATAAAGTTAGGATTTATAGAGTTAGGGCGTGTAGAGTTAGAATTCTTGCTCTACATGAGATCTGATAACTTTTTGATAGTGTGAGCCACATGTTCTCGTCTTGGCAACATTTTACATAAAAATGTTTTTTGCTGGGATTTCACTTCTTTTTGTAAGTTGTTTACGACTATATTTTTTATTTGGTTAATTTCCTTTTCTTTGGTGTATTTCTTGAATATCATTGCAAGGTGGATATTTGTCCGAATCAAGTATCCCCCCCCCCTCTATCATTTTAATGAGGGAACCCTCCTTGGTTCACCTAGTTTATTTTTTTCCTTATTTGTAGAATATGTATTATATTTCGGCACTTGGGCTTAAAACGTGTAATATTACTGGGCACGTGGCACTGGGCACTTGGACGCTTGGCCGCTTGGGCACTGGAATCAGTGGAAAAATTTACGTGTTTTCCATATGTTTACTAGCATTACTAGCAGATATCTAACATGAAATTAAGTTTTTATTATACCTATATACTTATGGGAAACCCCATACGAACTTCCAACCCCCTAATTTTATGGATGTGGGGTGATTAACTAAAAATAATGAAACACGTATTTAATTGTTTATTACAAAGAGTCCCTTTATCAATTTTGAGACCTCTAGCATCAATATTTGCGGTAATTTCATACAAACTTCCATCCCCTATTTTAAGGGGTTGGGGGGTTAAATTTCCAACTTTTGGAATTTTTTTGTTGGTTGTGTGCTAATACTAGCTTATATACCAAATTTCAGCTTTCTAGGTCTTCAGGAAGTACCTAGGAATTTTGATGATCATCAGTGAGTCAGTCAGTCAGTCAGTCAGTGACGAAATTTGGGTTTTTTAGACGTCAGTAAAATCTAAAGTATAAGACCTATAAAATTGAAACTTTATAGGTTTAATAAGTTCACTGGCGACATCATTTTCCGAGAATTTTGATTATCTGAAATAATTCAGGCCTAAGTTATAAGGGTTTAAAAATACGGCGAAACACTTCGAGAAAAGATAGGTAGTGCCCTCGCGCTTCGCTTGGCTCGTCTTGGCGGGGACACTACCGTGTCCCCAGATAAAAATTTGTGCACTATACTTGCTTATAATATGTCTCGCAATGGCCGGGTCAGTGTGGAGGCCATAGCTTGAGATTTGTCCTCCACACCGCGTGCGAAATCAATCTAGCGATTTTTTTTATACCTATATAAGGCATAATTAAATGTGCAAATTATAATTTATTTTCTAGGTTCATTATACTCGTAATATGGCAATCTGATACTTTTCACGTTTCTAAATGCGAAAACGCATTGAGAGAAACGCGTAAGAAACTCGACACTTTTGATCAACTACTTTTCCTTTGTAACGCGTCAGCAATAAAACAAAAGTGTCATCGTTTTGATAACCAATTTCATAATTTAATTCTCTCATTGCAGCAAGGGTATAAACACCGCTTTTCACCGCATAAGTATAGTAAGTTTTTCACCGCAGTAATCCAGCGCATGAACTATGTACTATGACTTTTTTTTACGCTATACAAGTTAGTACTTGAATGCGATCTCACCTTATGGTAAGTGATGATGCAGCCGAAGATGTAAGCGTATAGGTACTAACTTGCAAGGGGTAAGTTATGTCATCCCAACGGTTTCTACACAACATCGTACCGGAACGCTAGATCGCTTGGCGGTACGTCTTTGCTGGTAGGGTGGTAACTAGCCACGGTCAAAGCCTCCCACCAGACCAGACCTAAGCCAATTTAGAAATTATAAAATTCCAAAGTGGCCCGTGGCGGGAATCAAACCCGCGACCTCCCACTCGAATCCGAGCGTCCCCTGTGCAACGGAGGTCGTCTTTTATGAGCGAGCACACCGATGACCGACACACCGACATAATATACGACAGACTTGTTACGTGGTATTGCGCAAGCGCAGAGACTGCCGCGCCCGGCACCCTTTCGCTCTATGCACTGTTAAACAAGATAGTTCGCAATTTAGGCTTCGAAAGAGAAAAAAATTATATCGATTTATTTCGTTCAATTTGAGTTCAATCGCAAATATATCGTACTAGCTTTTGCCCGCGGCTCCACCCGCATTGAATTCGATTTTTCACTAATCCCGAGAAAAACTTGAATTTCCTCAATGATCTTTACACCTACTTTTAAGAAAGATTATTTATTATCAAAATCTACCTATATTTGTAGCTATAAATTGCCTTAGAAAATTTAGGTTATTTTAAAATCTGTTTCAAGGTGTGAAGGAGTATTTCCCCGCGTGAATTTCGTTTTCACAAATCCCTCAGAAACCATGTACATTACCTATAGATGTAGCTATAGATTTCTATAGAAATTTAGGGTTTTTTCAATATCCCACGGGAACTGGGGATTTTTCCCGGATAAAAAGTAGCCTATGTTTTAATCCAGGTTATAAGCTATCTATGTTCCAAATTTCAGCCAAATCGGTTCAGTAGTTGCGGCGTGAAGGAGTAACAAACTTACACACACACAAACTTTTGCCTTTATAATATTAGTGTGATAACTGAAGCTCCGTCTGGGTTTATATTCCGTTTTTAGGGTTCCATTCCCAAAGGGAAAAAACGGGAGCCATTACTAAGATTCCGCCGTCCGTCCGTCCATCCTTCTGTCACCAAGCTTTATTTCTTATGTACCGTGATAGTCAGACACTTGAAAATTTCAGAGTAAAGATCTTAAACCGTAACTATAATTAGTTAATGTTTGTTGTTACTTTAAAATAGAATAAAATAAATATTTAAGGTACAACCCTTACAAAGAACCTGATTAATTTGCTCGTGGTTGAATTTGGTGGGCACTGGGCAGGGGTGCTTTGGTTGGAAATGGTCTTGATAAGGTACGGAGCCCTCAGTGCGCGAGCCCGGCTCGCACTTAACCAAATATTTTCGTGTAACAAACAAAAACTGACATTTGAAAAGAACAAGTGCTGAGTTTATTCCGTTCTTCTTTTTGCTACTGCTTGATGATTACAAACGGCGGTAGAGTTTAGGCGTTTCATAAGCTTTTTATTTTAAGTATCTTAGTTTGACCTAATAGTAATGAAAAAAAACTCATCTTCAATTTAATTTTTTTAAGCAGACAGACACTTAAGAAATTGATTGATTCTTTATTGTACGAGTGTGATAGGATCTAAAGATATAATGTTTCCGTTCTACTTTTTTGTGACATTTTAAGTAAACAAGTTTACACGGTAAGCAAGTACTCGTAAATAAGTGACAACATCGTCTGCAGAGATGATTAGTTTTTATGTGTGGTCGTAATTATTTCATAATTGACATGTTTTAATGAAATGCAAGTTTTAAGTAAATAACTTACTCAATGAGAGCAAACTTAGCTCAAAATTTTCAGTATTTTTTGTAGAGAATTTCTGCAGTAGGCATTGTAACCATTAATTGGATTTTACAGATTTTAGTCCTAAATCTAATCACCTACGCAAAGATTTAAATAGCATCTACGAATAAAACTGAAAAAAACTTAATACTCAAGTTTATTTAAGAATGCCAAAGGTCGATGAAATTTAAGTACAAAAATCAAACAAATTTTTGGCAGTTCAAATAAGCATCATAATATTATACTATCTAGTAGAATCTCGGGCCTCTGCTGAAGTCACAATAAAGTATCAAAGTTTCTGGAGCATCGAAGTTCGAACAGACACCTGTCAATGTATGTCAAGGTGTACAAACGACATCAACAAATGGATGTCCGGCATCTAACACGGGCTATTGTATCACTTAATACGTGAATTTCTCGCTCGTCTCATCGTACTTTTCCATGAAAATACAAGTAGCCCGTAACGAAAATGATGATGATAATGAATACCTAAGTGTAAATAAAATTCGCGGCACGCACTCACGCGTGCGATGACGCAAGCCGTCAAAGTTCAGCCGACACACGTCAGTCAAGTGACAAGTCCAGTAACTGGAGCAAGTGGTCTGAACGCGCCTCGCCGCTCGGGTGTCGCAACTCGATACCAGTACCCTATAGCTATTCTGTAAAGTCGGATCCTGATAAATAAAGCATACCTATCTCTTGTCTCAAATGAGATGTTTTCTTAAAAATTCTATAAATCAAATTCTTCACTTGGTTCTTTTTATTTCATAACTTACAAGTTACCTAGAAATCAGAAATCATTTATTCATTTGCTAGGTACTAATGATACCTACTCAAATCTCACTTGATGGTACCCTTAAGATGCAGTCGAAGATATTCACGTCTGTTAAAAAGGAAGAATTAAAACTTCTATCAGTTGCATCGGGTTGTAAATGCAACGCTGAGGCAATTTATTAATTTAGTAACCTAATTGGTCTGTACCCAGGCCAGAAATCAAACCATGGATTTTTCGTTTCGCTAACAGCTGCGCTATGGAATCAAAATCAAAATGTTTATACCGTATAGTATACTGTATATAGTATACTTATGAAATTTTAGACTCTACAGCCACGTTCGGTAAGTTGCGAGAGATCGTTTAAGTGTGAAAATCCACATTTACGCTAACTCAAAAGGCCTTCTAGGACCCGGCGTAGTGTCGAGGTGCTGGATTTGCAGCCGATGTTCATGGACTGCAGCGAAATTTTTGATGATTTCCCTGAGTGAAGTGAGTCACACCTATTCGAACTTGACATGCAGTGAATAGCCATGTGGGGCTGACCCGTGCGGTGCCTGACATGTCAAGTTTGACGGAAAACATCGCGCGCTATTTTAGTTTCTACTTAACTTGATATCTTCATTTTAAAGTTGCACACAGGACTTATTTTGGCCTTGTTTAATTTTACATATATGGAAAAGACTTGCAACAAGTAAATAATTTAAGAAATTAAAAACCCGACAACATTTCGCGTAAAAAGACCCGCCATTTTGTTTTTTGTTTTATTTTTTTAATTTTGATATACCAGTATCTACCCAGTATTACTCTCACAGTAAATAAGTGTCTTACGACACTTCTCAATGCATACATACATCGAGTGTCAATCAATTATGCATACACACCTAGTCTCGAAAAACATAACCCTCTTTCTGGTGCAGTCGGTTAAAAAGCTTACAAATTATCAAATGCGTCCAATAGGCGTGTTTCACAACCACTGGGTTATGATTAAGCTTTGTTCCGTAGGTGCAGTGGTAAACAACCTCGACTGCGGAGTATGAGGACAGCCGGTTCCTAAGATCATCTAGGGTAGCAGTATCACTTAACAGCGTCTGAACGTTTTGCCAATCTCGTCATTATTATTGAAAGTGCAAGGCTCGCATTGAGCATAATAATTGCACACTTCCTCTTTGTTTGCATACAATAAGTTGTAAGAAGTTTTTCGGTAACAGTTTTTTGATGCAATCCGTTAAGTGTCGAAGTGAATGTGGATCATTATTGCTGAGGTACTGGCTGATGCCCGCGGCTATGTCTGTATAGAATCAGGCGTATCATTATATTTGTTTCTTGACATTGACAGCAGAAGTTTGGAATTCGGAAGTTAAAATGAAACCGCGACTCAAAAAAATCTTATGGAGTAGGTATAGGGTGAATGTGGGTAAATGTAAACAGGGGTAAATGGAAACGCACGTACTTTTAATTAATATCAATTTTAGAGTGTAGCGAAACACCTCTATAGTCTATCTATGCAGACATTTTCAGACAAAATACTATGCGTTTCGTTACACTCTGAAACTGATATCAATTAAAACTACGAAATTATTGAATGCGTTTCCATTTACCCCTGGTTACATTTACCCACATTGACTATCTATAAATAAGGTCAGCTTTTTGACTGTTAATACAGTTGGTAACTCACGGGTCTTAGCGCACCTAAGGTCTCTAGTTCGATTTCCGTCACGGGCCGATTTGGACTGTATTCAACCGGCAAAGATGATGAAAATGAGTTACTGTTTCGGTGCGATACTGTGTAGCATATGCATATGATAGAGATAATACTCCCTACCAAGTTAATATGATTACATCTTCAGTTGCATTTGCATAGTCACGGACCTACGTCGTTGACAACTCAGGATATTGTTTTATTTTTTCGATTAAAAACTTCCAATTAATGGTTAGTAACAATAACATTATTTTTATAGGTGATTGACAAACAAACAAATAAACAAACCTACTTAAGCATTAGTAAATAATAATGATATAACTCGCTAAAAGCTAAATTCTTATAGGTAGGTGGTAATCTTTTTCTGAGATTGGATTGTGACCTGTAACAGTATTACGAAATGATACAAATAATAATCGGACGTCACATTGATCTAATGTGCATTTTTGTTTTCTTTAGATCGGTCTCCTAACTTACTTTTACTAGGAAGCAAAATTGCCAATTCATTTAACACTGTATTATGTAAATTTTATAACGAGCTCTCAAATTACATTTTGAAGATGTGATGTGTATCAAAGAGAACGTAACATTATTAAAATTGTATTAGAAGATAATTTATAAACCTAAATTTAAAAACCTACTTTATAGATCTACCGTGTGTTTTTTTTTGTGAGGCACTATAATAAAATCAAGCAAAGCACAAGTAACAAAGTGTTTTCTTTTTTACTATTATCACATCTGATGGAAAGTGATGATAAGAGTTTGATATGGAGCGCGCTTGCCTAGGAGATGCCTATTCACTCTTCATTAATTGATGGTACCCGACTTGTAGGTGAATACCTACTTGTGGCCTACTTGGTAGAGCACTCAGAAGTGATAGCTGAGGCCTGAGGGACGTGCGCTTAAATCCAACCGAGAGCGACAATTTTTATAAATACTAAAAATTTATAAGAATTAATAATACGATACGTCATGTGAATCAGTATAATAAAAATGTAATTGGTGTTTTCTACTAATATGCAACTACAAATATGTGTGAAACACTCTAGGAATCAACATGGAACACTGAAAGAATATTTCAAGATCAATTTCTTTTTTCTAATTCAATCAATACGGAATCCTAAAAAGAATAGGTACTTTCTCAAAACACTGCACAAAGAATACAGTGAAAACTTCTTTCATTAGTAGATATTTAGTAATTTCAAAATTAATTACTTAAAAAAACGTTATACCACAGCATTGTTCGAATTTCAAAGATATATTTTTAACAAAGGAATGATTGAATGCTTTCTCCGGTACTGTTTGTCTTAAAAAAAATCTTTTAAATATTCAAATGAGCTTAATAATATCTTCGTGTGAGGTCGAGCAAAACTTTTATAATACAATATCTCGCCGCCCGTGGTACAATAAAATCATTAAGCCCTTGTGACAAGGAGCGCAACAGACCGCTGCTACCCATTTCATTGCATCGTGAGCAGCGAGACAGTGGGCCAACATAGTCAACTAACTAGTACGCAAAACAATAATAATAGATAGACAATAGTAATAAAGAAAGCTTCTCAAGTTGCATCATTAACCCACTTTTGATCACTCGATTACCCACGCCAAATACAAGGTGTGGGTTCTCTAATTCGCATAGATATTGTGCCCACAGCTAACCTTTTAACTTGATCCTAGAAACATTAACGCGGTTAAGAAGTCCCAATTATTTTATTTTCAATACAAAAAATTTTTATTCATATAAAAAATTATATTTAGCAACCCTAACTGTGATATCGACAAACCTCTTAATATCATTTTCATTATTCCCAGTTGTTAATTGATATTGAACCAGCTGTTTTAGGGATGTCACTTAATTATGGTACATTTTTAAACTCCCTATAGTTCCCTCAGGATATGAGCGACACTTCTTGTGATATTTTTTCATGCATCTATACATCGTTCCCTACTTTAGGCTTTCGGCTAATTAGGGTAATTTATCTATACGTTGTATATCTGCATACATCTGTTACTACGCAGTAGGAACAGATGGTGCGTGTGGACCTGGCTTCGATTCCCTGGGATTTTAAATTTGCAATGTATCGCTGTTATGCTTTTGGAGATTATGTTGTGACGTCTCAAGATTTTTAAGACTATTTCAAACCTAGCTTAGATATAAATATTTCTAACCGATTTTAACTCAACCAAATTAAAATTATATTTATTACTTCACAATCTCATTAGTCTAAATTAACCTAATCTACCCACATTGTAGTAGTGTGAATGCTCAAGCTTTCGTTTGATTGTTTTCACACATAATAAAGCTGAAGGCGGACTAGACTTACCTAAAATATGACTCTTGATGTGGTTTAGTGCTGGGTACTCTTGATTGTGTGACTCTTGATGACCCAATAATATTGACGAATGACGACCTGGCACAGTGGCGTGCTTGGATTCGAGTAGGAGGTCACGGGTTCGATTCCCGCCACGGAGTTCACTTTGGAATTTTTTAATTTCTAAATTGGCTTAGTTCTGGCCTAATGGGAGGCTTCGGCCGTGGCTAGTAACCTACCAGCAATTACGCACCACCAAGCGATTTTGCGTTCCGGCTGGATGCTGTGTAGAAAACGTTTGGGGTATTTTATTTACCGCTTCCAAGTTATGTTACGCTCTAAGCGCGATGACATTTTCGGCTGCATCAGGTGTTACCATCAGGTGAGATCGCAGTCAAGTACTAACTTGTAGAGTGTAAAAAAAATCTTAATTAATTAACATTTTATATGCTCTAGGCACCGACCATTTAACCAAGTTATAGAAGCGAAGCAATTATCTCTATTCTATGGATCGCTGACTGTCAACGATAAAATGACGACACTTGACTTAAGCCAATTTAGCGCTGATTGTTGCGTAACCTAGCGTGAGCGTCCATAGAACTAAAATATGATGACATTCAAAACGACGGTTTCTAAGAACAAATGTCAATTTAGTACCGTGGACGTTCGAGGGTAGGTAGCGCTGCAAATCGGCACAAAAAAAGAATTGTCAGACGTATGGAATGATTAATCCATAGAATAGAGATCAGTGGGCCCAATAGTGGACATACAAAGGGGTTGAGACAGAGATCCCTTGCGAGCCGCTAAAGGCTGCGCCGGCGCAGTGGAAGGCGATATAAGCGAGTGCGCGCCGCCCGCCTGCGCATACCGCGGCAGAGAGTAAAAGCTGCGCGAACTTGCTGCGCAGTGAGTTATCCTATACAAGTGCTTGATCAGTGACAGTGAGGGAATATGAAGTTGACGGTTAGTTGATACTTTGGGTTTGAAATTATGGTGACTTTAGTACCTATTAATGATGAATATATTGTGAAGTGTGTTTGTTTGTTACCTGTTATGTTCGGCTTGAACGTTAAAATAAACCTCGCATAAATGCTGGAGACTGGTTTAGTTTTTAATGGGCTCTTCTTAGTGAATTGCGCGTTAGAATGTACAAAGAGACCGATTTTTGTTTTTTTAATTTGGGAAAATAGTCGGTTATTACGACAGCTCTACTGCTGAACCAATATTGATAACATTTTGAACTCGTCGTTCATAATCCATACTCTTAAGTGTTTTATAAATAAGAATGATGAGACGAGCAAGATGTTCACCTGGTGTTGAGTGATACGCTTGCCAATATCCGATTCAGTGCGTCCCACATTGCAATGCAACACGAGTATATACGAAGCACTGCAATGCTCGCATCATCTTGAGACATTAGTAGATACTCAAGTCTCAATTTACCATATTGTAATCTCTTTAGCTACAGTCCGTGCAGCAATGTATGATGTGTTGAACAACATACATTGATGCTTCAGAATAATTGACACTGAGGTGGTACCAATCCGGACAAACTCCACAAGACTCATACCACCAGTAGTAATATTATAAGCATAATATACATAGAGCCTCGATCATCCGAACATAGATTATACTGATATTCGATTACATATAACCGGACTATTCTTTGCGATTCTTAATAACCAATCTTTATAATAAAAAAAGTATTTTCGATTAGGTAAAAGTACAGAATTACCTTGGTTTTATTTGATCCAGATAATCGAGAGTGTACTATACCTATGTATTTCTTAATAGAAACAAATAGTGAATTCATTGTGTTGTACATTAGGTGGCCCTACTCGTCCTGGCGACGGTGACGCACGCTGCCAAAGTGACGAAGAACAGTAATAAGAAAGTGGAGAGGACCGATAAGAGAGAACTCTCCGAAGGTAACGCAGGAGTCGAGAAAAGAGCACCCGCTTTACACTCAGGTAAGGATATAAAGTCTCAAGACTTTTCATACTTATAAAATATAATATAGACAGTGACGGTATTGTCTTTAGAAAGTCGGGGGTTCATCCCAGATACGGGCATTCGACGTTTCAGTAATGTGCATTTGTAAAATAACGAATAACTTGGCGGTAAGGGAAAAATCACGCATGACTGAAAATTTTGCATAATCGCATAATCGAGTCTAAAAAATGTCATATTATGCTGACTCCATGTCTCGTTGTGCACAGAAATTTCGCCGTATACAGTGCTTCAAAGCGAAGCATCAAACAAAATATCTGATAACATCAGGATTCAGGACAAAATATACGCGGACGAATTCGCGAGCAATTACTATAATAGTCCTTTAAAGTATCTTTCCTGCTATTTCATTCATTGTTTTTAAGTCAAACTTAGTAAAGAAGTTTCTTTTACAACTCTACTAAATTTTAACGTAGTTTTGTTTGACTTCCAGCGTCTCCATCGCAGGCTCCGGGAGTGGAGTATGCAGACTCAAACAACGCCTTGTCTCACCAGTCACCCACACAGGTAAGAGCAGAAATAGGCCTTTTCAGAACAGTATAACTACATTACGCCTCGACTTCGCACTGGTAGTAAAGTAGAGCATATTATCCAGCCTACAGTCTACATATGCTATGCTTTATATAAGAGCCAAGTACAGCTATTCCACGCTCAGCTGCAGGCGTGTCGAACAAAACTTGTATCTGAAATAGAAGAAACCCTCGATAACATCATTCTGTAACTGAAGCTTTCAAAATATTCTGCAATTCAACCCCTCTGAGACACAAGTTTGCGTTTTTTCTGCTAAAAAAACCCTCACACCACACCATCATCATCTTTCGGAACACTCCCCTTATATGTTCCAACAGTATAGGAATTCTCGAGGGTCAACATCTCGAATGATATCTTATTCCGTTGTCGTTTAGAAGAAAGCTAAGCTAGCTTCTAAGAAACTAGGAACTCAAAAGATCCAAGCGCTATTTCACGCCAAAACACAGGCTTCAACTTTATAAATCGCAAGTACGGCCTCATATTAGAATAGAATAGAATAGAAAAATTATTTATTTAATATAGGGCTTATTATGGAGTACTGGTTCCATCTTTGGGCTGGAGCATCTGATTACCAACTACTTCCATTAGTCCGGATCCAAAGGCGGGCAGTTCGATTTGTTGACGACCTTAGTCTCAAAAAAATATTTTCTATTGTTGAGGATATCCTCATCTTGTAAAATGCATATAGGTAGTAAGTTGTTATTCTTATTACGTACCTTAGTGGACCTCCTTTTATTAGATCTATAAAAGAGAATTGATCTCTATTATATTTACTCTAATGTATGTGGTGTGGTAAAAACTGTCAGGAAGGCCAATTTCGACAAAAAAAACCTGAAACTTTGAAAGCAAAGCTAGTAATATGATATATCAGAATATAATTTTACAATATGACTGATTTAATATTAAGTTCTTGAAATTGAGATCACAAATATCGTATGTATACGTATTTTTATCATAAAATATTATAAAAGGTTTAAATATGGAAGAAAAGCGTCTTTCCTGTTTTTTTTTTTTAAGTAGGTACAAAATTTTCTTGTTTCTTTTTTATTATTTGCCTCTTGAAGACTCTTTTCCGTGGTTGAATGATAACTGCACCCTTTTTACTAAAAAAACCCCATAATATTTAGGTTCATGCACACTACGGGAAGCCTTATAACTTTGATAATATATTTTTTGAAGTGTTTTTAGTTTTTAACATGTGAATTATATCCTTCAGTTTGTAAAACACTAATCAAAAAGATAATTAGTAAATACGACAATGTGTCATCTCTCGTTCGAAGCTTGCTTCATATGAAATTATGGGCCTTTGGAAATTTAGTTTGAAACTGTAATGTTTCACAATAGATGGCGCTGGTTCTGCCCAAGGACCTCAACATTACGAATCTTAATTTCATCGCGAAGGGATATGGTATCATATAGCTCTGCGGATAGAGCACCCAGACGCGAGAGCTAAGAGACGCGGGATCAAATCCCGCTGCAAGTGAATTTTTGATTCGTAATTTAAATAGCAATCATAAGTACCAAGTGACAGTTAAAAACTTAATTTTACTGCATCGAATTAAAAGAGCCGAACTAAACAAATTCGAGCATCTAGTGCAGAAAATATTATTGAGGAACGGAAAGCTCGATGTTGAAATAAATCCACAGTGCGTAGATAACCGACCATTTATTTTCGAGCCGCGTAACCTTTCAGGGACAGAATGTATGGCGTAATATTTCACGCGATATGTATTCAATTTTTTTAACCCTCGAATACGTATTTCGCGAAACAAGATTTATTTTGTGTGAAATCTGCATCTGTTTACTGAAGTGTATGTACAGTATTTACTTCATAAAAAATATCAGCCGGTCCTAGGTTTGGGGAGACCATGCACGAATCTCCAATTATAGTTGCACTAACTAAATATCATTATTAGCGATCGAAAAACCTTTATCCACAATATTTTCCAAGGTGTGTATAGCCTGCCAACTCGCAATTGCCTAGCGTGGCGGGCAAAACTAGTATTTCAAATTTTTTTTATATGTATTTGTATTATAATATTTCAGTAATGCTCAAATGTTTAATGAATATCCAATCTCTATATTGGATAGGTACTTTACTACTTTGGTATCAAAGTAAAAGATTTTAAATTCATCAAATATGTATCATGATTTCCTTTCAATACCATAGAGCGTATTAATCTTAAATATCATATTAATATCACACATTTATTTTAGTTTTATATTCAGGACAGAATGCAGCTCAAATTCTTTGTACCATTGCAACATTATGACATTTATTTATTAATTTTCACATAAATGACCTACTGAAGGTACTTGCTATTTAGACCATTACGTTCTCGTGTACGAAGCAGACATACTATACATACCCTGTATTATACATACATACATTATATTATAATACTATACATACTATATTTGTACTTACATACACTATACTGATAAATGGTCAACAAGCTTCAAAGTGCACTGAAGAAAATACTAATGTGGGTTAAATACTAGTTTACTAGACTAGTTCTAGTAAGTAGTATATAAAAATAATATTCAAGTAATAACTAAATAAATAGTTCAAATAGACCAGGAACATGTTATATACGTGACGTAACAAACATAATATATGGACTATATGTAACATAATATGTTACATCTCGTCCGTTTTTCCACTTAACTAGTTTTCGATATGAGTGCAAGTGGGACCGGGTTTACATAACCTTACCTTATTTATATATGTTCCTGCTGGGTTTGTATGTAGTATGAATATGTAAAGTTAATCGTAGTTTTATGTAATTCAACCTTAATGCCTAAACGGTAGGTAAAAGGCGTGCTTGAAAAGCCTAAAAGGTCGTATGCATTGCGTACAGTATATTTCTGTGCTACTTTAGCATGAACCTTTTCCAAGGTCTTGGGTGGACTTGGACTAGCCTAATCCAACCAAAAAATTCCCTGTCAAGCGAGTAGTCTCAGATTCTAGACACGGACATGATATTTTAGTCCTGTCAAATTGTCAATCGATATGGCAAAAATGCCCCATATTTTTAATTCATTAGTTCCAGAAACAATTGTTTCTGTCTTCACGACACTGCAAATAGGCAGGATGAAGCCATGATTAATTTTTATCCTGCGAACCTTGAGTTCAATCCAAGGAATGGGATTCACAGAGCCGTATAGAAAATCCATTCGAAGAAAAAAATCATTCGAACAAAGAAAGAATCTTCCGAGTACACAATAAGTTAGAGATGAGAGCCATTCGAATCCGATATATCGAATTATCGACTATAGAATTTCCCAGTTTATAAATAACGTCCCGCTGTCATTATGTCATTTCATTTATTTTCCACCGTCAGCATAGTTTATTAAGTTTATCGGAATGGAGCGAATGCGAGTAAATTCGATAAATTACTCGCTCACTCGCTTCCCTCATTTCTTAGGGTTGCCGATTGCGGAGGCTCTTTGGAACCTAATTTCAGATAATCTTATTTCAGCCCTCAGTCCCAAATAAACAATTAACGTACATACTAAGAAACTTATAGTTCTTCTGACTTCGTTCTTGTTGACGATTTTAAATTGTATAGAGCCAACGTTAAGCCTACATTTTGTAAAATACTATTACTAGTATTTTAAGCAAAAATTACTCTTAAATTCACTCTAAACCACTTCATACTATTATTATCGACAAACATTTCACAGTCGTTCGGACCAATTCCCAGCGCTACCTAAAGGTCGGATTACCTAATATTCCATTTTCAGAGAACAATAGTAGGATAACGGTATCTTGAACACATACTCGTACGAGTACGTCTCAATGCCGGAAACCGGACGAGATAATCCTCTAAAAATTCCGGAAAATTTCGGTAACGATCTCCGTTGGACTGGATTGAAATCTGAGGATTTTTTAAAGTGCGGAGTATGAAACGAGGTTAGTCAATGGACGTTTGGCAGGAATCCATTTTCAAATGTAAACAAGATCCTATAGTCAAAGAAATATTAGCCTTCTTCTGCGCTGCGATTGGCTGACCCAAATCAGGAACCTAATCAGCGGACAGAATTAGTAAACGATTACGATAACGATGAATATGTTTTTCTTAGACAATCTAGTTGAATTAATTTCATGTAATAGTACAGAAGCCTTGGTTATGAATAAATGAAGCTGAAGTCCAGTTAACCAGCTATTTACCTACACTTGTTTTTACTACAATATATCAGTCTTCCTCTTTATTATACTCGGTGATTTCCCGCGCTTCGAATCTTCTTTTACCTTACCAGGTCCTATCCCCTTAAAACAATATAAGATTAGCTGATTTAGTTCCTCACACTTTGTCGGACCTTCCTGCATTGATTATCTCATTACATGCACCAGTATCTCTCCATTTAGGTAGTAAGCAATTCTCAACCATTTGGCAACTTATATCAACTGATTAGAAAAGGTTGTAATTTCTTCTTGTACAAAAGTTAACTCTTAATGTTCAGAGAGAAAAATGTAACATTAGTCTTGAATAATATATTTTAAAAGATGTTGTTGAAATTACGGAAAATTCCGGATTGGTTAACAAAACCCCGAAAATGTGGACATAAAAACACGAGAAACTGGTGGCCCTCGTCCGGCGTGAAATAATCTGCGGAATTTTATGAGCCGGTGGGGAATATAGATTGAAATAACTGCAGGGAATGCTGTCGGTGTGTCGATGGAGTTTTCGGGAGGATTGTTTCATGAGCCGTTTGTATTGTCAGAGCTGTTCAGTGGAATTACCTCTTTTTTCCTGTTTTTTGGCTTTTACACTTTTATCATGACGTCCGCGATTTTAAGTTGGCAATTATTCAAGAGCCGGCTGCAAGTATTTATTTATAACACAAACGATATCTACAAAATAAAATATCCCAAAATATGAGCGTCAAAATTCCGTTCAATTTAGGACACGATAAACTTTTACGCTAAGCCTCGCTAAGCTATTTCAGCTAACAGAAAACATTATTAAAAGATTTTTGTAATTTATTTTAAAACTACACTAAATGGAGTAAATGATATTAGATATACCTAGTAAAAAAGTTAAGAAAAAATACATTGAAAAATCAAAAACCTCTATGACACATGACAAGAGAAAGTAAAGAAAAGTGACACAATTTGTGAAGAAGAGAGGATCCTGAGAGATGCGCAAAAGAAAAAGGGAAACAACACAGAAGGTGGGAGAATGATATCGAAAAATAGGAGGAGCAACATAGAAGAGGGTTATAATAAAATAGAAGATGTTGGCGGACACGCCGACAAATCATAAGCAAACATTTTCAAAAAAGTAGGCGTAGTAATGGACGCGTTAGCAAGAAAGCTTGATAACTAAACTGGAGTTCACTAGCCAATCAACCAAAGCCAAAAAACAGTTCTTGTATCTCTCACTTTTAATGATCAACATTACTAAGTTTAATTAAACGGGGGTTAATGCTTGGTGACCTCCGGTTAAATAACCATTAATATGATCGAGCTCTAACTAATATCCTGTGGAAAAGCACAGCCAGGGACCGGAAAAGGATACAAGTATTTATAGACTTGATAATTCAATTTAGACAAATTCCTCGTTAAGCATTATTTGTATCACGGCCCTCGTTTATGTAAACATATACCCACGCTACACGATCTTGTATCCATGTAGGGTGATTCAGATTTTTAAAAGCTTTAAATGTGCCACAACATCCTTTCCCGTCAGTAAACCAGTTATTAAATAATCAAGCTTATCTCACGTAATACTTTCATGTAACACGTGATATAACGACCTTTTGAAGCTTCAATCATGGTTATAATGAGAGTAAACTGTGTAATAATAATTAGATGGTATCACTTGTAATTGTCAGTTGACGTGGTTGATTGTATTGTTGTTTTTTTCTCGCGTTATAACACAGTTCAGTAATAACCAGTGGATTCGGGTTAACCAGTGGTTAACCCGGCGTGAATCAATTTAGGTTGTATCTTTTGAAAGGCATTGGTGAATTATGCAATAAAAACGCTAGAAATTTGCATTAATAACAAACGTACAAATCATCAGAAATCCTATTTTATCCTCCTCTATGAATGAAAGGGGTTTGCACCCTACGCTGACCAAGTGCAACCTGCACTCTTGGTCAGCGTAGGGTGCAAACCCCTTCACATTCCTTTGTGAACATTATGATGAACTCAGGCATGTAGTTTTGACGATATGTTCCTCATTTATTTGTAAAAGATATATAGTTCCCACAAACATACATAACTCAAAAAGTCCCGATGTGTGTGCCCGGGTCAATCCCCGACCCTCTGATGAAAAGCAGAGGGTCTAAACCTACAGAGGCTATTACTATTTTATTTGAGCCCGCTAAATAATGAATGAATAGCAAGAAATAATTGGACACACAACATTTTAAAAATTCTCAAACCAATTAGTCTGGCTCCCCTTTTCGTTTAATTTAACCGCTTTTTTTCTAAAGTCGTTTGTTATTTAAATTCTCGCCTCGCCTCTAATTGTTGGCTGTTAATTGTCTTTTTGTCTGTGGAGGTGTTTAATTGGGCTAAGCTCAGCAGGCGACTTCGTCTGCATAATAACACCATTTCGCTTCTTGTGATGCATCTCATGTTTTTCTTATAAGTTTTTATTAGATATAATATTCAACATTATTCACGTTTTTTGTTTATGATGTAATTAACTTTTTTCTACTTGCACATCAGTTACAATGTCTAAACTGGATCAGGTCTGGTCTGGTTGGAGGCTTCGGCCGCGGCTAGTTACTGCCATGCGATTAAAGATTCTGATATGATGCTATGTAGTAAACATTAGATATTGCTTATCCGGCCCTTCCAAATACGACATCTTAGGCTGCGTCGTGACCATCAGGGTAAGATCGCAGTCAAGTACTTCTATAGTGGGTAGAAATCCAACTATAATATATTTATTTATAACTTTTTTGTCATTCGTTAGTTTGTCAATTAAAGAGTTTATGAAATTATTTTTATAAATAGAAGTTTGTTTTTAATGAATTTTTCTTAATAATTTAATGGTTTGTAATACCTAGTCATTTAAAAGGTTGTTAAACGTTTGATACCAAAGGATGCGGAACCTAGAAATTAGTTTACAACTAATCCTGTTAGTTAAGTATAGTTAGTAGTAACCGAAGACGCGGCTCTGTCGCGAAACTCGTTTAAAATTAACAAAGAGCCGTTTAATTTCGCGTGACCCAACAAATTTTCGGGCTCGCCCCGCTCCATTCATCGCGACACAAATTACGAGCCACAAAGAAAATTAAACTTCGCGAAAGAATACGGTATTTAGATGGGCGTTATTATTGGCCGTTGTTTATGATGTTGATCAATTAGATTAATATAGAGACTTGAGATTTAATATTTCACAGCTTTTGAATTGTGTTAACACGAGCGACGACTTCTAGATAAATCTAAGTATGTTGATTAACTTTAAGTTCACATCGGTATTACTTGCGTTATCAGTAAGATTACAATTTCCTACACGAATTTGCCTTTTTGAGAGAGTATGTGATAGACTTATCGGTAACTAAGTAGATACAAATAAATTTTGCAAATATACAAGTTTGCAATTCTGGAACTCATTATTTTGTGTGTTCTAAAGTGTTGTTATACATTAGGAAAAGCAAACTTTTGTAGGAATATTGGTATTTTTCTTTTATTATGGAGCATACTCGTAATTCGTAAATCTAGAATAGGAAAATCATAAAAAAATAGGACAAAGAAATTTTTTGTAGAGTTCTGATAATTGTTTGTTTTTAATGCGTGCTGAACGTAAGCACTTACGTGAAACTTTGGGTCATACCTACCTATTTTGTTTTTAATAACACTTATCTGTTTCAATACACACATTCTCTTCACATCTTCTTTCACATTTCGAAAGTATTGATCCAGACAACATAGTGTACCTACTTTTGAAGTAAACTACGTACTATTTATAAGTACCTTAGAATACGATTTTCTTTCAAAGAATATTTTATTACTTAATAATGATATAATTTAAATTCTTGCATCATTCCTTTACCGGAAACATTATCAGAAGGACTAGGAGCTGAAGAGCTTAGTTCCTTGTTATTTAAACTAACGCGGGGTCTGTTTATTGTTTAGTTTAAACCTGAGCAAATCCATTAGTAACAGTAAACACATTGTTGACGAGACACAATCAGACGACTGTGCAGTCTACCAACACTGTTCTATAATTAATAATTATTATTAAATAGGAATGTGTTTATATTTATTAATAGGAATGTGTATAATCTACTATATAAAAATAAGTCGGATTTTCCTTCCTGACGCTATAACTCCAGAACGCACGAACCGATTTCCACGGTTTTGAATTCGTTGGAAAGGTCTCGGGCTCCGTGAGGTTTATAGCAAAGAAAATTCAGGAAAAATTAAAAAATGTTACATAAAAGGAAGCCATCTGGTGGCGAAACGGAATTCGCCGGGTTTGCTAGTTATTTAATAGAAATGTGTTGCTAGACAGTTGGTAGACAATTTAGTTGTTGGTAGATGACACTTGTCGAACAGTGTCAGTTAAACTTAAACCGTCGAATACCTATATCTTTCAATTTCACTAAAATTATACCGTTCAGTATGTCGGGTTCCTATTAATATCTCCATTACAATTTTTCGCCAAATCGGTTCAGTCCTTTATTTAATGTAGTCTAAGGGTTCAGTATACTTAGTTACGGTGTAAAAGAGTAACCCACATACGCATATACAAACTTTGGTCTTATAATATTAGTGTGATATTTATTAGGTTCACAGTCGCTCAGCGTGCTATGGAGAGGGCTATGTTGGGTATTTCTCTGAAGGATAGAATCCGCAACGAGGACATCCGTAGGAGAACCAAGGTAGCCGACATAGCAGAACTGTCGCAGGACCGACGGTCGTTGGGGCAGACGTATTCTGGAGTGGAGACCGCGTACCGGTAAGCGCAGCGTAGGACGACCTCCTGCCCGCTGGACCGACGACCTGAAAAAGGTCGCTGGTAGCGGGTGGATGAGGAAGGCGGAGGACCGTGTGTGGTGGCGCGCTCTCGGAAAGGCCTATGTCCAGCAGTGGATGACTATAGGTTGATTGATTGATTTATTTATTAGGCAGCAGTGATGGTCCGTTGGTTAAAACCTCTGCCTCTATTGTGGGGATCATGGGTTTGAATCTAGAACCTGGGACTTTTCGGAGTTATATATGTGGCTTAAAACTAAAACGTATATCGCTTGCTTTCAACCTTCATTTGGCCAGCATAGTGGGCTATGGTCAAACTTTTCTCATACTGAGAAGATACTTGCCCAGCTGTGGAACGTAAAGGGGTTGAGACGTGAGATGATGACGTTACACAAAAATAAACAATTGATCTGTGATTAATGTTCACGTCATTCGGCCAACCAGTGGCCCAACGCGTCCGTACTTCGTATTTAATTATTGCAATCAAAGGGAAATTAAGAGATCGCTCACCCACACACACACACGCTGTAGGTATGTGACAGTGATGTATTGTTCGAAGATGGCGATTTATTCTTTGGGTTTTCGTTTCACTTGTCTGACTTTCCGCTTGACGTAATCTGAATGTTCGCCAAAATGAGCGTTTGAAATAAGTATAGCAAAAAAAAATCAAGTTTACGAAATACCAGCAAAATCAAAGGTAATCATAACTATCATCAGCTTATCAATTTGTAAGCGTCCACCGTTGAACAAACTCGTAAAGTCCTTGCTACGCGAGAACCACCATACCTTATTTTGGATTTTATTAATCTGTGTAAGTGATTAGTCTGACTGACTAGTCTATGAACTCACAGTTCAATCCACTGGACACATTGGACTGCAATTTGGTATACAGATAGCTATTTATAACGTAGTCCGTATAGGCAATTAGGCATCCCTTACATGAAATTCCTCTAGCGACCCGTCTATCATATATATAGGTACCTAAATACGGTTGAGTACTTATGTGTGATAATTTAAAACGCCAAAGACTATACTTTACTATAGGTATTAATGGTAAACTCCAAAAACTCGTTGAGTCGTTAAGCTTCTGCGGCAGTCCATAACCTCAAAGCAAACAATGTATACCTCAATAGCTCTACATGTCGCAGAAATTAGCTCGTGAGTTTGTGCCCATTACTGCTTCAGGGTTGCGACGCTTCCGCGGCTACTGCAGTAGTCTACAATAACCTGAAACCGCAGATTTATACCTCTCAATAGCTTCACAGTTCCGCATCCAGCTCGTTAGCACGGGCGTCCGAGCGAGGTAATCGCCAGATAGTCTGCAGTCCCTAATACTAAATACACCTGCGGATTTACTACTACTGAGACCACAATCTTTATACAATTTGATCGGATTGTGGCCAGACAACGGCGCAAACATCGATTAGGTACCTCAATACCTGCAATGCCAACTACCAATACTACTAGAGATGTTGTGTGCATCAATTGGGTCTTACACTACTTTTGAATTTGATAAAAAATATTACTTTATTATAAACTAGGATAAAAATAATAACGTGCAGTGAAAGAAATATTAAAATCCAACAAAGATTTTCAAAGTTACAGGCGTTTAAACTTTGGAGTGGGGGGATCTTCTATCCCTTTCTCGCAAAACGAAATTTTGTATGAAGCCGCACGAAGCTACTATGGCATTGGTAAGGTGTGACGTCACAATTTCATGTTGCTATCTCTGTCTAATCACAAATCTTTAAATGCTTTGATCGATTTAATTAGTTCTCTCAGTGCACGTCATTATTTCAATTCTACTTTATAATAAAGTAATAAAAAAATTGGTGTCAAATACCCAATTAAATAAGTTTCTACAATTATTTATTGATGTATTTTACCATTTATTTTTCATCTATGCTTTATCATTGACTGAACTTGAACATAAACATAATACAGATGAACATATAGAAATACAACTTTGTCAGGTTTACATATTATTTAAGTATTTATGAGTTTCGCGTTGTGAAGTCAACAACTCCTGAGAATTTCCCGGTGTCAGGACAAAACGTGCGTCGAAGAAAGTGTTGGGAAATTGTGTGAGGTATTTCATATGGGCAGTGTTCCTGCATATTGTACCTTTCATACAGAATCCTTTCAAGTAACGGATTATAGCAAACAAATTAATCAGTCCTACTATTTATGAGTTTATGTGTATGAATTTCTTTATTCCACCGTATTTAATAGAATGTTTTAAGCTTCAATCGCTATTCTGATTTTAAGTCGGTTGTTAGCATAACTTCTTTATACAATTTATATTTTATGTTTACAGATTTTCAGTGCTAACCGTATACAGTAACAACACAGATTTTAAGTAACAACTTGTTCAGTATAACTACTAACATCTGGATACAATTTTCAAGAAAACCAAATGACTTCGTTAACAAACTTGACAAAGCACTTTGTTTACATTTATTTCGCGTAAAAACTTTGACACAACTAAATGGGGTTAGCTAACTTTGGTTTATACTTCCACTTAGCGTGGGTTCCCAACAAAAAGGTTTACAAACTTCTGTATTGCAAGCAACCACTTTTAGGGGCCTATTCCATTGCGGTGCACGGATATGCTATGCACGTGCTAAATTCCTGTAGCATAAATATTTAGAGCATGGAGATTCTTTCTTTCAAGTTTGCATATTATTGTAACTGCAGGGCAAAGACAACGAACCGAATATAATGATAGTGATTGCAATTATATGACTAATCATATTGTAGAGCAGTTCACAATGAGATTTACTTACTATAAACTGATATGCAAAATAAGCTAACTGCTTGATGCTAAAATCATGTCTATCTATGCTAAACTTAAGCCTTTCCTCATTAATTAGAAAACAAAGTTTGCCAGGTCTGTACTCTACATAGACATATTTTTTTCTGTACGTACTGCTTTACGTACGTAATGCTTTGTCAAACCCTTTTATATAAAAAATTCTCAAAAATTACTTCAAATTATTTTGTTTATTAATTTCAATCTCGCTGCAAATTCATACAGTGCAGTGTTCACAATGTACTTATGTGCAACTTTAAATGAACAATGATCATCTTAAAAACCTTATAGGAACAGTCTGCGCTGCGGTGAAAAACCTAGAAAATACTCGTATATCCACGCAAATAAAACACATCGTGCGCAGCAATGTAGCAGCTGTTTTTAAAGTTTTGGAGTGTACTGTGTAAGATGTCCCGGTTTTTCCGACGTCATTAGGCGGGACGTGATTCGGGACGCAGTTTGCATCGCTGTCCGCGTCGGAGTTTCAGCGAAAGAAAAAGCTTTTTATCTCCGACTCCTTAAATGAAAAGTCACTTGTACGCAATTGGGGTACATTACGCGGCCGTCAAGCGCGGCTATAGGCTGCTCCGGGATTTCATTTTTGTCTCGTTTTATTAGTAGGTATTTCTTTCGTGAGGTCTATTTTTGTCTTCGTTTTCCTATCTGATTTATTATATAAAACTAGCTAACCCAGCAAACGTTGTTTTGCCATATAAATTAATTCCCATTACGTGGGTAAGAAGTGCGAGTGCCAAGTGCGAGTCGGACTCGCGCACCGAGGGTTCCATACCATAAAAGAAGTTAAACATTAAAAGAATCACTGTGGTGCATGAATTTACGAGTATAATTTACATGTAGGTACTTTTGTTGGCAAACCGCAAACATAACTTTGTTTTTGACTGTTTATTGTTATTATCAAAAAAAGTATAATAGTTAGAGAGTTGATTTTATTTTTCCTGTAAAATATACGTTTACTTCTATTGATCATAATTATTTCAGATTTTTCGATCGGTAATTTTCGGAGATAATAAGGAACGGTATTTTTTTCGACAGTTTGCCCAATAAATCGAAAACTATCAGGCATAAAAATAAATAAAAATCGGTTTTAAAATACACAAGTAACGCCCTTTCATATGATACCCTATTCAATATTGTTATCTCATTTTAAAATTTAAACGACCCGGTTTTCCCCCCTTTTAAATAAAAATAAAGAAGATTTTCAATTTTTTATGATTGCAATAACGTCGCGCCGCAATTACCTACAACTATTCTAAATTTCAGGTCGATAGCTTTAATAGTTACTGAAATAATCGAGTGTGACAGACGGACGGACGGAGAAAGTCTCACCATAAGGTTCCATTTTTACCATTTTGGTATGGAACCCTAAAAACTTACGGCTTACTCTCAAACCTATCGAACATGCTTACACAAAAAATATAACAATCTGTGGAGCCGTTGTAGAGGAGTTTGGTTACAAATACAAGACGTGAGAATTTTATATTAAGTATGAAGAAAGTAAAGAAGGAAGATTCAGGTTTTTGAAAACTCAAAAAAAAACTCAAAGGCTGATTAGAAAAGTAAACATATCATTTTACTTGCTTTACTTAAAGCAATTTTTTTTTGAATACTCCACCATTAAAAATAAACCAATTCAGATTCGACTATAGATGCGAGACCCTAAGGCGAAAAAAAAATTATGCCGGAAAAAATGGTTACAATTTAGTCGTAGCCGTAAGTAAACAGCTATTTACATAATATTATGTACGAGAATTCTCCACGCAGGGCTGATTACGGCTTAACAGTCCCTGAATCGGTCGTAAAGGTAAACGTTATTATGATTGGAGGGGTCGTGTTTATTTTATTTTTTACCCATTTCCCGACTCCAAATACCTTTACAAAGAAGTCTTATACATGTGAATTTTCTTACTATACTCCTTCCCTCTCAAACCCTTTTGTGTCGCACTACTGGGCACTGACTTACTCTCAAATGAGAGAGGTTTGGCCAAGCTCACTGCGCTGGTCAGGTTCAGGTTGGCGGGCATCACGCACTTTTGTGAACTAGTAATAGTAGGGGATCCCAAGTAAGGTCGACCTTCACCGAGCTGTTTATTAGATGAAAACTATTTTATATCCAATTAAATATGTCAATAAATATATCGCAAGTGGGTTGCCTAAAAAATTTCAGTCCAGGATATGATTAATTAAGAATTTAAAAAAATCCATTGTAACATGAACTCCTATTTGTTAGAGTTCCCTTGACATCTTAATTCAGATTAGATTGTATGATCGATTCAGGTCGCAAATTGCAATTGTGCTTATTTACCTACGATTTTATTATCCGTTAACTTTCTTTTGCCAAAAAATATAGAGCAGAAATACTTTCCTCAGCCAGGAAAGTATTTCTGGCAAAAAGCACTATTCATAACATTCAATCTAATTTAAACTACGATGTAAACTAACCTGTAACAAACAGGAGTCCATGTTACAATGTTTTTTTTTTTTATTTCTTAATTAATCAAAGGCAACCCACTTGCGATATATTTATTGACATATTAAATCAATCATCATCAATCAATACATATATAAGACATTGAGGATCTCCAAAATTAAACACAAATTGTTTCCCTGAAATAACAAAGATTTGTTTTATTACAAGTTTTGTTTTATTTTACAATTATCTAGTTATTATCAAGTTACGACAATTACACTTCTATCTCACCTGAAATAACAAAGAAACGACATTTAAAGTTCACTATATCTCGAGTCCTCAATCACATTCTTTCTATGAGTTTTTATTACGACAAAAATGCACACAACAATTTCAGCGTCCCTCGCCATTTTAAATCATCGACACAGATCAATATCATAGATACGCGACAGCTGATACGCGAAGCGCGGCAAATTCAAATGAATGAAATGTCACTCATTTCATTACATCTCCCCCCCTAAGAGCGAAAATTCTAAGCAATATATCTGTAAAATGTACTTATAAGTCATCTTCATATTCATTATCATCTCCTTCATCTTCTTCAGCCTCTGTTATGACAGGTTGCAATTTTGTTATATGAAATAATGTTGATTCTGTTTTTCTGTTGCCTGTATCAATCCTATAAATGGAATTCGATATTTTCTCTATTATTTTGAAAGGGCCTATTTTTAATTCGTCTAATTTCTTTCTATTCAGTCTATTTCCATTTTCTACATATACACTGTCTCCTACATTAAATTCTTGCATTTTTCTATTTCTATCAAATATTTTCTTGTTATACTCATGAGATTTTATTGTATTCTCTAATGCCAATCTTCTATCAGCAATCCACTTGTCTTCCTTTTCCATCGTTTTGAATTCATTTGGTAGAATACTGACATTTGTACCATCCAGTAAATATTTTGGTGCAAAACCTGTAACGGAGTGTTCTGTTTCATTATATTTTTGTATACATTCTCTTGCCAGTGTTGTCCATGTTCTCTTATTATTTTTCTCATTCATTTTACACCTTATTTTATTTACTATTGTTTGGTTTAATCTTTCATTCAAGCCGTTCGAGAATGGTGTATTCACGGCTGTAAAAATTAGTTTAATATTATTTTCCTGCAAAAATTGTTTAAATTCTCTTGAATTTATGCCCGGATATTGATCTGTCAGGATAATTCCAATCTCATCTGTCTCTAGTACTTTCTTTGTTAAATTTATAAAGTCACATGCATTCTGGGTTTTCGAAGTCGCAATAAATGCATATCTTGTGTAGTGATCTACTAAAAGGTGTAGATATTTCTTTGTAGACCTAGATCCTCCAAATCCACCAATAGTATCCATTGACATTATTTCAAATGGTTTGGTAGCTGGTCCCAGTTGTGACATTAATCCAATTTTTTTTTGACATCTTGATTTATTTTTTATGCATATTTCACATGTTTTACAAATATTTATGATATTTTTTGTTAGGTTTATAGCCGTATATATTGAACTTATTTTTTTCTGCAGTTGTCTGATCCCAATATGGCATAAATCTTCATGCACCTTTTTTATAAGTTTTTTACTAAATTCTTCTGAGAGGATAATCTTTTCCTGTTTCTTTATTTTTTTATAATAGATATTATTTTTTAGTATTAAATTTTGTTTCTTTTCTCTTATTGTTTCATTTTTCTCTTGGTCTCCAACTATATCTTTTATTTGTATTAAATTAACTATTCTCAATGTTTCCTCTCTGTTATCTTCTGGTTCTAATACAGGGTTTCGGCTCAAACAGTCTGCTTCTACATTTTCTTTACCAGGTATATATTTTACGGTAAAGTCATACTGAGATAGGTAGTATGTGAGATCACCCAATTCTTCATCTGTCCTGCATTTAATGTTCATGTTCTCTAGAGGTTTGTGATCTGAGTAAATGGTGAATTGTTTTCCGATGAGCCAGTGCTGCCAATATTTAACAGCTTCTTTCATAGCAAGACATTCTAAATATATAGCCTTTTTCCGTTTTTGATGTTCATTCAATTTTTTTGAGAAATATGCCACCGGTTTGTCTTTACCATCTAGTTGTGTCTGTTTTAATATTGCTCCAATGCCCTCCAAAGATGCATCGGTAAAGATTTTGATTGGTAAGTCTTTGTCGAATATTTCCAAGACCGGTTGCGAACATAAATATCTTTTTATCAGATTGAATGCTTCTTCACATTTCTCTGACCATACAAATTTCTCGTTTTTTCGTAATAAATTGTGTAATGGATCTAAAATAATTGCACTTCTTGGTATATAGTCATGGTAGAAGTTTATTTTTCCCAAAAATTGTCTGATGTTCTTTTGCGTCTTAGGAGTTGGAAAGTTCCTTATTGAAATCAAATTGTCTTTTAGTGGTCTTACTGAATTGTTCTGAATTATATGGCCGAGGTATTTTACTGAGTCTGAAGCAAAGGTACATTTCTTAAACTTCAGTCTAAAGCCTTCTTTAATTATTGCCTCTAATACATTTCTAATGTGCCTTATATGTTCTTCAAAGGTAGACGAGTATATCAAAATATCATCGATATAGTTAACAGAGTATCCTGTGAGATTGTGTTTTCTTAGAATATTGCTTAAGATTCTCTGGAAAATTGCTGGTGATGTTTTCAAGCCAAAAGGGAGGCAGGTCCACTGGAAGTGGCCATCTTGTGTGACAAATCCTGTTTTACTTCTGTCTTCCACCCGTAATGGTATTGCCCAAAATGCTGAGTTTATATCTAGTGTAGTAAAATACTTGCAATTTCTAGTTTTAATAATTAGATCATCTATCAAAGGAAATGGTTGAGCTTGTGGTATAACTATTTTGTTTAACTCTCTGAAATCTACACATAAACGGGATTTTCTATTTTCACCTTTTTTAAACGCCAATGTCACTGGAGCAGCGAAAGGACTGTATGATTCTTCTATTAAATTGTTCTTTAGTAACATCGATATTTGCTCTTCAATTTCTAATCTATCTTGTATTGTACATCTGTATGGTCTTTTACTACAATATTTATTTACTTGTAAATCTATGCGAGCTTCATAATCTTTAACTGAACCTATATCATACTTGTCCTTAGCAAATATTGTTTTATATTCCTTTATAATTTTCTCTATCTCAATTTTCTTTTGATTATCTAAATGGTCTGTCATACTTATAAATTCCTCTGTTTGTATGTGTTCATTGAAATTTACTGTATATTTTTTTATATTATTATCTTCATTTCTGTTATCTTTAGACATCCTGTCTATTTTATTTGTTATTTTCTTTTGTTCTATCTGCAAGTTCTCATTTTGGGTTAATCTGAATTTCTTTATCATATCTAATCCGATTATGAAATCATCAAAATCTTCATTTTCTACTATGTATACATCCACCTCTTCTTCTAAATCAAATATTTTAATTTTTATTGTTATCAAGCCATCCATCTTCTTCACACCATTAACCGTTCTCATGTATGCTATGTTCACATCATCTTTTTTTTCTTTTACTTTTATTAATCTTGAATTTATTATAGAAATCTGTGAGCCTGAATCATAAATACCACTCACTTCTAGTTTATTTTCTAATAAAAGCTTGATTTTGATTAATGGTGTGCTTACTAGTTTTTTTTCTCAGTATTTATGTCTACTTCAATTATGGAGTTATTGTTTACATTTTTAGTTTTAAGATCTTTTTCAGGTTCATTTTTATTTTTCTTGAACCAACATGACTCCTCCGGATGATATCTAATCCCTTTGTCCAAAGACTCACAAGTCTTACATGACTTCTTCTCATAAGTTTTATTTTTATTATAAAATGTACTGCTCTTTATGTTAGTTGAGTTTTTCTTATACATCGTGCCTTCATATTTTCTTATCTCGTTGAACAAGTCAGTAGTGTTGTTGAGTTCATCCCTGTTTAACTTATTTAAGATAAATCCAGGTAAACCAGTTGCAATAAGATCTATCATTGTTTTGGAATCTATAGATTTGTTTATATCTAATAAAAGCCGTTCTTTTTTTATGGCATAATCAATTAACTGTCCTTCTTTATACCTAAATGCGAGAGCATATGTGACTATGTCCCATCCTTGGTTTTTAAAAGTTTCTAAAAACTTGTCTTTCCATTCACTCCATTCAGAATTTATTGTTAGTTTTATGATCATCGAGCTATACCAATCCAAACAAGGTTTATCTAAAAATAACCTCAAAATATCTATTTTTGTCTCATCTTTTGTTATATTAAAGCGCGCACACTCTTTTTCAAAAATTTCTATCCATTGCATCGCATTAGGATTTTTGCTTGTGAATTTTTCAATAATAAATTTTTCTGAGATATGTTTTAAGTTATGTTGACTTTCTTTTTTAGTTGTAGTTTCTATTAATTGTTCCAAGATTTGTTGCAAAGTGTCATTTTTGTCCTTTGCTTGTGTTGTGCTCACTTCATCTAAATATTGATCTAAAAATTGCATATTACCTTCCTCATCTACATATGTCTTCTTTAGATTTTCATCCAACTTTATCCATACTTTTCTACTCTGGTGTCTTTTTTTAATGCTATTTTTTACTTTTGTGAAAGTGTTCGTTTTAACAATATATGTATGATGACTCACCGGCTTCAGTTCCTCGGGTAAAACATAACATTTTCCTTCTTCAGTAGATATTGAGGTTATAGCTAATACATTTGATTTGCCATCATTTGAGGCTATTATTGTAAACTCAAATTGAAGCCGGTCCATCTTCTTTTAGTTCACAAAAATGTCGTTTTATAAGACATTGAGGATCTCCAAAATTAAACACAAATTGTTTCCCTGAAATAACAAAGATTTGTTTTATTACAAGTTTTGTTTTATTTTACAATTATCTAGTTATTATCAAGTTACGACAATTACACTTCTATCTCACCTGAAATAACAAAGAAACGACATTTAAAGTTCACTATATCTCGAGTCCTCAATCACATTCTTTCTATGAGTTTTTATTACGACAAAAATGCACACAACAATTTCAGCGTCCCTCGCCATTTTAAATCATCGACACAGATCAATATCATAGATACGCGACAGCTGATACGCGAAGCGCGGCAAATTCAAATGAATGAAATGTCACTCATTTCATTACACATATAATAAATCTGTAGAGGTCGAATTTCTGTACAAATAAAAAAAATGCTAAAAACGGAGTCAGGGGGATGTAAGAAGTGAAATAGAACTAATTTAATTTTTTTTCAAATTTTTTGTTTCTCTGTTTGTCTGTTTATCTGTTTGTCTGTTTGTCTGTTTGTCTGTCTGTTTGTACGGGCTAATCTTTGGAACGGCTGGACCGATTCCAATGAAATTTTGTGTGGTGGTAGCTTATGTCCCTGGTCAACATATAGGATACTTTTCATCCCGGTAAAATAAAGAGTTCCCGTGGGATAGTTAAAAAACTGCAATTAATTTAACAGCTTTGTAAACAACAACTAATGAACTTAATTTAGTAAAATTTGTTATGCTGATACCTTATGTTGCCTCTTTAACAAAATATATATATAGTAAAACTTATTAATCCAATCGAGTTCCCGCGGGAAAGAAAACATTACAAAAACAGTTAGCAGGCGTCTTTCAAGTAACGGATTTAAATGAAATTTTATGATTCTAGTTTATATATATACCCGGTCAACATTTAAGATACTTTTCATCCTGAAAAATTTGAGAGCACCCGTGGGATGTTTAAAAAAACCTATGTAAGGTTTTCTAATAATTGTATCAAATAGTGTAAGGTTTTCTAATAATTGTCCCAAATTTAAATTAGGTTAGCCGGGAAAATGATTTTTATCGACTGGTCACACTAGTGGCCGCTTGGTGGGACGTGGCATTTAAAACGGGTATTAGGAGCCTAGCGCTCGAAGTGTGCGGACGTATTAGAAATATAGTCCTTGTCAGTTTTATATTGGAGTTTAATTTAATGGTAACCTCGCCGACACGTGGAGAGATGAAAGGGGATCTTACATCTCAGAAGCCAGGGATAAACCAATAAAAATGTAAGTACACGCCTACAACTAATTATAACCTATAAAGTCCGATTGTTAAACTTTGTAGTTTGTTTCCACGATTAGAAGCATATTATAAATTCCGTTTAAAAATATATCTTTACTGTCAAAATAAATAATAAATACAGTCTACTTTCTTTTACTAAGCCTAGGTTAAACAATTATAAGCAACATTACAGTTCATGCAGGAAACCTTTCTCAGAACTTGTTGGCAAATACATTTTGAAAAACACCACGATAATTATCAAGTAGATAATTATTTGCTAAATCCATGTATAAGTTAGCTGCAGTTTGCAGGTATACATTTTTATCATATTTTAAGATACTGAGTCGATAGATATTACAAATCGCTTCTCGGCCTTTTGGCTAAGATCAAATGTAGTATATTATAGTGATCTATATTAGTTATAGTAATATATATAGTGATCCGAACCTAACGCTAAAGAAAAAAAAAAAAAAAGTTGAAGCCGTCTTGTTAAACAGACTACCTACATTAAACGCATGATATTCACGAAATGCCACCTACCTTCGAGATTTAAGCTAATGTTATACTTCCCATGTAATTTTAGATAGTTTTATCATATAAACTAAGAAAAGTTAAAATTGAGGGTAAAAAAAAAAAAAAAAAAATATTTTTGGATATTCTGATTGTTACGTCTGGGGGTTTAAAAGGGGGATCAAAATTTTGTTATTTTTTGCGTAGGACGCATAGTTTCCAAGATATAAGGGATTTTTGTCATTTCAACAAAAAATCATGTTGCCCTATTTTTATCTAATGCACACAATTTCCGGCTACGAGTTTCAGATGATGGAATCGAACGATGTTGTACGGAGCGCAGAAACTCCCCGACGCAGCCGATCGCGCTCCAGGCGCAGCCTCACTCGCGGGCGTGATCGCGACTCCAGTCGACGCAGCCGCAGCTACTGCCGCCGGCTGCAGGATCGCGAAGAGGCGCTGAGGAAAGAACAGGAGCGAGTTCGCCAACTGGAGCTCGAGCTGCAACGAGAACGAGACGCGGAGCAACGTCGTCAGGGGAGCGTACGCCGCGGGTCGCTACAAAGGGCGACGCGAGATAGCCGCAGCCGCAACCGAAGCCGCAGCCGTAGCCGCAGCCGTAGTCGCAGCCGTGGTCGCAACCGTGGCCACGAACGCGGCCGTCGCCGCAGCAGCAGTCGCGTGCCCGAGGGGGACCACCGAGGAGATTCTAAAAGGTCACGTAGCCCATCCTTTTCTTCTAAAGACGTAACTCAAATAATTAAGTCTATTAAAGATATCTTCCCGTCACAGCCGAGCCATAGCACACAAATTTCGAATAGAGATAGTAAAAACATTATACCTGAGTTTAACCCTTCGGAGAAGAACCAGCGTATGGATATTTGGCTAAAAAAGGTCAATGAATGTGCGATGGTCTACGGCTGGGACGAGAAAAGCACAGTACATTTTGCTATGCAAAAATTGTCCGGGTTAGCTAAAATATGGTATGAAAGTCAGAGCTCCATTTTGTACAGCTGGTCGGAATGGCAAACCAAATTGTTAAACGCTTTCCCTTGCGAACAAAATTATGGGCAGTTGCTTGAAGACATGTTAAAGCGCAAAAGTAGGATTAACGAACCCATCCAAAACTATTTTTACGAAAAACTTTCATTACTTAACCAATGCGATATAAGCGGCAGGCGTGCAGTCGACTGCATAATCCACGGCATTAGTGATAGGACCACAAGGTCTAGCGCATTAGCGCTACGGTGCGATGAACCTGATGATTTATTGAAGTTCTTAATTAGCAATAATAGAGATCCTTACACTCCTCAACCATTATTCTCGAAGGATCGTAATTTCAATACAAATGACGATAATGTAAATAACCGCTCTAATATAAAAACCAATCCTGCGTTGTTTTGCTATAATTGCAAAGAGAAAGGGCACCCGTTTTCAAGATGCCCAAAACCTCTAGTGAAATGCGGTAGTTGTGACAAAGTGGGACACAAAGCTGAACTTTGTCGTTCCAAACAAGAGACGGGATCGAGGAAAGCCGACGGGGTGGCGAAAACTATGCTCATAAGTAGTTCGAAGCCTAATAATAAATTTACGAAGGAAGTAATTGTAGAAGACATGCCATACCAAGCGTACATTGATCTGGGCAGTGAGGTGACCTTAATCGCACAGTCATGTTTGGCGAAACTCGGATTGTCTCACGACCAGATTCCATCCACGATGAAAGGTTTCGGCAATAACCTTGTGAGTTCATTGGGCTCTGTAAAACTAAACGTGTCTATAGATGGTGTGGGGGCAACCGTCTGTTGCCGCGTAGTAGAGGACCAGTTCTTAGAGAAGGACTTGCTCATTGGACAAACCTTCACTGAACAACCTCACGTTGTTGTTTTTAAAGATGTGAATAGACTACAATTTATACACGTGGACTCGGAACTACCTAACCTTATTCAAAATGATGACAATGAACGGCTCCAGAAGGTCAGTATTGTAGCACACTGTAACCTCCAAGGAACTGCTAGCGTCAAGGTCAGAACTGGAACGCTATTTACCGGCAGTATGGTGGTTGATACGAAGGTAGTGGGCAAGCTAGGTGAGCAATACATTATTTACGGCGGGGTTTACGAAGTCAAAAACGGTTCATTCTACGTCACAGTGCAACCCTGCGCCGTCCCATGTCAGCTTCAGGAAAACTCGGTGGTTGCCAGAGCCGAAAAAGTAGAATCAGTTTATAGACTTGTGAGCGGGGAGATTTCGACAGCTATGGGCACTCGCACCGAGTCTACCTCAGCTAAGAAATTCGACGAAAGTCTAATAGAAGTAGACGAGATGGTTTCCGATGAAGCCAGGGCCAAGCTTCTAGACGTGCTGCGGCGCCATGAACAGTGTTTTGCGCAAAACTTGGCAGACCTTGGATGTACTAATGCGGTAGAGATGAACATAGAGTTGAGCAGCCAGCGCCCTGTAGTTTATAGGCCGTATCGCCTCTCTCACCACGAGAGAGAGAAGGTTCGTGAAATGGTCGACGAGATGTTAGAAGCGGGTATCATTCGAGAGTCAACTTCTAACTACGCTAGCCCAATAATACTAGTGAGGAAAAAGAACGGTGGCATACGACTATGCGTAGATTACAGGCTGCTCAATTCCCTCACCATAAAGGAAAGATATCCCATCCCGATAATAGAGGACGAAGTGGCGAGGTTGTCGGGACAGGCGTGGTTCATTACTCTTGATCTCATGTCAGGTTATTATCAAGTACCGATATCGGAGGACAGCAAGCATTTGACTGCTTTTGTGACTCCCGACGGTCATTACGAATATAATCGTATGCCGTTCGGACTGGCAAATGCTCCAGCTGTCTTCCAAAGGATGATGAACCACGTTCTGGGACAGGCTCGATTTAATAAGGCCACAGTGTACTTAGATGACTTGTTGATTTTTGGTGAAACTCCGTTTGAATGTATAACGCGTTTAGAAGAAGTATTAATATTGTTAGAAAAGGCGCAGTTGAAACTGAATCTATCTAAATGCAGTTTCTTACAAACCAAGATCGATTACTTGGGGTACGAAATTAGCGCAGCTGGCATGCGCCCAGGTTCTGCCAAAATTCAAAGCGTAGCGGATTTTCCCTTGCCACAAAATGTGCATAACGTGCGCCAGTTTTTAGGACTTGTGAGTTATTTCCGGAAATTTATACAGTCATTTGCCCAGATAGCGTACCCACTCACTAAGTTGTTAAAGAAAAATGCAACGTGGGAGTGGACGACTGACCAGGAAAACTCATTCGATGTCCTAAAGTCCAAACTGATAGAAAGGCCTGTCTTGGCATTGTATGATCCTACAGCCGAGACAGAACTCCATACGGATGCGAGCAAAGTAGGTATTGGTGGGATATTGCTCCAGCGTCCAATGGGAAGTCAAGACGCATTTCATCCCGTCGCGTATTACAGCCGCCAAACGACTCCAGAAGAAAGGAACTTCCACTCGTATGAGTTAGAAACTCTTGCAGTTATATGCGCGTTGAAGAAGTTCCGGGTTTACCTCTTAGGTAAGCCATTCAAAGTGGTTACCGATTGCAGCGCACTGCGCTCTACGTTTGAAAAACGTGACCTGATACCCCGGATTGCCCGCTGGTGGATTGCCTTGCAAGAGTTTGACTGTCATATCGAGTATAGATCAGGTACAAAAATGAGTCATGTGGACGCCCTTTCCCGGAATCCTACATACGATAAGGACACTACAGACCTCGTAAGATATCCACCAGTACTGGCAATTTCCGACGAGGATTGGCTGCTGACTTTACAACTAGGAGACCCTGAATTGTGCAGGATTAGGGATATTGTCAGTAGTAAATTAGATCCCAAAGGATTAGCTCACATAAGAGACAATTATGTGTTAAGGGACAATAAGTTATTTAGGTGCCTTGGGGGCGATAAAGAGAACGTCAGATGGGTGGTTCCAAAGGGTGCAAGGTGGCAGCTATGTAAGATGAATCACGATGATATTTGTCACGTTGGTTATGAAAAAACCCTGGAACGCATGAAGAAAAGTTACTGGTTTTCAAAAATGAAACGGTTTACAAAAAAGTATGTTAGTGCATGTATAGATTGTGCCTATGCTAAGAAGGCTGCCAATGGGCGAGAGGGATTGTTACACCCCATAGAAAAAGTTGCGATTCCATTTCACACGCTGCACGTCGACCACCTTGGACCCTTTGTGAAGTCAAAAAGGGGGTTTACACATACGCTAAATGTCGTGGACTCCTTCACTAAGTTCTTGTTTATCAAGCCTGTACGGAGTACTAGTACTGCAAATGTTATAAAAGCATTGCAAGACATTTTCGATATATTTCGAGCACCTGATAGATTAATTAGCGATCGAGGTTCTTGCTTCACTGCTCATGCGTTCCGAAGGTTCTGTCTTGGGCGAGGCATAAAACACGTGCTGAATGCAGTGGCAAGTCCCAGGGCCAACGGTCAGGTAGAACGCTACAACAGGACCATACTTGACTGTTTAACAGCCCAAAATCTACGCGACAATGAGAAGGATTGGGACAGTAAAATTGGGAAAATACAATGGGGCTTGAACAACACCATACAAAAAACCACAGGGAAAACACCAGCCGAAATCATGTTCGGTACGGCAATGTATAGTGAAGTCAAACCAGCCTTAAACGCGGTCGTGAATAATACTCGCGAGGATAATAATTTATCTGATCTCCGCACTGAAGTCAAGGAAAAGATCGATGAAGCCCAAGCTGTGCAAAAGGAGCAGTACGATCGGAATAGGCATGCCGCTCGTACATATAGCAAGGGTGATCTAGTTAAAATAACAAAGGTCGCGTTTCAAGGTAAAGGTCAAAGCACGAAGCTAATGCCTTCTTACGAGGGGCCTTTAAGGATCATTAAGGTATTAGGAAACGATCGTTACAGGGTCGCTCCAATCGCGGGTTTTGAGGGTATGAAAGGGAAACGCAAGACCACGGTTGCCGCTGATAGAATGAAACCATGGATTCATGTAGCTTCGTTACGTTTAGATGAAACAGACAACGAACAAAGCGATGCTGAATCAATTGAATGATTATGCTCTCATGTCTTCAAGTCCCTCCCGGCCAGTTTCAAACTACCCAGAACATAAATGCAATTTTAGTTTAATGTTTTTGTACGTTGTGATTTAAATGAAATGTAATGCGAGGACGTTATTTTGTGGTGTTTCAGGTCGGGCGCGAGCTACATATACATTCGCGCCTGGCCTGATGCCGCACAGAACAATCACAAAAATCTATATTTAGAAATTAGATAGCAGTATATTGTGATCTAGCCCTGTTTAACTGTTGTTAAATCCATATTCGTGAATTTGAGATATATTGTGTAAAAATATCACTTCGAGTTTGGCTGAATAATTTATGCTATATATAGTGATTACAATAAATGGTTCCGATTTTATGATGATTTTACGATTATAAAGTTAGTTATAAATGGTAATAAGGTTTCAAGGATAGTTATAAGTGGTTACAAGGTTACAAGGATAGTTATAAGCAGTTAAAAGGTTACAAGGTTACAAGGTTACAAGGCTACAAGGTTACAAGGTTACAAGGTTACAAGGTTACAAGGATAGTTATAAGTAGTTATAAGTGGTTATAAGGCTACAAGGATAGTGAAGTTATAAGTGTATATTTGGTTACAAAGATGAAAATAAGTTTTTGTTAAATTATATAGCGAAATTATTAATTGATTTACACGCATTGTCTTTTGCTAATTTGTTGATGATGAATAAACTTTAATTAACGGTTTGCTTATTATATACAATTGCAAATACAACAAAAATACTGTCATTATTATAACGAGTACTATAATATTGAATATTGTATAGTATATTATTTGGATGCCTCGTTCTGCCAAGTGTAAGGTTTTATATGGTCCCACCTGGTGCATGCATGAGGACATGCATGTCATCAGGATGGTCGAGTGTAAGGTTTTCTAATAATTGTATCAAATAGTGTAAGGTTTTCTAATAATTGTCCCAAATTTAAATTAGGTTAGCCGGGAAAATGATTTTTATCGACTGGTCACACTAGTGGCCGCTTGGTGGGACGTGGCATTTAAAACGGGTATTAGGAGCCTAGCGCTCGAAGTGTGCGGACGTATTAGAAATATAGTCCTTGTCAGTTTTATATTGGAGTTTAATTTAATGGTAACCTCGCCGACACGTGGAGAGATGAAAGGGGATCTTACACCTATAGCTACTTATCTACGTAGCACAATCAAAACGGGGTCGACATATCGACAGTTTAAATCGTCCTATAACAAGATAACCCGTACGTAGGAACGGGTTGCTACGTACAGCAGCGCATCAGAATGCTTAGTTTGGTTAGTATACATATTACAATCCACGATAACACGCCCCACTCTGTCTTACTCCATGCGAATTGAGTAACATAAGCGATTTCGACAGAGTGTATAAGTAGAGGAAGACCAAAGAAGATACTTAGGTAAATTTTGTGAAAGAAGATAGCACGTTGACAGGAGAGATTGGAAGAAGACTCCTTTACGGGTCCATCGAATCCAGGGACCACTCATTTATCTTGGGAAAAATTAAGAAATTCCACGGGAAACATTTTTGTAAAAAAAAACGAACTGCACGCGGGCGGAGCCGCGGGCAACAGCTAGTTGGATTTAAATAGTTTTCATCCAATAAACCGCTCGGTGAAGGTCGTTGTATAGCGGGATCCTAGACTATAATATCACCGAAAACTTAGAGGTGCGTGCCCGGGACTCGAACCCCCGATCTCCTTATGATATGGACGTATGTACACTATTTATCATACCCCGAAGTTAATGATTGTTTATTTAGCAAAACAACGTTTGTCGGGCTAGCAAATTTCAACATAAAAGCCAACATTTCACTAATCCGTATGTTCAACGATAGAAGAATTCAATTGTATCTTTTTTCTTCCAGCAAATCTATTCGACGCCAGCGCCGCAGTTCTCCAAGGTGTCCGACCTACTGACGGCGCAGGGTCCCTCGTACCAGGCCGCCATCGCGAGCCACCTGTACTCCCCCGTCTCCGTCTACCAGTCGAGGGTAAGTGGCGTGACTCAGCAAATCTATTCGACGCCAGCGCCGCAGTTCTCCAAGGTGTCCGACCTGCTGACGGCGCAGGGCCCCTCGTACCAGGCCGCCATCGCGAGCCACCTGTACTCCCCCGTCTCCGTCTACCAGTCGAGGGTAAGAGGCGTGACTCAGCAAATCTATTCGACGCCAACGCCGCAGATCTCCAAGGTGTCCGACCTGCTGATCGCACGGCTGACGGCTTGTCGACGATCTCAACGAAAACAATGACGAGAAGGACAAGACCTCTAGCTGATGTGGAATAATACGCCTTCCCATTTCATCTTGAAATAGTCGGACCACAGTGTTGCTTCCCAATGACTACTCCATGGCAGAATATCAGGCTTTGACCTGGTACCCATTTGGGCTTACAAATCTTACACACAAGTCTTACTTTTATTATATACTTCTCATAGTACTTGCATCAATTAATGTTTAATACTCTTTCTTGAGTTTTTTTGAGGTCGATTTTAATAACAAACTGAAGATGCTATATACACTTCTGTGATATTGATAACTCATTACTTTCTTTCCAGTTCGGCCAACCGACGACTTACGAAGTGTCAGCACCAGTGCCTTCAAACCTGGCATACTCTGAACACAGACTCTCTCTGCCATCACTAAATGCCATCCAATACAACGCGAAACCTGACAAGCAACTGAAACCCAACTTCGATCAACCTCAAGTCTTGATACAGCCGTACGAACAGAGCTTGGCTCAACAAGTGACCGCCAGCCCCCTCAACCAGTACAGCCAAGCTCCTCAACAGTTCTACAACCAGTACCAACCAACCCAGCAATACGTCCAGCAACCCAACCTGCAAACGGTTACGTACCATCAACAGGTGAATCAAGCGAGGAACCACCAACAACCTGAGCAAAGGGACTTGAAGCAGCAACCGGCTCCGTCGCAAGTTTTGGAGAAACAAGTTATTCAGGAGGTATATATACTTCTTCTTCTTAACTCCTTTTTGAAGCCCACAACTGGGCACGGGTTCCCCGGGTTTGGTTATAGCCCACCGAGTTAATTTCGCATTTAAACATATTTTTATCTTTAAGACTATTGTGAAGATCGAGCATGAAGGATTCCTCACGGTATTCACTTTATTGTAAAGCCGATAATTAAGATTGAAATGAAATGAAATGAAATGAAATATCTTTATTTCACATAGGCCTAATATATAGGCGCTTGTAAATGGTCCTTATGATATTTGTCACATTTGTATGGCGATAACTCCAAGTCGACTTAAAACTAAGTTTACGAGGGTTCCAACGCGCCCTGCACTGAGAAGAAGCCCACAACAAACTCAGCCGGGTTTTGTTTTCTGTTATCACCACTTCACAAAAGCTTTTAAAACTAATTGAGCTAGTATAATTACAGCAGTTCATTCATCCCCAAGGATTTGATTCATGTAAGTAATCCTTAATACTATAGTAAGCTTTATTAATGAGCTTTCGTTTTACAGCGACTTTGAACTTATTGAGGGATAAGTTTAATATTTCATTAGGGAGTTTGTTATAAAAGCGTATCCCATTGCCTTTAAATGATTTATTTATTTTCTCTAGTCTTGTTTTATGAACTATAAGTTTATTTTTACTTCTAAGGTTGATAGCATGGAGATCGCTTTTCTTAACAAAGTTATTAATATTTTTATGCACATATATCAAGTTATCGAATATATACTGTGCATGTACCGTCATTATATTAAATTCTTTGAATTTTTCTCTTAAAGACTCTCTTGGGCCCATTTTATAAATGGCACGAACAGCCTTCTTCTGCAGCACGAAAATAGTATCAATGTTAGCAGCATTACCCCATAGCAAAAGACCATAGGACATAATGCTGTGAAAATAACTAAAATATACCAGTCGAGCAGTCTGGACGTCTGTCAGCTGCCTAATTTTTTTTACCGCGTACGCAGCAGAACTAAGCCTGTTCGATAAATTATTTATATGAGGGTCCCACTGCAGTTTAGCATCTAACGTTATTCCTAGAAATACAGTTGTGTCTACAAGATCCAATTCCTCTACACCTAGTTTTACATTCGTTTGAATTTGCCTAACATTAGGTAAGGTGAATTTAATACATTTTGTTTTTTTGCTATTGAGAAGCAAATTATTAGCTTCAAACCAATGTACTACTTCTTTGAGACAACTGTTTACATCGTCAAAATTTTTTTTCTGTCGATTAATTTTAAACAAAAGTGATGTATCATCAGCAAACAGTACTATCTCATGCTTGTCCTTAGTAAGGTAAGGAAGGTCATTGATGTAAATAAGGAACAGGAATGGACCCAAAATAGACCCTTGAGGAACTCCCATCTTCACAGTCGACCCAGAAGATCGTTTCCCATTGACATCTACTTTTTGAATGCGACTGCTCAGATAGGAGCTCATCAAATCAAGAGCTGCACCTTTAATTCCGTAGTGGTGTAACTTCCTGACCAATGTTTCATGCTCAACACAATCAAACGCCTTGGATAAGTCACAGAAAATGCCCAGCGCATCACGTGATTCCTCCCAGGCTTCAAATATATGTTGTATTAGCTCGACACCAGCATCGGTAGTCGAGCGACCCCGCGTAAATCCGAATTGTTTATTATGTAATAATTCATTTTTTTGAAAGTAAGTAAGCAATTGAATCAGTATAAGTTTTTCAAAAATTTTACTGAAAGTAGGCAGTACAGATATTGGTCTAAAGTTAGTGGGGTCATTGGTACTACCTGATTTAAACAGTGGAATTATTTTACTATGTTTCATTAAGTCAGGAAAAACACCACAATCTACACAATTATTAAATATTACTGCCAAATCTGGTGCAACAATATCAAGCAAAGATTTCACAACATTGACAGAAATGCCCCATAAGTCATTGGTTTTTTTTATATTTATTAATTTAAATGCTTTAATAACATCAGAGCTAGTAACATGGCTGAAGGTAAAGATGCTATTACATTCAGGCACATTATCTTCTAAAAGTGAGAGGGCGATAGCTGGTGAAGAGTTCAGTGATTTTGTTGTGGAAACTGGAATGTCCGTAAAGAACCCTTCAAAAGCAGTAGCAACCTCAAGGTCTGACGTGATAGATTTATTTCCAATGTCAAGTTTAATGGTACTAGTACGCTGTTTAGCTCTTCCAGTTTCCTGGTTTATTATATTCCAGGTCGTTTTTGTGACATTGGCGCTACTTTTAATTTTATTTTGTATATACTTTGACTTTGATGATATACAATCATTTTTAAACTTTTTTGACATCAATTTAACGCGCTCTCTGAACTCATCACTAGTATTGTATGTACGTTCGGCATATAGTTCGTATAGCTTTTGCCTATCTAAATGCAGTTCGCTTGTTGCCCACTCACTGAAAACTAATGCGTCAGTAGTCAAGACCGTTTTGCTTGTAAATACTGAACTAAAAATGGAACTAAATTTATCAAAAAATGCATTATACATCTCGTTTGCATTCATAGTGTCCGGTAGGAACGGTAGTCCCTGCACTAGCCTTGCTCTTGTTTTTTCTATACGGTCAGATGATACTGGCACAAAAGTAATTTTTCGCTTTTCTACATTTCTCTTAATTGCTTCTAATTTAATAAATTGGCCACAATGATCAGAGTCTAATTTGTTTATTATTTCACTGCTAACTGGTTTTACATTTGTAAAAATATTATCTAAACATGTGGCACTGTGGGAAGTTATCCGTGTTGGCTCCATAAAGACATTAATTAAATTGTAAGTTTTAAATAAATTTAATAACCTGACGGCTGCAGGGCAGCTTTCCAAAATATTAATATTGAAATCGCCGCAAACAATTAGATTTTTATTACCTTTTGATATTTTGAATAAAACTTCATCAATCCGTTTTTCAAAAAGTTCAAAGTTAGATAAGGGAGGTTTATATACACAGACGATAATGAACTGCTTTAATTCAACACAGGCTAGCTCGATTGTCCGTTCTACAGAAAGGCTCACTATGTCATTACGATTTTTAAATTTTAAATTCTTATTTATCAAAATTAACGAGCCACCATGAATGGAATTAGTCCTGTTGAACGAACTACCAACTTGGTGATTACCAAAATTAAACATATATTCATGCGATTTAAGCCAATGCTCAGTAATGCAAAGAATATTAATATTACAGCTATTTAAGAATAATTCTATTTCTAATTCCTTATTCTTAATACATTGAATATTTTGGTGCACCAAATTGATATACTTATTATTTTGTTTATCATTAAATACACAGCATGTGTTTTTACATGATTTTTTTTTGTCACATATTGTAATTTTCTTCAAACAAGAGAAAACTTCTGTTGACTCTTGGTCTAAGCAAGAGAAAAACTCTTTTGTCTCCTTAACTAGTTTAAATTAAAAGTACTTGGAATTACTTCCAAGGTCATCTCGTCAGATTCATTTTACACCCCTTTTTATGACACACTGCGTGACATGGGGCCTCCTCTGAAAGGTGCTTGGCTGCCAAGTGAACTCTCAGGCAAGCAAGGTTCCTTACGATCTTTTCTTTCATGACATTCAAGAAGAGATTTTTGAAAAATAATTGAAAAACGTGAATGAAGCCGCAGGCATCCATCAGGCACTATTTGCCGATAAATATGCTACGTAATCTCCGAGACTTCTAAAGAAGGAAAAAACCTGGACCTCGAATTTCGGTCAGCCCTTGTAACGGCAAAAACCCATTTTTCTTGATAATTATACTCATATTGTTAACTGTTAAACCTTATTTTTGTTTTTACAGGTATTCAATGACAAACAACAAAATGCTCTGAGCTACGCAAGATTTAGCGTCAACCAACCGACGCCATCACCTGCTTACGACCAGAGTCAGTTGCAACAAGTACACCAGCAACCGTCAACCCAGGCTCAACTGCAATCTCAACAGTTGATTCAACCGCAACAATACCAACAACCACAACTCGTCCAGCCGCAACAACATCAGCAATCTCAACTAGTTCAACCACAACAGTATCAACAGTCTCAACCGCAACAGTACTTACAATCGCAGCCTTTACAAATCAGTTACCAACTCCAACATCCCGCTCAACAGCTAGCGCAAATACCTCAAGCACCTCAAGTACAGTACCAAAGCCAACAACAAGCCGCTCAACCATTGCAACCGCAATTGCAACTCCAGCATCAACAACCGCAAATACAGTACCAGGAACAACCGCAATATTTGTACCAGCAGTTTCAAGATCAGGGGTTGCAACAGCAGGCTTTATCCTTGCCCCAACAATTCGACCAATCTCAGTATCAGAACATACAATCTCAACATTATCAGCAGTATCAACAACCGCAGTTGTTCAACTTTGAAAAACCGGAGCTCTCGAAGCAATCTATCCCCGATAGGCAAAGTTACGTCAAACAAGCGCCGATTATCCAACCCAAGTTAAACTTGAACCAGCAAGTTCAAAGTTTGGGCCACCAGCCCGCGCCCGCCGGTCTGCCCGCTTTGCCAACTTTCCCACCTGTGCAGTACTTTGGCAAATTTGCCCAATCTCTCTTCGGAGATTATCAGCATTAAATTAGCACAATCAAATCAATCAGGCTGACCCAAAGATTTAAATCGCTAGATGGGCCCTAAGCCTACATTGCGTACATCAAAAACGTCCACAAATATGTTGAGTGAGTGCTCTCAACATGCTATAGTTTCACTTGTGTCAAAGAGAGTGACAACGTGTCACACAAGACAAAAACGTGGACGTTTTTGGAGGTTTAGGGCCCATCTAGCGATTTAAATCTTTGGGCTGACCAGACAAATACAAATCTGAATGTGACAGCCGTGTGTTACAATCTGTAATGGGTTCATTAATAATGCCTTAATTGTAAGTAGTTCTACTATACTAGTTTAACTAGTATGGTAGGAACTAGCCTTAGTTTTCTGAATCGCCTTTCTCTATAAAACTTTATAGAGGTTTGCTCCTCTATAAAATTTCTTTCTAAAAACTGTTTTTCGGCTTCAATATCATATTGTTCTGGTCATTCTCCACTAGTAATGATGCTCTCTTATAAAAATTATTACTGCATATTTAATGTTGTAATAATATAGAAAATTTAGTTATTAGATAAAAAAGAGTAATTATTTATTAAAATAATCTAAAGTCTTATGTAAATACAACAATTAGAAGTGCCAAATAGTTGCATAATATTTTAATTAGTAATTATTATTATCGCCAACAACTTCTTCAAAAAACATAGGTACCTTTATAGTTCTGACCTACAGATAGTATTTACTAATTTTACAAACCTTATTATGTACTATAATTAATTCGGTTTACTAAAAACCTTCGATCTGTGATGCTATACCGGTACTTAAATTGCTTATTTTGCCTGTTACAACTTGCAGTCTATTTAAATGTAAGAGTCTAAATATAATATTATTATTGTAATAAAATAATTGTAAAATAATAACATTTTCATTTTATTTCCTAAAGGATTTACAGATTATTTAAAGAGTAGTATTAATTTATTGCAAAGAGCAGGTATTTTATTATGGAGAAACAATTGCATTGGAGAAACTTCAAGGCGCTTTGAACTATGAAGAGTAAGTTGATAAATAGATAAGAATAATAATAATAATTCTTTATTGTCAGGCAATAAACCAATATAAAAAGAAAATTTACAATACCTAAAAGATAAAATAGTATAATAAGTAAGTAAAAACAAAGTAGTAAAATGAAGTTAGGGTTATTTTAAATCAATATTGATATTGCACCTGCAAAGACGGTTTTGTTATTAAGATCTCTTTATTCTTAGGGATCTGAGGTCAAAAAATAAATCAAAATCAAAATGTGTATTCTTTTACATAGAACCAACATTCCTACAGGATCACACCTGATGGAAAGTGGTGATACAGTTACAGTCTAAGATGGAGCGCGCTTGCCTAGGAGATGCCTATGTATATTCACTCTTGATTTGAAGGCACCAAAGTTGTAGGTGTATTCCAGATGTTCGCAGTGCGTATCAGAAACGAGGAATCAGACCGCTTCGTACGTGTCTTTCTATGGTAAAAAGGTGAAGGGGGAACCAAATTAAGTACATTCCCCGAAATATATATTCTTATATCTTCTGCCAAATCCGAATATATTCTGCCTGAGAGTTCAGTATAATGTTCTGAAAGATATGCGAAGCCCCCCGACCAAGTATTGACCAGCGTGGTGGGCTTATGGCCAAACCAATCTCATTGGGAGAGACTCCCGCCGACCTTGGAACATAGAGGTTGGTTTTGACTATAGCATATATCACGTAGGTAGGTATGTTTCATTAATTAAAGCAGTCTTATCCTAAACAATGGGTTAATGTTACAACCCTTTGTGAGGGGATGCCGCGAGTTTAATCAGCGAGTGTGAGCAGTTGTTGTTCAAATGAACACGAATGCGGGCGCAGATTCTTCGATCCAGACTGTACTGGAACGAGATAAGAGGCTCCGCGTGTTATATGTATTCGTGTACTGTTTAAAAGGCGAGTTTGCTTGAAATACATTAAAATCAAAATTTTTAATTTTTCTGAAAGTCCACTAAGCTGGCCTAGTGCGAGCTTCAGACACTTTTCTCAGACACTCCATAACCCTTACGCTAACCAAATCCAGGATCGGCAGGCTTCATGCATTAACACTAAGATAATACCTAATTATGATCATCCAAATAAACCGGCTCCGCACAGTGCCACAGACTGTGAAGTTACGTAACTTGTTGATAGTAGTCAGTAGAGTATACGGCCTTACAGCCGTTTTCACTAAACCTAAGAAACACCTAAGTAAATCGAATGCTCAAGCCGATAAGTGACAGTTTTCACCTACAACAACTGTCACCTTAGGGCTTAGATGACTCTCAAAATGTTGGTGAAAACGAGCATTATAGGTGTACTGTATACTCTACAATCCGGTATAGAGATGAATCTCTGTCATAAACAATTTCAAATTCGAAGGAAAAAGATAAAATATTGTACAACTATGTACTTCAATGTTGTTGCGTAATTCCACGTTTATTTGCAAAGGTAATAGAGTATAATCGGCGCAGACGCTTAACTCCTAAATTGGCACCTGATAATAGACCTCTATAAGCTTATAAATCCAACTCCGACTTTATAAAAATCCAACTCAATGATTTACATGCACAGCCACTTGACAAGCGAAAAAATAAAAAGTGTTCAAGCTTTTTTATGTTTGAAGCATACATTTAGTATTCTCTGCCTCATGTTTTACTGTTTCAACTTTATTAAATTCTGATTTACCCCTTTTACTTAGGGATAAATTGATTCGTATGAATCATTTCAAGTAAGCAATGATGTAGTAAACGCAACACCGGAGCAACTCGCGCGAAGGATGAACCGTCTCAAATTATTTGGATGCTAATTACCTATACTATTGTGCGACCCTTGTGCGACAATGTTGTAAAGCCCTTATACGTTCCAATAGCGAAATCCCCCGTCTGTACAAAACTTTAGCTTTCTCAGTCCATAAGTTAATGATGAGCGATGAATCAGTGAACGAATGATATTATAAAATTTTTTACTAGAAGTTTATATAAAACAATTACCGACGTTAACCTTCGTAAACTTAGTTTTAAGCCGTAAAATGAGTAGTCTTCACTATTAAATAAGTTTAATATTTTATTGTGTTAATTTATTGTCTTAATATTTATTGTATTAATTTGTATTATAAATGTATGTAAACTAGACCATTTAAAACAAACGTTTTGAATTTGGGAACTGCAACTAGAACAAAAGTTGAGTCATCATAGCAAGTTCAAAAAACACACACACACATACTTATCAAAAATTCGAGTTTTACTAAAATCCCTAAAAATTTGCCCTAGAAAATATAACATTTTCTCCAAAACCTTCAAAAAATGGTTCAGACGAAGCCGCAATTAGACCTTAAAATATCCTTTTTATAAGACCTTATTTTGTCATTGGACCGCAAAGGTGCCTTTCCAAATGTGGCTATAATCTTACCACATTATCAATAAGCACTTAGGTATTCTTGAAGTGATGATTGTTGGAAACTGAATGTCTGACGTGAGTTTGTATGAATATCCCGAATAATGGTAGAACCCAAATTCTACCATTATTCGGGACATAATATTTAAAGGCAGCTAATATGGATGTAAATTTTCCTTGCACTGTTAAAATGTCGAACAACCTTGAGGGCGATAACAATAAAATAATAATATTATTTTCATCTTCCTATAAGCACGATTATAACAAGTTATCATTCGTCAAACAATAAGGAGGCTCTCCTAAAATAGACTGGTATAATGTCCTGCGATCTATATACATAATTGACTACATAATAGGTACTTACAATGAGTATGTTTGAATTTGGAACCAAATTATTGTATTACACTTAACTTTCATAAATTAATTAACACTCTTTAATATTTGTTGATACTTAAATTTGTTAACCATAATTATTACCTACTTAGAAACTGTAAAATTGTAAATAACAGTTTCATTTAACATATTTGCGATATATTTTATCTTAACTTTACCTTCTTCGCTTGTTTGTACGATTCAGCCTGCATCTTGTTTAAATATATAGCGACACAAAGCTCTACTTTTATAACCCGACATTCATTGAAAGCTTTAGCAAAATGTTAGACAAACCATAACAGGTTTTTTTTTTAATTTTCAAGGGATCAACCGGGCATGGCTAATAAGTAATAAGTAGAAATGTTTCCTCTTTATAATATTAGTGTAGATAGTGTACTCGTAGATAAGGCTTTCGCTTAGCGACAATCATTTCTGATGGAAAGTAACGACAAGGTCTAGGTTGCCTAGAAAATGCCTATTAAATTTTGTATTGAAGTCACCCAGAAGTCAAACCGTGCTCCCAGCCAGGTAGTTGGCTAACACGGAGACTGGAAGAGCGTTCCACACCTCAGCTTACCATCAGACAGGTGGAAGAAAGACGTTTCGTGCGAGTTTGTTAGATGTCAACCGCATAAGGATGTCACCTCTCTCGACGTCTTTCCATTAGAAAGGTGAAGATCATAATATAATAGTTTCTGAGGACACGCTCCAGATTCCGCTACTAATCAAAATAAAGTGATGGCCAGATTTCTGTAGACTGACAAAAGTTACATGTCGAACAGTGCAGTTATTTACACAGACGAACAGTTCGACTTCAACCTGACATTAAAAGAAAATTAACAGCTTTTTTAAAATAACGACTTTGATTAAAAGTAACACACCTCATGTCGTCATTAACAAGATGACCTCGCGACCCCGTACAAGGTATTAGAATAAAATATTGATGACCCCTAACCGGACACTTGACAACTGACATATCGGCGCTTCCCAACGTGTGACATTTATTACAATATTCATTAGGAAGCCACGAAACCTGCGGGGTCTGTAATGATTTGATCCCTCTGACTGTACAAGAAAAATAACATCATAAGCAACCGATTCTGTAATAGCTAAAAAATGTGAACAGTTAATTATATATCAGAATTTTAGACAATAGATATTGCAATTCGATTGAATTTTAAGTTTTATTTAATTCATGGAAACCTATAAACCATTTCATGCACTTGGCAATAGCCATAACGGTGCGTGTTAAGATTTTATTTTGTCAAATCTAGAGAAAAGATACCCTTTAAAATTTTGGTCTAAGTCAAGAATTCATTAGTTAGACTTGTTTGTCCAAGTAAAGTAGCGATCCACAAAGTTTTATTATTTACCTACAGTCATAACCATGACCTATGTTTTGGCGTTTTATGGCTTTTGATCATGGTTTTCGTTTCATTCATGTTCACTTTTATTAAACCTACTTTGGAACTTTCTTGGTCAAAATAGTAGATTAATTTATCTTTTTCTTAGTCATTTTGTTTAGTTTCGCTTATAACATAACACAGTGTCTTTAGCGAATCTAATCGTAAGATGACTTAAATAGAGACCACCTTGATGTCTTTACACGTCCTGTTAAGTTTAAGGAAAATCTTCTCTAGCAAGATATCCTTGCCTGACTCCTCTTTTATTTAATTTCCTCGTTGCCAGTTTTATCTTACTTGTAATATTGGCGTATACAATTTCTGCTGATATTAACATATTTCCCTTCTATGTTCTAGATTCTAATGTTAGCCATACCGAGTTGAAGCTAATAATAGTAATACTAGTAATACTATAGTCAATGAAACTTTAAAATAGAGGTTTATTAAATCCTTGCTTTCGTTTATCAGTCGTTCCGAAGATTGCGTATAGTCCGAGATACTGATTACTGAAACTTGAGTAGAATCAGACTTGCTCTTTAGGTTGCAACTTGTGAGATTTTTTTATAGATGAGAATTAGTGTTTGTAAATGCTGGAAGCTTACTTGTCTGTACACCATTGGTCTGATATTAATTCTGAGCCTATGAGCATATTGAATTATGAATAAAATTACACAATTATGATGCCAAAATCTTAATACATTTATGGTACACATTTATAGTCCTTTTGGCCTCTTTCCTCAATAGATGTTTTTTTAATATTTATATTTCATACATTTTATTCTTCAGATATAATAAACACAATCAGGTATACTTTCATTGTACTGGCAATTTCGCACTTTTATTTATTTTGTTTTTTAAAACTGACCACCCTGATGGACACGCGGTCCCACTCCCAGCCTACGTCCGCGCCAAGCTTCATTCTTTTATTGTGCGCGGCAATGAGCACTCGACTACAAAAACACGTCTCGTTTTTGTTAATTTAGGTTCAAAGTAAAAAAAATTAAGTGTTCAGTGTTAAAACTTGCTTAATTTTCTATACTGATAATGCTTAGACGCTAGTAAAATTTATTATTATAACAAAAATAAAATCAAATCAAATCATATAATTGTGCATTCATCTTCGTCAGACTCCGAGGAAAGAGGGTAAGTGAAAATTAACCTTTTTTCCCAGATATCACATCAACTCAAATATCAATGCTGACGAAAGTGTGTCCAAAAATTGAAATCCTAAGGCATCTCTAAGCTAACTTGGAGGGTATCACATTGAGGTTATCACGAAAGTATAGCATGATGCGCGAAATAGTCCAGGCATCTCTAAGCTAGCTTGGAGGGTATCACGTTGAGGGTACCACGAAAGCATAGCATGATGCGTCAATGCTCCTGGAGGTTGACTGCGGGTCAACACGAAGGATTTTAAAAAACCTCAAAGGACTTTGCGGATACCAACGGGGGACGATGTCGGTGTGGCGCTGTTCTCGGCTTCACTACAAGTGGCTCCGCATGACCTCCCGGACTTTGATCCCGAATTGCTATCGGCGCTCAGTCACAAGAACTATATTAATGGTTAGTCCCGACAGTTGTAAAATTCTAGCCGACCTTCATTGCAAAGAATCAAATAGTTTATTTGATATACTTGCCTGGCTTATGAATAGCCAGTTAAATGTTATAGCCTTTTATCAGTGATAACTATTTCACGACTTAAAAACTAATTCCACGAGGGTACCAACGCGTCGAACTTTTCTAACTACCTACAACAATAATGTTTAGATTTTGTGGTGGAAAATAATTTTACTTACTTTCGAAAATTAATGTTCAGATTGTGTAATGGGATGATAATTTAACTGTTAGCTCAAAACTCAATAAGTTAACAATATTATGTATAATGTACCATTAGTCTGAAAGTTTCATTGAAGTGAATTGTTAAATTCTTTCTGAAACTAATAAAAATCTTAAACCACAACGCGTCCTGAACTGAGAAGAAGCTTAAGTATTGACAAATGACATTTTGTTTCGACAAATGACAAGTAATTAAAGTTCACGAACGGGACCAGATGTTTTTTCGGAGAAATAGTTTCGGGCATTATTCTAGTTTCAATGGTTACTGATCGTCAGGTGTTGTAAATAAAGAAACCAGCAGGGCGCGGCGAGCGACTTTGCTATCGACACCCACCGCTGGGACAGCGTAATCTCGTTTCTCGAGAAACTAGCTGGCCCCCTCTCGTTACGGCTCGGCCAGCAGGGGGGGCGTGACACACTTGAGTATTGGCGATCAGCCGCGAGGAAGATGCGACGTGGCAGCGAGTCTCCAGCATCAGCCACAACAAGGACCAGGTTCATCGACCACGCTAGACATTAAGGTACCTATATGCCAGTTGTCTTCAACATTTTGAAGTTTATTGGTTACATATCACTGACAAGGAATCCGTCACGATCTATAACATGATCTAGAATTTCGGGAGTTATAATAAGTGAAGACTATTTTTTGACTTTCACTAGGTGTACAAATGTACGTACATTCAATAAAATATTTTAATGAATTGAACAAATTAAGGAACTAGCTCCAAAAAATTATTATTACATAATACCATTTTAAAAATCGTACACTAACACAGTGTACCGCCTTACACGTTCACAACAAAGAAAAAGCGACAAATTTCTTTGACAATCGACATTTCTTTTTTGGGTGAGATAATGTGGGAGTGAGTCACTACATGTTCGATTATAGTTAAGATGTGTCTAACCTCAAAATCTTACGTGGTAAAAGATACATTCTAAATTTAAAGGCGTTGAATGAATTTGTAGTTCAAAATCCTTTGAAATTGATAGTTCATAGAACAGCTTACAAGCGAATACCTAAAAAGGGTTTTATGCCTATGAACTGAAGAATCTTATTTTAAAGTACCGATTCATCCTTGGTAAAATACATAAAGAAGTTGTGACTCATCTCAGATACTTACCGCGGTTTTTTCATGAAGATTTGTTAGGTGTTAGAGTGTTAAAGTTATTTACTACCCTCAAAACATGCTCAGTTTCCTGGTTTTATTTTAATTTCTGACGATATGGCAGTATCGTTACCCAACCGCAAACTATGACGTGAATTATGTAACAATTCAAATTCTGTAAAGAATTTTATACGCTTAACTCGTTGTATCATCTAAGAGTTAAGCTTAATTCCGATTAAAAGTCCTAAAGTCCACTTCTCCAGCTATTAGGTATGGATGGGGTTACACAGAACGTCTGTAGAAACAAAAAATGTAGCCCGTAAGAAAAATTAGACTTTAGACGCAGCTGTTCGTCCATCATCGGTTATCCTATCAGATGGCCAGTGGTTACAAAACATTTTTTAAGTCATCTAACTCCCTTAAACCTAAAAGGTTGAACTAGTGATTCACACGATTTCCCGGTCTAGATGAAGACTAATTCTTTTCATTAGAGGGATTTTTGTTTTTGTAATAATTAACGTTAAGATGAATCGAAATACCTCTTTACAGAGTTGATGGCCATATTTTTCGATACATCTATTTTGATACACATGATTTACATCAGTTGCATAGAGGATATCAAATATCCTCATTTAAACGATTGGGTTAATTGTTTCTTATATGGAAATTAAAGATAATCAAAAGCTGACCAAGAGTTACATCCAGTTAATGGGATTAAGCTATCGCTGTAAAATTATATACTTCAAAGTTATTCAAAGAGTTCAATCCAGTTATTGAATTTATCGCTTCTTGCAATAATGCGAAATGTAATCAATACGAACCCAGACGTCTTAGAAATAGACGCATTCTGAACATTTTGGAACACCAAGTTTACCTTTGCTCTTCTATACATTCTTCTAGAGGTAGAATGCTTAAAAATACTATTATAGACAATGCTTTAGACATACATCGTCTAAAGACCTTTACAACTTTGGATTTTCTTCTTTTACATAAGGTGTCAAAAGACTTACTTCTTATAGTACATTTATTGATGATAAATAAATAAATATGGTCTTTCCCTAGAGAACCACAATTCATAGGAATTACTGGAGGAAGTTCTCTGAAGGCATAAAAAAAAAAAAAGGACATTTTGTTGGAATTTTTAATAATTTATATGTTTCAAAAATTTTGTGTTATTTACAAAATTTTGTGGCAATACTGCTTTAATAACGACTGAGATCCGTACAATCCGTACATTATAAGTCAACCTCGTAATTTCCAACAGAACAACTTGTTAACGACGTAGCATATGGTACGATTACTTGTTATCATTCGGCATTGAGTTTAATTTCTGCTGATGATTTTGGGTCAAATAAAAAAATATATATATATATATTATATTGCGAAAATGAATAGATAAATTAACATCAAACACCACATAGTAGCACACAATATAGTATGCTAACACATTGCTCAATGGGCCTTAATAAGAGTTTATTCATTCCGTAACTTTGCTTTGCTGATCTTGTAACTTTTTTAGCTTTAGGCAGTAGACACAGCACAGAATGAAAACATTAGCATTAGTTAAAGTTAGTATTATTGTTTTTATATAATTCAAGGGAATTATTGAGTTTACACAACGCCAGCTACTACTCAGGGCGAACCAGTTTTAATTATACCATAATTAAAACTGAAGAGAAAGTATAAAAATTTGCCATAGCTTTGAAAAACAAATCGATATGTCGTTTACAAAATCTTAGACCAAGATATATAATAGACAACCTCCTGATAATGTTGAAGCGACCTCATAAGGTCGCCTGCAGGCAGACCACCGTGAGAACGTTTCTGCCGAGGAATATAATCTCTCACGAGAGAGGTCTGCGTTTCAGTGCACTCAGCAACACGCAAGACTTCCTCGGCGAGCACGTAGTTTGTTGCTTGACCTCATCAGAAAAGCAGTCTGCTGGTAACAACCATTACGGACGTTACCTAAGTTTTATAACCTCTTATTGAGCGATGATGCTTCTGTCGCAATAGCTCTTTTGCTCTCTAATCATTAATCATTATAATCTATCTAAATATAAATTAAACCTATTTATAATGTGACTGGTTTATTGATCCAGGAATTGAACGAAAAGATTGTGTTAATTAAATACTTCTGTGGTATAAAGAGGACCTATTTCCTATTATAATAGGAAACAATTTACTATCTGTTAATGTCCATAATTTAACAAAAATTTTCATCTCTAAACATCTACCTGATTGTGTTTATTATATCTGAAGAATAAAATTTATGAAATATAATTGATGATTAAACGAACTTACCTGTAAGTGAAGTTCTATCACAATTATGTGAATACATTTTATTCGAAGATAATAATATAAGGTCCCTCCCATACCCAAAACCCATGAGTATAATACGAAAATTTTGTTAAATATTCTCTAAAGAATGAAGCTTGGCGCGGACGTAGGCTGGGAGTGGGACCGCGTGTCCATCAGGCTGGTCAGTTTTAAAAAACAAAATAAATAAAAGTGCGAAATTGCCAGTACAATGAAAGTATACCTGATTGTGTTTATTATATCTTCGAATAAAATGTATTCACATAATTGTGATAGAACTTCACTTACAGGTAAGTTCGTTTAATCATCAATAATATTATAGTGCCTCCTTCAGCCTGCTCTAATGAGTTGTATTAGACCATGTACATAAGTGAGAAAAATTCATTAATTTTGAAAATACCATATACATTGTACACTTATCATTTACTCTGCGTGTATCAAGACTCAAATGAATTGCAAAGAAACCGTAATATTTTTAAAACAGGTTTTTAATTTGTCAATCTTTATTTAAAACACCAACTGGTACTTACGGTAAGGACATTTAATTTCTAGATTTAATCTCTTTTAAGGGCTAACCTTTCCACAAACTTGCAGTGATTTAAATAATGTAATCGCTAGTTTCCTGTCCCAACTACCAGTTCTGTGCTGACTCGTTTGGTCCCAAAGCAGTGCATAGACACGGCGCGACTGTGACACAAGTTATACTTATTATAATATAAATAAATTATATTATTTTACATATACTGATAAATATATAAGAATAGCGGAAAATAAACCAGTGCTCTTGTCAGTTTGTGCATGGATTTGAAACTGCAGCCATCTATCTCTGCAGCTAACTGCAGGATACGAGTTAGCAACAAATAAATTAAGGTGCGTATTTTACTAAACGACTTCAAAAAAGGGGAAGGTTCTCAAATCGACAGTATTATTTTAATGTTTGATACGTCATAACTTTTGAATCCTTGAATTTCATCCAACTAGGTACGAGTATGTCCACTGCATAAAATAATCTCCTTGGCTTTTGGTTCCATTCAACTTTGTTTAAAATTTCAACAATCACATCAGTGCCTGCAGCATCATCTTAGCTTATCATTCAATTTTTTTTTACGTTACGCAGTTGTATTTTTAAGTGATTGAGGAAGTTGTATCTTAGTACTAAAAAATCTCAAGTAGAGATTTGAATAGATGCAAGCGTTATTTTCCGGAAATCCATAATAATCAGCAGGCCAGATTAATTTGTTAAAATAATCCACGACTTGAAAAATGCGAAAACGATTTTGCATTGTGAAGTCGACATCTCCTGAGCAGGTCTCGGTGTCGGGACGAAACGTGCGTCGTAGAAAGTGTTTGAAGAATTGTATGAAGTGTTTAATGTGGGTGGTGTTCCTGCATATTGGACCATACAGATTCTTTTCAAGTCGCGGATTATAGCAAACAAATTAATCTGGCCTGTTCTCCAGTAGAGATTTTTATCTATGTGGAGGTAGAGTGTCGCATCCAATATTCGGCCAGGTAATGTTACAAAAGAGCAACATTACGGAAATCACACCGCGCCATATTATGTAAAAAAAAAACCGGCCAAGTGCGAGTCGGACACGCGTACCGAGGGTTACATACCATAAAAGAAGTAAAACATTGAAAAAATCACTTTTGTTCATGAATTTACGAGTATAATTTACATGTAGATACTTTTGTTGGCAAACCGCAAACGTAACTTTGTTTTTGGCGAGTTATTGTTAATATCAAAAAAAAGTATATTAGTCAGCAAGTTGATTTTATTTTTCCTGTAAAATATACGTTAACTTCTATTGATCGTAATTATTTCAGATTTTTCGATTGGTAAACTTCGGAGATAAGGGGGGGAACGGTATTTTTTTCGACAGTTTGCCCAATAAGTCAAAAACTATTAAGCATAAAAATAAATAAAAAATAGTTTTAGAATACACAAGTAACGCCCTTTCATATGATACCCCACTCAATATTGTTATCTCATTTTGAAATTTTATCGACCCGGTTTTCCCCCCTTTTTAAATAAAAATAAAAACAATTTTCAAATTTTTACGATTTTTATGACGTCGCGTCACTATTACCTATAACTATTCTAAATTTCAAGCCGATAGCTTGAATAGTCACTGAAATAATCGAGTGTGGCAGACGGACGGACGGACGGACGGAGAAAGTCTCACCATAAGGGTTCCATTTTTACCAAATTGGTATGGAACCCTAAAAATGTAGAGTTGCGTTGGTCAAAAATTGATACGATATGAAACAGTAATTAATATTACGTGCATCATTAAAACATGACGCGTCTGCGTACGAGCGACATAGCACGCGACAAATTGTCGCAGCGGAGCGACTAAGCGAAAAACGTCCAAGTGCGATTCGGTTTCGCGCACTAATAGTTCAGTAAGTAGGTAGATGTTATATAACCTAGTTTAATAAAAAAATCTTGCTTCTACGATCTGTTTAAAAAGTTCGTTAAACATTAGTCTGAATTAGACACTACAATTACTTTCGGGTACACTGCATGCACCATGGTCATACCGAACCACCATGTGCACTTGGTTATATAACATTATTATATGGTTATCGAAATATAAGAAGTAAGTAATGTAGTAGGGATATGTGTGTTTGGATTAGTAATAGCTCTAAAAAATGGAACACGCGAATTTAATGTAATGTAATCCAACTCTTTAAAAAAATTGCTTTCATCGCGTGCGCTGCGGAAACTATTGAAGATAGAACAAAACAATGTTCTACAATATTGAAGAACGTATCTAAATCTGTAAAAAAGTCCGTGATAGCATATGCCTATCTTCTACGGGTAACTCACAATAACTGCTTTTACTGTTAAAATTGTGGATTAAAAATAAATAAATTTTGAGAAGCTTAACAAATAAATTTAATTTAGCCCAGATTGTATTAATTTATATCTTTGTAAATATTATGTTTTTTAGAACGAAAATTTAATGTAGAATATTTGTGCCCTTTACTCTATACAGTTTAAACAAATATCTTCAAAGATATTAGCGAAATAAAAACGTGTTGCGCGCCGCTGCGGCCGTTGCGTGGCGATAGGCAAGTATGGGCAGTATGATATCCAAATGTCTCGCGTCCTGTGGGCTGTGGGTATAAGGCCCGGTTTCCACCAAAGCGAAGCGGAGCGGAGTTGTATTTGAGTAACTATTCAGATTTGTCATTTTGATATCTCCGAAACTGAGGGGAGAGGAGATGTCGAAATGATGAAATCTGGTTATTCAAACAGCTCCGCTTTTGTGGAAACCGAGCCTTACGCGGGACAAACGGGCCGGATCGAAAATATTTCTAATGCGGAACGGAGTCCGCGGGCACTGCTAGTTAATTATAATTATCAAGTCTTTATTTACGTACATGATATTTATAAACCAAGACCTGAGATAAAACTTTGCCAACTAAATGTCTCCAGTGCGTACCTACTTTGTAAAACTTTCAAAAAATATAAAGCCGTCCGCCGCGGGTCATTAATGTGATGTGATGTGATATGATGCATCAGAGACGTGATGAGCTGACACGTGATACCAATTATATCACGTTATGACGTACAGACGCATAATGTATGCGCAAAATAAATAATTTTTCACCAGCAAATGTCAAAACATGAGAGCATTTCTTACAATAAGTACCTAGGTAAATTGTAGACCGATTTTTAGGCACGGAACTCTTAAAATCTTTCAAAACTTATCTGTAGTTTAACAAAGTGCGAGCGCACAGGTTTAGAAATTACTTAGTGTAGGTATGTTACTATATTATTGATGTTTTAATATATTTTATCAAAAATAAGTCACAACAGATACACACACAATTATTTTGATTTTTAGGGTACCGTACCTCAAATAAAAATTGGAAATGCTTTCCAAAAAACCAATTTCAAATGCCGCAACAAAGAGTGAAATAAATTTTAATTTATTTTTTAGTGGAAAGCAACAAAATGCACAAGGCGTTGTAAAAATACCCGAATCGCTTGAGGTATGTTAATAAAATCAGAAAAGTTCCCTCAATTTCACCAAGATCCCATCATGAGATCCTGACTTGATGACTATAGTCATCAAATTAGTATCTGCTAGCAAATGCACCAGTAACTATAAAAAATACCAAACTCGCTTCAAGTATACTAGCAAAATTTAAAGAGTTCCCTCGATTTTACCAAAATCCCATGGTCGGATCCTGACCTGATGACCATAAGACAACTTGGAAAATATTACTCTTTCAAATAATACCCAAATTATTTCATGTGTCCATATAAAATTTGAAGAGTTCCCTCGATTTCTCCAGGATCCCATCATCACATCCTGACCTGATTAAAATGGGACCATCTGGGAACTATACCTTTCTAAACAAAAAAAAATTCAAATTGGTCCACGCGTCTTCTAGTCATCGGTGAACATACATAGATAAAAAAAGATTCAGACGAATTGAGAACCTCCTCCTTTTTTTGAAGTCGGTTAAAAAAAATTACGGAACCATTATAAGTCACTTTGTTGTCCGTCTGTATGTCTATCCGTCTGTGTGTCACGAGCCTTTATTTTTCATAAGATAACTGACAATTTTCCGGACTCTTACAAAACGCGCCTCGAGCGTGTCACAAAGACGATAGCTGTCACGTCTTGTCACGCGCGTCGTTAGTCGCGCGACGACGTCGTGACGCGATATATTTGTCACGTCTTGCTGCAGGAATTTGCTCGTTGGAACTCATTGCGTCATAATGAAGGGCTTTTGTCTATGTATTACGCCCTTCTTGGTTGAACACATTCAGATTTATTAATTGGAGAGATGTTAAATTCGCAATCCTATTCATATTATAATTATTATAGGTATACATTGTCATTCAATTCGTGCCAAAGACACTTAAGAAGCGGTTTAAATCCTCGTTCCTCACACCGCACCTGATGATGATTTTGGTGCAGGGTTCAACTTAAAGGCCTCCTACTGTCATTATCATCATCATCATCATATCAGCCTTCGAACCTCCACTGTTGGACGTAGGCTAGGACTATCACTATAGCATCTTGTTGCTATTTATCAAAATAACAATGATAATAATCATATGTCACGGTCAATATCATCATTGCATCAGCGTCTGCCCTATACTATAGACATGAGGCGAGACCGTGATTAGGGTTGCCAACCGTACTATAACACGTATGACGTACTCGTATACAATACTTATACATACTAATACAGTCTTTATAAGACTGATCAGTCTTTTATATACATATATAGATTTATTCACATTTTGATAAAATCTATCAAACAAATACTTATTTTAAAAAAATAATAAAATTAACGCGCTTTTACATCTATTTTAAAGTGAGGCGAGTGTGTAATCGACTTCCGGACTCCGAAATTCGAAAGCCCTTTTGTCTTCGGCTTCGATTACGGCTAATATATTATTATATTTACTTCGTATATATTTTTATTTTTTCCCTAATATGATATTATCATACCAACACTTTAGTTTGGTTCGGTGAATTTGTAATCAACATGCTCAAAATGATTTGCAAGTTTTGATTAGGCACCGACCTCAATAACTAAGTAGCTATATACCTACCTATCGAGATTTATAAGACAAAATATTTTCTGCTTTTCAGTGGGTGTGTTATTTGAAGGCGCTTCCCATTTAAAAAAAATATAAATATCCCGTCTTTTTGTTGGGATTTGTTTATTATTATTTTTTACGTATTTCTTTCTTTTTGGATAAAATCTTGATAGCCCTAATCGTGATAGTGCAGTGAAGTACAGCGATTTGACGATATCAATTTATCGCGGTGACAATCTGTCACCAATATTATTATGGATCTCTTCTCGAAAATAAATCTATGTCTGAGATCTTGCAATACTTATCATAATTATCTCTTATGCATGTCCGGGTATTCCGATGAACTTGATCTTTATCAAATAAGGTTTTTTTGTTTCTTTTTAGTTTTTCCCCGATTTCTAATGACATTTCCGATCGACAAATTGATCATGTGAATCCAATTTGATTTTTTTCCCCTTAGCTATCGTAAATAAAATAGATAAATTAACATGACTTTAACTGTGCTGTACCTGTTTCGAAAAGTAGTTTATTTATTTATATATTTATTAATAATTTTAATTAATTTTTTTAGTTAATGAATATTTTTTTTAATTGTTACAGATGCATCTCCTGCTAATATTCGTCATCACAGCACTATCCCAAGTCGCAACCTTCCCGAGCCACTATCAAAACCCCAAGCACTATACAGCTATCACTCCCCACGAAACAGACCTCACCCGTAACTCCATACCGCAAAACCATAGAAGGAAAAAGGGGTACCAGTTTTACGAATATGTACCGAATTTACACGTGATACCGTTACCGCAAAACCAAGATCAAAATATCCGTAACGATATGCAAGGATCGAGGAACGGTACGGAACTAATATCGGTCCTAATACCGTTTCACACTTACGAGTATGTGCATGATTTAACGGTGATACCGCTGCAGAGGGTGCGCGTGGGGGAGAGTAGGGGTGAGTACAGAGTGAGCGAAGAAGTGGACAGGTACAGGAACCCCCTGGGGGGGTACGGGGTGGGGTGGCCCTTTGGCGGTCACGGTGCAGGCCACGGGTACCACTACACGTATTATATTTAGGTGGTTTTATAAAAGTATTCAATAAATTAATTTATTTGCAGAGTATTGAGTTTTTTTTACCGACACTACCAAATAGGTTATATTCCGGCTTAGACAGTAACTGTGAAGGTACCTAAATACCTTCTTCTCAGTGCAGGGCGCGTTGGAACCCTCGTATACTTAGTTTTAAGTCGACTTGGAGTTATCGCCATACAAATGTGACAAATATCATGCTGACCTATTACAAGAGCCTGTATATTAGGCCTATGTGAAATAAAGATATTTTGAGTTTTGAGTTTTTAATTTTATAAATTGCATTTATTGTATTAAAATAATGGTTTTGATACTATGTATATTTTTTTAAAAGTCGGTTATAGAGTGTTTGCCACTTCCTTAAGCACCTAAGTAGGCCTTACTTACAAGCAGTTTTGAAAAGTAAATTTTACCATGAAAATTATTAGTGCCTAGTAAAGGACAATGACCATAGATGTATGGATTCCCGTATCAAGCTAAATCAAACCCAAACTTTAATTTTTATAGACTATGGTCTCCACATTAACTCCTAAGTACAATTATTACTTTCTTAATAAATATCGGGATTCTAAAGTTATAGGCAAACAAACAAGTTGTACCTACTTCTTAGTAAAATCATCTGTGCTATTCTACAAAATTAAATAGCTGCCAGACAGCTGCCAATCCGAATATGGCATGCAAAATTGTACTCTATTACAACTGACAAATTCATAGATGCATAGATGTACGCTTGTCGCTGTTTTGCAGAATAGCACGGCAGTATGACACGAAATGTGCATCGAAAGGAAAGTAACTTTTTGTATGGAAAATGAATGAATAAATTCCGGATATTAAAAGCAAATTCTTAGTGCCAATGGTTCTTAAAAACCTTTTTTTTATTTTCGTAGACTATTTTGGTTTTGGTTCATAAGAAATCTTGATACCACCTTTGGACTTTCTCCGTCCGTCCGCCCGTCCGTCCGTCTGTCACACTCGATTATTTCAGTAACTATCAAAGCTATCGACTTGAAATTTAGAATAGTTTTAGGTAATAGTGACCCAACGCCATTGCAATCATAAAACATTGAAAATTGTTTTTATTTTTATTTAAAAAAGGGGGAAAACCGGGGCTTCGAATTTTCAAAATGAGATAACAATATTGAGTGGGATATCATATGAAAGGGCGTAACTTGTGTATTCTAAAACTGATTTTTATTTATTTTTATGCCTGATACTTTTGGATTTATTGAGCAAACTGTCGAAAAAAATACCGTTCCCCGTTAATAAGATAAGGGGGGGGGGGCCTTATCTCCGAAGTTTATCAATCGAAAAATCTGAAATAATAATGATCAATAGAAATTAATGTATATTTTACAGGAAAAATAAAATCAACTTCCTAACCATTATACTTACTTTTTTTGATAATAACAATAAACCACCAAAAACAAAGTTACGTTTGCGGTTCGCCAACAAAAGTACCTACATGTAAATTATACTCGTAAATTCATGAACAAAAGTGATTCTTTCAATGTTTTACTTCTTTTATGGTATGGAACCCTCGGTGCGCGAGTCCGACTCGCACTTGGCCGGTTTTTTTTTTTAGTATAGGTATCAGTATTCCTTCACCTTCTCTCATGTCTATTAAAATGTTAATATTCGGACTGGCTATAACTACTCGTAGATGTATAATATTATATGCTAAGCCCGCACCTGGGCTTGTTTCCATTAGTTAAGGTCACGTCTTAAAACTCCATTTAGCGCATTTCCATTTCCCAAAGAGCACTCTACCGAACCTTGAATAACCAATAATGTGTGAAATCTATAACAATGGTGTTGAAAATCAGGGTTTTCCATACCTATCTCAACACTTAGTATAATCGCATTTCGAATTTGGATTCATCTGAAAGTTTTTTACACTTTGCAAGTTTACTATTTGACTTCGATCTCACGGCTAAATATGTAATCGTTACAACTTGGAAGGGGTAAGTAACTCCTAACGGTTTCTACACAGCACCGCGCCGGAACGTTTAGCGGTGCGTTTGTGATGGTAAGGTCGTAACTAGCCACGGCCGTATACTTACTCTACACCAGGGCCCTTATTTTTTATCACAGTTATGATCACTCATTGACCTTCAACGACCTCACTTGACATAATATATTTTTTATCAATAATTGAAGGTTTTCCATAAAATCTTACTTTCGTTCACTTAATAAAGCAACAATGTATAACGAAGCATAGACAACAGTGATATTATCACACCTAGTGTCAATTTTACAGAATAAGGGCCCAGGCCTCGACTCTGACTTCTAAAGCGACCAGCTACCGAATTCAAACTCGAATTCGAGCGAGAATGAAGCTGAGGAACCATTTGAGGTGATTCTACCTTTCTGCCACTTATTTTGAGGAACCATTTGAGGTGATTCTACCTTTCTGCCTCTTATTTTGAGGAACCATTTGAGGTGATTCTACCTTTCTGCCACTTATTTTGAGGAACCATTTGAGGTGATTCTACCTTTCTTCCACCTATTTTGAGGAACCATTTGAGGTGATTCTACCTTTCTTCCACCTATGTTGAGGAACCATTTGAGGTGATTCTACCTTTCTTCCACCTATTTTGAGGAACCATTTGAGGTGATTCTACCTTTCTTCCACCTATTTTGAGAAACCATTTGAGTTGATTCTAGCTTCCACGTCACTCACAAGAAATATAATATGTACAATTGCGATTGCCTGGATGGCAAGTATTCAACGGCCATTCAGTACCTAGGTGTGATAGATTCTTCTTTCCACTTAGGTACATGCATACTAACACATGCAGGCACTGTCCCTGCAAAGTTTTAATATGAGGCAACATAGGGAGTAGATAAGCAAACTCCTCTAGAGACGAAACTCCTCCTCGAAAATTGGATGGCTATGAGCGATAGTGACCACCAATTGTGACCTCACATCTGCTCTAACTGATGCGTGTTCTAATAGTCGAACCCAGGACCCCACAGTGAAACGTAACCTACCAAGGCTACAGAAAAACATTCTGGATTCTGGAAACTTTGCGAGTCAATAACACTGATTGCGATCAATGTTTATGTCATATTTTTATCAGTCGGTGCCTATACTTACGTCCTACAGTACAGTAAAGTTAGTACACGTTTATTTTACGAATTCGGAGTCAACTCGTATCGCAAAAACGAATCGAATGCCTTCATACAGCGCCATCTGACGTCATATGACGACTGAATGGCGTAGCGGTAGCGAACCTGCCGACTGCGTCGGAGGTCGTGGGTTCGTTTCCCATTACTGGTTTGTGTGACGAGCATGAATATTTTCTAGTGTCTGGGTGTTTTTCAATATTTTATATTTATGTATATGTTGCATATATTTGCAACATCAGTTATTTAGTACCCATAACACAAGCTACTTATCGCTTACTTTAGGGCTGAATTGCGATGTGTGTAAAGTCCTCATATATATTTATTTTATATATATTTATGTATTGACAGCCGCGCCATCTATTTACAGCCAGCGCTATCTATTGACAGCCGCATTTCACTGCCTGTCCTAGATGGCGTTGGCTGTAAATGTATGGAGGTTTGGCGGTACAGAGGGCAATAGGGAAATTTCCCTCCAGGCAGGTGTTTTGCCTGGGGACCGCTTGTGATCCGAGCGTGTGACGTCAGAAGTTGTATCCGTCAGCGTGTGCTATTGCGCGAGTTACGCCATCTGTCGTCAGCTATCGAAGACCGCTATCAAAGACCGCTACAATCACTCCCCTCTGAGACTGTTAAGTCGTGTGTCGTCGTGGTGCATCTGGTGCGTGTCAACAGCGTGCAGCATCGTGGAAGTGCGTCAGCGATACCGGGTTGACTTGGGTGGACTGCGTGCCGGCGAGGTGTGAGTGACCTTCGAACCGGGAGTCCGTTGATGATGCGGCGGCGCGCGATCAGTGAGTCGATCGGCGGTGAATGACGTGTCGCGGCGACCAGTGAGTCGGTCGGCGAAGACTGAGAGTCTGGTGCGAGGAATGAGGTTTGCGGTTGCTTCTTCGATATTGTAGCGGTTGATGTGGTTCTTGCGGTTGCGGTTGTTGCGGTTGTTGCAGTTGCGGTTTCGTTGTTTTTGTTGCGTGTTCTTCAGTTGATATGTGCCCTCTGGTGGTGAATGGTGAGATCACGTCGGGGTCACCAATTTGGCGGCATTCGATTCGCTTGTGCGATGCGAGTCGACTCGAAATTCGCACAAAAACCCGTACTAACTCGGAGCTGGTACTACAGTACCGTTAGGTGCAAGTGTTCGGGCGCCTTTATATATGCGCACGCGGCGACACATTCGCTGTGTGCCGCAGAACGCACCGCGAACTACGCGTACATACAAAATAATTTAATAAAAACATTAAGTTGTTAATTTTACCCGAGTATTAATAAACATAAAAATATACATATATTTTTTAATAAAAAAAAGTATTAAAGAAGTCATTTAATTATTTATTGTTTAGCGAATTTAAATTAAAATTTTGTGTTATACATTCGAAGATGATGATTAATACGTAAGTAAATTTTTATTTTTATTATAATATAGCGTAGGTTATGCAGGACTAGGAATCGAACCCCGTACTTGTACCTCTAAATTGAGAGTTAGCTCAATTTAGAGGTACAAGTTTTAACTAGGTAGGTACGATGTTTCTGCAAGTTTCTAAAAATATATTGAATGTTCATAAAACAATCACATAAATCTCATACTTTACAATATCCTGCACAAACTGGATTATTACTTAGACGCACTTGCACTTTATTGCACTCAAAAATCCGAGAACTTATGCCGGTCGTTATATAAATAACTTTGAAGTTGTCCGAGGAAGGGATAAACTTTGGATTTCAGCCCGGCTTAAAGCCTTCTAAAGGTTAGCCTCAACCAGTAGGTAATCATTGGACATGTCTTTAAAACATTTTTGCATGCTATTATAATATGTTATTTTGGAAAACTACAAAACTGGGCTTTATATTAATCAGTCGTGTAATCCGTTGTAAAGATAATTCCTGACACAGTTTCTACTTTCTTCCATCAAGGCTTCGAGCAAATATTAAGTATTGGGTGATAAAACTAAGAACAAAATTTAGTTTCTTATTCATTTCTTGTTTTCATAACCTTATAATTTGTAAACTCTTAACTAAAATCTGTGCTCTTAACCTAAAGTAAGAAGTCTCTACGTGTGATTCATATTTTTAAAACACAAATAGTTACTTTTATAATATAGTAAGCATTCCTTAAATATCGTTTGATACTTTTCAAGTCCCTATACAGACGGAAAGTTCTGAAAAAGTATTAGAATTTGAAAACTAAATGTCACCAATAATATAATATGAGATAGGTTTGTTTAGTTTTTCTGTTTTCGACTAATATTTTAAACAGGTACTTTGAATTTAAACAAACATCTAAGAACAACCACATTAACCATTATACCTAAATATCTGGGTGACCGAGCTTCGCTCGGTGGCCAATAGATGGCAGCAGTAGTCATATTTTGAATTTTTTTTTGGTAAGTTCGACATTTTCTAAAAATGAATCCTAGCTAGATCGATTTATCGCCCCCAAAACCCCCTGGATACTAAATTTCATGAAAATTGTTCTAGCCGTTTCCGAGATCCAGATTATATAGAAATATATATATGAACAAGAATTGCTCGTTTAAAGGTATATATAAGAATAAGATAAGATTTTAGGCTTTCATTACAAACAAAAGGAATTCTTAGCAGTTTAGTGCTGCATAATATTATGAACTCGAAACAAGATTTGACATTCAAAATAATTTTACTTGTTTTGTATAAAAAGTGTTTGTTTACAATTCTACATAATTAAAGCACGACCTTTGCCTTGTATCGATTATATCAGTATTCGGATTTCGGTATGTTCATGTATGTATCACGCTCTACATCGCAAACTTCACGTGCAGTGGAAACATCTCGCTGGTCGGTGGTGTTTACATATTTTTTAGTATGTTTATGAAAACAGTAACTTTAGGTAGAAACAATTAACTTGCTATCTCACTTATTTATCTTGAGAGTGACCTCTGTACGGGTGAACGAAATTTCAAATTAAATAATTAATAATTAAGTACCTCCACATCACACATCTCAACCCTTTTTTATGTCCCACTGCTGGGCATGGATCTCCCCTCAGGCTGAGAGGGGTTTGGCCATAGCCCACCACGCTGGCCAAGTGCGGGTTGGTGGGCTTCACACACCTTCGAGAACATTTTTGTGAACTCTCAGGCATGCGGTTTCCTCACGATGATGTTTTCCTTCACCGTTAAGCAAGTGATATTTAGTTTCCTAAAAACGCACATAACTCGGAAAAGTCAGAGGTGCATGCCTAGGATTCGAACCCGCGACCTCCTTGTGAGAGAAAGAGGTCAGAACCACTGAGCTATCACTGCTTATTTAGTACCTACCTATCTTCAATATACAAAATTTTCGTGCCAATTTTGGTAACAAACTCCTCAGAAACGGCTCGCTCGACCGATTTTTATGAAATTTTCCATGTATGCTCGGTAGGTTTGAGCGTAGTCGTATGTTATTTTTTATATTACTAATGGCAAAACAACGTTTGCCGGGTCAGCCAGTTTTTTATAAGAATTTGTAATACGGTTCACCTGCGAGACAACTCATTATTTCCAAACGAAAAACATGGCACAAAAAAATTTAAAAAAAAAAACAAGTAAGTACGTACTTATATTTAAAAAAAATCGGATTACTGACGAATAATATGCTCTATAATAGCAAATATTCTCGGTGCGATTGTATGAGAACTTGAGAAGTCGAACAGTACGAAAGTAGAGCAATTCGTGTGATTTCAGGAGGTGTACTAGTACAGTGCAGCGCGTGGTTGCAGCGCTTTCCTTCTTCGTCGCGCTGCACAGTGTGCGGTGCGACGTACCAGACGGTAAGTGTCACCACCACCACCAAATGGAAAATATACCTCTAAACACCTCTAAATAGGAAATAGTTCACGATCTTGACTTGACAAGTAAAGCAAAGGACGTGCCAACCTTCACAGGCAAACCTTCAGAGACACAGAAAGCTGTCGACCGCTCAAATAGAACTTTATCTGAATGGGAATGACAGCTGTCTGCGCAGATGTCATGAAATTAATTTAAACGATGATGATGATGTTAAATGATAATGAATGTCGACAGCTCTGTGTTCACTGTTATGATCGCAAATATAATGGCTAACGGGCTACTGCTGCTTATCAAGTAAACATTTTGATAATGATCCGCTGTCAGAGAAAACATGCGTACAGAGAATGTTTTTGACGACCTTCCTGGCGCAGGGGACGCGCGCTCGGATCGAGTGGGAGGTCGCGGGTTCGATTCCCGCCACGTGCTACTTTGGAATTTTATAATTTCTAAATTGGCTCAGGTCTGGTCTAGTGGGAGGTTTCGGCCGTGGCTAGTTACCACCCTACCAGCAAAGACGTGCCGCCAAGCGATTTAGCGTTCCGGTGCGATGCTGTGTAGAAACCGTTGGGGTGACTTTACTTACCCCTTCCAAGATAGTGTATCATCACTTACCATCGGGTGAGATCGCTGTCAAGTACTAACTTGTATAGTGTAAAAAAAAGGCACCGACTACCATTTCTTTAGGACTCTCGCTTCTATCCAGTATTGTTTGTAAGTGTCGACTTGAGCTTTTAGCGGGGCAGAGGGCAATAGGGAAATTTCCCTCCAGGCAGGTGTTGTGCCTGGGGACCGCTTGTGATCCGAGCGTGTGACGTCAGAAGTTGTATTTATAGAACGCTCGTCGAATGCTCTGTCAGCGTGTGCTATTGCGCTGGTGACGCCATCTATCGTCAGCTATCGAAGACCGCTACAGTCTTATAAGTTTGTAATGTGTTCCATCAGGCTACCTGGTGGACAAGGCGACGGGGATAGGTTACAAGCTAGTGTTTCAATCGCAAACTTGGCCAGTGGCGAGGGACCGCTGCAAAGCCGAGGGTGCCAAGCTCGCGGTGCCCAAGAGTTTGGTGAGTATACACTACATTCAATAAACCAATGAAATCATAAGGAAATACTAAAAAAGTATTTATCTTGCAGCCATGAAGATATCATAGAATTTTTACTTTACGGCACTGATGATTGGGTATAATTATTAAGGCTGCAATATTACCATAGCAATACGAGTAAGCATCCTAACTACTAATATGCCTTAGATACTCAAGTGTTTTACATTGTTTAAATAGACTAGAAATATGATGTGATAGATTAGTTTTACGACCTCCCGTCTTTGCTAGTAGGATGGTAACTAACCACGGCCGAAACCTCCCACCAGTCCAGACTTGAGCCAAATTAGAAATTATAAAATTCCAAAGTGGGCCACTTTTATTTTATTATTTTATTTTTATATTTTTTCCGTAGCGGGAATCAAACCCGTGACCTCCCACTCGAAACCAAGCGCGCGTCCCTGCGCCAGGGAGGTCGTCAAAACTTGACAGCAACCGGGCCTTATGCTCGTTTTCACCAACATTTTAAGACACACCTAAGTCCTTAGGTGACAGTTGTTGTAAGTGAAAACGGTCACCTATCGGCTTAGGTGTTTCTTAAAGTGTTGGTGAAAACGAGCATCAGTGTCATGACCGTGAACGCGACGCGATGTTCCTTCAGGAGGAGTTCGCGTACATGCAGAAGCTGGTGCGTGGCATGCGCTACCACAGCATCACCGACAGCGACTACCAGATCCTGGTCTGGCTCGGCATCCACAACCTGGACGACTACAGGGTCTGGAAGAACGTGGACGGTAAACATGTTTTTAAAGTGATAGCTACTTGGAGCTCGTTGGCCAATTTTCAATAGGAAACAAGTAAATAATTTAAAAATCAAAAAAACAGGACTTTTTCCAAAAAAACATAGTCTATGTTACTCCGAATGATGTAAGGATTCTAATGATACTCCATACGTCCAAATCTATTCAGCCGTTCCGAAGTTATGCTGGAATAAAGAAACTCACATAAATAGACATACATACCTACATGAACCCTAATAAAAACATTACGCACCTTTTTTTAGACAGTCGTGTAAAAGCCGTTGAACTCGCGACACTGTTACCATAACCGACACCTCAGTTTAAGTTTTCACTTCTGACAGCACTCCCGGAGTGTCACGTTATTTTTCATAAAAAGATTGGTGAGACGAGCAAGTCGGTCTTCAATTCGTCGTACAGTAACTTCTCATTGATACAAAAGCCTAATTGTTGAGGTTGTACTTTTAAATCTTTTATTATTATTATTGTGAACATTACAGGTGAAAACATAGAAGAAACCGGTTTCCACAAGTGGTCCCGCGGGAACGGAGAAGGTTTCAGGTAACTTACTAGACTATTTTTTATAAATATTACCAACCAGCTTCCGTAATGGTGAAGGGACTGCGAGAGGAAACATGCATACTTGAATTCGCCATAATTCTCCCAAAAGTATGTGAATCCCGCCAAACCGCACTAAGCTGGCGTGGTGGGCTCTATGGCTACTATACGACACTCTACTCCATTAACCTTTCTACACGACAATCACAAATCCTATCCTACTAATTAATATTTAATTAACGAGAAACTTTGTAAGTACGGATGGATGGATGAATCTTTGATACTCTTTCACGCCGCAACACCTGAACCGATTTGACTGAAATTTGGAACATAGACAGCTTATAACCAGGATTAACACAAAGGCTACTTATCCCATAATTCATTATGGGTTTTCCGCGATAAAAACTAGCCTTAAGTAAAAGCGGGTGGAGCCGCGGACAACATCTAGTATGATGTCTTATTAATATGGCTACGACTGCAGGAGTCCATCGGATTTTATAAAAAAAAAAGTAAATTGTTTTCCAGCAACGCGCCCGAGGAGCCCCACTGCGCGGGGATGGACGCCGTCAACTGGCTCCGCGACTTCTGGTGCCATCGCCGGCAGCCTTACATATGCCAAATAAATACCTAGTTCGTCATCATAACTGCTGCTTCTTTCATTTCTCCCTATTACTTTTTTCCACAGAATTGTATACAAAAGACAGGGCGAACAGCGCGAAAAAATGTTGCCAGTTTAAGGGAGCAAGAATGACCATTTTGCACCCTCCCCCGTCAGTAGTCAGTATGGGTAGATAGGTAAAGACCTATTTCTTTTTTTTTTAAATAATAATAATATTGCAGGCAAGGTAACCACAGACACATAGATAAAAAGAATATAAAAAATAAACATGTATTTCGCAGGAGTTTCGACAGATGGCGCTACATTTTCTTGTATGAAGAACGTTTACGTAAAATGTTCGGAATGGCCTATCTTCACTATTTTTATCTTAGATTCTTTTTTCACTGTACATTGTGCATGTAAGTTGCAAGATAGGCAGCTGTAGCAGTATACCGTCTTATTAATAAAGTTTAGATGAGGAAGGCTAAGGAAGGAGTGTGGTCGCTCGCTCGGGAAGGTCTATGTTTAACAATAGACGTTCGCGGGCTGAGATGATGATAAAGATTGTGTGCAATGATTGTCTGGGACGCACTATGTGTAGGCATATAATTGTATATCTTGACATTAGGTAAACATCTTGCCATTCTCGTCATTCTTTGGTGTAAAGTTCATTATTTGACAGATTTCTTGCCCGTTCTTCTCGGTACAAAACAGCTTTCCGGACGTGGCGGTAGAGTTTGACTTTCATAAGCACACCTGCAAGTTTGACATGTTATGTGAAAGTATAGGAAAAATTAACATTGTAATATTATGTGAACTTTGAACAATCTTTAGGTATTCTAAACCCATCTAAACTTCAGAAACAAAACAAATGTCATCATTCAAAGTTAGGGATTGTTAGAATGATCCACGTAGGCATACTGACACCGCTGTGGGAGGATTATGTTAAACCGGCAGATAAATGGCAAAGTCGTATCGGAGCTCATAAAACTTGGCAGATTCCCACTCAAGTTTTACCTAATTCAATCAAACTGAGTCCCGCACTCTTATAAAAGTATCTCGATTGCCAGGTAAGAAGTACTTAAGTAACGTTTCACTTAGCAGTCAATTTAGGGCCCTCAATGCTGACGACAAAAATTCCAACTTCGTTACTTACTTCTTATTTCTTCTGGTTTTTATTTTAAAAACGATACCTTTTATTCTTTATGGCCTAAGCCACCGGTATCTATCTAGCTATTTTATCTCTAAAAACTTCAATCTCTTGAATTCTTTCATGCTTTCTTCCTAGTACGCAAGAAGCCTCTCTACCTAGTACCTACCTATTTTAAGCTTTATGCCAATGCTCACAGTGCTTATCACAGAGTACATTGAATATTATAGGTGCTTATTCATTTGATAAAGTTATATTGTACATAGCCATCTATCGGTGGGCGGCTAAACTAATATTGAAGCGACATCTATTATTGAATAGCTGCATTAAGATTTCAAGTCATAAGTTTTTTTTAATGGCAACACAATTCCTAATAACATAACTTTGACATTTGACAAAGGTCAGCTGTCGCCTGTCAGGTCAAGCTGTCGTCCTCGTCAAGAATTGCATTTTTGAGGTTATGTTAAGAAAAACAACAATATTATTTAATTGGGTTTTTTTATAATTATTTAGTTTATAAGATCACTGACCTTCTAAGGTAATTAAAAAGTTTGATTGATAAATCCTTAAAGTTTAATTTTACTTAAATCAGATAGTAAATACCATATTATTTATCTCATTTTCAGATGAACTTATTACGAAAAGGTTTATCGCTTCTTTCCATCGGATTTAAAGCTCAATGCTCACCATATCAAGGTAATTTAAGAACTTTTCGTTATTTGTTCGTTAATGTAACCTTATTTACTTAACACCAATTAGAAAGGTTAAATTCTGCTACCTATTCAAATTGAAGAAACCACTAAAATAGGTACTCAGTTTATAATATCAGGTGTAATAGGGAATAAAATATTGAGAAAGGTCTGTATCTCAAAAGAAAAAGAATAAATAACAACCCTTATAGGATGTTTGAATCAGACTGTCCCTTTGGAAAATACGTAATGGACTCGTGTACAGTCATTTTTCTTGAAATGGTCTTAAGCTGATATTAAATACCTAATTAAATTTTTTGTTAATTACACTTAATACTTGTTTATCACAAGGGAGAATCCCTTGTTGGTTTAATAACCTAAAGTATTAAAGTGTATGCATATATTTTATTTCTATGATTATTACGTTTAATGATTCTACGTCTTAAATTCTATACATTATCGGTTAGGCCCATAGGTATATAAATCTATGGATGAGGGGTGTAATACAAAATTCACGAAAAAAGTGTCCCGAGAAAACCTATATAAGTAAACGAGGGTACATGAGTATTTTTATAAACAAACTAAAATATTGTAATTTATGTCTTAAACCATTTCTATACGGCCTAATTTTCAAACACGAGACTGAAGTGCGATTGTATGTCTTTTAGCATTTTGTATGTCATTCACTTCGGACACTTTTTAGCGCTGACCCTAACTCCTTGGTTTATAACTCAATGGTTAGGCCTAACTTACAAGCTTAGGTATAATTAAGAAAAGTCGTTACTGATTTTTCTTATTTGATATAATATGTACATGGAGCTCCAAGGTCTCGTTGTGTACCTTTGGGATTGGGATTGATTTGTTGGGATTTGAAAACTTCAGAAACAACAAACAAAATTGTAAACAGTCACAGTTAGGGATTGTAAGAATGATCCACGTAGGCATATTGACACCTTCATGTAAAACATTTCATGAACTGAACATTTCTTGTAAAAAAATATTTTCTTATTAACCCTAATCACACTTACCTGCTTAAAATTATGATGAGGATGAGGTTTGTTTGGTAATATGCTAATGTTAAGAACTCATGGTTTAATCTTCTCGTGTTGGATAGTCAGTTGGGGATAGTGAAAAGCTATATAAACATTACACTACAACCAATAGCATTGAAGCCAATAGCATTTTTTTAAGATTGACTACCTTCATGACCTTTCTATGGTAATCACTAATCATCATAATGTCCCAATCTGACAGTTAAGTATAGATTGACATGAATTTTGCACAAATATAAGTTATCCCAGGAAAGTGAATGATTTTCTTGTGATTTGTGAACAACTAATATTTAAGAGGGCGGAGCTCTGGGCAACAGGTAGTTATAGATGTTGAAATTTGTAAATGTGTACTTTACTCAATCGCAAAACAACTACTGAATAAAATTGGTTGTATTGGGATTGTAGGCAATCTTATATCCTGGATTAAGTCTCAGTTACTTTTTAACCAGAAAAATCTCCCGCCCCGCGGGTTCTGTAGAAACCGAAAGCTTTGCATATCTTTAGCTACAGCGATAGGTACATTTTTATAGCAAACTTGCTTGAAAGTACGTAAGTATAAGATTGCAAAAGGTTTCAGGACCACTATCCCTGGAAAATCGCAATTATTGCTGATTTGTGAAAACAGAAAACCCACAGTTTCCATAAATATTGGTCAGAGATAATTTCAAAGCTGTTGAAAAAATTCCCCTTCGCTAATCTTGCAACCTAATATAACACATAGAGTAAACAATAAATAGGAAAGCTCCAGTAAATAGGAAACCGTACATAACTGTCAATTTAGCGGACGTGTCAATACGCGGAATCAGCATCTGCATCAATTTCGGCAGCTGCGTGCGCATTGCACCCGGATAACACCCTTATTGTGAAGGCGATAAGGGTTGTTAAGGAGTGTCAATTTTTTTTAATAATATTAGTTAGGGATTGCGATCGCGCCTGTCTTTTGCGTGGAACCCTTCCGCGTGGACCCGGATTATGTCCACTGGGAGTTGTAGCGTCGGCAGAGAAAATTGTGAAATACGTGAAAAATAAATAAAAATATATATATGAGCTGGCAGTGTGTGGTAAAAAAAATACGAATTTACGGTAATTGCTGTGTTAAATTTTTTCTTTCCTGCTAATCATTGATTTAAAAACATATTAGGCCGGTATATCCGCTTTTATGAAAATACTAAGTTATTAATAACGATTTGATATAAATTCAGTTTTAAATAATTCCGTTTTCACTGAAATACCGTAAAACTCGCATAAATTCAAGTAAGTAACTCTCCCTAACAGTTTTTACACAGCGTCACGGTGAGACGCTTGATCACTTGGCTGTGCGTTTTTACTGGTAGTGTGGTAACAAGCCACGGCCGAAGCCTTCCAGACAAGACCTAAGGCAAGTTAAAAGTCTAAACTGGCCTGTGGAATCAAACCAGCGACCTCCCTCTCAACTGCGCCAGGAATCTCGAAACAAACTTTATTTCATGTAGGTCATTTACATGCGCTTATGACGAGTCATTTCATCTCATCATCATATGTGTGTGAGTTTCTTTATTCTGATCTGAACGACTGTGTGTTCTGTGAGTTCTGAACGACTGAAGATATTTGGACATTTGTGGTATCATTAGAATCCTTACGTCATTCCGAGTAACATAGGCTATATTTTTTTTGAAAATGTCGTTTTTCCACAGGGCAATCGTTTTTTAAATTTTTTAATTAATTCAATACTTATAAAGGTGGTAACTACTCGTATTTCATAACACAAAACTAAGTGTATGATGGTTCCAACGAGCCCTGCCACTGAAAAGAAGCCGACGATTAACTCAGCCGGTTACTCTTTTGTTACCACCATTCTTAACAACAATGGGCTAGAGTATGTGGTACAATAGGCTAGAATATGTGGTACAATAGGCTAGAATATGTGGTAAAATTAGAGCTATTCACTATCACTCCTAGTCTAGTCCTCCTAGGCGAGTCTTCATAATCTTAAATTCTGTTTTATCTGGGACTCATATTTACGTATAAAAACACTTTCCTACAGAATCCTTTTGCCTGCGGACGGTACACCTAAAGCCTAACACAAATAAGGGTTGCGAGTGGCAGGACTGCATGAGTCAGCGTTGTCCGTCGGCCAGTGACCGCTGATGAACGTCTCATTCACGCGTCAGCTTTGTGCATATTGTCGCACTCTCGCACGCTGCACATTCTAGCCACTGCCAGATTACTATCGCTGGCAAAAACCCCACACTGGACAATGAGTTGCGAGTTCCTTTCAAGAAAGCCATAGAAAATTAAAATTGAAAATTCTTTGACAGAATAGGGATATACTCGTACCTATCGTGTGACGAGATGGTCATTTTTAAGTTTCTGTCCGTCTGTCACCAGGCTGTATCTCTTGAACCGTAATAGACAGATGATATAATATTTCTATTGCCGCTATCTTAGATAGCAAAAAATACTGCTTCTAATGGTATTTCTACTAAACTTATAGACTATGGTACGGAACCCTTCGTACATGAGTCCGACTCGTACTTTGCTGATTATATTAGGTACACAGCAGTAGAAAAAAAAAACATATTTCGTTGTCTAAGTCAAAGTGTACGTGTGTTTTAACCCAAGTTCAGATTTTTGATACATCAAATACCTACTTACCTATTTTAAAAGACTCGGGAATCAACTACGAAAATTGCTTTATGTTTTATTTAAGTATCATTTTCGTTATTTTTTGTTTTTGAACTTATTTTTTTTATTAAGGTATAAAACCTTTAATATTATGTTGTTATGTAATTATTATCTGTTATTTAATAAAATGTGTGTGTTTATATTTATTTTATTTGAACTTGATGTATACTGCTGTAAATAACACGGCTGGCCGCATAACACATTTCGACCCCTGATAAAGTCTTGTAAACCTTAGAAAATCTGTTTAAATACATTTTTAATGATTTTGTATTGCAATACATTAATCACATTTTATTTGTCGTGGTTACTATTCGGTAATACATTTGAGAATACTTTTGAGACGGACAAATCAAAGGCCGCGTGGGATCTCCCAAAATCAAACTTTCTCATAGAAAGTGGTGATGCATCCATTGATCGCTTCACTGCATCATTTTAATGCAGCTTCCTCAAACGATATACGTTTAGGCTTAGGATACGGAAGTTTTATTTCGTATGTAAATCTGAGTTGGCACAATGAAAAGTAATCCAAGTTAAATTTTCAAAACATAGAGTAGCTTTACTTTTTCGACTATGAATTATGATGTTTTAATTTTCTGAAGATTAATTAGGAGCAAATAAATCAACTGTATTTGAGTTAATATCAAGGGTATGTATACTATTGTTTAGTGTACATAAATTATATTATGTAGTCTTAAGTCTATGTAATTGTATTATTTCTAAATAACCTTCCAAATGCGAATCGGAATCGCGCACGAAGAGTTCTGCACCATTATCTAAGTAGGTAGTAATTATAGCGGCAACAGAATTACATCATATCATAATATATCTGTGAACATATCAACTGTGTAACTATTAAGATTTAAGGTTCAAGAGATACAGGCTGGTGAAAGACGGACGGACAGCGAAGTCTTAATAACATGGTCCAGTTTTACCCTTTGGGTACGGAACTCTAAGGCGTTGTCCTAATACAACGCGAATGCGCGATTATCGCGCGAATAAGCGATGCGACCATCGCGTGCTCGCGCGATGTCAAAAACTGAGTGTCCTAATAGAACGCGACGCGATCATCGCGCGAATCGACGATGCGGCCGAGGGTTTCCGCTTCGCTTCGCAGTTGCATTGGCGCTAGCATGGATGTAAAGAAACGCCCAGTTTTTACTTTCTGGAAATATATGGATGACCTATTCTGCGAGTCTTGAAAGCAATGAAAAAAAAACGACATGGATCACAAATTTACTACTTATTTCTCGAATCAGTCGTAAACGATGTATTAGGTCTACATTTACTATTTACTATAATATTATAAAGAGGAAAGTTTTTTTTTACCTAATAGGCTCTAAAAGTACTGGATCGATTTTAACATTTTTTTACTAATAGAAAGCCAAGTAATCAGGAAGTAAGATATATAATTTATTTAAAAAAAAAATGAAATCCTTTAGAAAACCGCAATCCTGTAACCCAAATTAGCAAAATTTACCTAATTTAATTTTAATTTTATATTTATTTAATTTAACTAACCGCGGGGCGCAACTAGTAGTAAATAAAATAATAAATAAATAAAAAATATACTCACTTGTTTTATTTAGAATTTTTGCAACAATACTCCACTCTTTATCACTCTTCAGACGGTTTTTGTAGTCATCTTTACGTTTATCCCATAGAGTTGGCTGATTACGCACCTCAATTATCAATTTATCTTCAAATGACATTTTATTTAGGTGTTTATTTTGCTTCCCGCAAACAAACTATAATATAATATTGTATTATAATTATAGCGTGCGTTGCGCTGTCTACAAATCACATTCCTAAAATGGTGGCCAACCGAAAAACTGGGATTGAAAATTTGCATTTAGCAATTTTTTTTGAAGTTGGCGTTTTGTGTCATCTGGCAGCCCTGTGAATGGCTGGCGCGAATGTCTGTTAGGACACCTATTCGACAGCAATATGTTTGATCGCGCATTCGTACGAACTAAGTTCGCGCGAATAGATTTTCAAACATTTGAATCGCGCGAATCCATCGCGCGATTGCCAATTAGGACACTTGTTCGAGATCAGTATGTTTGATCGCGCGTTCGTACGAGTAAAATTCGCTTATTCGCGCGATGATCGCGCATTCGCGTTGTATTAGGACAACGCAAAAAGTGAAAAATATAATATTTCTTATGAACCCTTCTAAGAAACTCGAAACCTAAATAAAATATAACTCTAACGTAACATGAGTTTGGGATTAGCTGCTCATAATAACATGCAGTTATTTGTAATAACTTTGAGCATTGTGTAAGGAGCTCAGTTGACAATTGCGAGTGTGAAGGGATTTCTCATTCCACATTATCAGCGTGATAGAGTCTTGCCGTTTTGCGAGTGCCATTAAGAGTCCACTAACCCACGCTGTTTCCCATACATTCGTAATACCAAAATCATTTGTTATTCGTGCAAATTTCGATCCTGTTGTGGTGTTATTCGGGTTCATATAGTAATAAATAATCTATGCTCCTGGCCATATCTGGTTCCGAAATACTTTTGTTAAACGAAATTGTAAACGAATTTAGTTTTGCTTATTTTTATGTCAAGGAGGACATGTTTTCTGCTTATTTGTTTTGTAATAAAAACAACACTATCTCACGTTGCATTATTTCAGGAGCACAGTTTTTATTGTCCAGCAAAATAAAAACACCAGTTAATAAAGAAAGTTACAAGTTTTCATTCATCATTTTTGGTATTACGGAACTCGACCAAAGTTATAAAAATTTTGATCAAAATTGATTATTATTTCGTTTTAAAGAAGTATTTCCGAACCAAAAATTGGCCAGGAGCATAGATTATTACTATATGAATCCGAATAACACCACAACATGATCGAAATATGCACGAATTACAAATGATATGATATTTTGAATTAATGGAGACATCGTAGTTCAGAGGCCTCCTTAATAATGTTATTCTTACACAAATATGATTTACAGCGTTTCTGGGAACACACAATGCTCCCGTGGCTCAACTCTTGCCTATTGTCGCCCGTCTGTATGTCCGTGTGTCTGTCATTGTGGAACGTTGTCAGAAAAGATAATTCGGAATGTATGCGTCCGTCATCTGCGGACAATGCCCACTATTAGCGGATTATAATCCGCAAAAAGAGCAGGTACAGCTCCATCTGCCGTCCAAGTCATGAGGAGCAGCGGTTCATTACAACTTTTGATAATAAAAATAGATTTAAAACGCTAGATGAAACCTCCAAAAACGTCCACGTTGTCACTCTCTCTGTTAGAAGTGAATTTATAGCACTCAACAAGTTTGTGGACGTTTTTGATGGCCTAGGTTTTAAATCTTTGTTTAGGGCTGATTTTCCAATCGCAACTATTTGAGAAATAAATTTGAAAGAAAGAAATGAAATGAAATGAAATGAAATGAAATGAAATGAAAATGAAATGAAATGAAAAAGTTTATTGGTAATGCACATTAGGTACATATTAACAAGAGAGAAAAAATAAATAACAGGAAGTACAATGTGCAATCCCAAATGGGCCTCCACTCAGCATAAGCCTTGCTTTTTATGGCAAAGCGCTGGTCTTCCGTGAGGCCCACCTGAGACGTGGACGGCGACATGAAGATTACACAGAAAGAACATAAAAAAAAGCAAAAAAAGAAACAACACAAACAGAATTAAACAATTATTATCATATTAAACTACTAATAAATTATATATATATATATATATGTAATATATACATATAATAATATTATATAGGTATTTTAATTTTATATTAAATAGTAAAACATTATATACTTACATAAACACATACATATAGTACATTAGTTAAAACCAGCCCTGTAAAGTCCTTGAAATAATAATCGACTATGCGGTATTTATTTGTTTTAATAACAGATACTTTTTGAGATTTTTTTGAGATTTTTTGAAAGAAAGAAGAAAAGAAGAATTTGAAAAATATGCCATACGAAATCTGTCAAAAAGTCATATTTATATTTATTCGTTTATCTGGCGATGAAAAATCTGCCCTTAGTTAAATATTTATTACTAGCTTTTGCCCGCGGCTCCGCCCGCGTAAAATTCGGGTTTTCACAAATACTGAGGGCAACGTCCTGTTCACGTTCTCGCTCAAAACCTTTGTTTTGGCTAAAATTGGCCAAACGCCGCGTTCTCGCTCCCGCCTGCGGCTGGAGAGGGAAATGGGGCGCGCGGCTCCGGGGGGAGCGGTAGCCCCCCGTGTACGCGGTTCAAGTAGTACATTCGTCGACGGGTTCGTGCTGCCGTACCGTCGGCCGGCGAAAATCGTCTTTAAGTATATTAGCGTAAGGCTACTAGTCGCGCGAGACGGCCTGCAGGGCCCTCTCCCACGAGCCGTTTGCGACCGTCGCCCGCGCTCGTCCCGGCGCGGTCGCTCGCGGCAGTCCGGTTCTACAAGCCGACTGAAACGGTCAATACCCAAGGTCCGCGTTGCCCGCGTTGAAGTTTTGCCGGCCACGCCGTGTCGTTTAGTTTTTACGAGCCCTATTTATTGCGCTCCTTCGTGTGTCGTGTTGTCCGCCGCGTCCTTCTAACGCCGCGGGCCCATTTGACTGTCCGGAGCACGGTTTTTTGTGCTCACGCGCCATCTTGATACCACGCCGCCGCGGACTCGCTTCGCTACCCGCGAATTCGTGCCGCCGCCGCGAAAGACCCTTCAGAGGAGGGCGAGTGTGTTCCTTTGCATTTAACACCGCAGACACCACACACTACATTCATCATACACGAACACACTCCCCGGATTCCACGTGCTGGCTGTCTCCTGCGCCGGTAAGTACCTAGTAGTAAGTCACTCTGTGCCGCGGGATAAAACCCAGTGCAAATCGCCTATAAAATTTTTTGGCGGGCCTTTTTCGACCCGCCACCGCCGCTGCCTGTGGGAATCCGCTGGCCTGCTCTGATGGGCCCGGCAGTTGCCCGCTGATTCATTGGCACAGGCGCGGTGCGTAATCATTATTGGTAGCAGAGCGTGGTTTGTCTACACCTCGCTTTGCGTTTTGCGCTGGTTTTGCCCGCCGCGCCGTTTATTTTCTGCGCCGCTGGCATAAATCCCGCTTTCCGCCACGCGCCGTGTCGTTCGCCGCGCTGTTAGCGGAAATTCCGCAATCGCCGCCAGTTCAGCTGCGTCAACGCCGCGTTTCGGCCGCGTTCCGCTTATTATAATTATAAGTTTAATTTTTATTTTAAGTTTTGCTTGCGTGCCGGTACCGCCCGCTCGCCGTAATTTAACACGCGTACCTACTACGGTCGCGCCGCTTTGTTCATTGCGACTACGGTACGACCGCGACCGCGATACGACTTGTTTACTATTGCTTTAATTTTATTATTGCTTGCACTCGCGCCGCCCGCCGACTTGCCGGCCGCCTTTTCAATTTATTATTGCTTGCACTCGCGCCGCCCGCCGACTTGCCGGCCGCCTTTTCAATTTATTATTACTTTATTTTTACATTTTGTTTACATTTAATTTGTTAGAATGTCCGCGAACATAAAAAAGCTAGCTGTACAGATACAGTCTGAGCTTCGCTGGGCGACGTCCGCCGCGGGTTTGATAGGCCGCGAAGATAGAACCGCCGCCCTATTACACCGAGCGGACCAGGTGCGGACTCGGCAGGCCTCCGTGGAGCAGGCCTTTCAAGACCTGCTCACCCTCGGTCCCGAACAGGAGGTACTGAGGACGGCTCAGGCCGATTACGACCAGTTCTTCGAACTGATGGACTCGGTGGTGGAGGCCGCCCATGGGATCCGGACCGCCGCTGATGAAAGGCGTCGAAGTGGCGCTTTTAGAGACTCCCCAGCCGACCGCCCACACAGCCGGCATTACTCGGGAAACTGCCCACGATCGAGCTGCCCAAATTCGGTGGGCAGCTTCAAGAGTGGATGGGCTTCCTGGCGTTATTCGACAGTCTGGTCCACGCCAGGAAGGACCTGTCCCCCACCCAGAAGCTGACATACTTACTGTCCTCGCTACAGGGCGAGGCCCTGGACGTGGTGCGACACCTCGACCTCTCGGAGGAGAGCTACCACACGGCTCGGGAATTGCTGGCCAGGCGCTATGAAAATGTGCGCCGGTTGGCCGACGCACATGTAGCCCAGCTACTCGCCTTGCCCGCCGTCACCGGGGTGGCCGGCCTCAGAGAGGCCTTGCTAAACCCTTGCATTGTGGCCACCAATGCTCTCCGTCGATTGGATCTCCCCGTCGACCAGTGGTCCTTCTTGTTGTTGCACATAGTGCTCTCCCGCCTGCCGTCGGAGCTTAAGCTCCGCTTCGAGCAGCGCTTCGGAGGGGACGGTGCAACCTACCTGCCCCCTTTCTCCGACCTCCTGAAGTTTTTGGAGCAGGAGTGCCTCCAGGCCGATAACTCTGGAGTTACCGGCCCTCGAGTGGCCCCTGGGAGGTCCGAGCATGTCCGAGGGGGTGGGGCAAGGACTGGCCCTTCGGCGGGGACCGGCCCCAACCGGCGAGGCCGTGGAGCCGACGCCAGAGAAGGTCGCCGGGTGTCACAGTACAGCGGGGCCGTGGCAACGAAGCTCCCCCCTGTGCCTATTGTCGGCACCCCGGCCACCAGGTCTCCTCGTGTCCGCACTTCCTGGCCAAACCGGTTGCGGCCCGGAGAGAATACGTGTCGACACGCCAGTGGTGCTTCTCGTGCCTGGGCCAGCATCTCGTAAGAGACTGCCCGCGCCAGCGGCCCTGCCCACATTGCGGCGGTGCCCATTCGGCCCTCTTGTGCGCTAACCGGAGTGGTTCCGGTCGCCGGGACGTTGGGTCGCGCACCCCCCCCATGGGCGGGGGCGCTCGATCGCGCACCCCCCCATGGGCGGGGGCGCTAGTCCTGGCCACCCGGCCAGCCCCGTTAGGCGTTCTCCGGTGGACCACCAACCTCCTAGTGGAGGTAGGGGTTCCGCCCCCCGGAGGAGGGTTTCACCCCCCGCGTCACGGTCACATCCCCCTCGCGTCATTACGACGGGGATATCGCGGCTGCCCCATTGAGCGTCGTCCCGCGTCGGTTCTGGCCGCCACTACATGAGTGGCCGCGACTGGAGCGCCATCCACCCACCATAGGTCGAGGCAATCCCTACCGGGTGCCGGACGCTAGCCGCATGGTGCGGTCCCGGATGGGTGCATGGTCCCCGTACGGCATGTTCGTCACCTCTCCGTACGGAATGCCCTCCACCCCTCTAGCGCCGCCCCAGCCGGAGCACCCCCGTCAGTGGGATCCCGCTGGTGAACCCTCGCGGCGCTAGGTATCCGCCACCCTAGCTCCCACCGTAGCCACCTCCCCTGAGACTCTGAACCTACAGCAGACAGTATGTCAGACCATACTTTTGCCGACGGCCTCAGTGAAGGTGTATAACCCTAATGGTGAATCTATGACCGTTCGTTGCCTTTTGGACCTGGGTAGCCAACGCTCCATAGCTTCGTCTTACTTGGTGGGAAGGCTAGGGCTCCCTTGGAGACCGCGCGAGTGTCGTGTCATCGGTGTCGGTGGCGCCACGCCCGCATCGCACAAGGGAGAGGCTGAGTTAATGTTTAGTCCTATTCGTGGAAACATGCGGGTTTTGATTATGGTGACCGTCATGGATAACATTTTAGGTCCCCTTCCGCAAGTTCGGGTAACCGACGCCGCAGTGCGCTGTACGTCAGGTTTAGCCCCTGCTGACCCCCACTGGTCCGAACCCGGTCCTATGGACCTTCTTTTGGGTTCCGACGTGCTGGGTCTTATCATAACTGGGGGAGCTAGGGCCCTGCAGACCAATGGCCTTTGCGCTTTGCCCACTATTTTTGGCAATAGCTTCTTCGGTCCGGTTTTATGGTCTAGCCCCTCCCCGGAGCCTGACCCCATCCAGGTCGCAGGCTTGTCGCTGACCGATGTTGTCCAGCGATTTTGGGAGGTTGAAGAGCCGCCTCAGGCCGCTCGGGTTAGCCCCCTTGAACAGGAGTGTGAGTCCTTTTACAGGAATAACACGGGGCGCCGTACGGACGGACGCTTTGTAACCCGTTTGCCACTCCTGGCGGCACGACCCCCCCTGGGTCAATCGCGGGCCCTCGCTGAGAAGAGGCTCCTATCAATGGAACGGCGCATGAAACGGGACCCGGCCTTCCGTAGCAAGTATGTGGCCTTCATGCGGGAATATGAAGACCTTGGTCACATGTCGCCGTCCAACTTTGATTGGCGTTCGAACGAGCATTACTTCCTTTGCCACCACGCCATTTTGAAAAACCCGAATGGGAAAATCCGTGTAGTTTTTGATGGCTCTGTTCCAACGTCCAACGGAGTGTCTCTCAACCAGTGCCTACACTCCGGTCCCAAGTTCATCAAGGATATCTCCGACATCCTCACGACGTTTCGGCAGCACCAGGTGGTCTTTGTGGCCGACATCCGCATGATGTTCCGCCAAACCGTGGTGCATCGTGATGATCGGAGGTACCAGCTGTTATTATGGCGCGAGAGTCCGAGTGACCCCATACGAGTGTTCGAGCTGAATACGACCACCTATGGCCTTCGGTCCAGCCCCTACATTGCCATCCGGTCATTACTGGAGTTGGCCGACCGGGAACGACTGAAATATCCTCGCGCCTCAGCCATTTTGGAGTCGTCAGTCTATATGGACGACATTTGTACGGGAGCTTCCAGTGTTGAGGAAGCCTTGATTTTGCGGGATGAGTTGATTGCCATCCTGAAGTCGGGTGGATACGAGCTGAGTAAATGGCTCTCGAGCTCCCCGCTTGTCTTAAGGGACTTGCCGGGAGAAGATCAGCAGGATCCACACATTTTCGAAAATCCCGAAAATCCTAATTTGCTGACAGTCTTGGGTATACAATACCAGCCCGTGCAGGACATTTTTACTTACCGGGTCAAACTGGATCCCCCCTAAGACTTGGACCAAACGTACGGTCTTGTCCACGGTGGCACGTACCTTTGATCCAAATGGGTGGATCACCCCCGTAATATTTTTGGCCAAATGCTTCCTGCAGAAGCTCTGGTTGGCTGAAGTCAGCTGGGACGAGCCCCTTCAAGGGAGGTTATTACAGGAGTGGCTCTCCCTCGTGGCCTCACTTCCGAATGTTAATCGGATTTCGATGCCTCGTTGCTTCCTACCGCCCGGAAGGTGCCACGCCAGTCTCCACGGCTTTTGTGATGCGTCCGAAAAAGGGTACGCAGCCGTGGTCTATTTGCGAACTGTCAGTGACACCGGCGAGGTCGCAACCCACCTTGTCTTGGCGAAAAGTAAAGTGGCCCCAATTCGGTCACGCTTGACGATACCCAAATTGGAGTTGTCTGGAGCCGCTCTTTTGGTGCGCCTTCTCAACCATGTGCGTACGTCCCTCCTATCGATCGTTGACCTGACGGACGTGTACGCCTGGTCGGACAGCGAAATTGTCCTTTGTTGGTTGCGAGCCGCTCCCCACAACTTGGAAGTCTTTGTTGCCAACCGGGTTTCCCAAATCCAGAATTCGGAAACCCCGTTGACCTGGAGACATGTGCCAGGGGACCTGAACCCTGCAGATTGTGCTTCCCGCGGATGTGAAGCTTCCGACCTTGTCAACCACTCTCTTTGGTGGGGCCCTGACTGGCTGACTCGGAATGAGTCCGCCTGGCCTCAGAGTAGGTTCTCCGAGCCCGATGTGTTACCTGGCTTGCGAGTCGGAGTTGTTGAGGATAAGCCAGCCAATTCGCTGAGCTATCTTCAGGAACGCTACAGTTCCCTTGATAAATTGATTGGGGTGACGGCTTGGATTCAGCGCTTCACCCACAACGCTCGGAACCCACGCGACAAAATGTCGAACCCGGTCTTGTCGCCCCTGGAGAGACAGGAGGCCCGGACCTTTTGGATACGTTTGGTTCAACTGGAGCATTTTGAGTCCGCTATTGAGACACTGAAGCGAGGTTTACCTTTGAAGGGCTCGCTCGCCCGCTTAAACCTCTTCCTGGATGACACCGGATTGATACGCGTTGGTGGACGCCTCCGGAATTCTGACTTACCCTATGGGGCACGTCATCCCCTGCTGCTTCCGAACAATAGCGCTTTTGTAAAATTGTTGGTGACGCATTACCACGTCAAAAATGCCCACGCTGGCTGCAACGCCCTTTCGGCCATATTGCAGCGCGAATTTTGGATTTTATCGGGACGACGCTCCATCCGAAGCGTCATTTTTAAGTGCATTCCGTGCTACCGCCTGAAGGCCAGCACCATGCAGCCCATTATGGGGGACCTCCCCACCGACCGTGTCGTGGCCTCGCGCCCTTTTTCGGCGGTCGGGACGGATTTTGCGGGGCCGTTCTTCGTCAAGAGCTCCAGCCTCCGCAATGCTCGTTCCCTCAAGGCCTACCTTTGCGTTTTTGTTTGCCTGGCTACCAAGGCCGTACACTTAGAACTGGTGAGTGCCCTCAGCACCGAAGCCTTTGTAGCCACGCTAGGCCGCTTCGTTTCACGCCGAGGTTATCCGCACCTGATCCGATCGGATTGTGGGACCAACTATAAGGGTGCCGATAGGTATTTGAAGGAAGTCGCCCAATTTTTGAATGAAAATAAGATAGGCATCGGCACGGCAATGTCCAAGATGGGGATAACTTGGACCTTTGACCCGCCAGCTTGTCCCCACTGGGGCGGGATCTTTGAAGCCGTCGTTAAGGTCTCAAAGACGCATCTCCGACGCGTGATAGGTGAAACCATTTTGACTTTGAAGAGCTCGCTACCGTGTTTTGTAAGATTGAGGCTGTCCTCAATTCTCGGCCACTCTGCCCCTTATCGTCCGATCCCAATGACCTGGAAGTTTTAACCCCCGGTCATTTTCTAATTGGTGAACCCCTTAACGCCCTGCCCGAGTACCCCTTCAGGGACGTGAAGGTCTCACGGTTGTCTCGCTTCGAATTGCTACAGCAGATGACCCAAAATTTCTGGCATCGTTGGTATTTAGAATATTTGCATCTCTTGCAGCAGCGCGTTAAGTGGTCAGACAAGACCGACCCACCTAAGGTTGGTGATCTTGTCCTAGTTAAGGAGTCTAATTTGTTGCCTTTGTGCTGGCGTCGTGGACGCATTCTTAAATTGATATATGGATCCGATGGGGTTCCCAGAGTTGCCGAGGTAATGGTCGGAGATTCGGTTTTGCAGCGAGCCGTCTCTTCCTTATCCCGCTTGCCCATTGGTTAGTGGACCCCAAATCCTTGGGCCCACGGGCGGGGGGATTGTTTTGGCTAAAATTGGCCAAACGCCGCGTTCTCGCTCCCGCCTGCGGCTGGAGAGGGAAATGGGGCGCGCGGCTCCGGGGGAGCGGTAGCCCCCCGTGTACGCGGTTCAAGTAGTACATTCGTCGACGGGTTCGTGCTGCCGTACCGTCGGCCGGCGAAAATCGTCTTTAAGTATATTAGCGTAAGGCTACTAGTCGCGCGAGACGGCCTGCAGGGCCCTCTCCCACGAGCCGTTTGCGACCGTCGCCCGCGCTCGTCCCGGCGCGGTCGCTCGCGGCAGTCCGGTTCTACAAGCCGACTGAAACGGTCAATACCCAAGGTCCGCGTTGCCCGCGTTGAAGTTTTGCCGGCCACGCCGTGTCGTTTAGTTTTTACGAGCCCTATTTATTGCGCTCCTTCGTGTGTCGTGTTGTCCGCCGCGTCCTTCTAACGCCGCGGGCCCATTTGACTGTCCGGAGCACGGTTTTTTGTGCTCACGCGCCATCTTGATACCACGCCGCCGCGGACTCGCTTCGCTACCCGCGAATTCGTGCCGCCGCCGCGAAAGACCCTTCAGAGGAGGGCGAGTGTGTTCCTTTGCATTTAACACCGCAGACACCACACACTACATTCATCATACACGAACACACTCCCCGGATTCCACGTGCTGGCTGTCTCCTGCGCCGGTAAGTACCTAGTAGTAAGTCACTCTGTGCCGCGGGATAAAACCCAGTGCAAATCGCCTATAAAATTTTTTGGCGGGCCTTTTTCGACCCGCCACCGCCGCTGCCTGTGGGAATCCGCTGGCCTGCTCTGATGGGCCCGGCAGTTGCCCGCTGATTCATTGGCACAGGCGCGGTGCGTAATCAACCTTTATATACCTACTTCAAGGAAGTTTGCTAAACATTATACCTATAGGTGTAGCTATATATTACTGTTGAAAATTAGGGTTTTTTAAATATCCCATGGGAACTATGGATTTTTCCGGGATAAAAAGTAGCCTATGTTTTAATGCGGGTTATAAGTTATCTATGTTCCAAATTTCAGCCAAATCGGTTCAGTAGTTGCGGCGTGAAAGCGGAACAAACATACAAACAAACTCACTTTCCCATTTATAATATTAAGAGCGGCCATCCCGGTAGATTTTCCATACAAACGCTCGTACGCGATTATGGCGTTTTAGCAAAATTTTCTTGAAATATTTTTAATAAAAAGTTACCTTGCACACTATATCTAGGTTTGTATAGAAACAAAAATTGAAATTTATTTGCAACGAATTCAGTACAAGCCTCCAAAAATCTGCATTCTTGCAGAAATTTTACATAAACTGGTCGTTTCGCTTAGCTCATATATTGCAAAATTAAAAAAATACAACTCTATAGAAACCTCGTGCAACTAATGGAGATTTGAAATAACAAACATTATTTACACATACTTGTAAGGCTTTTTCAAAATCGCGTATTTCCTGGAACACGTTTCATTAAATTTTTCCACTGTTTTCTTTTTCCCAAACGCCCGACCGACGACGCGGGCGTTATATAATTTTTTCCACAGTATATCTTTTACTAGGATTGCGTTAGACTAAACAGCAAGCCTTTAGACCACGCATTCGTTGAACTTGGATCGTCCGGGAAGGGGCCACTTAAGTAAGGAAAGTAAGGATAAGGATAAGGATAAGGATGTTAATAAACATAATATGTTACTATACGTTAAATTAGTCTCATCTTATGGAAACACTATATTTTATGTTTTTGTCCGAGAAAAAAAAACTGTTTACATTCCAAATTCAGCCAAATCGGTAGTTGTGGCATGATAAATACAACTTTTTCTAGAGGCATAGGTTCCTTCGAGCTAAGTGTAATTCACCGTAGTACCTATTACAAATACTAGGTTGTTCTAAGTATATCTTTCACACTACTATTCTTACCTTTAGTACTAGCTAAATATCAAGTAAGTAGTCTAAATCTTTCTTTAGTTATTAATATAGACTCTATCAAATATTATACGCTTTAAGAAGTTAACGGTCGGACATATAATTTGACAAGATTATTTTGGGAACTTTGCAATAATAATAGCAATTAGCTAAATTTTAACGATGCTAATTATCTTCGCATCTCATTCATCACGTCATCTGTCCATAACTTATACCATACGACAATATTTGCTTGCGCTAGACAGATGCAAGTTGGTCTATCCCCAGAGACACTTGGCAGCGATTATATTATCAAACAATAACATCTCGCCGGACGCTGCGACCTGCGTGCCCATCAGTGCCCAGTGCCCAGTGCCCAGTGCCCAGTGCCCAGTGCCCAGGGTCCAAAACGTGATGTTTGTGTCGTCCCCGGAATATACGCTAGCGTTTGTTATTTTAGATGCTATTCAAATAATTTCGACTTCTGAAATATGTTTTTGGCGTTTAGACAATTTATTTTATGCTACCACTACATTGATTTATAAACTACCTAAGGATTGTGGGTCAGCGCTAAAAAGTGTCCGAACCGAATGACGTACAAAACGCGAAAAGACAAAAAAGACAATACAATCGCACTTCAGTCTCGTGTTTGAAAATTAGGCTGTATAGTAATGGTTTAAGACATAAATTACAATGTTTTAGTTTGTGAATAAAAATACTCATGTACTTTACCTACTTCCTGAAACGAATGCTTTGCGCATCCCTCATCGAAACTTTACGTAGATACTAGACACGCGTAGCAAAGCCCAAGGAGTGTGTGCAGAAAGTAGATTCTACACATATCCCTAGGCCTATAGATGATTATCTTTTGCATTGTTTAGTCTAGGATTCCATACCTCAAATGAGATAATCGCTTATAATTATTATAGAACTAACCATATTTAGGTAGCTATGGATAAAGCTATCAAATTCAAACAGATACCTACTACATGGTTACTTACTTCTGAGGTCCCTTGGAGGTATGAAGTGCAAGCCTCTAAATCAATCCAATCTAATGTACTTAAATGTTTGATTTTTTATGGGTATCGCACACCATAATGCGCGAGGCAGACTTGCACTTGACTATTTTTCAATGCGTAAAGATTCATCTCAACTATGACGTAAAGCAAGGACAGGCAATCATGAATCTGTTTGATTATTTTTTTAATCGATTGAATCTAAAAACATTCTGTTAATTTCTGACTATTATCAACATCAACGTAGAAGAAAATTCTGAAAAACGCTTCACGGGTATTGAGAAAAAAAACTCATCAATACATTTCCAAAACTGCATTCTTCCGCAGACCACACTTGTAGTTCCCACTGCATCGAATCAGCACCTTGGACATGTCAATCAGTCCTTACAATCTAACGGTGTTCCGTATATGCACATCGCGGCATGGGGCCTCCGACCATGTGAGCATTTGATACAACCCCTCATAATTGACATAACTGACACAATTGCGGGGCCCTACCGCCCCCAACGCACCCCACAATGCCGCGGTTACCTAACTGTATTCATCTGCTTTATAATTCATCACTCCTCATAATCCGAGGTTCGAATCCCTTATCGATAGTCCTTAAAAGGTTCTATTGGTGGATTATCCCGGACTGTGTTTACACCTGCTGTTTTAGACTTATTCTTCCGCCATGCCTATAACATAACTGTAGTTTATTCAAATTACATATAATAAGTATAAGGAATTGAGGATCTCCAAAACAAACCACAAATTGTTTCTCTGAAAAGACAAAGGTTTGTTTTATTTAACAAGTCTTTACAATTATCAAGTTACGACAATTACACTTCTATCTCACCTGAAAATACAAAGAAACGACATTTAAAGTTCACTCATATAGAGTCCTCAATCACATTCTTTCTATAAGTTTTTATAACGTTAAAATGCACAAAACAATCTGAACGTCACACGCCATTAAATCATAGACACAGATCATTTTTTTTTTAATATCTGGCTTTATGGCTCTGGGTTCCAGCCAGACACAGATCACTAATCACTATATCATAGATACGCGACAGACAGCATAGATACGCGAAGCGCGGCAAATTCAAATGAATGAAATGTCACTCATTTCATTACACATATTTAGAATTAAGTAAAGAATGATTTTGTACCTTAATCAATTATAGTCACTTTTTCCTGCGGAATCCGTCTGGACAGAACGCCTAACACTGCACTCACCTATAGAGGCCTAGAGCATATTATAGAGTAATTTAGTAAGAGTAATAACCTTTCCCTACTTGTCTAGGAATACTAAAAATAGATGGGCATACCGCATACATACCTACTAATAATTTTTTTTCACCCGACTGCGCCAGGAGGAGGGTTATGTTTTTCGAGAGTGTGTAAACGTACAGTGTATGTGTGAGTGTATGTACCTAAATCTTTCTAATACCACATTAAATTCTCGTGTCAATTTTTGTTACCAAACTCCTCCGAAACGGCTTGACCGATTGTTATGAAATTTTTCGTGTATGTTCGGTAGGTAGTAAGTCGTAACTTTGTAAGTTATTTTTCATACCCCTAAACGGCAAATCAACGTGTGCCGGGTCAGCTAGTGTATGTAGCCTGTATTATTGATATAGGCACGTGCGGCCTCAAAAGCTCGATGGATTTTAGCTTGAGAGGTGACGTTATATTCGTATTGTTTGTGAGAGTGAGTGAGAGTATATTAAAATAATAAATAATTAAAAAAAAAACCGGCCAAGTGCGCGTCAGACTCGCGCACTGAGGGTTCCATACCATAAAAGAAGTAAAACATTGAAAGAATCACTTTTGTTCATGAATTTAAGAGTATAATTTACATGTAGGTACTTTTGTTGGCGAACCGCAAACCTGACTTTGTTTTTGTGATTATCAAGAAAAGTATACCTAATAGTTAGAGAGTTGATTTTATTTTTCCTGTAAAATATAGGTACGTTAGGTAATTCCTATTGACCATAATTATTTCAGATTTTTCGAACCATAAACTTCGGAGATAAAGGGGGGTGGGAACGGTATTTTTTTCGACAGTTTGCCCACTAAATCAAAAACTATCAGGCATAAAAATAAATAAAAATTAGTTTCAGAATACACAAGTAACGCCCTTTCATATGATACCCCACTCAATATTGTTATCTCATTTTGAAATTTTGTCGACCCGGTTTTCCCCCCTTTAATAAAAATAAAAACAATTTTCAAATTTTTACGATTGTTATGACGTCGGGTCACTATTACCTATAACTATTCTAAATTTCAAGTCGATAGCTTCAATAGTTACTGAAATAATCGAGTGTGACAGACGGACGGACGGACGGACGGACGGACGGACGGACGGACGGACGGACGGACGGACGGAGAAAGTCTCACCATAAGGGTTCCATTTTTACCAAATTGGTATGGAACCCTAAAAACGGCGGATTTTTTTTACCCGAAATGCAGTAGAGTTTTTTTAATATTTTTACATTATTGTTACCTTTTTTGGTTTTGTAGCTATCACAAACGCTCAATCGCTGGCCCGCCAGACTGCACATCTATCACATTTCGCCGCGGTACCGCCTCTGCATCAAACACCATCATCTTCACTCGGTGTGATCTCCCGAGCGATGGCGTCGCTCGCGCAGATGCACAAGACCGGTCCCCACATCAAGAAGAGGAAGTCCAGGAACCCGCTCAATGGAAACCCTTTCGCTAAGGTTTGATATGAAACTACCTAAAAAACACGTCATTAAACCAACATTAAACACTCTACTTTTAACCAAGCTTAAACTCAATATAAAGAACCCGAAACTATAGTAGTTTTCTCGAAACTTCCTATCTTAATAATATCTCGATTTAACACTTAATTCAGAGAACTCATGAATTGCAAGTAGAGGCACTAAGAATAATATGATCTATATTTAAGATCATGCAAATACGAGTATTTATGAATTATTATTCACCAAGAGTTCTGTATATTAGCTTTTGTTACGTAAGTAGGATTGAGATTGTTGGCGTAATAAAAGTTAAAACCTAAGACTGGATTCTTATAATTTCTTGCTATCATAAAATATAAAGTTTTCTTTTATGTACCTACACAGTACCGCTAAGCCGGATTATAGTTACAGTTTTACAGCGACCATTTTTACGAAACTTTTACCATACTTGTATTGTGAAAAGCTTTTTCATCTTCCGCAAAATGCAATATTTTTGTCTACAAAATTTACAGTCACTTGTTAACGGTCAATGGCTTATTTAATGTATAATATTTATCCACCTAAAATATATTTTTGTACGTATTTTATTAATAGTGGGTCAATCAAGACATATACATACATACATGCATACATACATAGTGAGACATCATCCCCTAATTTTCTTAAGTCCATAATATCAGACTGCATCGCAATATCATGCTACACTGCATATACTATACTCATTAGTGCTTCACAGTAGAATACTGTGCGGTGTCACCAACTTGGACTCCATAAGAGACCTACTTCTAGTCATTATAGTTATACCTACTTGATGCAAAATCTCGCTGCATGCTTAAAATTATAATAAAAATTAAGAAACCGACGGCCGCCTATTGCTCAGCAAGCCTTCGTAAGTGCGACAGAGATCGCACTAGGTGGCCAGTTTCCCCTTCAGTTGCAGCGACAAATTGCGACAAGTATATTGTACCTCCTGTGTATGTATTACAGGGAGTTGTGCTGAAGACTCTTATCAAGAAGCCCAAGAAGCCGAACTCTGCGAACCGCAAGTGCGTGCTGGTGCGCCTCTCCAACGGGCGCGAAATGGTCGCCTACATCCCCGGCATCGGACACAACCTGCAGGAACACAACATTGTGCTCGTCAGGGTCGGCAGGTGAGTTCACGTTCTTCTGTAACAAGTGCGTGCTGGTGCGCCTCTCCAACGGGCGCGAGATGGTCGCCTACATCCCCGGCATCGGACACAACCTGCAGGAACACAACATTGTGCTCGTCAGGGTCGGCAGGTGAGTTCACGTTCTTCTGTAACAAGTGCGTGCTGGTGCGCCTCTCCAACGGGCGCGAGATGGTCGCCTACATCCCCGGCATCGGACACAACCTGCAGGAACACAACATTGTGCTCGTCAGGGTCGGCAGGTGAGTTCACGTTCTTCTGTAACAAGTGCGTGCTGGTGCGCCTCTCCAACGGGCGCGAGATGGTCGCCTACATCCCCGGCATCGGACACAACCTGCAGGAACACAACATTGTGCTCGTCAGGGTCGGCAGGTGAGTTTACGTTCTTCTGTAACAAGTGCGTGCTGGTGCGCCTCTCCAACGGGCGCGAGATGGTCGCCTACATCCCCGGCATCGGACACAACCTGCAGGAACACAACATTGTGCTCGTCAGGGTCGGCAGGTGAGTTCACGTTCTTCTGTAACAAGTGCGTGCTGGTGCGCCTCTCCAACGGGCGCGAGATGGTCGCCTACATCCCCGGCATCGGACACAACCTGCAGGAACACAACATTGTGCTCGTCAGGGTCGGCAGGTGAGTTCACGTTCTTCTGTAACAAGTGCGTGCTGGTGCGCCTCTCCAACGGGCGCGAGATGGTCGCCTACATCCCCGGCATCGGACACAACCTGCAGGAACACAACATTGTGCTCGTCAGGGTCGGCAGGTGAGTTCACGTTCTTCTGTAACAAGTGCGTGCTGGTGCGCCTCTCCAACGGGCGCGAGATGGTCGCCTACATCCCCGGCATCGGACACAACCTGCAGGAACACAACATTGTGCTCGTCAGGGTCGGCAGGTGAGTTCACGTTCTTCTGTAACAAGTGCGTGCTGGTGCGCCTCTCCAACGGGCGCGAGATGGTCGCCTACATCCCCGGCATCGGACACAACCTGCAGGAACACAACATTGTGCTCGTCAGGGTCGGCAGGTGAGTTCACGTTCTTCTGTAACAAGTGCGTGCTGGTGCGCCTCTCCAACGGGCGCGAGATGGTCGCCTACATCCCCGGCATCGGACACAACCTGCAGGAACACAACATTGTGCTCGTCAGGGTCGGCAGGTGAGTTCACGTTCTTCTGTAACAAGTGCGTGCTGGTGCGCCTCTCCAACGGGCGCGAGATGGTCGCCTACATCCCCGGCATCGGACACAACCTGCAGGAACACAACATTGTGCTCGTCAGGGTCGGCAGGTGAGTTCACGTTCTTCTGTAACAAGTGCGTGCTGGTGCGCCTCTCCAACGGGCGCGAGATGGTCGCCTACATCCCCGGCATCGGACACAACCTGCAGGAACACAACATTGTGCTCGTCAGGGTCGGCAGGTGAGTTCACGTTCTTCTGTAACAAGTGCGTGCTGGTGCGCCTCTCCAACGGGCGCGAGATGGTCGCCTACATCCCCGGCATCGGACACAACCTGCAGGAACACAACATTGTGCTCGTCAGGGTCGGCAGGTGAGTTCACGTACTTCTGTAACAAGTTCGAGCTGGTGCGCCTCTCCAACGGGCGCGAGATGGTCGCCTACATCCCCGGCATCGGACACAACCTGCAGGAACACAACATTGTGCTCGTCAGGGTCGGCAGGTGAGTTCACGTTCTTCTGTAACAAGTGCGTGCTGGTGCGCCTCTCCAACGGGCGCGAGATGGTCGCCTACATCCCCGGCATCGGACACAACCTGCAGGAACACAACATTGTGCTCGTCAGGGTCGGCAGGTGAGTTCACGTTCTTCTGTAACAAGTGCGTGCTGGTGCGCCTCTCCAACGGGCGCGAGATGGTCGCCTACATCCCCGGCATCGGACACAACCTGCAGGAACACAACATTGTGCTCGTCAGGGTCGGCAGGTGAGTTCACGTTCTTCTGTAACAAGTGCGTGCTGGTGCGCCTCTCCAACGGGCGCGAGATGGTCGCCTACATCCCCGGCATCGGACACAACCTGCAGGAACACAACATTGTGCTCGTCAGGGTCGGCAGGTGAGTTCACGTTCTTCTGTAACAAGTGCGTGCTGGTGCGCCTCTCCAACGGGCGCGAGATGGTCGCCTACATCCCCGGCATCGGACACAACCTGCAGGAACACAACATTGTGCTCGTCAGGGTCGGCAGGTGAGTTCACGTTCTTCTGTAACAAGTGCGTGCTGGTGCGCCTCTCCAACGGGCGCGAGATGGTCGCCTACATCCCCGGCATCGGACACAACCTGCAGGAACACAACATTGTGCTCGTCAGGGTCGGCAGGTGAGTTTACGTTCTTCTGTAACAAGTGCGTGCTGGTGCGCCTCTCCAACGGGCGCGAGATGGTCGCCTACATCCCCGGCATCGGACACAACCTGCAGGAACACAACATTGTGCTCGTCAGGGTCGGCAGGTGAGTTCACGTTCTTCTGTAACAAGTGCGTGCTGGTGCGCCTCTCCAACGGGCGCGAGATGGTCGCCTACATCCCCGGCATCGGACACAACCTGCAGGAACACAACATTGTGCTCGTCAGGGTCGGCAGGTGAGTTCACGTTCTTCTGTAACAAGTGCGTGCTGGTGCGCCTCTCCAACGGGCGCGAGATGGTCGCCTACATCCCCGGCATCGGACACAACCTGCAGGAACACAACATTGTGCTCGTCAGGGTCGGCAGGTGAGTTCACGTTCTTCTGTAACAAGTGCGTGCTGGTGCGCCTCTCCAACGGGCGCGAGATGGTCGCCTACATCCCCGGCATCGGACACAACCTGCAGGAACACAACATTGTGCTCGTCAGGGTCGGCAGGTGAGTTCACGTTCTTCTGTAACAAGTGCGTGCTGGTGCGCCTCTCCAACGGGCGCGAGATGGTCGCCTACATCCCCGGCATCGGACACAACCTGCAGGAACACAACATTGTGCTCGTCAGGGTCGGCAGGTGAGTTCACGTTCTTCTGTAACAAGTGCGTGCTGGTGCGCCTCTCCAACGGGCGCGAGATGGTCGCCTACATCCCCGGCATCGGACACAACCTGCAGGAACACAACATTGTGCTCGTCAGGGTCGGCAGGTGAGTTCACGTTCTTCTGTAACAAGTGCGTGCTGGTGCGCCTCTCCAACGGGCGCGAGATGGTCGCCTACATCCCCGGCATCGGACACAACCTGCAGGAACACAACATTGTGCTCGTCAGGGTCGGCAGGTGAGTTCACGTTCTTCTGTAACAAGTGCGTGCTGGTGCGCCTCTCCAACGGGCGCGAGATGGTCGCCTACATCCCCGGCATCGGACACAACCTGCAGGAACACAACATTGTGCTCGTCAGGGTCGGCAGGTGAGTTCACGTTCTTCTGTAACAAGTGCGTGCTGGTGCGCCTCTCCAACGGGCGCGAGATGGTCGCCTACATCCCCGGCATCGGACACAACCTGCAGGAACACAACATTGTGCTCGTCAGGGTCGGCAGGTGAGTTCACGTTCTTCTGTAACAAGTGCGTGCTGGTGCGCCTCTCCAACGGGCGCGAGATGGTCGCCTACATCCCCGGCATACATTTATCGACACACATTTAGGGTTACATCCTCCCGCGGGGTGACAGACGGTGGGGGAGGCAAGGAACTTAGATGTCAGCGGTTAGCGGGCGGTGGTTGCCAAGCTATAGTGACCTGCATTTTTAAACAACAGGTTACTAACAATCGCTTAAATACGCCGTCTACAACGTTAATATTTAACAATGTTAACATGTATAAGGTAAGTGAGGGGTAATTCGGTATGTCTGGTTATTTCGTTAGTTTTTGCTTCTGGCGTAAAAATAAGCAATAAAGACATCTTATTAATAAATTCAACCTGAATTTTAAATCTTCATCATATTACCCGTTAAGAAAATGAGTATGAGAATTTTGGTGAAAAAGCTTAGACCAATACGACTCTTTAAAACCTAAGTTGGCCGCAAACCGCTGTAGTACGCCTGAGCGCTTGTATTTACCGTAAGCTTAAACATCAAAATTTATAAGCTCACAGAAAGACAAAGGTAAGTCTATTTCAATAAAGTTTTTTATAGTGTTAATTTGTGTTTCTTGACAATTAATATAATATAGGATAGAGCTAAATCCAAGTACTAAATTCTCTTAAAATTGCAATTAATCGACTTACGAAATAGCCGGGATCATATTATTCTTAGGTTGCGTATTTCGTATCACTACCGAATTAAGAATTTACGCGTTTCTTTTTTAAAGCTTGCGTATTAATTTATCAATTCAGATATTTTACAAATGAAATCAAAATCATTATTTTAAAGTAATGAACTTTCTTATGAGCTAAATTCGGTATATGATTTGTTCAATAAAATTCTTGAAATTCGAGTTTGAACTAGACCTAAATTTGAATTTTTGAGGTGAACTCGCATACGTACTAACAGCATGGTTTTATTTATAGTTCGTTTTGATTCATTTATTTTCATATAATATCTTTATATTCCGACTATTTAATAGTTACTTTAAATGGTTTTTGAGTAATTTACAAACTTAAGTACAGGGCTTTTCCAAAATAAGTATCACGAAATAAAATGCTTTTATTTTAGCACTCAATTTTAATTTCGGGATAAGTAAACCTTCTAAGGAACTTAAACTTAAGTATTAATGTATGCATAATGGTATATCAATTTATGAGTTTTATTGATGAAATATGTCTTAGGTTAGTAAATATTAAATTCTATATTTCAAGTTTCATTACAAACCTCACTAACTCAACTAAAAATTCTTTGTAACATAAAGAAAGTAACTGTTCCCATCAGATAGCTGCAGGCATTACTTTGCGAAGGTTTGTGATTAGTAGGAAAAAAATGAAAGTTATTTTTTTTATGTTTCAGGCACATGGAATACATAAGACATACCGTACAAAAAATCTTCTGTGAATAAATTGAATCGAGCTTCAGACTTGCTTCAATTACTTAACTACTATTAAAGTTGGATAATTTTTTCAAAATTTGTAGTTTATTTTATAATAAAAGAAGTTATTTTAAACTAAAACTAACACGAAATTATATAAAATCGGAAATTTCAAGTTGAAACTTTTTTACCGTAAAATCCATGTTAAATCAGAAGTTTTGATTTAACATGGACTCCAATATTTTTTCAAGAAATTGGTATTCGAATTTTGGAGATTCCAATATATGCTGTAAGTCTTACAGCATATATTGCTATTGAAATACTCAAATATCTCTTACAGTGTAAGAGATATTTGGGTAATCTCTACAGTATAATATGGTTAGGTATTAACAATGAAGAGTTGTTTTACTAGTGATTACTATTGCTTTTTAGGTGATTTTTTAGTATTTTTTTTTATCTTGAAATCTACTGAACCGATTTTGATATTTTTTTCACTAATGGAGAGCTACATTATTCTGGATGGATATAGGCTACTTTTTATCTCGGAAAAAATCTACTGTTCCTAGGGTATGCAAGCGATATCGTGGGAAACAGTTATGATTAGGGGACAGTTTGTAATTAAAGCTGAATTTGAGCTTAATGTAACATGTTTTACCCTTAAATATTGAATATTTTTATTGCTATGTTAATGTATTAAACTCCTGTTATGTTTTTATTTAAAATGTTTTAATATAAAATCATGAATTATTGTACAAAATTTTATCCCGAAATGAGAACCCTGAATTCACGAATTAAAAAGTTGAGTCAAATTTTATCACGAAATAAGAGGTAAAAATGAGGTCTACAAATAAATTAATTAAAAAGGGAATTCCAACCAAAATCACTTAATTCATGCACGTATTAGCTGGCAAAAGACCAATGTTCTTTTAAAAAAAACTTTCGAACAGAAATCAGGTTTAGTTTTTTTTTATATTAATTTTTGAAGTCGTCGTAGCATTACACTACCGAATTACACCTCACTTACCTTATAATGTGACTTTAACTATTCCTGTACTTATATTTCCAGGGTAAAGGATTGTCCCGGTGTGAAGCTAAAGTGCGTGCGAGGCAAGTACGACCTGCCGCACGTTGTCAAGCAGAAGGTTTAATTCGCTATACTTATCATAACTTAACTTTAACTTAGCCAAAAATATAATTAGTTTAAGCTGATTCAGCTTTTTATTTCTCACTTGTTTTCCTGTATCGTAATTTCATAACATTATTTTTATAATTGTTCAGTCCACTGTTATTAATCAAGATAGGAACTTGGCCGATACACAGCTGTGCGCCCAAAGAATGATGATAAACGTTTTGACAAACCTCAATTTTAGATTTATTTTTAGATTTCTAAAATGAGAAAAAAAATGAACTAGGTAATTTATGCCAATTAATATTTTATTATGCGTGGCTTCGTTCACTATTCAAGTGGTTAGGTTTCTCACAAATCCCGCGGGAACCAAGAATATTTGTTAAGATCAAATACTTCAGTTAATGTAAAATGTTCTTGCTATGTAATAGAAGACCCCATAAAAGCATAATTATTATAATAAGGGTATGGGATCGACGCAGCTTTGCCATTGGTCGGCGGTATCAATTCGGATGCGCCTGCGCAGCCCGCGCCGCGCCCAGCGCTTTGTTGCGCAACGCAAAAAAAACGTATCCAATACATACCTACGTAGGTACTCAATATCAATGGAGATATTTTATTAACTTTAACACCCTCTATTTGTATGTAGTTCTGAAAAATTATATAGGTACTGTAGGTATGTATGGGCTACTTTGTTACTTAAAATGGAAGTAGATATTAACAGATATGTAAGTATCTACCTACCTGATTTATTAGGTTAATTACTTCAGTTCCAAATCAAATATTTTACCTTTTTGGTTATACCTATTTATCGTTATTTATAAGTCTTTTATTACTGAGAATACCCGTTGCTTAATTTTTTATATCTTAATAACGAGTTCAGTAAATAATAAGTACTCAGAAAATATTAGTACATACTTTGATCTAAAGCCTACCTCTATCGTCTAATTTTTTGAGAACTAGAGTTATATCGTGAATGGAATGAAACAAATATTAAGGTACAAAAATGCTTTATATTTCATTTGTTTTACACAAATTCATCTTAACCTAATACATAAATCAATTTTATCTATAAAAGCTATATTTCAATAAATTATCTTACAACAATATTTACAAAATTGCACACCTTGACTGACTTTACAATAAATACAACTTATAATAAAGACTTAAAACTAACAAATACAAGACTGGCGACACCTAACGCATGTCTGACTTCCCAATAAACTCTTGAGCTTCGCCAGTTCATTCTTCAAATACGTGACCTTTAACGCGAGATGAATTTCCCTCAACTTCCTCCTATCTCTGCTCTGTTTTGCGGCAAAGTTGTTCCTCTCCCTCTGTTTTCTGTACGAGTCGTCAGCGGCCTGGGTGGTTTGCACGGCGCGGCGCATGCGTGGATTGTTACCGAGCAATGTCCCGCCGTTCTTCTCAGCCATCGCTCTTAATGCGTCTCTCTCGAAAGCTTGGAAATCAGGATCATCGGATAAAGAGTCCACATCCATCATGTAATGCGGCCTTTTCCTCTCGTTGATGGATACCGGTGACTCTGGCGGTGAAATCATCCCATTTCTTGGAGGGCTGATGGATTTTGGGTAGCTGGTACACGAAGACACGGGTGACACAGGGGCTTCTGTCACAGGCACGTATGCAGGATACCCCATGTATGGGTACACACTTTGAGGATGATACACTGGCTGGGTCTCGTACACTTGATTTGGATGGTACTGCTGGTTGCAGCATAGTTCAGGGCTTATCCTTTCAGGTTTACACTTCACTGTTAGATCCAACGCTGTGTTTTCGGCGTACGGCGTCCAAAGAGCCATTTTTAAGTTATTCAAAGTTAGATTTACGCGTTGAGTGAAAATGAGTTGTTCAAAGATGTCGTCACGGAAGTAGGCGAGTAACTAATGTTGACAATGAGGTCCCCTGTCGTTTTATGCAAGTGGGAGGGGCTTGCGGGATGCACCCCGCCAACCAGCCCCTGCGAAGGGTTGGGACGCAAGGGTTGTTTACCTGAGCGATAACGGGACGGAAGGGTGACAATGGCTCTCTTTTGTTTTGTTGATGTTGCGTAGATTTGCATTTTTGGTTTCCTATAGTCAAATTCTTTTCGACGTCATAAATTAGGTGGTGTTAAAAATAACAATAAGATAAGAAAATTGTTATGAGTTCGGTAGCGAAAATGTTGTATTTCACATGTTTATGCAAAACTCAAAGTTTGATAAAGATTTTATTTAAACTACTTTATAGATCGAATTGAAATCCATTTTCACGGGGCAATTTTTGAAACCTGTTGCAGTAATTTTAACCCTTTGTTACACTAGGTATCTTTTATGGGTGCCTATAAAGCGACACTTCTGGATACCTATTTACCACCTATTTACCTAAGGTACCTACCTACTGATTTTGGTTTGTTTGTTTGTTCGCTGGTCGTTAGGAAACAGTTATGTACTTATAGTATGTGTAATATGCATTGATCGCAAGTTGTTTACGAGATGCCAGCGCAGATTAGATGGACTAACGAGTCTGTTTGTGAGTTTGCGTGGATGGAACAATGACTAATTTGCAACGATCGTTAGTTGATTACTATTAGAGATCGATGTAATGTTGATTCGATACACAGTACTCGCAAATCTAATGGTGTGTTTTGTCAAGAGGTAAGTAACGAGGATTTGGATCTTCAAGTACCTAGGGTAAAAGATGACTCTTTATAGTAATATTCGGCATTGATATAAAGAAATATATATAGCTGCTTGTGCTGATTCACTGACTGACTGATTGATCACCTCTCCTGAACAATTTTGTATGAAAAAATTTTTTTTTCAATGACCATTTCGTATTCAAGGGAAAAATTCATTCGGAGGAAAAATACGGAGAGAGCTGATGATTGAGGATATCGAAGACAGATGAAGAGCACAGCCAAGGGTAGGTATTAGAGATAGATGGGGGGTGCTCAACCAAATGTCATCCAATTGCCAGTGAGCTGAAAAAAAATCCAAAATGGCGGATTCAAAATGGCCGCCAAACTAATTTCGCCGATATCTCGGAAAGTATAAAAGATAGAAGAATTGTTTCTTGACAAGAGCTGATCAGGACTCAAAGGTCTATTCGATGGATAGAAAAAAAAATCCAATATGGCGGAAATTATTTTTCCATAAAAAATGTACCTATAGGAAATTTTGAAGGGACTTTTTATAGGCGGAATGAAAGCACGCGGGCCACATGTGGCCCGCGCAACCACGCGCCCTACTAGTAAAGAAATAACTGTACATTTTTAACCGACTAATCTCTAAGGAGGTTCTCAATTTGGCAAGTTGTTTTTTTTTTGGACATATCTTATTTCACTGAAAGCCTAAACTGACAATTCATATTTTAGTAGGTTTAGGTTGTGAATTTTGAATTTTTCTATATCTTCAAGTAAATATATATACCTACCTACGTACCTACTTTCTAGTCCTGAACTAAATTATAAACTTGGCGATGTCGCAACCCCATGCTTCCAAATATGTATATGATTCAATACGTAGATACTACTCTCCTAAAACAACATGTGGTCAAATCAAATTATTATAGACGAATAATTTTGTCCGTATGTCCATTCATTAGAGTAAATCAAGCGTAAGAGGAACCAAATGTCGTTTTAGTTGAACTATGTATTTCCTTTTCCTTTATGGTACCTATAGCCTCATCCCGCGGCATCATCCGTAAGGATGTCGCTTTTTGTTGGAATCCCCGAGGGAAAAGTAGATTTTTCTGGGATAAAAAAATATAAGTATCTGTGCGTTAGACCAGAATATTTAAACTATCTTCATTCCATATTTCATTTTTGAATTTTTCATTTTATAAAATTATCGTTTCAGTGTTAGTACCTACCTAAGTCCTCTGAAGCGGCTTGACCGATTTTTATGAAACTTTTTGTCGGCTCTCTCATTCTCAGCCCTGCCAAATGGCTAAGAATAGGTCTTAAGCTATTTTTCACACCCCTACTTAGGTATATATTATGGCAAAATAATATTTATTGCATCAGCTTTTTATAAGATGATATATTGGTTGCGATTCTGTCTATTTTCTAAGTTTTTTTAAACCCACTAGCTACAAGGCTAGATACTCTGAAACAGAATCTAAACTACTAACTTATTAATTACTTACATCTGAAAACATTTCAAAAGTTATATAACTTAGTTATTTAATTTCTTTTCTTATTTATCACAATTACAAGAGAGCGTCCTGGAAAAACCCTATACCTTACCTAGTTATCCATAGCAATACTAGTTACTGTTATAATCCTCTTACAGCCGTAAACGCCAGGCTACGTAATCCTCCCTGCTGCTATGCGGGCTGTTTATCGCACTGCGCAGCTCTGTATAGCGTCGCCTGCGCTGCTGCGCAAGGTTTACGGCGCAGGCGCAGGTAGGCGGCACGCGCTGAAAGATTACATGTAATAAATGGTAATTACAAACAATGGGACAATATGATGCTCTCTGGTTGAATGTTGGGACGATTTTTATGGTATCAGATAAAACGATTATATTAAAACGATAGGAGCCTGAGTAGGTTTAAAGTTTTTACGTAAGTATAGTTAAGTGAAATATTTACTTAAACAATATTTTATCCACAGTTTTTCCCGTAAGTTTGAAAATTTTACGTAAGTTTTTATAAAGTGAAATGCTTATTCAATATTTTACCCACAGTTTTGCCGTCGTAAGTATATTTCAGTTTTTTCGCAAAACCTCGCGTGAACCCATGATTTTTCCTGGTACCTATTACAAGAAGCCTAGGTATAATTAATTAGCCTTATACTGTTATTCCTGGGTAGGTACAAGCACCAATATACCTAGGTAGAATTACCGTATCTTTCTTAAATTAGTACCTAGCTATACACAATTTCAGCCAAATTAGCTAATATCTATAGTTGAGGCGTGATTAAGTTACAAACTTTCAAACATACAAAACGACCTTACAAACTCACAATGAAAATGAAAATCTTTTTTTTTTCACTTAGGTAGGATCTAGGCCTAATTTACTGACTAATAAAAAGTAAAGTTTGGAAAATTGTATCGAGAAAAACTGTCAAGAAACTCGGCAGTTTATTATTTGCCTATACAAATCATCCAATAATGGACCGTGTAATAAGTTAAGGTGAGTAGGTATAGTACCTACTTAGTTAACAGGAAATACTAATGAAAAAAGCTTAATATCGACGACTATATGAGTGACAAAAGAGCACGGACTTCCTGATAAGAAAGTCCCTGCTTATTTTAAATTTTAAGTGTAAAGTTTTTCAGTGTTTTTTTTTTTACTTTTGTTACATTAAGTAAGACATAATTATACAAATTTTAAATGATTTTGTAAATTGACGTTCGTAAGTGCTCACGAGAGAGCCTAAATCGAAGATAAATAAATAAATTGAATGAAATTGAACACTTCTCCAACGCTGAAAGAATATTTTTCCACTCCGTTATAAGGGTAAGACCTTGGGTACCTGAAGGTATTTATAATTCCCTCAAGAGACGCCGTTCGACGAAAAGCTCTCCCCTATCCCGTGTAATTTCATCATCAAAAATCCCCGACTGAATGGCTCCGTTTTAATGAACCTCGAGACAATGAATAGCACAGTTTTATTGGGCCCGCAATCTATAAATCGTCAATAACCACCTAAAATAGGTTATAGTTTTATACCTAGTTAATAAGTTTATTTTTGTCTTAGTTCATAAGTAAGTTAATAAGTAAGTATCTATCAGTATTTGAGTAGACGTAAGTTGCCTACACGTAGGTACTCGTATTTATCTTAGGTCCTACATACCAAAATATTGTTAAGTAACGGTTACAAAATCTTAAAAACCTTACAAAATCCAAATGAAATTCTTTTTATTTTAAGTATGAATGCCACAGTAAGATAACCAATTCTACAAGTATGAAATTTATACATAAGTAGAGATACTATGTTTCTACTAAGTACTACTTTTGAAAATTCAAAGAATTCCACTTTTGAATTCACATCTGATCAACACAGTGATTCACGACCACAGACCAAAGAATAACTTTTTATCACGACGTTACTTATTGACGACAGTTATTATATTGAATTTCATTTCAAAAGTTGTTGGCTGAGTTTGCTGTCGGCTTCTTCTCAGAGCAGGGCGCGTTCGAACCCTCGTAGCTTGTAGTTATCACCATTACATATGCGACAAATATCATATTGTCCTTTTTCAAGAGCGTCTTCGATAGGCCTATGTGAAATGAAGATATTTTGACTTTGAAAAGTGTACCATAATCGCAGAAATTATAAAATTACAGAGCTATAAAATTTAGCATGACTTTAGCTGCGGGGATGATTTTAAGCTGAAAGTACTAGTGCTATAGCTAATTCAAGCGTTGCCAATTTCGAAACTGTAAAAGCTTAATAATAAGCACAATATGCAAATTGTGTCACAACGTAAAAACAGCCTCACAATGATCTCCCGCAGATTAAGAGAAAAGGGTGCAAGTCCGTCCGTCCGTCTGTCCGCAACGCAAATATTTTCCCAGAAACCTCATAACGGTCCTGTTTTATTTGCGCTGTTGAAAGTTAAAAGTCTCGAGGGATTAAGATAAGTCAGAATTTCTGTATCGGATTGCAAGCATGCGGGATGGTGACAATTTTAATACTTATGTGAATAGATTGTGTTTAGTTTTGTTTATAAGTAGGTAACTGTTCTCCGGGTTTTGGTAATCCAGCGGGTTGCAAGCGCAGTTCCTGCAAACAATGACTGTTTGTCTTGTTACCAGAGCACAAAAATGATTTCTGTAGTCAGTATTTTCCAGCGCCCCACGTAAGTGATGAATGGCAAACGGGACATGGAAATGACTGAATGAACTTTGTAACTAACTAAGGTATACCTAGGTACCTACATTAAGTTTCAGATTTCCACGACATTCCTAGGACATACAGTATTATAAAGACATCACGGATAAGAGAAGATTTACTTACCTACTTACCTTCTTATCTATTTGTGTAATAAGTTGTGTAATAGAGGTAGAAGATTAAAAAATAGGCTGACTTTGTTTTTTCAAAAAATTCATTGCTCCATGCTTGATTGGTGAAAACCCGAATTTTAATACCTAAGTCGGGACAGATGAGCTGATTTTGTAGATATTCAGTATTCAGATAGAGGGCTATCGTCGTATGAAGTACGGGGATAAAAATATTTTTCTTGAATAGGTACAATGTTATAGGTAAGTAGGTTTTCGCAAAGACAGGTAGGTATATAGATAAAGCACTATACTTACTTATACAGATTTAAGGAGTTACTGGATGTAACGATTTTCATTCAAAGAGAAGAAATAAGGAGCATCCCTCGAAAAAATAGATGAGGAAAAAATAGACGCCCGAATGGCGCAGCGGTATAGCGGTCGTTGTGGTCGGATGTTGTGGGTTCGATTTCTGCAACTGGAAACCGAGCCTAAAATTTTTGTACTGTCTGGGCGTTCTATACTTATGTTTATTATACCTACCTATTATTGAATGTTTATCAGTTTTTAAGTACCTACCCATGACAATCTATAGCTTACTTTAGGGGTTGATTGCGATGTGTGAAATGTCCTTACTTATTCATTTAACTATTGTTTTATTTTAAAACGCCTAAATTCGCGCAAATAAAGCTACATTCAACAAGAGTTAGTAACAATATTTTCCCAACTACCACTTTCTTATCCTATACAATATAGGTACATACATACTCGTAGGTATAATTGAAAGAGGATCGATATTACATAACTGCATCAGGGGTAGGGAAAATGATGTTTAGGGTCGCACCCTCGCGCATTGCCGCCGCCCTCTCCTGCGCAACGTAATAACGGGGCGCGTGGAGAAGGGTGGAGGGGTGCTGTTGTTCATTTTCTACACACACATACAGTTAGGCGATTGGAAGGATTTTTTTATTTCCGTGAAAATGAAATTTTGACAACCGAATGGACTGAAAATCAACCCTGTGCTGAGTTAGGGGTCATTTCTGGATAGTGCCACACAGAACAAGCGGTAGGTACCTTCGTAGGTGCTTCCGTCATTTGGGCAATAATCTGGTATTTGTTGCTCAGTTGGTGGAAACTTCAGTCATCGTTTTTAGTAATAAGTGTGTACCTAAATACATTGTTTTTATGTGTGGCATAATGTTATGAAATAAAAATATTTTTGTTTCTTTCTTGAATATTTTCGTTTCTGTCGAATGGCGCAGCATAGTGGCTCTGCCCTGTGCGTCGGACGTCGTGGATTCGATTCCCACAACAAAAAATTTCTTTCTAATGCTGAGTATGAATGTCTTTAGGTGTCTGGCTGCTTTTTCTATATTTTGTATTTAGTAGGTACAATAAATATTATCAGTTCTCTAGTAGGTGTCCATCGCACAAGCTATCACGAAAGAGTAATATACAGAAATCCATACATCCTCACATAATGTTGATGTATTGTGATTTTTTTCTTTGAGCATATCGAATGAACAAAACTAAAGTATCTAGGTACCTATATGTATATAAATTTATGCTTTTAGAATAAACAGGCGCGCGTGCACAAGCTGCACGCTAGCACCTCCTCGTGTGACGCGCCACAATCCTTTGACACATCAGATGAGATGACATCTCGGCGTGTTTGCTTTAGCCACGTGGCGCGCTACAGATCGATATCACAGCATAGGCTTATAAATCTATGGACGACGGGTGTAATACAAAATTCACGAAAAAAGTGTCCCGAGAAAAGCTATATAAACGATCAAGGTACATGAGTATTTTTATATACAAACTAAAACATTGTAATTTATGTCTTAAACCATTACTATACAGTATACCTATTTTCAATCACGAGACTGAAGTGCGATTGTATGTCTTTTCGCGTTTTGTATGCCATTTGGTTCGGACACTTTTTAGCGCTGACCCCAAAGCCCTAGTTTATAAATCAATGTATCACAGTATTAAATTCTAAAGTGTTCAGTCAAATGACATCTTCTCAAACCCCCTTTTATGTGCCACAGCTGGGCATATAGTTCCTCTCAAAAAGAGGGGTTTGGCCATACCCTACCACGCTGGAAAATTAACGAGTTGGCGGGCTTCGTACACTTTTGTGAAAATTGTGATGAATTTTCAGATTTCCACATGACGATAGACTTTCCTTCAACTAAAATATATATTTAGTTCCACAAACGCACATAATTTCAGAAATTCGCTGCCAACACTCCAGCAGGAGGACGAATAACGCTCCATCAGAATTCAATAATTATTTTCTAAATGTCACTGAAAACGTTTCTAATAATTAATCTTTGTAGGTATAAGTAAACTCTTTGCTACACAGCATCGCAACCAGTATTCTTGGCACCATTCCACGCGGGCAAGACTTGTATAGTAATTAGAATAAGCTAGTGATAGGTAAGTTTTATTGCAACATTTCAATAATCTTCTTAGGTACATTTCTCAGTAACATAACAATTAAGAATTATTGAAAGCTCCAACGTGGGCCGTGCCGGGAATTGAATCTGGGACGGCCCACTCAACTATGAGCACGTGCCAACTAACCGTTTAAATCGTTTTAAATCTGATAGGTTTTGGGTAGGTACTAAGAACCTAGGTGTTTATCAGCTCAAAACGTTCAACTATTTGCTCTACATACCTACCTAACTTTTAGTATAGACGTCTTTATAATAACAAAGTTACCGCCGATGTTATATTTTGGAATGCTTAAGATTTATTGATACCCATAGGTACAGACCTTTCTAGTCAACTGCCTCATTCAAGGATCAAAGTCCACAAAACATTAAAAAGTTTTAAAAACATAATCGTTAAGAGATGTAGGTAAGTACTAACTTGTTATGATTTCAAATCTCGTAGAACCTTTATCTTTCACTTTGACTAATCATTAATCAGCTAATCACAGTAGGTACAGAGGTGGGATGCTCCATGTACTTACCTAGGTACTCATTTCTTATATTATCATGATCATGAATCATAATAGAAGACAAATCTAACAAATAATGAGATTCCTAAGTTTGTACCTACTTATTTTAAAACAAACAAATACTTACGGTATTTTTTTTCTTATTTCAAATTCTACTTAATAGAGTAAAGGTTAAAAATATAGGTAGGTTAATAATAAGAAACGAGAGATAGGTTTATTTTCTTTTATTTATTTTCTAGATACAATAATTCTAATTTTAGTTACTTATGTAAGTAATGAAAATTATGTAGCCTGGTAGATATATAAGGCTGCCATAATATTTGCTTGGTAGAGAACATCAAGGCCGCATATTTGTACATTTGTTTAGTAATTGTTTTATTTCATTAAAGTAATTTTTCATATTTTTTGGTGTATAATAAAGATTTTTTTTATCTATCTATCTAAAAGACGAACATAGATACAGTAGGTAACTTATTATAAGAAAGTTCATAATATACAGCTGAGCATTATAGACTTAATTTTCTAAGATTTTCTATATTACAATCTAATTAGATATTCCCACCATGCACTATATTTATAAAATTATTAAGTCTATTATGTTAAGTATTTACACAAATAATCCAAGTTTTAATTTTAATAAAATTAATATTACAACGTATATCTTTAACACCGACACTGCTGCTGGCATCGCAAACACACTCGCTCGTCGATGCGGGTCCGTAAGGCCGCGATTTTCTTTTTCAGGAACGTCACTTGAAACGCCAGTCGCACCTCCCTCAGTTTTCTTCTATCTCTACTCTGTTTTGCTGCATAATTATTCCTTTCCCTTTGTTTTCTATAACAATCATCCGCCGTCTGGTTAGTTTGAACTGCACGTCTCATCTTGGGGTTATTTCCGAGCAGAGAGCCGCCGTTTTTCTCCGCCATAGCTCTAAGAGCATCTCTCTCGAATGCTTGATACTCCACATCGTCGGATAAGGAGTCCACGTCGAGGGAATCGAAGGAATGAGACGGTGATGGCACTTTTCTGTAGAAACAACTTTCGTTTGGAGACACTTGGGATGACGGAACTGTGTATTCGTATGCGTAGTTGTGATAACTGTTTTCTTCCAAATCGGGGGACACTCTTGCGTATCTCACGTCCGGCACTGTGGGTCTAAACGACTGGTCCCGCTCAGGTGGCTGTTTGTTTTTGGTCAAGTCCAACGCTTCGTCCGCGTACGGGGTCCAAAGGGCCATGGCTACAGCCGTTATGTACAAACCGCGATTACCGAGTGTCCCGGGAGTCTGTCCCAGTCGTGGGCGGGGCAGGAAAGTGTGAGCGGGGTAGGGTTAATCCGCTACCTGCGGGACTCCTAACGGGACTGCCGGGGACAGTGAGATTAAATTTCTTGATTAACACTTTTATGACTCGAAGTCTTCTGTTTTGATACCATTTTAGCAAGCGGATTATGTTACCTACACGTTATATTTTTTGTTTGCTCCTACTTAAGGATTTAAAGCAAGCAAAGCAAGCGCAGGAGTGACTCGAAATCTTAAGTACATACTACAATAATGTATTTACTTATTCGTCAAAATATAGATAGCTATATTGTGGTATTGTAATAATTTTGCAAAAGCTTAATCTTTTGCACGTTTAAGTAAGTATAAAAATATCTGTTTATGCTGAAAACGAACATCGACTGGTAAAAAATATAACAGTTGAGTTGAGTCTTAAGTATTTATTTATCAGTTCTTTCTAGATGAAACTATATAAAAGTGATTGTATATTTATCTACTATCGATATTAAGAAATGACAATCTTTATCAGCCCCATAAATGTGTCATTCATACTGTGGCACGTTATTAGTTTACAAGGCCCAGTTTGGTTACAAATAAGTACCTACTTAGCTATATTGAGTAGTTGCCATACATAAAGCCAAAGCACGTATTAACTGCATATTTTATAAATGGAGACATCTAGTTGACAAAAACTCATATCATCATTATAGATGTGAATAGAAATGTCTTCAATGGTTTCATGGTTTCTGATAATCTATTCATTAATTGTAGACGTCTTACTTGACTCGCTTAAAGCATTATAACCCTTCCCTGACACATTGAATGCGAGACCACCACCGGACATTATATCAGTAACAAAATGGCCACCGGAAGCAGCGTACAATGCGCAAACGACAGTTGCTTCCCTGATGATGCTCCGATGATTTTTGTGAAAGCACGCGCTGGACGTCATTATCTGTCATAGGAAGTTGTCATTACGATATTCGAAAAATTATTATTACAATCTGAAATTGTTTAACGCAAAAAATTAGGCAATTATCTTTTTTTGCCTCGGACATTTAGGAGATTTGATAAACTTCGGTGAATTTTATATAATTACTTAATTATATTTGAAGTTTTGAAATGTTTAAATTTCGAAATGTTAAATAACTGCCTTTGTTTTAGTTTATTCAATGTGTCTGTTTGAACGTAGAACAACTGAACATATTTCATTGGCTGACACAGGTTATACAATAATTTATCTACTTTTAAACTCAGAAAAACGCGTTAACGTGGAGTTAAGAATTTAAATACACGAGAATGAGGTCATGGCATAGAGCTAGATGGGAATAATAAATGTACCTACATGGTAATAATACAGATGACCAAGGATAAAAGAACAAGCATCTTTGATCCTATGATTATGAGTTATGGTCATATTCATATAAAACCCAATAAAATTGAGATAAATCGTGACACTCGAATAACGCGCCCACGAACTTCATTTCACACGAAAAAGGGGCAATAACGGAATATAAAATAGATATCAACCGCGCATTATTATAGAACAGTTATGTCATCCATCTTGTGAAATGTCAACAATACAAAACGCTCGTTGTCGGGTCCGTGCGACCGCTAAGGCTTTGTCGAAGGGTTATCGTGAAACTGGCGCGTGTTATTTTTTTGCTGTTCCAAAAACAACATTTATTTCAGGGGAATAGAGAATGTTATAGTCGAGAGTTTATTGGGGATGGAGGCAGATGGGTTAATTTCCGTGTTGCTACTGTAGGTAACCTACCTACTCGTATTAATCACAATGGGGGTTGCTGAATGTCAATAGATTGCATTATTTACTTAGGTATGTACAGTAGGTATTTAGTAATTAGGTACGTACATAATTAATTATATAACAGCAATTAATGTAGGTCTCTTCACATTACTGCAGATCATTTCTCATTGCAGACTATCGTCCGCCACTCTGTATTTACCTACTATGGACAAATAATAATGCCATGCTATTAGGTATCTCATACAAAACTTTCAAATTAAGTACGTGCATGAGCCAGACGAGCAAACTTATCTTCGAGTTTCTTGACAAATCTTCTCGATTCAATTTTTTTGCGCACTTGTCGTAGAGTAGGTATACTTATGGACTTTCTTAAGAGCCTGTATAAGTCAGAGTTTAAGTTTAAATAAAGATTTTTATTTTAAACAACAAAATGTAGGTTCTTATGTTCTTCAATTATGTACTAAACACGGGGCAACTGATGTAGGTACCTATATAGATCAAAGTGAAAATTTACGTAACGCGTGAAATTACCACAAAGCGAATAAAAGCTACATAAGAATTACTGTGGGATGGTTTTACAGATGCTGAAAAGGTTGTCGGCAAAAGAATAAACATGGGACTTCGCTGTCCGTCCGTCGCGTCCGTCCGTCTGTTGTCGCTTTAACAACACATAATTATTATGTTATACTTAAAAATATAATAAAATAAATATTTAAGGAGGCTCCATACGACAAACGTGGTTTTTTGTTCGTTTTGAATTTGGTGGGAATTTTGAAAGAGGTGTTTTGATTAGAGATCGTCTTGATAGTACGGAACCCTCAGTGCATGAGCCGGACTCGCACTTGACCTTGACCACAGACTTGTATACTAAAGACAGGGCGAACAACGCGAAAAAATGTCTCGCGATGTTTATGGGATCGCAAAATGACTTTTTGCACCCTCCCCCGTCAGTAGTCAGTATAAGTAGATAGGTAAAGACCTATTTCTTTTTTTTTAATTAATAATAATATTGCAGGCAAGGTGACCACAGACACATAGATAAAAAAAATATAAAAAATAAACATGTATTTCGCAGGAATTTCGACAGATAGCGCTACATTTTCTTGTATGAAGAACGTTTACGTAAAATGTTCGGATGGGCCTATCTTGACTGTTTTTATCTATTACTTTTATAATTATCCTCGGCGAAAGCCTCGGCAGGGCGATATCGACCGATTTTAAAAAGTTAAGGCAATATTCTGTAGATTTACTCTAAGTATATTTTATTACAGTTAATAGTAATCCGCCTCGGGTAAGAGATAATATGTAAGTACTAACTGTAAAGAATTACAGCTAAAATAAATAGTTAAGCTGTTTCTGAGCTGACGTCGTTGTTTTGGTTTATTATGCTAGCGGCAACTTGTGACATATTAATAATTTTAGCGTCTTCAAGGTAATTCCGAAAAGCCCTGCATTTTAATCTTAGCTTAGACCGTAGGTACCAAATATCAAAGTGCCTACTCGTACTACTAGTACTATAATAATACTACTAATAAATTGTGTAGGTACTAATAATAATATTGTGAAAGCAACTGAATTCTCACGTGAATCTCTACCTATAACAAAAACAAAAACATTGGCACGCGGCAGACCCCGTTACAAAAATACGATGCATTTTGAATGCACTCGGAATCCCGAATCGGTACATAAGTTATGTAAAGATTCGTTAGTATTTAGTAAGTATTGATGTCAGTTGAGAATACATTTCATGATTGAGTGATTTCATTTTACAAAAAAAAAAGATTCCGACGAATTGAGAACCTCCTCCTTTTTTGAAGTCGGTTAAAAAGCGACGATACTCGATGTTTTGTATACATATGCAAGTACCGAGTTTTTAGCCTGTTCTTTTTGATGCAAACCTGCTTTCAGGACGTGACGGTAGAGTTTTATCTTGAAAAAAGGGGCTGTAGGTATAATATCTGCTACAACTGAACCGATTTGGATGAAAGAAATGATTTGGTACGAGTAGGTACACTCTGGGATAATAATTTAATAAGTAGGTACGTCATTATCATTTTTATATTCTTTCAGTTAACAATTTAGTTATTTAAAGGCAAACCTGTAGCCATTTCTTAACGGTTAGTTAGCCAGAATTTAAAACTATTGAAATTGTGCATTCATTTTGCAATTTCGACCAAAAATGGCACAACAAATGTCCGAAATTCTCGGACAATGGGTCATTTCACCGTTGAAAAGACTTAGCATTATACAATTTGCATATTATTATGTAGCTGGATTCATTTCGCAATTCCACAAAGGGTTGTAATATTGTCCGCCGCTGGTCGGGTCTGGGTTCAGAACAATCAACTACAGAGCTCTACTTTCGCTACGCACGACATTGTCTATATTGTTTAATGGTGACAAAAATGACCCAAGGGGAACCCAGAGTTAAGTACCGTTTTGATCCTACTTTATGGTGTCAAATGACTGGCGAATTTTAAAAAAAGAAATGTTTTCTACAGGACCTACGTCAGTTTATTCTTAGCCTGCTGTAGTCCTATTCTGTAACTCGGTGCCTATCAAAGAATGATAGCCACTAGCAAATGTTTTTCATCCATTGAAGTTTTGCTAAGGAAATGTTATTTTTATTTCATAGCAAACTTTCAATGGATAAAAAAAATATCTATGCCAGTGGCTATCATTCTTTGATAGGCACCGAGATACAGAATACGGGCACTGGTACCTTTCATTCGATACCCATTGGGAGAGCACAAAAATAATTTGTCGAGCATCTTGCACCGTTCTTCCATATTATTTGATTTAGAATGACGTCATCTAACATCAGAATCAAAATATTATATTTTATTTTATATTATAATATGGGGTTAAATATAATGAGCAAAATAAAATGCTTAGATTTTTTACCAAAAATATATAGGTAGGTACCTACTCAACACCAGCAAAATAACGTCTAAAATTACAATAGTACCACCTATTTTAGTCACGACTGTACTTCAAAATACATTCGAACACTTAATCATAGCGAGCAAATTAATGCGCTATTTCTGCCACAATGATTGCCATACAATGTAGGCTTATTCATTACCAAATAAATCATAACTATGCCATATTAAGCCACTTTCATAGGCCAGAGCTATTCCGATTGGCATGAAGAGTTCTAGACTTGAGGGCACCCTGACTCGGATACCGGATAGGTGACGAAGAGGATGGCAGGGCCTGCAAGGCGGAAGGTCCCGCCATTAAAAACACTGAAAAAATTACCTAAGTCTGACTTGAAAGTTGAAAATAAAACTTACCTACTTCAAAGTAAAGTATCATTAATTTGCATAAAACACGAAAATACAATTTCAAGGTATGGTACCCTAAAAATGGATCTAACTATACAAAAAAACAGACGACGGTGATCACCTACTTACAACCTGAGGAGGCAAAGACACCGCGTTTTATTCATCATAAGCTCAGAAGGAGACGACCACCAGTAAAGTATTTAATATCTGGGTGACCGAGCTTCGCTCGGTGGCCAATAGATGGCAGCAGTAGTAATATTTTTTTTTGGTAAATTCGACATTTTCTAAAAATGAATCCTAGCTAGATCGATTTATCGCCCCCAAAACCCCCTGTATACTAAATTTCATGAAAATCGTTGAAGCCGTTGCCGAGATCCAGATTATATAGAAATATATATATATACAAGAATTGCTCGTTTAAAGGTATAGGGATTATTCCGCTGCACAGGCATCTAAATAAAAACGCTGCTAATAATCATTTTGTGCAACTGAATGCTTAATGCTTTCTTTTGTCAGGTAAAATGTCCTTAAAATCGTTTATCCGGAAAAATTCATACAGCCAATGACGTCTATAGTCGCCGGCTTTATATTTTTACTTCTGCTCTTGCGTAATATGATATTCATGATTTAACCTACCGAAAGGATAAAAAACGGGACCCTATTACTAAGACTTCGCCTTCCGTGCGTCCCGTGTTCAATACTATTAATTAGTATAGGTATGGGGTGCGCGAGCCCGAATCGCATTCGACCAATGTTTTAAGTGTGTTCCGAGTTTCTCGCTCGTTCTTCTCGATGCAAACTCCTTAGGTAGGTACCGAACGTACTGGAGGTAAAGTCTGACATTCATATTATTATTTTTTTAAAGTGTCTTTAAGTTAGGCCTGAATAATAAAGATTACCTATAATATGAATATTAACATCAGCTTTTTACTTTGTTATTACAATATCATTATATTATTATACCTCCAACGACGAATTGGCACAATGGTTAATTTAGATGAGTAGCGCCATCTAGTGTTCAGTAACTTTTGTAAATAGAACCTACAATGCAATACGCTTTATAACAATACTAATATTAGGATGATTATAGTATAATGCACCAAATAAAGACATGCCACATTCTGGCGTAAAATTAAATTAGGAGTAGTATTTAAAGATTTAAGTACTTATTGCTTTTTTACAATTATCTTTCTATTTTCGCTCTCATACGACATCTAGTGTTCAATAGCCGAAGCATTATGAGTTGCCATTCTATAAATATTTTCTAATCCTGCAATAAAATAAAAAACCACTCAGCATAAATTTAACCAAACAAATCTATTTTTTTTATGCGTACAATAATTTTAAATTTTATATAAAATTTATTTAAAAAATTTAATGCGTGTGTTCATTTTTTCGTAGCTAACTTAATCTTGTTTTGCAATCTGTGGTCAGCCATTTTGGAAAATGGGATTTGATAATTTGACTTTCCGTCGAATCAGTGGATGTTATCATAATGTTTTCTTACTACCTGCTAAATTAATACAAAAATCGCACCGTTCACGGATTTGAACGCGTGGCTGTCCCACCGCCGCCCCCGTACCAGAGTGCTCGTTCAGCGGAGCGGCCGTAAAACCTCGATCAGCTGTGTCGTGACAGTCTGACGTGTAGAACCCAAACAAATCGGGGGTGTTCCGAGTGCTATGCTGTTGGGAAGATGAACGGCACGTTCTACGAGCAGCTCGGCGGAGTGGCCGGGATGTTCGAGCAGTGGGGCACGTGCGAGCGCACCGTGGTGGCGTGCGCGCTGGCGCGGCGGGTGCCGTGGCCGGGGCTGCGGCTGCTGCAGCGCGCGGTGGAGGCGGCGCTGCAGAACCACGTCGAGGACGAGCGCCTGGAGAGGGACGCCAACGACGAGGCGCTGCTGGCCAAGCTGCTCGCGCCCAGAGCCGACGATGACGACGAAGAAGGTACTTTGATATTTTGTTTGGATAGGGTAGAAAGTAATGGCGAAAATTCTAACTATTTTTACGTTAACGAACCGTATTAGATTGTATAAAAATCTGCAAATCAATGTGTTATAGACATTAGTAAGGATTTTGAAATTGGTTGCCTTGAATATTTCTTAAAACATGATATATCTTTAACCCTCTTAAAAGCCCGGTCGATGGAGCTCCTATTTCTGGGTGGTCATACAAGAAAATAACCACTTAGATTCTCTTCATCACCTAAATTATCCGAGTCGAAGTGCCCTCAAGTCTAATACTCTATTTGCTCGCTCTTGTATTCTAAGTTATTTGTGACAATAAACTTCTGGGAACAGATGGCCCTCAGTCTTGATGGTAGTTAATTTAGGAGATAAAAAATTTAAGTTTTAAATTCTTGAGGTTAAGGCTCTTTAATGGCTTCAATTGAAGGAGACTCGATTTGAACCTCACTCTAGATCTCCCTCGATACTTTCAAAGATATAACCAAGCTGAATATCATGAATAACGCATGTTATAATATAAAACATAACCGAAACGAAAGTCATCTGTGGGAGTAATAGTGGATTGCTTTAATATTTACAAGCTCGTATATATATTTTGTGAAATAGTAATGACTAACTGAGTTTCTTGTGGGCTCTTCTTCCCAGTTAAATAAACATATTATTAACTGACTGTTCATAAGTGCCTGTAAGTTAGACCTAAATGAAATTAATCTGAATTTGGATCTTTGAATAAGCGTAGGCATATGTATTAATGTAAGCAGATTTTTACCGCCACATTAAGAAAACAGTTTATCACAGATAAGAACTGTCAAGAAACTCTACTCCTGCTCTTTTTCAAAAACTTTGTTGTCACCTTTAGGTGACGCAGGACGATCGACCGAAGTTGCCAGAGCCTGTGGCAAAGTTGTTTGCTATTTCACCTAACTTGTATGGGATAAGGACTTTAGTGTAGTGAGTGCATGCGCGTAAAATTCCATGATGCTGTCCTGTTCCTGCTCCATTTTGAGTGAGGGGGCACTAATTTGCACCAAAATCAAGCTTGCGAAAGCGTTGAACAGTTGTTTGGCTTAAGTGATTTTCAGATAAAACTACTCAATGTATGGTTGCAAAGTAAACTTATTTCAAGTAATGAATATACATATAAACTATGTTTAATGATAATTTTCATTAGAGTTTATATGTATACTTGCCATATATTTAGTGACAAAATGTGAATGTTTCGAGGCTCGTAACTTTAAAATCAATATATTTTTTAAAAAATATCTTTCAACTTGGGTAATGATGAAATAAATCAATATTATACTGTATTTTGAACCTACCACATCAAATAATGTAGTTTCATAGTTCTATGTTTGTATGAAGAAAGTGTCCGCATGAGCCCTCTTAATGTGAAATTGTGGAACTAACTGGATCTGATTATTTTGGTTGATTATTATTACTCTACAATTAATGTTGATTTTGAATTATTTATAAATCCAGCTAAAAGTAGATTTTCCAATAATAAAAATGTAAGCTAATCTGCATTACAAATTTTATTCATATTCTTTCAGTATTTATCGCATAAAAGTTTAATAAACAAGGTTTTCATAGCATTAACTGAATTTTTCTTTTTCATATTAATATTTCCCTGTAGTCTTTACACCACATCTGTAGAGCAGTACCGTAAAATACTCAGAATTAATGACATTATGAATACATTATACAGATTATATGCAAAAGTTTAATAAAATATTTGATAACTCTTACAATTAACTTTCCATTGGAATTTACTTATTTCATTCCGTGTGATTTTCTATCCAGTACATTTTAAACATAAATATGTGATGTGATGAATACATCATGCAGTTCTCAATTTAATTCTGTATTTATGTTTCCTGTTTAGTTAATAATTTTGCAACATTTTGCATTTATTGTAACCTTTCAAGGTCAACCTAAAATTCTCATGGGTAAGTATGGGTAAATATCAAAATATTTACAATTTTTGGAGTAGATTGGGACACATCAAAATATAAGACCTCACACCACACTCACCACCCTTAGTCTGTCACATTTATGTCCACAATCATATCAAATTACAGCGATATATTTTTTGCGAACTTCTGTAGTTATAATTTTTGTAATAATACTGATTTTTGTAATAATACTGGGTTGTCTTAGTACACCTATAGTGAAGAGCTCCGACCATTTTCTCAACAAGCTTTGGCTCGGCTGTTGGATCAAGGGCTGCATACAGGGCAGTGGAAATGTCTGAAGACAGCACATATTGTGATGATGAGGTCCACAATTCGTGATGTACTCCATTTTATAATCTGTGTTTTTTTTAATATTATGAAATTGAAAATAAATAAGAGATATAGTATTGGGTTGTTAATCATTCAAGACGGCGAGAGACTCCGCCGGCTGCTGACGATCCTGCCCCTGCTGCGCACGGACAACGAGCGCGCCAAGAACGTGTACGTGGCGGCGCTGCCGGCGCTCGTGCAGCGCTGCGTGGACGCGCCGCGCCGCACGCCCGCGCCCGAGCTGTGCCGGCAGCTGCTCTCCTACCTGCTGGTGCACCCCGCCTTCACCGCCCACGACCAAAGGTACACCAACCATCTCAATCGAGGTCCGTTGCAGGACATGGCGCTTGTGATATCGCCACGATTTTGCGCCGCCTGAAGCCAGCGATATCCCGCGACTTTTTTTAAACTGTGTACCTGATAGGATGTCAACTGTCAGCCAATACTGTTTCCTAAGTGCATCTGTTCCACTATCTGCCCCTCTCATTACCACTTTAATTTCGCGACAGCTAAGCTAATCGATCTTGGGATCTTCAGCATATCTCCTCTTCTCTGATTTGATTGGGCAAAATAAGCAAGCAATGAATCTTTTCTTAGCTCATTGTGTGACCCCATTATCAATAACCCAAAAATGTTATAGCCCAACCATAACTCACTAGCAACACACACTGATTAAAGACTACTTTCCATCATATGCCACTCAAATTACTCAAAGTATAATTTCACCCTTTTCATTGGACCTTTTTCACATTTCACTTGAATATATTTAGATTATTTTTTATGCAATTAATGTCGTTTTCAGAACTCTGACACAATGGCTACGCTATTTAGAAAATCACATCTCAGGCAACAGGAACTCGGAGACAGTCTGGCAACAAAGGATAGATCCGTGCCTGGTACCGGAGACAAACATTTGGGCCAACAACAACATATTCAGGCGGACCATTGGCAAGAACGTGGAGTTCAGAGGAATACTGGACACAGTAGACCACGGGTCTTATACGGACATTTTACAGGAGTCCTTTTCCAAGAACGGAAGGGACGTAGACTTAAGTTTGGACGGAGACACGTTGAACTTCGACGCGGCGATATCGCAGCCCAAATCGCAAAGGTCGAACAGCTTGACGCCTCCGTCGAGTAACTTCATGCAGATGTCGTCGTCGGCGGAGAACCTGAGCGACGAGCCGTTCGTCCAGAAGCCCAGGAGCTTCTCGCTGTCCAGCGAGCACAGCCTGAGCCAGCTGCGGCCCATCGGCGCGCTGTACGGCACCACGGGCAGCGAGACGCGGCTGGACGAGCTGCGCTGCAACAACTGCACGGAGCACGCCGGCATGTCCACGGTGGCGCAGTGGCTCAAGAGCCTGCGCCTGCACAAGTACGTGTGGCTGTTCACCAACATCTCCTACGACCAGATGATGGCCATCGACGAGAAATATCTCGAAAAGCTAGGTGAGTCATCTTGTAGAATAGCCTCAGTTTGGTATGTAATAATTATTGGGTGATGTTGGCCTGGTAGTGCAAAGGGCCAAGACTGCATTAAATGTCCAACTCAATCTATCCCTGGCTATAAGCTTCTATGAGGCTTTTAACCTCCTGTGCTTTTGTTTGTCCTTTCTTGGCTGCAATTCGAAAGTCTTGCGAGATATATGATGTTCAGCTTAAACCGTGGTCAGTGGTCAATCCAGTTCCATTTCCTCTGCATTATTTAGGCTAGGGCCCAAAGATATATGGTGGAAATCATGTCTGGCCAAAAGATACCAGAGATTATTTTTATACATAGATAAAAATAACTATTGGGGATATACTTCATAATTTTTAGCAGTTAGTGGTACTTTCTAAAATGTTGTCAAGAGTTCTGAATTAATAAAAGTCACCATTATGTTGTTATGCTGATGAATTGATGGCTGTAATTTTTCTAATCGCCTATGGTAATCTCCAGGTGTAACAAAAGGCGCCCGCCACAAAATCCTGCTGTCCATCAAGAAGCTGAGCGAGCGCGGATCCATCTTGGAGGGCGTGCAGGCGGAGCTGTCGTCCAGCGGCGGGTCGGTGCTGCGAGCGCTGGAGCGGCTGCGGGGCGTGCTGCTGTCGCCCATGCAGCCCGCGTCCGAGCTGCCTGCCGCTATCGTGGCAGCTCTGGACCTCGGTGAGTGTCTCCAGCAGCGGGTCGGTGCTGCGAGCGCTGGAGCGGCTGCGGGGCGTGCTGCTGTCGCCCATGCAGCCCGCGTCCGAGCTGCCTGCCGCTATCGTGGCAGCTCTGGACCTCGGTGAGTGTCTCCAGCAGCGGGTCGGTGCTGCGAGCGCTGGAGCGGCTGCGGGGCGTGCTGCTGTCGCCCATGCAGCCCGCGTCCGAGCTGCCTGCCGCTATCGTGGCAGCTCTGGACCTCGGTGAGTGTCTCCAGCAGCGGGTCGGTGCTGCGAGCGCTGGAGCGGCTGCGGGGCGTGCTGCTGTCCCCCATGCAGCCCGCGTCCGAGCTGCCTGCCGCCATCGTGGCAGCTCTGGACCTCGGTGAGTGTCTCCAGCGGCGGGTCGGTGCTGCGAGCGCTGGAGCGGCTGCGGGGCGTGCTGCTGTCCCCCATGCAGCCCGCGTCCGAGCTGCCTGCCGCCATCGTGGCAGCTCTGGACCTCGGTGAGTGTCTCCAGCGGCGGGTCGGTGCTGCGAGCGCTGGAGCGGCTGCGGGGCGTGCTGCTGTCCCCCATGCAGCCCGCGTCCGAGCTGCCTGCCGCCATCGTGGCAGCTCTGGACCTCGGTGAGTGTCTCCAGCGGCGGGTCGGTGCTGCGAGCGCTGGAGCGGCTGCGGGGCGTGCTGCTGTCGCCCATGCAGCCCGCGTCCGAGCTGCCTGCCGCCATCGTGGCAGCTCTGGACCTCGGTGAGTGCAACTTGAAACTGCTTCATACATTTTCAAGTACGCGGCGAAAACAAAGTTCCACATGGTCGTCGTCCAGGCTGTATTATGTGTAAGTCTGTCTGTCTGTCTTCAGCACTGTAATTGCGCTGGTTCAAACCAGCACTTTACAAAGACGTCTCACATGCTTAAGGCTAAGCAGTCAGGTCCTGCACCGACGCGTCATATGCGCCAATTTAAAATACGAACCAAGGGATTTTCTTCGTGAACAATTGCACATCTGGAGTTTAATGCATAACTACCGTCGGCAGGCGCAGCTCTATTTATTTATAATAGTTTTTGTAACATTGTCTTTACAGAAACTAACATATTTCTGATAAAATTTTTGTAGCCTCTTCTGCAGTATATCTTGTCACAACTCTTGAGTTACTCCTAACTACATCTACTAAGTACGTTTATACTTTATCATACGGCTCGCATGCACCTAAGACAACAGTTTTTTAAACGAAATAATGATGAGGCATCTATTAATTAGCGTAGTGTATATAAGTGCTATCACTTATGGGGAGTCCCAATATTATTCGATTTATCCTGCTAGAAGTAAAAATTTGACATAACTTTTCTGGACCTTATGTCAAATTTCTACCTCTAAAGTAAAGTAAAGTATCATTTATTTGCATTATAACATGTTAATACAGGTGGAATACAAACCTGACCAAGGACGGGTGTGCAAATATTAATTCTAGTAAGGCAAACCTTGAATAGATGTAATATTGAGAACCGCCATTAGTGAATGTCTTGGAGCCCGAAGTGGACTTTTTTTTACGCTATACAAGTTAGTACTTGACTGCGATCTCACTTGATGGTAAGTGATGATGCAGCCGAAGATGTTAGCGTACTAACTTGGAAGGGGTAAGTTATGTCACCCCAACGGTTTCTACACAGCATCGTACCGGAACGCTAAATCGCTTGGCGGTACGTCCTTTGCTGGTAGGGTGGTAACTAGCCACGGCCAAAGCCTCCCACCAGACCAGACCTGAGCCAATTTAGAAATTATAAAATTCCAAAGTGACCCGTGGCGGGAATCGAACCGACCTCCCACTCGAATCCGAGCGTGCGTCCCCTGCGCCACGGAGGTCGTCAAACTGCAATAAGAGTCCTACCACCAGTACATAGATGTTGTGTGTAATGTTTTAAAGAAATATTGTTTGACATGCTCATGGATAAGTTATACTATACAGTTAGTGATTTTATTAATGACAAACAGGCGTAAATTATTTCCACATACACCACAAAAATGCCAAGGGAGCTAAGAAACTTAACATATGAGGAAAGGCTTAAAAGTCTTGGTCTCAGCTCACTCCAACATCGGCGAGAGAGAGGAGATCTTATTGAGACATACAAAATTTTAAACAGCTTGTATAATGTGCCTAACCTTGTTAAAATGTTTTCTTTAAAAAAGAATCGCAAACTGAGAGGCTTTGGAATGAGGTTAGAGTTCCAGCCGGCAACATCCAATCCATACAAGCACTTCATTGTCAACAGAGTGATAAGACGCTGGAACAAATTGCCGGAAGATATCATAACAGCAAAGTCCCTCAACCAATTTAAAAACCGGCTTGACAAGCACCTGAGCAAGCAGGATTAAATGAGCACAGATGATATAGGCGCATCAGCGAAAGCTGTTAATAATAATAAAGCCTCGCTCACCATCTGCGGCGACTGGGTTTCCGTGGCAGTTCACTTGCGGCCAAGATGCAGAAGGCGGTGGTGCTCGACTCGGCTAGGATAGTCCGTCGGTTTCTTAGCCTGTCGCCCTGACCCCCGGCCGTTTGGTCTCCCCTGCCGGGGTGTAGTCCTCCGCCCGGCACATATATGTATATGTGCAACGTTTATGTATGTTTATTTATATTTTTCGTATTTAAGTAAGTTTATTATGTCTCTTTGGCTTTTATATATATTTATTATGTGCCGGGTGTGAGAGTTAAAATAAATATGTAAATAATAATAATAATAATACACATTTCTTTTTTAATAGTAGATAGATATAGTATATATAGATATTAGTAGATAGGTATTTGACATTGTTATGAATTTTTATTTCTCATATTTTATAAATTAATAATTTTGTAAATTGATAATACTTAAGTAATAATTCTGTAACATTGCATGCCTTAAGGTAGAATTTGGAAAAGAACAATTTTATTATATTGTGACATCTATATTTTGTACCCAAATTCGCAATAAAGAAATTGAATTGAATTGAATTGAATGTCGCGTGTCACTTGCAGCGTCGAAATGCCTGGGCGGCGCGGCGGGGGCGCCGAGCGCGACGGACGGCGACCCCGAACCTATCGACCCCATGTCGCTTCACTGCTGGCTCATAGAGAAGGTGATTAGTTATTTATTTATTTATATTGCATTAAAACATAAAACACACAGACATAGAGAGGACATGTACAACGACATCTGATCGCTACAAATGAGGATCTCTTCCAGATGCCCTAGATGTGGCAGCAATATAAACATGATATACAGAGTAGACAATAAAAACAAAACTGAAAGAAAAAAGTATGCATAAATTAAGTACAATAAAAATAAGAATGCAAATATATTAGATTTATATAAAACGCTTAAGGGGCCTGTGAACTACAATGTCTCCATTCATTCAAAATAACTAATCATTAGTAATTCGTGCACATTTGGATCATGTTGTGGTGTAATTCGGATTCATATAGTAATAATCTATGCTCCTGGTCATATTTGGTTCGGAAATACTTCTTTAAAACGAAATAATAATCAATTTTGATCAACATTTTTATAACTTTGGTCGCCTTCCGTAGTACCAAAAATTATGAATGAAAACTTGTAACTTTCTTTATTAACTGGTGTTTTTCTTTAGCTGGACAATAAAAACTGTGCTCCTGAACTAATGCGACGTGAGGTAGTGTTGTTTTTATTACAAAACAAATAAGTAGAAAACATATCCTCTTTGACATAAAAATAAGCAAAACTAAATTCGTTTACATTTTCGTTTAACAAAAGTATTTCGGAACCAAATATGGCCATGAGCATAGATTATTACTATATGAACCCGAATAACACCACAACATGATCGAAAATTGCACGAATTACAAATGATTTTGGTATTACGTTTGTATGGGAGACACCGTGGGTTAGATGACTCTTAATAGTTTTAGTAATTAAGTAAAACATCATTTTTCTGCCATAAATTCTGGCGTAATGCTGCCTGTCAATATTCATAAGAGCGAGGAGGTCAAAAATAACGTCTATGGCCTTGTAATACTAGTCGGATTGGTGAGTGGTGGTGAGTGATAAGCTGTGTCGGCAGGCGCTGCACCACGAGGCGTTCGGGTCGGCGGAGCTGCAGGCGGCGCTGCGGCGGCTGCGGCACCGCCTGCCGCCGCGGCAGTTCTTCCACCTCGTGGGCGACGCGCCGCACCGACGACTCAAGCACAGGTGACGTTTCTAATTATTATTGTTATTATTAATATCTGGTTGACCGAGCTTCGCTCGGTAGTTTAACTACTGGATAATAGATGGCAGCAGAAGTGCTTCGCACGGTAGTTTAACTACTGGCTAATAGATGGCAGCAGAAGTCATATTTTTATTATTTTTTTTTGGTAAATTCGACATTTTCTAAAAATGAATCCTAGCTAGATCGATTTATCGCCCCCAAAACCCCCTGTATACTAAATTTCATGAAAATCGTTGAAGCCGTTGCCGAGATCCAGATTATATAGAAATATATATATATATATACAAGAATTGCTCGTTTAAAGGTATAGGATTATAATACAGCCATTGATTTATAAACTAAGGATTGTGGGTCAGCGCTAAAAAGTGTCCGAACCGAATGACATACAAAACGCGAAAAGACATACAATCGCACTTCAGTCTCGTGTTTGAAAATTAGGCTGTATAGTAATGATTTAAGACATAAATTACAATGTGGCTGATTCTGTTGTGCAAAATCTCTAAACTAAACTTATTTAAAATAGTGCTATCCTTTTCAAATTGCTCGCGATGGAAAAGGATAGCACTGTTTCAAATTAGTTTAGTTTAGAGATTTTGCACAACAGAATCGACCACAATGTCTTAGTTTGTTTATAAAAATACCCTCATTTATAAAGGTTTTGTCGGGGCACTTTTTTTCGTGAATTTTGTATTCCTTCGTCCATAGATTAATAAGCCTATGGGTTCCATATTTCAAGTGTGTCTGTGTCTGTCCCGGGTAGATGGCGCGCGCCCCCGTGCGGCGTGCGCGCGGTGCGGCGCACGTGGGCGCCCCCGCCGCGCGGCAAGTCGCACAGCTACCCGCCCTTCCCGCCCGCGCACTGCCTGCCGCGCCCGCCGCCCGCGCCGCCCGCCGACGACTACTCCTCGCTCGACGCGCTCTGTCTGCAGATGACCGAGCAGGCCATCAACTAGCTCCGCGCGACCTCTGCGATCCTGGTACTTCACACACACACGCTAGCTTACTTTAGCAGATGACCGAGCAGGCCATCAACTAGCTCCGCGCGACCTCTGCGATCCTGGTACTTCACACACACACGCTAGCTTACTTTAGCAGATGACCGAGCAGGCCATCAACTAGCTCCGCGCGACCTCTGCGATCCTGGTACTTCTCACACTCGCTAGCTCACTTTAGTAGCGTCTGTATACGGCGTTCATACTATACCATCAACAAGCTGCACTTCGCATGAACTCTGCTCTCTTGGTAATGAAACGCTAGGTTACTTCAGTGACCTATGCACTACGTTATTACCGATATATTTATGATGATGATGATGTCCCTTTTGATAGATGCTCTTTGCAGTTAAACCTCTCATCTTCCAAAAAGGACATCTAAGAACGCGGTATATAATAATTTTCTAATCCATATTCCATAATATGCACTCCTGGTACTGATATATAACATTCTAAAAACTAGATACTGCTAAGACCACATAATATAGCCGGCTGAACTCGTGTTACATTCAAAACCAAGCTACGCTCCCGCCAAGTGGTGATAACAGTACGAATCGTACTAAATATCTACCTGGTGGAATACTAAATCACTAATGAAAACAGTTTTCTCTTGACTATATTTTTCAAGATAATATCCGGACAGACTGTAGTCCTGGTATATGCACAACCAAACTCCAAGTGTAGAAAGTAAATGATGTCATTTGCATATTATAGACAGTATAGACATTCGCACCACGAAAGTTGAGCTCCACTGCTTTCTTCACTCAATGTTCGTATTTCACATGATGACCTTATATTGTTTTATTGATGCAGGTTCAACGTTCGTGGCGCAAAATTATCATCAAAATCGAGCAAGCCTACCACCAGCTTCACTCTAGACATGCTAGGTAACCTAAACTTAAAACCTACCACCTAATGTTAAACCCTGCGACTATGTTAGGGTATCTAACAGTCAGTTTTAAATGTGTCTAATTGCTAACAGTCAGTTTTAGACATGTCTTAACTGCTAAAAGCCACTTTTAGACATACACTACTGCCTTGCAAGGAATGTTAAGTTTAGCCATAATTAAAGACACTGGTTTTATCGAATTCGAAGCATATGACAGGTGACAGTTAGCAGTACTTACTAACTTCAGTACGCAATTTTATATGATGTAGTTAAAAGTGAAGCTGGATTGAATCAAGTTCCAACTCAATTTGGTAACTGCTTATGTGGAATTTGTTATTAGAACTTTATTATTATGTATCCACTGACAAGGTATGTTTATTTATTATGTTTGTTTGTGTTTATTTTCAAAAATATAGTTAATCATGTTAATTTATTTTTAGTTACACACTTTTGTAGTCCATTTGTTATTTGTAATAAATTAAATACAGTCTTAACTTGTTCATTGGATACATTAAAAATCTGACGAATAATAATTAATGACAAGCATGATAAGTCATTGGTATTTTTTTTATTTGCTGTATTTAAAGCAATTATTGCAACATATTTTGTTATTCAACATACAAAATGAGACTATTATATTAAAAAAAAACTGTTATGTAAAACAATTTGTGTTCTTTTTTAGCAATCATTGGATGATATTATGAAATTTTTGTTTCATATATTTTAAATTAAGAAATGTAAGTATGAAGACACAAAAAACTATTTATATAGTTTTGTCCATTTGATAGGCGAAGTTGTATTTTGTATTTTTGTTTGCTGTATTTATGCAGTGTTTTTTTTATAAATACAGAGTATAAATCTTTTGTTTGACAGGCAACAGAGGTGTTGCTATGATAAAATATTATGTTTAATGGGCTTCACGCCTTGATAGTGGTAAGTGGTGATGTTAACAAATAATTAAGACACACCGGTAGACTATTATAAGATAAAATAATGAAGAACAACGACATCGATTTATCCGCCTCTGTCAATACTATTATAGTAATACATAAATATATTATACAAGATTGAGATTTGAGAATGTCTTCATGAAATTATAATGTAAATTCACTGTTCATATGTGAACTATTGCAAATATGTATAATGTATATTCATGAAAGATTATGAATAAGGGTTCTTGCACATAAGCAACTTTTATCCTCAAACAATATTTCTCATTTCAATCTGTTAGTTATTTGTTTGTGTTGTGTCACATAGCTCTCAAAAGCAAGCTTTTAGCTGTCAAAATCAACATTGACACAGCCATTATGGATGTGTCAATGTTGACAGCTGGTGTGCGAATTTGACAAGTTTAGCCCTGTGAAATTTGGTCATAAATCATGAAAGTTGCTTTTACTCTACACTCCAACTGTATAAAGATTGTATCCTAATTTGTTTGGTGCTAATCTGCATTATTTTATTTTCATTAAGTCATTAGTGATAAATTTAATTAGGGCTAAAACTATTTTAATTTAATCTTAGTAACATGGGTAACATAGCAGAGCTTATAATAGGGTAAAGGGCACGAGTCGGCCTAAGACGGTTGAATGTAGATTATATATGGTGTTTGTTGTCTGTGGAGTGATTGTTGACATTTTATTATCTGTTAGCGCGGACTGCGCGCGCACCGAGGGGTTAGACATAGATAATATTGTTGACTGACTGCATAATTTATAATGTTAGCAAATGTTCATTTCCATACTTTTTTAAATATGGTTTTTATCGACTTATAATTTACATAATGTTTTATATTATGTTAATATTTTGACTGGATCAAAGAAATTGATTGTATTTTGTGCAATTCCAATGACCGTATAATGGGGTGAATTGGGACACTTGCAGACCTTTTTGTATGTGAATATAATTTTTTTTTCTTGTGTTGACTGCTATTTAAAAGAAAAAATATATATCTACAAATGCCCCAAAATATCCTCTGAGTAGGGGTTTTTTCAGAACAGACATTTGACAAATGACCCCATTGTACATTATTTTTTATATGGGTTACTAAAGGTTTTAATGTAAATACAAACGTAGAATAAATTTTATAATGCTTGGGTTATACACACACCTAGATAGATTTGTATAAATTAAATCAAGACCAGTTAGTTAGGAGCTGAGTTTGCAAATGACAATGGTGTGAACTTGTGAATACAGATTATGTTAACATTCTTTTTTTTTATCAGTTTAGAAAGTCTATCTAGAAATAGGTGTATAATCATGTTTCATGTTTAATTTCAACATTTTGAATATGAAATGGCCACATTATTAAATAAATTGTTTATTTCTTTCATAGTTGTATTCCTCATGATATTTATTTCTACTCTAACTGTCACATTTTACCTTGACTCCTGTCTGTTTTCTTTTTCAACTGTGATAATGATGCTGTAGTAAAATCAATATATTGGTATTTGAAATAAATATATTATAGATGGCAATTTTGAGTTTCAATTTAGCATTTCATGATGAAGAATTATTAAGGTAAGTTTCAGGGAGAGACCTGAACGATAATAATTAGGAAAGAAGAAAAAAATAAATAAACAGCAAACACAGAGTTGCTTTTAATTCTGCAGGATATTATTTGTGCGTGCCTTTTTGATGCCTAACCATATCACTTTTTCTATAAAAACTTCTCGGACACTGGTCACAAGTGTACGGTTTAATATATTTGTGATATCTCATTATATGGTACTCCAGCATGGGTCTCGAGGGGAAACTGATAGAGCAATTACTGTCAAATGTGCACTTGTATTTATCTATATTCTTGTGTTGGAAGCCAACATGTTTGGATAGACCCCTCAAATCAAAGAAGCTGCTGGTGCAAAGCTTACACTTGAAGGCCCTCACACCGGCATGCTTCAATCTGTGCATTTCGATATTTGAAAAACTTTTGGAGCACTCACTGCAGTATCCAGACTTTGATGAGTGCATTTTTCTTATGTGATACTGCAGGTTTATTTTGTAAAGGAAGCTGCGCTCACAGTAGTCGCAGATGTAATATTTAATGACTTCATCTAAATGTATTTTAAGGTGTTTCTTCAAATTGGACTCAGACTTATACTGTACGTTACAGTAGAAGCATTTGTATTTCCTCTCGTCAGAGTGGACAGAGTAATGACTTTTCAGTTGCACAGAAGTGGCAAAAGTTTTGGAACACATGGAACACATGTGGGATTTCTCCCCGGTGTGCGTCAGCATGTGTCTCTTCAGGGATCCTATTTGTGTGAACCGTGCGTCACATAATTTACAAGCGTGAGGTCTTTCGCCAGTGTGAATCATCATGTGTATTTTGCAATCAGATTTTGAATAGAAACCTTGGCCACAGTGCTCACAGATGTATGACTTTGTTCTACTATCATTGTGGTTTCTCTCCATGTGCCGTTTTAAAGTGCCTCCATCTTTGTAGCTCTTGTCACACGAGGGGCATGCGTGAGGTCTCTCGTTGGTATGGGACCTCATGTGTATAGCCAGCACTGAGGAACATTTGCACAGACGTCCACACACTTTACACTTAATTGGACCTCTCTTGCTTGATTTTCTACTAAGGGGTTTTCTTTTAACATATTTCCGTTTTGTTCTCTGTTCTGGTACATCTACCTTAACATCATTAGCAACCTTAATATCAGGAGCGTCATGGGACTCACAGGTTTCTAGAAAACTGTCGGCAGGACACGAATTATCATCTGACTGCTCAATTTTTATCTCAATTTTGGTATCCAACTCCTCTTTGAGGGCAATCTGTAGTGACCGGAGTTTTTTGTCTGTTTGTTCACATTTCAGCAAGAAGCGGCTCGCAGCCGCAAGCTCTTCCTCACAGCGTTCACAAATGAAAGCAGGTAAACAGTCCTCTTGGGAAATGTTAACTTTAGCGCAATACTTTACTTTTTCACTCAACTGCTCGCCAGAGTCCGTAGTGCCGAATATAGAAGTAACGCCGACGTTCTCATAACATAAACGGCATAAAGTAAGGTCCATTTTGAGTTTTTGACTTTTGATAAAGTTTATTTCAAAGATATAGGTACTCTAATCACTACGTTTGTTTCTTTATTCATAGCTTTATTCTTAATTCATAAGTAGATTTTTTTCTATCAGTAGGTAGGTAAAATATTTGTATTTTTAGTTTGATAGTGGTTTACCGTAGGGATGTTAAAAAATAATCGATTTTTCTTTTAATCGATTATTATTTTCGTAATAATCGATTTTTTATAATCGATTTTCAAAGCCATATTAATCGATTTTTAACAAATCGATTAATAAATTACGCGATTAAATCGATTTTCATAAATAGCACTATCTATGCGCCGAATGACAAAACTCAAAGCATTATTTGCAAGTTAGTAAATAAAAAACGGTGCCATCTGTAGTTATGTCGACGACAGGGCGTTTTAAGTTAGAACATTTTTCCAATGTATGGAGCTCTTAGTTCAAAAACTCCTCAAGGGATGGCGCTTTTCTTGTACTGTTAGAAGTCTGTGTTCGATCTATGATTGCGACAAAGATAAAGTACAAGTTGCATTGAAATAAGTGTTCGTTCAGAAGTGTAAGTTTTAATTTAGTTTAATACCTAGGTTATCGGACTGAGCAAACTAGCTAGTAATTAATATGTATAAAACGTTTTTACGTAAATTTCAAGAAAATGCATTAAAATATTAACATTCATAAGCTCATTTAATTTATATTATAATAAAACGTTTAATGATACTGAGAATTTGTATCAATAATGATTTTTGGTTTTATTATTCCTTACCTAGAAAGTTTAAAAGAACATTAATTGCTATGATTTGTAGTTTTGAAATGTTTATTTTTTCATTCATATTATTTTATTTCATTTTTAAAATGAATCTCTTAGGTTTATTATTGGAATATGAAAAGCATGGAGGATTTTAAATAATAGAAAAAAATCGATTTTTTCGAAAAAATCGATTATTTATTTTCATTAAAATCGATTAGTGACAAATCGATTAATATTTAATAAAATAAAATCGATTTTTATTAAATCGATTATTTTCCATTCATCTCACATCCCTAGTTTACCGTTTGATACCTATCGTAAGATACATCATACAATATCTTTAATCTGTGTTTGATACCTAGCATTGATACTAATCACAGAACATTATTACTTGATACTAATAGTATCAAGTTGATAGGTACTAGTAGTACCTATCAACTTGATAGAAGTCAAAAATCCTATTTTTATACAAATTACCAACCTAGGTCGGTATTGTATCATGTCTATATATCATTTAGTTGCTATCTTGTACAAAAAGAATACAAAAATAGGATTTTTGCCTCCGTTTTCTTAGCTGTTAATAACCCAGTGCGGGTTACTAACTACATGTGATTACTATCAAATGTGATAGTAGTACGGTACTACTATCACATTTGATAGTAATCACAGACCAGTGTGCTGATTGATTCTGTATCGTTCAGTTAGTTAGTTAGTAACCCGCACTGGGTTATTAACAGCTAAGAAAACGGAGGCAAAAATCCTATTTTTGTATTCTTTTTGTACAAGATAGCAACTAAATGATATATAGACATGATACAATACCGACCTAGGTTGGTAATTTGTATAAAAATAGGATTTTTGACTTCGTTTTCTTAGTTAATAACCCACTTAAGGGTTACTATTTACTAACTAACTAACTGAACGAAACAGAATCAGCCCACTGATAGTAATTCAATCATCAATGGTACCTAATTCAACTTTGGCCAGGGGCCACAGGTTAAAGATATTGTATCTATAATAATACATTCTACCGTCTTCGATAACTCTTTTCCACCTCTACACTACTCACGAAGTTGACCGAAGTGGGACCGAAGTTGAACGGGGCGAGCAGTGTGGAGGGGCGTCTAACTTCGCCTACTTCGACCCACTTCGGACTCACTTCGGGCAGCTTCCATTTGTTGTCGGTTTTTGCGCCCAAGTCAAAGGACGTCAAAATGTGCTCGCGAAGTTCACCGAGTAGTGTGGTGACTTATTTCGACTTCGGTAAACTTTTCTGAGTACTTTGCCGAGGAACTTCGCGAGCAGTGTGGACGGGGTATAAGGCTTGCGCCGATGTGCCAATGACGAAATACGCTACGCTAAGAGGAAGAGAAAGATGTGACGTATGTTGAAGCCAAAAATTTCTCAAATTAGGTCGTTCGGTGTCGTACATTTTGGTACCGCTGATAGCACATACCGCTGTTGGTCGCGTACATTAGCGCCATTTTACAGTTTTGACCCATTAGAAAGCTTCAGGGCGCAAAAACCGACAACAAATGGAAGTTGCCCGAAGTGTGTCCGAAGTGAGTCGAAGTTAGACGAAATACCCCTCCACACTGCTCGCTACGTTCAACTTCGGTCCCACTTTGGTCAACTTCGTGAGTAGTTTGGAGGCGGGTTTGTACATGCATGACGTCCATAGAGTAAAGTACCTAATGACTCTATGGAGATATCATGCTTGTGGTCATTGCTCGTGGTCATCTCGTGGTCAAAACTTGTCAAAACGTCAACAGAGTATTTATAATATTCTTAATATATATAAATCTCGTGTCACAATGTTTGTCCTCAATGGACTCCTAAACTACTGAACCGATTTAGTTCAAACTTCGTGAATATCTGTCATTTGGTCCAACTTAAAAGATAGAATAGTTTTTATCCCACGTGGACGAAGTCGCGGGCATCAGCTAGTAGTTCTATATAATCAAAGAACTTTATTCAATATACTCTATGGTTTTATGTCTATGATCAAAAGACAAATCTTTTGACCTATGTATCAATCATTGAAAAACTGTATCAATGTCAAAACGTGATTTCCAAGCGTTGTGATTGGTCAACACCGTTTTGACATTGATACAGTTATTAAATGATTGATACATTTTTAGCATCGCCCCTGCACTCTGCAGCCTGCTAAAAATGCATTGAGATGGCATAGAGTCTAAGACCAAGAATACTTATTCTTTATCTAAGCATAGAGCAAAGAGTAATGAGTATACAATCACTACGTTTATAGAGTAGGTACCTATATTATGCTTTTGACACTAAACGACATTTCCACAGACATTTCGTAAAAAAACCTGTGGTAAAAAAAAAACAATAACATTGTAATGTAATGTAAATGAAAATGAAACTATTTTATCCAAATCGAATAACCTTCGTTATTTTATTAAATACATAATTACTATCTTTAATTATAAGATGGAGGCTTTAATATGTAGGATATGCCTGGACAAAACGGGCACTATTTCGCTATTCGAAAGTGAATCTGACCACGTTCAATTCAGTGCTAAGTTGAAGAAGTTAGTGAACATCACGGTTGCGGAAGACGATGGCTTGCCGAGCATGATGTGTGAGGGCTGCACGGGCGAGCTGTCGCTCTCCTACCAGTTCGTGCTGAAGTGCGAGGCGTCCGACCGCGCGCTGCGCTGCTTGAGCACTCCCATCGAACTGTACTCAGACTTGCAAGCGGAGAGGCACCTGCCGACTGGCATTAAAGCGGAAGAAATAAAACACGAAATCGACGATGCCGATCATCACGAGGTATTCGAATGTTTACTCTTTAGCGACTCTTCGAAAACTAGTTCTGATAATGATAAGAGTCCTAACAGAAAATGTGCCAAAGAACTAAACAACGGATCGCTTAAGAACTCCGAGGATAACACTGCAGTCGAAGCTAATTTGGAAAACGGAAATGTTATGAGCAATGTGGATGTTAGAGGTAAATTAAATCATAGGAAAGTCAGGCGCGAGAAACTAGGACCCGTCCAATGTGGCATCTGTGGGCACATGACCGTCAGCCCGTCCGCCATGGAGACCCACATGCGCACGCATACGGGCGAGAAGCCCTTTGTGTGCGAGACCTGCCACCAAAAGTACCCGACTAAGGGCTCACTTAAACGCCACATAGAGACATACCATTCTACCAGAGAGAGGAAGTTCACCTGCGAAACATGCGGCAGCAGCTTTTATAGGAAAAACGATATCATTACTCACTTGCGAGTTCACACTGATGAACGGCCCTACGTCTGTCCATATTGTTCAAAGAGGTTCCGCCAGATAGCTTCACGAAATCGCCACCAACGAGTTCACACTGGAGAGAAACCATTTCCATGTCCTATTTGTGGCAAGAAGTTTGGTCATAAAGGTTTGGTTAAAAAACACCTCAGCGTCCACAGTGAAGAGAGAAAATATGTTTGTCATCTCTGCAGTAAGTCCATGAAGTCTAGAACGGCTCTAAACGTCCATATAGAGCTTCATACCAACAAGAAACAGAACGTCTGCAGCTTCTGTGGTACAGCATTCGCTATGAAAGGCAATCTGCAGACTCACATCCGCCGCATGCACTCTGAAAAATCTGGGCAGTGTTCTGTATGTTTGAAAACATTTTCTGATCTAAAAGTGCATATGCGCAAACATACAGGTGAGAAACCTTACGTCTGCGGGACGTGCAATGCAGCATTCACTGTTAAGAGAAGTCTGGCTCATCACATGCTGTTCAAACATGAGAATGCAGAGAAATTCAAATGCTCTATTGTAAACTGTACCAAATCTTTCCCCATGGCAACAATGTTGGAGTTTCACCTTCTGAAACAACATACAAACCACACTCCCTTTGTCTGCCAACACTGCCCGCGAAGGTTCTTCCGCGCCAGCGACCTCTCGCGACATTTGAAGGGCACACACATGGATCTTAATTTTAAGTCTGTACAGACCACTCTAATACCTAAGCCACAGAGTTATCCTTAAAATTAAAGACTGAGTATTATAGCAACAGTAACACTAGTCATTAGTTATACGAGATATGAGATTCCTGTACCTAGTTGATAATAATAACAAACATATATTTTGTGTATTAATACAGTGTATATATAGTTTTTTCTGAATACTTCAGTACAGCAGATTTATATTTCTCACTAAGTATAAAATTACTTTATGAATGATAATTATGAAGTAAAAGAAAAGTAAGTACATACTTATCTATTATTGTATGTGAGTGCATAAATGATTGTAAATTTTACACATATTTATTATATTTATTAGCTTATATAGAGTATGTATGGAATGGATTTAAATATAAGGATGATATAGATTCATAGTATGATGTATCATTTTTCTATGGAAACCTTCCACATAATATACTTTTACATTATTTCAAGAGTTTCTGGGTATAAGTGAAATACCTCTTTTGGTAGTACTACCCAGTAAACATAATTCATTCGTTCCGCACGGCTGCCCTTATTCTGGTTCCCTAAACAGCCCTCTTTCCTGTCGACCAAAGAGTATATAATCACTACGGCTGTCGACTGTTGAGGTCCGAGGACGACCAGCCCTTCCATATTCAGTGGCGCGTAAATCCGCGCTCGAATTTCAAACTGCTTTACGTCGGTAAGGCAGTTTTACTTTTGAGTTTACGTCGGTGAAGCAGCGCCATGTAGTAGTGTGGTAGTGGTGCTAATATGCCCCTTTCTTTCGTTTTTGTACAGGTGAGGCTAGCTCTCTCGCTCTCGCCGGTAGGTGAGGTGAGGTGATACGCGAGTCGGACACAGAGGACGTTAGCCCGCGCCCGCCGACGCGCGTCGTTCGCACCGCAATAGTCTCGCAATCGTGGCAGGTGTCGGTGCCGTGATGTGTGTATCGTGAAGCTTAGTGGCTCTGACTTCCTTCACTCGTATCGGATTGTTCTTGGAGCGTTCGACATGACTGAAGTGAGTATCCCGCTGAAGTATCGTGGAAGCCTTCGGAATGCGTGCTCCGAGAGAGCGCTCCCATTCTTGATCCTGCGATCGTAATCGCGACTGGCGAGTTCGTAAATCGTAGGTCGTCGCCTCGGGAGGCGGGATCGCTCGTGAGTTGTGTGCGTGGTGGTACCGGTAGGTTGGTCAATGGTAATGGTACTGCTGGTAGCGGGCTGGCCGTTCGCGTGTCGGCTTTAATTGCACTTTCATACTCGTCGAACAATTGTGCGAGTTTGGCGATGTGTGCCGGCCGACGGGTCCAGTCCAATCCAGTTGGTAGAAAGCTTTTTACGAGGTCTCGAGGAATGTGTTCTCCTTCGCGACGCATCCGCAGAGCCAGATTAGCCGTGTACTGTTATACCTACATCAGATAAGGCGGCGTAGATACATTATCTGCGATATTATTCCGTTCCTTGTTCATTGGAATCGAACATTCTTTCAATAAACGAGTGGGCATTGTCTTATCACTGCGAGCGATGCTAATAACGTGATTATCGACTGTTTCCATTTAATTTATCAGATCCACTTAATGATTTCCGCGTACGTATACCTACTTGGACATAATATACTTTATTGCAGTTGAAATTGACATCGTTAGCGACTCTACTAAATATTCCAGGAATTTTGCGGATCTACCCCCAATTTCCGCCGATTGCTCCCTTAGCTATAATAATACCTAATCTAAGCATACCGTTTTCAATATCCATCTCGATATATTCCATTGTTACCCCTTAATTTTTCTGTTTGCATTTATTTTTAATCTTACCATCATACCTACATGTTTGGTTGGAATCGATTTTTTAATAAGTAGGTTCTTCCCATCTGTTCTTTCGTCTTTGTCACCGATTGGACACAAATTGAACAAACATTCCTTTGGTCCCCGAATTGAACTGAATTTGTTACTCTTTTTGTGTAATTCTCAATTCACATGTTAATTCCAGACACTAGATTAATATTGTAAGTAGGTATACTATGAGTAGGTACCTAATAATAATTATGAAAAGAGAAATTAATTTTGATCTATTCAGCTGATCGGCCACGGCTTATCTATTGAGGACAGAGCGTGTAAAACGAAATTAAAATATCAATCAGTCATAGCTAATGTAACGCAAATAGCCTGCAATACAACCGTTATAAACTAGTAAATAATATCAGTGCTAGAATACTTACCTACCCATCTAGCTACACTGAATTGGATGAAAATTCAACCAAATGAGGTAAAAATGGCCATGTTGAATGGCCAAGGATACAAACCGATTTCGAAACCATGGTATGACATATTGGCATAGATTCTGGATGACGGTTAATGGTTATTCCAAGGAACGCTAGCACATAACTGTTATTAGTACCCATCTACCCATCTATCTCGCGCCGTTAAAAGTGAAAATGACGGTCAAGAAACAGTTTCATCCATTATTATCGACGAGATAGCCTTAATAAGAGAGATATATGTACTATACTATGTTGGTAGGTATAGGACCATAAATTTCTTTTTGTTATTTTATATATTATCTTCGTGCCTTAGATAAAGAAGGTATAGGTGAGTACCCACCTAACTAACCGTTGTAGTTATCACCATACGTTACAAATATCATAAAGACGTTTTGCAAGAGCCTGTACGTTAGGCCTATGTGAAATAAAGACATTTTGAATTTTTGAATATTTAATTAACTACACATATTATAAAGATCTGTTTTTCCATAGTAGGTTTCTTAATAGGTTCCTAAGTTACTCAAGATTGCTAATTGTTTGAGCCACAGTGGCTAAAGTTGAATAAACTAACATTTTTTGTCTGTCGTCATTGGTTTTTATTCATTCTTTGCTTTACCAAATCATTGCATCAAGAAGTGATAATCTAAAACAGCTATACTCAAAGTGTGTTCCGCGGAACCCTAGGGTTCCGCGATACCTCTGTAAGGGTTCCGCAAGAATTTAATCTTTCAAAAACTGAACGAATTGAATTTATCATTGCAAGGTAAACAGACAACAGTGTTTCAGGCCTATAACAAAATAACTGCCTTCAAAAGAAAATTAGATTTTTGGATTATTTGCGTTGGTAAGAAAGAAATAGAAAGCTTTACGTCACTCAGTGAGTTTGTTAGCGATAACAAGGAAGCGATAACGACTCAGAAATGTTTCAAGATGATGTGTTTGAAGAATTGGTCCAATATCTCAGTTCGATGCGCGCATCTTTTGAAAAGTATTTTCCCGAAGAACAGAATACAAAAATGAAACTGAATTCATGGATTCATAATCCTTTTTTACTCAACTTGCTAAAGCCCGAACGTATGTCAAACGAGATATATGAATCTTTTTTAGAAATGTCATCAGACACAAGTATGGAGTCACTGTTCAAAACGACGCCTCTCAACGATTTTTGGTGCAAAATCCGTGATGAATATCCAATGTTTGGCAAAATGGCTCTGAATATTCTTCTCCCGTTCCCAACAACATATTTGTGCGAAACAGGATTCTCAACCTATGCAGCCACGAAAACAAAATATCGGAATAGACTGGACTCCGAACATGATATGTTCTATCAAACCTGATATCAACCAATTGATGAAAAATAAAAAAAATTATTGTAGGGTTCCATCAAGTAGTTTGCTTCCCAAAAGGGTTCCGTCACCAAAAAAGTTTGAGAACCACTGATCTAAAAAGATTGAAAGTATTACTGACTTCATCAATGCAAATCAATGAGCCGATTTTGGTGAAACTTACACTGTTTCCAAAGAGACTGATTTTGACAAATTAGGTTGATTTGAATAACTGAACATACTTTTAAATTGATTAAGTAGTAATGAATTGTGTCTAGTAATAACTATTACTGTATAACCTAGCTCCTACCTATGCCATCACATTTGCAATCGACAATAATATAGGTAGGTAGGTAAGTCTGCAAGTTCTATAAAATCAAGTCTTATTTGAATAAAACAAAGTGCAGGACAATGCTTCATGTAATTCCAAGTTTGGTCAAGCCTCAAGTGGAACCTAAGTGCTTAGGTTGTTATCGAAACATTTGATGTCGTAATCAATTTAATTATTGGACATCTGTTCTAGAAAGTGTTAATTTTTTGTATGATTAACGTCATGACTCATTTAAATTGATATTTTATTTTCGAGTCACGATTATCACATTAAACGATAACTACGAGTATCTTTTTACCAATCGCAAGGATTTATTAATAGCAAAAGAATTAATAATCCTGTTATAGCGTGCAAGTTCGGATTGAAGTAACCAGTTTTTGTACTTTTATGTCATAGCATTAAGGTCATTACTTATTAAGTAGTTACTTGTACTAGAACGTTGCAGATATTGCTTACAAATATGTCTATTTATGTTACTAAGTAGGTTGCACATAAAATAATCACATTCCTAATACTTGATGATATTTCTTTAACTGAAGGCACGTTCGTGACATTCCTAATTAATAGTACCTAAATACCTCATATATATTATAGTAACAATAATTTTTCATCTTTGCAGTCAATGCTGAAAGAAGATTCCCTCTCGAGAATCCAGAGGGAGATATATGAAGTGACCGAAAGGGAGCGGGAGTTCAAAGAGGGGCATTTTAGGATCAACAGACTCCTTTCGGAATCGACGATCGACGTGAATAAACAGAACGGGCACGTCAATGGCAATGCGGAGCCGCAAAAGACTCTCAACAGAGCGGTTTCGACCTCCCACCTCATGGGGCCGATCAGTCCCTCCGCGCCGGTCACCCCGACCGTCCTGAACACGAACGGCTACACGCGCCGGTTCACTCCTCAGAATGGAACCAAAGGCATAATGCAGAGGTTCATCGCGAACAAGGGCAAGTTGCCCGTCACGTCTCCCGTCTCCGCCTCCACCCCCACGGCGATTGCCCCTCAATTAATTTTCCCACCCGCAGCGGTCACGCCCGCGGCCGCGCCGAATGTCATCACCCGTACGTCAGAGGGCAAGCCCGTCCGCAAGGGCTTCGTTCCCGTGGAAGAGAAGATCCAAAAGGAATTAAGGGAGATGAAGGACAGGGAGCACGAGCTGAAGAAAATGAGAAAAAAACAGAAGCCCTTCGACATAGAGCTGAGCGATACCGAGACCACCTCGGAATCCGACGAGGAGGATATACCGTTGCCCGGGAAATTGAAAGCGACGAAATCCATAGGCGAATTATACGAGGCGCTGAACGAGGAGCTGAGGTCGCCGTCGCCCAGGAACAGCTCGGGGCAGGAGTCCCTGAGCAGCTTGAAGCCGGCGAAGTCCCTGGCGGAGCTCTGCGAGCTGGCGCCCGGGCAGGAGTTCCTCGCGCCGAGCTCGACGCGCCTCATCGCGCAGTGGGAGTCCATCATTCAGCAGAAGCAGGAAGCCGGAGCGGCCTAGTGAGCTGCGAGTTAATAGACTGGATGCGTAATGTGAAATGTGAGGGCGTGTGACGCCAAATTGTTTCGTAAACGCAGATCTGCAGCGGGTGGAACCTTCCGCGCAGTGTGACCGCCTTGCGGTAGTGAGAGTGTCGTGTCATCCTGCAGACAGTGGATCGTGGTAATCAGCATATCACCAGACGTGCGTCCGTCGCTCGCGTGGCGAGGAGCCGTCGCTTCGTGAAGTAACGGTTCCGATGTTCACCCGGCAATCCGAAACGGGACGATTTGCCGATCGATTTCTTTCGCCGGCCGATCGAATGTGGAGCGATTAATTTTCTCCAGAGCGCGAACAATGCAAATGATGGTTATCCACGGCAATCACCGCGGCGTTGGAAAGCGAGCGATGTGAGTGTGGCGGTTTCTTCCTATTGTTCGATATTTGCAGCTTACGCTGAAAAACTGGCGGAGTTTTCGCGGTGGCGCTTTCCCGCAGTATCGCACAGCGCTCTGTGTAAGTGGTCTAATCGCCTGTCACACGGCGGCTTCAATCGTCCGTGGGAACTGCTGCGCCCGCGCCAGCTGTAAGAAATTGCAGCTAATTGGAATGTTGAATATTAATTTCACTTCTTTATTCAGGGAGCTCTCTCGGTTGTTTCCGCTTCCGCCACTATCCTAATTTTACAACAGTTTCGCCTAATTGTTATCCAAAAGTATACCTATTTGGTGCAATATCCTAGGTTTGCTTACCTAATCTCAAAACTCAATGTCAGCTTTGTTTAGAGATAGAGATTAGCACTTTGGAGTGGGCATCAGTACCTATTGTTAATCTTGTAGTAACTAGTAATTGTTGAAAACTTAACAAGACTAATTCTAAGCTGTTGAGTTTTTAGGACTGATTGTTGGTAACTCTTTGCGGAGCTATGATATATTTATGAATTCTTACTTTCCTGGTGTTTACTGCAAGTAATTGCCTTTGCGAGTATCGTTCACTTTCGATCGGTTGCAATTAATCGCTGGCGAAGTGTTTGTGCCGGCATATGTAATTCGTCACATTAACCTAAGAAGTACTTTCACATATTATCTACACATTTCATATTTCATTCCACAGCATTAAGGTGCCTGTGAACTACGATGTCTCCATTAATTCAAAATACCAAATCATTTGTAATTCGTGCATATTTCGATCATGCTGCGGTGTTATTTGGATTCATATAGTAATAATCTATGCTCCTGGCTATATTTGGTTCGGAAATACTTCTTTAAAACGAAATAATAATCAATTTTGATCAAAATTTTTATAACTTTGGTCGAGTTCCGTAATACCAAAAATTATGAATGAAAACTTGTAACTTTCTTTATTAAATGGTGTTTTTCTTTATCTGGACAATAAAAACTATGCTCCTGAACTAATGCGACGTGAGATAGTATTGTTTTTATTACAAAACAAATAAGCAGAAAACATGTCCTCTTTGACATAAAAATAAGCAAAACTAAATTCGTTTACAATTTCGTTTAACAAAAGTATTTCGGAACCAGATACGGCCAGGAGCATAGATTATTACTATATGAACCCGAATAACACCACAACATGATCGAAATTTGCCCGAATTACAAATGATTTTGGTATTACGTTTGTATGGGAGACATCGTGGGTTAGTGTACTCTTAACATAATATTTAAAATGAAGCTGGTATTCGTTAGATAAGATATATTTATTAAAATTTGAAGTAGGTACATAATTTCATATTTTATTTAAATACAAAGTATTATGCTGCGAGTGCATTTTAGAGAGCATTTTACAGAGAGGCCTTTTTGGCCAAGCTGTGTGTTGTTGTTTGATGGTGTATATTTTTTTACATTGAACTTATTATTTTAATGGATTTTTGTTCATTTTTTCTCAGAAGAGTTCAAAATAAAATGAATTTTTAATTTTAACGTTGTATCATAAAGAAATGTACTTATTGCTTTTGAAATGAATTTATTTATCGTGCCTCGTTTTATATTAATTTAAATTATGAATAAATATATGTATAATATATAGCAATGAATAAATAATAATAAGTGTCAAAATAAATTCGTGCCTTAAAATTTATACAAAAAAAAAGGTGTACTAATTTTCAGCCATTCTATACGTAGATATTATACACACATATAAAGTTATTCTATATTGCACAATCTAGAGATTCTTTTTACACTTATTTACTACTTAGTAATTTCAAGTTTCATAATATTTATCGTGTAAAAACTAAGCAGGAAAACTTAATAGGTATTACTTTGATAGATATAATAATGTAAGGTATTCTTTAGTTCCATGTCAGTAATTTTATCGATAATGACAAGCCAATGACAATTAATTATGATAATGTACTTAATTAAAAGGTGTCTGATATGTTTGATGAACGTAAGTCCTAAAAGTACCTACCAACTGCGAATAAATGCATGCCCAACGAACTGCATTGTTAGACTTTAGGATAACAAAAGAGTTATAAACAAATACAAACATTTTTTACGAAAATTAAGTTAAAACTGTAGGTTCGGACTGGTTTGTTATTTATTTAGGTATATTATTTATCCTAAGGAATACTTAAAAGTTACAACAATTGTGCAAAAAATTTCTTTGTAAATGAAAAACCTTATATGAGTTAAGCATAATGTAATAAATTATAATAATAGTCAATTTAATTTAAAGATTTAAGTATTTAATAAATATACAATTATTGAGATTGATAGTTTATATTGTTCTGTTGTAGATATTATTTTTGTACGCATAGGTATGTACCCTGTATGGTTAAACTTCACACGACGTTTGTTTTAGTGTTTGGTAACTGTAAACTGTTCAAATACGTTTTGGGTTGCATTCTTGTGGGAACTTTTTTTCCAGAGAGGTCAAATTCTTCAAGCAAATAATCCGTCGACATCAAGGCATATTATTACGGAAACCTCTTATATATCTTTAATCTTTATGGTCCTCTTTATTTGCTTATACTATTGAGAAATTTTATTTTGGTTATGTCCCCAAGAGTGTAGCCCTAGCTCTTAGGTTTAATGTACATTAGAGAGATATTCCGACAGAAATATAATCTTACGTGAATCACGACTTAGTTACACTTTTTCTTTATTACAAAAATCATCATAATTTTTGGTCGATGGTGACCGCACAACCCTTACTTCACAGATATAGGTATGTATAGCTTTAATTAAAAATATACCTAATATGCATTGAATTTCAAAAAAATTTAACTAAAGTCGTGGTAGCTCTGTTATGTACAGCAAGCCTCTAAAAGCCACTATATGTGATATCGAATTGCCTTATAGTTAAAAGTTGGTATTCAATATATTTCAAAAAGATTCCTATTTACATCAAACTATGTAAGAAAAAAATGAATTTAAAAACTTATGTGCTAATACTGTACATATTGTAAATCTGAGTGCCCATGTGCTAACTGTATGTAATTGTAATTTTTCCCAATAATAAAATCAAAATCAGCAAGATAATTATGGTAAACCACCAAAATATACTTAATCCAAATGAGCTTTGTTACTGTTAACTTGTAAAGGCCATGAGTTGTAGGTACAAAGTAATCAAACATTCATTAAGTGCGTAATCTATTGATGTTTTATGTATTGTATAGTTTAGTTAAGTTATTAATTACGATTATAGTTCGCACATGTGCACTGGCCTAAATCCTAATAGATGAAATGTTAAATTATTTTAAGTAAGGTGTTCGCAATAAATGCATTGTCAAACGTGTGTCTGTTGTTATTACGTAATTACGCTCCCTATGCAGTGTCGTAACTTATGAGTAGACTCAAATTACGAGCTCACTGTATTTCACTTGTAACTGATACACTGAGTTATAACTTGCAGTATGTGCCTCTACTTACAAACTATGATGCTGTTTTTGATAAAATGAAAAATCCATGGGATTAATTTGTAGAAACGTAGTTTTCGTTTTGCGGTAAAAGCTTCAACGCTGTACATAAAGGGCAGTAGTTAGGTTTTAAGGTATGTGCCGTAGTTGAACCATAGGTTGAACCCTGCTCTGAACACATTTTTGGATATCAACCATTCAATTTGAGGTGTAGTATGAAGGCTCCGCGAGAGAAAGACAGCAACGCAGACAGCCGACATTTTGGGTCAACTTAACTGCCGCGTACCTACTTACTATAATTTAATTTTCAAAGTTATTTAAGTGTCAACACAGCTGTATATGCAAATCCAATCCAATCTTTCCAAAACAGAAGTAAGTAGGTAGTAGAAGAGCGTTCATTTTTAGATTGGACGTGATTATCTCCATATTTGCTTTCAAAATCTTTAATTGATAAACTATATTTATAGATATTGTTGAACCCTCAGATACATTATATAAAGGATGAGCCTTATTTTATCCAGGAAGATACTATTTCTGTTTGTAGGTATTACCAGTTACCACACCACATCGACGACGGTTGACTGCTCACCTCGTGGCTAGACGAGCATTGTTTACAAACTAGCTTCATTACGAATGTCAAGTTCACATGTTCACCTCATGACGTGCGCAGGTACCAGGCAATCATGACTCGTAGGACGTGAACTCATCTGCGGCCGTGGGGTCAGAGGGCAGACGTGAGTCGTCTACCAGACTTGTACCTAATCCCACACGACACTAAGCTCATTAGCGGCCAGAATAATCCACTTTAATTATGACATCCACGCCCTTGAACTATTCTACAAGTGGGTAGGCTGAAAAAGAAACCTTGTCTTTTTGACCAAAAACACTGAATACAATACATAATAGTACCTACCAAAAGCAACATCCAAAGAATGATTTTTTTATGGTAAGCCCAAATAATGATTCCCTTTAATAGACTCCAGTGAATAATGAAAATGAAAAACCTTTATTTTTCGCATAGGTAGACCGATCTAACTTGCAGGGAAAATCGAATTTTCCGCTACGTTTGCAAAGCTACTGTGCACAGAGGAGGACTTTTCGAAATGTAAGTTCATACCTTGAACTGCTCTGCCTGAATAAAATTCATAAGTATACCTACTTGCTTAGTTACATATTATTACACACTAATTACAAGTTAGAACCTACTTTACTTTAATCTCACCTGATAGTTAGCGAAGGTACCTATCGTAGTCGTACTTACTTGGGAGCCCCAAAACCGCCGCACCGGAACGCTAAATCGCTTGGCGTTTCATCGATGCTGGTAAAATAGGTTTCAGCTTAAGCCGAAGCTCGAAACCTTCCAGTAATCCAAACCTGAGGCAAGTGAGACATTACAATATTATAGAAGTTAGGTAAGTACCTACATTATTACAAAGTGCCCCGTTCTGGGAATTAAACCCTAGACTTCCAACTCAAAGTCGAGCGCACATCAACTGCGCCAGGGCGGTCGACTAATACTTCAGGCAGACGTAAGTAATAAGTACATACATAGATAGGTTTATAGGTACTAAGTACTATACCATTTATGACTGATAGCTGTGCCCTTGTGCTTAACTTGGAAATCCCTGCTCTGAAATCCAAGACAGGCCAATTTAAGCGCTAATGTGATCGAAATAAAGGCTTGATATGCTTGGAGGATATCAAGCAGTGTTTGCCATGTGGCGTGCTTGCTTCAAGTACTAGTACTTACAACTCGGGCAAGTCACGATCCTCGGGGCGTCGCCGAGCGCTGTCGAAGCCAGAGGTCACGGCTACACACTATTAACGAATTAGCGAATAATGACTCGCCATCAACAGCTATCTCTGACTAATGGGTATTATAAGTATGGAGTATGAGTCTCATTCTGTAATTGTTTTGTACCTGGATTTTAGACTAGCTGTCCGCTAAGCAGCGATGCAATGGCAACATTTTCAATCTCATTCACGGAATTCGGGAATTCGAAGCCAACGCATAGACCTCTCGCATTTCGAAGTTCGTATAGGGTCGACGAAGTGCGTATAAATAAGTAAATATATATCAGGACATTATGTATACACATCGCAATCTAGCCCCAAAGAAAGAATTTTGAAAACCGGTTCTGTAGATCCAGAGAGATCCCCTTACAACGTCACAAACTCACAAACATCGTTACGCTACCTCTTTATAATACACTGGCCTGCTAAAGTAAGTATCACACTTTGTATCAATTTAATTTGAAAAGTGTGATACTTACTTTTGCAGGCCAGTTTATTTTACTTATTAGTATAATACACTGGCCTGCAAAAGTAAGTATCACACTTTGTTTGAATTTAATTTGAAAAGTGTGATACTTACTTTTGCAGACCAGTTTATGTTGGAAAACACCCAGACACTGGAAAACATTCATGCTCATCACATCAACATTTACCAGTAGTGGGAATCGAACCCACGACCTCCAGCGCAGGCGGCAGTTTCGCTACCGCTACGCCATTCGGTCGTCAAATCCTTAGGATAGGACGGTATACGATTACCGAAGTGAGTAAGTACATAAGGACATTAATAACTTTGTTGTCCGTGTGTCAGCAACTGAATATCCCTTTTTCTCAGAAATAAATTTGTAGCAAGTTGAAATTGATACCGAATAGGTACTGTTCTTTACTGACGTGTATGATGTCTTTGTTCCTTAGGAAGTATAAAAAGTTCAAGCTCGTGTAACTTAAGTGTTAACCCAATATCAAGTTGGTCCCATTTTCGAAATTTACCTAACTATGGGGACTCCGCTGACTCAAATCATGAAATTTCTCAAAATGACGATCTTAGCCACAGATTTTAATCTTAGCATAAGAAGGTTTTTATTACAATAGTATGAAAATATTTGTTTCTAGGATGTTTCTAGGTAAGCAATCGGAACCACTGAAGTAAAGGTACTAATTTAGCATAATAAACCTAGGTAAGTACATGACTTCTATATCAACAAACAACATTTATAATGTACGGGTCGGACCTATGTAACTCGCGCTAGACCATTTTTTTCGTTTTTTGCCTAAAAAATGACACTGGAATACGTTGAAGAAAATTATCGTCATGGTCTTTGGAACGTGCATTGCGTACTATCTGCAGATTGGTCACAGCTCGTAAAGTTTCGGTAAAGGCCGGGTCCCACGGCCCGTGTTGTCACAGGCCAGATCGCACTAGGCCAGACCGACAGGCCATGGGAACGATCGCACCCGATGAAGCCTGTTGTCGCCCGTCCATGCCCGTCCGATCCGTCGGGAGTCGGTGAGTTCAAAGGCGCGGCGTGGCGCGGCGCGACGGTGCCTGCCGCGGCCTGTGCGGGCGCGTCCGCGTCGGTTCTAACTCATTTAGGTTCCCGTATAAAATCACTCAGCATATCAGTTGCATTATATCTGTAAGTAATAAAGAAAAATATGTTTCTGTTGCTGAAGAATACAAATTGTAATCGAGTTTAGTTAGTTAAAATTACCTTGATCGGCTCTTGTTGAATGACGACACCCACCAGCGTCGTTTCTTCTGCTTTCTGTTTGCTTGATTTATCAAATGTTGACCACTGAATAAAACCACAGCAGCTGCACACGCAGCCATGCGTTCCGTATCACTTAACATGTTGAACTGGCAGTAACGACAGGCTGCTACAGGCCGACACAGGCCTTGGGAACGGCACTGCGCGAGACGCAATCAGACGCACAGGCATCCACAGGCGTGGCACGATCCGGCCTGGCCTGTGATAACACGGGCCGTGGGACCCAGCCTTAAGACGTAATAAAATATTGCGAGTAAGTAGCCATCGTATGACAGCAGGTACTAGGTAGGTATGAGTTATAAGTAGGTCGCCGGTGTTAAGTAACAGTCGTAATGTCCTTAGCCCATCGCCCCACGGCCGGCGCCCGCGCAGCGCCGCATGCTAATGCAGACGCCGCTACCGACTGCAACACATTACATGTGATCTGATATGCATACGAAGTGCATTGATATGAGTATTATGCAGTCTGTTTAGTAGTATTATGATGGTAAGTGATATGAAGGATTGCGAATATTACTTAGTAAGACCACCGTCTACAGAATACGTAATATTTGGTAAAACTTTAGAATAGCCAACAATAACCCGAAGATTTAGGAAGTACAGCAGGGCTAGACAATGTAACATGACTGTAGAAAAACCACGTTACCACCGGTAGGTATCTACAAAACAAATGAAAGCAGAATGTACTCTATGCGCTGCCTTGTTCCGTACGCTAAAGTTATAGCTACAAGTCTGCGAGAACGCCACGGAGCGTTCAAATTGTCGTACTCGATCATCATAGTATCTCTGTACTCGATTTTCAAAAACAGCGTGTTTTCCTCTATACGATGACGTGGTTTGTCTATAGTCACGTGGTTTGTCCATACATTATTGTCTACTGTCGTCAACGCTAAACGACTGTTACTTTGTCTAGCCCTGCCGATCATCTAATGAACGCCACTATATTTTTCTTTCAATGTAAGAGTGTAAACACGTGGAGGGGCATTTATTTCTAGATTAGCTGGTCTATACCAAGGTACTAGTGCGTGCGAGGTCGACAATCGTTCTGCAGAAATAGATCGCGACCTGCAATGCCCCGCGAAGGGGCGCGGACGCGGCCGGGACAAATTGCACTGAAGTCTTGTCTCTGGACCGGTTTGTGGCTTGCAAGAGATGTACTTGCATTGGGGACGTCTGCCTCACCAGTCTCTACCGACTTACGGTCTACACTGTGTCGCAGGTCATCATCATCATCGCAATTATGGCCGAATTGTCAGGCTATTAACACGTTGCGAACATAATATTGCAAACCCTGCCTGCCAGTTTTCCCAGTGTTTTTGGGTTTTCTAGATTATAGTACTTCCTATACTAATATTTCCTATGTTGAAATACATTCAACTTAAATATCGTAATCCGCAGACCGCAGACCATCTAGCCTCAAACTGCAAGTTTAGCTACATAAGGGTTTTATAGATGAATGTTTTGGAAAAACCGCTCAATGATCGAATTCATTCATTAAATTCATCATCATCATTTATCTAACGCGGCAAAGGTTGCTTTGTCGTATAAATTGTTTTCCATTTAGGAGTACGACAAATATTATAACGTCCTATTCCCAAACCTACCGAATATGGAGTGTGCACATAAATTTCATAAAAATCTGTCAAGTTTTCGGTGGACTTTTGTTACAAAAATTGTGACACGATAATTTTATATATTTAGATATAAGATATACCAGTGAGTCGCCTAGCAAACGTAGGCATTTCTAGGATGCAGAATCAAGAAAGTCCACATTTTCCTCAGCTAGGAGACTAGAATTTCCCAGAAACAGTTTAACGGCACAACCTAGATAGTACCTCGTATACTAACAATTTAGTCCAGCTACAGCCACCCATCATCGGCGTATAAAAATAAAATTTTATTATTCGTAATGATAATGATATCAATAAACGCTTACTTTCTACTCAGCGGTGTTTATAGCACAAGTCGAAGTATCAATTTCTTGTAGACATCGAAAATTAAAATACAACGTTTTTGGATTTGCATTTTGCACATAAGTAGGTTAGTATTCTATTACTTTGCTATTCAGACTGCAACCGAATTTTCTAGTCGAAATCCTAAGTAAAAGTAATGAAACTCAAACTCAAAAACTCAAAATATCTTTTTTTTAACCGACTTCAAAAAAAGGAGGAAGTTCTCAATTCGTCGGAATCTTTTTTTTTTTTTTTTATCTATGTATGTTCACCGATTACTCGAAGACGCGTGGACCGATTTGAAAAATTTTTTTTTTGTTTAAGAGGGTTTTGTTTCCAGGTGGTCCCATTTCAATCAGGTCAGAATCTGATGATGGGATCCTGGAGAAATCGAGGGAACTCTTCAAATTTTATATGGAAACATGAAACTATTTGAGTATTATTAGAAAGAGTAATATTTTCCAAGTTGTCCTATGGTCATCAGGTCAGGATCTGATCATGGGATCATGGTGAAATCGAGGGAACTCTTTAAATTTTGCTAGTATACTTAAAGCGAGTTGGGTATTTTTTATAGTTACTGGTGCATATGCTAGTAGATACTGATTTGATGACTAAAGTCATCAAGTCAGGGTCTGATGATGGGATCTTGGTGAAATCGAGGGAACTCTTCAAATTTTGCTAGTATACTTGAAGCGAGTTGGGTATTTTTTATAGTTACTGGTGCATTTGCTAGCAGATACTGATTTGATGACTAAAGTCATCAAGTCAGGGTCTGATGATGGGATCTTGGTGAAATCGAGGGAACTCTTCACATTTTGCTAGTATACTTGAAGCGAGTTGGGTATTTTTTATAGTTACTGGTGCATTTGCTAGCAGATACTGATTTGATGACTAAAGTCATCAAGTCAGGGTCTGATGAAGGGATCTTGGTGAATTTTAGGTATCTCTTCAGAATTTATGAACACACCTCAAGCGATTTGGGTATTTTTACAACGCCTTCTGCATTTTATTGTTTTCCACTAAAAAGTATAAAATAAAAATGGGAAATGCTTTCCAAAAAACCAACTTCAAATGCCACTACAAAGAGTGAAATAATTTTTATTTAAATTTTAGGTACCTACACCAATTCGAAGTCGGGCGATTGCCGATGACTTCGTCATTTCTTCGCACATCAAGTAAGTTAGGGATTGTATGAAACATTGCCCGACTTCGAATTGGTGTAGGTACCTAAAATTTAAATAAAAATTATTTCACTCTTTGTAGTGGCATTTGAAGTTGGTTTTTTGGAAAGCATTTCCCATTTTTTTCTTATAGGCCTAACATACAGACTCTTGTAAAAAGTCAGTAGGTGTGATATTTGTCACATAATATTATGAATGGCGATAACTCCAAGTCGACTTATAACTAAGTTTACGAGGGTTCCAACTTCCAACGCGCCTTGCACTGAGAAGAAACCCACAACAAACTCAGCCGGGTTTTGTTTTCTGTTATCACCACTTCACAAAGGAAACTAATTGAGCTAGTATACTGATAGCACACATCTCTACGTCTTCTGCCTCTCTTCAGGAGGTTTGAATCCCGGGCACGAACTTCTAATCGTTTTACGAAATTAAAATATCACACAAGGTGTGCGAAGTCTGCCAACCCGCATTTGGCCCGCGTGGTGGTAGTGGACTATGATTTCAAATTGTTAGATATGTAGGTATTCAATATCTCTTTAAAGCCAGCCGACTTAGATTTAGAAGGATTTTATCCATCCGTCCGTCAGTCTGTCTGTGACGACTCTTTATTTAAAGAAGTTTACCCAACTGAAATTATAGGTAGGAGAAACCTGACCCTGACTTTAATTTTTATGTTTATTTTAATCAGTCTGTCAACCTTCAGCCAGCATTTTAATAAATTATTATTATTCCAATAGTCTAAGCATATTCGTTTTTTGTTAGACTTTTTAATAATTACCAGTTTGAACAGTTGTTAAACCTGATCCAGTTGCCTGTCCTAAACTGTATATGTATCTACTTATAATAGTCGGCGCAATATCTCGTTGCCTGCGATGCAATAAAATGGAAAACTAGAAGGCGCCTTGGTGGTTGTTTCCCTATTTATTGCAACAATTTGGGGCGAAGCCAAAGAGAGATACGGTGAGGCGCTTGCTAGTTGCTAGCTGTCTCACTCGACATCTCTAAGGCTTTTGACCGAGTCTGGCACGGCAGCCTACTCGCAAACTCCCAGCATATGGAATACCCGCTGCCTTTATAACTGGATATTTGATTTCCTGAGAAAACGATCTTTTCGAGTGGTCGTTGTCGGTCACTCTTCGGACGGTGCCGGTGTACCTCAGGGACCTATTCTCTCCGCGACGCTATTCCTGCTGCATATCAATGATATGCTTAAACCAGGTTTATTTGGTATACTTGGATATACTTTGGGGAGTGTGCTCAAGAACTCCACAAGCTAGTTTTTCCTTTACCTTTCTACCACAGAACCGCAAGAACGCCGGGAGAAGTGGCATCCTTATGTGGTTGATGTACACAGTACAGTGAACTCGAACGAAACGTTTTCTTGCACGTTTCTGATACGTACCGCTAAGGTGTGGAACACTCTTCCAGCTTCTGTGTTCCCAGTCAAGTTCAATCTGGGCGCCTTCGAGAGAAGAGTGAATAGGCGTTTTCTAGGTAAGCGCGCTCCATCCTAGACCTCATGATTTGTGTCCATCAGACTTGATTGTAGTCAAGCGCAAGCCTATCATATAATAAATAATTGGTCAGGTGCGAGTCGGGCTCGCGCACTGAGGGTTCCATACTATATTAGAAAAAGTTAAACCATAAGGCCCGGTTGCCATCAAAGCGGAGCTGTGTTTGAATGACCAATCAGATTTCGTCATTTTGATATCTCCTCTCCTCTCAGTTTCGGATATGTCATCATATGTCTCCGCTCTGCTTTGGTGGAAACCGGGCCTAAGAACCACTTTTTTACCGAACCACTTTTTATAATAGATACAGAGTTGATTTTATTTTTCTCGTACAATATACATTGATTCCTATCAATCATAATTATTTCAGAATTTTCAGAGTCGAGTGTGACAGACGGACGGGCGGACGGACGGACGGAGAAAGTCTTACCATAAGGGTTTCATTTTTACCACTTTGGTATGGAACCCTAAAAAAACACGTGCAAAGATATTGCGCGGACTATACATCTATGCATCTATAGCAGAGTAGACGTGTACGCTGCTAAAAGTTCACTAACCAGTCTATCAATAAGCGCGCATTGTTTCAGATATTCGGCGTGCGCGTGCGACTTGTTATGTCGTCAGCTACAGCCGTCTAGCAAGCGTATAGTTGGATTTCCCAAGTCTTTTTTGAAATGCAAACTTTGAATCTTTAATAAACTTACGTTACAACTGAGTTTTCTCAACAGATATAGTACCTACTGACATAACATTTATTTCAAGGAGGACAAAAACTTAACTGTGATAGATTGTTGATATTTTCAATAGAAGTTCATGTAACTTGAATTTTTCACGTATGCTGTTTGATTGATAAATAAATAAAAAATAAATAAAGCCTTTATTTTCCAAATTCTTTTACAAAAATCGCTTAAACTACTTAAAACTAAACCAAATACATTTATGAAAACAGTGCAGACAATAAACGAATATATATCTATAAAAAAAAAAAACTATTTAAATATCTAGGAAACTAACAATAATACAGAGAACACGTATTCCTCATGATATCATTAAAGTGAAAAAAATATTTCATGTTTTTACAAAAAGTAGGTATATATTGGAATAAACGCCTTATGCCTCTTTAAAATTCAGATAAGTAATTTATATTATCACCAGTTTTACATGCTTTTAATAAATATTTTAATATATGTATTTTGTGATTATAAATTTTCATTGCTTATTCTTTCCTTTATTTTCCTTTTTTCATATTATAAACCTATGCCAGCTACTGATAATAATAAAACTAGATACTTATTCTACATGTATGTTTGATTGATATGCACCGTTAATTGTTGACGCCAGTTCTTATTTTATTTCTTAAATGTTTTCCAAACACAGTAATCACTGCTCTATAAAGGAGCTGCATCCACGACTGTACGTTTGTTAGCCAGCAGTTAGGTTCTGCGGTGAAAGCTCCGTCTGCTGCGAGCGGCGCGCGCGCAGGCGGCGAGCTGGGAGAATGTCGCGCTCTCAATGGCGGCAACTGCAACACACAACAAGTCGAGAATACCCGAAATAATGACAACATGTCATCCGAGACCCGACACGCCTGCGCTGATGACTAACGCTGATCGCTTTTTAACTGGCACCACTTTTCATCACCGCTAGATGTTTACTAAGAAGTAGACCATACTACTTTTGTTACTTACACAGAAGTTGATGGTTTAGACCATAGAATTTAGTTTAGACTTTAGATCTTTATCTTTCATCAGGGCGTCGGGAATTCAAAGAGTAAGGTACATGCATTTGAGGAAACTAAGGGTTTTTCGCCGCCTTCTGATAAGTAAGGGGGGAATGAGGAAACACTAGTTTTGTCTCTTATAAAGACAAAACTTGTGAATGAATTACTCGATACTTGTCAAATGTCAGGTGTTGAAACGGACCCTTTAAATCGTAAAGTAAAATGTCGTGAACATATCTAGCTACCTAAGCCTTACTATAGGTTTCCTATATTGTCCTTAAAGGTGTGTGACCAACCCGCACTTGAGGAGCGTGGTGGGCTATAACAGTTTAAACAAATTTTGTGACGCTAAGTTCCATTCTACATTGTTGCGATATAGTGAAGTTGATCTGCTAGTTTGTTCTAAACTGTAACGCTAATCACGATGCAAAATATACTTGTTACGGATATGAGAAAGGCTTTTGTTTTATTCATAATTAAACTGCAATTATTAGTAATTATATTCTTTTATTAATTAGGTACCAACATGTCGACTTTTCTACATGACATCCAAAAGTGACGTCTCTGCCATAGACGCCTATAACCGTCAACCCGGACCACAGATTGACTACACATAATTATGTCCATATTACAACATCTCTCTCTTTCTAATTTAGACTAGTCAATAATAAATTGTAGTAATAATATACTAAATTAACTTAATTCTAAAAAAACTCTAATTCTGTGATTTTTAATTAATAATCTAAACACAATAGGTCATAATCAACATTATATTCTAACATACATAATCTTGCAAATACTTAGGTTTATTGACATGTCTTTCAGATCTTCTCTGCACAAAACAATGAGTATTATTATTCTGCTCTGAATTAACATTAGAAGACTCTGCTTCTTGAGTCTTCTCAAGTTTTAACTTAATTTCTGACTCACTGTCTGAAACACTATCACTATCATAATTTAATGACCTTCCCGGAGATACATTTGGTATTTTTGGAACTTTATTCAAATGCCATCTGTTCCTTCTAAAATTCCCTCTTTCTGTATTTACAATATAAGATCTAGGCTCATCCCCTTTCTTTATAACTGTTCCATACATTTTAAGGTCAGTTACCCAAACCTTGTCATTAATTTGTAACTCTGATAAATTTGAAGCTCTATGCCGTTTATTGTAATATAAAGCAGATTTATATTTCCTAGCTATTTGTGTCTGTTTGCATTCATCTGATATTTTAATTGGTTTGTTCAACTTACTTGGAATCATGGGAAGATTGTCTCTAAGTTTGCGATTAAACATTAATTCAGCTGGACTGTAACCCAATTCCAAAGGTGTGTTTCTGTACACTAACAATGCTAAATATATATCATCATTTTTAGAAAGCAAAGATTTTGCAATTTTTACTCCTGCCTCTGCTAATCCGTTACTCTGAGAATAATATGGACTGCTTGTGATATGTTTGAATGCATACTCTTGTGCAAAACTCTGAAATTTTGACTTAAATTGAGTACCACAATCTGTCCGGACAATCTCCGGAATACCAAATTTTGAGAATACCTCCTTACACCGAAGAATGACTGTATCTTCAGTGAGGTCCTTCAATTTCAAAACCTCCAAAAACCTTGAATAATAGTCTATGATTACAATATACCATTTGTTATTAAATTTAAACAAATCAATACCTATTTTTTGCCATGGTCGATCTGGTACTGAATCTATCACCATCTCTTCTTTATGATTTGTATAGAATTCTATGCATTTATTACAAGTTTTAACCTTATTTTCAATTTGTTTAGACAAACCTAACCACCAAACGGATTGTTTAGCACGCTCTCTGCACTTAGAAATTCCCAAATGGCCCATATGAATTTTATTTAGTATTTCTTCTTGCATGCTTTTAGGTATCACTATTCTAGAATTAAATAAAAGAAGATTTGCTTCTATTGAAAAATTTTGTCGGTATTGATAATATTCTTTAAATTTACCTAATTGGTTTGTTCGTGGCCAACCTCTTATTGTGAATTGCTTTAAGTTAATGCAGATATCACATTTACTCTGTTCATTTTTTATCTTTTCTACAGTATCACTAGGTACAGTTTCACTAATAAATGAATTAATGTTTAATTCTTGATCCTTACTATTTTGTGTGTCCACCAAGCAAGGCAACGGGTGCCTCGATAATGCATCAGCAATTACTAATTCTTTACCAGGTGTATACTTGACTTCGTAATTATACTTTGTCAGTTTGAGCCGTAACCTCAAAAGACGTGGACTTAAATCACTAAGCTGTTTGGTTTGTAAAATTTGTAGAAGAGGTTTATGATCAGTCTCAAAAATTACAGGAATTCCTGTTATGTAATCTTTAAATTTTTCAGCAGCCCATGTTAAAGCTAAACATTCTTTCTCAATTTGTGCATAAAGTCTTTCTGTATCCGTCAAAGTCCTACTAGCATACATCACCACATACTTATGACCTTCCATATTTTCTTGAATTAGTGCTGCTCCTAAACCGAAACAACTACTATCTGCAGAAACAGTTGTTTTTAAACTTGGATCATAATGTGCCAAGATAGGCGATTTTTTCAGCTTTCCCTTTACTTCCTGGAATGCTTCCTCTTGGAGCCTACCCCAGACAAACATACGATCGTCTTTAAGCAACTCATGAAGTGGCTGCAATATGTTAGACCTATTTGGAATGAATCTACCAACAAAATTTACCATACCCAGGAACTGCAGCAGTTGTTTTTTATTCGTAGGTGTATTAAAAGCATTTATGGCTTTAATTCTTTCAGGGTCCACTTGTATTCCTTTTTCATTGATTACATGCCCTAAATATGTAACTTCTTTTACTCCAAAAATACATTTACTCCTGTTAATTGTTAACCCTTCCTTATGCAGCCTCCTCAAGACTTCTGTGAGCACTCTATCATGTTCATCTTTGCTCTCTTCAAAAATGAGAATATCGTCCATGTGTATTGCTACTTTCAAGTCTTTAAATAAATTTGAGAATTTCATGCTAAAATACTCTGGTGCACAATTTAACCCGAAAGGTAGACGGTTATATACATATCTGCCAAATGGTGTTATTATTGTAGTAAGTTTCTTTGAAATGTCATCTAATTTTATTTGATGAAACCCTGATGTTGCGTCAATTTTAGAAAAAAATTTTGCTCCTTTAATCTTTGCCAGCGTATTTTCCACTTTTGGAATTGGGTACACAGGCCTCAATATATTTTTATTAACTTCAGTATAATCTCCACAAATCCTTACTTTATCATTTCTTACCACTACAACTATAGGTGATACATAATCAGTAGCTTCTTCTATTGGGCTGATTATACCTAGTCTTTGTAACCTGTCTAACTCCGCCTTGACTTTCGGTAGCAATGGAATAGACACACTTCTAGGTGTGGCATGGACATAAGGTCTTGGATTTTCTACCAGCTGAATATGAAATTCGTCTTTAAATACACCTAATTCGTCAAAAATATTAGGAAACTCTTTTTCTATGGAATAACTATCATAACAATTTAAATCCTTAGAACTAGAAACTGCACATATTTTTATTATATCCAAACTCTCGATTGCAGGTCGACCTAATATTGCTGTTTGCAAACCCTTAATTACATAGACTTTACCTTTAAATATTTTATTCTTGTAACTTAACTTAAGAGGTACAGTTCCCAACACCTGCAGCCTTGTTCCGTCCGGACCCTTCACAATGTCACTGCACTTGTCTATTAGAAGATCACATTTTCCCGCTACAAGCTCTGATACGGCACTGATCTCTGCGCCTGTGTCGATTAAAAAGTTTACTTTGTCTATAAAATGGTCACCTTGATACACATCTATATCAATCAAATAGTTTTGTTTTTTTTCAACCAAACTCACCTCATATTCCTTTTCTTCCTTTTTCTCTATATTTCTTATTGCTTTATCTCTGCAAACCTTTGCGTAATGACCTACACGCTGGCATGACCGGCATGTTACTTTGTACGCCGGACACTGTTCTCGGGGATGCCGCTGTAAACCACAGAACCAGCACTTGTCTTTTTTATTAACTCTGTTATGAGTACTCTGCACTCTCATTCTCTTTAACTCCAGGACATCTTCACTTCCGGTACTATCTTTGGTTTCTTCTTTTGTAATTTCTGATCTAATAATCTTCGTGCCCTCTCTCTGTATTTCAGCTTGCTTACCCATTTGAGTAGCTTTCTCCAAAGTCAAGTCGCTTTTTAATAACATCCTGTCGCTTACAGACTTGTCCCAAATGCCTATTACTAAGCGATCTCTGATCAATTCCTCTTTCAGGGTTCCAAAATCACAATGCTCCGCCAACTTGTGCAAGTCTGTAACGAACTCGTCGAACTTCTCATCCTCTTTCTGATATCTTGAATTAAATTTATACCTTTCATATATTACGTTTTTCTTTGGAGAAAAGAAATTGTCAAATTTACTCAGTAGGCCCTCATAGTCTAGATCTTTTTCAAATTGTAACAGGATGTCTTCGGCCTTTTCTCCCATGCAGTACAACAGGCAATCAATCTTGTTTTTATCCGCACAATCATCATTGCCGGACACGCGCATGTACCTGATGAAACGTGTCTTGTATTTGGGCCATTCCTCAGCTACAAAACTGAACTGCCCTGGCGGTGCCACCTTCATTTTATTATTTTCTGAGTCTGCCACCATGTTTTATTCATAATTAAACTGCAATTATTAGTAATTATATTCTTTTATTAATTAGGTACCAACATGTCGACTTTTCTACATGACATCCAAAAGTGACGTCTCTGCCATAGACGCCTATAACCGTCAACCCGGACCACAGATTGACTACACATAATTATGTTCATATTACAACAGCTTTCAACCTCATTTTTTATACATATTTTGATATTAAGAGTCGAAATGTTTTACTTTTTCAAACGAAGGTACGTAGGTAGCAGGTATTCGAAGTAGGCTCCTATATACTTTCGAATATCTAAATGAACCGTTTATTGTATTTTGTACATGATTCTACCGTTCACTTTACCGATAAGTAGACAACTACTTAACGCACAATTCTTTGCAGATCGTTATCATCTACAGTTAATTATAGTTCCGGAGCCCACCCGCTGTCAGAAGAATCGTCATTTCAATGAGAACGGAAGGCTGTATTATTTAAATTATAGTACAATCGGTGCACAATTATGCAAAATAAGATATTATTTAGGTTTTATCTACAGCTAATTATTTCAGTACTTATAGATAAGATGCTTACAAAAATTATGTTATCATCAGATACGATTTTTTTGGTAAACAACTAAGTCAGTAATTTATTAAATTTCGTTCTTAACTGTTGAGGGTTAAGATCCTAGCAGAATTTTTAAACTGTGCTAAAACTATAGTTATTCCTAACGGTTGCTACACAGTATCGCATCGAAACGCTTAATCGCTCCGCGGTGCGTCTTTTCTCTTGTGGGGTAGGTAACTACCAGCGGCTGAAACCTCCCACCAGACTAAACCTGAGTCCAAAGTGATCCTACCAAGAATACGACTTCTGCTTAAATCTAAGCGGTCTTCGTCTAAAGTGAAAAATAAGTACTTATCAGCATATCAGCATAATATTCAATATCCTTGGACACAGGTGTTCTTTCTCAACAATCAACAGCTCTTTCCATACATTCATAGTTCATACGTTTTAGCTACTATATATACGGTATTGTCCGGCCAGTGTGCTGATTCTGTATCGTTTACTTAGTTAGTTAGTAACCTAAACTGTGTTATTAACTAAGAAAACGGAGGCAAAAATCCTATTTTTGTATTCTTTTCGTAAAAGATAGCAACTAGCATGGTATACTGATATGATACCATACCGACCTAGGTTGGTAATTTGTGCAAAAATAGGATTTTTGCCTTCGTTTTCTTAGTTAATAACCCAGTTTGGGTTACTAACTAACTAAGTGAACGATACAGAATAAGCCCACAGGTATGGCATGTCACGTATAAAGTTATACAAGTGGCAAATAACCGTCGATGGATCACTCAAATGTAGTTAGTAAATAAATAATAATAGAGCTGCTATTTACTTGAGTGATTTTGCGGAGTGAATCTTCAGTTAGGTAGGTGCATTTTGAAATTCACTGGTACGGTCTACGGTGATCTCCTCGCCTGTAGTGTCGTGGCGGTACACGACGTTGTAATTACGGTGTGCATTGCTTGTACAGTACGCAGGTACCTGCTATTCCTCTCCACTTGTCTCATCTCACGACAAGGAAATGCGTGTGCTGGGAAGACAACATAATTATGTCGCTACTCGCTAGCTGCGATTAGGGGAGAGGCTAAGTTAGCACTCGAACTTCGTACTTATCCGTGCCAGTCCGATGTTATAACCACTATCCAATTAGCATGTCGCTGCCCGTGGTGCAGTAAGACAGGGAAACAAATAAGTCATGCCATCATTTTCAGGGTATCGTTTGATTACGCACCGCGCCTGTGCACGATGAATCAGCGGGCAACTGCCGGGCCCATCAGAGCAGTCCAGCGGATTCTCACAGGCAGCGGCGGTGGCGGGTCGAAAAAGGCCCGCCAAAAAATTTTATTAGGCGATTTGCACTGGGTTTAATCCCGCGGCACAGAGTGACTTACTACTAGGTACTTACCGGCGCATGGAGACAGCCAGCACGTGGAATCCGGGGAGTGTGTTCGTGTAGGATGAATGTAGTGTGTGGTGTCTGCGGTGTTAAATGCAAATAGGAACACACTCTCCCTTTCTTGAGGGATCTTTCGCGGCGGCGGTACGAAATCGCGGGTAGCGAAGTGAGTCCGCGGCGGCGAGGTGTCCAGGTGGCACGTGAGCACAAAAAACAGTGTTCCTGATAGTAAAATGGGCCGCAGCGTTAGAAGGACGCGGCGGCCAACACGGCAAACTAAGGAACTCAATAAATCGGGGCTCGTAAACTAAACGACACGGGCGTGGCCGGCAAATTTCACGCGGGCAACGCGGATTTTTCCAGTCGGCTTGTAGAAACGGACTCGGAGTGGCGGCGTGGCCGGCAAACAACACGCGGGCGACGCGGAACAAAATGGTACGCGATAAATAGCTCCTCACAAATAATAAGACAGCGCGATGCGGCGTGGCGGGCGACTTTACGCGGGCGAACGCGGCACACACACCGACCGACTCCGTCGGGATTTTGCACCGGACTGCGGCGAGCCAACGCGGCCGGGGCGCGCGCGGGCGCTGATCGCAAACCGCTCGCGGGAGAGGGGCGTGCAGGCCGTCGACGCGATAGGCCTAGCATAAACCGGAATGCTAGCGTAAAGCGCAAACATCGTTGATTTCTTGGCAATATATGGACATGATTCCATAAAACCTGGCTATTCCGGTGGCATGAATCGTGATGTCAATAACGGTGGATGAGCAATTTGTTTCGCAGTGGTGGGAATTTACTGAGCAGACAGTGTGTTACCAATTCAATATCTCCTTGACACATCCTTGAGCCGAGTGTCTCGGGCTCTAGTTTCAGGGCATGCATATTTAACACCAACTGTCTTGAACACACGGAAACTTTGCTTAAGTAAATAAGATTCAGTAGAAAATAATATTGTTATTTACAATTTGATTTTCAACTAGCTATTTTCGCTCAAGGGCCGTACCACCACCTCTTAAAGGAGTAATGCTGCAGACTGCAGTACTCTTTTAATATTTTCATAAAAACATAGTTTGGAAATTTCAAAACAGTACTGCAACATTACTGCTGTACCATCATCTGGCTCCAGGTCTAAGGTGAGGTAAGACTTCGGCTGTGGCTGCTTTAATCACCTTACAGCGATCATGATGTCCGTCCACAGCTGGACCAAGGAGTTTCCGAGGGTAAGTGATATCCGGATTGCAGTGTGCTGACCTTTAGAGAGCCACAGTCCAGCAGGCAAAAGGTTGTCCTACCGTGTGACTTAGTAAGAATATTTAAAGATTATTATTATAGACCATTTACAGTCATATAGGGCCTTCGACTCCATGGCCTATGGTCTAGTTGATATACAGAAGAACGGGCTAGATGATCTTTTTCCATAACCACGCTGGGTAGACGGGTATGGTCGCCCGCAGTGCTATGTTGGTGCAGGGACGCTGACACCGGTCTCTTCAGATTTCCAGCACAGCCATCGGAACTTTTGCTGGATCTGTCTGGAGTCGTTAAATGCATGCGGTGTTGGCCATAATTGGGAGGTAACGAGGGCGCATTTTTACGTGCGTCGTCAATTGTCAACCTTACCTGCACGCGCTCCTCCTGCCGATCATCGAATGATACGATGACGACCTGCGGATGGCGGTATAAACGTTCCGAATTGGCTGTGCTGGAAAGTGGAAATGCGAACAGATGGGTGCCGATGCGACCAGCATAGCACTGCGGGCGACCAACCCGTTTGCCCGACGTGGTCGCCTAATGGGCAAAACTCTTCAATGTTTAGACAGCCAAAAGCCCAAAACCACAGCCCCCAGTCCCTGGCAGCCCCGCTAGCCCTGGCTCTTGCACTTTGAGGACCGACGAGAAGATCACCGCGCTGGAAGAAGCATTGTGGAGCGTGTTGGTGGCAAACATTTTAGGTTTTTGCCAGCAGTGCATGTCCGTCGTCTGAAACGACAGATCTCATTAAAACCACATTGATACTATTTTTGGTGCAGCTCCACCGAGGCACCTATTGAGGGTAGAGATGCAGTGGCTGGCCGCATGCACGAGCAGCGCGCACGCAGGCACCTGGGTTGCTGGTTGTGCAAGCAGCAATGCAACGCAATCAGCGAAACAATGCGCAATTAAATACCGCATGCCAGCCCTTTACCTCGCGCCGACTTTAGCTTTATACCAAGAAAGGATTCAGAACTGTTTTCCTTGTTTCTGCAATCATTCCCACTTCCTAGTAATTATTAGTAGCGAACTATTATTAAAGACTCGCTGCTCGAGGGGTTATAAAACGCGGAAACATATCGCCTGTTGCAATCTATAATCTATCGCACTTACGGGCAATATGCGCCGTCCTATTGCCCATTTTACTCCTTACAGCGACTATTTATTTACTAGAAGTATACGTAATTTGTCTAAGCTTTATGAATAAAAATCTCACTGTAATATTGCTATTGTTGTTTTTATTAATTTTCTTTTGAGCATCCGGAAATCTGGTCACTTCAGAATAAATATTGCAGACCTTTTGTTAAAGGCACTTTTTAGTATAAATAAAACCATAACAACCCATTGGCTGTTGCAAGACGAACCAAACAAAAAGCTGCTGACTTACATTAACTAATAGACGGCAGCCATTTGCAAATAAATCATGGTTACTATCTAATTTGTGCCTAATTACTCAGTTACTCTTAGGGTTCCATCACTGAATGACAAAAGATCATCCAGCCCGTTCGTCCGTAGATCAACTATCACGGCTAAGAATTTTTTTGAAATTTGGGTGCGGTTTATTATACCCGACAGTCTACATAAGAGTATTTTTAAGCGATTGCATAGCTTCTATCGCGGGCTTTGACGGGTGGACCGAATCCAGAAAAACCGTAACGAAAAAATTCAGCCAAACAACAAGCCAACATTAAAGTCAACCTTATTGTCACAGGCATATAATTTATATTGCAAAAATTGACTTAAAATATACCTATAGTTCCGCTTTTGCCCGCACCAGCGCTAGTTGATTCGTATTTTAAAGATTTTTCTAGGAACTCTGTTTTTATGTAATTAAGGTTAAAATTTCAATGGCAAAGAATAAACTTTAATATTTGATAACTGTCAAAGTATAGTGATGCATCTTAACCGTGACTCGTAAAATTATCGATAAAGTTGAAAAAATCAATATGAAAAAATCAAATTTAATTAATTCCTTCTAAGTCATAAAAAATCACATAAAATGACACAATGAGCCAATCAGAGAACTGTTGAAGGAAAAGAATTTACTATTACCTAATTTGAGAAAACTTTTTATCATAAGTTGCTACACACAAAACTTTGTTAATCTTATGTCTTCAAACGAGCAATTCGTGTATATATTTGAATCTCGGAAACAGCTCCAACGATTTTCATGAACGGTATACAGGAGGTTTCGGGGACGATAAATCGATCTAGATGGGATTGTTTTCAGAAAGTGTTATATTCACCAAAAAATAAACAGAGTAAAGACCGATTTGAAATACAAAACATTGTTTTATGTAATATTATGAGGAAAAGTAAAACTCAAATATCCTTGAAACACTGTCACTCAAGTGTCAACTTTAATTTAACACTGTTGGGAACAGGCCTAGAATCACGTGATTCTAGGCCTGTTGACTGTGACTATACACGCACCAGTGCGTGATGAATCAAAATATTTTTACGTGGTTCCGCTCCAGTTTTATATATATTCTTTTCTTAACAATGAAATCCTTCTCCAAAAAATTATCGGAGCAGATTGTACTTGTTTTTGAAGGGAACTAATGTAGCCTTCCAGTAGCTTTGGTCCATTTTTCTTTTAAAATTGGCTCCCTTAAGAAACTGAAATAGTAAGATCTTTGATTCTTAAATAAATTTACTGTTATCTATTACCGCAATGAAAAGCCATTTTTCTACTATTGATAAGCGTACAAAATCCGTACAGTAGTGATAAAACTTCCTAAGATTACTCTGAACAGATTCGTCTATACGCGAAACAGTCGATAATGTTTTATCGATATTGTTAGGAGGACTGTACCTTCAGTCTCCATAGCAACAGTTTTCTATTATTATTTAACTTGTCATACTACTGTAAAATAAAAACATTCGTCACAAGTTCCGAAAGTATTTGTTTTACTTTAATATGGTAGCAGTGTAAAAATAAAGCGATAAATACGTTGATCACGATGGCTCGCTCAAGTACAAAAATTGAGACTTTGAATAAAGAAAATTTCGACACATGGCGAATTCAAGCAAGGGCCGTACTCAAGTACTCATCAAAAATAAATTATGGAGTGTTGTTGAGAAGCCGCTGAATCTTGAGAAAGCTGATGAAGAGAAGAGAGAGAAGAATCCTTTAGCTCAATCTGAGTTAGTACTTTTAATTTCACCCTCTGAATTGAAGCAAATAAAAAACTGCAAAACAGCTCACGAGATTTGGACTTTGCTTGATTTTATATAATATGCCGGTAAGGGACCGGCTAGGAAGGCCTCTCTTTTAGTTAATAGGAAGTTAATATTGTCCAAAATGGAAAATGGCAATATTAGAGAGCATTTCAATAAGTTCATGGACGTGGTAGACAAATTGCAGGATATGGACATTTGTATTCATGAGGATTTGCTCACTGTTATGATGCTATACAGCTTACCACCTGACTATACGAAAATTTTCGTGTAGCGATAGAATCCAGAGACACGTTACCGAAACCTGAAGAACTCAAGGTAAAAATTTTAGAAGAATCAGAAGCTAGACAATTTAATAATGGTTCCAACACCAATACTACCAACACTAAAGATGAACACGAAGAAGAGACAAATTTCGTTAAAACATGCAAATTTTTTAAGGACATGTTATCAGTGAATGCAGAAGGCTGGAGTAACAAGCAAAAAACGATAGCTTTATCGTCGACAGAGGCAGAGCTAGTGGCAGCTACGGAGACAGCCCGGGAAATTATATGGCTACAACAGATGTTGGAGGAAATCACTAAAACTGAAAAGCCACCACTTCTTTACGTGACAATGAGTCAACAATAAAGCTAGCATACAATCCGCCGTACGAGCAACATAGCCGAACCAAGCACATACAACGAAGGTATCTCTATGTCAGAGAGTGTGTGGCAGCTGGCATACTTGAGGTCAAGCAAGTTACTACTGAGGACCAACTGGCTGAGTGTTTCACAAAGCCCTTATATGCATCCAGGCTGGAAAGGCTGACTAAAGCTCTTGGCCTCAGTTCCTAAAAGAGGAGTGGATGTTAGGAGGACTGTACCTTCAGTCTCCATAGCAACAGTTTTCTATTATTATATAACTTGTCATACTACTGTAAAATAAAAACATTCGTCACAAGTTCCAACAGTATGTATTTATTTTACTTTAATAGATATGTTATGTGCAGTACTGGCTGAATAGCGAAATTTGAATGTCAATGTTCTAAAAGAAAATTATTAGTAAATGTGAAATCAACCGTAAAGTTCTTATTAAGCTATTGCATAAGTAGCTTCTATCGCGGGCTTTGACGGTGCAGACCTAATCCAGAAAAACCGTAACGAAAATAGCCTGGCACTCCTAAAGTAAAGCTTTTGGTACTAGGCTAGCATGTGACTTTTTTTGAGTGAGTTGAACTTTTCAAAAAGTCATTAAAAAGTTCTGCTATTTTTCGATAGATGGCAAACTAAAAACTAAAAAGTGTGAAGTTAGCCTGGTACCAAAAGTTCTACTTTTCTATTGATGGCAAAACTAAAAATAACTTTAAATTCTATGCAATAGCTTTACCGCGGCAGTCTCCGAGTGCCACACGCCTTTTTTTCTCAGTAGGAGATTCAAATAACCCCGGATGCAGTTCATCATAACGAGGGAAATAATTTGTCTCTTTCCTACTACTACTTCCTATAGGAGGGTATCTTTACTTATTACCTGGATATCTAAATTAAAAATAAAAGCTGTCGACAGTTCGTGATCTAGATACGTTCACAAGGGGGTTAGTATAATTTAGAATGCATATTCTGATATTCTATTCTAACCTCAGATCACTCAAACACAGATTCTAACTGTTCACCTATTGGCACAAAATAAGATAGAGCAAATAGTGCTATCGGCCTCGAAAAATTGTTATTATTGAGTGATTGGTTATTTCCGGTAACATCGTACCGCGGGGTGCGGGACCCTCCATGCATGAGTATTTCGACTCGCACTTGGGCGTATTATTCAAAGTAGATTGAACAGCGAGGCAGTTCTTACTTTCGCAAATCAATCAGAATTAGTTACTTACTTATCGTAAACCTCAACAAAAAGGTATTATAGAGTTTTCGTCAAGTGAGCGCACCAAGCCAATAGTTACGTAAGTGATCGAAATTAAATTATATTTAAACGAAATCTATACAGCACCATGTTTAAGTACTAATCACTGTTGCAAAATATATGTTAAAGCTTTACAGTAGAGTAGAAATTAGTGTGCAGCTTGATTCAAAAATTATAACTTTCTTGCGTAATAAAAAAGCGGAGTGACCGGTCGAAAAGAAAGCGTTTTACACGAGTTTCATAATGTACCTAAATGTCCGGTACAGCAATGTTCTTATCATGCGCTTACCCATGTTGTACATGGAACATGCAATTTCATCGTTAAGTATACAATAAGGCTAGTGAAATTGAATTGACTTTACGATTTATGTTAGTCGTTATAAAATTCGCTAGAGAAATGCAAATATGAATAGTAATAATAAATAAAAATCTACATAAATTGTTACTAAAATAATTATGAAGTTAAATAGATGTAATATGTAGCTGTACCTACTTATTAACTTAATCATGTCCTTTGTAGGTATATGTATACATATAGGCATAGAGTAATTAATATACCTTCATCTTTGGTGTAGGTATCTTGTACTTACATAATATTTTGTTTGCGAATTATACTAGATAGGTACATAATTTCGTTCCAGAAAATTTCTGTGATTCACACATTTATGAGTAAAGTTTATACTATACTATGTCCGTAATTTTAACATATTATGTCATGATTCCGATAATAAGGATACCGAGTGTCACCGATTCTATTTACCTATTTTCCATTTATTTAATGTAGTCTGAGCTATTTTCCTACAATAATAATAAATAAGTAATGTCTAAGTACCTAGTGGGTATCAGTGGAGTGGTGTCATGTGACATGTCTTGCGACACGCACAGTACCGACGCCACCGACGCACTCTACATGTTTGTACGTAATATGAGATTTCGGTCAGTTACCAATTTACCTCATACGATACTAGTTATCTAGGCACTCGACACTGCAACCAAATAGACCTAGGATATATAATAGGAAGCTAGGAGATTGAGCGGTTAATTAATGTTGAATTGATCACTCAGATTCAGTGCTAGTATAGAAAAACAGGCTAGAAAACTACGGGAAATGGGTTCTTGATTTTTGTAAAATTGAACTAACAATGTCAAAGAAAGAATCTTAAATCTTGTAAAATTTTAAAGGGCAGAACAGCGTTCATCGTATTAACGGGTTTATCAATAAAATCGATAAATAATAGTTTATTCCGCCAATAATAAATCTGTGCGGCAAAAGATAGGAAAATGTTTTAATATAGATATTTTTATGGAAACAAAAAAAATAAGTAGATATTTATAATAGCAAAGTAGGTAATACCCACTCAGTCTGGTTTTCGATAATTAAATTAGTGAGTGCGTGTTAAAGTTCATTGTAGTTTTGTGTGTATCTATAGATACTTTAAATCAATATTTGCACGTTTTGTTTAATACAATTAAAAGTTTAGTGCTAGACTGTTATCAAGTCTGACACAAAGCATTTAAAGCATGGGTAGATCGAGGCCTTACTGTGCGATACTGTGTAGCAACAAATTAGATGTTACCGATTAGGTAGGTTGACCGATGGCTCAAACAATTTTCTAGGCTATTATACTGCAAGTACCTATATCTTTTCTAACCCAACTCAGTTATGAGAGACACTGGAAAAGCACGGGCTGGTAAACCTTATTATCTTTGAAAATAATATAGAACTGGGTTTCCAACCATGAGGCCGGACCTAGCTAAAGAGCTCTTTTGCGGCGTAACCTCGGTCCTTTTCGCCTTGCGCGGTCCCGTCGTGCTGTGCTCGACACTCTTGATCGCCTACGGTGTGCTGGAAGCAAAAAGAAAATATTAATTTTCGGAAAATTCGTGAAAAATTCGGAAAAATTTTGTACAAATTTTCCCGAATTTAGCGCGGATTCTGTGCTAGGTGCACTCGTAGGTGCGTCCTGAGGCGTGCCGGCGCGGTCGCGAGCGCGCGAGTCGCGATAAATTGCGATTTTTGCAAAAATCTGCATACCGAGGTTACCTTATAGCTGCCGTTCTTAGCGAATTCCACCTAGCTAAAGAGCTCTTTTGCGGCGTAACCTCGGTCCTTTTCGCCTTGCGCGGTCCCGTCGTGCTGTGCTCGACACTCTTGATCGCCTACGGTGTGCTGGAAGCAAAAAGAAAATATTAATTTTCGGAAAATTCGTGAAAAATTCGGAAAAATTTTGTACAAATTTTCCCGAATTTAGCGCGGATTCTGTGCTAGGTGCACTCGTAGGTGCGTCCTGAGGCGTGCCGGCGCGGTCGCGAGCGCGCGAGTCGCGATAAATTGCGATTTTTGCAAAAATCTGCATACCGAGGTTACCTTATAGCTGCCGTTCTTAGCGAATTCCACCTAGCTAAAGAGCTCTTTTGCGGCGTAACCTCGGTCCTTTTCGCCTTGCGCGGTCCCGTCGTGCTGTGCTCGACACTCTTGATCGCCTACGGTGTGCTGGAAGCAAAAAGAAAATATTAATTTTCGGAAAATTCGTGAAAAATTCGGAAAAATTTTGTACAAATTTTCCCGAATTTAGCGCGGATTCTGTGCTAGGTGCACTCGTAGGTGCGTCCTGAGGCGTGCCGGCGCGGTCGCGAGCGCGCGAGTCGCGATAAATTGCGATTTTTGCAAAAAATCTGCATAAGGACCCGCCCACTCGCCCTAGAGTTGAGTGGCGCCAGCCGCTTGCTCGCTGTACCGTGGTGAGAACCGCGAAAATTGACTTGCGATTTTTGACTTTAAAAAATTTGTTGACGGCTTGAGGACGACTTATACGAGGCCCTATACACTTCCCAAGTCGCTTCTCAAGTCCAAACATTGACTTTCGGGGTTTTTACACCCACAAAAACCGGTAAATAAATGAAAATTGCTAATTCTGGTTTTTTGTAAATATTTTTTAGGGACAAGGGTGGGAATACTCTGTCAGCTTGAATTGACTGTTGGAAGGCTCTTTACACCTTCCAACAAAATATAATATTTAGTATATAAGGTATTTTATTTGTTGACTTTGGGAGGATTTTACACCTCCCAATTTGAATTGTTTTAGATTTAGGAAATTTTAATTATTGACAGTTGGAGGCTTTTTACACCTCCAACCAAATCGTTTGTTGTGTTGTCCTTAGCTTAAGTATTTATTTATTTTAAACTATTGACTGTCGGAGGCTTTATACACCTTCGACTTAATTGTTTGTTTGTGTCGTCTTAGGCTTAGCAATTTATTTATATTTTAATTGTTGACTGTTGGGAGGCTTTCTACACCTCCCAACTTAATATAAACTTGTATTTTATTTTGCTTTTGTTAGTGACACCTCTCTCTTCGCCTAAGTATGGCATCAAGGGCCTCAATATCCAGCTCGGGCAGACCGAATGTGAGGAACGTTAGCGTGGAGCATGCGGATGCAGAGCCCCGGAAAAGACCCCCTGTCAAACCGCCGTCACTGGAACTCCCGTCCTGGGCGAAGTCTGCCGCGGAGGGCCCCCTGGGAGAGCTTGGGTCGATAGCGAACAGGCTCTTCCAGGAGGCAAAAATGCAGCTGGAGCAGTCGGGAAACATTAAGTCCAGCATAAAGGAGACGGTGATAGAGTGTCTGTCGGGTCTCTACACTGCGGTGTTGAGACTCAGCAGCGGTGCACCGTCTCCCACGACTGTCCCGGCTGTCACAGCGGCCGACTTCGCCAAGGAAGTGATGGCGGAATTGCAGCAGCAGAAGGAACTGGTTGTCGCAGCCAGATCCGACATGGGTGCCGTCAGGGACCAAGTTCAAAAACTTACGGATATTCACGAAAAGTACAAGGTAACTGATGGCATCACGTACGCGGCGATGGCTGCGACGGCCAGACCGGTTGGCGTCTCCCCGCCTCCGCAGCCTGTCCACTCAATGGTCGTGTCGTCTGTTGACGCTCACGATACGAGCGAAGATGTTATAAACAAGATTCGCACGGCCGTGAGCGCCAAAACAACGGGCATAAGGGTGGACAGACTGAGGAAGGCCCGGGAACAGAAGGTGGTGCTGGGCTGCCGGTCTCGGGAGGAGCTGGCGAAGGTTGCCGAGAGGCTCAAGGCCGGCAACCCAACACTACTCATGGAAGAGAAAGCCAATCGGGATCCCCTCGTCATCTTACATAACGTATTAAAAATAAATAGTGACGAGGATGTCCTGGGTGCCTTAAGGAGGCAGAACTCTGCCATACTGGGGGCGATACCGGAGAGCGAGTATCGGGCGAGTGTGCGGTTCCGCAGGAAGGCTAGGAACCCACTCGAGAGCCATGTCGTTCTCCAGGTGTCGCCGGCAGTGTGGCAGAGCCTCACTCTGGCAGGCAAAGTCCATGTGGACCTGCAGCGAGTAACGATCAAAGACCAATCCCCACTGGTGCAGTGCTCCAGGTGTCTCGGATACGGACACGGTCGGAAGACTTGCACCGAGTCCGTAGACACCTGCAGCCACTGCGCGGGTTCACACCTGCGTAGTGACTGCCCAGTGTGGAAGGCCGGAGACGCAGCCACTTGTCGCAATTGTCGGGATACCAAACAGGACCGTGCTGACCATAACTGCTTCGAAGAAAGCTGTCCGGTCAGACGGAAATGGGAGGCACTCGCAAGGGCGAGGGTGGCGTACTGCTAAAGGCGCACCGGGCGAAACTCAGGACACTGCTGCTGCTGCTACTGAGCGGGTTTACCGTGCCGTTCAGGCCAACCTGCAACGAGCGAAGCTGGCCACAAAAGAACTGTTATTAGAATGTCAAAAGAGGAAGGTCAGCTTCGCGTTGGTGCAGGAGCCGTATGTGGGGGCGGACGGTGAGCTCGCTCAGGCAAGGGGCTATCGGGTCGTCCAGAGGGCGCGCGACAGGGTCAAACCAGTCAAGTCTGCGGTCGTGGTGTTGGATGACGATCTCGTTGTGATCGAACATCCAACACTCACGACCGAGAACGTTGCGGTGGCCACCCTGAAAGCGCGCTCTTGGGAGGTATGTGTCATTTCCGTCTACTTCGAGGACAGCCTGCCCATCGAACCCTACCTCACTCATGTTAAAATGGTCAAAGACCAGCTCCAGGCAAAACATGTAATCATTGGAGGCGACGCCAATGCCTGGAGCACATGGTGGGGTAGCGATTCGGAAGACCATAGGGGCGAGGCGCTTGTGGGCGCTGTTGAGGAGATGGAAATGCACATACTGAACGAAGGGACGGTCCCGACTTTTTTCACTATCAGGAACGGGGTCGTCTGCAAGAGCATGGTTGACGTTACGTTGTGTAGCAACGGTCTGCTCGGGTTGATCAGCGATTGGAGGGTTGATCAAGGATTGACGAGTTCTGATCACAATGCAATTACCTTCGCGATACGCCTTAGCAAATCAACTGGTGTGCGACTCGCAAAAACAACGCGAAAATTTAATACTCGGAAAGCGGCGTGGACTAAGTTTATTAAGATCTTAAAACAAGAACTCGCCACAAATGAGTTGTCCACGCCCAAAATTAACGACATTAGCACACCAGTGGAACTAGAGCAAGCAGTCAAAAAATATACAGATAGTGTAGAAAAGGCGTGTCGCGAGTCAATCCCTCCAGTCGCTGGGAAACCAAAGTTCGACTTACCATGGTGGACTGACGAACTAGAGGCCCTAAAGAGAGAGGTGATGACGAAGAAGCGGAGAATATCCTGCGCAGCACCACGTAGAAGGCAATTCGTCGTCGATGAGTACCTGCGGACAAAAGAAAAATATGAATTTGCAGCATTAAAGGCGCAAACCGAGAGCTGGAAAGAGTTCTGTGGGAAACAGGACCGCGAAAGCTTGTGGGATGGGATATACAGAGTCATAAGAAGAACCTCTAAAATATATGAAGACCATCCCCTCATTGACAGCGGCGCGGTCCTGAGTCCCAGAGACTCGGTCCAGCTCTTGGCCAAGACATTTTTTCCGCGGGACTCAGAGACTGACGATGACCCTTCACACACGGAGACGCGGCGGATGGCTGAACGATGTACGGACGACAGCCCGGAGGGCGTCCAAGATCCGCCTTTCACTTTAGACGAGCTGCTGAGGGCGGCCAAAAGTTTCAATCCTAAAAAAGCGCCTGGAGCCGATGGCTTCACGGCAGACATTTGTTTGGCCGCCATCAGCGGGGACGAACACGTATTCTTCAGTTTGGTAAGCAGGTGCTTCGCCATGTCATACTTTCCAGTATCGTGGAAGGAGGCGACGATAGTAGTCCTACGGAAGCCGGGCAAGGATGATTACACTAAGCCCAAATCCTACAGGCCCATAGGACTGCTATCGGTCTTCGGGAAGATACTGGAAAAGATGATAGTCAAAAGGCTTCGGTGGCACCTGCTTCCCAAGCTGAACACCAGACAGTATGGGTTCGTCCCCCAACGCTCGACGGAGGACGCCCTCTATGACCTCGTTCAGCACATCCGCGGAAACCTAGAGGACAAGAAGATAAGCGTGGTGGTCTCGTTGGACATTGAAGGGGCATTTGACAGCGCATGGTGGCCGGCCATTAAGTGTCGGCTAGTGGAGAAGAAATGCCCCCTCAATCTGCGCAGAATATTCTCAAGCTATCTTGAGAACAGGACGGTGTGTGTGAGGTACGGAGATGAGGAGTTTCGTACCTCCACCACCAAAGGATGTGTCCAGGGGTCCATAAGCGGGCCCATACTTTGGAACCTGCTTCTGGACCCACTGCTTGACTTGGTAGGCGAACGCGGCACTCATTGCCAAGCGTTCGCCGATGATATAGTTCTGGTTTTCTCGGGGTTCCAAATCGCAAAAATAGAACGGGAAGCTGCCCAGGTGCTGACCTGTGTGTATGAGTGGGGTCTCGCAAATAAGCTGAGGTTTGCCCCTCACAAAACAAGCGCGATGGTGGTGACCAAGAAGCTGAAGTTCGACACCCCGCGCATACACATGGGCGGTACCCAGATAGAAGTAGTGAAAGAAATAAAGATTTTGGGCCTTTTGGTAGACTCCAAGTTGACATTTAACAACCATGTCAGGGCAGTCTGCCAAAAGGCCACAAATATTTACAAGCCCCTTGCTAGGGCAGCAAAAATTAACTGGGGGCTGAACCCCGAGACAATCAGAACTATTTATGTATCGGTGATTGAGCCCATTATTATGTATGCGTCCAGCGTATGGGCACCGGCCACACAGAAGATTAAGATCCAGAAGCAGCTAGACACGGTGCAGCGCGGATTCGCGCAAAAAATTTGCAAGTCTTACCGCACCGTGTCGCTCAACGCTGCACTTCTGTTGGCCGGTCTCATACCGCTGGACCTGAGAGTGCAAGAAGCGGCTCAACTATACGAAGCCAAGAGGGGACGTCCACAAGCTATCCTGTGCGGCAGAGAGGTCGAGAAGAAGATCAGCTTTCTCGAAGCTCCGCACCCCTCAGAGGAGGCTGTGGTGGAGTTTCGGTGTCTTGAGGACTTGGAGCCGGAAACCGTGGCGTCTCACGCGATGACCGGTCTGAGGATATTCACAGATGGCAGCAAGATGGAACGTGGAGTGGGTGCGGCTCTAACCTGCTGGATGGATGGAGAGGAGACTTTCTATCGGAAGTTTCTTCTCCAATCCTATTGCACAGTCTACCAGGCGGAGCTGTACGCACTCTACCAAGCAACAGAGGTTGCCCTTAAGACCAGGGAAACATCTGTGAATATCCTCAGCGATTCAAGGTCTTCGCTGGAGACGCTCGGCAGCGCCGAAACCTTCCACCCGCTGGCCTTTGCCACTAAAAGAAATTTGTCTCTTTTAAGGGCTAAGGGTACGGCAATCAGCCTCTTCTGGGTGCGTGCGCATATTGGATTAGAGGGCAACGAGAGGGCTGACTTCTTGGCCAAAGAGGCGGTTATGAAGCTCAAGACCAGACCACATTACGACAGTTGTCCAATCTCGTTTATAAAGAGAAGCATTAGAAAGGAAACTGTCGTGAAATGGTCTGGTCGTTACGTGAGTGGAGAAACCGCCTCCGTAACCAAGACCTTCCTGCCGACAGTTGAAAAAGCTTGGGCATTTTTAAAAAAACAGACGCTGACTCCCCTCTTGGTACAAGTACTCACGGGACATGGCGGGTTTGCGGAGTACTTGCACAGATTTAAATGCAAGGATAGTCCCGGCTGTGTCTGCGACGACGGCGTCGCAGAAAGTATTGAACATTTGATATTAGATTGTCCGCAGCACAGCCGGGCCCGCGAGGATCTGCAGCAGCAGATCCAAATGAATCTGTGCAGGGACTCCATCCCCGCCATTTTAGATCACCATAGTTCCCGTGAGCCGTTTCTTGCATTCTGCTGCATGGTAGCAAGGACGGCTATAAAGAGGAACAAAACACAGTAGCAGAGATGCATAGTGTTTCTTCTATTATGAGAATAGCTAGAATTCACTTGCATATAAGCTTCACGTGTTTTGTTCCTCTTTATAAAAACTTATTTTAACTTCACTTTTAAATTATAATAGTTTCAAACAGCACACAGTCTGTAAAAGTCTCCGACTCGTGTCGGGGGTCGCCGCCTTGCTACCATGTAGCATATAAAAAAAAAAAAAAAAAAAAAAAAACCATGAGGCCGAGATGTAAACCACTTATCTTGGCATATTCACTGCCGAACACTCGGATCCGATATACCTGTGTATATGTGATATGTAATTTCTCATGTAAATATTTATTTCAGTGAAATACTGGTTCTGTAGTAGGGCAATGCAGGCAAGTCATTTATGCCGAGTGAGTTACAGACATCCCTAAATTAACTGAAACAGGAGCAATGATAGAGGTAAACCAAAACAACGTGTGTACTGTTTACTTACATCTTCGCTCTGTTACAAGTATAACTAGCGTTCCGTAGAGGCCGTGTTAAACTTACAAGTGGCGAGGTACCTAAACAAAAAGCGTAAGTACTTGTAGAGAGCGTTACGCCACAACTGGGGTGGTGTTTCCTCGGAAGCGATAGCATCAACTCACGCGCACGGTGCCCGGTGTACGCAGATACGCCTAATACGGTCGTAACTCCTAACACACTCAACACGCCCTGCCGAGTCAAAATGTAGCTAGCTCATAGTTAGATTTTTATTTTTTGTAATGCTGTACCCCTAGGAGCTCCAGGGGTACCACGGGCAAAACAATTACCCGTGGTACCCCGGGGGGACCATCGGGGGTACCACGGGCAATAAACGCGAGAGCCTGTGCAAGGTCGGACATTTACAGATTGTAGGCACAACTGACAGATTATTAAACTATGGCACTGGTATAAACACCGCCACATTACTTTAAGCTTTCAACTGTTTATTTAGAGTACAAATTGCTTTAATTGCAGCGATACGTACAAGAAACAGTCTGATTTGGAAACTGCTCTAGCCGAGAATTCTTTCAAGAGTAAAACTATGAGTATAAGGCCGGATCCTTGCTCGATAAGGCAAAGGCGTGGTTGTATTTGAACCGAGAATTAAAGGTTAACATAGCATGAAAAATCTCATTGTTAGTTATCATTAGTATACATGTACATACTGTATTCTACTAATATTATAAACGCGAAAGTTTGTAAGTATGGATAAATGGCTGTTTGTTACTCTTTCAAGCCGTTTTGCGCAACTACTCAACCGATTTGGTTTAAATTTGGAACATATATAGCTTATAACCTGGATTGACACATAGGCTACTTTTTATCCCGGAAAAATCTATCTTTCCCACGGGGTTAGCGAACAACCGAAATCACGCGGACGGCGCAGCGGACAACAGCTAGTTTACATATTATACAGAAAATATTTATGATATTTTGAATACCGAGCAATATATTATGATACTAGTGTATCAAGATGTTAGGTAAGTAGTAAGTACTAGTATTAAATCTGAAACACTATACTTGACAGCCTACTTAACGGACCTTGGTAAGATATCATAGTTACTGGTATACACTATCCACAAAATAATAATGTGAAGGAAAACACTAGTTCTATTCTATCTAATATTTTTCGATTTGTTGAAAGCAAAATCTAATATTTTTCGAAGCAGTATTTTGTATTTTGAGTACAAGCAAATTGTCCACCCAGTAGTTTTTGAGATATCTTCCAAAAACGTTTTCCGCTGGGGGAACGTTCTCCCAGCGGAATTTTTTCTTGCTAGCGTTGTCACAGCCAAACGATATCGAATTTATTGATTTGAGTTCTGTAGATATTATGTACATTTTGTCGTGTAATTTTCCCGAAAGATTCAAATTTCCCTTTCCCTCGGTTGGTCGGTCCCTTTTGGAGGAATTTGGTAACTAAAATTGGCACGAGAATTTTAAACATTAAAAAGAAGAAAGAAGATTAGAGAAGATTCTCCTTCATAATAATTCTCCTACATATTTCTCCTTAATAAAAGGGCAATGATGAGTAGATAATATAAGAACTTATAGATTATTTACTCTTCACCTACTGCAGTAGTCGTCATGATGCGATCATATCAGAACAATGGCCGACTTGAAGGTTAGGGCGCGGACGGGCGGGAAACATGTAGGGCAGAGAATAGGTTATTTGCCCTTATTTGCTATAATAACCTATCTTATACATGAATAAAATACTGAAATAAGCGTCTTTGCTTTATTCAGATGTTGACTTCACTCTACGATTTCACATTGTGAGAACATCTGTTGAGGATGTCCTGGTGTCGGGACGAAACGTGCGTCGAAGAAAGTGTTGGAAGAATAGTGCCATACACTATTCTTCATACGGTACTTCATATTTCATACGGTACTCGTGCATTAACCAAACAGGAAAACAAATTAATTTGTCCTACAGATATTTTTGTAAAGGATTGTTTCGTGTTTGACTGCTTTCCTTATACCTATAGCTGTAAGCTGAAGTTTAATTTCGGCTTCTTAATTCCTTTGAAATACCCTTTGTATTATGTTTGTTCCAGTCCACACAAGCAATATTTCCCAGCCCCAGTAGCGCAAGTCGTGGATAGACACGCTCCAAGCGGTCGTTAGGAGAGTGCAGCGTACCCTCGCACGCCGGTAAAGGGCTCGGCCGGAGGGCGCTGCGGCCCGGCCCTGACCTAATATTTGATGGCTTTTGCAATATCTGCAGTAGGCAGTTAGGTATCTACAACGTACACCTTACTACAGTAGCTATAACGTCATATTGTAGCGACCTATATGTAGATAAATGTTATGGCTAGTTTTTAGGGTTCCGTACCCCAAGGGCAAAAACGAGACTTAATATTACTAAGGCTTCGCTGTCCGTCCGTCCGTTGCCCGAACTCCACCAACAGGCCGAGGAGGTGGCGTGCCCTGTTTAGGACGCGCCTCCCAGGCGGAGACCTGCCGCTTAGGTGGTGGGTCGGGGCCTGGCGGGAGCGCGGTGAATACGCAAGTGAATCCCGTACTCCCGCCAACGAGGTCCGTCGTGGCAAGCGACAGGTTTTAGTGGGTGCAAGCCCCACATAACCCCTCCGTTTCCCCTGACGGAGGGGTATGCGTTAGGCATTTCCTGTCATTAAAAAAAAGGGTTATCACTTGAACCGTGATAGTAAGACAATTGAAAATTTCACGTAAGATGTATTTCTGTTGCCGCTATAACAACAAATATTAAAAAATAGAAATAAATATTTAAGGAGGCCTCCCATTCAACAAACGTGATTTTTGATGGTTTTGAATTTGGTGAGTAGAGGTATTTTGATTGCAATTGGTCTTGATATGAGTAGTACGGAACTCTCAGTGCGCGAGCAAGACTCGCACTTGACCATTTTTTTTGTTATAAATAAAACAAAGTACCTATAACACACGCACGTCACCCGAGCAATATTTTATCGGCTCACTAGATCGATTCGTTACAGCATTGTTGTTGATAAAGCGATTTTTCACAAATCACAGGATCGAACCCGAGACCTCTATCGCAAGAGGTGAGCAACTGCGTCATTTCTTATCACTGTTATCAGCTTTTTTTATCGATTTGATATTTTTATTGTACTTTTATTTTAATACATTTTAATTATAACAAAGACATTGTAAATCTGTAAGCACTTTCATATTTCAAAGTACCGATTGCTTACATATTTATTGTGACATATATATATATAATAAACAAAGTTTTATTAAATACTTGCTGGCCTTGCAAACGTTATTTTGCACTTTGTACCAAATCGGTAATTTTATTTGTACTTAAATATTTTCGGGTAAAATGTTTTATCTTCGCAATCATATTTCTGACCCAGATATACACATCTGATTTCGTATAGCCCCTGTGTGTTTAGATTCTTTTCAGTTATTTACACACTTAATTCTCTGATTATACGTAATTGCTAGGAAGGTGATAAACAACCGCGACCGAATACTTCCATCAGAAGTTGAAGATTTCAAAATTCAAAATTGATCCCAACCGGGCATTGAACCTATAACCCTGCTTGATTCATTACATGCCAATGCAGTAGTAAATCACAAAAAGGGGGAAACATAAATATTAAACAAACAAATATTTTATTTATTTAATAGATAACACAAAAAATACCATATGAGCTGGCCACAATGCAATATCGTCGACCACTCGATATCGCGTTGTGATAACGTGACAAATTGACCTGATAACGACTGATAACTGATAACAGCTGTGCACCCCTAGCGCGAGTTATATCTTTCCATGTTCACGATACGATATTTCTTGTGACAGTACTCAGTAGCCATTATTACCACAGACCAGCAAGACAGCAAGGTTCTTTCGCGGTTGACTCACACGAAACGTTTTTCTTCCACATTTCTGGTATGAATACCAACCACTAAGGTGTGGAACGCTCTTCCAGCCTTAATTAAAGAGGAGAATACTAGACCTAGACATTTCCTCGCTCTTCCGCCATCATCATCTCATTGGTCATTCAGTGTACCGTTATGAAGCTGGTGACATTCTGTTATCATCGACAAACTCTACGTGCACGAGTTATATTATATCATCCCTATCCGGTACCTACTTCATCGCTCGTTATGATCTTGCTCTACAGCTAAATCTCTCATCTCATCTGCCAAAATGTCTTTTTGGCACGTGTATATGTATTTTTTGGCACTTCGAGGTGTTATGACATATGGCTGTGATTTTGTTATTTCGCATTTATGGGGTCCTAATCATCACAGCCACAGTTCACAACATCACAACCACAACCTTCAGTTTTTTTAACGAAGGATACTTTTCTAAGGTCCTGTACCAGGCGCATGGCGATGTCTGAGTTTCAATTATGAGATGCAGTTGAATTAGCTCGATGTTAGAACTTGGATTACATTGTCGTTTATAATTTTATTTTAAACATTTTGATAATGGCGTCAGAGATTAAAAATAGTTATTAAACCCACAGATTAAATAATACTACTGGTTAAATACTATATGAAATAAATACTACGGTTGTACGCTGGCTAAGGGCACGGGACTCGATATCGAAAATCGGATGAATTGAAAGTTGAAACTCATGCTAGTTTGAACAGGTGTCGATGATTCCAATGAATGCCAACAGTGTTTGAGTGTGCGCTATATCGGGACAAACGGATAAGTATGTTTGCTGAGGAATCACTGCAAACAAACAAGGATGCATGTTTACCTACTGGTTTTCTTTACCGTTATACCTTATTTACAGTACTGTTATCTGTATAACATTATATTTAAACTGCTATTGTAAAGTCGTTTTTGAGATAAAGGCTATAATGATTCGAACTCCTTAGAGGGTGAAAGGATGGACGAACGCAGTATGAGCTCCTAAGGTCCGTTTTCATTTCTCTATTCCTCTGTTCCTTTAAAACTTCATTTTGTTCTATTATTATGTATGGCATAGAATAGAATAGATGAAATAGAACAGAATAGAATACAATAAAATAGAAAATTCTTTATTTCATAATATAGGCCCAGCACACAGAAGCTCTTATAACGAGTCATTTCATTTTATACGGTCTCTTTAATAGTGATGGTGATACTACATATATTTGATCTTTGTGGGGTTTCGGTTTTTCTTACATTTTATCACAGAATTTATAAAAGTACAGGGTTTGACCCCATCTAATTTGATTTCTGTTATTTTGTGTCTAATGGCTAGGCACAGCGACGTCACTTAATTTTTAATCAATCATGGACTCTCTCTACCTTTGTTATAATGTAAAATGTATGAAATTTAATGATTTTATTTTTACAGTGCGTCCTTTAGTTAATATTGCGCCTGTTTGGATTTCTCATTACTCTTAGAATCCTGCTCATTTTGTACGCTCCTGATTCTATAAAACCTTAAATTCTACAAAACAAATTCATTAAAACCAGTCAGCCTGAGTAAAAGGGATTTGAACATACCAACACATTATGACATTATGGCGTGACAAACATATCTACGCGTTGCGTTAGTATACTAACAGTGTTAGTTATAGAAAGCGTTCAAGCTGTTAAAACAAGGCTGGCAAACAGAGACACATTTACACGTCGCCGTGACAATGGAGGCTTCGCGGCTCCCAAATACAGAACCACGGGGCACTGTGGGTGATTCACTTATGTAGGACATATAATTTACATCGGTTGAACATCGCAGCTCACAATACTGATGTTTACTTCATTCTATTACAAATTATTGCTATTGTATGGTTTTAAGTTGTTGATACGTCTACTTTCTGTGGCAGATCTCGATGAAACCTCCATAAAAACCTTGGACCAACCATGGTTTGAGTTATGGGAATAGTATTTTTACTGGGAACGATCAACCGGATATTGGCTTAATTTCTTACTTACTTAAAACTTACTTTGTTTAGGGCATACTGTCAGTCCTTTTAAACGTGCTGAGGGTTTGTAGATGTTTGCAGATTGCTCGCGTAGACGTTTTTTAAATTTTATACAAACATGCGCAGCCGCACTGCGTCGATGGTGGGCGCATATTGCCTTTTAGACTGAACAGTCCTTTCCGGAGGCCCTGGGATGACTAGGTATTAGAATTAGTACTAACATAATCTTAGGTGAATGTTAATACTAATAATAAAGTTTACTGGTATAAATACCATAGATTTTTAGAGCTGTTACAATATTCTTTATTTTTGAGGATGCCGAAATCAGAGAGTGTTCAATTATACATGTAACTCTTCGATGTTCAACTGATGTTAAAAATTTGTATCTAGAGAATCTCACATCTAATAAGTTGTTAGGAGCGCTGATGTTTGCATGTTAATTAATAAGGACAAGGGACCACCCGTAACTCGACTTCCTCTTGCCAGGGCTACGGAGAATTTAAATAGTTTTTGCCTGTGGCTTTGCCCTTGATCTTATCTGTAGCTTTAAATTAGACCTGATAATATAATGTTTTATACTACAGACTAATAACTTTATATTTTTTATACGCCCTCTTGAATTCTCTTTCTGGTCTTACCGATAATGGTTTTGGTGCCACTCGACACTAGTAATGCCTCCTTGTGGAGACTATTGTTATCGTAAAAACTTCAATATTATATATTTTCTACATTTTGACCGCTACGGATCATTTTGGAATTTTAAACACCGCCAAGTGCTTTAGCGTTGCAATGCTATGCTGTGTAGAAACCATTATGGGTGCGTTTACCTACCCCTCACATATTAGTAGGTACTATAACATTTTCGGCTGCATCATCACTTACCATCTGCTGAGACCAGAGTCAAGTACTAACTTGTATAGTGTAAAAGACAGTGCATACAGCACACCGTGTAACGGTCTAATTACAATACGGCGTCGGGTTTCTCACACCCACAAGCCTGCGGGCGAGGACCCTGCGGTCAAAGCGTCCGACCCAATGGTTAATTAACACAGACCCCGCTTCCACGTCGGTCACTGGTCAACATTCATGGAACACGAGGTTCTCGTTTTAATTTCCGGGTCTTATTCTAAAAACGGGTGTTGACTGTTGAGGGTTTCCGTCAAGATATTCTCATTTTACTAGTGACAACAGTCAGCACTCTTCTTGCGTAGTCCGTCCAGGACGTAGATTAGATACTACCGCATTGTGAGTAAGTCATTCTACCATAAAGCATTAATGCATTCTAGGTAGCTCAATCTACGAAGACGCGACTTACTTTTTCACAATCGCTTATGTTTCATGCAATTCTTAAGGAGTTAGAAAGGAGTGGGGCGCGTCTTCGTGGATTGAACGCACTACACTTAAGTGCTATTATGGTATTCTGCGACTATACTGGGTTTGATGGGCATATGTCATATGGCTAAAGCTGTGTGGAGGTTGCAGATGTTTTCACAAAGTGTAATCCAGGAGTGGGCGTCCATCAGCATCCTTAATATGTCCAAGACCTTCAAATGTATCCAGCAACAATGGAATTAATTGATAATTGGCTAAGACTACGAGACCTAGGTGTCAATGTCATGATCACGCAACTTCACGCGGTCGGTTCCAGTTTTTTGAACTTCCGACAAAACTTGTTCTCTTACTTAAGATCGTTTCCTGTCGCCATGTTCCCGTTACTGATATCTCCAAAACATGATAATTATGTGTTGTTTGATGTTTCCCAAAACTTGTAAGTAGCTGACACCCTACAATACCTATACTTCTTTTAAAATTGTCGTGGATACCTACCCTCTTTTTTCGCTGCCTAGCTTTCTACCTAGCTGCTTTTTCGATTTTGAAAGAAAGAGAATTCTCTAGGATATTTAAAGAATTATTGTAAGCAAAAAGTACAATTACCTATACTTACCTACATTACAACTACACATAACAATACATTTTACAACAATATTATAATAATTAAATGCTATTTCTGATGCGAGCTTATACTTACAATCTTCAAAAATACCAACAGTGACCTTGGTTTATAAACCTTTGCCAAAGCACAGTATGTTACAACATACCAACTTCCATATAAACGAAGGATATAGTGAAAATATGTTAATTCGGTCAGCAAATACCAGCTCGCACAGGATGCGTGGGCACGCAAAGGTCGTTTAGCGGCCCACACACTGTCCGACGTGCAGGCTTCATTGCTACAATAGGTCCTGCCTCATTGTTGATTGATAAACATTAAACATATCCCTGAAAATCATATTTTTATAATGACAAGAATTTTTAATAGTTCGCGGCGAATTATCCCATCGAATTCAGATTCATCCTTTTTATTTTAGAAAATTGTAGATTTTTGTACATTGTAAGTTTACGGTAGTAAAAGTATTTCGCATTATTAATAGAACATAGCTTAGCTTTTAGAGTGTACCCATGGCTTAGAAAAACTCAATACTGATCATCATTTATTCGCCCGACTCGGGGGTCGAACCCAGGATGAGTTTTGCAGTCGAACATACCTACTCACTACTAGTCCAGAATCCAGAGATTAGATAATAGTTACTAAACATATACAAAGTTACTGAGTATTTGGTATTCCATGACTATACGAACTAAGAAGTACCTACGCGGACTCGACGCTACTAGTACCCAACAAAACATTCCACAAACGGTCGAGCATTGTTTACATGCTGCATGTGCTGTGTCTACATAAATGTACATTTATAACGCGTATTCACTAGTTTGTAATGTTACGTAATCAGCTTATGTCAACGACTGACCGCATTCCATATTCAAAATCACTATCTGTGTACGCATAATCCACAAACAAAAAAAAATGCTACGAATAGTAAGCTCTTTTGATATCTAGGATATAATATTTACTATGATATATTGATTTTATTTGAGGCAGGAAAGTAGCACTTGGTAAGTAAATACCTCAATGGTTTCCTGGACATACTTCTGACAATACTATTATACTTTATAGATACACACTGTGCTGCAGAGATACTTTTTTTGAAAAGCTAAAACTCTAAAGGACCTTGTAAACATGTTATCATGAAACATATTTTGATAAATCTTCGCACCGCTTTTACAGAGATTTAATCGTACACTCAATCAACTAATTACCACCTAACTTGTATTAATGGATGCAGAGATTGAATCTTTAATTGCTTACTTAATTGCACGGTAGCCCGTTTAACCGTATTAAGATATTTCATATAGCTCTTCGATAAAAACTACAGATTACGTATAGTTCTACTTAACTGAAACACAATAATAGGTGGTAGGACCCTTATATTTGTGGAACTGATATTTAGAGTCTAGCTGTCTATAAAGTTTTCAAAGTTGTGTAACCTGCCTGCAAACCCGCGGTATTCATATACCTACGACTACTATCGGTGTACCTACGTAAAATTAGACATGCTACTTACAAGGTGGTATGACTTCTCGCAGAGTAATTTAACAAATAGGATACACTGAGTATTGTGAAAGGTATATAATGTAGGTATATACGATATATGTGTTTGTGTGCGTGTATAGATTTAGTTTAAATAGGAGTTATTTTATTTTTAGTATTAATTAATCTACAAATAGAGAATAAGTGCAAATTGTGAAACCTTTTGCTACATTACTGACGTATCAAATAGCGGAAGTAATGCGGCGATACAATGATTCATGTTGTGAAGTAACTATAATATATATTTTTTGTGGAACAAAATAAAATTAATAAAAAAAAATACTTCTCGCAGAGTAGTGTGTCAAACATTGTTTTATAAGTACTAAATATATATATATATATTTTGGATTGGAAGTTTACTCTAGCCGGTATAGGATCATAGGGCAGTATCCTGGGACGAACAGCCCTTTTTTTCAAATAACTTAACTTCAGTCTGACCTAATGTTAGGTGCGAAGCAGCCAAACATCTAAAGTTGCTCTACATTATACAGCATCGCATCTGACATTTTCGGTGTGTCAGCCAACAGTAAGTTAATTATTTATTGTTAAACTCATCTCTTTTTTACATAAAAACCACAGTTTCACACATTTTGACCCTACTGGAAAGGGTGAAATGACTCTTAACAGAATGTAGGTAACCATAAGAGTCCACTAACCTACGATGTTTCCCATACATTAGTAATACCAAAAGCATTTGCAATTCGTGCAAACTTCGATCATGTTGTGGGTTCCGAACCAAATATGGCCAGGAGCATAGATTATTACTATATGAATCCGAATAACACCACAACATGATCGAAATATGCACGAATTACAAAATATGATTTGGTATTTCGAATGAATGGAGACATCGTAGTTCACAGGACTCTTAAATTACAAAAAATAACTATGTCCGTTACATAACGCAGTGATGGTTGGTGCCTAATCATCTTCAACAAAAGTGCGTGAGTGAACTCTAAGTTTTTGTGAACAATTTGTAACGATATAATAATTTAGAGCGTAATTTTCGAAAGTGACTATGAAATAACATGTTAGCTGTGAGCGTTACTTATTTGATCACAATTCACAGTTATGTAATAATTTTAAAAGAAAATAGCTTTGAACTTTACAGTAACTTGTTCATAACTTTCCTGCAATAAATAATTGCATTTCTGATTATTTGCATAATAATATGAGATTTATTATGTTAATGCACTAGTGATGTTTTTGCGTACGTTTTTTATCTAATCTTATCTAGCTGAGTACTTTCCATTTTTCTACTGGAAAAAGTATCTACTTGCGTTTCATATTCATATAGATTATAAAATTTTCAAAGAGAGAGAGAAAGAGAGAGAAAGAGAGAAGAGAGAGATACGTTTATTGATGTTGCTACTTCTCTATATACCTATCATAATCGACCTTAGAAAAACATTCCATTAATAGAAAGTAAAGGAAGTAACACTAATAAGTCACTTAAACTCGAAGCTCACGGAAGACATAGAATTCAATAGGTATGCTGGCAGCATTTGATTTGAATGGCCTTATATTTTACACAAGATACTTTTTATGAAAATGGCTTGTAGAAACATTAGTATCTTAAAACATCATTAAGGTTTTCAAAACCTTACTTTCCACTTTTCTTGAATTATTGTTTCTTATAGTTCTCATGATATATTTTAAGAGTTATGCGTTTTTGGCAACTCATAGGTAGGTAAAAGAATCGTAAGAAAACCTAAATACTTGCTAGATTTCTCTGATTCAATAGATGTTCAGATCTAAAATGAATATAAATACATTCAGAGCGAGAGATGGGTTAAAGTATAGGGACAACCCTCCACCACCAATGGCCCAATCAACCTTGCGGTTATGTGGGCCGAATCGCGGGAGGGCGCCCGTTCTGTACTTGCTCTTGGCGTGTTCCCGGGGCGCCTTCTTGACTCCCTACAAGTTGTTTCCTCTCGCTCCTTGTCCCTATGTGCTCACTCTCCCCATTCTGGGGCAGGACGATACAAAGACGGAGTCGCCTCACGCCGTCGCTGTCCGTAACAAAAAAGTCTCTGTGTCAATCCAAGCCGCTCCTCCTCTTATGCTATGCGTGCGCGAACTCCCGTATAGCTTTCCGAAGTTGGCCGCCGAACCCATGAGATCCTCATAATAAACTGGGCCAGAAATTTTGCGTACGATCCCAAGAGATGGGTTGTAAAGTATAGATATGGAGATAATAATGTGACGACCCTTGACCACATGAGAACAATCCTACTGGTAAGTGAATATGCAGCCGAAGTTGTTACCGTAGTTTATCATGTACTTAATCATAATATATTTACAAGTCAATTTTAAGTAGCAACGCAGCCATTTTACTCAGCAACTGGTAACCGGATCGAAACAGCGTACACTGCAGGCATTCAGTGAACACTGAATACCTATCTACCTACCAGTTTTTGTGAAGCCTCCGCCTCACTACGGAGTTTCACTTCTCTCGGGGTGAAAGTCCATCATTTTCTAGAGTATTTCGTGAGTTATGGCTGTCTACAAGTAGTTATAGTGCCTGAAGTCAAGTGGTTACTGCCTGCGGACCGGAGGCGGTGGGTTGTGCCTGAATGAATCGACTCTGAGCTAGTAAGAAGGCGGTTGTCGTATTTTCAAAACGTGAGGTTGAGTTAAACTGCCGCTTTCCAGTGCAAGACTGCATTTATGTAAATGAACTTGGTACTTTTGGAAATTAATTTCATGCAGTTGTAGCTCAGATAGATACTTATACTACTACACTAGATAACAAAGTATATATGTTTCAGATTTCTAGAAAGTAGATATAGAGAGTAGGAAACCTAATTTGTAACAAATAAAGATGTTTTGGACATGTTTTGGACATCGTAAGACAAAACACGTTATAGAAGTTAGCACTCTCATTCATTCGATCCATTACGAAACCTTAATATTTTTTTGCCAAAAGTATATTTCAAAGATTTTCCTTTCTGCGAATTTAAAACCGCGAATAAGCAGAGGGATATTCTTACTAAGTTATAATAAAATGTATTTACTTGTACTAATAATAGTATTTAGTTAGTACAAAGTATGAACGGCGCAGTGTATATATAATCTGTGTACAATTGCTTCACACAAGCCGCTTTGCCCCAACCGTGTAATTGGATGAACCGAGTGTGGGAGCGCATTTCCACTGCCAGGGAAACCGGTACGTTCTTGAACCAAAATAACGACTCCAAACCAGAAAAGTGTTATAAAACTAACGTTGTTAACTCAGCGATATCGAATTAACTCAACGAATACATAAAATTTTATAAAACTGCAGTTACAGAGTTTATTTATACAATTTCTCTAAGATGGTAGAATCAGTGCTGAGCGAATGTGGATAGTTACCATTTCTCTCATCACGTTATCTTCTAGAAGATGGTAAGACAATCGAATCACAACGCGAAAAAGCAGATCAAAAAATTGCTCCCATACCCGACAATCTCCATAGGGCCCATACTACCCCATTGTGTCGTAGCCATAGCAGACGCCCATCTTTAATTAACGATAATTATTATACTTATTATTGTGCCAATCATTCCTTCATAGAAATCGGCTACGTACTCCAAGCTTAAAAACTTATAAAGAATTCTTCAGAGTCTGGACTCTACAACAGATGATTTGTACAAGTAGACAAACGACTTGATTCTTTACTTTCAAAAGATTACTTTTAGATAGATCTCATTGGTCTGTAATACGATATTTTCACGTAGGTAAATCTTACGAGTTGGTGCAATGGAGACGGCGCGGTAATCTCCGAGTTTACACACATCGTCGCACGGACTCGACATTGTATTCGGGTCCGTGCGTTTGTGTTTGTGTGAAATATTCATATTTTCACGTTCACAGGCCACCGAGCAATGAGTGCTCTATCTAGTCCAATATGCTCGATGCCTCGAACTTATTTTTAGGGCTCCGTACCTACCTCATAATAAAAAAACGGAATCCTTATAAGATTAGCCTGTCATCACTATCTGTCTTATTCAGTCTGTCAGTTTGTCTGTTTGTCTGTCTTTCTGTCACGACCCTTTATTTAATACACCTAGCAGCTACAGACAGTGCCGCCTGTTATCACACCAGCAATTCTAGCTTTTAGTACGCCTATGAAACGAAATTCAAAAAATCTACGTGAATGATAGTTGTCTGGATGTAGAAGTCGTGTGATCTTGTTTGCGATCGGATGTGAAATCTACAGCAGCTGCTGATGTAAGTGGTGAGTGATGATACGCGCTTGCCTAGATGATCTCTTTTAACACTTGTTTTTGTTCCATTTATCTATTCTTCATCATCAATTCATAGTGATTTCCAGCCCCTGATATAGGGAGATTGAGGGGTCAATCTGGAGTACCCACCCTGACCGAGAGTCTCAGGGAGCACCAAAACAGCATGTTGGCTCACGATCATGTTAAAAATACACCACACAAGCGAGCAGAGGGACGTACGCTGGAGAGCGGGGGTGTCCACCATCAAGTTATTACCCCACCCTGGTAAAAAAACTGCAGATCCGGGTCCCGTGATTTCAGCTATGTATATACCTAACATTATTATAAACTGTAATATAATATTAGGTAGCCAGGTAACAATTCGGTCCGTTTCAAATTAAAAATTTTACCTGCGTTTTATTTAGTCTAATCCAATTATTACTTATAAGTCGCATTAGCCTACTTGTGTAAGCTGTTTAAATATAACTGTCGAATTGGATTTCGACACATCTGTCTGGGTAGATCAGGAGGGTACTTACTTACATGTTTACTAAATTTTAATACCTTTACTGTAAGGATTTGGTACCCAAACCATGGTAATATTATGTTTTGAGCTCTCAAAGTTTTTCAACCGTTACTTTACAAGTAAGCACTTGACTGCCATCTCCCACGATGACAAGTGACGATGCAGCTGAACATATTAATACTAACTTTGAAAAAGTAAGTATCTAGCCCTAACGCTTTCTGCACAGCATCTTGCAATTCAATTCAATTCAAAATATCTTTATTTCACATAGGCCTAATATACAGGCTCCTGTAATAGGTCAATATGATTGTCGCATTTGTATGGCGATAACTCCAAGTCGACTTAAAACTAAGTTTACGAGGGTTCCAACGCGCCCTGCACTGAGAAGAAGCCCACAACAAACTCAGCCGGGTTTTGTTTTCTGTTATCACCACTTCACAAAAGCTCTTAAAACTAATTGAGCTAGTATAATTACAGCAGTTCATTCATCCCCAAGGATTTGATTCATGTAAGTAATCCTTAATACTATAGTAAGCTTTATTAATAAGCTTTCGTTTTACAGCGACTTTGAACTCGCTTGCCGGTGCTTCTTTAGTGATAGGATGGTAGCTAGCCACGACCAAAGCCTCCCATCAAACCAGACCTGAAACAAAATATAAATAAAATTCTTTTTTTAATTTTAGCGCGCAACACTGCACCTAGAAGGTCGTCAACACTTGTCATAACTTTAGTAAGTGACGAGTGAAACAAATTTAGCTGCGTACAATGATTTTAACTAAAACCTATTGTTTAAGCAAGGTTTAGGCGCCGCAGTGAGACGGAGCGCTCTGTAACCTCTATGTTACAGTTTCCGGTCAAATTATAACACAATCATAACGGTTCACACGCACTACTAAAAGTAAGAGTACAACTACATACACCGTAGTATAATAGTACATGGATACGAGTACGAGGAAATCACGTATTGCTGACTCTTACTCGAATTTGAATATATTTTATTTCATAAAGGCCTAAGTTACAGTAATTATTTATAACGAGAGGAGATAACACCTATCTCACGAATTAGAACTAAGTTTACGGAGGTTTCAACGAGCCCTGCAACTGAGAAATGTCCACAACAAACTCAGCCGAATATTCTATTTTGGCACTAAAATCAGAGCAATGCACTATCACTCCCAATATCCTTGTCCTTTACATTATACCTAGTAGGTAGGTATACCTTGTTAACGAGTTTAGGCTTGATAAATTGCGAAGTGCATATTAATTAATTTTTGAAATTGGTATTAAAAGATTCTCTACATTAGGGTTACTGTACAATGTATTATACCTACGAAGGAAAAATGTTCATAGCAGAATAACGAAAGACGAGCAAATACAGTAAAGGCAAAGCCATCATTATTAAAAACTTACTAGAATCCATAACTATTAGAAAGCGTTTAGAAAAAAAAATCAACTTGTTAAAAAGTTCGTTAAGCCACATTACGAGTACCAAAGTAGGTATCCAATAATGATGATTTTGTGTATCTTCTTGCATTGGCTTATGAATGCTGCTGAACCTACATAGTTGTTGTCTTGTAAACGAGTAGCAGCCGTAGCCATGTGATTTAACGATGATCGTCATAGAATTGTGTCGATCGAATTTCGAGTAGATAGACTCGCATCCCACAAACGAATGCCTCCACACATTTACGGCCAGCGCCATCTATTGACAGCCGCATGTCAGTGATTGCCCATAGATGGCGTTGGCTGTAAATGTATGGAGGAATTCGATTCGTTTGTTCGATGCGGGTCTACTCGAAATTCGTATAAAAACCTATACTAATCCCACTGAAGACTAATGAAATACAACATTGCGACTTTCCACCATCAGGTATCGTTCGAGGTAAGTACCACATTATGAACGACATTATTATTACATTCTATACTCATCTGTCAATAGTCAATACACCATGAAACCTGCACATTAAAGAGAAATTCTCTCACGTTCTCGCTTTTGTGTTTAAAGTATGTGCGAAAAGAAAAGAAATACATACATTTTAAAGCAAGGAGTTTCAACCTGAATTATACTTAATACTCGTATATGTCTTCTGAGTTACCCTGTCCATGACGGCTGAGTTCGTAGTGAGCTCTTTCCAGTACAGAGCCATCTTTCGTAGGTACCTTTATGAATTGATAAAAATATTTGTCACCATAATCTTGTAAAGTAATATCGTTCCGGACAAAATATGACAATAAAATCATCGTTTATATTCTAAAATTTCTTCTCAGAATACAAAATCCTCATAAGTAAATCGTCGAAAATCCAAGAAGTTTCATTCATGTAATAAATAAAAGTATTTAACTCATGCACAATAACCCCTATAATTTACCGCCTTGCCCAAGTAACATTTTTGGTTATAGAAAGGTTGTGAAAAGGTTCTAGAACCTTTGTATGACAATCCGATCGTAAGTCTTAGTAGGCACAACAACGTCACAGTAACGTTATATTAACCTCCTGAGTGCTAAAAGGGCCCACGTCTCAGCACCTTTCTAAGAGCTACAGCAAAACCTATAGCTCAAATCCAGAACCTTTTGAGCTACTTACACAGAACCCAAATAGAACCTTTATAACTTTAATTTAACGTAAATATAACCTTGCAAGGCAGCTTTTGAGTTCTCAATTAGTCTTGGATTGAATTCTAGGACAACCTATAACATTTTGATGGATATGAATAAATGCCTTTCCAAAACTTTTGGGTTTTAAATTGGTTCTGTGTTAGTTTTGATATAGAAATATTAAAATAAAATACACAATAATAATGGCGACATTCCCTGTTATTACACCAAGTTTCAAAATGGCTAGATAGGTGCTCATATAAAATAATAAGTAGCTTGTTGTAGTCAGGAAAAAGTAAAAACATAATGCAACTGGCACTTTATCGTGAAACTTTAGGATAATAGTGCTATATACGAAACGGACCTTTCGTAGGTAAAATTTTTTAAAGATAATTAATTAAATAATTACAATTAAAAAATCAAAAATTTGTTAGTTTAGTGGTAAAACACATTAGTAATTAAACTTCTATATATATATATAAAACATGTTATATTAAAAATCACATAACACATGCATATAATTCAACTATATAAAATTAAAATGATTCTTTTTGGATCGTATTTTTTATTTCATTAAAAAAATATGGCCGGCGTTAGGAACTTAGTAAAGAATTAAAATTAACCTTTTCAGAACTGTATTCAACTAAATGATCTTAATGTTTGCCAAAATATGAGCTACATATGTTGCCTTGAAGTTGCAAGGACAACTAAAAATCTTTGAGTATGCCTCTAAGGTTTTAAAATATTCTCTTGGGACTTAAATTATGCCTACAGGACCTGAAAATAGCTTATTGGTTTGAGTTTTCACTACGCAGTCCTAATTTGTTTGCCTAGACAACTCAAATAGAGCTTAAAGGTTTAAGATAGGTTTTAAAAATAACTTTTGAGCAATTTCAACATTCCAATTCTTAATGGTTATATCAAAGTCAAAAAATAAACCTTTAGGTCTCACTTGAGCACAATAGTAGCCTTTTCAGAACTTAATCAGGAGTCTTTAACAACTATAAAATCCTAGGACTAAAAGCTCTTGAAACATAGGTCAAAATAACGTTAATTTAAACTCCTGCCATCTTCTCTAAGGTTGTAGTAATAAATAATTAGTTTTAGGACTTAGTAATCAGTCTCAAATACTTAATGTGACCAGATAGCAAAGCATTAACCTTTTTACGACCCTTATAAAACCCAAAGGCATTTTTCACAACCTAGGTCCGAATTAAATGTTACTTGGGTGGGGGATAATTCTTTGAAATTTTTTTCACAGCAGATAGACATTTATTATGTCCTAATAATATGTCTAGTCGTATTCCAAATCTCAGCACGTGCTAGGATATGAGCAATACGTTGATAAGTCAGTCAATCAGAAACTTTTCCTTGTTTCCGAAGCATCATTTTTGCACGCGAGAGTAAATATCCGTGTCCTAGATAAAACAACTCTCAATTTTTCTGCAAAACCACTTACTTTTAATGTGTCGTTGCAATTTAATGTTTTAATCGTTTACTTTTTGCGCTGCAATGAAGTCATTCACAGAAGCGTTCGCGGTAATGATGCGCTGTGACGCACGCTGCGCACGACACGCGTTCGATGCATTGTTCGCGCCGATCGTGCGTCGCGTGCGCGCGCGCAATTAGTGCAGTGATGTGTTTACTTGAGTATATTCATTATATGGAGCTGGATTGATTAGTGTGGGACATGAAATATGCATGGGAAAAATTTCATTGTTTATCAGTTTTTTATTGATTTTATCCTTGTCTTTCGGTCTTCCTTTACTGTAGAGTACGAAAAAAACTTTAATTCGATTAGTTAACACTATATTATTATATATAGCAAACTATCGCTGCCCACGATGCAATAAAATGGGGAACTTTACGGCGCTTGTTGTCCAGTGTGCCTTTTTCATATGCCGTGTGACATGTGTGCATCAAGCGATCAGTTTTCCTATTTTATCATCACACGGGCAGCGAATGTTTGTTAATAGTATATGAAGTTTTCTGGCTAGATGCTGCAGCTACAGCCACTTCTGGTGATCCGGGGTTCGAACCGCAGCATCCGTCTCTACCTTTTTATATGTATAGAATTTTTATCGCAAATTAGTAATTTTGCTTAAAATTTTTTAGCAAAATTACTTTTTATCGCACATTAATTATTTAGATTTTTTGGATTAGAATAATATTAAAAAAAAAAATGGATTCTAAATATGTAAGCCAGGGACTTTTATATATTATATTGTATCAAACTAATTTCAAAAGAGATATTACTAAAACATTTCGAATCACAGTGTTAAGTAAGTACCTATTACGCGACAAAGTTACGCGCTCGATGGCACATTTCGTAAATATCTCGTGCAAATGTTACTAAACTCAAATTACCAAAGTAAAGTCAGTAAATGCAACGTCACTTTTGGAGCTAGATCTAATGAGCAACCGATGGCAAAGACAGACTGCAAGTATACAATTATACAACTAAATAGTAGTGTTTATAATAACTATGTTAGTCAATAAAGAGTTTATCTATCTATCTATCTATCTAAGTACTATGCCAACAGGAGTGAAAAGTCTGTGACACTGTCACTAATTCTAAGAACTGAAAATTAAATCAAAAATCTTTATTTATTTCTTCACACTGCAGACCTAACAAATTCTTATGAAAAGTCAAAGCTCTACCGCCAAGTTAGGAAAGCAGATTTTCACCGAGAAAAACTGCTACGGAACGCGGTAACTGCTCTTTTCAAAATGTGATTATATTATATACTTTTTTTACATTATATGAAAGTAAATTACATGATTTTTATATGTCGTGAGCAGATATAAGCGTAACTAGTAATATCCATTTCATCCCAAGACCACACAATTGCTTGCTATTACAACATAACTAGAAACCGACCGTTTGTAAATTTCAATTACACTGCTGTTTCTTCTTGGTACCGGAGTACTTAACGATAACAGCTGACGAAGATGAGTTACGATAGAAGCGTCTGACACAAGTACGGGTTAGTACTACACGGAATTATGCTTCCGTGTGCGCCAGTGAAAGTTTGATTAGTTTTTAATATAACGTCTTAGTATAACTTATATATACATAAATCATAATAACTTTGAATGTAGAAGGTTGTCTCCAAAACTACTCATCGAATTTCAATACTTTTTGACCAATATTCGGTATGAATTTTCGGTGATTATAGGTAGGTACTAGGTTGTAACTTGTAGGTGAAAAAACGACTTACGATTTTTACGATTATCTACTGATACATTTGGTTTAGAACTACAGAGATAGCTTGTGTCGTTCAAATGGACATACAAATCCTTCGATTATTGACGTCAGATTTTATAATTTCTAAATGAGTGCAATTTCTTAAGATATTTCAGCCCTGCTAGCCTGTGATATTTTTCGCAAATATTAGAATACTAGCTGTTGCCCGCGGCTTCGCCCGCGTGAATTACGATTTTTTTTACATAATATACCTTCCTACTGAAATTCCTTGATTTTTCGCGTGAATTCGGTGTGATGTTGAACAGAAACCTGTTCTTACTTTGCACGGGTTATATTGTGGTGATTTTGAAAACTCCTTTTTCTTAATAAGATTCATTAAAACGTAGTTGAAAGATCAAAAGGACGATTTTATTACGATTTATACATTGGTACAAGTCGTGGTCACTACGTGACCACGACCTGTGCCACTGGGTCGAAATATCGACAGTTAAAATCGTCCTTTTCATTGTGATTTTTATTCTGAAACCACGAAATATGTCAAAAATCATTAAACCATGTGAAAAGTTGTACTGGTGGTAGAACTCTTCTTTCAGAGTTCGGCCGGGTAGGTACCATTGGGATAAAATACTCTACTAACAATATTCCCCAGCCCAACATCATATAAGCGTATTTTAAAAAATTTTGCTTCATCTCAATACAATCCAAAACATCAGAATGGGCAATGGCTATTTACGTATAAAAAGACCTTAGATGACAGTCAGTCGATTAGGATCGATAAGACCTAAGAGTTAAAAATATTTGTGAACCATTATTTTACCCTTTTCATACTGCGGGTGATAAAAAAAGACGCGGCACTCCTGGAATGTCGACAGAAGTGAAAACTTAACAGTGCCATCTAAATATAAAGTCAGGAAACAGTAAATAACATGACAATTAATTATTATTTTAAACATTTCGGTAGTACCTATCTCAGAGTTTTACATTCAAGTTCCACATAAATTGTAGAGATGGCGCTATACGGTATAACGTAGCGATAACGCCAGTTACATGATTTTTGTTCACCCTGAAAGTGAAAATTTTTAAACCATACAAAATCTCCTACTAAGCCTATTTATTTACGGCTGTAAGGGTACTCCAGTCTTACTTGAGCCCTACGTCCTAGCCCTAGGTTCTTTGTGCAGTCCGAGTTTCAAGTCACCTACTTGAACTTATCGCTAAAGGTTCTGATGCCTGTAATTTCTGAACTACAAAAGTGATGATGATAAAATTTGTATGGAATAATCTTTAAAGAACCTCCTTTCTAACAAATAAAGAATGAATCAAATCGGACAACGCGTTAATGAATTATAAGTAAATACACATTTTGACTATAATGCCGTCTTCCAGGGAAACCATGATGAATTTCGGGACAAAAAGTATCCTATGTCCTACCTCGGGGTATGAGCTACAATCATGTCAAGTTTCAGTTAAATCCATCCAGCGGATTAGCCGTGATGCGCGGTCGTGAAACAGACAGACAGACAGACAGACAGACAGACAGACAGACAGACAAAAATTAAACAAATTACAGTTTTGGCTTCAGTATCGACTAAATAGTGTCCTCCAACAAAAATTTTCAAAATATCTTCAATGTACAGAATTCGACCCTTTACAGTTTTATTATAAGTATAGATTAAATATTAGACTATAATACACATTGTGGGTTATAGTCCACAATTTGCTAAAAACTAAATAAAATCTGTAACTAAATGTATTGTTACCCTACTGTACTGTTATTTTATATATTTTTTATCATTATTGTAATCTTATTGGCGTTATTTTAGGATTTTAAAATACCTGTACAACCATTTTTCGTAAACGCTCTTTTATCACAGATAAATAAATATGAATGTTCGCGCCCGGATGTTAAGGCTGGCGAACTCAACAGGTCTGCCCGCGAAATTCAAAATTTTCGTGGTTTTTTGCAATTTGTACGCTAATTACACATAATAGGCTTATGACAGTCATTTTTGCGAGAATGGCAGTAACTTTTTTACATGTTTATATCAAAATTTTTGCATAAAAATGTCTATTCTAGGAAATTAGTCATACCATAAGTGATTTTGAAAGAGTGGGGCGCATCTTCGTGGACTGAAATGTCCGTAACTTGCAGTATGTAAGAAAAACAACACTTTTACTTAAGTGTCTCATAACCGGAAATATTTGTCTCCGTATGTTAATTCGTCGCTACTTGCATGTTATTACATGAGCATCTGTAATGTTGGTGACACTCTCCATTGCGTAATATCGTAAAGTTATACTTTCCCAACTTACAGGGTCCGGTCCAAATCGTTATCTTTACTGCTGATTTGCATTTCAATATTTATTTTTGAAAACATGAGTAGGTATGGCCTTTCTCCTTCAATGAAGCGTATAAATCCTACGCTTTTAGTAGACAATTTTTGGTGAGTTGTTAATAGAGTATTAACTTTTATAGGTAGGTACCTTGTCTTAACTGATTGGAATTTCTTGAGTTACTGAAATAATAGACCAGTTCAGACCAGATGTTCATATCGGTGCACGTCACTCATATCTGCCCTAGCCGGATCACGAATGACGTGGTCGTGGGTTAACAATGTTGTAATTGATGTACGATCGAAATAGTAGACTAGCAAAATCGGTAAATTATAAGTAAATTATAACAATAATGGAGCAATTGAGTGATAATTGAGATGTAATTGTCATAGCAGACTTAAGGCCCAGATGGACTGACGACATTAAAAGATTCGCGGGAAGGCGTTGGATACAGGTAGCGCAGGATCGTGTGGGCTGGAAATCATTGCCTTTGTTCAGCAGGCTTCGTCGGCTGAAACGAACGAACGAAACAATAGAAATAGTATTAGAAGAGCAAAAATAAGATAATTAGAAAAAAAGCCCTTTTAAAAGCAGTCATATACATATCTTAAACGGTCATTAACGGAAGATTTGTATTGCGGTAAAAAAGACATCAACGCGCCACCGGCGCCTCGAACCGCGCGCGCTCTGCCTACGCATATTGAAGTGAAGCATTGCTCGATATAAGATTTAACTATAACACTAGTATGATTATAAAGATACAATAAATGAATTTTTAAATGACAAAGTCCCTTGGATCTAAGTGTTTATTCCGTCTGCTCACAAGATGCTTATTATAATGTGATATATATTGTTTAAAACAAAATTGTAAACAATTTTATTAAAAAAAAGCAAGTGCCGAGTTTCTTGCCCATTCTCGGTGCAGTACTATTTCCGAACGAGGCGGTAGAGTCTGACGTTTCGTAAGTTCCTGTAAGTTAGGCCTATGTGAAAGAATAAAATATTTTGAATTTGAAGTGTGTTTGTATGTGCGTGTGTGTTCCTCCTTCACACCGTAAATACTGAACCGATTTAGCGGTTTGTAATGGAGATAACATTAATTTCTGGATCTAAATTGCATTAATTTAAACTATCATCTGAATTGGGTGAGTTTCACTTTACATCAAGTGAACGGTTGCTCGTCGCATCATTCTAATACCTAAATGTGATAAAAGTTCCGCGCAAGTGGCCTATATTACACGGTCGGAGAACGGATTTATTCGCGAACGGCGCGCGACGCCCAAATATCGGTAATTCGACGCAGATCACGACTCGGCTGTCAGCTGTCACTGTCAGCCGGTACCGCTATGTACCGTTCAGCGCAAGTGGGGGAGATTTTGGCCAAACGACGGTGGACGGTTCTGGTGAATAAATCTCGAGAAAATAAAAACGATATCATATAAGTAGGTAGGTTAGTCTCATGTGGAATATTGTCAGGTATGAAACATTGTTTAGATTAAGGATAATTTGCTATACGCCTGGACAGAGCATTATGACTGTAACTATAATATGTCGTCATGTATGCATCAGGGAAAGAAATAGATAACAGATAAAATGACACGGACGTGGCCGATTCTTCAAGGAGACATTTTCTATGGAATTATGTTATTTTGTACTCGATAACTTTTAAAGCAGATGGCTTTACTTACGCTTGAAATTAAAAAGCTTTTTAAAGGCTGCTTGGTGAATAAGAAAAAATTAGAATAGAGAAAAGTGAAAAACTTACTATCGATAGAAGATCGTTGCTCTTGAGTTAAACTATTTAAAATAGAGTTGATTCAATTCAGCATTGTGCTTGTTTATACACGGTGCGCCGCGAGATAAAGACGGCGTTGTTGTATTAAACCGTTCTCGAGGTGGCCGTCTGCGCGCTTAATAAAGCCCTTTCACACTACCATAATGCAGCAGCGCGTTTTCGGTGTTTTATGTTATGTGTCTAAGATTCTGGAATGACGACCTCATTTGACGATTAAATGATTACTGCTGGACAGCTGGAGTTATAGTGATCTTGTATATGTAAAATCGTGTAGATATCCATTGAAGAGTTTTCCGATGGTGTAGGCAATAGGGGAATTTCTGACGACCTCCGTGGCGCGCGTGGATTCGAGTGGGGAGGTCGCGGGTTCGATTCTCGTCACGGGGCCCACTTTGGAATTTTATAATTTCTAAATTGGCTTAAATCTGGTCTGGTCTAGTTACCACCCTACCAGCAAAGACGTACCGCCAAGCGATTTAGCGTTCCGGTACGATGCTGTGTAGAAACCGTTGGGGTGACATAACTTACCCCTTCCAAGTTAGTACGCTAAAATCTTCGAATGCATCATCACTTACCATCAGGTGAGATTGCAGTCAAGTACCAACTTGTATAGCGTAAAAAAAATTGTTGCCTGGGTACCTCTTGTGATCCGAGCGTGTGACGTCAGAACTCCTATTTATAGAACGCTTGTCGAAAGCTCCGTCAGCGTGTCCTATTGTGCTGGTTAGGCTATCACCCAAAACCCTACTTGACTTCAATCTCATCTTATATTAAGTGATGATGCAGCTTAAGATGTTATTATACTAGCTTAGCCGAAAACGACGACATTGCACCGCTAGGTAAAATCACTTAGCGGTACGTCTTTGATTTGTAATTTTGCGGATTAAGGGCGATGGGTACCATCCGGGCGCGAAAATTCAAATTTTATTTAGTTTTTCGCTCATAGTGGCCTAATTATACATTGAGGGCTAATGGCAATGAGTTTTGCGGGCACAACGTTTATGCATCTACATGTTTTTAATAAAGACTCTGCTCAACAATACTCATTTACTTTATATTGGTTTCTGATAACTCCAAATCTGGGAAACTGCAAAAAATTATCTTTCGGGAACCAATATGAGATGAGTGGGAACTTTCGAGCAAAGTTTCTATTAAAAACATGTAGATGCATAAAAAGTAGGCCCGCAAAATGCATTGCCATAAATCAACAATGTGTAGTTAGTCTAATATTTGCAAAAAACTAAATAAAATTTGAATTTCGCGGGCTGGTAGGGCAAAACCCCTTAAGTGATTTTGAAAAGCTCCAAAAACGCGCCGTTTTTACGCGTACAAGTGTGAAATTGGCTTTAGATAGCGAAGATATAAAAAGTGTCCCAGGCATGCTCACTATCAATACTAATCGATCACAATGGTGACTGACCACAGAGCGCCGGCTCGTGACTGACGGTTGACGTCTGTAGGGTTAGTACAGGTTTTTATACGAATTTCGAGTCGGCTCGCGTCGCACAAACGAATCGAATTCCTCCATACATTTACAGCCAGCGCCATCTATTGACAGTCGAATGTCAGCGACTGTTCATAGATGGCGCTGGATGTAAATGTATGGAGGAATTCGATTCGTTTTTGCGATGCGAGTCGACTCGAAATTCGTACAAAACCCTGTACTAACCCCTCTGATGCTGACTGCTAGCCTACCTTCACAGTGCTTTCGAGTGAACATGAAACAGCCAGTGGAACAGGGAACTTCCGGACCTCACATTTTAGTTTATGATGATATCTGAACGGGATAGGTGCTAAAGCATTTAGATAAATATTATGTAGCTTAAAAAACGAAGAGATTGAAAGTGTAGGTCATCACAATATGAATCCGAAATGTGACTGATAAATATAGGCCTCATGAAGGGGCTGTATTAATGAGTAAAATACTAAGTCAATTAGCGAAGAATGAAATGAAAAAGCTTGGCGATACCTCGGCGATTTCGCTTTAAATTGATTACACGTTTAGTTGGTACGAAAGCTGTGTAGTTAAAATACTAGTCTCTAAATTCTAAACGGAATGATAGCCATCTAGCATACTAACCTCTGCGCCTTGCGAGATCGAAAGCTTGAGATCATTGATAACTGATAACATTTAGACGAGATGCACCCAGCCCGCCGATAACGAGCAGCTTCTGTGCATTTATTTATTTTATTAATTACCGCGCGGAGGCAGATAGAGGGCTCTTGGAGAGAGCAAGTTAAATTATTAAATGATCAATAAAATTATTAGGTAAATCGTGTTCAATATTACAGTATTTAATACTACAATACTTTCTAGTATGATTCAATAACTAGTGCAGTGACATGTGTGTAAAACTCGTAGAGAAAAAAAGTAGTAGTAGTCTGTAGATATTTCAAGCGACGACCATTAACAGTATCAACCAAAAACGATTTCTATAATCATGTTTATTGTATGGGAGCCTCCTTTAATATTAATTTTATTATTTTTTTAAGTAATTGTTGTTATAGCGGTACTGAAATACATCATTTGTGTGAAACTTTAATTTACTTTACTTTAGCACGGTTCAAGAGATAGACGGCCTGAGGACACACGGACGGACGCATAGACAGACGGATAAACGGCAGACGGACAGCGGAGTCTTAGTAATAGGGGCCCGTTTTACCCTTTGGCTACGGAACGGAAAAAGACGTGGCCCTCCGGGAGTGCCGACCAATGTGAAAATTTGAACAATTCATGGGTGTAATGTAATATCCAACATATAAAAATATTAAAATAATATATTGTGTATTTTTTAATCAGACCCACGTATACACGGTGACTTTTTTTTATCGTGTATAGACATAAACATATATACAGACGTATGGGTTATGGGGCGTGCGGTGGTAAAATTGTAACGAATTCAATGGGGTTTCCCCATTTAAAGATACGCCCAACGCGCGTAAAAAATTTCACCTTAGCTATGTATAATGTCGATATTTTACCTACAATACTGTGTGTACACACTGTTGTGTGAGTCAGGAAGGCTTCTGTTTACTTTCAGCCGCAGCTGGTGAAACAGCGCGTCACTGCCGAAAGAACTCGCTGCTGACGTCAGCTGTTTACTTACTGACTCACAGGCCACAGCCTCGTCGCAGAACACCTCGCAGGCACAGAGTAACTTGTCTACCATGTGTAGTCGATGAAAGTGTGCATGATGAGTAAACAATGTTTATATTGCTGGAGTGAATGTAGAACATCATTATAATTATTTATTGCTTACGTTGTTTCCCGAAAGCACATGATCATCTATCATCTGTCATGTCCAATAAAATGGGGAACAGCACCCGTAACCTAAAATGGTCAGAGGTCAGATTGCGTAAGAAAAACGTATTCATCATTATCGTAACCGTTATTGAATGGAAGCAGGCGTTATTTTGCGGAAATCCATAATTAGCAGGACTGATTAATTTGTTTTGCTATTATCCGCTACTTGAAAGGATTCTGTATGGTGCAATATGCAGGAACACCATCCACATGAAACACCACACACAATTTTCTATCACTTTCTTCGACGCACGTTTCGTCCCGACACCGGGACATCCTCAGGAGATGTTGACTTCACAATGCGAAATCGTAGAGTTGTCTCTACGATTTCGCATTGTGAAGTCAGTAATCGTAACCGTTAGCGAATTCTGTTGGCTGACGTCAATCAGCGAACCGATCTGCGGGAACAATTCGTTAACGATTACGATAACGATGAATACATTTTTCCTACACAATCTAGGGGCGTCACAGAAATATTACACTATACAGCCATAGAGCGTACATCCCAAAAATATAAAGCTCCTTTCTTGTAGGGCACTGGAGTAAACTATTTGTTGAATAGCTATAAGTATGTAAACAATAATAAATAATCAGCGAAGTGCGAGTCGGACTCGCGTGCGAAGGGTTCTGTACTATTCTATAAAATGTAGAGACAATATGATGCAGAAGCCAGAAGGCTCAATTACTGGCTACTATAGAACACCTAATATTACTCTACTTGTATACGAGTACAAGTAGGTAAAGCAATATTGTATCACGATAAAAAAAATCACGTTTAATGTATGGTTAGTCAATTACTAATCTATCTGTTCTTCATCTATGAAAAAAGCTTCACAATATTATTGTCAATAAAATGCGATATCTTATGAAACAAATATTAGCACAGTGAATCTAGTGCAGTCAGTCTCGCTCCAGCGCGCACCGTCAAAAGACGGAAGATGTCCAATATCAGGTTTAGGTCAATGACTAATATTGACACTACATCACCACAATGCAATGGTCTATGTGCTAGATTTTTTGTGATACAATTTTAAAATATCTTGGTTATTAGGTTTTAGTTTTTAGGGTTCCGTATCCAAAGGGTAAAATGGGACCCTATTACTAGTACTCCGCCATCCGTCTGTCCGCCTATCACCAGACTGTATCTCTTGAACCGTGATATATATTAATTTTCAAAGGTGCTGTATGTTCTGTTGCCACTGTAACAACAAATCCTAAAAACCAAAATGAAATTTTATTTTGTTTAAATCCCCCCTGTTAATGACAGCTAACACCTTCAGACCTTCACCCACTCGTGGGCGCAGCGCTGGGCAGGTTCCCACGCTAGTGTGAACGAAACGTGCTCGCCTCAATAAGTGTGATCAATTGTCTCCCGTTCAATTGTATTTGAGGTAAATTCCAGTGCAATCGCGTGGGAGACTCCACATTCTACACAATACCTAATTGTATCTCAAATTCTGAAGGCTTTCAGGGTTCCATATCTATATTATGTATAAATATATAGAAACTCTTTGTTTCGCTACGTCCGTTTTGTCAAACCTTAAAACTATTAGGTAGTGCAAAATTGGGGGGCTAGCCAAGCAACCTCCACGTGTGCCCGAGTGCTACGGTGCCCCATCTGTAGCGCACGGGCCGGTGCTCCCTGGTAACGTCGGTTAATAACCGACGGCTAATAGCTTGGCACGGTGGACAGGTGGCGTTTCTTCGCGTGTCCCTCTGAGTCCCAGCAGAGGGCACTGTGTCGAAACGCCTACACCTACACCGAAGAAGGAAGAAAACCTCATTAAAAAATTACAGGCGGGGGCGGAAACGCCCACAAGTCCCTTCGGGGCGCTACGAGGAAGACAACCTCGTAAAAAAATCACCGAAGTGGGCGGGAACGCCCGTCGAGAGGGATAATTACGGCGGCACATCCCTCTCGCAGGAGATGCACCGGTTGCTGGAGTGCGTACACCTTCCTCCGGCAACCGGTGCCGGCCTGCGGGTGACGGACGTAAGGGGCTCTGGCGACCGTCACCCGAATTTCACCAACAGGCCGAGGAGGTGGCGCGACCTGTTCGGGACGCGCCTCCCAGGAGGGTCGGCAGCGGCCAGGCTGCCGGCAGCAGCGACGGGACCTGCCGCTCTGGTGGCGGGTCGAGGCCTGGCGGGAGCGCGGTGAATACGCAAGTGAATCCCGTACTCCCGCCAACGTGGCCCGTCGTGGCAAAGCACAGGTTTTAGTGGGTGCAAGCCCCACATAACCCCTCCGTTTCCCCTGACGGAGGGGTATGCGTCAGGCATTTCCTGTGGATAAAAAAAAAAAAAAAGGTAGTGCAAAATTGTGAAAAATGTTCTTAGGGACAATGTAGGAAAAAGGTATCGTAAACTAATCTTGCTCGCTGATTGCTGTTTCCAGCTTTACTTTTATCCAGCAACCAATTCCTTTGCTTAACCATAATATTTACGAACTACACTAACGCTACTTTGCGAACTTCTCTCAGAATGAGGAAAGACTGCAAGTTTTTAATCAAAAATTTAAGTTTCTAATTCTACTTAACTAAAAAGTTATCGCTGACTAATTCAAATTACTGTACGGCTTAGAATGGTGCCAATTATTTATGATTGATTATGATAAATGATTAATAAACTCATCAGCCGGAAGAACAGGTGATGTTATAATATAAATATGACGCGCGTCAGCTGGGGCGGCGGTGCGCCGGGAGCCGCCTGTCGCTTCAGGGTGTTTGAACATGAATGAAACCGCCTCGCCAGCTGACAAGTAGGACGGCCACATCGCAACGGAGGGAACTCAGAGCAGTCTGTTCAAAGATTTGCCTGCATGTAGCTGCTTATTGCTCAAATACTTTTGTAATCATACTCCACCATATCACTAGTACCAATAGCTTTGCATCATCATTACATACCGGGAAACAGAAACAACAAAATAATACACGAAAAGATGAAGAAGTAATTTTGTTTTTTTTTTCACGAAAGTCCCTTAAGGGTACTTTAGTTTCGCTACGATCTAGCCTAAAAGCTAATTAGTAACTTCATTTTAACTTAAACTTATATTAAAACCTATATCTAAGAATCTGTCCATTGACTTATCTTAGTCTCTATTGCAGTATTGAAGGCACTTTGTTCTTGTGTCCTTGATGATGCACTAGCACTAGTACTATGCACAGCACTTCACTTTCACTCACACTTACACTAACTCAAAAGGCTTAGTCCTTTTGAGTCTTCTTATAAGGTCCGTAGTGTCGAGGAGCTGGATTGCCTCCACGTTCACGTGATGATGCAGCCGATGTTCATGTGCTGCGGCATATTTTTGGATGATGATATTAACGAAGTCCATTTGAGGATCTCGGTGAATGTCTTCGTTTCTAACATACCAGGGTGCATTAGCCACATCGCAACGGAGAAAAATCGGAGCAGTGCGTTCAAAGATTTGCCTGCATGTAGCTGCTTATTGCTCAAATACTTTTGTAATCATACTCCACCATATCACTAGTACCAATAGCTTTGCATCATTATTACATACCGTTAAACAGAAACAACAAAATAATACACGAAAATTGACGAAAAGATGAAGAAGTAATGAAAATACAAACGTTTAGAAGATATTTTAGTTAAATACATAGGTACTTACACGATGTGCGTTTTAAGAAATATTTACTAGCTGAAGTAGAGACATTGAAGAGAACGGAAACTAAACGAGTAAGTTTCCTGCATAGTGTGACACTAGATTGGTATCAAAACCATCGAAATCGGTCAAATCGTCTAAACAGTGGAAAATTGGCAATATATAATAACATTTAGGTCGACCGAAACACACGTACCTACTTAACTGCTCATTTATTATCTAGTTTAATAACAAAAGCCAACTTCTACGATTCAAATCTCTATGAATTTCTTAGAAATTCTGTGAAAAAAAACTCAGTCAACTATTTCAATTTCTTCTAGGGTCCATTTGCGTAAACATAGGACGTTAGCGTATTGCGAGATTACCCAATATTGCGAAATAGACGTTAACTCTTTTCTACAGATGTAAACTACTTAAATATAGCTTAATGTTAGGCATAAGTTGGGTATAGAAGGATTTACTTTACGAATATACTTACACTTATAAACTCAGTCCATACAGAATGCCTTAAAGCATTGTCACTCGACAGTTTGTATTGTGCGTAGGAGCATCAGTAGGAAGGCATGCTTCAGTTCGGTGACGCGTGTACAGTTTTCGCCTGAGGACAAGATGCAATCCCATACGCCCTGGCCACGGCTACTAACAATGCAATTGGTAACGCGACTGTATTGCTTGACAAAAACGTCTTGAAATAGAACTATTTGCTTTTATTTTATGAGTTACATTAAATGCGGTTACATTCAATAACATTGTTAAGTTTCTGTGCTTTATATTGCAACATTTAATATTTTTATATTTTGTCTGCTTTATGTTGTACAAATTATTCAAACATTATACTTGATTTTATACTGACGGCGGTGCCTCCATTCACTCTTTTTAGGGTTCCATAACAAATTGTTAAAATGGTCCGACTGCTTTCCTGACTGTCGATCATTTCATTACCTAACTATTAGCTACTGACATGAGAATATTTGTAGGCAATAGAGTTCGAACTCCCAACTTCATTGCAATCATAGAAAAATCGTCCCAAAGTGTGATAATAATATCGAGCGTATCAAACAAATTATTTATTCTCATTTATGACTGATTTTTTATTGTCCGCAACGAACAGAATTCGTCTTCTTTAACCATTGTATCGCGTGTCGCTCACAAACATAATGATATTATGTTTGTGTGATAAGTATAAATTATTTAGTATTACTTTTTGCTTTGACTTGTCACCGAAAGCCATATGAAAGCTATCGCTGCAGCGATATCCGTTTGGCCAGGCGGTAAGACATCGGGGCCCCAAGTCTGCTGATTCAACATAAGGGTGTCACAGCCGTCTGTCACCCGTCACGGCTGTTAACCTCTGTGACGTCTCCGTTGCGCATATCCTCGCAGCAGCAACGGTACTCCGTTACGCACCCCGCGGTAATGCGCTGCGACATCGGTCAACTCGGTTACTTGTTTTATGCAACTGCGTAAAAAACCAATAACGAAATACGCTACGCTAAGACGCTACGAAAGATGTGACGTATGATAAAGCAAAAAAAATTCTTAAAAATGGCGTCGTGCGCCGTATATTTCGATACCGCTGTCGTCGCATACATTAGCGCCGTTTTACTGTTTTGACAAATTAAAAATCCGACTTTAGGGCGGAGCCTAAAAATGTATGCGTGACGTCAGTAAGTGCTGATCCTTTAATATGTTTAATAAATGTTAAAAACGCGTTAACGTTTGACTGACTTGGACGTCTGATTTCTGAATCATCTGAATGAACCGAATGGGCTCGCTATGCATTATAGATCAATGATGCAACCGATTACTGTAAGACCAAAAATCATAAAAAAAGAAAGAATTACGAGTAGTATATCTAGGGATAAAAAACCGGCCAAGTGCGAGTCGGACTCGCGCACCGAGGGTTCCATACCATAAAAGAAGTAAAACATTGAAAGAATCACATTTGTTCATGAATTTACGAGTATAATTGATGATTAAACGAACTTACCTGTAAGTGAAGTTCTATCACAATTGTATGAATCATCTCAATCTGAAGACGTTTACGTTAACTTAGTAGTAACACGATCAGTGAGGCCATTCAATCACTAAAGTTGAGAGAAAAAATAAAATAAAGATGTACACATTTCGTGGCATATTACACAGCCAACGCATGGCAACACAGGCTGCTAGTTCTTCATTTAGTTCAGAGTACTTAATACAATAAATATCGGTAATTATTCAATACTTATCGTATATTTTATAACTCTTACCGTAACATAAACTTCGTTTCAAACAATTGTTATGTATAATTATGTATACAAGTTATTTTTTATTTACAATGTCATACATGGGTCCAAATAAAAGGGTGGGAGGGAGGTAAACGTCTTCAGATTGAGATGATTCATACAATTGTGATAGAACTTCACTTACAGGTAAGTTCGTTTAATCATCAATTGCATATCATATCTCAATCTTCGACGTTTACGTTAACTTAGTAGATCTTTAGAGATATGACATTTGTAAACAAAAAACACAATTGTTAGAAACAACAAGTAATTATGCTTGTGCTTAATATTAAGCAAAAAATGGTTCTTAAGTTAACAACTTAACTTAATTTTCCAAAGAGAATTAAAAATAATATCTTATTATTGATCTTATCGGTAAATTTAAACAAAGTTTTAATTACATTGCTTAGGTAGTCTTTACGAAATTTTAATAATTTTAAAAGAACCAAGCATTAAAACGTTTAGTATTTATTAAAACTTTCTAATCCACTAATGATGGATCATTGATGGATCGTTATAAATTGGTTTAAATAAATTTGCAATTTATATATATGTAAGAAGTTGTTCATGGTTATTGTTATCATTAGCATGAGTCAAAAGCTAATAGTTTGAACAAAAAAACATAGCTAAATAAAGCATAAAGAAAGAAGGGTTGCAAAGAAATCAATTCGTAAATTTCTTAATAATTTTAACTGTTAGTTTTAGAATTTTGGAATAGTATCGTTTTATTCGAATAGTAACTTTATTCAGTAAATTTTTCTATAAAGGAGTTGAAAAAATGTTCTCCTTTAATTTTCATACTAATATTGACATTCGAAATATAGATGAAAGTTCTCTAACAAAGTCCAAAATAATATTTTAACTGACCTTAAGTTATATTTTTTACTGAATAGGATGAAGCACGAATATTCTCAAACAATATTCAAAAATAAAATCTAGAGAACCCATCTTTAATGCAAATTTTTAAGTTTATAATAAAATGTAGGGCTGATCAAATATCTGTATACAGAGTTATCTGTATAAATCTATTAAACTCCTGTATTAATACTTTCTATAAGAAAGCAATAACATCATAAAACCGAATACTGTAAAGTTTACCAATATATTATCATATAATATATTCGGTGCCAATACTTTACTATTGTAATAACGCTATAAATGATAAATTTATGACACAAGCTTACCTATTAACTACATTAAAAATTCATTTTTTTTTAAATATTGATAGACGGTTCACAGAAGACTAGACTATAATATTATAATATTATGATTCTGATAAATAATATGTAAAAACCTTGATTTCAATAATTTGGGTTCCATACCAAAATGGTAAAAATGGAACCCTTATTTCTAATATTCACCACAAACAAATTACTATCGCTGTTGCAGAAGCTGGAATTAATAATCAATATTTATAATACAAACATTTGAATTCATTATTAAACAATAACTTTTAAACTCTTGTTTCTGCATCAAAAACCCATTTTTAATTGGGCCCTCTCATAATTGAACATATTCCACACTATCGAGATTCGAGGTGTGTGTGTTCGAGGATAATTCTCGATTTTTTGGCGATTACAGATTTGTTGTACGTTTGTTACGAAGTTGCAAATTTTTTGTCACTTACCCAATAGTTCCACTGTCATCACTCACCACAGTGGATACAGGAGTCTTATAATAAAAGGTCCACCACTTAACAATAAACGGTTAATTACATACCTCTAAAGTACTTTGGTATAATTCAAGGCGTGAAAGTCGCCTGTGAAGTAACGGTGAACCGATTAGCTATTACATTTGATCGTAGTACCTACATCATCACTGATAGCTAAATAATAAAATTGAATTTAAAGAGAATAAAGGAAAAAAAAGAAAAGGAATATACCTACTATGTGAATGGAATATAATATACTTAGGTTATGTCTATATTTATGCTATGGATTCAATCTAGTAGCATTCAATGAAATTATAATTCATGCCAGCCAAAATTATGAACCATCATTCACATCATACGAGTATTTAATGATTCCATGATCTTTTTTATATCTATAGATAATTTTGACATACTTTTGATGACATAGGTATTTCATGCACATTGTTAGGGCAACCAGTAATTAATTATTGGCGCGATATAATAAAAAACAATCACATAACGCAACAAAATTTTTGTGTTTAAATATTCTCTATTGCGTAGCTTTATTCCTGTGGCAGTACCTTTTGAGGAATAAGAATACCTACGTATAACTTTATTGATTGTTTTATAAGGACACGACTTTTACCAAATATCATTAATTTTATTATTCAGTTTAGCATGCGTAAAAATCCATCCAATCAAAATCAATGAAATTTTGATGTTAAATTTAAAATATCATGTTACGAGAAAGGATTGGCCGACGGCCGTATTACCTGTAAACATGAATAATATTTTGTAATAGGAAAAAATCCAAACTAATTTTAGGTTTGTCATCAAATGGGATGTTGTTAATTATTATTTTTCAATGTATATTAATATTCAATAATATGTGATCAAGATATAATTGAACGCGAGAATTAATTTTGAAGTAATTCAATGGTTCCGTAAAAATAAGTACTTCAAAATATTTAACTTTTGTATAAAAATAAAAATAAATTCTTGCACGCTTCAATTCGGAAACTTCGGAGATTTCCACGACACAATTGTATTTATTCACACATTCATATGAGGTATGTGTGTGAACAATTAAACATAGTTGTCATATAGGCACAAAGCTTCTGCCACTATTTCACTTATGTAGAAACTGAGATAGTATCTATAAACTTAAAGTTTTTATTGCATGTTTCTTTGGAGTGTGCATTCAATTATCTATTAGGCTCGAAATGAGAAGAAAATACACATTTTGCTATGCATCAATTTTCAAATTCTGATCACATTTTTAAAAACAATTTTTTTTTTTTTTTAATTCACATAATATGCTAATGCAAGAGTGCGGGTAGCGTCAAGCCTTTCTACACGTCTGCAGATCCGCAGAGAGGTCGGCGATAGCTCTTACCTCGGCGATAGGTGAGCACTGAGCATGACGTGTCCGCTCGAGGTCCACAGCGCACCGGTTAGCGCACGGTGGCGCGGCGCGGCGGCGCGGGCGGCGCTCGCCGAATCACATGACAGGTCGACAGCAATATCAAAAGGAGACCTCGATAAGCTGCAAGGCTGATGCACTGAAAGAGCTCGTCTTGTAGGGAAATAAAACTATTATGTCCCGGGAAAAAAAACCGTCGCAAGAGCTGTCCTACGATTTGGTTCGCGAGACCACACAGATAGGTGAATTATTCACATATTCCTCTTCAGTGCTAGTCATTATTGGAGCTTGTATTTCATCTTCTTGATATTACACATAATTAACAGAAGTTATTAGTATCAAATCATAAGAGATTTTTAAATAAGATTTGTGCTTCCGATACCAGGAATCGAATCCGAGCCTCTTGGGTAAGAGCCAGGTATCCATGCCACTAGACCATTACAGATATCTCACTCGTACATTTCAAATTTTAAATATTAAATCCAGATAAAATCGCTAGTTGATTCTGTAAGTTATCAATGGACTTTTGATGTATCTATGCGATGACGACAACGAGCACGACTCGTATGGAAGACTTAATTATTAATAGTGCATTTTATTGCGGGTATTTCTGAAACCTGGTCTAGTGAATTCTATTTAAAGCAATCTTTAAGGTTCATTTAATTTGCAGGCAAAAAACAAAAAATGGTTTGAGGGTATATCGAAAATTTTCTAAAGGTAATCTTTTAGACCCTTTTTTTTTTTATTCCAATGCAGTTGATGATAAAAAACCAACATCACGCGGTGTTCCCAGGCGGTCGTCACCCATACAAGTACTAACCGCACCCGAATTTGCTTAACTTCGGTGATCGGATGAGAACCGGTGCTCTCAACATGGTATGGGCGTTTGAGCACCAAAACGTAATTTGAAGGTTACTTACAGGAAAATCTCGACATTCCATGGTAATAATTAATAAATCTAACATTACATTTGGCGTTAGTCCCAATAACACCACTCATTGTATATTGTTGTGAAGGTCACACTCTCTAATGGAGTGTACCCAACACTGAAGCACAGACTGCAGAAAGAATGTTAATCGACTCCTTTTGCAATTTTACTAACACAAAGACAATAATCTTTATAACTCACCCTCATGTATGTCGTCGTGATGATCACATCCTTTAATGCATAGTATGTACTCAACATTGATGAATGTTTTTGCACATATTAATACAAAGGCGATAGTCCTCAGGTTTTTCACCCACCAACTACCCTCAATGTATGTTGTCGTGAAGGTCACACCCTCTACATGAAGTGTACCCATCACTGAAGAATGCATCTTGATTAGCTCCTTTTGCAGTAATTAATACAAAGGCGATAGTCCTTCCAACTACCCTCAATGTGTACTGCTGTGAACGTCACACCCTCAAAGAAGTGGACCCAACACAGGAGCATTCAGGATTTTTTGAACCAATAATAACAAATCCGTAGATTTCACAATAACTTTTGGATTTTGACGGTGAATTCAATAATTTTGAATATTTCTTTCCGGTTACTTTGATTTCGGCAAGGAATACTTATAATCACTCACTTTTTTAATACAAGTTTAATAATGTTGTGTTGAACGGCCGAGCACTAAAACGCGAATGAAGAACTAGCAGCCTGTGTTGCCATGCGTTGGCTGTGTAATATGCCACGAAATGTGTACATCTTTATTTTATTTTTTCTCTCAACTTTAGTGATTGAATGGCCTCACTGATCGTGTTACTACTAAGTTAACGTAAACGTCGAAGATTGAGATATGATATGCAATTTACATGAAGGTACTTTTGTTGGCGAACCGCAAAAGTAACTTTGTTTTTGGCGGATTATTGTTATTATCAAAAAAAGTATATTAGTCAGGGAGTTGATTTTATTTTTCCTGTAAAATATACATTAACTTCTATTGATCATAATTATTTCAGATTTTTCGATTGGTAAACTTCGGAGATAAGGGGGGGAACGGTATTTTTTTCGACAGTTTGCCCAATAAATCAAAAACTATCAGGCATAAAAATAAATAAAAATTAGTTTTAGTATACACAAGTCACGCCCTTTCATATGATACCCCACTCAATATTGTTATCTCATTTTGAAAATTTGTTTTCAAAATGAGATAACACCCGGTTTTCCCCCCTTTTTAAATAAAAATAAAAACAATTTTCAAATTTTTACGATTGTTATGACGTTGCGTCACTATTACCTATAACTATTCTAAATTTCAAGTCGATAGCTTGAATAGTTACTGAAATAATCGAGTGTGACAGACGGACGGACGGACGGACGGACGGACGGAGAAAGTCTCACCATAAGGGTTCCATTTTTACCAAATTGGTATGGAACCCTAAAAAGAAAAGAATTCATAAAAGTGATAAAAACGTTTGAAATGTTTGTACTTTGTAATGTGATAATCGCCTGTTAAAATAATCTTACCTTAATTATTAGTTGTGGAGTTTGCTATAAAAATTAAAAATCGGTAATTTCTTCATCACCGTGCCTCGGAGAAAACCTACAGCCGTCAGTCCTGCGCCTGATCTGCCTGAGTCTTTCTAACCCTACCCTACGATCTTACAATGTCTCATTCAGGTCTAATGCAGCGGAGTGAGTAGGTATAGCGAAATAGTTTTTTAATTCTGGGACGTAACCTCCGATACAATATGTCGGAGCATATGAAATGCAATGAAATAAAATTTCTTTATTTTCATATAGGCTTAGATTTATTTCAGTTTTTTTCATTAATTCAGGTAGTTCATTATAAACTTTCATCTGTAACAAAATAAAGAGATAGCTACAGAGTAGGTACCTACAGACAGCCGACCTCAAACACAGCTGATTTGGCGAATTACAGAATTGAGTAATAAAATAATTACAATTCAGCAAGGTTGGGGCATTGGCATTGTATTCTAGAAAACAATCCGATTAATTATTACAACAACTTAGTAACAAATTGACTACCGAACCTATACCAAACAGGGAAAATGTAACGTAATGTAATGTACTCGTAATGTAAATGAGTTTTTTGTCTACTTATCACCTATGTCGAATGCTAGGAAAGTAAGGCCATGATAATCGTACTCACCTGAATTTTTTAATGTCTCCATTTTTACACTTTATGGTCATGGTTTTACATCAGTTTGCACATACTTACTTACCTTTGCACCGGTTTAAAGACTGGCAAAAAACATAATAAATCAAGTTTACTACACCATTGAAAAAAATTTAAATAACAAGGATTCTTGGAACGATAGTGATATGCTTCCATCTCCTCACGAGGTATCTTAAAAATATTGTTTCATACTATGTACAAAAAATTGTACATTTAGATTTTTGAAAATAGCAAATACCGAGATTCTTGCCAGTTCTTCTCGGTGCAAAAGTGCATTCCGAACCAGGCGGTAGAGTTTTGACATTTCATGCGAGCTTATATTATTACTAGTAGGGCGCGTGAGTGCGCGGGCCACATGTGGCCCGCGTGCAGTCTTCCCGTCTATAAAGGTATCGCCGTCATCTCCATCGCCAATTGGAATCCGATTGGCAGTGGGCTTAAAAAATGACCAAGGGGCACTGTCATGGTTTTAAAGATAGTTAAGGGCTGTTCGAACAAAAAATACGCTGAACCTCATCGGATGAGGTTCAGCGTATTTTTTGTTCGAACAGCCCTTAACTATCTTTAAAACCATGAAAGTGCTCCCAATCATCATCCAAATCCTAGACCATTGTCTCTTCTCATAGTATGTACATTTTCCATGGAAAGATAAATTCCGCCACAGTGAATTATTATCCATCCGTCCCGTAGAACTTGAGATCCTGACCACCTCTTGCTAAGAAACCACTCTCTTATCTTTTATACTTTCCGAGATAGAATAACACGAAATTCAAATGGCGGCCATCTTGAATCCGCCATTTTGGTTTTTTTACAGCTCACTGCCAATTGCGTGAAGTTCCGAGTATTTTTTGTTTCAGCAGTCCCCACCTAACTATAATACCTTGCCCATGCTCCTTGACTGTCTTTAAAATCCTCAATCATCACCTCATTCCATATTTTTCTCTGGTAGTCTTCCAAAAACCGCATCAAAGCACTTCATGATTTACAACTCGTAGTCTCTTCAATATTCCCCATACATTTTCTATGGAAAAATAAATTCCGCCATTTTGAATTTTTTTTTCTATCCTTCGAATAGACCGTAGGGTCCTGATCACTTCTTGTCGAGAAACCGATCTTCCATCTTTTATACTTTTCAAGATGGACACCGATGAAGTTTGTATGGCGGCCATCTTGAATCCGCCATTTTGAACTTTTTTTCAGCTCACTGCCAATTGCATGACATTTCGAATGACATTTGGTCGAGCACCCCCCACCTATCTTTGATACCCTCCCCGTGCTCTTCACCCGTCTTCGAAATCCTCAATCATCAGCTCTCTCCGTATTTTTCCTCGGATTGATTTATTTTCTTCTATAAGACCCCATCAGTGAAAAAAAAATTTTTCATACAAAATTGTTCAGGAGAGGTGATAATCAGTCAGTCAGTCAATCAGTGAATCAGCACGAGTAGCTATATATATAGTAATGTTTAACGTAAGTTTTGTGTTGCGGAGGTATTCCTTGACAGGTTAGATTTTTGTAATGCCACCTGGGCCCGTATTCTGTATCTCGGTGCCTATCAAAAAATGTTAGCCACTGCCATAGGTTTTTCATCCATTAAAGTTTTGCTTCGATAAAGTTATTTTTATTTCAAAGCAAACCTTCAATGGATAAAAAACATATGCCAGTGGCTATATATTATTATGTTTAACGTAAGTTTTGTGTTGCGGAGGTATTCCTTGACAGGTTAGATTTTTGTAATGCCACCTGGGCCCGTATTCTGTATCTCGGTGCCTATCAAAAAATGTTAGCCACTGCCATAGGTTTTTCATCCATTAAAGTTTTGCTTCGATAAAGTTATTTTTATTTCAAAGCAAACCTTCAATGGATAAAAAACATATGCCAGTGGCTATAATTTTTTGATAGGCACCGAGATACAGAATATGGGTACTGAAGGCAAAAAAAACTCGATAGAATTTATGAAGAAGACAGTTCTTAGAGAACTGTTCTCACTAACTGATCTTAACGATCGATGCAATACTCGTAGTACAGGTTGTAATTTTTACAGATTTTAGTCGGTTCGATTCCCGGGTGTGGCGATTGAACGCACTAAAATCCGTGAATTGTCATTTGAATTCTTAATTGGACTTATGTGGTGGCATTTTATCTAATAGTTATAATGGTGCGAAAGATAAATAATAATAATAATAATAATCAATTTTATTCACAAGCAACACAGGCTCACATTATTGTTAGTAATTACATTTAAAACTTAATTCTATGTTAGTAAAACTAAAATTAGGAATGAAATAAAATTATAATAATATTAGATAGATATGCGAATCACCGCTGCACCAACCCATGTGAAATGGTGCAACAGTGACTCACATATCTGCAATCTAACCTATTGGCTATCATGTTCAGGATGCTGTTGGAACTGCCGCGCAACCTCTGCACCAGGGAGCCACATCTTTTTCTCATGGTGGCATAAAAGCAGTCGACTCGCGCATCCGCGAACATCCCTGATGCACTACAAAAACGCGGCAGCCCCATCAACACCCTGAAGGCATTATTATATTACACCCGGAGAGCGTTGTAAGCTTTTTGAGTGTACTTGGCCCACAGGCTGCACGTATAAAAACTGGTGCAGTATGCTCTAAACAGAGTGATCTTAACTGCATCAGAACACCGCGCAAACCTGCGAGCCAGCATGTTTGCTCTCACTGACAACGCTCTCCGTTCTCTTTCAATGTCAGTGTCATCTTTGAGGTCGGGGGTCAGCATATGCCCTAGATATCTAAATTCATTTACCCTCTGTAATATCACTTCGTTGAGGGTGACAGATGGCACAACACTCGGTATCCTGCCCTCGGCCTCAAAAACCATCAACACGCTCTTTTTCGCGTTGTAGGTAAGGCCATGCCTTCCCACATAAGCCTCGCAAATGGCCAGCAGCGTCCTGAGACCACAGATTGACGCACTCAACAGCACCATATCGTCTGCATAACTTATGTTGTTAACACAAACTCCGTCTATATAGCAGCCGACCCTGGTGCTGCTGAGCTCGCCAATCAACTCATTCACGTACAGGTTGAAGAGCGTTGGTAAGGTTAACCCCCCCTGCCTCACCCCGCACTCCAACCCATACGGATCTGACAAGACTCCTGCCCATCGGACATAGTTGACCTGGTTTCCATACCAATATTTAAATATATTGGTTAGTTCTGGAGGAATATTAGCTTTCTCCATCTTCCTCCACAAGATGTCATATGAAACCAGGTCAAATGCCTTTGACAAATGACAAGTCAAGAAAACAGGCGTAAATCGGAGTCCTCCTCCTAGCATAGTACGTGATAGTAAAGCAGGTATGAAATTTCCAAACAATTACAGACTTGCTTTTACTTACAGATTTTACAGACAGAAGAGCCTTTTTTACGTGTTCCAATTCGCTAAATTTCCTAAAGTTTATTAAAAATTCCTACAAAAAGGAATCCAAAGCACGCAAAACAGTTCATAAACTTCGGAGAAATCGATGAAAAAATACGCATCGAATTAAATACCTCTTCCTTTTTTATTTAAAGTCAATCGACAACAACATCGACGGTTACCTCAGAAAATTTTCTGCGACGAATTAGTCGATTGTGAAAGATAATTTTAAAGTTAATGATTTAGTTCCGAGTGTTTACACCTACCCCTGTCTACTTTAGGGGTTGGGATATGTGGTATTAGCGAGCGGCGGTGGCGGGGGAGGGTGTGTGCGGCGACGCGTGACGCTTGGGCAACGCCGCGCGACAAAACTGCGCGCGCGCACACCCGCGCGGCACTATAGCCGCTAGCACCCACCGCGCCATGCCGCGCGCACCGCCGCCCTCGCCGCCGCCGCCGCTGCTGCTGCTGCTCGCGCTCGCCCTCGGCGCGCGGGCGGCCGACGTGTTCGTCATCGCCGACACCGCCAACCAGACCGACGCTCTCGCCGCCGCCGTCAACCAGACCGTCGCCGAGCCCGCCGACCTCGCGCTGGCCGCCAACGACACGCGCGCCGACTCCGTGGTGCGAAAGAAGAGGACCTTCGGGGACATCGTGTTCCGCGGGCTGGCCGACGTGCTGGGCTACCAGGTGGCGCGCAAGGCGCCGCAGGTGACGTTCCCGCCGCCGCTCGCGCCCGTGCCCGGCATCGACGCGCCGCTGCAGGCGCCGCAGCGCCAGGACGCGCCGCTGCAGATCCCCTTCGGCCTGCTGCCGCTCGCCGCCGCGCCGCAGGCGGACCCCGCGCCGTGCGGCCGCGCCGCCGCGCCCGCGCCGCCTCCCTGCGCGCCGCCGCCGCCGCCTCCGCCCCCGCCGAAACCCAAAGCGGCCCCGCCCTGCCCGAAACCGAGAGCCAACCCGAAACCGAAGCCCAAACCGAAACCGAAGCCGAAGCCCAAGCCGCAGCCGCCCCCGTGCGGCAGCGGCAAGGCCAACCCCACCACCGCGGCGCCCTGCGCGGCCGCCAAGCCCAAAGCCGACGCGGACTCGAACCTGGAAACGTTCAACTCCAACATCCGCTTAGACTTTAACTTCAACAGGCAACCCGCAGCCGCCGCGTCGCAGGCGGTCGAGGAACAGCAGGAGGAGCAGCCCGCCCCGCAGGGACAAGGGCTGGAGCTGCAGCGGGACGCGCCCGCGGCCCCCGTCGTCGCCATCCGCCCGCAGGCCGCGCGGCTGCCGCCCGACCCGCCGCGCAAACCGCGAGTCTATCTGGACGCCTACGTGGTTCAGAACGGAGTGACGCAGAAGATCCAGACCGTGGACGCGAAGAATGCGGTGCGGCACCAGGCCGACAACGACTTCCTGCAGTACGACGACCCCGCCGACGACGAGCAGGCCGCGCCGCCCGCCGCGCCCGCGCAGCCGGACAAGCCCGAAGACGACTACGACTACGTGCAGAACTCCAAGGAGCGCAGCAAGACCGTCATGGAGTTCGGCACCGCCGTCGACCAGTTCTGGGGCACGAAGAACAAGAACAAAGCGCCCGCCTACGACTACCGCGCCGCGCACTTCGGGGACCGCAGCCTCGCCGCCGACGACGACGAGACCCACCAGGCGCTCAGCCGGGAGCGAGTGGCGGCGGCGCAGCCCGCGGACGACGACGAGGAGCCGACCACCACCACGCAGGACCCGCGGCGCCGCCTCAAGCCGCGCGTGCTGCCGCCCACCGAGAACAACCCCAACCAGATAGACATCGTCACCGTGCGCGTGCCGCCCATCTACAAAGAGAAGCGGCCGAGGAAGCTGCACCGCGGCCACCCCGAGCGCCCCGACGCACCGCCCGAGCGCGACGAGGAGCCCTACAAGCCCTACGACTACTCGTACCCCGGCCCCGACCAGAGCTACTACCGCGGCTTCGGCTACGGCGGCCAGCCCTACGGCCACGCCTCCGACGCGGAGTCCGAGAACAGCGAGCCGGTGCAGCGGACCGAGCGGCCGCGGAGGCGCAGGCGCAAGCACAAGCGCAAGACGCGCTCGACGTACTCGCAGCAGTACACCGCGGGCGACTACGACTACTACGGCAAGAAGCTGCCCATCTCGCAGGAGGAGGAGTACTTCCGCGGGCTCACCATCCCGCCGCCCACCCGGGACGCCGACATCGTGCGCCTCGAGCGGGCGCAGGCCGGCGACGGCCACTTCCTGGACGACCACGAGCGCCTGCGCGACGACTCGGAGAGGATCAAAGACAAGGGGAAGAAGTCCGACGACAAGGACGCGGACGAGTCGGAGAGGTCGGAGGACGGCGAGAGGTCGGGCGAAGCGGAGAGGTCGGAAGAGAAAGAGAGGTCGGGGGAGAAGGAGCGGGCAGACTCCGGCGAGAAGAGCGACCGGCTGAGCCCTAAAACGCGCGTGCGGGAGACAGCTTACAAGAACAACTTCGTGCACGCGCATAACGTGCAAGTCGCCGACAACCAGCCGCTCGTGCGCAGCGTGCGCAGGAAGAAGCTGAAGCAGACGTGACCCGCTCGCAGCGCGCAGCACCCGCCATACATGTAATTATTTATTAAACACGCGGACTCGAAGCTTCCGTGGTGCGTAGCCCGATTCCATAATAATGTTTTGCAACTTCGCCACTCGAGGTTCATATTCGATTTCTCTCTCTCCCTTTATCCAAAACGAGAGGACAGCCAAAGAGAGACAGACAAATTCAGAATTCACGATGCCGAAATACAAAAAAGCGAATTGTCGGCTCTCGCCCGGAGTCCCGCGTCCTACGCTCGTAAGTTAAATTCGAAAGCGACCTGTGATGTTCTATTCGTAAGTTCGTAACCTGTATATTCTTACCTTTAATATTTTTATACTTAGACGATAAGAAAATTGTATTTAAGTTGCCTAATAAAGCGTTTCGTCAAATCTGTTTCATTATTCGCATTGTAGTGCGGCCGCTCTTTGGGGCGTGAAATTCGATTTCCACAGGGCGACGGCGCGACGAGCTTTGTGGGTGAAGGTCTGCCAGATGAAATAGAAAACTGTCGGTCAACGCCTTGCGAGATAACAGATATCTTACAGCCAACAATGCCCCAGCAAGAGCCGCAAATAGATGATCTCTTAACGCCCTTCTAGAAAGATATCGACTCGCCACCAATTAATACGCCATTATGTATCCATTTCACGAAATTCGTTTTGAACGAGTTAGTTCAAAATAAATTAATAACAAACAACAAATAATAAATTAATAACTAAGTACATCTAGAGCTCAATCACTTGTCCAAGGCCGTATTATTTGATTATAAAGACCCGAAATAGGGGCATGGTGAATTCGATTGAATTGTAATTTCTTTTCAATTATTGCAAAAAGCGTTTCCCAACGACAAAACGAGCGAAATGTACAAAAATTGACCAGTTGAGACCGAGGAACTGTTTGAGAAAATTACAAGTTACAACTTGCTCCAGATTGCATTAATTTTAATAAGATGTTGATATAGAATCAAGCTTTTGTTCGGTTGATCCAGATGATTTATTGTGGCAATGATTCTGTTACATAAGTGTTATAACAAACTGTACAAATGTAATCGATTACGAATATGGATATAATAGCTGTTACATTTGTAACAAACTAAGGTATTCAATTTGTTTGTAACTGTAATAGCGAGTTTGTCGATAAATCAATTATTGTGGATGCGCATATTGTCTCGTAACTTTACCCTTTACAAATGCTGAAGATTCAAGATTCAAATAATTTATTTCACATAGACCTAACTTATGAAGAGAAGGTAAATTGTTCAGTGCAAAGTAACCATGAAATACCTAGTAAAATAGTAATAATTGTTTTGTTTCATACCTGATAGTATTTCTGACATCGGTGAAATTTTCAAAGCATTGTAGGTTCAGTATGAATCAAATAGATGAACTCTTCTACGCTCGAACTATCACACTAAACATTTAGAACTGCATCACTAATACATATACTTATTAGAGTAGTTACTAATTACTAGTTAGGTATCTTTTCTTCTGTTTCTCACTTGTCTTTCTAAAAGGTTAAATTCGGAAGTGGTCATTTGAGCAATTGTTAAACAGCAAAGAAAGGTGAGTGAAACCTCCCCGCAATTGGCCAGCGTAGGAGGAGGCCAAATCCCTCTCGGGGACTCGTACTAATGGGACATAAAAAGGGGGTTAGACGAAATGAACCTAATAAAAGCAAGCCAGCTCCTGGACAATTGCCAATACCGCTTTCATATAAAATTACCTGGCTAAGTACCTACGACTCAGTGAGATTGTAGCGTTAGGTCACTTTTTAGATAACTGACATAAGATTTTTAGTTCTGTGTTAGCGCTAAGGCTATGCTCGTAGAATATCACAAATTATAATGCACGGCCATCGATTTGTAGACCAAACCTTGACCGCAAGTGATTCATAATTTATCGTTGACCTCAAAGTATTAGGCTATTTAGATAAGGTATTTAGGTAATTGCAAATAACTCAATGTAACTCGCTAGGTGACTTGACTTGCTTGGATTTGGGTTAAACCTAAATCCCATATTCTTCCTCTTCCTAAAATTTCGCGGTATTTGGTATAGTACGTAGTGTGCGAACATATTTAACTTGAGAGTGCTATTCCGATATCAGAGAAGAGACCATACGTGGCGTCTGGAGATAAATGTTGTCGAGTTGTAAACCCAATTGAAAATAACTTCTCTTATTAGATGTATTGGAAAAGGCAAAGAATAAATAATAATATAAAAATAAATAATACAGATAATTTATACAAATAATTAATACAGCTCATTAATAAAGCTTACTATAGTATTAAGGATTACTTACATGAATCAAATCCTTGGGGATGAATGAACTGCTGTAATTATACTAGCTCAATTAGTTTTAAAAGCTTTTGTGAAGTGGTGATAACAGAAAACAAAACCCGGCTGAGTTTGTTGTGGGCTTCTTCTCAGTGCAGGGCGCGTTGGAACCCTCGTAAACTTAGTTTTAAGTCGACTTGGAGTTATCGCCATACAAATGTGACAAATATCATAAGGACCATTTACAAGCGCCTATATATTAGGCCTATGTGAAATAAAGATATTTCATTTCATTTCATTTCATTTCATTTCATTTCATTTCATTTCATTTCATTTCATTTCATTTCATTTCATTACAGATAATTTATACAAAAGTAAGTGTAACTTAAAGTTTATTTTTGGAAAATGACTAGACTCATTTACAAAATACAATACTGGTGTACCTACGTTATTTATATTTCTTCAATGACTATATCCAACCGGAACTATTCTTTTCTTGATGATTTATGATGTTTTCTGAAAAGTAGAAAGGAAATATTACTTATGTTAAATGCTGGCTGGTTTCCTCAAAATGCTAAGTGATGTCGCTCGTACCAGCCCATGCCGCTTCCGCAGGTGTTTGTTGAGCGACTGCTTGTGGTTGTAGCGCGCGGGGCACGCGGCGCACGCGTGATCGCGCGCGGGCGCGGCGTGCGTGCGCGCGTGCAGGCGCACGGCGCGCGCGGAGGGGAAGCGGCGCGCGCACGAGGAGCACGCGTGGGCGCGCGCGGCGTGCGTGCGCATGTGCGCCGACAGCTTGTTGGTGGCGAACTGTTTACCGCACGCGGGGCACAGGAACGCCTTCACGCCTGCGCGAAGTGCGTCACAGATCACTATATAGTATCCTCCAGGGACAGATAGGGCAGTGCAAAAGTTGATGATAAGTTCAAATCCATTCCCAAAGTCTTGCAAGTGGGTAACTTACTATATAACATATTATTGCTAAAGTTATATAGGTTCTATTGTACCTTTGCTACCTAGTGACTCTTGTATATTTTTATATTTATTTTAACATTACTGAGTTTTTATACTGAAACACCCAAGCAATGTTGTATACTTTTGCTACCAAAGTTACCACAGGCGAATTTGTTTTATGCCTTTTTGTACCTTTACAAAACAGTGTTATTCATTTAAGTAAATAGCGACTCTACCTATAAAACAATAAAGTGCAATTCAGGTTGCAACAGCACTTATCACTTACAATTTTGTTTCCCTATACCTTACTTTAGGCAGGCATACACCACTCACCAGTATGTATCCGGATGTGCTCCCTCAGGGTGTTCTTGCTGCCAAATGTCTTCCCGCACTCACCGCAAATATATGGCCGTTCTCCTGAAAAAAAAAATCCATGTTATTTTTTTTACATTTTTGATTTCGCCCAGAACTGGTGCACAAACGTAGCAAACCTCCTGGGGAAATTCATACTAGAAGCTGCTGATATTGGCGGCAACAAAACTTGGCTGGGAACTGTATTAGATGGTACCATTTCAATAGATCAATGGAGTCGCGTGACAACATGGACCACAACAACCTGAAGCCGCAACCAGCAGAATAATACCTATATCAGCAAACAAAATTATACTCGGCGCGGCGAACCTTGATCCCTATAACACTGACAGCTAATATGTCACCATATAACATTGTAGTGGCGTCACCATTAAAATGGGGAATACAACAACAACATAATAGACATTAAAAATGCACATTATAATATTTTTTAAAACATGTTTACCAACGTGGCTGAATGCAAGCCACGCCTTTGTCTAAAAACAAAAATTATCGACACGACCCATCACTAACACGAACTGTCATAGGGATCAAGGTTCGCCGCGCCGACTATAATAAATGAATTGAATCGAATTGAAAAATAATAAGATGTTATTTTACATGATTGCAGTCTTCCAACGCCTTCCAAATAAATAAAATAATATCTTCAGCTGATGGTATCATCATTTATCGCTAGGTAATAGGTAGGTACTGCAGAAAAATACTAACATAGGTTTGAAGTAAGACTATGAAACTGAAAACTTATGAAGCAATTTAAAAAATTTTGAAACCCCCTTGTGGTGGGAACTATCCTGTGCTGGGAATTAAAACTCGAACATCCTGCGTTTTTGCGATTTAAATTTTTGGTTTTTAGTACTAATAACAAAGAATGACGACGACGACAAGCAAGATGTTCTGCTGATCTTAAGTAATACGCATTCCCATGTTATATGAAGTGCCCCTCAAAATTTTGCATTGCAATATCACACAACAACACACTGCATTTATCATCATGCGAAATTAGTTCTTAGATCTCATTTTGTCCTGTAACCATATTGGCGTACAACCTGAATCACAGATACACATTATTGTTACACAGTAGAATAATCTAGGTACATAACGAGTTCCACTAGAAGAGTCAACCAGTAAGCTCAAGGTTGAATGCAAGATTAAGCTAATAACAGCTTGCAGTTTGCAAAAAAACCAATATAATTTTAACTGAAGTTGAGCTGAGTTCTATTTCTGCTCCACGGAGGTCGCCGACGTACCATTGTGCTTCCGGATGTGCGTGTTGAGGTTGGTGAGGGACGTAAAGCTCTTCCCGCAGCCGGGCGCGGGGCAGGCGCGCCGCTCGCAGTGCCGCAGCGCCAGCGCGCGCGTGAGCGCCGGCGCGCCGCACCGACACGACCACTTGCGCTCCCCACTGTGCCGTAAGCTGGAACATCACATTCTGCATTTTAGTTGTTGAGAAAAACTTCTTTGGTTTCATTATTTATTTGGTTTTGGGCAGAGCGTAGGCAAGTAGGCTCAGCAGGCAAAACTGATCATAGTCTGATTGCTCTCTCATCATGTGCAAACAGATTCTCAGGTAGAGTAAATGTTTGCACATGCACTAAAGAATCTACCTGCACTCATATTATGAGACGTTCACTGCAGGCTGCAGCCTTTATTAAATTATAAATAAAGTAGTTGACTTGTCATGAAAATATCTGAGGAGTTGCTAAACATAGTCCACCTGTTCTCTCTATTCTCTCATTTCAATGTACTTTTAGCTCTGATATTACATTGGAGCTATAGATAGATGGAGATAGAGATTGGCAAGAGATGTTGATTTGACAGACCAAAATTATTATTATACACTTAAAAGTTTGTTCCTTTACAAACAAAACTGCACAATAATTTTGTTGATTCATTAATTTTATCATTAAACGATACTTACAGATGAAGCTTATAATTAAATTTCCTAGTGAACACTTTGCAGCACAGCTGGCACGCGTATGATGCAGGTTTGTTTACAGCACTCTTGTCAACATTGACATCTTGTGTCAAGATTTCTTGTGCACTTGTGACATTGATGTTACTGTCTGTGTGCTCTTCGCTTACAATGCTCATGCAACAGTTAGGAGTTTCGCCAGAATCTGAAATGAAGAATTAAAAAAATCTCTATAACTTCATTTAAGCAGTTTGATAATACTTTAGCTTTAACTTACTTATTTTCTTTTTTTACTACAAAAATCCAGGAAAAGTGCCTTTCTGCAGAAAAGTACTAAGCCCAAACAACTAGTTTTCAGAACAACAACTATTCAGAATTTGGACCTTGATACAACAATCGTACAAAGGCTTTAGAAGATGGTAGGAGCTTTTAAGCTTTTTGCAAGAAAGCCATTGACCGAAAAAACTTTTGGCATAATAACCACCAAATCAACTTGATCTTCAGATGAACATATTCTCAGGGACTCAACTGTGCAGGGCTCATTTGCTCCCATTAGTACTTTCCATCTCGGATCTATTGTGCTGACCGCTGTCTAAATCTCTCCACCAAGTGGCTACCATTAGGAACAACAGCACCTCCTTAGCAGGGGTATACTTGACCTCTTGAGGTAGAGCCTATGCTTTATAAAACTGAGCTCCTTGTGTGTACTAGGGCTAGCTAGGGCTAGGCACCCACACAGTATGTGCAAAGGAGTTTTCTCTTGTGGTTAAACAAATGTTTGTTCAAGCCAAAAAGCCCAGCCAGTGCCCTTTCTTCCTTAGCCAGCACTATGACATTGGAGGCTGCCTTCTTACTGAAGGCACTTATTAGTCCTTTCTAGTGATTCTGACATAGAGTATGAACAAGGTTTAGGTATTTCAAATTTTAATACTTACGGTAAGGGATTTGAAATGGGTTGCCTTGAATATTTCTTATATCTTTAAAAGACCGGTCGACTATTTCTGGGCTCCTATTTCTGGGTGGTCATAAAAAGAAAATAACCACTCAGAAGGATGGCCTTCGTCAAGCCTTCGTCACCTAAATTATCCAAGTCGGGGTGCCCTCAAGTTCCGATCTCGCTTTGTTCGTTCTTGTATTTATAAGTTACTAGCTGACCTGGCAAACGTTGTTTTGCCCTTAAGGGTAATAAAAAATAGATAAATTGAGATTTAAACTATCCTATCTCTCAAGTTGGATCAAACTGCACATGGTGTGCGAATTTTATTATAATCGGTTAAGTGGTTTAGGAGTCCATTGAGGACAAACATTGTGACACGAGATTTATATATATTAAGATTAATGACAATAGACTTTAGCGAACAGGTATAAGGCCCTCAGCCTTGTGATAGGTTGAGGTTGACTCTATAGTGTTCACTCTTTTGCTTTAACCCTCAAAAGCTCGGCTTCGATTGAAAGCGACTCGATTCAAAGCCATCCAAGGTCGTTACTAAAATAACTTATGCGTAGCTTACCTCTTATATTCTCTTGAAATTGCTGAAAGATTTCATTAGCTCTTTTACACTTGTTCAAGAAATTGACGGAAACATTGAGTTCTTGGAAGCACTGCCCGCATATCGCAGAGGGTCCGCCGTCGTTCTCGTGCACATTTAATTTTGCATCTCTCACCAGGCTCTCGTAAACAGAACGATCATCGTTAGTGGAAAACAACGACCGAATATCGTGTCTCACTTCAAAACATATTCGACACACGTTAGTATGCTGAATGCTTTCCATGTTTGTCAACAAACACTTCTTTACTAATTGGCTTTTTTATTAAATTTGAAGTAAAGTAATTGAATTAATATAGAAACAAGAAGAAAATAGCTGGAAATTGGAAAAAGTAAAAATCCTTGAGGTATGAGCCTTGCAAAGAGGATATAATCAATTAATCACTACGTGAACCTTGAGGCTTGAACTGAGTTTTAATTTTCACTTTTCCATTTTCATTTTTCAGCAGGCAGCAGTCAAGCAGTCAGCACCTCACATTTCACAAGTCACAAGCACCTCACCTTTATTTTATGCACATACATATTTATCTATGATTTTATGTCTACGTCTATGACCTCACCGAATAATAAATAATAATTTCAAATTTGTCAAATTTCCATTGTCAAATTCAATTTGACATTGACATAATGACAAGAAAATCAAAACGTTCCGTTCTACGCGTTCTCCGAACTTTTTATATTCTGTTTACTTAATGAAATACAATCATAAAAATTAGTTTTTTGTATCTTACAAAGCTACAAAAATACAGTCAATAAAAATATTGTAAATAAAACAGTAAAAATAAGTAGGCACAAGTCATTGCACATTGCACAAGTGAGCATTTTGAGACTGCAGCCAATATCTTTATACTAATAATTAGTAACGTACTCAATGTCTGTGAGCTAGGTACACCGGACACCCCCGTCACCAAGGTATCTCACAGCTGCTATACCTAGGTAGGTAGGTATATTTATTTAAATCGAAAAAAAATAGCTAAATTCGTTCCAAGCAGATTCACAGAGCCGATAAAAGCGATACGAGTATTCCTCTGTTCAGAACTCTGAAACTTGAAATAGATTTAGATTTACTAAAGTACCTATCTAATCTAACGATCGTGCACCATAAAAAGGCAGGGGCAGCCATAAACCTATTTTCACCACACATTACATAAGAGCGATTGGCCGCGTTGCGACATACCGTGCAACTGATGCAGAGCAGACTCAAGCTAATGTGACACACGACGTCACTGGGACGTGAGGAAGGCGCCCTGGGCGACAAGTGATAGCGAAAACTAAGGAAAGTAATGCGAACATTTGGTAACCGGCCGCGTGAGCTGACTATCAATGTCCTGCGCGCTCAGGGCCGTATCGACGGGTCTCTATAATTTTCTAATGACTATTCTTTTCTATCTATAAGAGGGCTGTTCGTGCTATTTATAGAATGGGTCCAAGAGAATCCCTCAGAGATAAATTTAAAGAATTTAATATTATGACGATACATGGTCAATATATTTATGAAAATATAATTTATGTACATAAGAATATTAATAAGTTTACTAAGAAATGTGACCTGAATACCATTAATCTCAGGAACAAGCATAAGCTCGTGTTAAACAGCACAAGATTATCTAAAATTAGCAAATCATTTGCATGCAACTGTATAAGATTTTATAATAAGTTACCACATCATGTATCTGAAATGTCACTTAATAAATTCAAAGGGTTTGTCAAGCCTAAACTCATTCAAAAGGCATATTACAATATTAAGGACTATATTAGCGACACAAACCCTTGGAATTGACTGATAAGTGGTAGATTGCTCTGTTGTCGTTGCTAGCCTATTTTTAGTATTTATACTTTTTTTGTTAAATGGTGATAACATAAAAAAAAATACCCGGCTGAGTTTGTTGTGGGCTTCTTCTCAGCGGCAGGGCGCGTTTGGAACCCTCGTAAACTTAGTTTTAAGTCGACTTGTAGTTATCACCATTATTATGCAAGAAATGTCATGCCGACGTTCGCAAGTGCCTGTATGCTAGGCCTATGTGAAATAAAGACTTTGACTATTGACTATTGACTATCGTTCCAGTTCAATATTGACTTGTCTTTAAATTTTTAATTGGTTTTAAAAGCTGTAGCCCTACGAAGCTGGCTTCTTACTTCTACCACTTCTACCAAAATATATTTTCTTGCCCTCAATCTAATTTGTCATGATTATCTGAAGGAAGGGACTTTGTTTCTTTTGTGAGAAACATATCCCAAATGATAATAATTTACTTATTTATCGTCCGTTGGTCTTTAATTTTACTGATGCCTGATGGTAGAACTCTACTTTCGGAGTCCGTCTGGGTAGCTACGTATCACCGCAGTGTCAGTACTGCTATTCTACCATGAAGCAGCAATATATTACAGTAGGTATTTCGATTTGAAGGGCACTTTACGCTGGCGTGATTTCTGATGTCTGAACCGAATGTCTAGAATATATGGGGCGCACTGCATCTAACATGGGAAAGCGTAGGTATCTCTTGACATCTGCATCTTGCTTGCTTCATTATTCGTTATTAAAAAAAGCATTTTAATAGACTAGCCATAAAATGTGATTTATCAACAATGCGAAGTTACGTCAGTATTAATAAAATCTCTTAGAATCCCTCCCTGGTCGGCGTGCTACAATTTTCTCTCGATTACGTTCCTTGATTGATTGGTATGCGCTTATTCGAACATGTTACACGGATGACGGCAGCGCCCTACGTGATCGTTTTGGACAAGCGAGCCAAACGGAAAAATCAACTGTCTGCCCACGCAATAGAGTCATAATTCTAATGTAGGTAAAGATCTACCGGCAGTCTTTCTGGTGGTAGTTCGTTGAGGATGTATGGAAAGGCGCAGGGGAGGCTCGTTACGTCCGGAAGCGCGAGTGAAACTTGGACGCTGGCTACATACTAATGGTCCCAAGTGGAAGTTATAAGTATGGGTGGAGGCGGAAGATGCCAATGGTTTTTGGACGAGAGTCGCGCCGGCCGGCCGACAGCACGATATGAGGTTTTCAGTTGTAAGTATCCACGGAAATGCAGTGATAAAACATAGTGCAATGCGTTGTGAGGTGTTTGGCAAAGTGTGACGTAATCAGAGCCAATTGGACTAAAATGTGAAAATTTCTGTGAGATTATGGGTTAACTCAGTAAGCACCATTCAAAGGATTTTGGAATACCAAGTAAAATAATCAGGACGTCATGCTGACTTGGTGAACAATACGGCTGGTGTTTTCTGCTATTTGCTCATAAAATTGACCGTTCGTATGTGCGTGAACCATCATCGTGGAACCCATTTGTGAGTTATTTTTACAGTGGCCGTGTGTTGTGTTTCAGAGTGCCCTGGTGTTGTGCGCATGCGTCTGCGCAGCCGCCGCGGACGTCGCGCACATCAAAGGCGTGAAGACAAAGCTCCTGAGCCGCCTGGCGGGCAAGCACCACAAGCGGGGCGTGCTCTCCCCCGTGCCGCCCTTCAAGCTCGGCCACGACATCCCTTACGTCACCCACTCCGTCATCAAACCGCTGGTGGTGACCTACCCGCCGACCGCGTCCGTCGCAGCCGTCAAGATACCCGTGACGGGCCCGCATCTACCGCGCTACCCGGTTCCCGTCGGACACAAAGTCCCCGGCTTGCCCCACCCGCACTACGGGCTCAGGTTTCCCCATCACAAGTACGCGGTGAAGCCCGACCAGCATTTCCACCACCATCATCATCACGTCGCTCCGAAGCCCTTAGGGCCCGTGGTGCCTGTGGCTCACGCCGCTCCTGTGCATCCAGCTCCTGCGCCGACAGTAGCCGTCGTGAACGCCGCACCTCCGCCACCACCGCCTGTCCCGGTGTTCCCCGCTCCGCCACTCCCGGTCCCCGCTCCTCCCGTCATTCCAGATCATTTGCACGTGAAACCACTCCTTCCCGCCGCACCAGTTTTACCCGCTCCCTTCTTACCTTACAGTCAGCCTTTCCCGTACGTGATTCGTCCAGGAGGAGCCGTGCAGACTTCCTTTTTCGCTACGTATCCTCGCTATCCATTCTTAAATAGCTATCAAGCGCCTCTTTATCCTCTTGCGCCCGCCGCTCCTCCTTTGCCGGCTCCACAAGTGCTTCAACATCTACACCCGTACCACCTGCCAGCACCTGAAGCACATGGGGTCGTCGAACAAGCACCAGCTCATTTCCATACTGCACAACTAGCTCCACAACCCCATGTCCATTTACATCCTACCGAGGAAGCATTACAGCCTGGATTCCACTTACACTCCACGCAGGAAGCAATACCGCAGCCTGGATTCCATTTACACCAGACACAAGAGGCACTACCGCAACCTGGATTCCATTTACACCAGACACAAGAGGCACTACCGCAACCTGGGTTCCATGTTCACCCTACCCAAGAAGCAGTACCGCACCCTGGATTCCATTTACACTCTGTTCCGGAACCTCTACCTCAACCGGGATTCCATTTACATCCAACACAAGAAGCTCTACCACAACCTGGATTCCATTTACACTCCGCCCAAGGTATTCCTTTGCAACCGACGCAGCCCTCTGTCGCTATAGATCACGACGGTTGGTCGCCGGTGGCCCCGAGTCCAGCGCAGCCTCACGACTCGGCGACTTCTCACGAAGGGCACTACCCGCAGCAAGGTCACCACTTCACCCAGGAGCAAGGCACTCAGGTGTACGAGCAGCACACGGACCAGTACCACGACTACCAGCACCAGCTGCACCACATTCAGCAGCAGATCGAGCAAGCGCAGTACGAGCAGAGCCTGCACAGCCAGCAGCACCCCGCCCCGGAGTACGGCGCGCCGCAACTCGGGCACGACCACCAGCAGCCCAACGAATACCAGCAGGGACATGACTTCGGGAACCACCAAGATTTTCCTCAAAACTTTGCTCAGCAAGCACACGATTTCGCGCAGCACGCTCAAGAATTCGCTCAGCACGGCCAGGACCTAGCCCAGCACGCGCAGGACTTCTCGCAAAACGGGCAGGACTTTAACCAGAACAACTATAACGTAGCACATTTGGGCCAGGAGTACGGAGTGCCGCACCAGGGACTCGAAGGGAGGAGCTCCGAGGACGGCGAGCAGCAGTTTCACAACCACATCCCGCTGGGCCTGCAGCCTCCAATCGACAGGCCGCTGGATCATTTCCAATAGTTACAGCTATGGCCCTATAGCCAGTAACTTAGAGTGCTGAACGCTGTGTCAACATTGCTGTGTTTAAGACCTTTCAATTATCAAATACCTCCAACTTATCTGCTGGTGATTCACGTTTGAAGATAAGTAGAACAGTAACGAGTGTGACCACTGCATAGATAAGTTGATGGAAACTTGAAGCTTGAAAGTGATGAAGAAGGTTAGAGACACCAAGTCAGCGCCTGTAGGTATAGCAATAGTTAAGTAACGTTTACGCGATATCGCTACCTCGTCGAAAGAAGTTAATGTGATAGAAATAAATCTTGAATCCTGCTGCATCTGTTAGAATGTTTTGTAGGCTCAACAGCATTTGAAATTGGACACCCTAGGACTGACATAAAATGATAGAAACAGAGATAAAATATAGGTTTTTTGCATTGAAGTTACAAAAAGTAGAGCCCTCTTGGTCTTTGTTAATGATTGAGATTTGAGAGTGCACGACGGTTATTTTTTAAACTTTTTTAAACTTGGGTACTAACTGTACCTGTGAATGTGTAAATATACTTAAGTAAACACTTGATTTTATTCTGAAAAAAGAGCGATTTTTAAGAATATGTAAATAGTTTTTGGCCGTTAAATGTATGAAAGGAAAGCGACCTGATGATTGTGTTGTTTGCGTGTAACGTACAAATTGCCTAAAATTTTATATTTTACTAGTATTATTATTAACATAGCACTAAGATTATTTATTGTAAAAACACTGTTTTTAATAAAATTAACGATAAGTACTTTTTATTTTATTTAAGGGGTAAAATAAAACCCTTATTACCTTTTTCGTCTATCAGTCTGTCCATCTAAGTTTGCCTGTCACTAGGTTATTTCAGTAACTAATATAGTCGTCATAAGTCATCAACGTGAACCTTTGCAAACAAAGTAAGTTATTTGATTCTGCTTACCGTAAAAAAATCTATGTATATATCGATGCACTGTACAGTCTTTAGAATTAACATTTTAGTCTTGTAATAATTCTCCCTTACCTACCCAGTAGATATTATGTTATCCTATACCTTTAAACGAGCAATTCTTGTATATATGTATATTTCTATATAATCTGGATCTCGGAAACGGCTGAAACGATTTTCATGAAATTTAGTATACAGGGTGTTTTTGGGGCGATTAATCAATCTAGCTAGGATTCATTTTTAGAAAATGTCGAATTTAGCAAAAAAAAAAATGACTTCTGCTGCCATCTATTGGCCACCGAGCGAAGCTCGGTCACCCAGATATTGTATATTATGGGGATATAAATAATAAATTCGGTGTAGGTGTATCACGTATTTTATACACTCCAAGGAATATCTATCTATCTATCTACCAAAAAAATTTAGATTACTAAGTTTTATATATATGCCCAAGAATTAGTAATTGATGATTAAACGAACTTACCTGTAAGTGAAATTCTATCACAATTATGTGAATACATTTTATTCGAATATAATAAACACAATCAGGTATACTTTCATTGTACTGGCAATTTCGCACTTTTATTTATTTTGTTTTTTAAAACTGACCACCCTGATGGACACGCTGTCCCAGCCTACCTCCACGCCAAGCTTCATTCTTTAGAGAATATTTAACAAAATTTTCGTATTATACTCATGGGTTTTGGGTATGGGAGGGACCTTATATTATTATATTCGAATAAAATGTATTCACATAATTGTGATAGAACTTCACTTACAGGTAAGTTCGTTTAATCATCAATTATTATTTCATACATTTTATTCTTCATATAATAAACACAATCAGGTAGATGTTTAGAGATGAAAATTTTTGTTAAATTATGGACATTAACAGATAGTAAATTGTTTCCTATTATAATAGGAAATAGGTCCTCTTTATACCACAGAAGTATTTAATTAACACAATCTTTTCGTTCAATTCCTGGATCAATAAACCAGTCACATTATAAATAGGTTTAAATAATTTATATTTAGATAGATTATAATGATTAATGATTAGAGAGCAAAAGAGCTATTGCGACAGAAGCATCATCGCTCAATAAGAGGTTATAAAACTTAGGTAACGTCCGTAATGGTTGTTACCAGCAGACTGCTTTTCTGATGAGGTCAAGCAACAAACTACGTGTTCGCCGAGGAAGTGTTGCGTACTTGGTGCTGAGTGCACTGAAACGCAGACCTCTCTCGTGAGAGATTATATTCCTCGGCAGACACGTTCTCACGGTGGTCTGCCTGCAGGCGACCTTATGAGGTCGCTTCAACATTATCAGGAGGTTGTCTATTATATATCTTGGTCTAAGATTTTGTAAACGACATATCGATTTGTTTTTCAAAGCTGTGGCAAATTTTTATACTTTCTCTTCAGTTTTAATTATGGTATAATTAAAACTGGTTCGCCCTGAGTAGTAGCTGGCGTTGTATAAACTCAATAATTCCCTTGAATTATATAAAAACAATAATACTAACTTTAACTAATGCTAATGTTTTCATTCAGTGCTCTGTCTACTGCCTAAAGCTAAAAAAGTTACAAGATCAGCAAAGCAAAGTTACGGAATGAATGAACTCTTATTAAGTCCCATTGAGCAATGTGTTAGCATACTATATTGTGTGCTACTATGTGGTGTTTGATGTTAATTTATCTATTCATTTTCGCAATATAATATATATATATTTTATTTGACCCAAAATCATCAGCAGAAATTAAACTCAATGCCGAATGATAACAAGTAATCGTACTATATGCTACGTCGTTAACAAGTTGTTCTGTTGGAAATTACGAGGTTGACTTATAATGTACGTATTGTACGGATCTCAGTCGTTATTAAAGCAGTATTGCCACAAAACTTTGTAAATAACACAAAATTTTTGAAACATATAAATTATTAAAAATTCCATTCCAATTTTTTAAATGCCTTCAGAGAACTTCCTCCAGTAATTCCTATGCATTGTGGTTCTCTAGTGAAAGACCATATTTATTTATTTATCATCAATAAATGTACTATAAGAAGTAAGTCTTTTGACACCTTATGTAAAAGAAGAAAATCCAAAGTTGTAAAGGTCCTTAGACGATGTATGTCTAAAGCATTGTCTATAATAGTATTTTTAAGCATTCTACCTCTAGAAGAATGTATAGAAGAGCAAAGGTAAACTTGGTGTTCCAAAATGTTCAGAATGCGTCTGTTTCTAAGACGTCTGGGTTCGTATTGATTACATTTCGCATTATTGTAAGAAGCGATAAATTCAATAACTGGATTGAACTCTTTGAATAACTTTGAATTATATAATTTTACAGCGATAGCTTAATCCCATTAACTGGATGTAACTCTTGGTCCGCTTTTGATTATCTTTAATTTCCATATAAGAAACAATTAACCCAATCGTTAAATGAGGATATTTGATATCCTCTATGCAACTGATGTAAATCATGTGTATCAAAATAGATGTATCGAAAAATATGGCCATCAACTCTGTAAAGAGGTATTTCGATTCATCTTAACGTTAATTATTACAAAAACAAAAATCCCTCTAATGAAAAGAATTAGTCTTCATCTAGACCGGGAAATCGTGTGAATCACTAGTTCAACCTTTTAGGTTTAAGGGAGTTAGATGACTTAAAAAAATGTTTTGTAACCACTGGCCATCTGATAGGATAACCGATGATGGACGAACAGCTGCGTCTAAAGTCAAATTTTTCTTACTACATTTTTTGTTTCTACAGACGTTCTGTGTAACCCCATCCATACCTAATAGCTGGAGAAGTGGACTTTAGGACTTTTAATCGGAATTAAGCTTAACTCTTATATGATACAACGAGTTAAGAGTATAAAATTCTTTACAGAATTTGAATTGTTACATAATTCACGTCATAGTTTGCGGTTGGGTAACGATACTGCCATATCGTCAGAAATTAAAATAAAACCAGGAAACTGAGCATGTTTTGAGGGTAGTAAATAACTTTAACACTAACACCTAACAAATCTTCATGAAAAAAACCGCGGTAAGTATCTGAGATGAGTCACAACTTCTTTATGTATTTTACCAAGGATGAATCGGTACTTTAAAATAAGATTCTTCAGTTCATAGGCATAAAACCCTTTTTAGGTATTCGCTTGTAAGCTGTTCTATGAACTATCAATTTCAAAGGATTTTGAACTACAAATTCATTCAACGCCTTTAAATTTAGAATGTATCTTTTACCACGTAAGATTTTGAGGTTAGACACATCTTAACTATAATCGAACATGCAGTGACTCACTCCCACATTATCTCATCCAAAAAAGAAATGTCGATTGTCAAAGACATTTGTCGCTTTTTCTTTGTTGTGAACGTGTAAGGCGGTACACTGTGTTAGTGTACGATTTTTAAAATGGTATTATGTAATAATAATCTTTTGGAGCTAGTTCCTTAATTTGTTCAATTCATTAAAATATTTTATTGAATGTACGTACATTTGTACACCTAGTGAAAGTCAAAAAAATAGTCTTCACTTATTATAACTCCCGAAATTCTAGATCATGTTATAGATCGTGACGGATTCCTTGTCAGTGATATGTAACCAATAAACTTCAAAATGTTGAAGATAACTGGCATATAGGTACCTTAATGTCTAGCGTCGTCGATGAACCTGGTCCATGTTGTGGCTGATGCTGGAAACTCGCTGTCACGTCGCATCTTCCTCGCGGCTGATCGCCAATACTCAAGTGTGTCACGCCCCCCCTGCTGGCCGAGCCGTAACGAGAGGGGGCCAGCTAGTTTCTCGAGAAACGAGATTGCGCTGTCCCAGCGGTGGGTGTCGATAGCAAAGTCGCCCGCCGCGCCCTGCTGGTTTCTTTATTTACAACACCTGACGATCAGTAACCATTGAAACTAGTATAATGCCCGAAACTATTTCTCCGAAAAAACATCTGGTCCCGTTCGTGAACTTTAATTACTTGTCATTTGTCGAAACAAAATGTCATTTGTCAATACTTAAGCTTCTTCTCAGTTCAGGACGCGTTGTGGTTTAAGATTTTTATTAGTTTCAGAAAGAATTTAACAATTCACTTCAATGAAACTTTCAGACTAATGGTACATTATACATAATATTGTTAACTTATTGAGTTTTGAGCTAACAGTTAAATTATCATCTCATTACACAATCTGAACATTAATTTTCGAAAGTAAGTAAAATTATTTTCCACCACAAAATCTAAACATTATTGTTGTAGGTACATAGTTAGAAAAGTTCGACGCGTTGTTACCCTCGTGGAATTAGTTTTTAAGTCGTGAAATAGTTATCACTGATAAAAGGCACACATTTAACTGGCTATTCATAAGCCAGGCAAGTATATCAAATAAACTATTTGATTCTTTGCAATGAAGGTCGGCTAGAATTTTACAACTGTCGGGACTAACCATTAATATAGTTCTTGTGACTGAGCGCCGATAGCAATTCGGGATCAAAGTCCGGGAGGTCATGCGGAGCCACTTGTAGTGAAGCCGAGGACAGCGCCACACCGACATCGTCCCCCGTTGGTATCCGCAAAGTCCTTTGAAGTTTTTTTAAAATCCTTCGTGTTGACCCGCAGTCAACCTCCAGGAGCATTGACGCATCATGCTATGCTTTCGTGGTACCCTCAACGTGGTACCCTCCAAGCTAGCTTAGAGATGCCTGGACTATTTCGCGCATCATGCTATACTTTCGTGATAACCTCAATGTGATACCCTCCAAGTTAGCTTAGAGATGCCTTAGGATTTCAATTTTTGGACACACTTTCGTCAGCATTGATATTTGAGTTGATGTGATATCTGGGAAAAAAGGTTAATTTTCACTTACCCTCTTTCCTCGGAGTCTGACGAAGATGAATGCACAATTATATGATTTGGTTTGATTTTATTTTTGTTATAATAATAAATTTTACTAGCGTCTAAGCATTATCAGTATAGAAAATTAAGCAAGTTTTAACACTGAACACTTAATTTTTTTTTTTTTTTTTTTACTTTGAACCTAAATTAACAAAAACGAGACGTGTTTTTGTAGTCGAGTGCTCATTGCCGCGCACAATAAAAGAATGAAGCTTGGCGTGGAGGTAGGCTGGGACAGCGTGTCCATCAGGGTGGTCAGTTTTAAAAAACAAAATAAATAAAAGTGCGAAATTGCCAGTACAATGAAAGTATACCTGATTGTGTTTATTATATGAAGAATAAAATGTATGAAATAATAATTGGGATTATCCAACTGAATAGAATATCGACTACTAGTATTTAAATTTAAACTTCGTATCCAGCTACTGAATTGATCGTTAGGCACATGATGTGGGAAATGCGAATATTTACATATGAAATATACATATTTAGGCGAGTTTTTACGCAACGCTCAGCTGGATTTGCCAACTCTAAGCAAGCGCCTAGACACCAAGAGCACTTGTATAGCTAGGTTTGCTTCATCCAGCTGCAGCAGCAACGTGAGCTGACTATGCGGACTCAGCACTAAATTACGTTCAGTAGGTTTAGTACAAGTTGTTGGATTTTCGACCCGAAAGGATTCGACGATTCGGTTTCGCCATTGCCGTCTGCATCAACGATATAAATCTTTGGTCTGCATATATGTGCGAGGAGTAGGAAGGTATATATACCGAAAACATAATACGCTTTCGAATACTTAACATTATCGTATCTTGTACTAACTTTACGGTTTGTAAATAAATCCCAATTCGCTATTTTTTGTGGCACGTGTCACATTCATATAAGGCGATCAACATGCAATACAAATGCAACGGCAGATACAAAACTGCAATACAAATACAATTGTAATATTTTGACAGATTTAGTGAAGTGAATCATAAAATAAAATAAAAACTTAACTTTAATCTATATTTAAAACAAGAGTGGAAAATTGAATATACTTGAACATAATAAATACAATGCTTTACTAATTTTACAATTTTCGACCATGTTGCGTTTATAAGTACATTCAATTTTACGCTCTAAGTCAACACGACACCTGATATGAAGAACATTGTAACTAATGAAACAACGTTTTGTAACTATACCATCACAATACTGAGGGAAAAAAAAGGTATCTTTTAATCTGGGAACCGTATTTATATGACGACTAGAACGATTTTTAAATGACAAAAATTTTTCATTGTAATTCAAGATAATTCAGATTTTGGCTGAAAAAATATTGTATTTTTGGTTACCAAAAACAATAAAGCGATAGTATTGGGCTTATTTGAACACAGTAACATTGTAATAAGAAATACCATTTTTTTACTCAAATTTCAAGATCATAGCAGTTTATAATATACAGTAAGTCGATGTACTATTATATTGCTTTCAACAAACACCTTTATACTTCTAAAAGTTTCAATCAAAATAACTGTAAACAATACCTATTACACTTTTATTACTACTGACCGTTGAACTTTTCAATCAAATCAAACCATTTACATTCCACAACAGTGGTACGAAAACGACAGGAAAACCATATTTATTGAAGGAAGTTACACAAAAGGATATTTTTAACTAACCGACTTCAAAAAAGGAGGAGGTTCTCAATTCGTCGGAATCTTTTGACGTGACAACGTCTTATAAATTGGTTTGCCGGGTGACACTTCAAGAAACTGCGTTACGCTCCGCTCACGTTATGCGCTCACAATGAGAGCGAGTGAGAGGCACGCGTCCCTTCCACTCGGGCATGGTTAGCCCGCCTAAGAGCGAGAGAGACAGACATAAAAAGTGAAAGTCGTTGTCACGTAAAACTTTCGCCCGTATACCGACTTTACAGGCAACCAATTTTTTTTTTATCTATGTATGTTCACCGATTACTCGAAGACGCGTGGACCGATTTGAAAAATTCTTTTTTTGTTTAAAAGGGTATAGTTCTCAGATGGTCCCATTTAAATCAGGTCCGGATCTGATGATGAGATTTTGGAGAAATCGAGGGAACTCTTCAAATTTTATATGGACACTTGAAGCAATTTGGGTATGATTTGAAAGAGTAATATTTTCCAAGTTGTCCTATGGTAGTCAGGTCAGGATCTGATCATGGGATCTTGGTGAAATCGAGGGAACTCCTCAAATTTTGCTAGTATACTTGAAGGGAGTTGGGTATTTTTTATAGTTACTGCTGCATTTGCTAGCAGATACTGGTTTGATGACTATAAACATCAAGTCAGGATCTGATGATGGGATCTTGTTGAAATTGAGGGATCTCTTCAGATTTTATAAAAACATCTCAAGCGATTTGGATACTTTTACAACGCCTTGAGCATTTTGTTGGTTTCCACTAAAAAGTAAAAAATAAAAATGGGAAATGCTTTCCAAAAAACCAACTTCAAATGCAAACAACAAAGAGTGAAATAATTTTTAATGTAAGTACACCAATTCGAAGTCGGGCAATGTTTCGTACAATCACTAATAGTCCTTCTTACTAACTTGATGTGCGAAGAAACGACGGAGTTTTAGACAATCGCCCGACTTCGAATTGGTGTACCTACATTAAAAATTATTTCACTCTTTGTAGTGGCATTTGAAGTTTGTTTTTGGAAAGCATTTCCCATTTTTATCTATTTAAATCGCTCCTTACCCTAAAGTAATGTGGTCCAAAATTCAGCACATTAACATAAATAGTTACTTCCCAATTATTTTGAAACTAAGGCATCTGCGAGAACTAGGCACAAATCTAACGTCAAATCCTTAAATTCTGTCTGGGACATTAAACTATCTTTAGCTTATAAAAGACCACTTAACATTTCAAAGGCTAAATTCCAAGATCTCATGTCACTTTGTGATACAGGTGCAATAGGTACCTGAACAATACAAAATATTTTGTGTCAATTTACCTCATTCGGATGCTGTAGATGATAATAATATTTCAACCGATAGTGCCGAATAAGAACTTATTAAGTGTTTGATTGTGAATTTGTTTTCTTTATCATAAGTATAATAATAATATAATAATAAAATCATTTATCATAAGTATTAAAAATATTCTGATTCAGAGTTTAAAAAGAAGTTATGAAGAAAATGCTATGATTAGTTATATTGTAACAGCGATGTTATCAGGTTTATTAATTTTTGCGAACTTTTATTTGAATAACAATGAGTAATCATATATATTTTTTGTGCCGATCGTGGTTATGAAGAACTCCATTTTCATATTATATCAATTGTTTTCATATTCAGTTTACGTATTAAAATAATTTGGTTGGTATAGAGAAAGTAATAAAGAAATGTTTTGATATCTCATTAATGTTAGCGTAAGTAGTTTTGTTTTATTAAACTATGATTAATATTCGTTGCTTTATTTTATTATAAAATTAATAGTAAGTACAATTCGAAAAAAAGTCAGTCATAATTTTATTACTATACAATTATGTTATGACTGAAATGCACATGTAACGCCATTGTAATTCTAATTACATTTTTGTTACTGTATATAATTCATAAAACCATGTCCTTACATTATTGGAACTGTTCATACAATGTTTTTGAATTAAGACAATCGTATTTTTAATCATTGTAACTTGAACTAAAACAGCTTTCCGTTTTATGTATCACAACGTGATCAAGTTCATACTACAGAACGCAAAAAACAAGAGTAGAACAATTTACTTCATCACAGATGCGGCTTTATTCAATATCACTAGGCCACTTTTTAAATGCAGAAAAATTGTAAAACGCTCTCCTGAAAACTTAACAAAATCAGATACAATGTTCTTCATATCAGGTGTCGATTACAGTCGTAAAATTAATTTTTCAGAGTTCTCAGAAAATGCTTTGGTATGAATCTAGTTAGATATATAACATACCTACCGTTTAAATGTTTAACCATAGCATTTAGTGAATAGCCGTCCTGTTTAAAAACGGTAATGAGAGCTTCGGTGCGTCTTCGTAAGATATTGGAATGCGAAGTCGTGGGACACAATTGGGACGCACTTTATCTGCAATATTATCACTTAACTTATTATATAGGATTATTTATTTATTTATTTATCATCAGGAAAATGTCTTTCTCGTCTTTCGTATAGAAAAAAATACTTTAATTCTTACGTACCAATTAAATTCATATTATTTTATCGGTCGTCTAATTACTAAGTGCTTATGTACTTAATCTGCCCTTTTACATTAATGTGCTTTGAATTAATATATTATTTTAATACGCTCGTATTAAAGAATATGTACATTACTAATTTTGTGAAAAATAATTATGCTAATGAGATACTCAGCTAACGTTATCGCAAAAGTATTTACCATTTCTTACCGCTACAAAAAGCAGTCTTGCGATGCTATTGATGGATGGCAAACAATTATCTGACAGCGTGTAAACCTCAAAACATGTAGTTTGACGTGAGTCACTTGCGCGGTGGATAAAAATTCAAAATTGTCACCAATATTTACTTACATAATAATCACAAAAGTTTGGTCTTTATATTTAAATATATTTGTAGTGACTCAACCTGACTCTATAATATAATAGCCATGGATAGTTTGTACTCGAAGAGTGAAGAGACGTTCGCGAGGAGTCTGATATCGTCGGTGCTGGTGGACCGGCAGCTCGTCGCGCTGGCGCGGGTGTCGCGCGCCGTGCTGAGCGCGCCCGCCATCCCGCCGCGCCTGCGGCCGCCGCTGCTGCAGCGCGCGCTGGCGGAGCTGCGGCGCATCGAGCGCGAGCGGAGCCTGCTGGACCTGTGCTTCGCGCGGCGCGTGCCGCACCCGGCGTGCGCGCAGCGGGCGGCGGCGCTGGGCGAGCTGTGGGAGCTGCCGCGCGAGCAGGAGTGGCTGTGCGACGAGTGCGGGACGCCCCTGTACTGCATCGAGAACACCGACCCATGATACTCAGCACCTTCGCCCCAACCTACCATGTGTCTACCATCAAAATCAAATCGAAATCAAAATATCTTTATTTCACATAGGCCTAACATACAGGCTCTTGCGAACGTCGGTATGACATTTCTGGCATAAGAATGGTGATAACTACAAGTCGACTTAAAACTAAGTTTACGAGGGTTCCAAACGCGCCCTGCCGCTGAGAAAAAGCCCACAACAAACTCAGCCGGGTATTTTTTTTTATGTTATCACCATTTAACAAAATAAGTATAAATACTAAAAATAGGCTCGTAGGCATCGTATTAGATAAACCTATCGTTCGCTTGTTTCTTATCAAAATGAAACGGAGTTCAAAGAATCCACTCCAAAAATTTATCATGTGACGTATCGAACACGACTATCTTTGTCATACATTTTTTTAAATTTCATTCCATATAGTTACGTGAAAAAGAATCATGTTTTATAATGAACTATTTAGTAATTATTGCATTTATTTAATTAATGTCGTTTTAGTGTGTAATTTACTTTACTTATTTATTTTGTAGCTTTAAATTATAAATAAAATAAAATATAATAAATCTTTTACATAATTTTTGTTAAAAACAAAAAAAAACCGGCCAAGTGCGAGTCGGACTCGCGCACCGAGGGTTCCATACCATAAAAGAAGTAAAACATTAAAAGAATCACCTTTGTTCATGATTTTACGAGTATAATTTACATATAGGTACTTTTGTTGGCAAACCGCAAACCTAACTTTGTTTTCGGCGGATTATTGTTATTAGCAAAAAAATTATAATAGTTAGAGGATTGATTTTATTTTTCCTGTAAAATATACGTTAATTTCTATTGATCATATTTATTTCAGATTTTTCGAATGGTAAACTTCGGAGATAAGGAGGGGGGAACGGTATTTTTTTCAACAGTTTGCCCAACAAATCAAAAACTATCAGGCATAAAAATAAATAAAAATTGGTTTTAGAATAAACAAGTAACGTCCTTTCATATGATACCCCATTCAATATTGTTATCTCATTTTGAAATTTCAGCGACCCGGTTTTCCCCCCTTTTTAAATAAAAATAAAAACAATTTTCATATTTTTGCGATTGCTATGACGTCGCGTCACTATTATCTATAACTATTCTAAATTTCAGGTCGATAGTTTGAATAGTTACTGAAATAATCGAGTGTGACAGACGGACGGACGGATGGAGAAAGTCTCACCATAAGGGTATATTTTTACCAAATTGGTATGGAACCCTAAAAAGGACAGGTTAGTTCAATAAATAAATACCGTTTTTAACACGAACTTACTATATTCTGCCTAACTATATATGTATTGTATAGGTAAGTTCCTATTATGTTACTGCAGGATCAGCAAACAATATAAATTGTTGCCCCAAACACATAACTCCAAAATGCCAGATGTCAGCCTGGGACCTCGAGTCACAACCCCCAAAACCGAATTATGTAATATTTATCTTATCGCTATACTTATAACTTATAGAACTAAACTTATATTATGTCCTTACATAATAACATTAATGGCATAAGACAACTTCGATGATGTTAAACTTCATTGATCTTTCTATTTGTTTCTAAATCGAAGTAATTTTCCGCATATAACATAATATTCGTAAATCGTACGTAGGTACATGAACTCTCGCCTACTTTTTGCTGTTATATAATAATTGCACTCGGCCTTCTGGACAGAAGCCGCAGCCATATGACTTATCTAAAATCGTCATAGAAACCTACGATCGCTCATTCCATAACTACAGGACAATAAATTTAGAGAATGTTTGGAAATGTTTGTTATGGAACTATATTTCTCTGAAGGATAGAATTCTCAATGACGACATCCGTAGGAGAATCAAGGTAACCGACATAGCCCAACGGATTAGCAAGCTGAAGTGGCAGTGGGCGGGCCAAATCTGTCGCAGAACCGACGGCCGTTTGGAGTGGAGAGCTTGGACCGGTAAGCGCAGCGTACTCGTAGGACCACCTCCTACCAACGACCTAAAAAAGGTCGCTAGTAGGTGGATCAGGAAGGTAGAGGACAGTGTGTGGTGGCGCGCACTCGGAAAGCCGCCGTCCAGCCGTGGATGTTCATAGGCTGATTAAGTATGGAAATGTCTCGTATCCGATCAATAAAATGACTTTGGTAACTTATCGAATACATAACTCGACCATTATCATACATTTTTAAATTTCGTTCCAGCTAATCAACGATTCCTTCCATAGTTGGCAATCGACAGATTTCTAAACCTAACTAACCTAAAATTTCTATGACGATTGTAGATAAGTCAGATCGCTAAGCATGCTGGATCTGAATAAATTGATTTAGTAATTTATCGAAGACACTCGACCATTCTCATTTCTCATACATTTTTAAATTAGTTCCTTCCATAGTTGGCAATCGATAGGTTTCTATGACGATCGTAGATAAGTCAGATGGCTAAGCATGCTGGACCTGTTATCATTGTAGTGATTGTGCAGTAGGTATATACGGACTGTCACTCACATCGCAGGTGTGCGACGCCCGAGACCGCCTAGATTATACCTTGCCTCGATTGACGATTTTAAGCTAAACAGGATAGCGGGCACCGAAATAACTATATACATAACACCTATATAATTAGTGCAGTGCAGCAGTAAAAGCCTACACACACACAGTACAGTTCAGAGCACTGCCTGGTTGTGTTGAGGTGCTCGAACCCCGGACATCTCTCTCTATGACTTCCCGGTCAGCAGTTATGTTATAACTTATACCGCGGTTAAGTGAGTGATTGCCTGAGAGATCACCCCAACACAATGGTCTCAAAAGTGTGCGGTCTCAAAGGTGTGCGAAGGCAAGCCGCACTCGACCAGCGTAGTGCTCCAGGCTCTGGCTTAACCACGCTCATTATGAGAGGAGACCCATGCCCAGCAGGGGGACATTAAAAGAGTTTGTACTTGTATCACTGTAATTTAAACAATATTACACATCAGATAAGCACTTAAGTATGTAGATTATTTCAATAGGTAAGTGCTCGAACGTGTGTATGTTAACTCAAGCACATAATGATTACACAATGTCTCAACTAAACCAACCCTACAAGTCTAACACTAGAGGAATTCTCTTTGATAATTATGTTGCTCGTGAAATATAAAATAAGGTAGCAATTTTTATACTTTGTCAATATCGAACTATCGAGATTCGTATCGAAATTTAACCAACTTGGAGTTTTACCTACTAGAGATGATTGAAAAATTTACACTGAGATATATAATTTTCTAATCAAAGTTAATGTCTTATTCATATAAGGGCTAAATATTAACGATTCCGGTTGCAACAAGTCAATTTGATTGATGATTCGCAAAATCAATAGGTATAAGAAGTATGAATACTTATTTCACACTTACTTAACTGTATAACTTACAAAATTAATTACGTCTGGTTTGATTCTCACGAATCTAAGTCGCTACGGGCCCTTTGGCAATAAATATGATAAGTTTCATATTTAGCTGACGGGAAACGACATTTCCTCAGTTTCCTGTGCCCCGCTGACTCACAGACCAATTGGAAGTGCATTTAGCCTTTAGGTTGTTCACGGTACCTGTAACCTAGGTCTCGGCGACTAGAGGGGCGCGCTAGGGCTCGTATATAAGCACTAAAGCCCTAGCAGAATCTAAGTGTAACAGGAACTCCCGAAAGGCACTTGACAAAATGAAGGCTATCGTAAGTATTCTTTTTTTTATTAGGTTCCATTAAATATATATTTAGTGTTTTGTGAGTTTTTTAATTAATAATACATAGGTAATTTAAGTTTATATATTATTACTATATAAGAGATATAAATAACGAATTTAAAGTCTAAAAATCTGAAGTCTAACAATTTAAAGTTAAATTAGTTATTAAAGATAAATTACTAATTAAAAGCCTATTAAGTTTCTCATGAATATACTCGTAATAGCTCAACAGAATAAAGGTTAATTGTTTTCAAGAACACATCAGTGAAATATGTACCTAGTTATTATAGTAATTACTTGACTAAAGATATAGAGAACCAAAAGTTCGTGATAATTCTTTAACAAGACCTTTTTTTTGTACAATAGCAAATCTCAAATTTATCGGTTACCCATCTTCATAGAACTGTAATTAGCGCGTACCACTTCTTTAAAACCAACCAAGAGTAGGTTTAGCTAGTACTGAAGGAGGTGATACAAAAAGCTCCAAGCAACCAAACAGCACTGATTCGGCATCAAGCGTCTGAGCTCCATATTTCTGTCTCCTATACGAAGTTAGAGATTATTTCCAGTTGTGGGATACCTAATAATCTTCTGCTAATAATTAATGAGAGAAGAAATATCAAAATACGATGACTTGTATTCCAGGTGTGTGTACTCCTCCTGGCCTGCGCGGCGGTGCACGGCGCAGAAGAGAAGAAGAACGAGAAGCGAGGCCTGCTAGGTCTCGGCTATGGAGGACTCGGCTGGGGCGGCGGCCTGTACGGTGGCCACGGCCTGGGCCTGTACGGTGGTCACGGCGTAGGCTTTGCCGCGCCCATCGTGAGCCATAGCGTGGCTCTGCCGGCGCCCGTCATCAGCCATAGCATCGCGGCTGCGCCCATCCTAGACCACGGCCTCATCGGGGGCCACGGCCTCTGGGGTGGCCATTACGGCGCGCCGCTGCTGGGCCTCGGCCACGGCTGGCATTGAGCCTCCACCCCTGCCTTTAGTCTGTTCTGTGCTCTGTATATATGTATAGTTGTCGAGTCCTTCCTTTCGCGGAGTCCGCTCGTCGCGGGCCTCTCAGTGCCAAATTAAAGTATCCTGGTGATTCTGTATTGTGTTAATGTAAGTTCAATAAATTCTAAACAATGTCAATGACCGGTGTTTTAATCAACTCCATATATTCACAATATATGTTGGACTTATTTAAATAGAGCATTACGTTTCTGTTGCTAGGCTCCAGAAAATCTGAGCATAATATAAAATATTTCTAAATCAAAGTACCACTAAACATTAATTTACTATTAATGACAAGCTTGTGGTAAATAATTATATTAAAAATACAGTAAATTAATATACATACAAACAATATCGTATTTGAATTTAAATCAAATATCGTATTTGTATTTGAATTTAAAATACAGTAAATTAATATACATATAAACAATATCGTATTTGAAACCTCTACACTAGCTATCAAAAATCCAACCGTTGATACACATGACCAAATAAAGGATCAAGGCAAACCGACAGGCCAAGGAGTAGAGAGAGTAAATAAATCAAATTTATTCGAAAGTGGCCACCGACCTCGCTCCGTAAAAAACTGCCTAGAAAAGTGACTGTTTCCCAACGCGGGCGAAAAACTAGCTCAAACGATTAGCGAGCCTTAAAGCTATGCTGGTGTCGCAAACGGAAACTGTCACTCGGTTTGAACTTACGACATTCGATTCGTGAATTGTGTCCACGAATTACTTTTAGTACCTATCGACTTACTTGTGTTTTAACACGTTTCCTGTCCGCTGAACCACATATGGCTCAAAAACTTGCGTGTTTTATACACTAATACGTTCCTGAGCCATATGTGTGTCAGGGGAAGCATACAGTTTCTATGGCTAATATTTTTACAGGGCGCGCCGGTACTTACTGTACAATATTTGCATGGGACTTGCTAAGACGATCATATAGTAAAGAATACCTACTTCCAGTAGTTTTTTTTTATTTTTTTATTTACTTGTGTTTTCTTCTGACAACATAACAACAGTATTTTGCAAAAAGTCCGTTGAGCTTGCGGCTTAAATTTTTTTTTTGTTTGGGACAGTGAACGTGTTAACCTATGTCAACATACTGCACAAAATCAACCCTTTTGTATGGCAAACAACGGGTCTACTCTCGGAATTAAAAGTATTTGATTAAAACGTCCCGAGAACCGCACAGGCCAAGTGCGGGTTAGGTTAGATAGGCTTCACGCACCTTGAGGACGTTATAGAATCTGTCAAGCTTGCTGGCTTCCTCATGATTTTTCCTACGCCCCCTAAGCAAGTAATATTTATACTTTTCGCGAAAGCACATAATTCTGATAAATCACGATTTATTTTAAAGTGCAAGACTTCACCAAAAAACAATTTTACGAACATGGTGGTATTTTCTGCAATGTTTAAGAGTCCACTAACCCACGAAGTCTCCCATACAAACGTAATACCAAAATCATTTGTAATTCGTGCAAATTTTGATCATGTTGTGGTGTTATTCGGGTTCATATAGTAATTATGCTCCTGGCCATATCTGGATCCGAAATACTTTTGCTAAACGAAATTGTAAACGAATTTAGTTTTGCTTATTTGTATGTCAAAGAGGACATGTTTTCTGCTTATTTGTTTTGTAATAAAAACAACACTATCTCACGTCGCATTAGTTCAGGAGCACAGTTTTTACTGTCCAGATAAAGAAAAACACCAGTTAATAAAGAAAGTTACTAGTTTTCATTCATAATTTTTGGTATTACGGAACTCGACCAAAGTTACAAAAATTTTGATCAAAATTGATTATTATTTCGTTTTAAAGAAGTATTTCTGAACGAAATATGGCCAGGAACATAGATTATTACTATATGAATCCGAAACACTTACACCGCGCAGGAACAGGATTATCTATATCTTCTCAATTTGATGTACGTATTACAGCTATATAGCCTACCTCAGTAAACGAACTAACTAGCTTCACTATTAGAACTAGCCTTTGTTTCCCAACTCTACGTGGATACAAGGCACGCTTTGTAAAAAGACACAGACAAATCCGCTGACAACTACTTGTCAATTAAACAAACTATTGCTCGTATTCACCAAGATTTTAAGAGACACCTAAGCCCTTACGTGACAGTCGTTGTAAGTGAAAACTGTCACCTATCGGCTTGGGCGTTTCTTAAAGTGTTGGTGAAAACGAGCCTATGTACTATAATAAAAATTTATAGAAATAAATGCGTAGTTTCTGCAAGGCTATAATCGAATCAAAATAGAACGTGCAGTCAACAAAATAATTAAAAAAAGTGGCAGCCCCAAAAGTTAAGAACAATCAGTGGTATCAGTTACTAAGAAAAGATCTTAGTGACTGTACCACCGATACGATTGTATAAGACTGTATATCTACAGGATATAAACAAAGTCATGAGGAGGTAATAGCTATAGCTTAATATAATAACTAGCGATTGCCGAAATATCTAAATATATACTTTTACCATTCCGTGCATGGCACGTGGATACTACTACATATAGTGGTCAGGTCAGCCACCGGCGCACGGTGACTATAACAAGTAAGCATAAACGTCGTGTTCTAGATCTGTATCACTCGCGTTATTTACTGCTTATGGGGTTTGTTGCTGTTACGAAACTGTTGCAAACGGCGCCATAGCTCGCTGGTCAAAGGTGCCTGCAATATCTGATAGGTCGTGGGTTCAAATTTCGCTTATTGGACTATTTCTGTAACTACTTCTAGCACAAGCTTTATCGTACTTACTTGGAAGAATTAATAACAATCTCTGCCGTTGCTATACAGCATCGCAACGGAGCGGTATGTCTTAACTAATCTATAAAGATAGATAGGTGAAGTAACATGGCTACGGCTTTATCTATACATTCTGGCTCATACGATATCGTTATGCCAATTACTTTAAAACAAATACTTTCACTATCAACACGCAAGTTCGTCCATAGTTAAAATCTGGTTTACTCTAAAATGTCTGCGATAAGATCTGTTCATTGACCTTTATCTGGAACAATTACCGTTCCTCTCCGTAACATCAAAGGTCACAGTCGCTCACAAAGGTCAGTTTTAAATGGAAAGGGCTATTTACTTATAATCTATGTAGGTACAGACGTTTCAAATACATGAGGTACTACTTACTAGCGACCCGCAAATTACATACCTGCCTTCCTCATTAATCTTTACATTAGTAAAAACCGCATGAAATTCGGTTACTTATAGTTTATCGATAGCAGATGGACAGATTTTGGTTAAAGTAAAATGTAGCGCTAAGAAGTGGGTATCATAGTCATACAAGCAAAACCACATAATGTGCTAAGACTACTATTATTAGTAGTCTTATAAAGAGGTAAAACATTGTATAACTTTAGCAGACCCACAGGCTAGATCGTAGCAGGAATCAATGTCAAAAATCATCAGATGTTGGAAGTTTGTTGAATCAATATTTCCTGATGATAAACACCGGTACCGGTAGCAGAACGAAACTATGCGTATAGAATATTTTTGTTATATTTACCTATATTTATTATTGACAAATAATGATTTCACTTGAAAATGGAAATCTTTATTTTTCACATAGGCCCAAATAATAGGCTGTTACGAAAAGTCAAAACTCTACCACCAGATTTGGAAAGCAGGTTTGCACCAAGAAGAACTAGCAAGAAACTCGGCACTTGTTCTTTTCCAAAATGACATTATATAATACAATTTTTCTTAAAGTATGATATATTATTACATATTTTAAAGATATCTTTGTCGTCTAAAAATTCTTCAATGGTATAGTAACCCAGATTAAATAAATGTTTTTGACATAATTTCTTCCTACTGCGAGGTTTCTATACGTCGTTATGGCGTATGGTAATTTTAAGACCCATAGGCGAGGTATACCTATCACATACCTTAATAGGTAAAACAAATTAACAAAGTAACACCGACTTCCATCAATATTAATAGGATTATAGGATTATGTCGTTTATACTGACGGATGATTTTATGTAATAGATAATTATCTAAATTGCTATTTAACAGCGGCCCATTTTAAATATTATGGTGATCTTTAACAATTTTAACTACCTAATTGTAGTGCGGAATTTAAATAAATTAATTAAATAGCAGGATGTTCTCTATAAGGGAAAAACCATCGTATCTATCTATTCTTAAATGAATTATATTTTAAAAGCAATAATTTTAAATTCTATGGAATCAATTCGGGTCATAATAAAATAAATAACTCTACTTTTTGTACTAACGTGTTTTGACTGTGAGATATTTTTCAATAACAATTTCCAACTTTCTGAAAACAGGATCAATTTAAGAAATGAGAATTTTAATTAGCCATCTCTTAATGATAAGCCAATATCTACAGGTCGTAGCCGGCAAGCTCACTGGTAAGTCGTCCTGGGATGTAATGTATAATAAAAGCAGGCATTTCTCACTACATCAACTTAGCCCCTTCGCACACGGTTTCGTGGCGTAAGCGTATCGTAATCCGCGCGTATTAATAAGTGTACGTTTTACAATATGTTATAAAATGTGTATATTGCTTGTGTGCTAAATAATTAAACAAGTCCGCATATGAAGCTGTGTTGCAGCGAATCGTAGGAGGTGTTTATTGTTATTACGATAGTCGTAGCTTACGTACTGGCGTAGAAACACATACGTGAAATGTTGTTTTTTAAATACACCTGAATCTCTGAACTTCAATTTCTTACGCCTTAACTTTCAATATGACTGAAAAATAATTGAATTCGTCAAACTGGTTGAAGACTAAACTTGTCTATTTAAAATCATAATACCTACGTCTACGCGACAATTCGATTGGACAACACTGTAAGTCTCTCGAACGATACGATATGACTACGCTTACGACCCGTGTGCGAAGGGGCTTAGTAGGTACGTAACTCGTTATGGTAATAGGCGCCCATAAGTTAAATAATATTTATTATTAAAATCCAATATTATTACAATGAACAGTGTTTGGAATATTAATTGATTACACACGCCTAATTCTGTACAGTCAATACATAAAGTGACGAATTATGTCAAAATTTGGTGCTAAACCAATATTATTGGTGTCTTGTCAATAGTGTGACACCATTAACTTTTATAAAGGGTTTTACCTATCTATTAGGTAGGTAAAGCCGTTGGTACCTACTGCCATAGTCTTAAGATATTCTAAATCCTAAAACTGTCCTAGTTTTATGGTTGGTTATTTTATTGTACTAAAACTTTTGGTGAAATCTCTACTAAAGAATTTATTCAAAACAATAGACTTACTGTATGCACTCGTATACTCGTATGTAGGTACTTTTTAGATACTATAATAACAGCTATCCACTAAAGTAAGTAATTAAAAATATAGTTAAAAGAAGCTGCAAAATTTTCTTCCTCAACCTTTTAACCGCTGAAGAGTTCCCTTGCACTCTTCATCAATAAATAATTAATTAATTCATGATTCTTACCTAAATGTTATCTACGGCATTTCAAAATTATTATGTCATAGAAACTGAGCAAGTTTTTCAAATTTCAACGTTTGAAAGGAAGCGGCCCAAAAAAATCCTTGCGAAATTTAATCAAAACTTAGCTTATATTCATACAAGCATAATAAAGATCTTTGTATAAGGTAAACTAGTAGGGCGCGTGGCTGCGCGGGCCACATGTGGCCCGCGTGCGGTCTTCCCTTCTATAAAGGTATCGCCGTCATCTCCATCGCCAATTGGTATCCGATTGGCAGTGGGCTTAAAAAATGACCAAGGAGCACGGTCATGGTTTTAAAGATAGTTAAGGGCAATTCGAACAAAAAAATACGCTGAACCTCATCTGATGAGGTTCATCGTATTTTTTTTGTTCGAACAGCCCTTAACTATCTTTAAAACCATGACAGTGCTCCTCAATCATCATCCAAATCCTAGATCATTGTCTCTTCTCATAGCATGTACATTTTCCATAGAAAGATAAATTCCGCCACAGTGAATTATTTTCCATGCATTCCGTAGAACTTGATATCCTGATCACCTCTTGCAAAGTAACCACTCTCTTATCTTTAATACTTTCCGAGATAGAACAACGCGAAATTTGTATGGCGGCCATCTTGAATCCGCCATTTTCGTTTTTTTCAGCTCACTGCCAATTGTGTGAAGTTCCGAGAATTTTTTGTTTCAGGAGTCCCCACCTAACTATAATACCTTGCCCATGCTCCTGTCTTTAAAATCCTCAATCATCACCTCATTCCATATTTTTCTCTGGCAGTCTTCCAAAAAATCGCATCAAAGCATGTTTAACGGCATAGAAGGCCTATTTATGCGATTTTGACCGGCCTCTCAGTTGAAAACTATAGAGACAATTAGTTTCAAATTTGAACGTCATGTATTTTGGATCTTTAACCTCAAAACGTTAAGACGCAGAAACACGATTGGAAAAACTTTCCTCGATAGAAAGTTTTCCCAAAAGTTGCTCCAATCTTCTCATATTTATTCAGATTTATCGGAAACGATTCAACAGTTTTCTGTTTTTTTTTTTTTTGGGTCCTTATTGATGAGTACTCAAATCGACGTGAAGTTTTTTTGAAATCAGGACTATACATTATTCACAATACAATTAAAACCTATTCAAGTGAAAACTCATTATTCCGCCCCCAAATTACGTAAGTGATAAGCATATGGTTAACTCTTTCGGACACTTGATGCATGTATATTGACATCATTGTCTTTCAGATACGCCTCATAGGCGTCAGTCTGTGCTGCGCTAATGCGAGAGTCGGACGTGCGCGTGAATGTATATTTCGCAGCCGTAGATTTCTGAGCGTAATATAGAAAGTTATTCCTTGGTCTGTGGCAATAACCGCTGAAATAACGCCCTCTATTAAGCGGCTGAATGGTTATATTATATACTGTCAAACACGCCATCTGTTAGTATGTCGCTGAACGATTATGTGCGCAGGAAACCCACGTGGTTTTGATATGTACTTTGATAATATTTTAATTTTATATGTTGTATTTACCTATTTTATTAAAACTTCGGTTTATTATTTTATAAAAAAATGAGAAAATTAAGAAATATTATTTTTAATTATTATAAAAATTAAGAAATTTAGTTGTTCGAAGATCTATGAGTAAATACCTCGCTGCTCGCGATGCAATAAAAAGGGGAAACAGGACGTCGCCTGTTGCCCTGCAGGTTGAAGACGATAATTTATTATTATTATTACAAGCTTTTATTTAGTTTCACATGTCCCGATGTTTGTTTGTTTGCCAAATTGTTGTAACTAATCAAAAATCCACTTCATGTATCGTACCGATAAATCGGTAAATCGAGTGACAATGCGAAATTATAAAAACAATGCGACGACCTCCGTGGCGCAGGGGACGCATGCTCGGATTCGAGTGGGAGCTCGCGGGTTCGATCCCGCCACGGGCCACTTTGGAATTTTATATTTTTAGGGTTCCATACCAAAATGGTAAAAATGGAACCCTTATGGTGAGACTTTCTCCGTCCGTCCGTCCGTCCGTCCGTCCGTCCGTCTGTCACACTCGATTATTTCAGTAACTATTCAAGCTATCGACTTGAAATTTAGAATAGTTATAGGAAATAGTGACCCGACGTCATAACAATCGTAAAAATTTGAAAATTGTTTTTATTTTTATTTAAAAAGGGGGGAAAACCGGGTCGGCAAAATTTCAAAATGAGATAACAATATTGAGTGGGGTATCGTATGAAAGGGCGTTACTTGTGTATCTAAAACTGATTTTTATTTATTTTTATGCCTGATAGTTTTTGATTTATTGGGCAAACTGGCGAAAAAAATACCGTTCCCCCCCCCTTATCTCCGAAGATTACCAATCGAAAAATCTGAAATAATTATGATCAATAAAAATAAACGTATATTTTACAGGAAAAATAAAATCAACTCCGTAACTATTATACTTTTTTTGATAATAACAATAAACCGCCAAAAACAAAGTTACGTTTGCGGTTTGCCAACAAAAGTACCTACATGTAAATTATATACTCGTAAAATCATGAACAAAAGTGATTCTTTCAATGTTTTACTTCTTCTATGGTATGGAACCCTCGGTGCGCGAGTCCGACTCGCACTTGGCCGGTTTTTCTAAATTGGCTCAGGTTTGGTCTGGTGGGAGGCTTCGGCCGTGGCTAGTTACCACCCTACCAGCAAAGACGTACCGCCAAGCGATTTAGCGGTCCTGTACGATGCTGTGTAGAAACTGTTGGGGTGACTTTACTTACCCCTTCCTAGTTAGTACGCTAACATCTTCGACTGCATCATCACTTACCATCAGGTGAGATCGCAGTCAAGTACTAACTTGTATAGCGTAAAAAAAACCGGCCAAGTGCGAGTCGGACTCGCGCACCGAGGGTTCCATTCCATACCATAAAAGAAGTAAAACATTGAAAGAATCACTTTTATTCATGAATTTACGAGTAAAATTTACATGTAGGTACTTTTGTTGGCAAACCGCAAACGTAACTTTGTTTTTACATAAAAATAAATAAAAATCGGTTTTAGACTACACAAGTAACCCCCTTTCATATGATACCCCACTCAATATTGTTATCTCATTTTGAAAAATCGAAGCCCCGGTTTTCCCCCCTTTTTAAATAAAAATAAAAATAATTTTCAAATTTTTACGATTGTTATGACGTCGCGTCACTATTACCTATAACTATTCCAAATTTCAAGTCGATAGCTTTGATAGTTACTGAAATAATCGAGTGTGACAGACGGACGGACGGATGGAGAAAGTCTCACCATAAGGGTTCCATTTTTACCATTTTGGTATGGAACCCTAAAAATAAGGAAATCAGTAGGTACCTACGACGCGCCCCGGTCTGTCAAAATCGCTTATGTTTATTCGATTCGTCTTCGTGGAGTGAAATTATATCTATATACCTACCAAATTTATTATTATTTGCACAATCAGCTCACGTACCTACTTTTAAAGTATTGTATTCTTTCCGCGCCATCTATAGGCATTAGTGATAGTTTTTTTTACGTATTAATACCGCTTTCTGCCGTTGTGCTAGTGTTCGTACGTAAAAGTACCGAAATTCGCCGCATATTGCCAAACGGCGTGCTATATTGAAGCCACGCCCCCTTTTTCTGAAGTACTCATAAAAACTGAAATGAGTTTTTTTCAATGTAAGGCCTTAACAACTCGTGGTCTCTTCAATGTTCCTCATACATCTTCTATGGAAGAATAAATTCCGCCATTTTGTTTTTTTTTCTATCCATCGAATAGACCATGGGGTCCTGATTACTTCTTGTCAAGAAACCACTCTTCCATCTTTTATACTCTTCGAGATGGACACCGATGAAGTTTGTATGGCGGCCATCTTGAATCCGCCATTTTGAACTTTTTTTCAGCTCACTGCCAATTGCATGACATTTCGAATGACATTTGGTCGAGCACCCCCCACCTATCTTCAATACCCTAGCTGTGCTCTTTACCCGTCTCCGAAATCCTCAATCATCAGCTCTCTCCATATTTTTGTTCTTAATGAATTTTTCCCTTCTATACGGATTGGTCATTGAAAAAAAAATGTTTCATACAAAATTGTTCAGGAGAGGTGATCAATGAGTCAGTCAGTCAGTGAATCAGCACAAGTAGCTATATATATATTAATGACTTAGCAACAGTATCATAATATTTACTAAATTAAGTTTTATAGTATTAAAATATAACAAGTCATTCTTGATGTCGGCAAAATATGCGCACCTATGATTAATATGGCCAGTTATGCGAAGCTCTCAAACTCAAGTAATCGGTGGTATTCCCAATATGCCAACTTCGGTACTAACTCACTCACTTACTGTTTGTCGACCTGTCGACGCGAGCGGCATACCAATCAATCTGTTTCATTATCAAGGTGGTTCCGTACTTATTTTACGTGTTATTTCTAGAATCTGAACTCATCGTTATAAGGGTTTACTGGGAATCTTTCGTACTATTTATTTATTTGCCTTTTGGTACAGAATATATAATAAAGTTAATGTTTGGTGTAAATAGGGCGCTGGAATGCCTCGCTTTAGAGAGCATAGGTAGGTACAGCAGGGCGATCGGCTAAAAATGTATCATTAAAGAACTGTATCAATGTCAAAATGTGATTTTTCAAGTGAGTGGTCAACACCCGTGTTTTGACTTTGATACAGTTTTTGATTGATTGATACATTTTTTTCCGATCGTCCTGCGGGTGACCATGTATGTCTGAGTAGACAGACGACATCAAAAGAGATGCAAGGATACTTAGTTTGACGGAGTACCTCCGTAGATTTGTAAGTTTGGGTTAGCCATAGGTAAAATCTGTGGCCACAGGTTTAAGATAGCTATTTATGATGATAATGGCTAAAACGCAGATAAGTCATGGATAACTTCATTAATATACATATGGTGAACATAGCAACTTGTCTTGCGTATCTCCACTACGGATCAATACTCTTAAGTATATATGGCAGATTCATATACGAATCCTGTTCTTTGGGCGCGAACTATTTTATGATGTTCTTATTATTAGATCGTGTCCCATCTCCGTATATAAGATAAGGCAATTGACTCCTCGTGAGATTGTCGTGAAAGCCTCTCCGCGGGTGTTGTTATTCCGTTAAGTTTTTTACTAAAACTTGTTTAGCAAAATGAAAGTTTTGGTGAGTTGCTCTTTGGTTTTCGCAGGCGTACGATTTAATAAGAAATATTGTTATAACTTACCTATATCTTTCTGCATATGTCATAAAAATAGTAATTTAACTTTGCCAAATAAGTCTGCCGTGTTAAGCTACACAATTCAGAATGAACGGATATAAAATTTAAAATAACTATTGAAAATAACTAACTGTATTAAAAATATCAATTTAGGTTTTATCTTTTAGTTACAAGTTACTAGTTACTGTAGTAGGTAATAATAATTAATTCAAGGAGTTTTGCTAATTTTTTTTATTGCTTAGGTGAAGCTCAAATATAATACCTTTTTTTATTTATAGCGAGATGTCTCTAGATTTTTTCGTCTAAATACCTGATATTAATTAGCCTTATCCACGTTTTTGTATTCATCTTATACCAACTAATTCTAAAAACTCACGCAGTTGGAAATAGATAACTCAAAATGGGTTATCCTTACTACTCAAGTCGAAAAATTGACCAAATGCGGCTTTTGACCATGTTGTCAGTGCAGATTGTTTTTATAAATTAAGAATACGTTTAAAAATCGTCTTAACCCCTTCGCACACGGCTCGTAAGCGTAAGCGTAGCGTAATCCTCGCATACGACGAGAGCAGTTCGAGCACGAACATTTCTAAACATGTCCGCAGACGAAGAGGTGCGTGTCGCAGCGAATCGTAGGAGGCGTAATTATCATAATGTTATAGTAGCGTCATAACGATACGCTTACGCTTACGAGCAGTATGCGAAGGACCTTACTCAGAGTGATTTAAAGTCTCCGAAGCTATAGCGTTTATCAATTCGATCATGATTCGATCACTACTCCGCTACTATAAGACAGCTAAATATGGTGATATGTTCAGATCATCCTCGCGGTGGCGGCGTTGGCGAGCGCTGTGCCGGCGGCGCGCGACAAGCGCAGCTTTGGACTGCAGCATGGCATTGGTGGCACACCGCTGTACCAGACGGTGCAGTCCAACAGCCAGCACTCCTCCTCCTACCAGTCCAACAGCCAGCGCTCCGAGTCGCTGCAGACGGTGCTGCAGCCCTACCAGCAGCAGTACCAGCAGCAGTACCAGCAGCTCCACTACCAGCCCGTTTACAGCGTGCAGCAGCCAGTGAGTATCAACACGGTCTTTGTTTACAACGGAGATTTTCGCAGACGCGGAGTCTGTGAAAATCTGTAGCAGTTCATGTAGCATAGCATAGACGCTGCGTAGAATTATTGCGTTTTAGTTTGAAGGGCACGACAACCAGATTACTGGGCATAAGCAGTAACAATTGATGTCTAGTGTGAATTGTGATGGTGTGATGGAGCAAAGAAAGGGCTCAAAAGCCTTTTGGTAATTTTGTGGAGAAAATTCTTACAAGTTTCAGGCGAGTTGAGCTCTGTGCGCGTTGATGTCTTTTTGAATGCACGATTGTTAATCTATTTTTCATGCAGAAGTTTGATACTTAATAATACCATACTAGGTGTACCGAAAATTTAATTTTTTATTATCAATTAAAGCTTTCTACTCTTCATGTATTAAACATGACCAATATCACAATGCCGATTTTTAAAAATATACCTTTTTCATTTTGGTTATTTTTAAAACTATGTATTATTATTTTAATACTGGAAAGTGACTAACAAAATAATTGGTTTTCCAGTACGCAGAAACGCAGCAAGTGTACAACCCCGTGTACACCAGCTACCCCGTGAGACAAGAAGTGTACACCCCCCAGGTGCAGACATACACCCCCGTCCAGACCTACGAGTACACGCCCGTCCAGACCTACACCCCCGTGCGCAGGAGCTACACGCCCGTACGCAGCTACGGCCAGACCTACACCCCTGTGCAAAGCTACCAGCAGACCTACACTCCTGTGCGCACATACAACACCGCGCCGATCAACTGGCAGGGACGCAACTACGGCAACAACCCTTGGTGCTAGACTCAACTGAAGAACACCGAGCGACCAGTGATAGCTTGCGTTCCTAATACCTCGAAAGTAACCTTCAAAAGTATAGGTTTACATTACATAATATAGAAAAAAATATATTACACCAAACAATAGTGTAAAAAATATCATTTGAATATTACGGTCTTATGGTACGAGTATATCTATGATGATCTTGAACTAGTTCAAAATTAAAATTAACAGGAACGCAATATTTCAATTAACGTGAAATCAACGGGTCTGCCCGCGAAATTCAAAATTTTCGTGGTTTTTTGCAATTTGTACGCTAATTAGACATGATAGGCTTATGGCAATCAATTTGCGAGAATGGCAGTATCATCTTTACATGATTATATCAAAATCTTTGCATAAAAATGTATATCCTAGGAAATTAGTCCGAGTATCGAGTTTTATGTGAGTAACTCGCAAATCTCGGACTAATTTCTTTAACTCGACACTTTCGAGCAGAGATTTTTATATAAACACGTGAAGAAGATATTGGGATTATCGCAATTTGACGGTCATAAGCCTATTTTGTCTTATTAGCTTAAAAATAGCGAAAAACCACGAAAAATTTGAATTTCGCGAGCACACCCGTGGTGTGCTCCTTAAGAATAATTTTCAAAATATTCAAAAATCCCCTAAATGCTTAAATAAATAATTTATTAGGCCTTTTAAATGAAATGTAACATTAAATCCCACCTTAGCAATTTCGTAGACTGAATTAAAATTTCAGAAAATATATGAATTAGATTGTGTTTATTTCCAATCCTTTTCCATCATATGTTTTCCTTTTGACTACAAAAACATATGTAAAAACTATGAGGTCACGAATGGTATGAATCAGAATGTGTTTACTTTTCTTGCTGTTTGTTTCCATAGAAAAGTAGTAAAAACATGTGAGCAGCAAAATATTATTTATACCTACGGGAATGTAGTTTTTATTGTCAATAACTTTTTTGTATAATTTTGAACATGAACTCGGAATTGTATTTTTCTTTAATTTTAGGCTTTTATGTCCTAATATTGGGTAGAGACACCCCCTTTCTTAAAAAAAAACTGTCCACCCCTTCTCTACTCTGGATATCCCGTAGGAATCAGGATAAACTTTGTGTCCATTGTACCAGGAATCTCTGCGCAAATGTCTACTTATTAATAAGGTGAAATTAATAAGTTTGAATTAGTGGAAAATCAAGGTATTAATTTTGTAATTAATAAATTAGAATTGGGCCTTTAAGAATCGAATCAGTGAGTGAGACTTTTGAATTTCGCAGAGGTCCGTTGACGACAAGAGTATTTAAAATGCCTTATTTTTAAACGCTACTGTGATAATAATGGGATCTCTGTCAAATTAGAAACTCTATGGTGATCCAGATATGCATGAGACCAAGAAACCAGCGTTGTTAAACTTTAATTCATTAATACACGATTACCGAACTGCGGCATCGCTTGATCTGTGGGAGAACATGGAACTGCTTAACCAAAGGGTGAAGGGAATAACCGAAGGTTACTAACGCTTACTCATCCGGAACTAGTTTACATTAGAGTTCGCAGGTCACGTTCATAATATTTAAATGTGGTAATATAGCTAGTAATGCATATTTATAAACACACCCGCACTACGAAATGATGGATATGTTTATAACAAAACATATTATGATTTAAACATTATTAATATTAAATATTAAACGGGACCTCTAAACGTTTTTAAAGGCTGTGGATACTGGGTCAAGGAATGAATAAAAATAACAAAATATTTAAAAACAATGATAATGATATTGGATTATTATAGAGTTGACAAGTGACATCAGAGCTCTTAAGTTAATACCTTACAAACAATAATTATGATTATGGTCATTAGTGGCAAACAAAACAAGCCTTAATAATGTTTATAAATAAAACCTCTCTGACGCAGTGGGCACGTGGTCGGATTTGAGTGGGAGGTCGCGACTTTGATTCCCGCCACTGACCATTTTTTTATTTCTACATTATATTATAGGTCTAGCCTGGTAAGAGGCTTCAACTGCGGCTAATAAGGTGCCACCCTGCCAGCAGAGACAGAGCGCCAAGCTCCACTCCAACCCGATGCTGTGTAGAAACAATTAGGTGTTACGTACCCTCTTCCAAGTTAATACAATAACATTTTTTGCTGCATGTGATGTTACTCACCATGAGGTGATATCGCAGTCAAGTACAAACTTAAAGAAAGAAAGAAAAAACAAATGTAGAATTAAACGGATGTGTTCACTTTTAAAAATTCCAAACTCTAACAAGTAAATGATCTAAAATTTCCGGAAAAACAACTTTTAGGTAAAACTAATCTGTCGAGTTTCTAGAGCAGTCGTGACTTGTGTGAGTGTTTATTTTTAAGCAAAATAGTCAGCGTATATTTTTTTCTGATTGCCTAATTTATTAATCGCTCAAGGTCGTATATTTAAGCAGTTAATAAGGTTTATACAAAAAGTAGGCATGTTCTTTAATTAATGCGTTTTACATTTTTTAAACAGCGTTTTATTATTTTAATTTGATATATTCTATCTGCAGCCCTTTTCCATATACATTTCAATTATACCTTTCCCACATTGTGCACGCATATATCATAAAAAGAGGTCTTAAACATTGCTAAGAATTGTTCGTTTAATAATAGTGATTGACCAGTTCAACTTTTTTTATCAAAGGCAGAGGAAATTAACAGAGGGATTAGGTAGTCTTATTTTAATACTTCTTTCTTTTTGGAAAGGATATACTCGTAAATACCCCGGAGGTGGTCCCATATAAATTAGGACCACATGTTAAAAAATTTATATCCTTAACACCAAACTAAATAAATAATTACCTTAAAAAAGATATTACTGACGTTGACTGTTTAGGGCCAACTCAAAGTAACTTGTATTTATATTGATTAATAAGGCAAAATAAAAAAGATTCATTATTTCTTGCTTTTCAGTTATTTTGGCAGTTTGTTAATATTTTTTTTTTTTGTGATTAAATCATCTGCATTAGCCATGAATCATTCCAGTTATAAATAACCGGTGATCCGATTATCATAATATTGCGTTTATGTAAATCATATGGTTTGTGCAACGCTAAATGCTAGCCGTCAGCTTGGACTGAACTACAACTTTTTATTTTTGCTCTACACCGTAGTCTACACTAACTTATTACTTATATCATAAAGACGTAAAATGGCATTGCCTATTCAAATATAGGTACAGCTTTTTTGTCACCATAAAATCTAGTTTCAATCTGTTTAAGTAAATGAAAATAAGTGCAGCTCTGATTTTACTAAGCCGATCTTATAAATTCAGCACTATCTCGTCGAGCTTAGGCTACGTTGCGGGATACAGTATAAATATAAAACTTCCACTTTAATGGCGTTATTCAAAGAAAATTGCTCTTCGTAGCCTGGGGTTAGATTTAGAATATTATTTTAATGGAAAATGTAGTTAATAATTGAGATAGATAAGTATTGTACTCATTTAATCAGCCAACCAAAATTACTCGGTTTTACCGAATGGAGTTCACAGTAGGAATCTGCCATTTCGCCCCGCTTTCATCATCAAGACACGCTGACTTGACAGCGTATATTTTTAACACCCGTAGAGGAAAAGTAGGTATTGAAAGTTTTTGGAATAACTCAACAGATATAGGTATCCAAACTTATCTGGTATGCAAAATATCCTCATGGAAACATAGAACTATGCCCATGTAAAAATGGGGATATTTTGAAAAGGATAGTTTTACTTGCATCATTTCAGTTTTTTAAGAGCATTTTAATCCCACAAACCAGTTTACAGATTTTCTAAGCTCGTATGTGGATAAACTGTGGCAATATAGAAAAACCTAATTCAATATATTATATTCCAATTATTTAAAAAGCAAAATTAAGAGACGGTTACTCAATGGACCTTGTGTTGGCAGTCAAAAGCCACCATCCGTCCTGTACCACTCGCAATAAAAAGTATTAACACTTAGTTCTCTGTATACCTAACGAAAACCGAATGAAATCCGGCGCTAATAAATTATCAAATCGATTTTTATCTAAATTACAACTTCCTCTATAATCTTACCAAAACTTTAATGGGATTGGTATTGGTAGGGAACCATTTAATTATTATGAGATCAGATGTGTATTTAAAAATACAACAAGAAAAAAATATACAAAATTGATGACTGAAAAAAATTTAATGAACTACAAAACCATGGATATTTTATTTAAAATTGATGTTAAATAAAAATATGACAGGGCATCAACTAGCCAGAAAATGAGCGTATAGCTTGTGTTATGGGTAAGCAGTACATAATATACAATTTATTGAAAACACCCAGAAAATTTAAAATATTCAGGCTAATCACGCACAAATATTTTCCACTTGTGGGAATCGAACCCACTACCACAATGGCTCAATTATTTTCAATTTATTCGCACCATCATGAATTAAGTGGAAGCATACAAATTTAAATATCTCGGATCTCATTAAGTTCCTTTCTTTTTTTATTTTTTAAAACCGGCTTTGTAATTTGAAGGACACTTATAATGTTGAGTAATTAACGCCAACATTTAATAAAAAGCGGTGGTTTTAGGGATCCGTACCTAAAGGGTAAAAACGGGACCCTATTACTAAGACTTCGCTTTCCGTCCGTCCGTCCGTCTGTCACCAGGCTGTATCTCTTGAACCGTGACAGCTACGGACTTGAAATTTTCACAGATGATATATTTCTGTGGCCGCTATAGCAACAAATACTAAAAAATAGAATAAATCAAATATTTAAGGGCGCTTCCATAAAACACACGTGTTTTTGCTCGATATTAATAACTGTAAAAGGTAGACGCTTCAAACGTCCACAAAATATTTAATTATATATTCACCTTAATAATAAATAGCAAGTTAAAATAAAAAAAAATATAGGGGGGCTCCCATAGAACACACGTGATTATTGCTTGTTTTTGAATTTGGTGAGCAGGAGTTTACTTTAATATTATTAAGAATAGGTCTCGATAGGTACCTACGGAACTCTCAGTGCGCGAGCCCGACTCGTACTAGACCAATTTTTACAAGTGGAGCGTGTCGCGGAAAGGTTGTGTTGTGAACATCACACCCTGATGTGAATCGTCTGCTGACAGTTTGAGCAATGGGTTATAAATTGGGTTTATGATAATCATGTTTCTGTGTTTGTTACCCTTGCAGCTTTACTGCCTAATTATGCTAATATCTTCCTCGTATTGTAAATGCGGTAGTTTTGTCTGTTTATCAGTCTTCACACATCAACAGATCTATGATACTTCAGTTTTGTAAAATAAAAACACCTGAGACCTATGACTTATATCCTATTAATATAAAAACCGCTCATCCCATATCTAAATGAAACGAAATTCAAAAAATATATGGGAATAATTGATCAATTGACTTTTCGAAGTAAAATGTCACTCTCGTACATTTTTAGGGTTCCATACCAAAATGGTAAAAATGGAACCCTTATGGTGAGACTTTCTCCGTCCGTCCGTCCGTCCGTCCGTGCGTCCGTCTGTCACACTAGATTATTTCAGTAACTATTTATTAAAGCCATCGACCTCAAATTTGGAATAGTTGTAGGTAATTGCGGCGCGACGTTATTGCAATCATAAAAAATTGAAAATCTTTTTTATTTTTATTTAAAAAGGGGGGAAAACCGTGTCGTCAAAATTTCAAAATGAGATAACAATATTGAGTAGGGTATCATATGAAAGGGCGTTACTTGTTTTAATTTCATTCCATATTTTATCGAGTGTACGATTGACAAGTCTCTAAGATGGTCATAGACATAATATTAAGGCTAAGTATAAGTAAGGTCGACGGTCTTAAGTAGCTTTATTTAACAAAACTCTATAAAGAAATTTATTGTTGCCACCGGCTTAAAGTATGATGAACTTACTTTAAATCAATTATAATTAAAACCTATTAAAGATATAAATTAATGCAGATGCAAGACCTACATAGATGGCCAATTATTTCGCAAAAAAAGAAATGAACAAACAATCCTTTCCAAGTTTCAGACGCGGTCGTGGCTTACAGCTAGTAATATCAGTGTCCAGATTGGGCGATGATGACATAATAAATTAACATATTAGTCTAGGATCCCGCTATACAACGACCTTCAACGAGCTATTTATTGGATGAAAACTATTTTATATCCAATTTAATATGTCAATAAATATATCGCAAGTGGGTGGCCTAAAAAATTTCAGTCCAGGGTATGATTAATTAAGAATTAAAAAAAAACCATTGTAACATGGACTCCTATTTGTTACAGTTTAGTTGACATCGTAGTTCGAATTAGATTGGATGTTATAAATAGTGCTTTTTGCCAGAAATACTTTCCTGGCTGAGGAAAGTACATATTTCTGCTCTATATTTTTTGGCAAAAGAAATTTAACGGATAATAAAATCGTAGGTAGTCGTACAATTGCAATTTGCGACCTGAATCGCTCATCCAATCTAATTTGAACTAAGATGTCAACGGAACTCTAACAAATAGGAGTTCATGTTACAATGGTTTTTTTTTTAATTTTTAATTAATCATATCCTGGACTGAAATTTTTGATGCAACCCACTTGCAATATATTTATTGACCTATTTAATTGGATATAAAATAGTTTTCACCCAATAAACAGCTCGGTGAAGGTCGACCTTACTTGGGATCCCCTACTATAAACACAGGACCCGGCGAACCACTCAAAAAATGACACCAGTCTACTACAAAAGGTTTGTCTTAACACCAACAGCGTCAGTAGTAACTAGTAAAGCGACTGCAGCATGGTCTATGGACCGCAGTCCGCAACACACATCCACTATAGGTATTTGTCCACAAACGCGTTTCCACAGGAACGGTTTTCGCCATAATTATGGCAAATTCGCGGAAAATTTGACAGATAGTGCTACAGTTTCCTTGTGGGAAGAAGGTTTACTTAAAATGTGCAGATAGATGGATAAGCATCCTTAGATTCATGTCGGTGACGTTATACCAGACCAAAGATTATTAATTATTTGACCAGACCTCGGATCTGACTGGTTTATAGACACACAAAGATATTTTATAGATGATCTACATAATAATATATTATTAGATATTAATAAACGAGCGCGCGCTCCCGGCTGCGCTTATGTATGTATACATTAATTATGTTCCTATTTACTGAATTTTCACCAAAATATTGGGTGTGATCCATGCTTTGATAGATCAGTTCGTCAGTCTATTACCAACTAATCTGCCAATTACCACATATGCCTTTTACTCTTCAAAATATTATTGATTTGGCACTTTTAAATAGTTACTTTTCACAATAATTGTATTCGACCCTGGACACCTGAAATCCACTCATTATAGTAATTGCTACCATTACCACACTGTGGGTACATTACACATTGCGCAAGCGCGACATTGAACAATAAACCGCTAACATGGATTTATTTTATAAGTGAAAACCATTCACCTAACTACCAGTTGTCTAGACGAAGGATTCTCTGATCTTATCTTTTTAAACAGAAGTAGATGTCTCTACAATTTTGAATCACCGGTAGAAATAGATGCTATATCTTTTACCCTTTGAGCTATTTATTCTCTTTAAGAAAAATACTTGCCAAGTGCGAGTCAGACGACTCATGTAACGAGGTTTCGATACTACAAAATAAGTAAAACGGTAAAACTTAACTTTTTGTTAACCAACAGCGAATTTGTTTTTACTTACTTTATCAACATATAGACCTCCACTGCTATGGTCAAGGGCCTTTCCTATAGCGTGCTACTATACACGGTCCTCCGCCTTTCTCACCCACTAGTGTTCCCGCTACGAATGATGTTTTTCAGGTCGTTGTTTAGGTCGTGAGTCGTCGGTCCAGCGGGCAGGAAGGCGTCCGCTGCTCTTACTGGTACAGTCCAGAACAAGTCTGCACCAACGGCCGTTCGTCCTTCGACAAAGTATGTGAAATATGTTCCACCGACTGCTACTTCAGCTTGCTAATCCATTGGACTGTCAGTTAATTTAGGTCATCTACGGGTGTCCTTGTTCCGGATTCTATTCTTCAGAGGAACGCTCAAAATAGCACGTTGTAGGCAAGGCTCACTTTGTTATATACTAGTTAGAGCGTTTATTTTATTTTACCTGTAAAATATAAATAAATCTCCATTGATCACGGAAGATAAATGAAGAGATTTTATTAAGTCAAGATGCTTATTATTGAGAAGTCATTAAACGGCCGCTAATTACAGCGTTCGGCGATTAACTCGGACATCGGCAGGCTGCGCCCGCGCCGTGTCGCGCCCTTGAGTGGCCAATCATTATGGCTTAAGATTACACTGAATTAACGGAAGTAAAATTATGTGATCGCCTAGAGGGGCCGATAGTTGCGTGCGGTGTGGCGGCGTAGAGGTCAGGGGGCCGGAGTTTGAATTAAGATACTCGATTGGAAACAAAACATTGATTTTCTTTTCTTGATAATGCTTTTTGGCAGAAAATAACATTTTCTTTGAAGGTAAAGAAAAAATCATCGTCAGAGAAATCCACCTGTGTGAAACACTCTGAGAAACTCTGTGTAAACATGTGTGAAAGCATGTGAACCTGCAGCTTGGTGGCTAAAACACAAAGTTAGCGTTTTGTGAGGATGTTTAATGTGAGTTTGGATGTTTGTTACCCAATTACGCCGCGACTTAGACTTATTTGTATTTAGAATGTAGAGAGCTTATAACCTGGATTAACTCGTAGTATTCCGGTAATAAATTTTATGATGGCAATCGATAGCTTCGGTTTATGTGAATTGTCATTGAAAACTTCCTTAAGAGTAAGTACGAAGATTGGGAAGAGACAAAACGTAGACGGAAACACCAGTAAAATCGACAAATCAATGATTTGTGAAAAACCAAAATTTAGTTTAACTATAAAATATAACGCCATCACAATTTTTTGATCTACATCAGCTACAATAGTGATTTAACAATATTTGTATGGATAATGTTCTCTACAGCAGTTTTTTAGGGTTCCATACCAATTTGGTAAAAATGGAACCCTTATGGTGAGACTTTCTCCGTCCGTCCGTCCGTCCGTCCGTCTGTCACACTCGATTATTTCAGTAACTATTCAAGCTATCGACCTGAAATTTAGAATAGTTATAGATAATAGTGACGCGACGTCATAGCAATCGTAAAAATTTGAAAATTGTTTTTATTTTTATTTAAAAAGGGGGGAAAACCGGGTCGCCAAAATTTCAAAATGAGATAACAATATTGAGTGGGATATCATATGAAAGGGCGTCACTTGTATATTCTAAAACCAATTTTTATTTATTTTTATGCCTGATAGTTTTTGATTTATTGGGCAAACTGTCGAAAAAAATACCGTTCCCCCCCTTATCTCCGAAGTTTACCATTCGAAAAATCTGAAATAAATATGATCAATAGAAGTTAGCGTATATTTTACAGGAAAAATAAAATCAACCCTCTAACTATTATACTTTTTTTGCTAATAACATTATATAATAGTATTATAAAATGTTACAAATGGAATTCCATAGATATTTGCACATAAGCTCAAAAAATTGTTATAATAAACTATATATAACTATAATATTTATATGTAGCTGTCGTCCGCGGCTCTGCCTGCGTGAATTTCAGTTTTTCAAAAATCCTGTAACAACCATCAATTTTCCGGGATAAAAAGTAGCCTATGCGTTAATCTAGGATAATATAATCAGAAGTTGTGGCGTAAAGGAGTAAAAAACACAGTAACACAAACTTTCACTATTATACTCTATTATACTTACTCGTAATATTAAGTGTGATATTATAGTAGCCAAATAAAGTAAATATCGATTTTATCTTGAAGTTTTCTTCAAAAAGCACTTCTTCACATTCATTGAGCCATAGAAATATGTGTCATAATTAATTGGTAAGTGACATGATATCCTTAGCAAAATCTCGGCGAATTATTTTGAAAAGTAGGTTATTCTTTCCACAACAGTACGAGTACTCAATGAGTCGCACGAGGACAGGATTAGAGGTGCAATTGCTGATCTTCGCCGATGCTGATTGATGAGGCTTCAGCGCCAGCTGCTGCGGTCATCCATCACACGAGTCATTACGTGGCGTCAGAAACGTGGGAATACCCTGCCTTATACGTAAAATCAAGATTCAAGGCGCAGGTGTTTTGAATACCGATAGCGAATAACATAAAGTATTACATGAGTAGGTAGAAAACATTTAGACGCATTTATCATTCCTACTTAATATCGTAAACACGAGTTAAGTAGAAATAATGCAACATCTCGATAGTAGGGTTCGTATTTTATTTAACGGTTGCTACACAGCATCGCACTGGAACGCTAAATCGTTTTGCGGGTTGTCTTTGCCGGTAAAGAAATTCCAATAGCTGCCTCTACATATCAGCTGTAATAATTAATCACTACAAAAGTGTGCAGTACCCAGAAAAGCCGTCTAGGCTTAAGGATACGAAGCCATCATTTTGTATATTATACGTCTAGACACTAAAGAAATAAGTAAATAAAATAAAATCGTCTCTGAACTACCTCAACTAACCTTTCTGAAAATATTTTTGTTTTGTAGAGTTTCATGCCCGAATCAAGATTTTATGACAAGGAGATCACAATCAAGACATACACAAGCACAGATTTTATACACAAGACTGTATTGCTTACTATGTATATACCTGATACTACTAGTAACTAAACTAGAAATTAATGTAATTTAATTAATGATCGTGAATTTGATCGCACCGCTTGCCTCGGATATCAAATGTTGGCGGTTAACCAAAGTACCCAATTACATTATTATTTCTCAATATTGGTATCTATTCGGATAAACAAATCTTTTAATTAATTTGATAGACCTAAAATTCGTCTTTTGTACAGCTTTGAAGTGGCCTCTAGTTGAGCTCTAATAGGCCTGTACCGTACTAATTGGACCCATATATTGGGAATTGATCCACTTTGTTCCACAGGCAAGCGGCTTACAGTTTTAAAGTATTTATCAGTTAAGTATAAATGCGAAACACAAGAGGACGCGGGTTCGATTTCCACAAGAAATGGATAACGCCACGCCAATGCCTGTTCAGGAAAGGGAAATGTTAATCATGAAAATTTCAAATATTTTTGAATATGACATGATTGATGATTAGTTTTGTATTGACCGAGTGGGCTAGTGGAAAATAATAACATTATGTTTAATTGTAGATCATACGCATATTGATCAAATTCCTGGTCGACCCAACAAATATAATTGAAAGGATTTTCAGCTGAACTTTGCTCAAAGTTTGGAAACAAATCTAGTTTTCAAGTCTTTCAAGTTTTGGAAACAAATCAGTTAACCAAACCAAATGTTAGAAGTGCGTCTGCGTGAGTGAACCAGATATTTCTCTAGCGCAGTTTCTTTGAGATTCGCCACCGAAATATACTTCCTCATATTAAATTAGGATGACACTGATATATTTGCTACCAATTGAGAACTTTACCAAAAATCTATTAATCTTAGCCTAGTAATAAAATTAATGGTATAGGAATACGCTGTCCAGACACCTGCAATGTTGTAACGATGATAAATAACTGAAGCGATCCGAGGTGATTTTATTTTGGGAATAATTTATTCAGTTTTTACGTGTATGTAAGGCATCAACAGTGACCGGAGCCCGTGGCATTTAGACTTTATAGCCTCAGGATGTTAAATACTACTACACCGATAAATAATAATTATGCATGTTTGGGCGCCTAACGATTATCCGCATATATATAAACCTACGCAGTGCGTGAAGCCTTGGATGAATCGATTTGCCCCTTTTCTGACTTGGTTATTTGGCGGTATTTATAATAATTTATGTATATGTATTAAAAAACGTGCTCGTATTTACTTTAAAACCGTCTTAATGATTAATATGATGGCTAATTTTATCATGTTATACATTAGACACATATTTAGTGTTTCGATTCGTCAACGGCGACCGCTTCCGTCCTCTTCGCTCGCAGTGTTTGAATTTGGATAGAATCATGAATTTTTCTGCATAATTACTAGCCGATAATATGAATTCTGGTTTGTTTACATACGTCCAGTGCTAATTATGTCATTGTGTGTCGCGGTATATAAGGATCAAGTCGCAACGAACAAACATACTCGGTTGCAGATCCCGAAGAAACGCACTCCTAGCAAAATGAAATTCCTTGTAAGTTACAAATTTTAATTACCTTCTTCATTAATATCCGTTACAAATAATAAAATAATATTTAATTAAAATTTATTTAAATAAATCATTTTTGACATTTGATTAAAATTAATTCAATGGAAATGAATTTCATAAATATTTTTTTACACTTTTTTATATCTAATAGTTGAATAGAATACAGTGTCTATGTTGTAAGATACAAACTACTAGTAAACCCAAGTAAGCAAAACCGAAAACCCTATCGTAAAAATATTTTACGAATTGGAAGAGTTTGGATAAGAAACTTAACATAATATAATCATGAATTTAATCCTGGAATTTCTATGGTGTTTAGTCAAAGTTTGAGAGCAATAGCTAATTATTTGTTATTTAATAAATTAATTATGCATTGTTAAGTTTAACATACAATTTGCTTGTACAATGTAGAATCATTAGAAAGTAGAGCCGCACTCTACCAAACTTATCAATGCATGCTTTTTTTTATTAAATCGGTATATAAACAAACTTGTGTCCAACAGATGTGCCTTTTCCTCGCCGCGGTGGCGCTGAGCGCGGTGTCCGCCGGCTACATCCGTAGCGGCTGGGGCGGCTACGGCGGCGGCTGGAACAATGGCGGATGGAACAACGGCGGATGGAACAACGGCTGGGGCGGCTACAGCCAACCCCTCGTGCGCTACGGCGGATGGAACAACGGGTGGAACAACGGATGGAACAATGGGTGGAACGGATGGTAGACGACCCGTGCCCAGCTGATGTCAGCCCCACTACTACCAAATAGCACTTTTTCTTATCTTCATCTTGAAAAATACTGCAGCTTATTTCAAAGTACCTAGTCATTAAATGTTGTATTTTTAAAGCCAATTTTCGTCTTTAGATCTAACAATAATGTTTTTTTTTCGTTTTGGTTAAATTTCCTTACTCTGTGGTTTGTATATAAATATGTAAATTAAGTCCTAGCCTTTGAGGTGATCCTTAGAGGTGATGAGCTAAACCAGTATCTGTGATGATGTAAATATCAAATGTAATGTTGTTGTGCATTATTGTGCCAGTAAATATTTATGTTTACAACTGTTACGTGAATGTTTACTTTATTTAAGACATAATATATTATGTGCTTATGATCCAAACCTTCTCGAAAAAATAATAAAATTCTTCTATTTTAATACGACAATAATGGTGCCTACAGATATTGATAAAAGTTTTGTAGGTATTTGAGCACGGGAAATAATATTCCGTCGCCTAATATTAATAATCTAGAAATAAGCTTATGACGTATCATCTTCAATAAGGTTAAACTGGTATACTTGTCAGTGTGGTGTTGGAACAGCATGTACACAGGACCCGGCGGATCAGTTTACTGGTGTCAAAAATGTTTGTTTTGACACCAATAGCATCATTTGTAAGCCAACCGTTAAATTGTCTGTGGACCGCGGGCTAGCCACAGATACCTACAGTCCGATAAGGCTCTCTTGGCACTTAAATGACAGTGACAGGAGGTAATATTAAGCAAAAAAACACAACATACAATAGCGATATGCCGACAGTGCGAATTATCAAACAGTAACACAATATACCGGCGTTAATTCCAATTTCGGCTGGCGCACCAAGATAGCCTTGTCGCACTGGAATTATTGTTATTAGTCCACACGCGAGTTTCTAGAGGGACGATTTCCACCATGTTGCGACGTTTTAGTGGAACTGACAAACGACGTACTTTTTTCTTGTATGAAGAAGGTTGACGTAAAATGTTCCGATGGGCTCATATCCTCAGGTTCATATCGGTGGGTGTCGGGGTTTTCGCAAATGAGAGAGGTAGACGACTTTATCCTCCTCACACACACATATGTCAGAGTTTTAGCTAATTCGCAATAAAAATTCATGGTTTCCGCAATTATGAGCAGACCGAATACAAGTTTTTTAACATACGTCCAGAGCATCACGCCATTGTGTGACTCGATATATAAGAATCAAACCACGGTTAATGATCACACAGTCGCGGCTCCCGAACTGAACCCTCCTCATAACACAATGAAATACCTTGTAAGTCTACTTGTAGTGCATTTTATTAAATTTATGCCCCACAAAATGTATAGTTATGTTACCAATAACTTCCACAAAGTAACACCTAGTTTTGTCCTTTTTATTTTTTTTAGTATAAACTAAACTGCTTATTACTTATCATATTTAAATTTAAAATAAGTGTTTTGTGATAAAATGCCGTAAATAAATGAAGTGGTGAACTCGTGGCATAAAAAGTGATATAAAGTTTTAGTAAAATAGAACAAAACAATAAAATATAGACACAACAAAGATAAACATTTAAATTACTTATCACTGAAGTGTTAGTTTAGTAGTTTCATCACATTCGTCAAATATACATCTCAACCCCTTTTATGTCCCACTGCTGGGCGCGGGTCTACTCTCAGACTGAGAGGGATTCGGCCATAGCCCACGCGGGCCAAGTGCGGGTTGGCAGGCTTCACACAACTTCGAGAATATTTTTGCGAACTCTCAGGCATGCAGGTTTCCGCACTATGTTTTCCTTCACCGTTAAGCAAGTGATATTTAATTTCCTAAAAAACGCACGTAATTCGGAAAAATCAGAGATGCGAGCCCAGGATTCGAACCCGCAACCTCTTTATGAGAGGCAGAGGTCAGAACCACTGAGCTATCACTGCTTAAAATGCTGTTGTGTCAAATATACGGTGTCACATATATTTAATCTATGATTTTGGATACTTGCATACAATACCAATACATAATATCGTATTTTGTATTGTTCTAAAATTATAATTCAACAATTAAACATCTTTCAATCAATATCATCAATACATATAATAAATCTGTAGAGGTCGAATTTCTGTACAAATAAAAAAAAATGCTAAAACGGAGTCAGGGGGATGTAAGAAGTGAAATAGAACTAATTTAATTTTTTTCAAATTTTTTGTTTCTCTGTTTGTCTGTTTATCTGTTTGTCTGTTTGTCGGTTTGTCTGTCTGTTTGTACGGGCGAATCTTTGGAACGGCTGGACCGATTCCAATGAAATTTTGTGTGGTGGTAGCTTATGTCCCTGGTCAACATATAGGATACTTCTCATCCCGGTAAAATAAAGAGTTCCCGTGGGATAGTTAAAAAACTGCAATTAATTTAACAGCTTTGTAAACAACAACTAATGAACTTAATTAAGTAAAATTTGTTATGCTGAAACCTTATGTTGCCTCTTTAACAAAATATATATATAGTATAGTAAAACTTATTAATCCAATCGAGTTCCCGCGGGAAAGAAAACATTACAAAAACAGGAAAAGCAGGCGTCTTTCAAGTAACGGATTTAAATGAAATTTTATGATCCTACTTTATATATATGCCCGGTCAACATTTAAGATACTTTTCATCCTGGAAAAATTTGAGAGCACCCGTGGGATGTTTAAAAAAAACCTATAGCTAGTTATCTACTAATCTAATCAAAACGGGGTCGAAATATCGACAGTTTAAATCGTCCTTTTGATCGTGCAACTAGGTATAACTATACAAGATAACCCGTACGTAGCAGGAACGGGTTGCTACGTACACAGCAGCGCATCAGAATGCTTAATTACAATATCTGGGCGTTGGTATCATCTCAGAATAAGATAAGTTTGGTTAGTATAGATATTACAATCCACGATGACACGCCCCACTCTGTCTTACTCCATGCGAGTTGAGTAACATAAGCGATTTCGACAGAGTGTATAAGTAGAGGAAGACCAAAGAAGATATAGGTAAATTGTGTGAAAGAAGATAGCACTTTACGGGTCCATCGAACCCAGGGACCACTCATTTATCTTGGGCAAAATTAAGAAATTCCACGGGAAACATTTTTGTAAAAAAAACGAACTGCACGCGGGCGGAGCCGCGGGCAACAGCTAGTCTTGAATATGTATTAAGAAAGAGGTATGATATTCTCTTCCGTCTTAATCTTATCTTAAAAAAATACTTTATTATGCAAGTTTAGATCTTATACTATACGACTTACGAGTGACAGTGAGTGGCGCCGGCTTTGCTCACATACCTTATCTCAATGGATAAAGATATTATTACGTCATGATAGTTTAACATACAAAAATTTTCAGTTCGATCCTGGGGGGCTACTGAAAGATACATACAACATATTTTCTTTATTTGATCATCCACTGAAAGCACTTATAATTCACATAGTTTTGCTATAAATAATAGATCCCACCAAAAACATTCTGTAAAAAACTAGCCAAAGTCAAAATGGAGCTGCTTGTTTCTTTATTATTATTATAGTTAATGTTGTGTGACTTGGCCGTTGAAGGGTACACAAGGGTTCAAACCGCTAGGTGCTCCATGACGATTGCACCAATCTGTCGCCAGAATTCATCGTCAATGAGTAGCGGTTCTTGGTCTTCAACGGCCAAGTCACACAACATTAACTATAATAATAAAGAAATCGCAGTAAGGAACCTTAGACTTGGCACGACTTTGTCTAGATTTCAGTACTTTTTAGAGATAAACAAGCAGCTCCATTTTGACTTTGGCTAGTTTTTTACAGAATGTTTTTGGTGGGATTTCACTTCTTTTTGTAGAAACTTCAAAATATTACAAAATATTTCTGTCCGTTTTTCTAGATACATTAACTGCATAAATAACTTTGTAATCTCATATAATTTATATGGAATTACAAAGTTATTAATGCAGTGATTACCAGGCACTCCAGATCTTCGATTATCCTAGTTTTTATAGTTTTCCCTTTATGTGGCCATTAAACCCTAACTCTGTACCAAATTTCAGCTCTCTGAGTTTATGGGAAGTACTAGTTCTATTTTGATGATCATGAGTCAGTCAGTCAGTGTCGAAAATGCGAAACTTTGCTTTCGCATAACTTCGGAACTATATGACCTACAGACTTGAAATTTTGGGTTTTAAGTATGTGATTATAGCTTACTGGATAGCGAAAATTTCAGCGTTCTGGTCTTATCCAGAGGTTCTCAAATAGGAGCCCGAAAATGCGGCGAAATGGTTCCTGTAAAGATGGTACGGCAGTTTTGCTTCGCGCTTTGACTTTGGCGGGGGCACTGCCGTGCCCCCTGATAAATCTAGTTAAACAACAGATTAAAAATGCCGATAATACCCTATTACGTTATCGATTAAATGACGATTTCCCGTCCTACAGATGTGCTTGTTGGTGCTGGCGGTGACGCTGAGCGCCGTGTTCGCCAGCCCTCTCATCCATCATCACGGCGGCGGCTACGACAACGGCTGGGGCTACGGCGGCGGCTACGGCAACGGCTATAACAACGGCGGCTGGAACAACGGCTACGGTGGTGGCTACGGAAGCGGCTACGGTGGTGGTTACGGAAGCGGCTACGGTGGTGGCTACGGAGGCGGCTACGGCGGGGGCTACGGTGGCGGCTGGGGTGGCTACTACCGGTAGACCGATACGAGAATAGCTGCTCTCCTACCAAACTACACGATTTTGTCTTAAATTAGGATCAATGAGACTGCCAACTTTTAAGTGCAACTTTTAAAATAGCTCTATATTATTGTGCCTGACTGTATCATTAAAATAATTGTATGCGGTTTTGTCTGTTTTATTTTGATAGTACTCCTTACTCTATATTAATATATTATGTGTAAACTTTGAGGGGAATACTCAAGCCTGTGATGAGTTGAAAGCGTAATGATCAATTGTATAAAGTAAGGATCACTATATGCCCATAAAAAAATTTAAAGACTCAAAACGTTTTTTCTATTTAAAACTTTATTCTTAAGACCGGTTTCTACTGAACCGGTTTGAATGGAATATTTGAAATGGAAATTGATCATAGGGGTCAGGACGATAAGCACATCAGGATGAAGCGTCTGTATGGTAATCTGACGCGCTCGAGTATTTCAAGGACAGAGGAAGATGGTCACTCACACAATTAGTAGGCGCAAGCCGAAAGATAGCGCAAAAAGTTTAACTTTGCCACAAATTCCCATACCTTCAAGCTTTAGCTTATGTGTATTGGAATAGAAACTGTGTAAAAAGCCTTAGCAAGGTCTCAGAAGACTGTTCGAACCTTTATTTGGGTGTTTTAGAAAATTAATTAGTGGAAGCACTACGTCATCTGCGATTTAATTTTTTCTAAAACCAAACTGCTGTAGTGAATGCAACTTATATCTTGCTGCGGTTGCTGATAAGTTCACAAAAGTGACACCCGTAATTTTCCCTTTCTCCGTTGCCTTTCTCACTTAATTTTCAATATTTAAATAAGGTTGACAGTTTGCGGCGTGCAGGAGTTACCAGGGAAAACCCTGATTATTTGGGGAAAAGTTTTTCGTCAATTTACGGTGTTACTGTTAGTCGACCAAGAAGGATCTTTTCAAACAGCTAGTTAAATTGGCACAGACGGGAAGTTTTAGGGGTCATCAGGAGGCTTGGCAGGTTTAAGTAACGCGGGCCTTGGGTAAAAATTTTGGGATGTTCTTAGTATGTAACACCGATATGGAATCTGAGGATATGGTGATCATAATATTTTACGCAAACCTTCTTCATATACCTAATAAAACCGTAGAGTCGTCTAGTCTGGTAAAATTTCCCACTTAGGTACACCATGGGTACACCACACCACAATACGCCACAATATAATGGAAACCATCTCCATGGAAACGTGCGTGGAGACTGTCGACAAGGTAGTGATCTGTGGCAGGGACCGCGGTCTACAGACAATAATACTGTTGGCTTACTACTGAAACTACTGACAAAAACAAAGATCCTCGGTACCGGTAAAATAACGACACTTTTTCTTGCGGTCAGCCGCGTCCATAGGTATAATATAGGTCTATTGTTTGTTAACAGTTTTGGGAGAGCCTCAGAGTCCTATCCACCGTTGTAAATCCGCGATACCGTACACTAAGAGATCGTCGATGAATATTGACACAGTTTGAAACATTGATAAATTCAATTTAATATTTTTATTCCACTAAAGGCTGGCACACTGATATAAGTTAATTAAAAATAAAACCGGCCAAGTGCGAGTCGGACTCACACACCGAAGGTTCCATACTATAAAAGAAGTAAAACATTAAAAGAATCACTTTTGTCCATTAATTTACCAGATAATTTACATGTAGGTACTTTAGTTGGCGAACCGAAAACCTAACTTTGTTTTTGGTGGTTTATTGTTATTATCAAAAAAAGTATAATAGTTTAGAGATTTGATTTTATTTTTCCTGGGAGGGAACAGTATTTTTTTCGACAGTTTGCCCAATAACTCAAAAACTAGCAGGCATAAAAATAAATAAAAATTGGTTTTAGAATACACAAGTAACGCCCTTTCATATGATACCCCACTCAATATTCTTATCTCATTTTGAAATTTCGACGACCCGGTTTTCCCCACTTTAAAAAAAAAAAAAAATAGATTTTCAATTTTTTATGATTGCAATGGCGGCGCGCCGCAATTACCTACAATTACTCTAAATTTCAGGTCGATAGCTTTAATAGTAACTGAAATAATCGAGTGTGACAGACGGACGGAGAAAGTCTCACCATAACGGTTCCATTTTTACCATTTTGGTATGGAACCCTAAAAATATATTATTGTACTACTAAAGTATTCGTTTTAAGTAAATAATTTTATTTTTCCCGTGACCAGTAGATTTTTCTCAATTTTTTAAGGTACCGTACAAGACCTGGCCCAGTTTGAAACATATCCTTTTGATCGTTATCCTTCTCTCAACCCTTTTTTACGTCCCACTGCTGGGCACGGGTCTCCTCTCAGACTGAGAGGAGTTTGGCCATAGTCCACCACGCTGGCCAAGTGCGGGTTGGCGGGCTTCACACACCTTCGAGAACATTTTTGTGAACACTCAGGCATGCAGGTTTCCTCACGATGTTTTCCTTCACCGCTAAGCAAGTGATATTTAGTTTCCTAAAACGCACATAACTCGGAAAAGTCAGAGGTGCATGCCCAGGATTCGAACACGCGACCTCCTTATGAGAGGCAGAGGTCAGACCACTCAGCTATCACTGCTTATAATCGACTGCTATCGTTATCCTTACTTTACTAATATTATTTTATTAAATCCTTACTTTACTAATTTTATTTTTGACGACCTCTGTGGCGCAGGGGACGCACGCTCGGATTCGAGTGGGAGGTCGCGGGTTCGATTCACGGGCCACTTTGGAACTTTATAATTTCTAAATTCTATTTCTAAATTTCTAAATTGGCTCAGGTCAGGTCTGGTGGGAGGCTTTGGCCGTGGCTAGTTACCACCCTACCGCCAAGCGATTTAGCGTTCCGGTACGATGCTGTGTAGAAACCGTTGGGGTGACTTAACTAACCCCTTCCAAGTATGTACGCCAACATGTTCGACTGCATCATCACTTACCATCAGGTGAGATCGCAGTCAAGTACTAACTTGTATAGCGTAAAAAAAAAATATTATAAAACTGCCTCGTTGGTCTAGTAGCCGCCGTGGCCGGATCGGTTTGAAGGATACAATTTTATTATAATTACCTATAAGCGCGAAAGTTTGTATGGATGTATGAATGTTTGTAACTCTTTCATGCAAAAACGTATGAACTGATCAGGCTAGATAGCTTATAACCTGGATTAAAGGAAAGGCTACTTTTAGCCGACAGATACCGCGGTATGTTGAAAAGACTGATACTCTAGCAATTTATAGCGGTAGCTATAGATTGCTAGAGTATTTCAAGGACAGAGGAAGATCGTCCATAAAACAATTAGTAGGTACAAGTCGGGCAGCGCAAAAAGTTTTATTGGAAAGCCGACAGATCCAGCGGTAGCTATAGATAGATTATAGCAATCTATCTATAGCAATCTAGCAAACTTCCTTGAAATTTTTAAGTAGGAGAAAGTGAGCGGGATTGGAAACGGGAAAACATGACTCCCTCGACATTTGTGATAACCCAAAATTCACGGCGGAGGCGCGGACAAAATGTAGGTACAATTTTATAATTAAAAGATCAGGACAATTCTTTCAAGTTAATATGTTGTTGTTGCATTACTAACTTATGCATCACCTTTAAAAGGGTAAATAAATTGTAGTTTTATGTCAGTGTTGTGTCGGAGTTTTCGCAAATGAGAGAGGTAGACGTCTGTATCCTCCTCACACATATAGGCTTAGAGTACCAGATGAATCGCAATAAAAATAAAAAGTTTTCCGCAATTATTAGCAGAGAGAATACTTGTTTATTTACATATGTCCAGAACAGCATGTCATGTTGTGATTCGATATATAAGAATCAAATTACGGCTAATGATCATATTCAGTCGCGGATCCTGAATTGAAACTCACCTCGTAACAAAATGAAATACCTTGTAAGTCTATCTTTTAGCGCATTTTATTAATTAATAAGCCAAAAATTTTCTGTTGACCGCGCAGTTTTGTGAATTAGGTTCAATTAAATTGATCAATGTAATTTTTTTTTAATATAAACTTCACTGTGTATATTATGTATATTCAGAAATTAAAAATTAAAAAGTGAAATGAAATCAGTGTGTCGTGATTCAATTTATAAAGTCAGATTTCGATAGATTTAGTGGTTTAAAAACTATTGTACTCGTTGAACAAAGAGTTTGTGATCAGAATGTATATTATTTCGTATTTTAGTAATATAGAACAACTGAATAAAATATAGGTTAAGGGCTGATTTTTCAATCGTCAGATAAACTGTCTGAGGAATATGGAAACATAAACCATACAATATCTGTCAAAACGTCAAGAGTTAACGATTATTTGGCGATTGAAAAAAAAACCGGCCAAGTGCACGTCGGACTCGCGCACCGAGGGTTCCATACTATAAAAGAAGTAAAACATTAAAAGAATCACTTTTGTTCATGAATTTACGAGTATAATTTACATGTAGGTACTTTTATTGGTGAACCGCAAACCTAACTTTGTTTTTGGTGGTTTATTGTTATTATCAAAAAAAGTATAAAAGTTAGGGAGTTGATTTTATTTTTCCTGTAAAATATACATTGATGTCTATTGATTATAATTATTTCAGATTTTTCGATCCATAAACTTCGGAGATAAGGGGGAGGGAACGGTATTTTTTTTCGACAGTTTGCCCAATAAATCAAAAACTATCGGGCATAAAAATAAATAAAAATCGGTTTTAGAATACATAAGTAACGTCCTTTCATATGATACCCCACTCAATATTGTTATCTTATTTTGAAAATTCGAAGTCCCGGTTTTCCCCCTTTTTAAATTAAAATTAAGACAATTTTCAATATTTTATGATTGTAATGGCGTTGGGTCACTATTACCTAAAACTTTTCCAAATTTCAAGTCGATAGCTTTGATAGTTACTGAAATAATGGAGTGTGACAGACGGACGGACGGACGGACGGACGGAGAAAGTCTTACCATAAGGGTTCCATTTTTAGCAAATTGGTGTGGAACCCTAAAAATCAACCCTTAGGTGGACAACTTTTCATTGAAGTACTCATTAAAAATTTTGGCAAAGGTTTAAATTTGACAAAAATGACTGTCTCATAAAAAGTCCATGATTACATAAGACACATATAGGATACAGTAATACGTATTATAGTTTTTTGACGTTTATTAGTACGATACTAATAAAACGAACAATTAAAGTAACAATAAGAAAATATTATATAACAATAACATTGTCATATATCATGGAACAATAATAATATTTTATTTATAAGAAATATTATTTCGCTTCTATCTTTTATATCTTGAAAGATTACCCTTTTTCTAACTCAAGATCTACTAAGCTTAGTTAGCCCTTATACTACCGAATGCCCTCGGCTTCGCGTACAACGCCTTATAGCAGTTTATGAATTAAAAATTATTTTCTTTATTTAAATTACATATAGTTAGAATAGGCAGTTTCTGCTAGACATCGTCTATTTCAAAAGTGAACGCCGATCCACTACATTATTCTTACAACGTGTCAACGTAAACTCGTGAAGGAGCGTTCATTGCTAGATTGGATGATCTATACGAACGTTTAGTAATAATACTACTCGTATGTTATCAATTAGATGGTAATGTAAATCATCTCCCGTTCTTCAGATGTGTTTATTGGTGTTGGCGGTGGCACTGACCGCCGTGTGCGCCAGTCCGCTCGCCGGTGGCGGCTGGAACAACGGCTGGAGCGGCTACGGCCGGAGCTACAGCGGCTACGGCAACAACTGGAACAACGGCTGGGGCGGCTACGGCCAGGGCTACAGCGGCTACGGCAACAGCGGATGGGGCGGCGGCTACGGCAGAGGCTACGGCGGCGGCTGGAACAACGGCTGGGGTGGCTTAAGCTACTACGTATAGACTAATGACGGCTCTACTATAAAATTACTGTTTAGTCTCGAATTAAAATCATAGAAATTGCGCAATTCCCAAGTCCAACCTTCAAATTAGCTTTGTGTTGTGGGCTAAATCTGTAGCCTGACTATACCAATAAAATAATTAATTGTACGGTTTTCTCTGTTTCATTTTGTGAATTTTCCTTACTCTATATAGTTATGATAAAGCTTGACTTTTGAGGAGAATACTCATGTCTGTGATGAGATAAATGTTTATTGATGAACTGTAAAGTAAGGCGATAAATATTTATTATACCAACTTTAAAACGTTTAGTCTAGTAAAACCTTTATTTATATGGATCAACCACTGAACCGGTTTGAGTGGAATATTTAGAGATAGATTATACTCCAGAATCTAGATTAATATCAGCTACAATCATTATATATTCGATTTATATTATGTAAAAAGATGTCAGATAATTCGAAGCCAAGAGCAAAAACTAGTTTTGTGATAAAATATAAAAAATTTGCATATTTGTTTCTGTGTTAGCGATTGAACGACAAACAAACAAAACAATAAATTATTTTTTAAAAAAATTGAACCGACTTCAAAACCACAAATAGGCACTCAAAAGCGAAAAATAAAGTATTATAATTATTATAACCGCTACTACCCACTCATCTATTTTGAAGTCGGTGCCAGCGAAGCTTACTACTACTACATACTATGGATGTAGTTTTGCACTATTATAAAGATTTACTTATCTATTTGAATTGGCTGGCACCGACTTCAAAATAGATGAGTGGGTAGTAGCGGTTATAATAATTATATTAATTTATTTTTCGCTTTTGAGTGCCTATTTGTGGTTTTGAAGTCGGTTAAATTTTTTTAAAAAATAATTTATTTTACCCTTTTTAGTGCAAAAAAGTTTTTAAAGACAAGCTTTTATGATCTAGTTGCCACGTTTTAACCAAATTTAAAACGGACTATCACAATAAAATGCATGTACAATAATCACGGAAAATCCTAAATACCGATATAGGGATTAAACAGAGAACCTCTTTTTTTGACGTCGGTCAATTAAAACATATATTTCAGTCAACTTGAGAATCTCCTTCTCTTTTGAAGTCCGATAAAATCTACACTGTACACTATTATACCGATCGCAAGCGATTTACTATTTTCCGTTGAGGAGTTCCGCTCTCCATCTCCGAAGATATTCATTAAATCTCGACGAAATTAAAACGAGTCTACCTGTGATGTATGGCCTATCTAACAAAAAAAGAATCATCTAAATCCGTTTTGCCGAATATGTTGATCAAACTAAGAACCTCTTATTTTTTTAAGTCGGTTAATATACTAAAACCTTCTCCAGAATGTAACAAATACTTTCCTGAAAACCGCATCAAAATCGGTTCAGCCAAACGTGAAATAATCGCGGACAAACATACATACATACATACACACCCACATACATACATACATACATACGGGTCGAATACAGAACCTCTTTCTTTTTTTGAAGTCGGTTAAAAATCAACAAACTCACTTTCACAGTTATTAATTAGGTATGGATTATTTTCAGGCATTTTGATCACGCCGAAGGTGGGTGTGGTAATAGAAACATAGCTCTAATAATAATTAATGATTATTAGATTATTATATTAGTGATAGCTCAGTGGTTCTGACCTCTGCCGCGAAGGAGGTCGCGGTTTCGAATCCTGGGCACGCACCTCTGACTTTTCCGAGTTATGTGCGTTTTTTAGGAAACTAAATAACACTTGCTTGACGGTGAAGGAAAACATCGTGAGGAGACCTGCATGCCTGAGAGTTCACAAAAATGTTCTCCAAGGTGTGTGAAGCCCGCCAACCCGCACTTGGCCAGCGTTGCGGGCTATGGTCAAACCCCTCTCAGTCTGAGAGGAGACCCGTAACCAGCAGTTGTCCCACTGCTGGCAAAAAAGAGGTTGAGATGATGAGATTATAAATGGCATCTAAGCCTTCTTTAAGTTGTCTCAAAGAAAAGCTGTGAGAAGTAGGCCATGAAATAATAAAGTGTCATCTACTCGTAAGTCGAATAGTGGAAAAAGAAGGTGTAATTAGAATGAAAGTACCTATCTTACCATTAAAGTTTAAAGTAAACAGCTATGGATTCAAGTAAGTAAGTTTTATTTATTGATCACAAGTTAAATAGTCTACTCTGGCTTGAGCTTTGCGTTAATAGATAGGTCAGACTGTTACTGTACTGTTTTTAATAAGCTATCTATCCACAAATTTTGCCAGGGTTATGACATAAGCTCTTGTTTTGACCGATTAAACGACGCTTAGTCACTTTCCCACTTTTCCTTGTTTGTTCCATAATGTTATTGCTGTTGTTTTGGTATGTAAATTATTTGAGCCAACTGGTATTAAAAGAGACGATGGCAAGAGACCGGACGGTATGAGTTTGGTTCCATGGAAGATGGGTCGGGTGCTGGTATGGGATGCAACCTGTTCAGACACGCTGGCCCCTTCCCACCTACATGGAACTAACAACAGAGCTGGTGCAGCTTATGAAGCGGCTGAAAAGGCTAAGGCATGCAAATACAGGGGTCTAGGCTCCGAATATGATTTTGTTCCATTCGGAGTCGAGACCCTTGGTCCGTGGGGTCCTAGAGCCTTTTTAAGGAAATTACAAAAAGGTTAGTCGACATCACAGGAGACCGAAGAGCTAGCAGCTACCTCGGACAAAGAATTAGCCTAGCTATTCAAAGGGGGAACGCTGCCAGTATCTTCGGATACCTAAAGGGACTCCCTTTAATAATATTTTTTAGTCTTTACATTATATATGTAATGAAATGAGTGACATTTCATTCATTTGAATTTGCCGCGCTTCGCGTATCAGCTGTCTGTACCTATGATTAGTGATCTGTGTCGAGGATTTAAAATGGCGAGGGACGCTGAAATTGTTTTGTGCATTGTTATCGTAATAAAAACTCATAGAAAGAATGTGATTGAGGACTCGAGATATAGTGAACTTTAAATGTCGTTTCTTTGTTATTTCAGGTGAGATAGAAGTGTAATTGTCGTAACTTGATAATAACTAGATAATTGTAAAATAAAACAAAACTTGTAATAAAACAAAACTTTGTTATTTCAGAGAAACAATTTGTGGTTTAATTTTGGAGATCCTCAATGTCTTATAAAACGACATTTTTGTGAACTAAGAGAATATGGACCGGCTTCAGTTTGAGTTTACGATGATAGCCTCAAATGATGGCAAATCAAATGTATTAGCCATAACTTCAATATGTACTGAAGAAGGAAAATGTTATGTTTTACCCGAGGAACTGAAGCCGGTGAGTCATCATACATATATTGTTAAAACGAACACTTTCGCAAAAGTAAAAAATAGCATTAAAAAAAGACACCAGAGTAGAAAAGTATGGATAAAGTTGGATGAAAATCTAAAGAAGACATATGTAGATGAGGAAGGTAATATGCAATTTTTAGATCAATATTTAGATGAAGTGAGCACAACACAAGCAAAGGACAAAAATGACACTTTGCAACAAATCTTGGAACAATTAATAGAAACTACAACTAAGAAAGAAAATCAACATAACTTAAAACATATCTCAGAAAATTTTATTATTGAAAAATTCACAAGCAAAAATCCTAATGCGATGCAATGGATAGAAATTTTTGAAAAAGAGTGTGCGCGCTTTAATATAACAAAAGATGAGACAAAAATAGATATTTTGAGGTTATTTTTAGATAAACCTTGTTTGGATTGGTATAGCTCGATGATCATAAAACTAACAATAAATTCTAAATGGAGTGAATGGAAAGACAAGTTTTTAGAAACTTTTAAAAACCAAGGATGGGACATAGTCACATATGCTCTCGCATTTAGGTATAAAGAAGGACAGTTAATTGATTATGCCATAAAAAAAGAACGGCTTTTATTAGATATAAACAAATCTATAGATTCCAAAACAATGATAGATCTTATTGCAACTGGTTTACCTGGATTTATCTTAAATAAGTTAAACAGGGATGAACTCAACAACACTACTGACTTGTTCAACGAGATAAGAAAATATGAAGGCACGATGTATAAGAAAAACTCAACTAACATAAAGAGCAGTACATTTTATAATAAAAATAAAACTTATGAGAAGAAGTCATGTAAGACTTGTGAGTCTTTGGACAAAGGAATTAGATATCATCCGGAGGAGTCATGTTGGTTCAAGAAAAATAAAAATGAACCTGAAAAAGTTCTTAAAACTAAAAATGTAAACAATAACTCCATAATTGAAGTAGACATAAATACTGAGAAAAAAACTAGTAAGCACACCATTAATCAAAATCAAGCTTTTATTAGAAAATAAACTAGAAGTGAGTGGTATTTATGATTCAGGCTCACAGATTTCTATAATAAATTCAAGATTAATAAAAGTAAAAGAAAAAAAAGATGATGTGAACATAGCATACATGAAAACGGTTAATGGTGTGAAGAAGATGGATGGCTTGATAACAATAAAAATTAAAATATTTGATTTAGAAGAAGAGGTGGATGTATACATAGTAGAAAATGAAGATTTTGATAATTTCATAATCGGATTAGATATGATTAAGAAATTCAGATTAACCCAAAATGAGAACTTGCAGATAGAACAAAAGAAAATAACAAATAAAATAGACAGGATGTCTAAAGATAACAGAAATGAAGATAATAATATAAAAAAATATACAGTAAATTTCAATGAACACATAGAAACAGAGGAATTTATAAGTATGACAGACCATTTAGATAATCAAAAGAAAATTGAGATAGAGAAAATTATAAAGGAATATAAAACAATATTTGCTAAGGACAAGTATGATATAGGTTCAGTTAAAGATTATGAAGCTCGCATAGATTTACAAGTAAATAAATATTGTAGTAAAAGACCATACAGATGTACAATACAAGATAGATTAGAAATTGAAGATCAAATATCGATGTTACTAAAGAACAATTTAATAGAAGAATCATACAGTCCTTTCGCTGCTCCAGTGACATTGGCGTTTAAAAAAGGTGAAAATAGAAAATCCCGTTTATGTGTAGATTTCAGAGAGTTAAACAAAATAGTTATACCACAAGCTCAACCATTTCCTTTGATAGATGATCTAATTATTAAAACTAGAAATTGCAAGTATTTTACTACACTAGATATAAACTCAGCATTTTGGGCAATACCATTACGGGTGGAAGACAGAAGTAAAACAGGATTTGTCACACAAGATGGCCACTTCCAGTGGACCTGCCTCCCTTTTGGCTTGAAAACATCACCAGCAATTTTCCAGAGAATCTTAAGCAATATTCTAAGAAAACACAATCTCACAGGATACTCTGTTAACTATATTGATGATATTTTGATATACTCGTCTACCTTTGAAGAACATATAAGGCACATTAGAAATGTATTAGAGGCAATAATTAAAGAAGGCTTTAGACTGAAGTTTAAGAAATGTACCTTTGCTTCAGACTCGGTAAAATACCTCGGCCATATAATTCAGAACAATTCAGTAAGACCACTAAAAGACAATTTGATTTCAATAAGGAACTTTCCAACTCCTAAGACGCAAAAGAACATCAGACAATTTTTGGGAAAAATAAACTTCTACCATGACTATATACCAAGAAGTGCAATTATCTTAGCTCCATTACACAATTTATTACGAAAAAACGAGAAATTTGTATGGTCAGAGAAATGTGAAGAAGCATTCAATCTGATAAAAAGATATTTATGTTCGCAACCGGTCTTGAAAATATTCGACAAAGACTTACCAATCAAAATCTTTACCGATGCATCTTTGGAGGGCATTGGAGCAATATTAAAACAGACACAACTAGATGGTAAAGACAAACCGGTGGCATATTTCTCAAAAAAATTGAATGAACATCAAAAACGGAAAAAGGCTATATATTTAGAATGTCTTGCTATGAAAGAAGCTGTTAAATATTGGCAGCACTGGCTCATCGGAAAACAATTCACCATTTACTCAGATCACAAACCTCTAGAGAACATGAACATTAAATGCAGGACAGATGAAGAATTGGGTGATCTCACATACTACCTATCTCAGTATGACTTTACCGTAAAATATATACCTGGTAAAGAAAATGTAGAAGCAGACTGTTTGAGCCGAAACCCTGTATTAGAACCAGAAGATAACAGAGAGGAAACATTGAGAATAGTTAATTTAATACAAATAAAAGATATAGTTGGAGACCAAGAGAAAAATGAAACAATAAGAGAAAAGAAACAAAATTTAATACTAAAAAATAATATCTATTATAAAAAAATAAAGAAACAGGAAAAGATTATCCTCTCAGAAGAATTTAGTAAAAAACTTATAAAAAAGGTGCATGAAGATTTATGCCATATTGGGATCAGACAACTGCAGAAAAAAATAAGTTCAATATATACGGCTATAAACCTAACAAAAAATATCATAAATATTTGTAAAACATGTGAAATATGCATAAAAAATAAATCAAGATGTCAAAAAAAAATTGGATTACTGTCACAACTGGGACCAGCCACCAAACCATTTGAAATAATGTCAATGGATACTATTGGTGGATTTGGAGGATCTAGGTCTACAAAGAAATATCTACACCTTTTAGTAGATCACTACACAAGATATGCATTTATTGCGACTTCGAAAACCCAGAATGCATGTGACTTTATAAATTTAACAAAGAAAGTACTAGAGACAGATGAGATTGGAATTATCCTGACAGATCAATATCCGGGCATAAATTCAAGAGAATTTAAACAATTTTTGCAGGAAAATAATATTAAACTAATTTTTACAGCCGTGAATACACCATTCTCGAACGGCTTGAATGAAAGATTAAACCAAACAATAGTAAATAAAATAAGGTGTAAAATGAATGAGAAAAATAATAAGAGAACATGGACAACACTGGCAAGAGAATGTATACAAAAATATAATGAAACAGAACACTCCGTTACAGGTTTTGCACCAAAATATTTACTGGATGGTACAAATGTCAGTATTCTACCAAATGAATTCAAAACGATGGAAAAGGAAGACAAGTTGATTGCTGATAGAAGATGGGCATTAGAGAATACAATAAAATCTCATGAGTATAACAAGAAAATATTTGATAGAAATAGAAAAATGCAAGAATTTAATGTAGGAGACAGTGTATATGTAGAAAATGGAAATAGACTGAATAGAAAGAAATTAGACGAATTAAAAATAGGCCCTTTCAAAATAATAGAGAAAATATCGAATTCCATTTATAGGATTGATACAGGCAACAGAAAAACAGAATCAACATTATTTCATATCACAAAATTGCAACCTGTCATAACAGAGGCTGAAGAAGATGAAGGAGATGATAATGAATATGAAGATGACTTATAAGTACATTTTACAGATATATTGCTTAGAATTTTCGCTCTTAGGGGGGGAGATGTAATGAAATGAGTGACATTTCATTCATTTGAATTTGCCGCGCTTCGCGTATCAGCTGTCTGTACCTATGATTAGTGATCTGTGTCGAGGATTTAAAATGGCGAGGGACGCTGAAATTGTTTTGTGCATTGTTATCGTAATAAAAACTCATAGAAAGAATGTGATTGAGGACTCGAGATATAGTGAACTTTAAATGTCGTTTCTTTGTTATTTCAGGTGAGATAGAAGTGTAATTGTCGTAACTTGATAATAACTAGATAATTGTAAAATAAAACAAAACTTGTAATAAAACAAAACTTTGTTATTTCAGAGAAACAATTTGTGGTTTAATTTTGGAGATCCTCAATGTCTTATATATATATATTTAGTTTAATTTTATGGCTAGTTTTAATTTTTAATTTAAGTTAGTATTAGAAACATGTATTTTTATATTAAATGCAACGAATTTTTGATTAAATGCAATAATTTTTTGTCATAAACACATTAATTTTCGAATTCAAAAGACTCCAAAATTCACGAATATCATCACGAACTATAAAACAAGCTCTTAATATAATATAAAATATTTAAATGATTTATATAGCATATAACGGAAATATATTTACATAGGAAATCATGACAATAATTATGATTATTATAACGTGTTAATGAGTCGGGCCAGTGTCCGTGAGAGAGGCTACGACGTTACCTTCCTCGCACGTATTGATTTAGGAGAATCGGATATTGTAACCATGAATTTTCTACATAATTTTAGGCTCATATGAATACTAGTTTGTTTACATAGTCCAATGCAGCTTTTGTGTGTCGCGGTATATAAGGATCAAGCCGCGACGAACGTACATACTCGCTCGCAGATCCCGAAGTGAAACCTACTCTTAGCAAAATGAAATTCCTTGTAAGCAACTCATATATATATATTTTATTAATTAAATTAACTAAGTGTCGATTTTTAAAACAAAAAAAATATTTCAGAGCTTAGTCTGATAACTCTAATATTGTATGTCTTATAAGTGAATTTCAAACGTAAGCGAACCTCGATCGTGGCTGATGTTTTGTGCTGTTTCTTGACACCATTATATTAGTAGCACTAAAGCTTCATACAATTTTTCTGTGCAGCTCATTGAAAAATGTAACAAAACATAAACTCTATAATGTTACTCTACTTACTGTAGTAAAATTACCTATCACTTCCTTCGCCTGCGTGATTCTAAGGACAGATAAAGATTTTGTTAAAAAATCTTAAATAACATACATATAATTTTCGGAGCGTTTTCACAAAGTACTGAAAATGGTACTGCCAAATAAAACGTATCTATCTACTTTAAATCTACCATAATACTACTAAATAGTAAATACCATATTAAATACCATCATCTATATAGTATTACTAGTAGGGCGCGTGGGAGCGCGGGCCACATGTGGCCCGCGGGCTGTCTTCTCACCTATAAAAGAATCGCCGTCATCTCCATCGCCAATTGGAATCCGATTGGCAGTGGGCTAAAAGAATTACCTCGGAGCACGATCATGGATTTAAAGATAGTTAAGGGCTGTTTGAAAAAAAATACACTGAACCTCATCGGATGAGGTTCAGTGTATTTTTTATTCAAACAGCCCTCAACTATCTTTAAATCCATGACCGTGCTCCTTAATCATCATCGAAATCGTAGACCATCATCTCTTTTCATACTTTTCATAGTTTTTCATAGGCCTTGTTTATTAGCATTCATATTTTCCATGGAAAAATAAATTCATCCCGTAGACCTTGAGATTCTAATCACGTCTTGCAAAGAAACCACTCTATTATCTATTATACTTTCCGAGATAGAACAACACGAAATTCGTATGGCGGCCATCTTGAATCCGCCATTTTGATTTTTTTTTCAGCTAACTGCCAATTGGATGACGTTTCGAGTTACATTTGGTCGAGCACCCCCCACCTATCTTCGATACCCTGGCTGTGCTCTTCACCCCTCTCCGAAATCCTCAATCATAAGCTCTCTCCATATTTTTCTCTAGTAACTCTCCGAAAAACCGCATCACAACCTTGCATAATTACCAACTGTTAGTCTCTTCAACATTCCCCATACATTTTCTATGGAAAAAAGAATTCCGCCATTTTGAATTTTTTTTCTATCCATCAAATATACCTTCGGATCCTGATCACTTCTTGTCAAGAAACCATTCTTCCATCTTTTATACTTTCCGAGATATCGGCGAAATTCGTTTGGCGGCCATTTTGAATCCGCCATTTTGAATTTTTTTTCAGCTCACTGGCAGTTGGATGACATTCCGAATGACATTTGGTCGAGCACCCCCCACCTATACCCTTGGCTGTGCTCTTCACCCGTCTTCGAAATCCTCAATCTCTCTCTCTCGCTATATTTTTCTTCCTCATGAATTTTTCCTTTATATACAAAACGATCAGTGAAAAAAAAATTTTCCATACAAAATTGTTCAGGAGAGGTGATCAATCAGTCAGTCAGCACAAGCAGCTATATATATATTAATGTAGTAAACTATGATTAAAATAAATCAATCATTGTTCTTCCAACAGATGTGCTTACTCCTTGCCGTGGTAGCGCTGAGCGCGGTGTCCGCCGGCTACATCCGCAGCGGCTATGGTGGCGGCTACGGCGGTGGCTACGGCGGCTACGGCGGAGGCTGGAACAACGGGTGGAGCGGCGGCTACAGCCAGCCCATCGTCATCCGCAGCGGCTACGGCGGCTGGAACAACGGATGGAACAACGGCTGGAACGCCTGGTAGATGACCCGTGACGCCCTATCGATGACTGCTGCACCACTAACTACCAAATAGCATTTTTACTTTTTACAATGTTAATAACTAGTCAAATGCTCAACTCTTTAGTCTTAATTAAATAATTGTAAAGTATCTTTAATAATGGTACTATACAGTAATTGAATGTTTTTTCTTTTTAGGGTTCCATACCAATTTGGTAAAAATGGAACCCTTATGGTGAGACTTTCTCCGTCCGTCCGTCCGTCCGTCCGTCCGTCTGTCACGCTCGATTATTTCAGTAACTATTCAAGCTATCGACTTGAAATTTAGAACAGTTATAGGTAATAGTGACCCGACGTCATAACAATCGTAAAAATTTGAAAATTGTTTTTATTTTTATTTAAAAAGGGGGGAAAACCGGGTCGATAAAATTTCAAAATGAGATAACAATATTGAGTGGGGTATCATATGAAAGGGCGTTACTTGTGTATTCTAAAAGTAATTTTTATTTATTTTTATGCCTGATAGTTTTTGATTTATTGGGCAAACTGTCGAAAAAAATACCGTTCCCCCCCTCTTATCTCCGAAGTTTACCAATCGAAAAATCTGAAATAATTATGATCAATAGAAATTAACGTATATTTTACAGGAAACATAAAATAAACTCGCTAACTAATATACTTTTTTTGATAATAACAATAATCCGCCAAAAACAAAGTTACGTTTGCGGTTTGCCAACAAAAGTACCTACATGTAAATTATACTCGTAAATTCATGAACCAAAGTGATTCTTTCAATGTTTTACTTCTTTTATGGTATGGAACCCTCGGTGCGCGAGTCCGACTCGCACTTGGCCGGTTTTTTTTATTTTGTTTTGTTAATATATGTATTAAATCTTAAACTCGAACCTTCAAGGCGAGAAGTCTATCTATTGTCTGTCTATCTGTGATGATTATAACAAATATCAAATGCAAAATTATTTGTGCATGATTGTGCCAATAAATGTTTATGTTTACAACCATAGCACCTGTTTATTTCATTCATTTAAGCTTTATTATAATCCTTCTGACCATTCGGCCAAGTAGTACCTATCATGCACTGAGAGACCCTATAAAATACACGTATTATATATGTGTACGAGTTTTATGATACTTCTACACAGATAAGCTATAAACGAATAAAGTATCGTCTTAGAAACCTGTCGACTTATGTCATGAAAATTGTCATTCAATCACTACTTGTATATGGAATGAAATTAAGAAAAATCATAAGGAAGTTACATTTGTGTTCGATAAGTCACGTGGTCAATTTGTCGATCGGATATGTCAATCCCATTTATTTTTTTAATTTCGTTCCTGATGGGCTGAAAAAATGTAAGCAGTGTATTTTCATACACAATTGCCTTTAACAGAGAACTGAGTATATTATTGCGTTTTCGTGTATCTTTTTATATTCGTAAAAAGTGACATATCTACGAGTACGGTCGGGTAGGATATCGTTTGGTTAACTAATATTTAATGAAGTATTACAATAATACTCTAAACTAAGGGTACTCTAAACTAGGTACTTGAGTTCCAGCTTGCCTCGCACTGGGGAGTGTCTGAAATCTGCCAACTCGCATTTTCTCTGAAGGGTTGAATAATAGTAGGAAACAAGGAGGTCCGCAAGAGAACCAAAGTCGCTGACATAGCCCAAACCTTAAGCAAACTGACATTGGCAGATCACACTCATCGGGACGATGGCCAGTGGAGCTAGAAAGCTCTATAGTCCAGGTCGCGTAAAAGCAAGCGCAGCAAAAAAGGAACAAAAAAAGTGTGAGGCTGCCTTCAGCTCGTCGACCGATGACATAAAGCGATAAGTGGCTGTTAAGGAAGGCTGAGGACAGGGCGCACTCGCACTCTTGGGAAGGCTGATGTCCAACAATGGATATCCGCAAGTAGAGATGATGATGGTGATGATGACCATAGTAGTATCACTGATCATAACGTGAAGTGCAATAAACAAAGCTCGCCTCGACCGCTCCCCGCTGGGGTCAGTGGCCGACCTCAACCGTCACTCCGCCGGGCCCAGGTTCACTGAGTGCTAGCTCAGTACATACAAAATTGCATTTATATTCAAATTAATATCGTTGAACTAAAAGGCGTGGCTTTATTTTCGGCTCTACCTTTGAACTTATCATGACATCAGGTTATCGAAACTTAAATATCCTACTGAAACTCAACTTGAAAAAGCGCTTTGATGACCTCTATGGCACCGTGCTTGGATTTGAGCGGAAGGCACCGAGTTCCGGGAATTATTTTATTATTCTCAAAAGTTTCAAAGGTGTGTGAAGCTTTCCAATTACCAAAGCCTGTGGGACGATAATCCATTTTCATTCTCAGAGGAGCCCAGCAGTGCATGGGCAGGGTACAATTTTCTCCCCGGGGAAAGTACAAAATTGTCTATGTTTTTATCAATTACTCTCTCAAAGCAATGCCGCATGTGTGAAGATAAAACCCTCTTGGTTATGTTAGGGATAAAAAATGGAAAATGCTTTCCAAAAAACCAACTTCAAATGCCACTACAAAGAGTGAAATAATTTTTATTTAAATTTTAGGTACCTACACCAATTCGAAGTCGGGCAATGTTTCATACAATCCCTAACTTACTTGATGTGCGAAGAAATGACGAAGTCATAGGCAATCGCCCGACTTCGAATTGGTGTAGGTACCTAAAATTTAAATAAAAATTATTTCACTCTTTGTAGTGGCATTTGAAGTTGGTTTTTTGGAAAGCATTTCCCATTTTTATTTTATACTTTTTAGTGGAAAACAATAAAATGCACAAGGCGTTGTAAAAATACCCAAATCGCTTGAGGTGTGTTCATAAACTCTGAAAAATACCTAAAATTCACCAAGATCCCATCATTAGACCCTGACTTGATGACTTTAGTCATCAAATCAGTATCTGCTAGCAAATGCACCAGTAACTATAAAAAATACCCAACTCGCTTCAAGTATACTAGCAAAATTTGAAGAGTTCCCTCGAATTCACCAAGATCTTATCATCAGACCCTGACTTGATGACTTTAGTCATCAAATCAGTATCTGCTAGCATATGCACCAGTAACTATAAAAAATACCCAACTCGCTTTGAGTATACTAGCAAAATTTGAAGAGTTCCCTCGATTTCACCATGATCCCATGATCAGATCCTGACCTGATGACCATAGGACAACTTGGAAAATATTACTCTTTCTAAATATACTCAAATAGTTCCATGTGTCCATATAAAATTTGAAGAGTTCCCTCGATTTCTCCGGGATCCCATCATCAGATCCTGACCTGATTAAAATGGGACCACCTGGAAACAAAACCCTCTTAAAAAAAAAAGAATTTTTCAAATCGGTCCACGCGTCATCGAGTAATCGGTGAACATACATAGATAAAAAAAAAATAAAAAAAAAAAAAATATTCCGACGAATTGAGAACCTCCTCCTTTTTTTGAAGTCGGTTAAAAATTCACCCGCAAAAGTAACAATTAAAGTTTAAACCCACCCACAAATATCACCAACTTTCTGACTTTGATTAGTCCCAAGAGATTATTCCTACGTGGAATGTTAAACAGAGATCTGCATCCGTTTGGCATGCTATGACAGTCATTTTCTCCCCTGTCAGAGGATAAAATCAGGAATACGATGTTATTCCCAGCCATTAATACTAGAGAGGCTGTGCACAGTAGTGGATTATAGAAATAGGTAGGTAATGTTAGGACAAACTAGTGCAAAATACTAGTACCTATTCCATGCGAAAGAAGTGGCTTAGCCATGGATTTTATCGCACTGTGACATTATGTTAAATATAATAAAGAGCGATGGCGTAATATGAATACATTACGACTAGTTTTTGATAAAAGTAGTTGCGAGAATGTGCAATATAAACACACAAGTGATTGTTGTAGTACAGTTACAAAACAAACAACTTGCGAATTACCAAATATCATTCACACGCCCTTGATTTGTTTAAAATATTATGTCTGTAATTTATTAATTTGTACTCAAATGATATTAATTTTAATCATTAAGTATGTTAAATCGAATGAATTCATAGTCACTGATTTTAATCAATACTCTATAACTAGGTCACATATTTATAATTTTTATTGTTCTATTTATTATTTATCAGTCAACATATTAAAGCTGATTCTATTGCACTTTAGAAAAAGAAAGACCTCAACAAAGTTCAGTGTGGTGCAGTGTATGAATTACTTTTCGAAGTTAGAACAAATGATTTTAACTACCTCAAATGCACGTAGCATTTGAGGTAGTTAAAATCATTTGTTCTATTGGTACAAACATAATATTATATCATAAAAAATGAGATTTTTTTTTCTATATATTATGTGTAAAGTCTGCCAACACGCAACGGAGTAGGTACAATACAGGAGTGTGGCAATCTCTACGATGGTAATTTTTAGGTATTTTAAAGTAGAGCTTTCAATGTGGTGTAAATAAAGTAAACAGGTGTTAAAGGTTGTAAAGATAAATATTTATTGGCACAATAATGTACAAAATATTTGATATTTAGTCATCACAGGTACACATCTCTTTCCTCCGAGGATCGCCTCCGAGGTTAGGATATAACAGTACATGGAAACATTTAACAAAAAAGAAAAGAGAAAACATACAATCAAACATAAATAGTTAGGTACAATGACAATTATTTTAAAGTTTTGTATTAATGAAACACTTGTAACCAGCTGCATATTATTAAGCAAGTAGTTAATTACACACTCGGTCAAAATAATATATGTAATCACCGGTGTTATGTTGTAGGATAATTACATATATTTCGTTCATATTTGACTGCTTAAAGTGATTCATTAATTCAATATAATATTCACCTAATATTTTTAAACTCTAAAGCCTTCTTCAGATAAGAATTTGACTAGGTATTAGCATATTCAATGGTGTTGAGTTCTGACATGCCAATGGGAAGGTTTGAACAACATTTTTCAGTTGTTCAAGAAGAAATAAGAAAGAGAGGATATTTGGTGGTTGAGCAGCAGACGTCAGGTTTTGCGGTAGATTTACCACCAGCCCCTGTTCCATCCACCGTAGCCGCCGCCGTAACCGCCGCCGTAGCCGCCGTATCCGCCGCTGTAGCCGCGGGAGATGACGATGGGACGGCTGTAGCCGCTGTATCCTCGGTAGCCTCCGCCGTAGCCGCCGCCGTAGCCGCCACCGTAGCCGCCACCGTAGCCGCCGTAACCACCGTAGCTGCGGAGGAAGCCGGCGGACACGGCGCTCAGCGCCACCGCCACGAGGAGCAGGCACGTCTGTTACAAAACACGTCATTTCATTATTATATCGCGAAAATGAAAAATAACATACACTCCATTACACTAACAGCTAGTGGTTCAACACCATAATATTAGATGGATAGATAGGTAAAGTTTTATTTGCTCACATGAACTGTTTATGCTTTCAAAAGGAAATACGTCTATCTATTATTATTATCCATACTGTATCAAACAGTACAGTATAAAACTAAATAGTTAAAGTAAGAGTTTTAAAATATTTATGTTCTTTTAGTTTAGTGCTTATAGTAAAACTCTTAAGTTTAAAAAAATTATTGATTGAACATATTATGGCAATTATTAAATTCACACCAGTTCTAAAGCAGTAAGAAGATATTATTGTTTGCTCATTTTTAAATGCATGAATGAGCACTTTAAAATTGGCTTTCTTAAACAAATTGCTAAGAACAGTACTAGTAATCCGAAATAAACCAAAAAACATTAAATGTTTAAATTAAATAAAACCATATAAAATAAGGGATGAGCGACTTACAAGGAATTTCATGTTGCTGAGAGGAGTGGGTTTCAGTTGGGAAGCTGTGACTTGAGTATGCCAGTGCTTCGCGTCTTAGTCCTTTTATACCAACTCAAAATCCTTGCGCGCAATGTCGCCGACCCGACCGTATGTAAACTAGCATCACAAAATATCGCCCAATAAACCACCGATCATAATTGCATTATAATTCTCGGTTCAATGCGACACAGTGTTGTACTGCCTTGTAGACAGGCCACGGCTACGGTACAGCCGTGCGAGCGAAATTAATTTTCAGTTCCAAGTTTCAAATCAAAATGTTTTAGTAAGACCTTATTATTTACAGGCACTTTTAAAGAGTCAATGAAATTGTTGAATTGTTGTGAATTGTGATTACATCAGCTATTTCACGGTTTAAAACTATGTTTTTGGACAGTATTGAGAAGGAGTTCACAACAAACTCAGCTGGGTATTCTTTTTTGTTATCACCATTTAACAAGTCTCTCGTTTTGCGGGGACACATTTTTTTCGCGGATTTTTCAAAAGTTTTCTTTCATACGAACAAACTAAAAATAATTTCATACTAAAAATAATACAAAAAATGTGTAGTCAATTAGATGCGGTCATTCTGCAGTGATACGAGCCCATAACAAAATTCGGTACTTAATTTTTAGTGGCGAAGATCGATTAAAATATATCATAATTAATTACTACGATACATTCCGTAACAATTCCGTACAATATTTCATAGATGTCAATAACTTAGCTCCATGTGAAAGAATAAACATTTAATAAAATGGCGGTTTTATCAGAAGCTAGTTTGTGAAATTAGGATAAGCAGATTGATAGATTGTTTTCGTAGATTCCTTTCTTAACCAGACAAGATCTAAACTTAGGACGAAAATGTATTTAGACTAGTCTACATTAAACTAGACGGAAAAGCACCCTTGTGATAAAAAATTTGTTAATACATTGTGTATACTTTTTTAACACAAACGTATATCTGTCTGTGATCATTTTTGTACCAGGATTTTCATCTTTATTTACGCATGTAAAACTGTGTCATTTTTTTTTGATTGTGTCTACCTATCTCATTACATTATTTTACGGAAACTACTATGTAAAATATGTTGTGGTTTATTGTCCCGGTATGTGCATCTTTATTTGCATCCGGCGCCTTGAACTAACAAATTAACCAGCGTTTAAGACGTAATTACTCGTAACTTAGCATCTAAGTCAACGAGCTAACCAGTAAGTTTGCGGGGTTCAAGCGAGAGTTGTGGGTTTCATTCCAGATAAATATATGTAATTTAGTAACACATCCGTAAAAATTTACCGAAATCTTGCCTCGTAGACTATGCCAAAGATGCAATCGCACTTAATTAAAATAGGTATTTTTAAATAGCATCGCATCGGAAGTTTGTACTGGTAACGAGTCGCGGCCGAAGATTTCAGCCAGACTAGACATTAACTTACATACTTTTGAAAATATTAAGGTGAACTCTCAAATGTGTAGGTTATCTCGTGATGTTTTCCTTCATCGTTATACGAGTTATATTTCATTTCCCGAAACGCAGTTAGCTCCGAAATATGAGAAGTGTGGAATTGGGATTCGAACCTATGACCTAAGTGATTAAAGGCAGATATCTGATCCAGAGGGTATCACTACTTGCCATAATAATGAGGAATTTGACTTTGAACGGAGCTTATTATATCTATGTAATTACGTGTTGTAATAGTATGGTAAAAAGCAAAGATTTAAATCGCTAGATGAGCCCTAAACCTCCAAAACGTCCGCGTATTTGTCTTGTGTACGCGACATGGTAATATGGCGAGGTCTCATTTACTCTTAAACGAAATTTGCACTTGCGTTCTCTGTCACACAATTGTCAACTACAGCATTCTGAGAGAATTCACTCAGCATATTTGTAGACGTTTTCGATGTGCGCAATGTAGGGTAGGCTTAGGGCTCATGTAGCGATTCAAATATTTGGTAATAAGTAGATAAGTAAGTAGATAGGTAGAGAGCGAGAAATTAATATCATCCTATAGTAGGTATACTGCTATGGTTATAATATGAGTGATCATTTTGAGGTGGAGCGCTGTAGCTTATCATAACAGCATCGACTCAGACTGAGCTTGTAACATTTAAATACCAACTACAGCGGCTTTGCGAAATACCTCTATTAGTGAATACACCTACCACTTTACTATGACTCACGTGAGTACGCACACGGATATGATAGTAGTAGTAAGTTAAAGATCTTGTTCCTGAGTGGAAAGACCACGGAGAAATTACGCGTAAAGTTTACATGCGCACCAAGGTCAATACATCTCTTTGTGTGAGTAAAGGCAAGTATACTCGTAAGAAAGAAAAGGTTGGAACTACAGGGCTTGGGTTTCCCCTCTGAATGAGAATGTGGTTTGGCAGGCTTCACATACCTTAAAGTTCTCTGATATTCAGACTTCAAAAAAAAACAGAAAAAAAGTTCATAAAATATTAAATCATATTCTAGTGCTAAAATGAGTTTATCTGTCAATTCGTTTTAAGTCAACAAGGACTTTCTACAGGGCCACACTTGTACACAAATATAAAAATTCACACGCTTGACCATCAAATGCATAAATTGTATAATTTATTCAATGTTATTGATTTGTTATTCAAATAACTCTATTAATACAATGTTGACAAAAACAAAAGACAAATAAATATATAAACTGTATACATAATGTTTCTAAACGAGATACAAAAAAACGATGATATTATTATTATGATACTCGTACCTACACAAGATTAAGGATGTGAACTATGATCTAAGTGTTTAACTAAATAAAATAACTATAACATAGATATCGCATGCTAAGAAAAATGTCGGACAGAATCTCTATTTCCTGTTTAATATTAAAAATGTGAAAGTTTGTACGTTTGTAAATCATGACACAACTAGCTGACTGTAGCGAATATTTTTTATCCCGGGAGAATCTACGATTCCCGCTTGATTAGTAAAAACACATACGTGGGCGGAGCCGCGGGCAATTTCTTATACTTATGTGTATAAAAGTAAGAGACACAGCTCATAACTAACTACTGTAAGGATTGAAATGAAATAGGACCCGAAAGGATTTTGTAAAAAATCATTCTCGTTGGTAAAACACAGCATCACGTGCGAAAAGCCACGTTAATTCACTAGTCTTAATATAATCATCTCATTTAAGTGTTGAGAATGTATGTGTGTAATCGAAATATTATATATGTGAGTACCTACCCAAGTGAAAGCACTGGCAATAAAAATATACAGGTTTTGAGTTTTTTGCAAAATAAACTTACGTAATGAAATATATTTATTTATTTTAGTACTTTTATATTCAAAATTATTTAGTCCTAATGTCGTTACTTGCGAAAGGCTATAATTAAAATTAATTCGCGTTTTCTATGTCATTTTCATATTTTATTCGTATAATGCGTTTAGACTTAGTGGGTCCGTCTCTTTTCTAAGTTTATGACTATGAGAAGTTATTTAATAACCATTAATTTTACAAACATTCAGAGCATGGCAAGGTCTTGTCCGAGGCCTTCATATTTTTAATAAACTCACTCATTTGGAATGATGACCAAAATTATTATCTTAGTACAATCATATTATTTATAGCACTGTTATAAACTTTAGTTCGTCTGATTTGTGCATAAATATTACAAAAGTTCAAACAAAATTATTAATTTTGAAAAGAATAAATTATTTATTACTATTTGCGAGACGGTACCTTTACTACTTGTATTATGAAGTCTTTCTAAACTTTGAAGTCTTGTTATCCACAAAAAGGCTGGAGCAAATAAAAAAAAAACGATTAAAAGAAACGCCTGGGATACGCCTTTAAACAAAGTATGTATTCCTAAAACTTATCCTTCAATAAGATCAAAGGTTTTTATTAATAAATGTTACTATAAAAAAATTGTGATACTGAGTTTTTAAATATTAAACCTTTTTAAAATAGGGATATTAAACAAAACGTTGTTGGGTTGTTCTCAGTGCGGGGCGTGTTGGATACCCTCGTAATTTTAATTCGACAAATGCCTGTAAGTTAAGGGCGATGGGTACCATCCGGGCGCGAATATTCAAATTTTATTTAGTTTTTCGCTCATAATGGGCTAATTATACATCAAAAGGTAATGGCAATGCGTTTTGCGGGCACAACATTTATGCATCTACATGTTTTTGATAAAAACTCTACTCAACAATACTCATTTACTTCATATTGGTTCCCGATAGCTCGAAATCTGGGAAACTGCAAAAAATTATCTTTCGGGAACCAATATGAGATGAGTGGGAACTTTCGAGCAAAGTTTGTATTAAAAACATGTAGGTGCATAAAAAATAGGCCCGCAAAATGCATTGCCATAAATCTACAATGTTTAGTTATTTATTTATTTATTTAACACTTTATTTGTACACCACAAAACATAATACTATAACGAAGTAAAAATTAAATTAGTACAAAAGGCGGCCTTATCGCTAAAAAGCGATCTCTGCCAGGCAACCTGCAGATAAGGAAAATACAAGTTAGTCTAATATCTGCGAAAAACTAAATAAAATTTGAATTTCGCGGGCTGGTAGGGCCGCAACACCTTAAGCCTACGTGAAATAAAGATATTTTGAAATTAAAATAACCTGTCAAAGGCGTTTGGGATTCGTGGCTAAGCCCTTCGACGTCTGGACCACCATGCTCAAGCTGCAATCTCTTATTGCAGCACAATAGCTCGCTGCCCGCGGTGCAATGCAATAGACAAATAACCCGTTACTCTCTGACGCTTTAACGACAAACTGTCGGGTAAACAGGCGTCGTCCTGTCTCCATATTTTATCAAGCAACGAGATATTGCAACCAGTGTGAATCTTCTTAGTGTAAAACAAGATAGTCTTAGTGTAAAGGTTAAGTTAAGATTATTTTCTATCAATTCACAGCAAAGAGCATTGGGCTTAAACATTTCATTGGATACATTACCTGTGATACATGTTGATAATGAATTTTTGTTACAGCCTCTAAGGAGGTAGAGTAGAGGCGATAGAGCTGCAGGCGCTCTGTACAATAAAATTAAACAAACTGTTGAAATCGTCGTCGTCATCATTTCAGCCGATGGACATCCACTGCAGAACATAGGCCTCCTGAAACGATGGCCAAATACCACAGTCTTGCGCCGCCCGGCACCAGCGATACCCAGCGACTTTCTTTATGTCGTTCATTCACCTAGTGGGATCCACTTCCATCTCAGCGCCAAATTGCCAGCTTCACCTCCCCGTGGTGCCCCTGCTGATCGGCGAACAACGGAAAAGGCGAACCGTTTCAACCGGCTAGGCTGGAAAATTTGAGCAGGTAATGCTTGTGCAGGGGCGAAAAAGTAAAGGAGACCGATGGATGGATTGCGTGAAAGAAGATATGCGCATGAAAGGAGTGGATTGCGAGTTGACGGCTGACAGGAGCGAATGGAAGAAGACATGTTGTGCCGACCCCACATAATGTGGGAAAAGGGCAGGAAGAAGAAGGTAGTTGTCAGGCAGCAGCGACACCGGCGCAGCCAGTCTGGGACCTGATTGCGTAAGAAAAACGTATTCACCGTTACCGTAATCGTTTGCAAATTCGGCCCCCCGATTTGCCGACGGAAATCAGGGAACCAATCAGCGGGCAGAATTTATTAACGATCACGATAACGATGAATACGTTTTTCTTACACAATCTACGGGCTGGTCTGCGGGCGACTAAGTCATCTGCCCAGCGTGGTCGTCTATCGGGCATAAACCCTTAAATAAATAGCCGAAATAATCCAGTGTTGAAATAATACTTTATTAAAGTAAACAAATTATTATTCGAAACAATTATACTTAAAGTGTAACCTATCAGACCGCGATCTGGGCGATGCTATCGGCGAGTGCGGCGGTCACTTTCGACAGTGCGGAGTGGATTACAAACAATCCGCCAGCGAGCGAACAATAAATCATAAAACGCTTGCGCAAATGATACACATATTAAAATTATTTGAAGATAAAAACTTGATTCCGCCGCGCTTCGGTTTGCGAAATTCAACGAAATCACAGACGCTGGCACTACTTACTTATCTGACAACGATTTTGAATTTGACGTACTTTTTATGGCATTGAAAAAAAAACTGAAACGTTCTCCTGAAAGTAAGTGATACGCCTGTTCACGTCACAATGCATCACAGGATTTCATTGAAATGTCATACAATGCACTGAGTTCGTCATCCGGAGACGTCAGTGGTAAAATATTTAATGCACTGTATCTGTGTAAATTTGAATCACTTAAAATACTTAATTAGTAATTTTTTTGTTCTCAATGTTCTACTTAATTAACAAGACAAGATTACAACATTACAATAATTATTATTGTCCTTCACTATACAATGAATACAACTGCACGACGATTACATTTCTTATTTTAATATTCATTAAGGGTAAGCAAAATAAGAAATGTAATTAAGTTACATTTCATATTTTGCTTTGTAGTCATTATGTCACTTTTTAAAAGTATATAAAAACTATATAAAATATTGCGATTCAATGAATGGAATATAGTAAGTGAATCAAATTCATAAAATGTGTAAGAATGCGCGGAAGCCTCCTGATCAATCAAGCGATCGTTTTCATATTTTTGTTAATTTCACTCCATTTCCATTCTATCAGATCATCTCCATGACATTGTTATTCAATTTACACACGTACCTATGCGAAATTTAAGCTCAATCGGTAACCGGAAAGTTGATCTTAGCAAGATTTGATTAGCAGACAAACGAAAATCGAAGAAAAAACTGAAATAAAAGCTTGTAGTAACGCATGGATCGGTCATAATATTATGGTTAGAGCTGAGTGAATTAAAACATGGGCTAATTTTATTCAAAAAGTAGTACCTAATCTATATAGGTATCACGATATATCGCGAAGCGTCCGCGATGCATCAATGGCACCTTGTTACCTTGACTCCGAATGTCAACAGAAATGACTTGCCCCTTCGCACACGGCTCGTAAGCGAAAGCGTGTCGTTATGACGCTACGAGTACTTTTTGTTCTTTGCACAAATGAATCGTCGTCGTCGAAAACGTAGTAGAACTAGTAGGAGACTGGTATTCTTCAACCAGTTTGATGAATTCAGTTATTTTTTTCAGTCATATATAAAAACAAAAATCATATGAAATTGAATTTCAGTTAAATTCTGAAGTTTAAATAGAAAATATTAAACAGTCTACTTTTAACGCTTGTGTTTTTACTATCGTAATGCTAATAAATAGCTCCAACGATTCGCTGCAACACCGTAGCGTCTGCGTAGCGTAATCCCGTGCCGTGTGCGAAGGGGCTTACGCTGTTCCGTCGGTAATTAATTAATACAAAACCAGTTGCGGCTGGTGTGAATTTCCCCATCTTTGAAGCTTATTCACACTTCTATTTAGTTTGCTCAAGCTTTTGCCCATAATTACGCTACGTAAATTTCGGTTTTTCACCAATCTATCTATGGATTTTTTGACGATTATTAAATAGTAGCACGAAATACTTAATAATATCTATAAACGACAAACGTATTTTTCCACGTTTTTGGAATATACGAATCGCTACTCCGTGTTTCCAGCCAACTGCCAAGTATAATTTGGGTGCCTTCAAGAGAAGAGGGAATAGCCATTTTCTAGGCAAGCGCGCTCCAACCTAGACCTCATCATTGCTTTCCAACAGGAACTATTGTCGTCAAGCGCAAGCCTATTAGCGATAAAAAAAGTCATGTGCTAATTACGAGTACCTTCATCCCTAAACATTGTAGGGCACGACAGAATTGCGATTATAGTTCATTCGAATCTCCATCCCATCATCCATCGAATTTACTCCAACAACTTGTACCTATAACTTACTTTAGTCACGGAATACATAATAGCTGGAGTTGAGGCATGGGGGGTGAAAAACACATATAAGTACATACTAACTTTCGCTTTTATAGTATTTATGGACGGAATAAAATTTTAAATTGAATGGATAATAAAATTAAACTTGTGAAGTTGTAGAACTTTATTGAAGCGTTCGTTTGAATGGGTGCACCGCAGCGTCAGATATTCTGCCGTGAAGCAGTCACTGCCATTCAGTTCGCACTGTATTCAACTTTTACCGTTATTGCGTGCTGCAGGATAACGAGCGCAATGCAGTGCGCTGAGTAACAGTGCAATACAAAGTTTTTATAGAATGCAGTGTATTTAACATCCGAGCCAAGCCTACCTACCAATTGTAGGGCTGTATATCCTTAAGTTCTTTTGTTTATTAAAATTATTAGGTCGTGATAAGTGCGATTTTTCTATAAGTAGTCTGTATTTACAGATGACATTAATTTTAATTTAGAAATTGTTTTATATCGCAGTTAAGGACTTGCAACACCATTAATAAATAAATTATAGAGCTTCATTTAAATGAATGCAGATGTTGGAACTCGGAGGTCTATTAGAAAATTATAAAAATCAATGAATTAATGAACCCTTCCGAGATGTCAGGGCTGGTTGCGACAACGGGCCCTGGAGCGGTATATATTGGGCGGGCAGCTCGAAGGGCTATCACTCATCTGCTGGGCTCCAGCTCATCTGCCTTTCCACCGTACCTCAGACACTCCCACAGTTTTATCAACATGAACAAATTTGTAAGTAACTACCAATTTTACCTTTTTTCATCGTGTCTAAATGTTATGATTGAGTGAGAATTTGTACTTGAACTTTAAAGTACTCGTAATGGTAGTTGTCGGAAGTGCAACACTACAAATGTTAGTTCACTGTGGATGCTAGTACTTGCTCCACTTACGTAGTACACACAATGTTTTGATTCGCACATCATCACCATTAAAACGATGGCACGGTGTGTACGTATTGCACTCTACCGTGTGATACTTTCTGTTCCATTATTTGTCCCCTAGACAGCCCACTAGGTATTGTTAGGGGGCTTCGCGCACCATGAGGGGAGAGGAATGGAGGGGGGCTTAGCCCACCGCGTTGGGCAAGTGTGGCTGCAGTTTCACACACTTTTGAGAACTTTCAGGAGTAGGTGCACTCAGGTTTTTTCGCTGTGATTTCTTTCACCACTCAATAAGTTTCATAAAGTCGTCCTCGTTCATTTAAAAGGTTCAAAATGTCTATGTAAAAAGTACGCGCGTGCGTATAATACTCAATGGTATCATTTGAAGATGCCATATTTTAAGTAACTTTATGAAGACACAATTTTAACGAGTTGTTATAATGTTTTTCCGCAATCTCACAATAGCACTATGTATATCTTATGTATATCTCCAGGCGGTTCCTCTGCTGTGCGCCCTGATCGCGGTGGCGGCGGGCGGCGCCGTGCGCGACAAGCGCGGCCTGCTGGGCGGCGGCCTGGGCGGCGGTCTGGGCGGCGGGCTGGGCGGCGGCTACGCCTCGGGGCCAGCCCTGGGCCTGTCCGGCGGGTACGCCGCGGGCCCCGCTATCGGCCTGTCCGCGCCCGCGCTGAGCCTGGCGCCCGCGCCCGCCGCGCGCCTCGTGAGCGTCAACAAGGTGGTGAACGTGCCGCGGCTGGTGACGGTGCCGCAGGTCGTGCAGGTGCGCAAGCTCGTCTCCGTGCCGCAGCTCATCACCGTCAACAAGCTCATCTCCGAGCCCGGCCTGGCGGGCGCAGGCTACGGCGCGGGCGCAGGCTACGGCGCGGGCGCTGCGTACGGCGCGGGTGCCCCCATCTGGTGATCGCGATCACCGTCGAGTCTAGTCAGTTAAGTTATGCCTGTTACAGCAGCGTTGTAGTTTTCTGTTGTGTTTATTTTAATTAAAGAGTTATTGTTTTTATATCCGACCTTTCATTTCTTATCCATGAAATTTACTTTTTTTGTATTCAGAATGTGGTAATAAAAGTTATTCTAACATAAGTCCTGACCACGTAGAATGATGCCAAGAATACTCAAATCATTTGTATGCTTTGCTGATTCGTTGTACTAAAAATGAGGCCGTTTTTCTGTCTCCAAAAGAGGCAAGAATGATTCTTGAAGGAATTTTTAGCACTCTAGGAATTTATAGATAGGTATTCATTAATTAAATAATTCTTAAAACAATCTACCTCGAAATAGAAAAATTTGAAGCCCATGCGTCCAACAGTGATTAGTTAAATATTCATTATACAAATGAGCATCCATTTAACTGTCCACCTGCGGAGTAGTCGCGGGACAATTTATTGGACGCTTCAATATCTAAGGTCGGAGCCTTGACCTGGATCTGTTTCGGTTACAAAACATCACCGCACATCACCACACATCATCGCGGATGTATCATGTTTTATTCGCCCAGTATCACTATGCAGTGGAAAATTTTAATTATTCAACAAAAGCGTTCACAAAAAATAAACCAGCTACGAGAAAATGCCGGCGCGTACAATCCTCATTACTATTAGTGTTAAACCGTTAAATATTATCACCAATAAAACGTATATTAAACCGTAAGGACTACAATAATAAATATAAAACTTTTTGAAAAGTTTGGTCGTACATATTTTTTTAATTCACAGATGAAGATGTGTAATTTATTTTTAATCCTCGTTACATCTTTCTCTCTAGAAAAATTTTCGCTGCCGAATTAAAATAGAAAAGTTAAGACACAAGTAACTCCTAGTAAAGTCTCGGAGTATAGGTCTAGCATCCATCAGTCCCATTAGTAAACAACTGCTGTGACCTACTCAGTACGACTTATTATTAGTCCTTGAAAAAATAACTTTTTTACTGATCATTAACCGGTCAGTTCCGACAAAGCTTGTCCACGTGATGTAATAACTGCAATGGATCAAATCACAAAATTAATTACAGTATATTAAAAGTGATAATTGAGCGAGTGGTCACAGTGACGACTATATGAAAGTAATATGATTCGGAGCAACTCATTAAACGAACATAAAAAGTCCAAATCCATAACAAGATGTTGTGACCTTCAATATTTTTTTAATATTTATAAAAGTTGAACGAACAAAAAGTTTAATTGTGTTCCAAGGTGGCCTAGCGAGTTATTGGGGTTCCTTTTTAAAATCCGCTTTTAGATAAACTTACCTATTAAAAACTTTTACTTTTAGGAGAGTTTACTTATTATAAGCGTCGAATAACAATAGATATTATATAACCTGGATCGGGCGGACCCTGGTCGACATTTTATCGGTCCCAAAAATTCTTGTTTTGTTACCAGCAGTAAACGCTTTCGGTTCGCTCAGCAGCCATCTATAAAATTTGATGGAGCTACTGTTTATTTGTACGAAAAACGTTTACGTAAATCGTTCGGCTGTCTATATGTATTCTTATCGGTGAGAATAGATTATAAAACTATTTCCAAACAAAGTTTTGAATTTTTCATGATATACACAATTTTAGAAAGAATAAAAAATAAATACTAAGTGGTACTGATAAAAAGAGAAACGTTACCCTGGCAGAATTATAATCTAATCATTCTATCAACTAGCACCCGGCTTTGATCGAACTAACTAGATAACTTTAGCGTACTTCGCATGACAATCGACAGCAATCTTTCTGCTTTGATTTGTTTTCATTCGGTCATGTGGTTTTTTGTTTTGTCTAGCCCTGCTGCAGGACAAGACAAAGCGAAGTACGCTCGATTCTTATGCGAAGTTATCTACATCGTCTGCGAGAGCGCCAGGGAGCGTTCAAATTGTCGTAGTCGATTTTCAAAAACAGCGTGTTTTCCTCTATTCGGTCACGTGGTTTAAATAAATAATCATTTAATCAGCTTAAACACATGTTACGAGGAAATTTTAAATGCAGATTTAACCAGTAGGTACCAATCCCTTATCCAGGTTTGTCCATATATTTTTATCTACTGTCGTTACTTTGTCTAGCCCCGCAATACAAAATGGCAGCGATGTGCGGAACCACGGCGCTCGCTTCTCTCTCGCGCGCATGTCCGGCGAGGAGCTCTTTCCCAACACGAATCCCGTTCCACGCTCTACTACTACTCACTGCAGACATAAGTGTATTAAAATACTAATACATAAAAATCCGACTGCTTTCATCATCTTCCGCTTGCATTTAGATATTGTGAATGTTACTTTTTGTAGTACTCAACTCAATTTATGGTTTGCTGCTGTAGTCTACTAATAAGAGCGTCAAACTGGGTTAAGAGAGAGTCAAAACAAGTGTGTAGTTGACTGAAATCAATATAATATTGTATTCTTAAAAAAAATATTTTACATTAAAAAAAATGTTCCGACGAACTGAGAAATTCCTCCTTTTTTGAAGTCAGTTAAAAGATAAAATGATGAAAAAATTACATAAAATGCTTATAACTTTTTGCAGACAACCTAAGTAATACCTTGCCTTAGTAGATCTATACAAATTTTCATTTTGCTTTGCAAAGTGTCATTACTTTGAGTTGTCTGATTTTTTATTTTGTTTACCACATCATTTTTAGCCTAGTTTACAAAAATGAGTCAACTAGCCAATTATAAACGCACGTATTCCTCAAAAATGAACTATGCATCAAGGGCATCTGGAAGAGATCCTCATTTGTGGCGAAAAGATGTCATTGTGCATGTCCTCTGTATGTTTGTCTCTGTGTTTCTTTATCTTTATTATGTACAATATTAACAAACAAATAAATATGTTTAGTGTATCTCTGTTCTAAGGTAATAACCTTAATGGGCGTTAGTGACGTCGTCTTTGCCGTCCATTGTTTTTCTAATCAATTTTCATCTAGGCTAGGCTAGCCGAAGCAATGAGTGATGCGAACAATAATATAATTAAAATCTTATCGTTGCGACATAGGCACTAAATATGAGAGTCATATTACATTATCTCTATAATGGGCATAACTATTTCAACTAAGTTTTGTAGTTATCACCATTCTTATGCAACAAATATCTTACCGACGCTTCGCAAGAGCCTGTATGTTAGGCCTATGTGAAATAAAGATATTTTGATTTGATTTGATTTACCAGCTCGCAAACGCCACTAAGAGGAAGCCCACAACAAACTCAGCCGAGTATTCTTTTATGAAAGTTACAAATGTAAGTAAGTACTAAAATGTAAGTAAGTAATTTATTGAAAGTAGTTTATTGTATTTATTTATTCTGGCACCACCAACCGCGTATCCAGTTTCAAATATTCCTTCACGTTATTGGTTGCCTGGTAGAAATTGCTATGTAGCGATGAGGCCGCCAAATTGTACTCCTAAGATTGTTTGTTTTTAATTAATTTATTTCTTTTTTATAATTTCATTCTGTGGTGTGCAATAAGGAGTTTATCTAACTATCTATCTATCTACTAAAGACTACTACTTTCACTCCCTTTGGTTTCAGCCTAGATCTTGTAACTCACGATGCTAAAAAGTGTGACCCAAAATAGTCCGCGGATTACAACATTTTAATTTATTGAAAGCAAACATAAATCAAACGAATGACTAATCGCAGATGTTGGCCACACGGTACGCAACTGAGACACTTTCCAGTGCAGCGAAACCGAGAGGATCAAGTTAATTATTGAATTAAAAATTGAGTAAGTCACATAATGACGCGAATCACTCAATTTATAACTGTTACAGCTCCGTGTGCACTTAAGTTGTTTCTTAATACAAAGATAAACATTCGCATAATAAATCATTTCATTTTGATTCCATTGTAATCATTTCAGCTAAAAATAAGCCCAGTAAAAGTTCCGTACACCGAGGTTTTCGTACTATATTTTCTACTATACTTTACTATATTATATACTGTAGAAGTGATAAAACTGCAAGAATCACCTTAGGTAACGTACCACAAAACCACCTACTTTGTTTGTAGAACTTCATTGTTAGTATCACAAAAAGGTAGCTAGTTAGAGCACTAATTTTATTTTTCCGCTAACAGAAATATAAATATTTAAATGTCATTTCATATTTTTATCAAAATAAAAGGAGAAAGGCTTATAATAACTACGGTACAAGTGTCCAGGACAAACAGTCTTTCTAGGTCTAACTAAAAAAAATAGGTAAATCGCGAAAGCTTGGACGTGCGGCGTATGGGAAGCTCCGCAATATCTTTAGTCCTTCAGTGCCTGAACACTAGACTAGACAGACCAAACAGGTTTATTGACCATGGGTTACCCATGTTATAGCTCTCTGCGCTAGCAAATTATAAAACACAATAAAATACTAGCTGAATTAAAAAACCTTGTTTAGCCATAAATTATTTATATTGAAGGTACTTAGGTATGAAAAATAATGTTCGCAGACTTACCGAATAAATACAAAGATTTTTATTTTTAGGATTCCGTACTTCAAAAAGAAACGGAACCCTTATAAGATCACTTTGTTGTTCACTGGGCAAGCAACTTCATCCTTATTTCGGGCTTTTTATAATTTAATCAGGAGATTATTGTTTTCCTAGATAGCCAAGATAGTCTAAATGGCTATTGACATACTCTATGATGTCACCTTGTACTGTTAATAAGTTGTTGAAAACTGTTTGTGATTACCTCGCTCTTTGTTGTGTTTTATTGAAGTCCTATACTGATACTTGCCGTTTAGCTCGTTTGACATCCGCGAGTCCGACTCGCACTTGGCCGGTTTAATTTTATAATAAGGTAATAATATCAAGTATATTATTAAAAATGAAAATTTATGTTACAGAGGCCAAACTTTTTAAGAGAACCTAAGTTCGGAAGCACATTTGCAACAAAAAAAATCTTGGCACTTATTCTTTCCAAAAATTTTCATAACATAATATCAAAGTAAGTTACATGATTTTCATGACATTCCATAAGCGCATCCTTATATCTTTATCCAAGACTCCTTGCCATTAAGGAGTTTTTCAACTTTATATTTAGTTAGGATCGATATTCTACAGTAACTTATCTATTCGTTCGATGAGTGTATTAAATTAATCGAAGGATCAACTACTGCAGTGGTGCAGTGAGTTCACAGGGATTATGAGTTGGGGCGGCGCACGGCGGGCGCGAGGCTGAGTTGCGTCAAGCGCCCTCGCCGCGAGTATATATGCGCGCGCGCCGCGCAGCGCAGCATTCACTGCACCCACACACAGCACTCAACATGAGAACCTTCGTAAGTAGCAGCACTCCTCGCGACGCCCGCGGCCCGGCGAACAGCCCGCAGCCCTCGGCAGCTCCTCTGACCGTGCTTCGCTTGCAGATCGTCGTCCTCGCGCTGGTGGCCTGCGCCGCGGCCGGCTCCGACAGCGGCGAGAAGCGCGACAAGCGCGGCTTCCTCGGCGGCGGCCTCGGCGGTGGCCACGGCGGCCTCGGCGGCGGCTACGGCGGCCTCGGCGGCGGCTACGGCGGCATCGGCGGCGGCCTCGGAGGCTACTCCGGCGGCTACTCCGCGCCCGCCGCGCGCGTCGTCACCGTCAACAAGGTGGTGAACACGCAGCGCGTGGTGGACGTGCCGCAGGTGGTCAGCGTGCGCAAGGTGGTCAACGTGCCGCAGGTGGTGTCCGTCAACAGGGTGGTGGCCGCGCCCAGCTACAGCAGCGGCATCGGCCTCGGCGGCGGCATCGGCGGCGGCTACGGCGGCATCGGCGGCGGCTACGGAGGCGGCTACTCCAGCGGCGGCTACGGAGGCGGCTACGGAGGTGGCTACTCCAGCGGCGGCTACTCCAGCGGCGGCTGGTGGTGAGCGCACCGCGCGCCCTCTACTCGCACTGTGATAGTGTGCGTCTCCTCCTCGACTGCAATGTGATACTTATCTGTAAATACTGCTCTATTTATTGTTTAATAAATTACTTATTTTTTTAAACATCTCTCTTATTCAAATCCCTTCGTATCATAGTAGTAATGGCCACTCTTCGGACCTAATGACTGTCAACGCCGGTGTACCTCAGGGTCTGTGCCCTCGGCGAGATTGTTCCTGATGCATAGTAACGATCTGCGCAAACCAGGTATCTATAGTTATGCGGACGACAGCACTGTCTCGGAGGACTCTGTCTGTCTCTGAGATACATGTAAATTGCTATTCTATCCATAAGTGTCGAGCGGGGTCGAGAGCCTTGAGCTCAGAGATGCATTGGTAGATCCTTCCGTCCATTCATAGTCGACGTACCATAGACGCCTACGAAGTGGTTTGATTCTTCGTTCCCGATGCATACTGCAAAGATCTGGAATACCCTCCCAGGCAATGTCTCACCACCTTCAACTTGGGCGACTTCAAATCAAGAGTGAATATGCATTTCCTAGGCAACGCGTTCCAACTTAGACTGTAACATAACTTTCCATGATGTGGGTGTGATAACAGTCAAGCGCTAAGTAGCCTTACATATAGTTAAAAAAAAAAGTGTCTGTGTGGGGTGACGCTAATCTGCCAAGTTTAATGCTACCAAAACGCAGGCATATTGGGTCACTGATAAAAAAGCCCCTTTACCTTGGACCCCCACTTTACCCCCACTATTTTTAATTTACTTCGCAATAGGAATCTTTTTATCTTTTTTTACACTATACGAGTAAGTACTTGACTGCGACCTCACCTGATGGAAAGTGATGATGCAGCCGAAGATGTAAACGTATTAACTTGGAAGGAGTAAGTAAAGTCACCCCAACGGTTTCTACACAGCATCACACCGGAACGCTAGATCGCTTGGCGGCACGTCCTTGCTGGTAGGGTGGTAACTAGCCACGGCCGAAGCCTCCCACCAGACCAGACCTGAGCCAATTTAGAAATTATAAAATTCCAAAGTGGGCCCCGTGGCGGGAATCGAACCCGCGACCTTCCACTCGAATCCAAGCGCCCGTCCCCTGCGCCAGGAAGGTCGTCAAGGAGGTTATCGCCGCATCACTCCCTCTAATTGATACGTCAGTATTGGGGCGAAAGACTAGGTCTTCACAATTTTTCACTTATCCACGATACTTAAATACGTAGGTACTCCTAAATACGTAGGTACAGGCAAAGTTGTACAATAATAACATAATAACATATTTTCGGTACAAACCTGCTTTCCAAACTGGCGGTAGAATTTTGACTTTTCATATTAGCTTTTAATTTAGGCCTGTAAAGTGATAGAAAAAATCACTGTTCAATAGATCGGCTATAGCTTAAATTATCACATTGGCATAACTAATTGTTATAAATAAGCTGCTTAGGGTGTTTTACACTAAAGAACGAGACGAAGATGTTATAACGGTCGATACTACTTCAGCTTGCAGAAAGAGATCCTCAGCCATTTAAGAAATACTGAAGAATTAATTGAAATATTATGATATAGTTGAAAGTTGTTGCTAATGATCATTGGTGCCGAAAACATAAATCCATAAAAAATCTCTATAAAATAAATATCAAATCTTACTGAAAACCGTAAGTAGGGCTTTCAAACTACATAATATTAGAAACCTTTTTATCATTTTGTTACAAAAAGCGACCCATGATATCAAACTTAGAAGTAATTACAAACTTACAGTGCATAAAACGAGACTAGAGAAAATAAATAAATCATTTAAAGGCAATGGGATACGCTTTTACAACAAACTCTATAATGAAATATTAAACTTATCCCTCAATAAGTTCAAAGTGGCTGTAAAACGAATGCTCATGAATAAAGCTTCTATAGTAAGGATTATTTACATGAATCAAATCCTTGGGAGTGAATAAACTGCTGTAATTATATACTAGCTCAATTAGTTTTTAAAAGTCATTGGGAAGTGGTGATAACAGAAAACAAAACCCAGCTGAGTTTGTCGTGGGCTTCTTATCAGTGCAGGGCGCGTTCGAACCCTCTTAAACTTAGTTTTAAGTCGACTTACAGTAATTATCACGTTCATTCATTAGTTCATTTGTAGAAAATGTCGTTTCTCCCAAACAAAAAAATTATACCTAGATATTATATTATGTAGTTATCCGAAGCGCCTTGTCCTCGAATTAGCTGAAAGAAAGGTTTTATCACATATTGTAGTTACACTTAGTAGTTACTGCCAAACAACACTGATTTTAGAGATAATTAAATAATTTTTATTTTTTATATCCCTTATCTGTCGATAGTCTATGTAAGATTACGTGTGCATACATACTCCAATCTGTGTCATAGGTGTAGTCTCTACTCTATGGTCTGTGGTTCTCCCGGCGCCAACCCGCCATCTTGTACCTCATTCGCTTTTTAGTGCGCTGCCACTCAACACAAAAAAAATGTCGAAAAGAAAAAACGACTTGGAACATATTACTAAAAAGATTAGGAAATTGGAAGAAGAATTACAGCGGATAAGACGCAGGAAGGAATCTTCAAGCTCTTCATCATCAGAATCGCTCGACTTGCAAAACGATGCAGGTGAGGTGGACACGCCATGGGTATTAGTCACATTTGCATAAAGACATACTCGAATTGCTCATAGGAGCCTTTCACAATGTCAAATGGTCGGAATTATAACATCGAAGGCTTAGGTACATCGAAATTCTCAAGGGAGTCTTTCATAGTACCGCAACTAAAGAGTAACCAAACATAACCGAATTGCTCATCGGAGCTATTTTCATATTGTCGACCGGTTACTAATTACCAATTACCAGGGTATATTACCTACCCTATCTATGTATATTAGTATAATATCTACAGGGAATTAAGATTGTGTCAAAGTTCGTACAAAATAAGAACATGAACTTTCCTGTTTTCAGGCGAAGAATTCATGATACATTCCCTACCACCTAGCCCAGCGGAGGAAGTGGAAGTAATCTCGTCCGAAATTGCGAACGAGACATCTACAGAGGCACCACTACCAGAAGTTTCTATAGAGGTACCAAAAGTAGATGAAACCTTACCGGATGAAATATTAGAGATCTTAGGTGAGGATCCTACATTGGCTTCACAAGCCGGACCGGACATTCGAAAAGAGTTAGCAAATCGTCTCAATCATATAGCCGTGTCCGGCCTGGACAAAGAGGTTCGTAAAGAACTATTCCAAAACAAAAATTATATGATTCCTGCAAACAGCGAGCAGATTGCAGCACCATTATTAAACCTAGAATTGAAGTCTGCCTTACCTGAATCGGCAACAAAACGGGATAAGGGCTTAGAAAATAGGCAAAAACAGATAGCCTCTACTATCTCTTGTATAGCCCGTGTTGTAGACAGACAAATCGCTGACAAAGATAGCAGGTTAACGAAAGAACTGATGGATAGCTTAAGAATGCTCTGTGATGTGCAATATTTAGAATCCATGAGAAGAAGATTCTTCATAATGTCATGTCTAAAAAGAGGTATCAGAACATCTTAGGAGAACTAAGATTGATAAATACTTGTTTGGCGAAAATATAGCTGATACTTTAAAAACTGCAAAGACTGTGTCTAAATCAAGAGCTGATATCATAAAATTCCAAGATAACAACAATAATAAGGGAACATCAAAATGGAAACCTAAATCTCAATCACAAGACCCGAAGGGTTTAAACTACAAAGCTCCTCCGGCGCGCAGGCAGCCGGCACAAGCGAGGAGTTTTCCGCCTGCTCCAGTGCGGAAGCAAAACGACTCATCGAAAGGGTCGCGACATCAGCAGCAGTACAGAAATCGTCGTCGCGATTAAATGAGGTAAAATACTCAGGTAGACTCGCACGTTTTGCTCAACAATGGGCTCTTATCACAGATGACCACACTGTTATGTCATGGATCAGGGGTTATAAATTACCATTTTCACAAAATTTTATCCAGCAAAGCCCTCCTATCATTCCGGAATATTCAGATAAAGAAAAAGCAGCACATTATGCTACAATAACAGAGCTTCTTCAAAGTGGCGCTGTTTCAGTATGTGAGCCATGTGCTGGCCAATACTTATCGAGTATTTTCCTAATACAAAAACCTAATGGGAAATACCGGTTCATATTAAACTTGAAAAACCTCAATAAACACATTGACACACAACATTTCAAACTAGAGGATTTTCGCACTGCGATAAAATTAATAACTAAAAATTCATTTATGGCTACATTAGATTTACAAGATGCATATTTTTTAATAAAAATACATAGGGAATCTAGAAAATACTTGCGTTTTTCGTTTGATGGAAAATTATATGAATTCAATGTTTTACCTTTTGGACTAAATACAGCACCATATATTTTTACAAAGATAATGAAACCTGTAATTAAGCTATTACGGCAAGCTGGTTTCATATCAAATGTATATCTTGATGATTTTTTATTGGTTGGAAGATCATATCATAATTGCATTGAAAATATCAATATTACTATAAAACTTCTTACAGCTTTAGGGTTTATAATTAATTATAATAAAAGTAACCTTACACCTTCTACTTCTTGTAAATTTTTGGGGTTTGTGATCGACTCACAAAAGCTACAAGTTCGTCTTCCTATGGATAAAAGAAAACATATCCGTACAGAATTACTAAAAGTTAAGAATATGAGTCAATGTAAAATCCAGATATTTGCTAAATTAATAGGTCTATTAGTTTCTGCTTGTACTGCCGTAGAATATGGCTTTCTATATACAAAAGCTTTTGAACGTTGTAAATATCTTAACTTATACACAATGATTACAATAGAACAATGCATATACCGGACAATCTTAATGAAGATTTCTCTTGGTGGTTAAAAAATATAGATACTTCTGTCCGAAAGATTCGAACAGATAATTATGACAAAGAGATCTACTCTGACGCCTCAACTACGGGGTGGGGTGTAGCATGTGGAGCAGAGTCAACAGGAGGACAGTGGTCTGAGTGGGAAAGCACTCAACATATTAATTATTTGGAACTGCTAGCCGCCTTTTTCGGTCTTAAGGTGTTTGCTTCCAGTCTTCACCACTGTCAGATCTTATTGCGTATTGATAACACAACTGCCATCAGTTATATTAATCGCATGGGGGGCGTACAATACCCACACCTAACAGCAGTAGCCAGAGATATATGGCAATGGTGTGAAAGACGAGACATATTCATATACGCATATTATATTCGCTCATCGGAAAATACAGTTGCTGACACTGAATCAAGACGTACACACCCAGACATTGAATGGGAGCTCAGCGATCCAGCTTTCACTAGAATTGTTAATAATTTTGGGCAACCTCATATTGATCTGTTCGCTACTCGCCTTAATAAAAAGTGCGAGAGATTCGTTTCCTGGCATGGAGACCCTGATGCCTATGCAATTAATGCTTTCACAATTAATTGGTCTAACTTCTACTTTTACGCATTTCCCCCATTCTCGATTATATTGAAAACTCTCCAGAAAATTATTTCTGACAGAGCAACAGGAATTATTGTCGTACCCAGGTGGCCAACGCAACCTTGGTACCCCCTCTTTCAATCTCTTTTAATTTCTCAGATGCTTGTCCTGAAACCTCATGAAAATATTAAAATCGCATGTTTCAGCAAACACAACCTACAATCACAACTTACCCTGGTGGCCGGGATATTATACGGAGGTCAATATTAAGAAGAAATGTCCCACCAGGATCAGCCAACATCATGCTTGCATCCCTGGCAGAAAGTTCTATCAAGCAGTACGATGCCTGCTTGAAGAAATGGTTTGAACACTGTACAAAATGTTCAGTAGATATATTTGAAGCATCAGTGCCAGAGGTATTACATTTCTTAACAATATTATATAATAATGGGTCTCAATATGGAACCTTAAACAGCTACAGAGCCGCTTTATCTTTAATTTTGGGCTCAAATATATCTAAAGATGAAAGAATTGTAAGATTTTTTAAAGGTATTTTTAGACTAAGACCTCCTCATCCCAGATATAACATTACGTGGGATACTACGAGTGTTCTAGATCACCTAGCTAAGCTTTACCCTTATGAGGGATTACCTTTGGAAAGACTATCTTTGAAATGTGTTACCTTGTTAGCCCTTGTAACAACACACAGAATACAGACACTATCTAAGATTATGGTAAAGAATGTTGAAGTATCATCGTCACAAATAATCATCAAAATACCAGATTTAATCAAAACATCTAGACCAGGCTCAAACCAGCCAGTTCTTATATTACCTTTCTTTCCTGAGAAGCCGGCTATCTGCCCAGCACAAACATTGAAAACATACATAAGTAGAACCAGTGACCTACGCAATCAAGATTATTTATTCATTAATTTTAAAAAACCCTACAAACCAGTTTCAACTGAAACATTAAGTCGCTGGATAAAGACAATACTAAAAGAAAGTGGCATAGATGTAACCATCTTTTCAGCTCATAGCACTAGACATGCTGCATCTTCAAAAGCTTATAGGGCTGGCATCAATATAGATCTTATTCGTAAAACTGCTGGTTGGAGTCAGAATTCCAACACATTTTGGAAATATTATAATAAGGAGATGATTTGTATTCAGGATAATAGTTCTATTGCGAGAGCAATCATAGACTGAATGGAAACTTATACATATTATGAATCTTGATAATGTGATTACTGATTATACTTGATTATGAGGAAGTTATAAGGTTAATGAGATAAATAAAAGTCTTTAAGGAGTACTTAAACCAATGTATTGTAAACAAAAAATAATATTTGTATACAAAAATTTAATGTAAGCAAACATTTATGATTGTATTTTGTTTCTTCTTAAAAATTACATACATACATTATGAAATAAAATGTAAGCGTTAGTTTTTTTTTGAATTTCCATTCAAGTAGACTTGTATTTTCGGAACCTACCTTCTCTAAAAGTCTACAATATGTGATAAAACCTTTCTTTCAGCTAATTCGAGGACAAGGCGCTTCGGATAATTGATGATTAAACGAACTTACCTGTAAGTGAAGTTCTATCATAATTATCCGGAGCGCCTTGTCCGAAGAATTAGCTCCCTCCCGCCCTACATATTATAATATGTACCCAGGTCCGAAAATACGTGTGTCTATTATATACCTGGCTCTGAAATAAATGAGGTACAAGATGGCGGGTTGGCGCCGGGAGAACCACAGACCATAGAGTAGAGACTACACCTATGACACAGATTGGAGTATGTATGCACACGTAATCTTACATAGACTATCGACAGATAAGGGATATAAAAAATAAAAATTATTTAATTATCTCTAAAATCAGTGTTGTTTGGCAGTAACTACTAAGTGTAACTACAATATGTGATAAAACCTTTCTTTCAGCTAATTCTTCGGACAAGGCGCTCCGGATAATTATGATAGAACTTCACTTACAGGTAAGTTCGTTTAATCATCAAATATCCGTTATAGTTACTGAAATAAATGGTCGTGTCACACAGACAGACAGATACACAATAAAGTTATCTGTAAAGGGTTCCTTTTTTATTTCTTTTGAGCTACGGAACCCTAAAAACATGCATGGATAAAATAAATATGGCTTTCTTTCCACAAGACGCTTCTCAATCAAATGATACCCATAAAGTATGGTACCTAATTACACCCTCCCTCTCTCTCTTTGAGATTAGGTTAAAAAATAAATTATGCGATAATTTTCATACAAACTGGGGCCAATAACCAAAGGAATGACAATTTGTACCTACATAAAAGGTAATTTATGGTTTCAAATTACAATTTATTTAGTTTTCATAAATTCAACCCTAGCTTAATATAGTCCGTCATATCAGTACAAAAATATACCTTAATTTTAGAATAATATTATTATTTTTTTTGATCAAAAAATAACCCCCGTCCAATCGCTACAGATAAAATATATATACTCGTATGTGCCTTGGAAAATCATTGTGACCATGGAAAAATCCATCGATCCACGACAAAGTAAAATAATCTAGACTGGACACTGATTTGGCGTGATTTTGGCATTAATAAACATATTTAAAATTTGTTCGTTGAACTATAAAGTACAAGTACTTTCTTTAAATGTAATGACGTCGGGTCATTTCAACCTATAACTAGGTATACTAAATCTCAGGTCGAAAGCATTAATAGTTACAGACGAACGGACGGACGGATGGACGGAGAAAGTCTCAGCATAAGGGTTCCATATTTACTATTTTGGTATGGAACCCTAAAATGCCTTTACGTAGTGTAAATGAAGCCGTGAACACTATAAAGTGGTAAAGGCTATTTTTTCCTGAATAAATGAAACTGTTTACTCGGGATAGCATGCTACAATTTACTGTTCAAATTGGGATAAAAGGGGGGCTTATTACGAACAATAACGACTAAGTTCGAGTCGGACTGACGTATCGATGATTCTTAAAGTTGTAACCTTTCATAATCTAATGCTATGTTATATTGGATGATCTTACTTTTATAATGTCTAGTTAATTTCTAACGCCCCACTTACTGCTGACCCCATGAAATTCGTTGATAGCCAACTGTCTTCGATGGCTCTTTTGGACACAGATCTACAGGAAACTGTGACAACTATTATGAATCTCAAATCAGATAGCGCACCAGGATGGGATGGTATCTCCCCTAAGTTTCTTAAAATAGCCATACATTTAATTGCACCAATAATATGCCATTTAGCTAATCTCTGTTTTAAATTAGGAATATTCCCTTCTGTTCTGAAACAAACCATCATAACACCGGTGTTTAAGAGTGGGGATAGTGAAGATATAAATAACTACAGACCTATTTCTGTTTTACCATCTATTGCTAAGGTCTTAGAAAAATTAATAAATACTAGATTAGTTAATTACCTTAACAAGTTTAATATCCTCTCTAACTCACAATATGGTTTCCGACAAGGAAAATCCACTGAGGATGCCGTATTAGCAATAACATCACTAATTTCTGAAGAGTTAGACAAAGGTAAAAAATGTTTAACAGTGTTTCTGGATATAAAAAAAGCCTTTGATACTGTATCTATCCCTCTGCTTATAAAGAAACTCGAAAAAATTGGAATTAGAGGTTTGGCATTATCTTTACTTATTGATTATCTGCATGGTAGAACACAGCGTGTCAAAATAGGTGATTATGTTAGTGAGAAGTCTAATTTGACCTTTGGCGTTCCTCAGGGAAGCGTTTTAGGACCAACGTTATTTCTTATATATGTTAACGACCTATGCAATATAAAACTTGACGGGGCCCACGTTTTCTCCTACGCTGACGACACGGCTGTAGTTTTCTCTAGTACATCGTGGAACTCGGTCAAAATGTTGGCTGAAGCAGGCCTCTCAAAAATCGCTCTCTGGCTATCATGTAACTTATTAACGTTAAATACTACCAAATCAAATTACATCTGCTTTACAATAAATTCTAAAACACAGCCTTACACTAATTTACAAATTCGAATCCATGGTTGCAACGTAATAAATATTATAAATAATTGTAACTGCCCTGTACTAAACAAAGTCACTACAACTAAATATCTGGGCATAATGTTAGATCAGCGACTCTCATGGCACTCCCAGGTAGAATTTGTAAATGGTCGAATTAGAAAGCTTATTTGGATTTTTAAAAACCTGAGACATGTGACATCAAAAAAATTACTGACACAGATTTATATTACATTGGGCCAATCAATTTTGGGGTATTGCATCCCAGTATGGGGCGCGGCATCAAAAATAAAGTTTTTGGAAGTAGAACGAGGACAACGATCTTTACTAAAAGTTATGTTTTTTAAGCCATTTAGATTCCCAACTGTAGACTTATATAAACATTGTGAGCTTTTAACGGTTAGAAAACTTTACATATTATCTGCATTATTAAGAGTCCATAAAAAAGAACCTTTTGTTTCTGGTAAACTTAAAAAAAGGAGAAGGGGTATGATTTTAAACACAAACCCGAGTAAAACTAAATTTGCTGCCCAACAATTTAATAGAAAATCAAAACATCTTTACAACATAATTAATAAAAAGATAAATATTTACTCATTAACATACTACAAATGCAAAACAAATCTTACTGAATGGCTGCTTAAACTAAACTATCATGAAACGGAACAATTGATGCAATAAGCATAAGCATAAAACACACACTCACTTCACACACACACACACACACACACACACACACACACACACACACGCACGCACGCACGCACGCACGCACGCACGCACGCACGCACGCACGCACGCACATATACCTATAAATATAGAAACACACACTACATATATTATATATTCGTTGATACAACCTAGATTAAACTTTTATATAACTAGTATGCTATGGAAGAGTGGGGCTACCTGTCACAAGTACTAGTTTTCAACTAGTCACTTATTGGGATGGTCCCAAACCACAATACTGTTTAATTGTAACCTTTATGCCAAATAAATGTTATTTCATTTTTCATTTTCAATGTCCTAGTACTTATTTAGAAATTGGAATACTGCGGTGACACAAGTCTATTCCCCAAAATTAGAAAGGATCTACTTTCGGGATCTGTTGAGTGCACGCTCGCAGGGCGTTATTAAAAACTCTGAGTTGCGTACATTTCTTCAGTAACTGTAATAATATGTAGTTATAAGTAATATGTAGTTATATGTAAGTAATTATAGTGATAATATGTAGTTGTAGTCATAACTACAACTACATATTATCCGCTTAGTTAAACTATTTTTAGTTAAACTGGTGACTTTAAGTTTTTTTTTCAATTTTGAAGTAATGCAATAGAGACAAAAAAAATCCCTCTGATATCGAAAGTGTAGAGCCTGCTAATTTATTTTTTGTCTCGTGTGGTTTTCTAAGTAATTTAAATGTAGTTGCTCGTTGAATGTGAGTGCGGAAGTGAAGAGATTGGTTCGGACTGGCAGACGTCCCGCTTTGTCGGCAACGAGCTCGCAGGACCACCCCGTCGCGGGGCGGCGCACGGCGGGCGCGAGGCTGAGTTGCGTCAAGCGCCCTCGCCGCGAGTATATATGCGCGCGCGCCGCGCAGCGCAGCATTCACTGCACCCACACACAGCACTCAACATGAGAACCTTCGTAAGTAGCAGCACTCCTCGCGACGCCCGCGGCCCGGCGAACAGCCCGCAGCCCTCGGCAGCTCCTCTGACCGTGCTTCGCTTGCAGATCGTCGTCCTCGCGCTGGTGGCCTGCGCCGCGGCCGGCTCCGACAGCGGCGAGAAGCGCGACAAGCGCGGCTTCCTCGGCGGCGGCCTCGGCGGTGGCCACGGCGGCCTCGGCGGCGGCTACGGCGGCCTCGGCGGCGGCTACGGCGGCATCGGCGGCGGCCTCGGAGGCTACTCCGGCGGCTACTCCGCGCCCGCCGCGCGCGTCGTCACCGTCAACAAGGTGGTGAACACGCAGCGCGTGGTGGACGTGCCGCAGGTGGTCAGCGTGCGCAAGGTGGTCAACGTGCCGCAGGTGGTGTCCGTCAACAGGGTGGTGGCCGCGCCCAGCTACAGCAGCGGCATCGGCCTCGGCGGCGGCATCGGCGGCGGCTACGGCGGCATCGGCGGCGGCTACGGAGGCGGCTACTCCAGCGGCGGCTACGGAGGCGGCTACGGAGGTGGCTACTCCAGCGGCGGCTGGTGGTGAGCGCACCGCGCGCCCTCTACTCGCACTGTGATAGTGTGCGTCTCCTCCTCGACTGCAATGTGATATCTGTAAATACTGCTCTATTTATTGTTTAATAAATTATTATTTTTTTAAACACTCTCTTATTTCGATCTCGTATCCTTCGCAATAGAAGCCTATCGTTGCATTGTTACTATACAATTGTTTGTATAAATAAACAAATAAAAAAGCAAATTATGTACAAAGAGTTAGCGAAGAAATGTGCTTGATAGGTGATATAGAGTTTGTCTCCTCCTCGACTGCAACGTGATATATGTAAATATTGTTCTATTTATTGTTTAATTTTTTAATTACATCCTAAATCTCTATCCAACAATTTCTAAAGTCACCCACAGATAAAAACTGATAATTCTGCTGTAGTACATCATAACACTTGAGTGGGTATTATAAGTGCGAGGCGCAGGCGAGCGCGATAATGACAAGAGTGGTATGATTAATTTGCATACGCGTAATATACGATATTTTTGATCACATTTACGGGGAAAAGGAAAAGGAATGTGTTGGTATATTAAAAACATTTTGTCCGCAATAAGCGATCACCCGATTTCCGTAGGTAATATACACTTAAAGTGAAAGTATTATTTGAATGCCAGATTGTTCTATAAAGTGCACACATTGTTTGGTAAAAAGTGACACCCCCGATGGTGTCGGATTTGGGGGGGAAGAGGGGGGTGAGTTCTGTTTTATCAGTTTTTCTTGAATATTTCAAAAACTATGCAATTTAGCGTAAAAGTGTAAAGGACAAAAGTTATCTGCATTAAATTGCGAACGAAAATGATTGTGAGCATAATCTTGCTTAAACTCAAATTTAAATTCAATAAAAACCAAATTCGTTTACAATTTCGTTTTACAAAAGTATTTCGGAACCAAATGTAGCGGCATAGACTATTACTAAATATATGAACGCTTAATTTAATAAAATCAAGGAAACCTTGGCTTACATCCGTCCAATTCTTTAATAATTATAAGTCATTAAATTACCTAATTAAAAATGTGTATTTCGTGTTGCTATTTATAAATTAATTCTACTACTCTACGTATTCATGAAGTTTATTTATTTTAATAATTTGTTTAAACTTCTAAAGACTTGATTAACTACCGTATTAATAAAAAGTACTAATTACTAATTGGAGCTTTTAACTATAAGTATAAAGTGATTGTTTAGCAATTTTACATAATAATCTCACAGCGCAATTTTGGCGGAATTAAATATACGAGCTACTCCTAAACACTCGCTTCCAAAACTGTTTTCAAAAAAGGTCAAGTGCGAGTCGGGCTTGAGGGTTACGGACCATCAAGAGTAAATTCCCATTCTCCATAGTATTAAAGTATACGCCCTGCCAACAAAATCAAAAATGAGCATAAAAATCACCTTTATTGTATGGAGAGAGCCCTGTGGGGAGCCCCCTCCCCCATTTTTTATTTTATTTTAATTAAACTATTTATTTCTACAGAAAGTTCATAACTAAATATTATAAATATCGAGCAGAAACAAGCAAAAAATTGCGTTTGTTGTATGGGAGCCCCCTTATTTTTTTTTTACTTGACTTGAATTTAACTATTTATTTATACAAAATTATATTATACAAAAACAAGCAAAAAAAAATCACGTTTGTTGTATGAGGAGCCCCCTTAAATATTTATTTTATTATATTTGTAGTATTTGTTGTTATAGCGGCAACAGAAAAACATCACCTGTGAAAAATTCAATTCTGTACCTATCACGGTTCAAGAGATACAGCCTGGTGACAGACGGACGGACGGACGGACAGCCAAGTCTCAGTAATAGGGTTCCTTTTTTACCCTTTGGGTACGAAACCCTAAAAAATGATTCGACATAACTATATATAATAAGAAGTTATTGATTTGGACTCAGTCCCATTTATACCGAGTTGGTAAATGGTTAGTCTAGCTAATCTAAAGAAAGGCATTTAGATAATATCGTCTTATTATAGCAGTTTTCAAAGAACATTGGCAGAAATTTCTGCAAAAAACGTTTAGCGTCTAGATGCAATACGAGACGATTCTAGTAAAAACTGATTTTTTTCAAGGTATTACCAGTTATTGTAAAGTCAAAAAATAAAATATTTAAAAAAATCTTATTGATTACTGATAGGTACCGTTTGCACATTCCTGACAGCTACATAGTGTTGCCGGATGCCAAACTTTTCTACTTTTATACTCCATTTTTGACGATCGGTCCACTTTTGTACGAGAACATCGTGTAACAGATACTAAAGAAAAACCTACTTTCAGGTACTACGTTAATTTTTAGATCAGAATGAAGAATACAAGACAATAACTGTATCGAAATCAATAAATTATTGTTCCTTTCTTGCATTTTATTTTACTCGAATATATTTACATTAAATTAGTTTAGGGGTTTTCACTGCGTTGGAGTAAAACTGAATATTATTTTTCCGTGTGAGCCAGTCTCACTTAAATAAACTGTTTGAAGATTTGTGATTATTTGACAGAAAACTACACCTATTAATAATACTGAAATCTATTACAACCGATTATTTTGAGCATAGATTATTTTGTCTTGGTAGTAATTCAATATTGATTTATTAACTTAATTAGATTTTTCTTTCAGTCGATTGGGGTTTTTTAATTCCGGCATCTCGCAACAGCTATTATGCTATTATATGTCTCAACTGTCAACAGTGACAAATACTGGGACAAGTGGCAAGTATTTATCAAAGAGTATTTAATGTATTGTCTATGGTCTCGGATGCTTTATGGCGGAGGTCGCTGTACAAACTCTACCGGTACAAGTAATACTCAGGTACAATATTTTGAAAATAAGTAATAATTTTTCTCCATTTTTTTTGTAAGAAAAATCTTTTAACATTGTGTTGCAATCTTGTAACATGGCGCGCGCCATACTTCTTTTAAATGAATACGTCGCGTTGAATTACTGATCTTATTCGATAGAAGGACAAACAAGCCGATAAATCAACCTACGAATAAATTATTTCGGATTTATAACATGCTACGTGGCGATAGTGATCTTAATATTAACTATATATTTTTAACGTTCGTAAGAGCTTGCAAAAGCCTACACCAGTTTACGAAACTTTTTCAAAGTAAAATTCCGCAATTCGCGATACAGTCTCAACAATATTCGCGATGATTTATTCGTAAAAGTTTTAGTTTTGGCTCCTCGACTCAACAACTGCGATTGCGGGTGTTTCTAATGTATAATGAACTGCCATTTACCCGTGACTTTGCTCCAGATTATTTATTTTGTAGGATGTTTTATCTATTCAACTAAATATAAAGGAATTAAACAAGCTTGATAATTTTTCTAGACTACAATATTCATTATTAATTATTTGGAAGCCTACTCGAGATTTACAAAAAAACAAAATTCAACAAATTCATACTTATATTGCTGACAGACAATGTATTTCGTAAGACATTTTTTGTAAGAATAGCACTATTATTGAAATAAGTGGTATAGATATAATATTCTGAAGACAAACTACGTCGTTGGTGCCTCTCTCTTCTTGCGAGCGCTTTGTTTTAGGGATTTTAGGATTTTTTGAGTCAATGGTACAGGGCGCTGCATACCTTTGATAACAAAGAATTATGAGGCGAGCAAGGTATTCACCTGATGATAAGTGATACAAAAAAATCACGAATATAATCATAATCTATTACAAACCTATCAAGCTCATTTTTCCGCTAACTCTTTCCAGTGCGAAGGATAAGAGATCGAAATAAGAGAGATGTTTAAAAAATAAGTAATTTATTAATCAATAAATAGAGCAGTATTTACAGATATCACATTGCAGTCGAGGAGGAGACGCACACTATCACAGTGCGAGTAGAGGGCGCGCGGTGCGCTCACCACCAGCCGCCGCTGGAGTAGCCGCCGCTGGAGTAGCCACCTCCGTAGCCGCCTCCGTAGCCGCCGCTGGAGTAGCCGCCTCCGTAGCCGCCTCCGTAGCCGCCGCTGGAGTAGCCGCCGCCGTAGCCGCCGCCGATGCCGCCGTAGCCGCCGCCGATGCCGCCGCCGAGGCCGATGCCGCTGCTGTAGCTGGGCGCGGCCACCACCCTGTTGACGGACACCACCTGCGGCACGTTGACCACCTTGCGCACGCTGACCACCTGCGGCACGTCCACCACGCGCTGCGTGTTCACCACCTTGTTGACGGTGACGACGCGCGCGGCGGGCGCGGAGTAGCCGCCGGAGTAGCCTCCGAGGCCGCCGCCGATGCCGCCGTAGCCGCCGCCGAGGCCGCCGTAGCCGCCGCCGAGGCCGCCGTGGCCACCGCCGAGGCCGCCGCCGAGGAAGCCGCGCTTGTCGCGCTTCTCGCCGCTGTCGGAGCCGGCCGCGGCGCAGGCCACCAGCGCGAGGACGACGATCTGCAAGCGAAGCACGGTCAGAGGAGCTGCCGAGGGCTGCGGGCTGTTCGCCGGGCCGCGGGCGTCGCGAGGAGTGCTGCTACTTACGAAGGTTCTCATGTTGAGTGCTGTGTGTGGGTGCAGTGAATGCTGCGCTGCGCGGCGCGCGCGCATATATACTCGCGGCGAGGGCGCTTGACGCAACTCAGCCTCGCGCCCGCCGTGCGCCGCCCCGCGACAGGGTGATCCTGCGAGCTCGTTGCCAACAAAGCGGGACGTCTGCCAGTCCGAACCAATCTCTTCACTTCCGCACTCACATTCTCTCCCTCTCAACACAGGTTTTCCTTCCACAGACGGTAGGACGTTATTTTGTAACATGGCATGTACTTAAGATTATAATCAATAAATTATTAAATTATTTAATTATTGAATTCAACGAGCAACTACATTCAAATTACTTAGAAAACCAAACGAGACAAAAAAAAATTAGCAGGTTTTACACAATCGATATCAAAGGGATTTTTTTTGTCTCTATTGCATTACTTCAAAATTGAAAAAAAAACTTAAAGTCACCAGTTCAATTAAATATACTTTAATTAAGCGGATGATATGTAGTTGTAGTCATATAGTCACTGAAGAAATCTACGCAACTCAGAGTTTTTAATAACGTACTGTGAGCGTGCACTCAACAGATCCCGAAAGTAGATCCTTTCTAATTTTGGGGAAGAGACTTAAGTATGTCCCCGCAGTATTCCAATTTCTAAATAATTATAACAAGTACTAGGACATTATAAAAGTAAGATCATCCAATATTACATAGCATTAGATTATGAAAGGTTACAACTTTAAGAATCATCGATACGTCAGTCCGACTCGAACTTAGTCGTTATTGTTCGTAATAAGCCCCCCTATATCCCAATTTGAACAGTAAATTGTAGCATGCTATCCCGAGTAAATAGTTTCATTTATTCAGGAACAAATAGCCTCTACGATACCTCTATATTGTAAATTCATGGCTTTATTTACACTACGGAGGCTTTTTAGGGTTCCATACCAAAATCGTAAATATGGAACCTTTATGCTGAGACTTTCACCGTCCATCCGTCTGTCCGTTCTTCTGTCACACTTGATTAATTAAGTAACTATTAAAGCTATCGACCAGAGATTTAGTATAGTTATAGGTAAAAGTGACCCGAAGTCATTACATTTAAAGAAAGTACTTGTACTTTATAAAATATATTATACTTTTTTTTGTAGTTCAATGAAAAAAATTTAAATATGTTTAAATTTAATGCCAAAATCACGTCAATCAGTGTCCAGTCTAGATTATTTTACTTTGTCCGCGTGGATCGTGGATTTTTCCATTATTCTGAAATTAAGGTATTTCTTTGTACTGATATGACGGACTATATTAAGCTAGGGTTGAATTTATGAAAACCCAGAGACTAAATAAATTGTAATTTGAAACATCAATTTTGTTTTTTTTTTATATAAGGAAGTCCACAGACAACATTTAGTTGGTAGTCATGGAATGGACCATAGACAACAATTAATTCACGGAAACAATAATTTTTCCCTGCCTTATATGACTGATTAAAAAGTGTGTTCATACAGAATATTGAAAAGAATTATGTATAATTTTTGATTATTTAATTATCCACTAAAATATACTTTATCTGACTTATATAAATATTTTTCTACTCTTTTTTGTTTCATATCTTTTTTAACAGACTATACGCAGTTTACAACTGAATTTTCGCGCCATACCCTGCCATACCTAACTTTTAATATTTCAATGTGTTATTTTTGTTAATTAGTCAAAACTTAGCGCGGAAAAATGTCTAGCAGTGAAACCTACTAAAGAAAATTTAACTCCACCTGACATTTTAGTAATTGCAACAAAAGTTACCCACAATCTTTTACCAACAAAGTGAAGGATTTACGAAAAACGTTAGCAAGATTTTATGGTTTGGATTTATGATAATTTGAGCGTAGATAAAGTAGTGTATGAAACTCTACATAATTAGGTATTAAAACACTCGTGTGATACTATTAAAAAACTCGCCTGCGGCTCGTTTTTTAAACTCACACTCATGTTTTAATACCCCCCATTATGCATCCGTTTCATAAACTACTATTTTATGTACGTACACATTGTCATTCCTTTGGTTATTGGCCCCAGTTTGTATGAAAATTATCGCATAATTCATATTGTAACCTAATCTCAAAGAGAGAGAGGGAGGGTGTAATTAATTTGATTGAGAAGCGTCTTGTGGAAAGAAAGCTATATTTATTTTATCCATGCATGTTTTTAGGGTGCTGTGACTCAAAAGAAATAAAAACGGAACCCTTAAGACAACTTTATTGTGTATCTGTCTGTCTGTCTGTGTGACACGACCCTTTATTTCAGTAACTATAACAGATATCCACAAAAAATACCGCCCTTCCCCCCCTTTATTTCCGAACTTGTATATTTTACGGAAAAAATAAAATTAACTCTGTATCTATCATACTTTTTTTTGGTAGTAGTAATTAACCTCAAAAATAAAGTTCACGGTAAAAAAGTGATTTAACTTCTAATATAGTGCGGAACCCTCGGTACGCGAGTCCGACTCGCACTTGCTCGGTTTCTTTATATTGCCAGAGCCGCTGAATCGAGTGCAGTGAAGTACGTTGTTTGACACTGACAACCGTAGCGTTGGGAGTCCGTACTACCTGAAATGATTGCAATTCTCACTTCTAGGAACATTTTGTGTGGGTGCGATAGAAAGAGCTCGCTAATTTCACAAAAAAAAAAAAAATTTCTTTTTAAAGTGTAATAATATCTAGGTATAATTTTTTTTTGGGAGATACGACATTTTCTAAAAATGAACACTAGTGTTAGTTTTAGCTAGCTAAATCGATTTATCGCTCCTGTAAGCGCTCCGTTCCGTAACAGTTCTTTGGAGCCGTTTCCGAGATGATTATATATAAATATACAAGAATTGCTCATACAGGTATAAGATTCAGTTAAGTAATCATGTAAAGTTACATGTCAAAGTCAAAGTCAACATTACTTTATTTCACATAGGCCTAACGTACAGGCTCTTGTCAAACGTCTATATGATAGTTGTCTCATAAGTATGGTGATAACTACTGTAAGTCGACTTAAAGCTAAGTTTAAGAGGGTTCGAACGCGCCCTGCACTGAAAAGAAGCCCACAACAAACTCAGCTGGGTTTTGTTTTCTGTTATCACCACTTCACAATGACTTTTAAAAACTAATTGAGCTAGTAGGTATATAATTACAGCAGTTTATTCACTCCCAAGGATTTGATTCATGTAAATAATCCTTAATACTACAGAAGATTTATTCATGAGCATTCGTTTTACAGCCACTTTGAACTTATTGAGGGATAAGTTTAATATTAATATATATATAGCTACTCGTGCTGATTCACTGACTGACTCATTGATCACCTCTCCTGAACAATTTTGTATGAAAAAAATTTTTTTTAATGATCACTTCGTATATAAGAGAAAAATTCATTCGGAGGAAAAATACGGAGAGAGCTGATGATTGAGGATTTCGAAGACGGGTAAAGAGCACAGCCAAGGGTATTGCAGATAGGTGGGGGGTGTTCGACCAAATGTCATTTCAAATGTCATCCAACTGCCAGTGAGCTGAAAAAAAATTCAAAATGGCGGATTCAAAATGGCCGCCATACGAATTTCGCCGATATCTCGGAAAGTATAAAAGATGGAAGAACGGTTTCTTGACAAGAGTTGATCAGGACCCGAAGGTCTATTTGATGAATAGAAAAAAAAATCAAAATGGCGGAGTTTATTTTTCCATAGAAAATGTACGAGGAACATTGAAGAGATCACGAGTTGTGAACTATGCAAAGCTTTGCTAAGGTTATTTTTTAATTTTAATTTTCCCATCCCAAACTCCTGAGGGAAAAGCAAGAGAGTTTGGAAGAGGGTTGGGGGGCACAGCCAGGGTATCAAATATACGTGTGTGAGACCTACTCAAATAAAAAATACTCTACACCTCAGCCGATTGGTAATGAGCTGAGAAAAAGTCTAAAATGGCGACTTTAAGAGGAGGGCTGTATAAAAGATGGAAGAGTTATTTACTACTTGGTCTATTAAAATCATAGTGACATTTGTTATAAATATTCTTTGACTTTATTGGTAAAAGAGTGTGGTATGTTGTATCTAAAATGTCAGATGGAGTCAAATTTTCTCACTGCTAGACATTTTTCCGCGTGAAATTTTGAGTAAATTACAAGTATAATAAATTAGATACTTAAAAATTAGGAGGTAAAGTCCTTTTCATGAAAGAAGTCCCGCGGCAAAAACATGAACTAAAATTGACAGCTGTTTACGAATTACGAGTGCGAGTGAGAGGGCAATATTTAATAATGTGATTACAGCGCCGCGTCTGCGGGACTTCTTTCATGAAAAGGCCTATACCAAAGTCGCCAAAATTCATTTGTGAACTACGCATGTGCGTGCAGATCCATAGACATTATTGTCGATATCGTAAAAAAATAGTTTATATTTTCTCGATATCGTAAAAAAATAATTTATATTCTCTAACAAAGTGGCATTATGTAATCAATTAAATAAATAAATTATTTTTGAATCTGTGGTAAAAATACGAAGAGTGTAGCAATAGCAGGCTGAAAGCGGATGTGGCATTTTTGTTTGTAGATACGAGTACAAAGTACAAACGAGTGGAGTAACAAAGATACAAAGTTTCACATTTTTCTTTATATTATAAGGAATTTAAAAACAATGTTACATCGCGTTCGTCTTCGTCTGCCATACGCAGGCACTGTGCATCGTACATCGGTTGTACGGAATATCACATGTAACTTTGAGATTTTGAGACCACCTGACATTTTTAAAATTTAAAATATTTTATTTTATAAGATTTTCAACATTATTTGACAAAAGTTGCCGATCATCCGACAATATTGATGGTGTAGTTTTAAAATAACGATTAAAAAAATACAAAATTTTACAAGAATTTTAAATTATGATTGTAGTATAGATAAAAATCTTTATCTCCATCTACTCTTTAAACATTATTTATTATACGTTACTAGCGCGCGCCCGTGGCTTTGCTTACCCTTTACGAATATTTACCCCGACTTTGGGTATGAATTTTCGAAAACTATCTTAGCAGTAATTGCCTGTGCATAGCAATTACTTTCGGCCCGACTCACCCAATCATTTATACGAGACCTATCTGTGATTAAAAGATCTGTCAAAGAAAAAATAAATGAATAATATAAGGTATACAGCTAACAGAAAATTCATCCGTATATTATATCGGTAAATAAAAAAAGAAAATCGTAAAATTGGTAAAGATATAAACTCGGCCACATTATTAACGTGCACTTTCAGGCACAAGAATCTTTATTCTTTTTTACACACTACAAGTTAGTAGGTGCTTGACTAAAATCTCTGAGTTGATACACAGCATCGCACCGGAACCCAAAATCATTTGGCGGTGCGTCTTTACCGTTATGGTGGTAAATAGCTGCGGCCGAAAACTCCTACCAGAGCAGACCTGAGTCAATAGAAATTATGAAATTCCACATTGGGCCGTGCCGGGAACCGAACCCGGGACCTTTCGCTCAAATCCGAGCACCACCGCTGCATAAGTGAAGTCGTCAAAAATTGGTGAAATCGGTTCAGTAGCATTGACATTCATTTAATTCATTCAGACAAAGGGTCATTGAGTAACAAACATACAAACTAAAAAACTTACCAACTGACAAACTTCAGTATGAATAGGTACTATTAAAGATTAGACTGTATTGATGTCAACCAGTTCAAGTATATTGATGTCAATAAAATCAATATTTAGTCTAAATTCACTTGAACTCAATCCAAAAAAAAAACAAAAAAAAAATTAGGTATGTTTTTAATCTGTGGTTTCGCGCTCGCGCTGTAAGAAATTCAGAGAGAAAATAGAAATCAATTACATGACTTTTTTTTTTATAATAATTAATACAGTTTTAAATTGAAACAAAATATTAATATAATAGTAATAATAACATTAATTGTAATAAAAAGTAGACTTTATAAAATATAATGAGAATTATCGGGAATGTCTCGAATATATGTGAGTTCTTAGATACGAATTCGAATGTTCTTTTTTTGAAGTCTTTAGGATGAAAAAAACAAAAGGCGGTAAAATTTTACTTTTATCGTTCTTTGTGCGTTGTATTTCTACTGCGTAGAATGTTCTAATTGTTCTACACATAATTGTAGAGATTTATCAATCTTCAGAACTTATTGAAATCAAATATTTCAGTCTGCTATTCTTTATTAATATTTATGTATCATTAATAGTTATTTGTAAAAATTAATATCTAAAATACTTTACGGTATATTTTATCCAAATTGTGAATACTGCAGCGGGATAGTTACATAAATTTAATAAAATTCATTTGTTTATTATTGTGTACCTATTTAGTTAGTGTTTTATTAGTGCTGTAGCTGATTTTATGGTAAGTGACAACATTTTAAAACTGAGATTAATATGGTTATGTCGCCTTCTTTTCGCACCGTGCAAATTAGGGAAGTTGCTAATCTCGATGCACCAACTCGAGAAGTTTTCTTATATAAAATTCCCGGTGATGGGAACTGCATGTTTTCAGCGCTGTCTTTTCATATATACGGTCACATAAACCGATCTCAGGAAATACGATCGCGTATAGTTCGTGAAATTGTATCGAATTGGGATCGATATGGCATGTTTACAATGCAACGTGACGAATGCCCGTATTTGTCGGCTGAAGAATATTGCAATGAAATGATGCAAAACGGAGTTTACGGGACTACCATCGAATTGACGATAGCAGGAGAAATATATACAGATTATAAATTTAAACTGTACATTGAAGGTGTTTATGCGCAAGCATTCGGCACTGGAACAATAGAAAAAATGATCAGTTTTACAGGGCATCTAACGAGCGGTCATTTTGATGTTTTCATCGAAAAAAACCTTAATCAGATTCCTTTACTACAAGATGAACTTCATTCGCCATGTATTAGCTCACTTACGATGACCGGAGAAAAAGAGCACCATTCGCCCAGCGATGGAAATCCAGCGCTAATCAATGAATCGTTAACGAGTCGCAGACCTACAGTTTAAATCCAAAAAGTAGTTCATCAAGCTATGAATCACTGACTTTTAATAGAAGAGAATGTTTTTTGCCAAAGAGGGAGCAAATATTAATAAATGAGGAAGAATCCCCAACTTTCACTGAGTCGCAATCCTATTCTTCGAATGTTAATAAGTCTGGTAGTGTCTCATCAATTACGACTGCTAGCGAAGAACGTATCAACTCCTTAACTATCACTCTAGATAATGATCGCCACATGCCCAGCAGTGTCGAAATTAATGAAGCCAAATCTTCAACGTTTACGCAGTCACAGTACAGCATAAACCCTAATACAATTTCGCTTAGCAATGAATCATTAATAACTTTAAGTAATAAACAATATTTTTTGCCAAATAGTAAGCAAATACTGTTGAATGTGGGTGAATCTCCAACTTTCACGGAGTCGCAATCCTGTAGCCTTCACACAATACATAGCATTCGTCCATGTAAAATAGTATTAGAGCGATTGCCTCTTGATAACCCACACCTTGCAGCACTATTACAAAACAAAAGTGATAACAAAGAAATGTATCTACAAGACTGCAAACGCTTACGCGGTAGGCCAAAAAAACAAATAACCGCAGCTGAAAAAAAACGTAAGCATTTGCAGTCTGTTTTGCGTTACCAGAAACGTAAGCCACAATCTAACAGGAATGCCGTGACTCGGTATACATCAGCACATCCTGAAGTGCACCAAGAGGCTGTGCAACGTTACAACGCTGCACACCCCGAAGTGCACCAAGAGGCCGTGCAAGTATATACAGCTGCAAATCCTGAAATAAATAGGCAGGCTGCGTTAAGATACCAACTCTTGCATCCTCAAGTTCATCGGGAATGTGTTAGTAGATATTCTGAAATACATCGAGACGAAATACAGCGAATCAGAAATATTCCTATAGAAATACGTGGGTTGGGTTTAACGGGTGCGCTGAAAGGCGATGATTTAGATAAAATTAAGCCGATTCGTTTGAAACATTCTCTTCTGTGTGAAGATACATACAAATGTATTCACTGCGGCGCAAGACTTTTTGATGAAGAAAAGTCTCGCACAAAGTGGTGCTGTGGACAGGGCAAATATAATATTGACCCACTTGGACCATTGGATGCCCAATTTTATACAAACCAACATTTTTTAAAAAATGCTAGAGCATATAATAATCTTTTTAGTTTTTCAGCACTAGGTACAACTCACGGCTTCCAAAGACCTCCTGCCGGTCACGGTCCTAACTTAGTCAAAGTTCAAGGTCGCATTTACCATCGCGTCTTTGATTTGGCTTATAATGGAAGTACAAATAATACAGCATTATACATACATGATGGCGAAGAACATCAAAGATTAGCAAATCAACAAAATTTGTGCCCCAATATTACTAAGGAGATATACATGTACTTAAAAAATAACAACCCCCTAATTAAGGATTTACACTTATTAAATAATCACCCGAGTACAGAAGCTCGACTAATTTTTCAAAATACAAGCCGACGTACTCATGGACCGATATTAGGAGATAGGCCGGTATCGACGGAGCTTGCAGGTTTGATTGAAACCTCTAATGAACATCACCCGCGAGCAGTAGTAATATGGAAGATTGGCCAAGCAAAACCACACACAGTGCATTATTTACATCCCGCGTATGAAGCCTTTCAATATCCTTTACTGTTTTCTAGAGCTCCCGAAAGATATTCCCTTGACATTAAAGATAAAGCAGGCAACAAACTAAGCCAAGTAAAAGACTATCGGTGCCAACTCTTATCTGAAGAGCGATTTGCGATGTTGCGGCGTTTATCACAGGAATACTTCATCGATATGTGGTGTAGAACAGAAGAAGAAAGGTTACAGTATTTCAAAGGGATTCAGAACGAATTAAGAATTGCAACCCGACGTGAAATCGATGAAACAATCGCAGGTGAAGGTATCCGACCTGGTAAAATATATTTACCAGCAAGTCTTACGAATAGCCCGCGTTATATGCAAATTAGATACCATGACGCTATGGCCATTGTTGCACGGTTGGGAAAACCAAGCTTTTTCCTCACCGTTACATGTAATCCGAAATGGCCTGAAATAACCGAGAGTTTATATCCCGGTCAACAGCCAACAGATCGCCCGGATTTGTGTGTGCGAGTATTCCAACTAAAGTTGTCAATATTGTTGCAAAAAATTAGATCCAAGAACTTCTTTGGTCCCGTTATATCAATTCTACACGTTATAGAATTTCAGAAACGGGGTTTACCTCACGCGCACATTACGTTCCGTATTGAAGGAGGAGGTCCTGTAGATAGTATGGATATTGACAAATTTATTCAAGCGACCATACCTCCACCGGAACAGGAAAGGCTAAGACAACTGGTTTTGCAACATATGGTGCACGGCCCATGTGGATCTGAAAGGTCACCATGCTACGATAAAGCTGCTAAGAAATGTTCAAAACATTTTCCTAAAAGTTACACTGAAGTGACGTACACAGATGAAAGAGGCGCAGTACACTATAAACGTCCAGCAGATGACCCGCCAGCAATTAGTGAACGAAATCAAACTTCAATCAGTCATCGGTGGATTGTGCCATATAACCCGGCGATACTACTCTTGATGGAATGTCATTGCAATTTGGAAATTGCATCCACCTCCAAAGTGGTAAAATACCTTTTCAAGTACCTGCACAAAGGTCCTGATCATGCAAGAGCGAGTGTATCTGACGAAGTTATCGACGAAATAGAACACTATGCTCAATATCGATATGTAAGCGCCTCTGATGCAATGTGGCGTCTGTTAGAGTTTGATATCAGCTGTAGATACCCAACTGTTGTTGCATTACCGGTACATTTACCTGACGGAGACGCAATTATTTTCCGTACCGGAACCGAGGCGCAGGCATCAGAAAATTACATGTCCAAATTAAAAATATACATGACGAGACCTTCAGATCCTGAGTTAGACGAATGTACTTACATAATGTTTTATGAAAGGTACAACGTTGAAACTCAAGCCCGGCCTAATGCTACAGTACAAGTGCTGGCTCATGAATCCGGAAAATACTTCATAACAAAAAGAGTAAGAGGCGAGGTTGTAGCTCGGATAGTCTTTATATCTCCTACGCTCGGTGAACTTTATTTTCTGCGAATGTTGATCATGCGTTATCCGTGCCGGAGCTACGAAGAACTGCGAACTGTCAACAATATCATTTATGACACATTTCAAAAAGCAGCATTCGAACGTGGTATTCTAAATGATAACCAAGAGTACGGATCGGCAATAGAAGAAGCAGCCGGCTTCAAAAGCGGTAAAGGTTTGCGTCAGCTTTTTTTCGCACTTATTATGGACGGTGCCCCAGCCCTTCTTTTATGGGATAAATACCGTAACCATTTGTGCGATGACTATCACAGAGGCCGTGAATCCGAAATGGAAGCGGCTTTCGACCACGGCCTTCGAGACATTGAACAAATGCTACGTGCTCATGGTCGCTCGCTTTCTGATTTCGGTTTGCCAGATGTAAGACATAGTATTACCGAGCTTGAACGAGAAAGTGGAAGATGGAATGAAGAAGCTTCTGCCATATTAAATAAGTGGGAGTCGAAATTAAACTCGCAGCAACGGGCTATATATAATGCAGTCGTATTACTTACTGCAGATGATTGTGAGGATACACCCCCGGTTTTTATCGATGGTCCCGCCGGAACCGGAAAAACAATCTTGCTGAACGTGATTGCTGCTAAAATTCGTTCTAGCGGACATATTGTACTGTGTACGGCTTCCACGGGCATAGCTGCACTAAACCACAATGGAGGTGTCACAGCACATTCAATGTTTAAGCTTCCGTTAGACTTTGATGGTGGTAATGCTGTATGGGGAATTTCAAATAATTCTCAAAGAGCAGCACTGATCAAAGCTGCACGACTGATAATTATCGATGAAGCACCAATGGCTCACAAGCATCTTTTTGAAACTATTGACCGTGGCCTCAAAGATCTAATGAAATGCAGTACCAGACCCTTTGGAGGCAAAGTTTTAGTACTTGCCGGTGATTTTAGACAAATACCACCGGTGATAACAGGAGCAGGAGAACGTGACATATGCCGGGCTTCAATAAAAAGTTCTGAAATTTGGCACTGCACTCAAGTATTCAAGCTGACTGAAAATCAGCGTGCAAAAGAAGACCCCATTTTCGCTAACTTTTTATTGAGTATTGGAGAAGGTGAAGCAGAAACGATCGAAAGAGATTTAATAATTTTAAAAAATATTAATTACGTCAATACCTTACAACAATTAATTGACGATATATATCCACAAGACAAAGTCTTTGATACAGAAGATATGTACAAAAGGGCTATTCTATCGGGAACTAATGAAAACATTAGAGCTATTAATCAAATAATACTAGAACTGATACCTGGACCTATTATTGTGTGTTACAGTGCTGATACCACCAACCACCTCAATGAGAACTCAGCTGAACAGTTAGAAGGGAACATTTTAAACTCATTCACAGCACCCGGAGTGCCAGATCATGACTTGAAACTTAAAGTTGGTGCGATCGTATTACTTATTCGAAATATTAGTTTCACACACCGTTTAGTTAATGGTACTAAACTAATAATAGATCAGGTTTCAAAATTCACTCTTTTAGCACATCACCCAAATAGTAGTGAGCATGTCATCATACCTCGCATAACTTTTAAATTTCAAATAGGGCGAAACGGTGTAGAAATGATTCGCAAGCAGTTCCCCGTCAAATTGGCTTATGCTATGACATTTAATAAATCTCAAGGGCAAACTCTTGATCGTGTTGGAGTAGACCTAAGAAGCGATGTATTTTCACATGGACAGTTGTACGTCGCTTTGGGCAGAGTACGACACAGTCGTGATTTGAGTGTCTTGGTACCGCAAGAAAGAGTTTGCGGAAATTACGCTCTTACAAAAAATATAGTTTATAAATCATTACTATAAATCATATTATGTTGTCACTTTAGTAAAATCGTAGTTAGACATTTAAGATGTCACCGTAAGGATAATTTAACAATTTAGATGTCTTAATTATTAGATCTCTGCTCACTAAATACATCAAAACTTAATAATTGAATATGTAGATAATATCTTTTTAGTTTTATGGCGATTTCTATATTAATTTGATAACCTTTATAAGAGTATTTGTTTTGAGTAATGTTTATTCTATTTATTTATCTATCGTGGAGCATGAATGCAAAAATATTTTTATACAATATTTTTGCAAAATAATTGCAATAGGTCTCATTACTCAGGCATGCAGAAAATACTTTTATTTCAATTTGGTTTTAAAGTCTGAGAATGGGAGAACCACGTAAAAAAAAACGAGCTGAGGCTGTACCTCCTGGGTGGCTTGGAAACTGGCCTTCTATACTTTTTATATTATAAAGTCAGTGAGATTTTCACAAATAAAAAAAAGTAAAAGGGGTTTAAAAAGTAGCCTATGTATAATTACTAAAATTCAGTGTTAGAAGCACACGAAAATCTTTATAATATAAAATACAGTAATAGTAGTATAATAGTAGGCCAGTTTTAAAGCCACTAAAGCCTATTTTTCTGTTTCAGATATTCATTTAATGAGTTTCTAAGAGATCAGTTTGTAAGAGTTCCTTCGTGATAAGGCTCCCGGGGTAACTTGAAGATTAAGAATAAGTTCTTAATGCAATATAGGTATAAATATCAATACACAAATCAAAGTGGACAATTTTCTACGCGGTCCGCTTTAGCGGGCCGCGCATCCACGCGCCGTACTAGTTTTAATATAGAGTTTGTCGCAAAAGCGTATCCCATTGCCTTTAAATGATTTATTTATTTTCTCTGTTCTCGTTTTATGCACTGTAAGTTTGTTTTTACTTCTAAGGATGAATAATAATAATAATAATAATGTTTATTTAATCTTTATTATAATAATGTTATTAATAATAATAATGTTTATTTAATGTTTATTTAATCTATGTGTATGTAAGTAAGTTTATCATACGTCTTTGGTTTTTATATATATTTATCATGTGCCGGGTGTGAGAGTTAAATTAAATATGAAAATAATAATAATATTATGAAGTTTGAAAGCCCTACTTATGTTTTTCAGTAAGATTTTATATTTATTTTATAGAGATTTTTTTATGGATTTATGTTTTCGGCACCAATGATCATTAGCAACAACTCTCAACTATAGTTAAGAGTTGTTGCTAATGATCATAATATTTCAATTAATCCTTCAGTATTTCTTAAATGGCTGAGGATCTCTCTCTGCAAGCTGAAGTAGTATCGACCGTTAACATCTTCGTCTCGTTCTTTAGTATAAAACACCCTAAGCAGCTTATTTATAACGAGTTATGCCAATGTGATAATTTAAGCCATAGCCGATCTATTGAAGAGTGATTTTTTCTATCACTATACAGGCCTAAATTAAAGGCTAGCTAAAGCATTTAAGGCTAATTAAAGCAGTTTTGCACCGAAAAGTTGTTATTATATTATTATTTTATAACTTTGCCTGTACCTACGTATATAGGAGTACCTACGTATTTAAGTATCATGGATAAGTGAAAAATTGTGAAGACCTAGTCTTTCACCCCAATACTGAAGTATCAATTAGTGGAAGTGATCGGTAACCCCCTTGATGACCTCCCTGGCGCAGGGGACGCGCGCTCAGATTCGAGTGGAAGGTCGCGGGTTCAATTCCCGCCACGAGGCCCACTTTGGAATTTTATAATTTCTAAATTGGCTTAGGTCTGGTCTGGTGGGAGGCTTCGGCCGTGGCTAGTTACCACCCTACCAGCAAAGACGTGCCGTCAAGCGATCTAGCGTTCCGGTGCGATGCTGTGTAGAAACCGTTGGGGTGACTTTAAATACTCCTTCCAAGTACGTTTACATCTTCGGCTGCATCATCACTTCCCATCAGGTGAGATCGCAGTCAAGTACTTACTCGTATAGTGTAAAAAAAAAAGACAAAAAGATTCCTGTTGTGAAGTTAATTAAAAACAGTGGGGGTACAGTGGGGGTACAGTGGGGGTCCAAGGTAAAGGGGCTTTTTTAGCAGTGACCCAATATGCCTGCGTTTCGGTAGCATTAAATTTGGCAGATTAGCATCATTCCAATCAGACACTTTTTTTTTTTTTAACTATATATGTAAGGCTACTTAGCGCTCGGCTGTGATCACACCCACATCATGTTAAGTTATGTTACAGTCTAAGTTGGAACGCGTTGCCTAGGAATTGCCTATTCACTCTTGATTTGAAGGCGCCCAAGTTGAAGGTGGTGAGACATTGCCTGGAATACCCCCCATTCCAGACCTTTGCAGTATGCATCGGGAACGAAGAATCAAACCGCTTCGTAGAAGTCTTTGGTACGTCGACTATGAATGGACGGAAGGATCTACCAATATGCATCTCTGAGCTCAAGGCTCTCGGCCCCGCTCGACACTTATGAATAGAATAGCAATTTAAATGTCTCCGAGACAGGCAGAGTCCTCCAAGACAGTCGCCCCATAACCATATTAACGATCTGCGCAAACCAGGTATCTTACCTGGTTTGCGCAGATCGTTACTATGCATCAGAAACAATCTCTCGGAGGTCACAGACCCGAGGAACACCGGAGTTGACAGTCATTAGGTCTGAAGAGTGGCCGTTTACTACTCGTACGAAATAAAAAGAGATGTTTAAAAAAATAAGTAATTTATTAAACAATAAATAGAGCAGTATTTACAGATATCACATTGCAGTCGAGGAGGAGACGCACACTATCACAGTGCGAGTAGAGGGCGCGCGGTGCGCTCACCACCAGCCGCCGCTGGAGTAGCCACCTCCGTAGCCGCCTCCGTAGCCGCCGCTGGAGTAGCCGCCTCCGTAGCCGCCGCCGATGCCGCCGTAGCCGCCGCCGATGCCGCCGCCGAGGCCGATGCCGCTGCTGTAGCTGGGCGCGGCCACCACCCTGTTGACGGACACCACCTGCGGCACGTTGACCACCTTGCGCACGCTGACCACCTGCGGCACGTCCACCACGCGCTGCGTGTTCACCACCTTGTTGACGGTGACGACGCGCGCGGCGGGCGCGGAGTAGCCGCCGGAGTAGCCTCCGAGGCCGCCGCCGATGCCGCCGTAGCCGCCGCCGAGGCCGCCGTAGCCGCCGCCGAGGCCGCCGTGGCCACCGCCGAGGCCGCCGCCGAGGAAGCCGCGCTTGTCGCGCTTCTCGCCGCTGTCGGAGCCGGCCGCGGCGCAGGCCACCAGCGCGAGGACGACGATCTGCAAGCGAAGCACGGTCAGAGGAGCTGCCGAGGGCTGCGGGCTGTTCGCCGGGCCGCGGGCGTCGCGAGGAGTGCTGCTACTTACGAAGGTTCTCATGTTGAGTGCTGTGTGTGGGTGCAGTGAATGCTGCGCTGCGCGGCGCGCGCGCATAGATACTCGCGGCGAGGGCGCTTGACGCAACTCAGCCTCGCGCCCGCCGTGCGCCGCCCCGCGACAGGGTGATCCTGCGAGCTCGTTGCCAACAAAGCGGGACGTCTGCCAGTCCGAACCAATCTCTTCACTTCCGCACTCACATTCTCTCCCTCTCAACACAGGTTTTCCTTCCACAGACGGTAGGACGTTATTTTGTAACATGGCATGTACTTAAGATTATAATCAATAAATTATTAAATTATTTAATTATTGAATTCAACGAGCAACTACATTCAAATTACTTAGAAAACCAAACGAGACAAAAAAAAATTAGCAGGTTTTACACAATCGATATCAAAGGGATTTTTTTTGTCTCTATTGCATTACTTCAAAATTGAAAAAAAAACTTAAAGTCACCAGTTCAATTAAATATACTTTAATTAAGCGGATGATATGTAGTTGTAGTCATATAGTCACTGAAGAAATCTACGCAACTCAGAGTTTTTAATAACGTACTGTGAGCGTGCACTCAACAGATCCCGAAAGTAGATCCTTTCTAATTTTGGGGAAGAGACTTAAGTATGTCCCCGCAGTATTCCAATTTCTAAATAATTATAACAAGTACTAGGACATTATAAAAGTAAGATCATCCAATATTACATAGCATTAGATTATGAAAGGTTACAACTTTAAGAATCATCGATACGTCAGTCCGACTCGAACTTAGTCGTTATTGTTCGTAATAAGCCCCCCCTATATCCCAATTTGAACAGTAAATTGTAGCATGCTATCCCGAGTAAATAGTTTCATTTATTCAGGAACAAATAGCCTCTACGATACCTCTATATTGTAAATTCATGGCTTTATTTACACTACGGAGGCTTTTTAGGGTTCCATACCAAAATCGTAAATATGGAACCTTTATGCTGAGACTTTCACCGTCCATCCGTCTGTCCGTTCTTCTGTCACACTTGATTAATTAAGTAACTATTAAAGCTATCGACCAGAGATTTAGTATAGTTATAGGTAAAAGTGACCCGAAGTCATTACATTTAAAGAAAGTACTTGTACTTTATAAAATATATTATACTTTTTTTTGTAGTTCAATGAAAAAAATTTAAATATGTTTAAATTTAATGCCAAAATCACGTCAATCAGTGTCCAGTCTAGATTATTTTACTTTGTCCGCGTGGATCGTGGATTTTTCCATTATTCTGAAATTAAGGTATTTCTTTGTACTGATATGACGGACTATATTAAGCTAGGGTTGAATTTATGAAAACCCAGAGACTAAATAAATTGTAATTTGAAACATCAATTTTGTTTTTTTTTTATATAAGGAAGTCCACAGACAACATTTAGTTGGTAGTCATGGAATGGACCATAGACAACAATTAATTCACGGAAACAATAATTTTTCCCTGCCTTATATGACTGATTAAAAAGTGTGTTCATACAGAATATTGAAAAGAATTATGTATAATTTTTGATTATTTAATTATCCACTAAAATATACTTTATCTGACTTATATAAATATTTTTCTACTCTTTTTTGTTTCATATCTTTTTTAACAGACTATACGCAGTTTACAACTGAATTTTCGCGCCATACCCTGCCATACCTAACTTTTAATATTTCAATGTGTTATTTTTGTTAATTAGTCAAAACTTAGCGCGGAAAAATGTCTAGCAGTGAAACCTACTAAAGAAAATTTAACTCCACCTGACATTTTAGTAATTGCAACAAAAGTTACCCACAATCTTTTACCAACAAAGTGAAGGATTTACGAAAAACGTTAGCAAGATTTTATGGTTTGGATTTATGATAATTTGAGCGTAGATAAAGTAGTGTATGAAACTCTACATAATTAGGTATTAAAACACTCGTGTGATACTATTAAAAAACTCGCCTGCGGCTCGTTTTTTAAACTCACACTCATGTTTTAATACCCCCCATTATGCATCCGTTTCATAAACTACTATTTTATGTACGTACACATTGTCATTCCTTTGGTTATTGGCCCCAGTTTGTATGAAAATTATCGCATAATTCATATTGTAACCTAATCTCAAAGAGAGAGAGGGAGGGTGTAATTAATTTGATTGAGAAGCGTCTTGTGGAAAGAAAGCTATATTTATTTTATCCATGCATGTTTTTAGGGTGCTGTGACTCAAAAGAAATAAAAACGGAACCCTTAAGACAACTTTATTGTGTATCTGTCTGTCTGTCTGTGTGACACGACCCTTTATTTCAGTAACTATAACAGATATCCACAAAAAATACCGCCCTTCCCCCCTTTATTTCCGAACTTGTATATTTTACGGAAAAAATAAAATTAACTCTGTATCTATCATACTTTTTTTTGGTAGTAGTAATTAACCTCAAAAATAAAGTTCACGGTAAAAAAGTGATTTAACTTCTAATATAGTGCGGAACCCTCGGTACGCGAGTCCGACTCGCACTTGCTCGGTTTCTTTATATTGCCAGAGCCGCTGAATCGAGTGCAGTGAAGTACGTTGTTTGACACTGACAACCGTAGCGTTGGGAGTCCGTACTACCTGAAATGATTGCAATTCTCACTTCTAGGAACATTTTGTGTGGGTGCGATAGAAAGAGCTCGCTAATTTCACAAAAAAAAAAAAATTTCTTTTTAAAGTGTAATAATATCTAGGTATAATTTTTTTTTGGGAGATACGACATTTTCTAAAAATGAACACTAGTGTTAGTTTTAGCTAGCTAAATCGATTTATCGCTCCTGTAAGCGCTCCGTTCCGTAACAGTTCTTTGGAGCCGTTTCCGAGATGATTATATATAAATATACAAGAATTGCTCATACAGGTATAAGATTCAGTTAAGTAATCATGTAAAGTTACATGTCAAAGTCAAAGTCAACATTACTTTATTTCACATAGGCCTAACGTACAGGCTCTTGTCAAACGTCTATATGATAGTTGTCTCATAAGTATGGTGATAACTACTGTAAGTCGACTTAAAGCTAAGTTTAAGAGGGTTCGAACGCGCCCTGCACTGAAAAGAAGCCCACAACAAACTCAGCTGGGTTTTGTTTTCTGTTATCACCACTTCACAATGACTTTTAAAAACTAATTGAGCTAGTAGGTATATAATTACAGCAGTTTATTCACTCCCAAGGATTTGATTCATGTAAATAATCCTTAATACTACAGAAGATTTATTCATGAGCATTCGTTTTACAGCCACTTTGAACTTATTGAGGGATAAGTTTAATATTTTAATATAGAGTTTGTCGCAAAAGCGTATCCCATTGCCTTTAAATGATTTATTTATTTTCTCTGTTCTCGTTTTATGCACTGTAAGTTTGTTTTTACTTCTAAGGATGAATAATAATAATAATAATAATGTTTATTTAATCTTTATTATAATAATGTTATTAATAATAATAATGTTTATTTAATGTTTATTTAATCTATGTGTATGTAAGTAAGTTTATCATACGTCTTTGGTTTTTATATATATTTATCATGTGCCGGGTGTGAGAGTTAAATTAAATATGAAAATAATAATAATATTATGAAGTTTGAAAGCCCTACTTATGTTTTTCAGTAAGATTTTATATTTATTTTATAGAGATTTTTTTATGGATTTATGTTTTCGGCACCAATGATCATTAGCAACAACTCTCAACTATAGTTAAGAGTTGTTGCTAATGATCATAATATTTCAATTAATCCTTCAGTATTTCTTAAATGGCTGAGGATCTCTCTCTGCAAGCTGAAGTAGTATCGACCGTTAACATCTTCGTCTCGTTCTTTAGTATAAAACACCCTAAGCAGCTTATTTATAACGAGTTATGCCAATGTGATAATTTAAGCCATAGCCGATCTATTGAAGAGTGATTTTTTCTATCACTATACAGGCCTAAATTAAAGGCTAGCTAAAGCATTTAAGGCTAATTAAAGCAGTTTTGCACCGAAAAGTTGTTATTATATTATTATTTTATAACTTTGCCTGTACCTACGTATATAGGAGTACCTACGTATTTAAGTATCATGGATAAGTGAAAAATTGTGAAGACCTAGTCTTTCACCCCAATACTGAAGTATCAATTAGTGGAAGTGATCGGTAACCCCCTTGATGACCTCCCTGGCGCAGGGGACGCGCGCTCAGATTCGAGTGGAAGGTCGCGGGTTCAATTCCCGCCACGAGGCCCACTTTGGAATTTTATAATTTCTAAATTGGCTTAGGTCTGGTCTGGTGGGAGGCTTCGGCCGTGGCTAGTTACCACCCTACCAGCAAAGACGTGCCGTCAAGCGATCTAGCGTTCCGGTGCGATGCTGTGTAGAAACCGTTGGGGTGACTTTAAATACTCCTTCCAAGTACGTTTACATCTTCGGCTGCATCATCACTTCCCATCAGGTGAGATCGCAGTCAAGTACTTACTCGTATAGTGTAAAAAAAAAGACAAAAAGATTCCTGTTGTGAAGTTAATTAAAAACAGTGGGGGTACAGTGGGGGTACAGTGGGGGTCCAAGGTAAAGGGGCTTTTTTAGCAGTGACCCAATATGCCTGCGTTTCGGTAGCATTAAATTTGGCAGATTAGCATCATTCCAATCAGACACTTTTTTTTTTTTTAACTATATATGTAAGGCTACTTAGCGCTCGGCTGTGATCACACCCACATCATGTTAAGTTATGTTACAGTCTAAGTTGGAACGCGTTGCCTAGGAATTGCCTATTCACTCTTGATTTGAAGGCGCCCAAGTTGAAGGTGGTGAGACATTGCCTGGAATACCCCCATTCCAGACCTTTGCAGTATGCATCGGGAACGAAGAATCAAACCGCTTCGTAGAAGTCTTTGGTACGTCGACTATGAATGGACGGAAGGATCTACCAATATGCATCTCTGAGCTCAAGGCTCTCGGCCCCGCTCGACACTTATGAATAGAATAGCAATTTAAATGTCTCCGAGACAGGCAGAGTCCTCCAAGACAGTCGCCCCATAACCATATTAACGATCTGCGCAAACCAGGTATCTTACCTGGTTTGCGCAGATCGTTACTATGCATCAGAAACAATCTCTCGGAGGTCACAGACCCGAGGAACACCGGAGTTGACAGTCATTAGGTCTGAAGAGTGGCCGTTTACTACTCGTACGAAATAAAAAGAGATGTTTAAAAAAATAAGTAATTTATTAAACAATAAATAGAGCAGTATTTACAGATATCACATTGCAGTCGAGGAGGAGACGCACACTATCACAGTGCGAGTAGAGGGCGCGCGGTGCGCTCACCACCAGCCGCCGCTGGAGTAGCCACCTCCGTAGCCGCCTCCGTAGCCGCCGCTGGAGTAGCCGCCTCCGTAGCCGCCGCCGATGCCGCCGTAGCCGCCGCCGATGCCGCCGCCGAGGCCGATGCCGCTGCTGTAGCTGGGCGCGGCCACCACCCTGTTGACGGACACCACCTGCGGCACGTTGACCACCTTGCGCACGCTGACCACCTGCGGCACGTCCACCACGCGCTGCGTGTTCACCACCTTGTTGACGGTGACGACGCGCGCGGCGGGCGCGGAGTAGCCGCCGGAGTAGCCTCCGAGGCCGCCGCCGATGCCGCCGTAGCCGCCGCCGAGGCCGCCGTAGCCGCCGCCGAGGCCGCCGTGGCCACCGCCGAGGCCGCCGCCGAGGAAGCCGCGCTTGTCGCGCTTCTCGCCGCTGTCGGAGCCGGCCGCGGCGCAGGCCACCAGCGCGAGGACGACGATCTGCAAGCGAAGCACGGTCAGAGGAGCTGCCGAGGGCTGCGGGCTGTTCGCCGGGCCGCGGGCGTCGCGAGGAGTGCTGCTACTTACGAAGGTTCTCATGTTGAGTGCTGTGTGTGGGTGCAGTGAATGCTGCGCTGCGCGGCGCGCGCGCATATATACTCGCGGCGAGGGCGCTTGACGCAACTCAGCCTCGCGCCCGCCGTGCGCCGCCCCGCGACGGGGTGGTCCTGCGAGCTCGTTGCGGCTCTGCCAGTCCAACCCGAGCATTTCAACCCTTGACTCACTTGTACACTGAACAGTACATTCGAAAACCAACATAATCATAATATCCCGGTAAAATTACTCATCAAAAATAATCAACACTATTGAAAAATTTTAGATAATCTTCTAACATGCTTTGAAATTTTCGATTATATTTCATACGTAGTAACTAAAATAACAATCAAAGAAACACCAAATGATAATTATGGAATTATTTGGGCATTGGAAATTACAGTTGCAAGTTTATCAATGTTTTCAAAAAGAGATTGCATTTGCGCGATCTTGGACTTTACTTACGCAAGTCGAGTGGAATTGGAAATAAGTGCAAAAGCTTGCGAGTCTATCACCGGCCGTCGTTTATCGACGTCGTGTCGTTCATGTCGTGTCGTGTCCTTCGGGAGGTGTGTGCACCATCATAAGGAAAAGGTTAGCGCAACTTGTTGTTCTCGTGGTATCTCAAGTGTGTTCAAAACCTTACACAGAAGAAGCGGCACCAAACAGTTTTTACAATCAAAAATCAAAATGGTTATGTATTTGCCGGTTGGAGAGATAGGGAAATTTCCCTCCAGACCAGTGTGCCTACTTGGCTCCAAGCGTATGACGTCAGAAGTGTTGTATTTAAAGAACGCTCTTCAAAAATTCTGTGTGTGGTAACGGTAAGGGACATTGTTACATCGTATATCGGAGACCGCTACTTGTTAATTCCGACACTTAAGCCTAACTTTCAGACACTTATGAAATATCGGACGCTGTTTTCAGCGATCAAATATGTTCGGTATCAAAATTTCTAACGATGCAAATTCTCTAATCTTGTCATAGGTATTCATAGAATACCTGTGACAAGATTAGAGAAATGTCTCTTTTTTCTCTTGTTATATTATGATATAACAAGAGAAAAAAGAGACATTTCAACAAAGAGAAAAGAGAAGTATCTATGCAGGTATTTCTCTTCCGTAGTGACTACACTATTTCACTACACACACATTATTACACACACAGGTATTTCACTACTTAGTGAAGTAATAAAGAGCTATTACAAAAGCTTTGTAAGTACAAAAAAAAATTACATTCTTGAAATTGCATTTACATTGAAAAGACCGCCTTTACTAAAAATTTTCCATTAATTGACTGATGACTAACTTAATTCTTTTTTTTTTGTGCTAAACACCATTCACTACTCTAATACAAGAGCGTGTATATTAGGCATATGTGAAATAATAGAAATTATTCAACTATCTAGAGATATTTCCATAGTACAGCGATGTTATAATGAATAACTTTTTAATAATTATAGAAGTCTGTGAATAAAGTAGGTCAATATGTGACACATTTTGATTTCATAATTCGAACTTTAAGCAATGAGCGTAGATAAAAATATTTTTGAGTTTGAGTAAATAACATGCCCTACGCGCCTTAACAAGTTTTCACTTCAGGATTACATTGCCGGTACAGTGTACGGTAACGCTGTCGCGAGCTCAATGGTCTTTTCCCATCTAAAAAATGCTCAACGTCAAACACATCAAAAACTGCCGTGCTATTCTGCAAAACAGCGACGAGCGTACATCTCTGCATCTATGAATTTGTCAGTTGTAATAGAGTATCAATTTTGCATGCCATATTCGGGTTGGCAGCTGTCTGGCAGCTATTTCATTTTGTAGAATAGCACAGCTGTACTGAATTATTTGATTCTGATCAAAAAGGGGGAGAATTAGGGGATCGACTCCAAAGTCTATAAAATTATCGTATGAAAGGACTGTACCCTAAATCAGGTTTTATTCACTTTTATGCATTATAATTTTTGATTTTATGTGTGTGTAAAATGTCGAAAATAGTGCTGTTCTCCTCGTATTTAGGGTTCTAATTTCTATGTATGTATGACTAGGGTACTCTATGGATGTATGTTTAGGGTATGTATGTATGTATGACTGTATGTATGTATGTATGTATAGATCTGAATAGATTTGGACATATGGTATCGTTAGAATCCTTACATCATTTCGAGAAACAGGCATTTTTTTTTAAAAAGTTGATTTTCCGCAGGGCAGTCGTGTTTTTTAATTTTTAAATTATTTACTTGTTTCAGAAGTTTACACATCGAAAAATTTTAAATATTAATAATGGTCATTATAAGATAAATAAATCAAAGCCTAGTACAGAACCTAGAGTGTGGCGTGTGTAAATGTACGTTAATGAGATGATACACTGAACACTTAGACTATTTTTTATTTAGAAAAAAAATATACTTGCCAGGGGTCTTGTCTGAAATCGCGGGCATAGCTGGTGTTCTAAAATATCTCTAATATCTCAAATACGACTTTGCGCGACCGCTACCGTTATAAACATTGCACGCGTGCCCCAAGGTCAAAAAGCAGCCAGTGACACATTTTAGGTTCCCTTTTTGATTTTAACACAGCTCTACTAACCGGCTCTCTATAGAAATAATGTAACTAGCTGTTGCGCACGGCTTCGCCCTTTGAATTTCGGGTTCTACATATCCCTTTATAATGAATGAACCTTACAGAATAGACTGTGGTGTCGCGGACATTTTTGTAGAACTTTTAATTAAGAATCTACACACACTATGCACACAACGAAGTATCTACAAAGGGAACAATTTCCCCCATCTTTCCAACTTTTTTCATTGATGCTCATAGCATGATGTTAGCCATTAGCCGTCTACGATAAATAGACTATGCAACACAGGAATAATTTTTCAATTCGAATTTGTAGCTCTAGAGATTAAAGCGTTCAAATAAACAAACAAACAAACTCTTCAGCTTTATAATATTAGTATAGAAGTATAGATTAATATAATATATCTCATCAGATTGCGTAATCTCGTTCTGCATTCAGCACGTAACGAGACAAGCTAGGAAAGTTTTACTAAAAGACTACTACTGAAATATTGTTCACAGTAGGGCTAGCACAAGATACAATAAATACTACAGTAGCGGTCTTCGATAGCTGAATAACCAGCGCAATAGCACACGCTGACAGAGCATTCGACGAGCGTTCTATAAATACAACTTCTGACGTCACACGCTCGGATCACAAGCGGTCCCCAGGCACAACACCTGCCTGGAGGGAAATTTCCCTATTGCCCTCTGCACCGCTAAAATACTAAGAATTCGATAGGGCTTTACAGTTTCGGTTACTCCCCGCATATAGAGAATCGTCATTCAAGTACAAATTTGTCCAGCAACTTGTGTTAACCCATTTCTGTTTTCTGTTCAATAGTCAGGATAAAGTAAACACAGAGTGTTAAGAAATAAATAAATAATTTATTGCATTCAAATAAAAAACAAGTCTTAGGTGGAAAGTAAAATAATATAAACTTAGAGTAACATAATCACAGATTTGTTCGCGCGTCACGTCGCTCACCACCAGCCGGCGGAGTAGCCGGCGCCGTAGCCGGAGTATCCGAGCGCGGGCGCGGCCACCAGCTTGTTGACGGCCACCAGCTGCGGCACGCTGACCACCTTGCGCACGCTGACCAGCTGCGGCACGTCCACCACGCGCGCCGTGTTCACCACCTTGTTGACGGTGACCAGCTGCGCGGCGGGCGCGTAGCTCGCGTAGCCCAGCCCGCCGTAACCTATCCCGCTGTAGCTTATCCCGCTGTAGCCCAGCCCGCCGTAGCCGAGCAAGCCACGCTTGTCACGCTGCTGGCTCGCCTGGTCTGCGTCGCCGGCCAGCGCGCATGACACCAGCGCACCACCACAATCTGAAAAAGAAAAACAATATGTACAAACCTTAGTTTATTAGTATTACTAAGTAAATTATGCAAACTTGAGAAAATTTCTGTAATACAAGTTATTTTAAACTGTTGACATGGTCTGAAATTATCTTCAACTTCATTGATGAATTCATACACGGCTGTAAACTAAAAGCTTCGCCGTATTAAAATGTGCAATTCAAGTTAAACATAGATTAATAATTTTATCTCTACATTCACCACTGTGAAATTCAAAACTTCGCTTCAAAAATCCTGATTATGAAACCTCAGATAATTTTGGAAAGTAGAAATTATTTGTCTTTGTAAGAAAAACTTTGCTAAGTGGTTTTGACAAATCGAAGGAGTTGTAGTGATGTTCTCTTCTACGCGCATTATATACTAAACACCAGAATACAATGATGAAAGCTCCTCCCAGGCTTGTTTTTTTTATTTACATATTATAATATTGAATAATCACTTGATATTTATAATGTAGAAAATAAATTGTCACCATAAACGGCGCGTGCTGTTGATATATATTTATTACCGTCGTTTATGATTGCAAAAATTTTTACCTACTCGTATATAGTCTAAATATACAGTCGTGTGGCTTTTATAATCAAAATAGATATTTAATTATTAATAACAGTAATAATTCTTAAATGAGATAATATCTTTAATTATAAATTTAATTATTTTATTCAGTACTTGACACAGCAGTTAACTAAGCTGGGATGGATTTGATTATTTCAACCGACTATTTAAGAATATAAAAGAAATACATAACATTCATCATTCCACTGTTCTTCAAAAACGAAACGTCCAGGTCCAAGTGACATGCCAGCCTGAGATAGGCTTGTAACTTTTCACCGGACTTTAAATTGAACTATGTGCACAAACATGAAGTCAGATTATATTTTTAGTAACATTAACCTGATGACCGAGTAGCTGACTGATTGACTGACTGATTAATCTGTCAACGCAAAACCAAAACCATCGGTTAGATTGTGCTGGTATTTGGCATACAAATAGCCATTATGAAGTATGCATAGGGGAGTAGAAAATAAAACTAAAAGTTATTAAATAAAATAAAAGTCTGCTACCGTTATAATAATATTATGTTGCCCGTAGCAAAATTCAAAAGATTTTTTACATGAGTTGTCGATTACAATAACGTTGTCGCGGGTCACTTACGGGGTAGGTATACTTATCATCGAAGAATTTCATAATGACAAGAATCTTTTTAATCAATTAAAAATCAATCAATTAAAAATATATAATCAATTTTTATACTTTTTATAGAAAAACCGTGCCGTGACCAGATCAGCTGTGGAAAAACTTTCAAAGATTTGGAAAGACAGGAGAATTACGAAAAATACAAAAGTTCGTCTCATGAGATGTCTAGTCTTTCCAATCTTTTTGTATGCAGCTGAAACGTGGACTTTAAGACAGTCTGACAAAAGGAAAATAGACGCCCTAGAAATGTGGTGCTGGAGACGTCTGTTATGTATAAAGTGGACAGCACATCGTACGAACGTCTCCATCCTCAAGGAGCTAAAAATTGACCAGAGGCTTTCGTCGCTTGTACAATAACGAATCCTCAAGTTTTTTGGCCACATATCAAGAAGAACAGATACTATCGAACATCTGGTGGTTCAAGGGCGAGTGGAAGGGACGCGTCCACGTGGTCGATCCCCAACGAGGTGGACTGATCTAATCCGGAGTGCTACAAGTTCCTCAATTGTTGAATGTTCTCGCAATGCCGTCAACAGGAGCCGCTGGAGAACTATCGCTAAGGCAGCAGTGGCACATAATAAGACATCGTAACTACGAAAATATAACCACGACCACTCTGTCAAGAGTGAACGACTAAGAAGAATAGAAAAACTTGACGTATGTAATGCCATTGTTGAGAAGAGCAAGTGCCGAGTTTCTCGCCAGTTCTTCTTTTTGCAAACCTGTCTTCCGTACCTGGCGGTAGAGTTTTAACTTTACATAAGAGCTTTACTCCTATGTGAAAAGAAAAGATTAACATTTTCATTTTCAATGGCTTTTCACATCTCCAAAAATTACACAGAATCGTAAAATTTTAAACGTATATTTTTAAAGTATCTATATATTTATATTGTGATAGACATTTCGCTACCTTAACCTAAAAATATATTCAATAAATATGGATTTAGTAGAATTAAATAACCATTAATCGCTAATTTCAAACTCTCAAGGATAATGTATGATGGCGCTGCGGAAATTCGCAAGGACGAGGCCATGTTGTGACATCGTTTCCAACGTCGAAATATATAATATCACGATACCACACACTCAATAACAATGTAAAACGCGAATTTATATAACTTTTAGAAAATAGAGATGTAGAGTAAAATTGCTAAATTGCTTGAATGCTTCTTTCAGATCGGCCTTACCCGCGAGGTTCAAGTTTTATTTAGTTTTTCGCAAATATTAGACTTACTACACATTGTAGATTTATGGCAATGCATTTTGCGGGCCTAATATTAATGCATCTACATGTATTTAATAGAGAAACTTTGCTAGAAAGTTCCCACTCATCTCATATTGGTTCCCGAAAGATAATTTTTTGCAGTTTCCCACATTTTAAGCTATCGGGAACCAATATGAAGTAAATGAATATTGTTGAGCAGATTTTTTATTAAAAACATGTAGATTCATAAATTTTGTGCCCGCAAAACTCATTTTTAACCGACTTCAAAAAAAGGAGGAGGTTCTCAATTCGTCGGAATCTTTTTTTTTTTTTATCTATGTATGTTCACCGATTACTCGAAGACGCGTGGACCGATTTGAAAAATTCTTTTTTTGTTTAAGAGGGTTTTGTTTCCAAATGGTCCCATTTTAATCAGGTCAGGATCTGATGATGGGATCCTGGAGAAATCGAGGGAACTCTTCAAATTTTTTTTGGACACATGAAACTATTTCAGTATTATTAGAAAGAGTAATATTTTCCAAGTTGTTTTATGGTCATTAGGTCAGGATCTGATCATGGGATCTTGGTGAAATCGAGGGAACTCTTCAAATTTTGCTAGTATACTCGTACTTAAAGCGAGTTGGGTATTTTTTATAGTTACTGGTGCATATGCTAGTAGATACTGATTTGATAACTAAAGTCATCAAGTCAGGGTCTGATGATGGGATCTTGGTGAAATCGAGGGAACTCTTCAAATTTTGCTAGTATACTTGATGATTAAACGAACTTACCTTAAGTGAAGTTCTATCATAATTTTATGAATTCCTGTATGAAGATAATAACAAGAATACTAATTAGGTATTCACGCCAAGTGATAGCCATTCAGACACTAAAGTTGAGAGAAAAAATAAAAATTTCAAAATTTTTCATTACGATATCTCACGCTAGCAACACTGTGTCTGTCCTTTCATTTAGTTCAGAGTAATTATTATAAGAGTGCCTTTGTGCTTCGATAAGCTCGTCTTGGTAGGAGCACTACAGAGCACCCAAATATGTATCATATAATATATACATAACTACACAATATTATACATAACCACACAATATTATATATGTAAATATAATAATATAAGGTCATTAAGATTTAAAGTGACCTTAAATTATATTTTTAACTGAATAGGGTGAAGTAAGAATATTCTCAAGAGATTTTAAAAAAAGCCATAAAGAAATCATCTTATAAGCCTATTTTAAAGTTGATTCTGAGACAAAGGCTGATGAAGTAACTGTATCTACTGTTTATTCCTGAGTTCTAATAAAGTGATAACAATAGAAACTTAAGATAGTCTGAAAAAAGCATGTTTTCTAATATTGTCAGACAGTAAACATCTTTTACAATATTATAGTATGTAAAACCGTGTTGAGTTTCTCATTTCACATAATATTAAAATTTTAACTGAAGGCATAATTGTTATTCTTATTCATGTGTTATAATAATGTTGTTTAATATCATTAATTGTTATTTTAACAGTCACCCCAACACTAATATCGCTGTTGTACTGGTTAGTTGTAAACAAAAAAAAAACACATATACGATTGGAATACAAATATTAGACAATACTTTTAAAATTCTTGAATTTCTGCATCAAGACCATTTTTCAATTTAGCAGTCTTTCAGTTAAAAAATGTGATCTGATTTTTCCAAGTTGATAATCGCAAAAAACAACGAGCAAATGTAACATGTCAATAGGTAGACATGTCGAAATGTTATTCGCGATTGTTCGCGATTAATGCTTTGTTGACTTGTTGCGACGATGAAAAAAAAAATTTTTTTTTTTTTGTCACTTACCCAATAATTCCAATGTCATCACAGAAGATAAAAGTCTCTAATCTTCGTTTAATAATAATCAGGTAATTACATACCACAGCTGACTGCTGAAGTACTACTGTACTGGTATTCAAGTTCCTAGTGACGCAGTGATGAACCAATTTTCAATTATCATTTGACCTTGGTCAGTCATCATCGAGAGCTAAATCCTTGCAGCGGCGTCATCCATCGGCATGAAAGTTAAACAAAATATTAGATTTATTTAATAATGATTAAATACAGAAAATATAAAATGTAGGCTATGTATCAACTCTAAAAGAACAAAAAAAAAATATTATGATACATGCAAGCCAAAATTATGAACCATCATTGTTCATATTATCATAAATCCAATGAAGTATTTAATGATTCTATGATCTTATATATCTATTGGTAATTTCCAAATCCTTTAACATTTTTGATGCATAGATAACCATTAGTTAATAATTAGCGGCGTGATAGCCTGAAAATAAAAATATTTGATCTCGCAAAAATTAATTTGGTCTTTAAATATATTAATTTCCATTGCGTAACGTTATTCCTAGGTATGGACACCGATATTCCTGTAGATATAGGTACAAGGATACCTAAAAATAAATTTAAATAAACATATCATCGATTGTTTTCTACTTTTTCCATATTTATTATTCATTTAAGAAATTTAAGAAATAGTCAATTATAGAAACTAAAAATAACTTTGATATTCAAAAATATTGCATTCTTTTAAAAGCATGCATCATAACTCAGTTAAAGCATTGATAAATTTGATGTAATATCTAACACATCGAGTTACGATGAAAGAATGGTTGTATTAAATACATGTATTTGTAATGGAATAACAAAAAAAAATTAAGTATGTTATCGAATAGGTTGTCTCATATTCAATTGTATGTGAACAGAATATAATAGCCGAGTTTTTTGCCCGACCTTCTCAGTGCAACCCGCTTTTCAGATTCAAGCTTTCATAAAAGCCTGTAAATCAAGTCCATGTGAAATTAATAAAGATCATCATTTCCATTTTTAATTACTTAAACATGAAAATTAATTGTAATGTTACTGGTTCAATAGTTTATAAATCCTCATAATATAAAACCTTTTTGTATAAAAGTAAATTATGATGAAAGAAACTAGGATAGTACCTAGATACCTAGTGTCATTGCACTACATGCGAACTAAAGAAGAGAAAAAAAAATTACACATTAAATTCTGTTCATAGTTTTGAGAACATAAAGAGAGAAAAAATATATTTTTAACTCATATTTAAGCACGATAAAATAATATCATCAGGCTCGAATATTTTATGAAAGTGGTTATTCTATAAGCGGCAAACGTACGAGTAAGTAGGTGTGCCTTCTTATCCCGAACCAACTATAGGCGAACATGCGCGAGTCCGCACGAGGTTCGAAACAGCGCAGCACTCCGCCAGCACTCCGATCGGCGGCCGCGCGGCGCCTGACATGACAGGTCGACAGAAATGTCAAAAGAGGACATCGATAAGTACTTGCAAGGCTGTTTTGCTCCTGGTGCTGTTCTTGTGGGGAAATTAAGACTCTTCTGTCCTGGGTAAATCTTCGAGAAAAGTCGTCGCTAGAGACGAGTGCTGTCCTGCGATTTGGCCCGTGGGTCCACCATGGACCGACAGGTGGATTGCTCAGATATTCCTCCAGTGCCAGTTAATATTGGATCTTGATTAACTGTATTTCATATTATTGATAAAAGACATAATATACACAGAAGTTATTAGAATATTATATTATCAAATAAAATTTTTGTGTCTCACTCGTACATTTCAAATTTTGAGTAGTATTACTAGTTGATTTTGTAAGACGTTGTCAATGGACTTTTAATTGATGTATCTATAAATAATGACCACAACAAGAAACGATTCGTGTGGAAGACTAAAATAATTGTAAATAGTGCATTTGATTGCGGGTACTTTTCAGAACTGGTCTAGTAAAGTAATCTTGGTTCATTTAAATTAGCAGACAGTAAAAGAAAATATTGATATGAGGGTATATCGAAATAGTTTCTAAAGGTAATCGTTTTGATCCTTTATATCATTCCAATACAGTTGGTGATAAAAAAAAACAGCATCGCGCGGTGTTCCCAGGTGGTCACCCATCCAAGTATTAACTGCGCCCGATGTTGCTTAACTTCGGTGATCGGACGAGAACCGTCAACCGGTGTTTTCAACATGGTATGGGGGCGTTTAAGCACCAATTTGCTATTTTGGTTACAAGATAATCTTGTCATTTTTGGGAATGATTAATCCATAGGCGTTGTCCCAATAACCATCCTCAATGTATATTGTCGTGAAGGTCACACTCTCTAATGAAGTGTACCCAACACTGAAGCATAGACTGCAGAATATATTATGTTGATTGACTTTTTTGCAATTATTAATATAGAGACGATAATCTTATTAACTCACCCTCATGTATGTCGTCGTGATGATCACATCCTCTTACGCAGTGTCCTCAACATAGATGCTTTGCAATTATTTTTTGCAATTATTAATACAAAGGCGATAGTCCTCAGGTTTTTCACCTACCAACTACCCTCAATGTATGTTGTCGTGAAGGTCACACCCTCTAAATGAAGTGTACCCATCACCGAAGAATGCATCTTGATTAGCTCCTCTTGCAGTAATTAAAACAAAGGCGATAGTCCTTCCAACTACCCTCAATGTATACTGCTGTGAACGTAACACCCTCTAAGAGGTGTACCCAACACTGGAGCAATATGGATTTTCTGAACCAATAATAACAATTCCGTAGATTTCACAATTCGTTTTGACGATGAATCCGATAATTTTGAATATTTCTTTTCGGATACTTTGATTTCCGCAAGAAATACTTATAATCACTCACTTTTTTTTATACGAGTTTAATAATGTTGTGTTGAACGGCCGAGCACTAGAACGCTAATGAAAGGACAGACACAGTGTTGCTAGCGTGAGATATCGTAATGAAAAATTTTGAAATTTTTATTTTTTCTCTCAACTTTAGTGTCTGAATGGCTATCACTTGGCGTGAATACCTAATTAGTATTCTTGTTATTATAGAAATACAGGAATGAATATAAAATTGAAGCGAGTTGGGTATTTTTTATAGTTAATGGTGCATTTGCTAGCAGATACTGATTTGATGACTTTTGGGTATTTTTACAACGTCTTGTGCATTTTATTGTTTTCCACTAAAAAGTATAAAATAAAAATGGGAAATGCTTTCCAAAAAACCAACTTCAAATGGCACTACAAAGAGTGAAATAATTTTTATTTAAATTTTAGGTACCTACACCAATTCGAAGTCGGGCGATTGTCTATGACTTCGTCATTTCTTCGCACATCAAGTAAGTAAGAAGGACTATTAGGGATTGTATGAAATATTGCCCGACTTCGAATTGGTGTAGGTACCTAAAATTTAAATAAAAATTATTTCACTCTTTGTAGTGCCATTTGAAGTTGGTTTTTTGGAAAGCATTTCCCATTTTTATCAATGTATAATTAGCCCACTATGAGCGAAAAACTGAAATCTGAAATTTCGCGCCCGGATGTTACCCATCCCACTTCACTTTATGTTTACTTTCAACTAAGACTTAATAAATCATTTAGATACAATGAATGTATATATTTTTCTGTACTTATATTTTCATTTTCCTCGTATATTTAAAACCTTTCTGAGGGCATAACAACTAAAAGTGTTTGCGCTTTACGCTAGCACTCTCCGGTTTATGCTAGACCGTATCGCGTCGATCGGCTATCACTGCACGCCCCTCTCCCGCGAGCGGTTTGCGACCAGCGCCCGCGCGCGCCCCGGCGGCGTTCGCTCGCCCAGTCCGGTGCAAAATCCCGACGGAGTCGGTCGGTGTGTGTGCCGCGTTCGCCCGCGTAAAGTCGCCCGCCACGCCGCATCGCGCTGTCTTATTATTTGTGAGGAGCTATTTATCGCGTACCATTTTGTTCCGCGTCGCCCGCGTGTTGTTTGCCGGCCACGCCGCCACTCCGAGTCCGTTTCTACAAGCCGACTGGAAAAATCCGCGTTGCCCGCGTGAAATTTGCCGGCCACGCCCGTGTCGTTTAGTTTACGAGCCCCGATTTATTGAGTTCCTTAGTTTGCCGTGTTGGCCGCCGCGTCCTTCTAACGCTGCGGCCCATTTTACTATCAGGAACACTGTTTTTTGTGCTCACGTGCCACCTGGACACCTCGCCGCCGCGGACTCACTTCGCTACCCGCGATTTCGTACCGCCGCCGCGAAAGATCCCTCAAGAAAGGGAGAGTGTGTTCCTATTTGCATTTAACACCGCAGACACCACACACTACATTCATCCTACACGAACACACTCCCCGGATTCCACGTGCTGGCTGTCTCCATGCGCCGGTAAGTACCTAGTAGTAAGTCACTCTGTGCCGCGGGATTAAACCCAGTGCAAATCGCCTATATAATTTTTTGGCGGGCCTTTTTCGACCCGCCACCGCCGCTGCCTGTGGGAGTCCGCTGGCCTGCTCTGATGGGCCCGGCAGTTGCCCGCCGATTCATCGTGCACAGGCGCGGTGCGTAATCATTTTTGGTAGCAGTGAGCGTGGTTTGTCTACACCTCACTTTGCGTTTTGCGCTGGTTTTGCCCGCTGCGCCGTTCATTTTCTGCGCCGCTGGCATAAATCCCGCTTTCCGCCACGCGCCGCGTCGTTCGCCGCGCTGTTAGCGGAAATTCCGCAATCGCCGCCAGTTCCGCTGCGTTAACGCCGCGTTTCGGCCGCGTTCCGCTTATTATAATTATAAGTTTAATTTTTATTTTAAGTTTTGCTTGCGTGCCGGTACCGCCCGCTCGCCGTAATTTAACACGCGTATCTACTACGGTCGCGCCGCTTTGTTCATTGCGACTACGGTACGACCGCGACCGCGATACGACTTGCTTACTATTGCTTTAATTTTATTATTGCTTGCACTCGCGCCGCCCGCCGACTTGCCGGCCGCCTTTTCAATTTATTATTGTTGCTTTATTTTTACATTTTGTTTACATTTAATTTGTTAGAATGTCCGCGAACATAAAAAAGCTAGCTGTACAGATACAGTCTGAGCTTCGCTGGGCGACGTCCGCCGCGGGTTTGATAGGCCGCGAAGATAGAACCGCCGCCCTATTACACCGAGCGGACCAGGTGCGGACTCGGCAGGCCTCTGTGGAGCAGGCCTTTCAAGACCTGCTCACCCTCGGTCCCGAACAGGAGGTACTGAGGACGGCTCAGGCCGATTACGACCAGTTCTTCGAACTGATGGACTCGGTGGTGGAGGCCGCCCATGGGGTCCGGACCGCCGCTGATGAAAGGCGTCGAAGTGGCGCTTTTAGAGACTCCCCCAGCCGACCGCCCACACAGCCGGCATTACTCGGGAAACTGCCCACGATCGAGCTGCCCAAATTCGGTGGGCAGCTTCAAGAGTGGATGGGCTTCCTGGCGTTATTCGACAGTCTTGTCCACGCCAGGAAGGACCTGTCCCCCACCCAGAAGCTGACATACTTACTGTCCTCGCTACAGGGCGAGGCCCTGGATTTGGTGCGGCACCTCGACCTCTCGGAGGAGAGCTACACCACGGCCCGGGAATTGCTGGCCAGGCGCTACGAAAATGTGCGCCGGTTGGCCGACGCACATGTAGCCCAGCTACTCGCCTTGCCCGCCGTCACCGGGGTGGCCGACCTCAGAGAGGCCTTGCTAAACCCTTGCATAGTGGCCACCAATGCTCTCCGTCGATTGGATCTCCCCGTCGACCAGTGGTCCTTCTTGTTGTTGCACATAGTGCTCTCCCGCCTGCCGTCGGAGCTTAAGCTCCGCTTCGAGCAGCGCTTCGGAGGGGACGGTGCAACCTACCTGCCCCCTTTCTCCGACCTCCTGAAGTTTCTGGAGCAGGAGTGCCTCCAGGCCGATAACTCCGGAGTTACCGGCCCTCGAGTGGCCCCTGGGAGGTCCGAGCATGTCCGAGGGGGTGGGGCAAGGACTGGCCCTTCGGCGGGGACCGGCCCCAACCGGCGAGGCCGTGGAGCCGACGCCAGAGAGGGTCGCCGGGTGTCACAGTACAGCGGGGCCGTGGCCACGAAGCCCCCCCCCTGTGCCTATTGTCGGCACCCCGGCCACCAGGTCTCCTCGTGTCCGCACTTCCTGGCCAAACCGGTTGCGGCCCGGAGAGATTACGTGGCGACACGCCAGTGGTGCTTCTCGTGCCTGGGCCAGCATCTCGTAAGAGACTGCCCGCGCCAGCGGCCCTGCCCACATTGCGGCGGTGCCCATTCGGCCCTCTTGTGCGCTAACCGGAGTGGTTCCGGTCGCCGGGACGTTGGGTCGCGCACCCCCCCCATGGGCGGGGGCGCTCGATCGCGCACCCCCCCCATGGGCGGGGGCGCTAGTCCTGGCCACCCGGCCAGCCCCGTTAGGCGTTCTCCGGTGGACCACCAACCTCCTAGTGGAGGTAGGGGTTCCGCCCCCCGGAGGAGGGTTTCACCCCCCCGCGTCACGGTCACATACCCCTCGCGTCATCACGACGGGGATATCGCGTCCGCCCCATTGGGCGTCGTCCCGCGTCGGTTCTCGCCGCCACTACACGAGTGGCCGCGACTGGAGCGCCATCCTCCCACCATAGGTCGAGGCGATCCCTACCGGGTGCCGGACGTTAGCCGCATGGTGCGGCCCCAAATGGGTGAACGGTCCCCTGCTGATTACCAGCGCCCTAGGGGCGGTGGGGCTTCACCCCCCCAGGGGGGGGTCACACCCCCCCAGGGGAGGGTCACACCCCCCTCGCATTTTTATGACGGGGGTCTGACGGCCGCTCAAATGAGCGTCGAACCGTCTAGGTTTTTGCCTCCCCTCCATGTGTGGACGCAACTGGAGCGCCATCCACCCGTGCTAGGTCGAGGCGCTCCCTACCACGCCCCGGATGCTAGCCGCATGGTGCGACCCCGGGTTGGTTATGCCGGATGGTCCCCACGTTGGGTACCCTCCCCCTCTCTAGCAGCGCCCCAGCCGGAGTACCCCCGTCAGTGGGCTCCCGCTGGTGAAGGCACGTCGCGCTAGGTGTCCGCCACCCTAGCTGCCACCTAGCCACCTCCCCTGAGACTTTGGGTCTACAGCAGTCAGTATGCCAGACCATACTTTTGTCGACTGCCTCAGGGAGGTTAGGGTCTCAGGTTATTACAGGAGTGGCTCTCCCTTGTGGCCTCACTTCCGAATGTTAATCGGATTTCGATGCCTCGTTGCTTCCTACCGCCCGGAAGGTGCCACGCCAGTCTCCACGGCTTTTGTGATGCGTCCGAAAAAGGGTACGCAACCGTGGTCTATTTGCGAACTGTCAGTGACACCGGCGAGGTCGCAATCCATCTTGTCTTGGCGAAAAGTAAAGTGGCCCCAATTCGGTCACGCTTGACGATACCCAAATTGGAGTTGTCTGGAGCCGCTCTTTTGGTGCGCCTTCTCAACCATGTGCGTACGTCCCTCCTATCGATCGTTGACCTGACGGACGTGTACGCCTGGTCGGACAGCGAAATTGTCCTTTGTTGGTTGCGAGCCGCTCCCCACAACTTGGAAGTCTTTGTTGCCAACCGGGTTTCCCAAATCCAGAATTCGGAAACCCCGTTGACCTGGAGACATGTGCCAGGGGACCTGAACCCTGCAGATTGTGCTTCCCGCGGATGTGAAGCTTCCGACCTTGTCAACCACTCTCTTTGGTGGGGCCCTGACTGGCTGACTCGGAATGAGTCCGCCTGGCCTCAGAGTAGGTTCTCCGAGCCCGATGTGTTACCTGGCTTGCGAGTCGGAGTTGTTGAAGATAAGCCAGCCAATTCGCTGAGCTATCTTCAGGAACGCTACAGTTCCCTTGTAAAATTGTTGGTGACGCATTACCACGTCAAAAATGCCCACGCTGGCTGCAACGCCCTTTCGGCCATATTGCAGCGCGAATTTTGGATTTTATCGGGACGACGCTCCATCCGAAGCGTCATTTTTAAGTGCATTCCGTGCTACCGCCTGAAGGCCAGCACCATGCAGCCCATTATGGGGGACCTCCCCACCGACCGTGTCGTGGCCTCGCGCCCTTTCTCGGCGGTCGGGACGGATTTTGCGGGGCCGTTCTTCGTCAAGAGCTCCAGCCTCCGCAATGCTCGTTCCCTCAAGGCCTACCTTTGCGTTTTTGTTTGCCTGGCTACCAAGGCCGTACACTTAGAACTGGTGAGTGCCCTCAGCACCGAAGCCTTTGTAGCCACGCTAGGCCGCTTCGTTTCACGCCGAGGTTATCCGCACCTGATCCGATCGGATTGTGGGACCAACTATAAGGGTGCCGATAGACATTTGAAGGAAGTCGTCCAATTTTTGAATGAAAATAAGATAGGCCTCGGCACGGCAATGTCCAAGATGGGGATAACTTGGACCTTTGACCCGCCAGCTTGTCCCCACTGGGGCGGGATCTTTGAAGCCGTCGTCAAGGTCTCAAAGACGCATCTCCGACGCGTGATAGGTGAAACCATTTTGACTTTTGAAGAGCTCGCTACCGTTTTTTGTAAGATTGAGGCTGTCCTCAATTCTCGGCCACTCTGCCCCTTATCGTCCGATCCCAATGACCTGGAAGTTTTAACCCCCGGTCATTTCCTAATTGGTGAACCCCTTAACGCCCTGCCCGAGTACCCCTTCAGGGACGTGAAGGTCTCACGGTTGTCTCGTTTCGAATTGCTACAGCAGATGACCCAAAATTTCTGGCATCGTTGGTATTTAGAATATTTGCATCTCTTGCAGCAGCGCGTTAAGTGGTCCGACAAGACCGACCCACCTAAGGTTGGTGATCTTGTCCTAGTTAAGGAGTCTAATTTGTTGCCTTTGTGCTGGCGTCGTGGACGCATTCTTAAATTGATATATGGATCCGATGGGGTTCCCAGAGTTGCCGAAGTAATGGTCGGAGATTCGGTTTTGCAGCGAGCCGTCTCTTCCTTATCCCGCTTGCCCATTGGTTAGTGGACCCCAAATCCTTGGGTCCACTGGCGGGGGTGTTTGCGCTTTACGCTAGCACTCTCCGGTTTATGCTAGACCGTATCGCGTCGATCGGCTATCACTGCACGCCCCTCTCCCGCGAGCGGTTTGCGACCAGCGCCCGCGCGCGCCCCGGCGGCGTTCGCTCGCCCAGTCCGGTGCAAAATCCCGACGGAGTCGGTCGGTGTGTGTGCCGCGTTCGCCCGCGTAAAGTCGCCCGCCACGCCGCATCGCGCTGTCTTATTATTTGTGAGGAGCTATTTATCGCGTACCATTTTGTTCCGCGTCGCCCGCGTGTTGTTTGCCGGCCACGCCGCCACTCCGAGTCCGTTTCTACAAGCCGACTGGAAAAATCCGCGTTGCCCGCGTGAAATTTGCCGGCCACGCCCGTGTCGTTTAGTTTACGAGCCCCGATTTATTGAGTTCCTTAGTTTGCCGTGTTGGCCGCCGCGTCCTTCTAACGCTGCGGCCCATTTTACTATCAGGAACACTGTTTTTTGTGCTCACGTGCCACCTGGACCCCTCGCCGCCGCGGACTCACTTCGCTACCCGCGATTTCGTACCGCCGCCGCGAAAGATCCCTCAAGAAAGGGAGAGTGTGTTCCTATTTGCATTTAACACCGCAGACACCACACACTACATTCATCCTACACGAACACACTCCCCGGATTCCACGTGCTGGCTGTCTCCATGCGCCGGTAAGTACCTAGTAGTAAGTCACTCTGTGCCGCGGGATTAAACCCAGTGCAAATCGCCTATATAATTTTTTGGCGGGCCTTTTTCGACCCGCCACCGCCGCTGCCTGTGGGAGTCCGCTGGCCTGCTCTGATGGGCCCGGCAGTTGCCCGCCGATTCATCGTGCACAGGCGCGGTGCGTAATCAAAAAGCTAGTATAATCGTTTAGTTAGTATACGTATTAATATCTTATTATGACGTGCAACAAGATAGATTCTAAATGTTTTAAATACTAATAAATTAAATTAGTGTCATAAATCATTAAAAAGTAAATTATTCTCATAACACTACATATTTTAAGCTGTTCAATAAAGTGCGAGTGGTGCGCCGCTCACGCGTTGATGTCTTGTTAACGGCAGGCGCCGGCAGCCGCGAGTATCGCCACTGTAGAGTACACATTGATATGATGTTTGAAATTACTATTCATTATATTTAACTGACCTCTATAAGAAAGTGGTTGTTAATTCTGTTTTTGGTTTGATTGGTTTGTTCCAGCTAGTGAGGTGAGGTAAAGTTACATTAGGTACAGAAAATATTATGTCGATTTCGATGGTCATATCTCAAGAATCATAATATTTAGTGCACTACGATTCCTTTACTCAAACTACGACTAAGTCTAAAATATTTAATTAAAAAACTTAGACAGTATGGAAATAATAGGGAATTCAAAAAAATTGACCATAAAATAAGATGTACTCGTAACATATTTCACCAAACAAATTTTTATCGCCTATTGACCCATTTTCAGTGCAAGGCATTTTTGACCATGCCCAAGATATGTTGTTCCTATTGTAAATTCAACCCCTCTCGAAAATGTTTGACACCGGTGTTGGGGTGTTGTTGATTGTTGTTTGTTGTTGCATTGCTTGCTAGGAGACGTTTTTTGCTCGGTCGGCAAGGTAAGCCGTACCTAGCTTTTCCTGCACTTATACGTGTATCTTTTCGCAACAAATGATTGTAGCTTAGTTGCCATTGCATACAATTATTATTTATTACGAGGCTTGCGGCTGTAAATACAGACTAATAAAATGCTCGATGCAACAGCCCAGCAGCACGGTACATTTAATATTATAAATGTTTCAATTATTTATTGATTTTTATGTTAAGGAAAACCACGTGATTACACACTGTTTCACTTCTAAAAATCTTCATTATATTTGTAAAATATAAACAATATTTTATGTAGTTCAAATAAAGCCCAGCCCACCTTATATGAAAAGCAGCATAATAGCAGGAAAATATTTCGTTTTTCTATAATCTATAAGAACAGAGAAAAATGTATTCATGGGGAAAAATAAAATAGTAGGGGGATCCCTACTATAACTCTCCGAGCACGGACTGCGAGTGAACGTCTTCTGAGGAGAAAAAACAATCTCCCCGTTTATCAATGTCTCCTCGAGTTTCTATGTTTTCATCGACGGGAGAAAATGTCTAATGTGTTCAAAAGTGGTGATACTTGTAGTTATGTCAAATGGAAATAGACCTCTCCTTTCCCCTTTTCTCGAATTTAGCCGATGAAAAAGATACATCATTTTAGTTTTTAATATCCTGTCAGAGGACAAAATCGGGGGATAAATGTTTTATCCACTACCCATGCTAGAGGGACTGAGTCGCAGCTGACTTATTAATAATCACAAGGTTAATACGGGTAATAATTAAAACAACATATTTATTAATTTATTTATTAGTAGGCCTTCTCCGACCGGATCAATCAGAGTGATTAATGGCGACTATTTTTATTATTCCACGATCATTGACCATTGCGTAACTCGACTGAATAAACTAATTAATTGATACTACACTGGATTTTTCTGAGAGGTATGGTCAAAATATCTTAATAATATAAATTTCATGTTATTACGCTTTAGAAGGTACTACTTACTCAATATAATGTGATCTGGTTTTGTAGTGCTTTTGCACCTCGCAACAGCTGAGCAGAGCAGCTGTGCTATTCTACAAAATGTCCACCTCTGAAATAGCTGCCAGACAGCTGCCAACCCGAATATGGCATGCAAAATTGTACTCTATTACAACTGACAAATTCATAGATGCATAGATGTACGCTCGTCGCTGTTTTGCAGCAGTAGCTGTATGTCCTGTCCCATTCCTACGTTTTTTAAGTTTTCTTTTTCATCGCTTTCGAACGAAATTCAAATAAATTGTGAGGATGGGCGGATTCACGTGACCAATTTAGCGATAATTTTCATACATTTATTAATTTATCCAAATCCATCTTTTTAACGTGTCTCAAAATACCATAAGATCTACTAGCGCTGTGTGTCTGACAAACTGATAAAACGATCACCGGTAGCTAATTTGACTGTCAGTGATGTCGCTAGATGGGACCGGTAATTGGTCCGCAATAGAATAAGCATCTGTATTTGTCCACATTACCCCAAATCATGCTCACTTGGCTACGTACAAAACGTATGGTCTGCTAAAAAAAAGACAGACATCGAAGCGTCAGTTATCGTTACAGTGGACAAACTGCCTTACATTTAAATCTCTCTCTCTCTCTTCAGTCGGTCCCTCATGACTGAGGATCGTGACTATCAATCACGGCGAGTAATCCTGCGGTGAATTATCTCCTTCCACCGAGTTCTGTCTGCAGCCATGTTGACTGCTTCGTAAAATGAACTGGCGCCCGCTTCCTTGAGTTGGTCTGACCACCGGGTTGGAGACACTCCCATTTGTTTTACATTTAAATAGTAGGAATAAATAAATAAACATAAATATCAGGACATTACACACATCACAATCTAGCCTCAAAATAAGCGATAGCTAGTGGTATGGGTACTAGGTAACTGATAAATATACATACATGTTAATATACATAGATAATATACAAAAACATCCAGACACTGGAAAACATTCATGCTCATCACACAAAAATTTACCAGTAATTTGAATCGAACCCACGACCTCCGATGCAGACGGCAGGTTCGCTACCGCTACCGTAAGAAATCTCGCGCAAGAAGAATCACAAGAGATGTGGCCCGTGCTCTGAAATCTGAATCACGCGCGCGTGTGACCTTGCGGCACGATGCGTGGAATCGGTACCTAGGCGTAGAGGCTACTGTTTTGCTGTGTAGCAGGGGGTAAAGCAAGGCGTGCGCGCTTCCTATTGCACAGTTGCGCACTCACACAATACTCGTAGTCTGAGAGTTAGCGCTATACTCAGTATGCTCATTGAACAATATGAAAAACTAAGTTTCGGGTGTAAACAGATCCTGCGAGAATTAAATTGAATTTTTCGGGATTAAAAATTTAAACATTTTAAACCAAGCTAGAACCTACCTCCGTTCCAGACTCTACATCGTCACATTTGGACGTCATTCTGTTTTACACCGAGAAGAACGGGCAAGAAACTCGGTACTATAATAGGTTGTAGTATTCGTAGTCGTACAGAATACGGATCACGATTTCGTAGTTACAAAATGCGAACCTTGAAATGAGTAATATTTATTTCACACGCGTAAAAGATCTTAGTGCTTAGATAAGTAGCCTCCGCACCGAATGAGTGGTAGTTGTTATCTCAAAAATGTGTAATGCCATAAAAACGCCATAAACTTCGTTTGACATGTCGCCAGTTACAACACCATCAAATCTGCCTCTACTCTGAATATTGTTTGTGGAATGGTTCTACTGTGAAAACTTTTCTGTACCTATTTACGTTGGAAGGTTGGACACGATTTTCTTTTATAATATAATCTGCAAAAAGTGAATTCAACCGGATTAGAAAGTTAATCCGGCATATTATATCTTATGATATAACTATCTTTATTTACAGACATTGAGTAACAAGAGAGGACACTTAGAATAAAAATTTTGCTCCTTTATTTGCTGAGACTCTCTCAGCAACGCCAACGACGACGACCTCTCGTCACTCTTAGCGCGCCCGCCGCGCGTCTGCTACCTGTGACACAGTCATACACGCAGAGAGCCCCTCTAGTACGTTAGTACATAGTTACTCAATGTTTACAGGCAACTAATTTGACTGAAATTAATTACACTGGCCTGCAAAAGTAAGTATCACACTTTTCAAATTTTTAATATGAAAAGTGTGATACTTACTTTTGCAGGCCAGTGTATATGTTGTGTGAAGCCTGAAGGAGTAAAAACAGTAAAATACTTTAAAATGTTATACTAACACTGATTCGCAATTTGCAACGGTTACAAGGTCAGAATAATTTTATTAGCAACTCTAATACCAAATAGATCAACTAGAGCAGTAAGCTTCAAAAGTCGGTGATTGTATTCGAAAGTGCGTAGGTATCTGCCTTCAACGCATTAAACTATCAAATATCTCGATGTTGACCAACGAGCGCTGCGAAACACGGATTTTGTTACATTTCAATATTATCTGCATTCTGCATCGTTAAGCTATCGCTGCGAGTTATGGAGCGACGCCCGCAAACCAACACTAAGGCCCTTCGCACACGGCTCGTAAGCGTAAGCGTAGCGTAATCCTCGCGTACGAAAAGAGCAGTGCGAGCACGAACATTTTCAAACATGTCCGCAGACGAAGCAGTTTTGCAGTGAATCATAGGAAGCGTCACTGTCATATTGTTTTGCGTAGCGTCATAACGATACGCTTATGTTTACGAGTGTGCAAAGGGGTAACACTAGCGCCTAGCTTCACGCGTTGGAGCCACAGACTGTATCGATGTTGGTTGCAAATAGTATTCGGGCACTGTCGCACGTATCCAGGTAGCATTTTTACGTCATTATGTCGTCAGTTAACGGTCCTGCACGACGTAAGAGACGTCCTGTTTTGACGTCGCGGGTCCCTTCAGATGACGTCAATTTGTCACAGCCTCAAGACGTCAGTTTACAGACGTTTCAGGGACGTCATATACTAAATGCATAGTGACGTTACTGGGCCGTACATATTAGGTCAGCCACTGACGTTGGAGTGACGTCATATACTTAATTAATAGGGACGTTACTGGGCTGGGCCGTAAATACTACATAATATTAAAGCAGCGACTGACATTGGTGTGACGTCATGGCATGACGTCACACCAATGTCAGTCGGTCATGCAAAAGATTTAAAACATCAAATTTTGATATTATATGCACTTTACCCGTGGCGTGGCCGTAGAGGACGAAGTCGACTTATCTGGTCAAACCTCGAACTATATAAGTGGCGGACGCACATCTTCATAGTGCAATACAGTTTGTACATTAAACAGTATAGCGCCATCTAGTGGTGGAGTAACAAACATATTTAATTATGCTGTACAATACAGTACTACAATGGTACGTAAGTATGACGTACCTACAACAATGACGTTACTGTACTGACCCCAAATTGACTTAAGAATGTCGTAATTTTTTAGTCGCCGATGTCATCTTGCTACCTGGGATTATGTTCTTTAGCTCTTTGAGACCACTTATATACGCCATGCAATTGACGTCAACCGGAGGACATTTAAGTTTAGGGATAGACTGTAAAATGACGTCGCTAGGAGGTATCATTAATGACGCATACAGTACGTACAATACAGTACCATAATGGTACGTAAGTATGACGTACAACAATGACGTTACTGTAATGACCCTAAAATGACTTAAGAATGACGTCATTTTTCAGTCTCCGAGGTCTCTATCTAGGACGTTCTGTACTGACCCTAAATTGACTTAAGAATGACGTCATTTTTTAGTCGCCGACGTCACTTGCTACCTGGGATAATGATGATACAGTGTTGGTTCAGTGATCCAGAGCCAATTCGAATCTCCTTAATAGTATTTGCAATTCCTCTGGAAATGTCCATTGGCGGCGGTGACTGCTTAACATCAGGTGACCCAGGTTTGCTCGCGTTCTTTCTGAAAATAATGGGATACATTGTATAGGTCAAGACAAGGAGAACGAGAGAAGGAAAGTCTTGACTTGAAGTCCACATGTCCAAGCCGGAAATGGACAAAGGATCCGTTTATAACAGCCATCTCGATTCATATACTGGTATTAGGACCAATGTTAGCGCCAAAGCAAGTCGTACACAAAGATCTGCCCCTAGATTGTGTGAGAGAAACGTATTCATTGTTATCGTAATCATTTACAAAATTCTGCCCGCTGATTGGTTCCCTGATTTACGTCAGCCAATCAGGAGGTAGAGCTTGCATACGATTACGATAACGACGAATACGTTTTTCTTACACAATCAGACCCCTGTACTCTCACTAATAAATAATAGTTGGAGTACCGGCACAGCCCGCACCCGGCGGCGCCACTCCCCGACATGAAGTAATTATAATTTATTATAAGCGTTACAGATATCGTGACGGTCAATGAACGACGAAGCTGCAATGTTTACTCGTATCTCCGGGAACAAACTAACTGCGCAAGCGAATTGTCACTAAAAAAACTTTATACATATAGAGAAGACGATATTAGACATGATTGGCGATGCTGTGTAGTAACCGTGGGGTTTTTACCCCTTTTAAAGTACGATAACATCTTGGGTTGCATCGTCATTTATAACTGACATCGCAGTCTACAGTCTAGTACAGACTATATTTTTACACTCTACAAGCTAGTACTTGCCTGCAATTTCACCAACCTGATGCAGCCGAAGATATACCTAATCGTAATAAGAATCAATAATCAAAGAGCAAGTTCACCCTTAACGGTTTCTACACAGTATCGCGCCGCAACGCTAAAGTCACTTGGCATTGCTGGTAGGGTGGTAAGTAACTAACCACGGCTGAAGCCTCCCACCAGACAGAGTATCTAATAGCAGAGAAGAGATAAAAATAAAACGAAAAAGGGGATTGCATTTTGGATACATAAAAGTTTGGGCTTATAGAAAAAATACGAGTTTTTATAATTAGTACAAAACCGAAGAAATATGGAAGTAATAACAGTATTTTTAGTAAAAAAAACTGTAACATTATCCTACTCGTAAAATTATTTGTAATTGCAGATTGAGCATATCAATTACCATCAACACTGACCATTGTGAAGAAACTCTCGGGTATGTCAGTGGTCATAAAACTGTTTTTGCACCAAATGTTATACATTTAATTTTATTCGCGGTAATTTCTCAAACATTGCAACACAATCACTACTATAAATAGGCACGAGTGCGCTCCATGTGACACGGCCATTAAGTACGCACCTCAGGAGGGAACTTGAACGATAATAATTGCTTCTCTGTAATAAAATGTCGACAATTTTCAGGTACAAGTTCGTTAGAGCGGTACAATCACACAGTTCATAATATGACTTATTAATTCATATAGAATAGCCACGGCATTTATTTTTCACTCCTGTTGGTTATGAACTTTAAGCGGACTATTGCCCGTCATACGAAAAAAAGCTATAGTAATAGTAATATGTAAATGAGATTCGCTTGAGTTGTGCTCGCGGTCAACGCGCCGAATGAGTTTGAATGGCTGCATTCATTAGCCGCTAATTACAAATGTAAGTACTCAACCAACATGAACGAATAAATTGAACAATGATTGATTAATTGATAATTGATTGATTGACTGATTTATTTCTGTAAAGTTTACCGCGTTCGAGAACATTTTTATGACAAGTCTGACTCGTGGTCTCGTCCAGGCAAGCTGGCAAGAATTTTCCACTCCAGTTGACTGAGTACCCAAGTGCGAGTGTATGCCATTCATCAACGCGAATTATAATAATTTCATCGAAAAAATACAACGCTCTACCGCGTTATGTGTCCAGTTCAGCGGTTTGTTGTTTCTTTCGATTTAATTACTGAGTTTTACTTTCTTCAATTACAACCTAGAGTCATGTAATAACTTTTATCTACGCTCATTGCTTAAAGTTCGAATTATGAAATCAAAATGTGTCACATATTGACCTACTTTATTCACAGACTTCTATAATTATTAAAAAGTTATTCATTATAACATAGCTGTACTATGGAAATATCTCTAGATTGTTGAATAATTTCTATTACGATACGCGGCTCTGGGTTCCTGTATTTTTGTGTGTCGTCATCACAGACCAGGGAATAACTTTCTTTTCTCTGTGGTCATCATAGCCAAAAGAGAGTGTAGAGCCAATCCTCAATTTTGTTTTTTTTTTTTATATAAGGAGTCCACAGACAACATTTAGTTGGTAGTCATGATCGACCATAGACAACAATTAATTCACGAAAACAATAATTTTTCCCTGCCTTATATGACTAATTAAAAAGTGTGTTCATACAGAATATTGAAAAGAATTATGTATAATTTTTGATTATTTAATTATCCACTAAAAATATAGTTTATCTGACTTGTATAAATATTTTGCTACTCTTTTTTGTTTCATGACTTTTTTAACAGACTATACGCAGTTTGCAACTGAATTTTGGCGCCATACCTAACTTTTAACATTTCAATGTGTTATTTTTGTTACTTAGTCAAAACTTAGCGCGGAAAAATGTCTAGCAGTGAAACGTACTAAAGAAAATTTAACTCCGCCTGACATTTTAGTAATTGCAACAAAAATGACCCACAATCTTTTACCAACAAAGTGAAGGATTTACGACAAACGTTAGCAAGATTTTATGGTTTGGATTTATGATAATTTGAGCGTAGATAAAGTAGTGTATGAAACTCTACATAATTAGGTATTAAAACACTCGTGTGATACTATTAAAAAACTCGCCTGCGGCTCGTTTTTTAAACTCACACTCATGTTTTAATACCCCCCATTATGCATCCGTTTCATAAACTACTATTTCAAAACTTTTAAACGGGTTACTCATACACATTTTGATGGCATCGTACATAAAAGGACGTAACAAAACCATATAGCTATCACGTCGCTGTCTGTCCAGAGTATATTATGTGTTCTGTGGTGTCCTTCCGTGTGGTTCTCTGATTGCTGACATCACGTAAAATGTCGGATCTATCAAACAAAATGATTTTCACCTATGATTGTCTAAACCAGGCATGTCAAAGATACGGCCCGCGGGCCACGTCCGGTCCTCAGGCCATTTTGATACGGCCCGCTATTTATATTACGGAATTTGGCACGTGACCTGAACCCAAGAACTTATCGAAAACAATATAACTCAGGTTTCTGGTTCTTCTAGCTCAAAAGTTATTAACGTACCCTAATAACTTTAAATACAATACTCTGTGCGCTACCTAACTAAACAAAATATATTTGTTATAATTAAGTATGTGTTTTAGTTCCATTAACACGCCCTTAATTTCAAAGATTTCCCTTTAGGACATTCAGTTTGATACTCGTAGACTCTAGAGTGGAGAGCGAACACCATTTTTAGTGACATGTTATATAGGTAGTTATGAGTAAGTGTAATTAATATAAAAGCATTAGTAAGAGGTATACATTTGGTTGCGGCATCGCAATATAATATTAATTAAAAATACCGCGTTACAACACGTTGGGTGAGACAGTGAGCAGGTATCATGTGATTGCGGCGAGTTAATGTGACTCAATTTGGAGTAATTATATTCGGCCAAATTATCAGCTTTAAGAGCAAGGATGCATCTGCGATGCGTCAGCGATGCACTGCCGCCATGTGGTAAGTGACGATAATGTGTGGGTCACCATACAGCATACTTACAGATCTGTTTTTTTTAAATGAGCATGTCAAAGATACGGCCAGTGGTCCGCGTCCTAAGATGCGAACCGCGGGTTGTAGCTATGGTTACCGCCGATGGTTAGCCGATGTACAATTTTATATTTTCGATGAACATCTGCAAATTGCAATCGATTCTGAAAACACAACCATGAATATACCTAACACCAATGAATTTATCAAAAACAAGAGAACTCAGATGTTTGGTTCTTTTGGCTCAAAAAAGGGGTCAGTTCTTTTGGGGGTCACCTATCAAAATTCACAAAAATACATATAAATTCAGAGAAGTTTTGTTATAGACACTGTTGTTGCATGTTGCATGACTACCTTCTGCCTGCGGCTCCGCGCGCCCAAAATTCGGCTTATCACCAATTCCATTATAGACTAATCCTATCCAGGGTCATATTATATTATCTTTATTTCACAGACAAATCGTTTCAGTTGTAGCGTTATGGACGGAGTTAACAACAAACGTACATCCCACAATACTAATGTGATACTTACTCGCGCGGATTAAACCTATTATCCTATGAGATTTATGAATAATTTATATAAGTAATATAAATCTTAAAGAACTGAAAAAAGTAGGAAGACATACCTAGGAGCGCGGTATTCTGTTCCGTCGAAATCATTTCAAGGAAACAAAAATAAAATATGGGTATTTGTGCGAATCAAATGTATCTCGAATGGTACAAGTGCGGCACGATACAAGACGTCGCACCGCGTAAACCACAATTAATGTAAATAAGAGTAAGTGTAATGCAAGTAAAGCAGAGTAAGTAGGTTCAGTTTTCGCAAGAGCCCTCTATATATACGCGGGTGGCACCACCGACAGGACAGTGCCACTGTGTCAAACACCATCTACACCATCTCCACCACCATGAAATCTTTCGTAAGTAAAACCACCCCTACGTATATTATAGCCCTTTTTAATGCATTCAATTTCTGCAAATATTACTAACATTGCGTCTTGAAACAGCTGATAGAAGGTAGTACCTACATCCTACAGTGGTTAAGACTTTAACCTTCTATTCCAGAGTTCCCAGCCTCCCAGGCTTCTTTCGGAGTTGTGTAGTTATGTGTGTTTGCGACTTGTACTTGTATACTTTGATTTATGGGAAATTGCATATCCGACAGTACTCTATAACTGTGCCAAAAGTGTGTGAAGGCTGCTAACCGCAATGAAGCAAAGTGGTGAATAATATCTATTTTCGTTATGCAGGGAGAAGCCGGTGCCAAATGTGTGAAGCCAATCCATAAAAAGCAACATGATATAGGATTACGCTCTATATTATCTTACTTTGGCTATGAACCGGTGCTAGAAGTGTATAAAGCCTGCCAACCGCAATGGAGCAGCGTGGTATATCTAAACTCGATCACACTGTTCGCTATGAGAAGAACAATTTAGTCAAGTTTATAATAAAAGTCATATTTTTTCATAATATATCGCTAAATAATAAAACCTTTTAGTTCAATATCTGTGAATGTGAAGTTATAATTAATATCAAGTGCGGTGATAGAAGTGATTTATTTGTCTCGCACATTCACAAAGTAATCGTGCGAGAAAATTAATTGAGCAAGTAATGACTTCCGATCCACGCATGCGGTTAACGACATAATAACATCGAAGACAACTGTCATTTTCATTCTTTTTTAAATGTCGTTCCATATATTTAAGGAATATGCGATCGATAACTGTTTACAACGATCTGTTAGGTCCGGTTGGCGGTGGTAAGAATAACACCAATTTGAACATTGGGTTTTTAATCGATATTCGGTGACATGGAAGCACACTTGGATTATTCTACACTATGGATCCCTGGGGAAGGGATTTTATAGAGCCGGAGCTGCACCTTGAGGCTACATTGCTGATGATGATGAGGCCGGCAGGCTGAAAACCGGGTCCGTAGCCTCAAAGGTGGCAGCAAATAACCCAAAAATGCGAACTGATTTTAGATGAAAAGATTCTGTATATATAGGAAAAAACTGATTACTATGTGCTGATCGGAAATTGATGTCGCTATACAGCAAAAATTTAGTCTGGTCCGGCCTTTCTACGACAGGGCCGTATTTGGGTTATAACACCTCCCCTCTTTAAAACAGAACATCCAAGGATATAGGATGTGAGTATAATCCAAGTATGATAAAGAAATAGATACAGAGTTACATGATACAAAATAAGACAGAGGTTTACATAATACAAAATGAGAGTTACATAATACCAAATGAGTTTAGTTTTAGTCTAACATACAGCAAATAGGACATTGCAAACAGTATAAAAATATGAAATATAAAATACATTGAAAGTACATAATTAGAACATTTAGTAAGAACTTTAAGTGAAGAAATTGAAAATTTTACCCAAATAATCAAAAGATTACAAATATTACGACATTTCTAGTAGATACAATGATTTTTAAAACCTATTCTGAGTAAGTAATTTTGATATACCTTGATTTTACTTTAAGACTTATTATTTATAATTTTTGTTAAAACATCATAAGCTCTATGTTTACAAAATGACTTTACATAGTATTAAAAGAAAAAATAGAAGTCATTATTCTGAAAACTAGTACAGTAGGTACTTTTTCTACGGTTTTCAATCTTGCTTAAGTCATCATTAACTATATTAAATTTAAATGAGAAGTATGCTGTAAGGAATCTAGCTGTTTGCATAAGATAATTTCAGTGCAACATAGTAACATTTGACTTAACTGTAGAATAAAAATATCTTCAATAAGATGAGGATTAGGAACAATCATTTTTGATTTTAAATTTCGAGATAAAATAAATTAAACTAACTATGATAGGCTTAAAAATGCTTGAGGAGCAGCAAGATTCTTCAACCAATAATAATATAATAATATCTTTAAAGTTTTATGTACTACATTACAATTCAGTGATAATTTCGCTACATCAGTTGAACATCTCTATCTATAATTTTAATTATTCTATGATTACAAGACTCAATGACACTTTTTACGCGTTAAGTTATGCAATTCAGTGATAATTTCGCTACATCAGTTGAACATCTCTATCTATAATTTTAATTATTCTATGATTACAAGACTCAATGACACTTTTTACGCGTTAAGTTATGGGTAGTTTACACATAGGATTTCCGACACTTATTTTTCACTAATAGATATTTTTATTACTATTTATCACTTTGCACTCACTTGGGTTTGAAACACTGATCATTATATTAACTTATTTTGTGTAATTGCCAAAAATTTACAGATGGATTAATCAAATCGATACTATGGGAATATGTACGGAGTTAGAGAATAGTAATATTTGATATAAATCGTATTATGCAAAAGGAATTACTAAAAGGGAAGATAAGATGGTAAAATAACTTTTAAAGCACTAAAAGTGATTCATAGTTGATAGATTATAATGATAATTATATGATTCTTATCTGTTGGGGTTGGATGAAACAGTGTCTAAGATTTTGAGTATTATTAATTAGTATGCTAACCTGTTTAAAATAGTATAATTTAATGATGAGTTAGCAGAGGGAATCAAATAAGTATTGTCTTTCATAATTAGGATCAAGTGTCTTTAATCACAATGAACTGCATTCTAAATAGCATTTTTAAATAACTATTAACTGACTTTGCAAATAAGGAATATGTAAAGTTTGGATTTGATAACATTTATAATATCGAAACCATTGGCATATAAATACATGGACCCCGGGGTAGTACAAAGTTCACGAAAAAAATATCCCGAGAAACCAATATAAACGAGGATGCACGTGTATTTTTATAAACTAACTAAAACATTGTAATTTATGTCTTAAATCAATATCATACATCCTGATTTTGCTTAAGTGCTATTTGGTGCTATTGGGAACTCTTTTCGCGTTTTGGATTTCATTAGAATCCCTTAGTTTATATATCAATGATCAAAACGATTATTATTTAAGGCATATTAAAAGGAATGGTAATTTGATCTACAGTTATACAGTTACAGCTGTTAGTACAAACGCGGCATTTATGCTTGGCCTTATTGTTTTACAGTCGCGAATTCTAAGTACCTAAGGTATTATTTCTCTGTTAATATAACAAAATGAAGTAACGGAATAAAGAATGTTTTATATAGAGATAAAATTTTAAGAAAGATAAACGTTATAACATTTTATTATTAAGGTTAGAGAAAATTAGTTATTTAAATGAAAAATTTTAATCGCGTTACTATTTTTACTGAACAGCAATCGATTTATTTGCATAATTGCAATTTTTGTCATACGAGTAACACGGCTGTTATGCGCAATGTAAAAAGATGACTATGGAATTTTAGACAATGGGTTCATATGTAATTTGAACTGTACCTACTGAGTTCAGAGGCAGTTGTTATGCATTGACCTAGTTCCTACTAAGTGTTAAATATTTGTTTTATTAAAATATTAATAGGTAGTTTAAAGAGACAGGATTTTGATATAGTAATAGGGTTGTCACCTTTTGAATTTTATGAACTATAGTATTAGGTATATGAAATATAGTAGGTATAACTTGTAGTACTTTGTTATAAATATAGCAAAATATTAATGATTATATTAAGATTTACCTATTTGATATTGTTATTTATCGACTTCGTCTTCTTATTCTTTCTTTGTAATTAGATATCCAGTATTCTTATTGAAATATATTTAATAATGCATTTGGTCGAAGTAGTAAATAGTAAAATAATTGTATTATCGTAGAAGAATAAATAAGTTCTTAGTATTTTCATGATATTATTTTCTTAAGAGCCTCTTTTTTAGGGCTATGTGAAATATTTTCATTTTCGTTTTCGTTTTTATTTTCTTTTTTCATTTTCGTAGTAATTGGTATAGTAGTAATAAAATTATCATAGCTTATTAGATAAATAAATAATCTTTAGTATTTTCCTACCAGTGAAGCAGAAATATACCAAATTTGGGAGGATAAATAAATAAATAAGTTTTAGTATTGTCATACTAGAGAAGCAGCAATACTAAACTTGGATAATTTTTTTTTGTACTTTTAATAGTAATATAATTCTTGTAGTGGCCATGTGGCGGCCTAGTAGTTGGGTTGTTTACCCAGGTTGGCTCATCTAAAAAAATATGCATTATTGCAGAAAAGACAGTGAGATGAACCATTAGAATATTTTTTTTTGTACTCGTAATAGTAATATAATTCTTGTAGTGGCCATGTGGCGGCCTTGTAGTTGGGTTGTTTACCCAGGTTGGCTCATCTAAAAAACATGCATTGTTGCAGAAAAGACAGTGAGATGAACCATTAGAATATTTTTTTTTTCGATTTAATCTAGAGAGATAACGCTTATTTAGGACTGGGTACCTGTGTGGTAATATCTCAAAAGATTCAGGGATCGATTTTTAAGATGTGATTTTTTTTGTTTTTTTTTTTTTTTTTTTATTTAATCGACTCTTAAGGACTTAACTTTTGGGGCACAACACACCCTGTTGTCCTTGAATTAGTAATTTTAATATAGAAATATCGATTATTATATACTTGTACCTAAGGACTTCTGATTTGGGGTTCAACACACCCTGTTGTGTAGTCCTTGTTACATAGAATTAGTAATTTAACTGAGTGTAAGTTATTAATTAATAAGATATTATATACCTTACTAAAATTATTAGTTTTTTTTTGTCTTTTGATGTAATAAGACCAAGGGAATTCTAGCTCGTTTAATTGCTAGCTGATTTATGATGAATTTTTAGTTTATAATTATTTGTCTGATTTAAATTCTGTGAGATTGTCTAATATTATTATTTATTTAAAAAGTTTAGAATTTTCGCGATTTATTACAAAGGGAATTTTGACTTGGTCTGTCTGCTTGTCTGTCTGTCTGTCACCGCAGAGATTTTTCATAATATTAATCTGGACTGAAAAATTAAATTTATCTAAGCTTTCTTTACCATTTTGGGGAAAAGGTATTATAATTATTATTTAAATAGAAAAGTAACGTAAAAATGAAATTATAAAGTGATTAATCCACGTGTAAAATCAGGTCAATACAAAAAGTTAATAAACTCGAATAGCACTCACAGAATGATGATGATTCGGCAATGCGGTGACACAGATAGCGGCCAGCGACGCAGCGCGCAGCGATGAAATGCAGCGTTGCGTTTTCGCTGTAGGTACGGCTCGGCGAGTGACTCCAGTGTGTTCCGGTGCGATGCTGTGTAGGTGGTAAAGGGCTAGCTGGTAGCTCGATGCCACGATGTCCTTTATAACCACGATGTCCTTTATGCCACGATGTTCTTGATGCCACGATGTCCTTTATGCCACGATGTTCTTGATGCCACGATGCCCTTTGTGCCTCGATGTCCTTTATACCGCGATGTCCTTGATGCCTCGATGTCCTTTATACCACGATGTCCTTGATGTTTGCGCGGCAGCCTCGGGCTTTGTCATTGAGACGCGACGGCATGGTGATGGTAGACTCGGCAGGCAGGTTCTGCAGGCAGGCGGCAGGCGGCAGTTCGGCAGTCAGGCAAGTAGGCGGCCAGGGGAATAAAATCCCACTTCTGACACCAGATGTTAGGTCCGGTTGGCGGTGGTAAGAATAACACCAATTTGAACATTGGGTTTTTAATCGATATTCGGTGACATGGAAGCACACTTGGATTATTCTACACTATGGATCCCTGGGGAAGGGATTTTATAGAGCCGGAGCTGCACCTTGAGGCTACATTGCTGATGATGATGAGGCCGGCAGGCTGAAAACCGGGTCCGTAGCCTCAAAGGTGGCAGCAAATAACCCAAAAATGCGAACTGATTTTAGATGAAAAGATTCTGTATATATAGGAAAAAACTGATTACTATGTGCTGATCGGAAATTGATGTCGCTATACAGCAAAAATTTAGTCTGGTCCGGCCTTTCTACGACAGGGCCGTATTTGGGTTATAACAGATCGTAGATAAGTCATAGCTGTCTGTTGATAGCTCAGATAGCTGATATGGCTAAGCCTGCTGAGTTTATTACAGTAGTAGCCATACGATATATACAGAAAGCTTTCGATTTTTCAAAAGAATTGAAATTGAAAACAAACAAAAGTTGAAAAAAGTTATGGGAATGACCGTTGTCTGCACGGAAGTCTCTTGGTCAATTTGTCGATCAGATGTGTCATTTTGATACATTTTTTAATTCATTCCATTAGACCTATCGCCTATATTTTTCGCTGAGTCAGAGGAAATAATCCCTTACCGACTTATCCCTTTCGGCAGGGGACTTGGGATATAAAACAATCTCACGTTGACCCCTTAGTTCTCGTTCTTCTCCTTTTCTTTATTCTCCCTTTCTTTCCTTCGCGTTATTATACCTTTTAACATTTTGCTGTAGGTATCGCTGCCAAGCTTCTTCCTCAGCATCCAAGCTATCAAGTTACGCGGTTCTAGATCTGTGTCTGCCCCTTGTGCCGCTGTTCTCAAGTCTGCACAAGCGAGACATTCAAAGATAACAAATGTGGTACCTGGTTGCATTGCAGGTTTGCATCGTCCTGCTCGCCGCCGCCGCGCTCGCCGCCCCCGAGGGCCAGCGCGACAAGCGCGGGTTCCTGCACGGCGGCTACAGCTCCGGCCTCAGCCTCGGCCACGGCTTCGAGTCCTACTCCGCGCCCGCGCACATCGTCTCCGTCAACAAGATCGTTGAAGTGCCGCGGGTGAGTCTTTGTTACTGGCGGTAGAACTACTTCCTGCTACGTCCCGCTCGCCGCCCCCGAGGGCCAGCGCGACAAGCGCGGGTTCCTGCACGGCGGCTACAGCCCCGGCCTCAGCCTCGGCCACGGCTTCGAGTCCTACTCCGCGCCCGCGCACATCGTCTCCGTCAACAAGATCGTTGAAGTGCCGCGGGTGAGTCTTTGTTACTGGCGGTAGAACTACTTCCTGCTACGTCCCGCTCGCCGCCCCCGAGGGCCAGCGCGACAAGCGCGGGTTCCTGCACGGCGGCTACAGCTCCGGCCTCAGCCTCGGCCACGGCTTCGAGTCCTACTCCGCGCCCGCGCACATCGTCTCCGTCAACAAGATCGTCGAAGTGCCGCAGGTGAGTCTTTGTTACTGGTGGTAGAACTACTTGGAGTTTTGTTTGGTGGGACCACCCTACGGCGATTTAGCATTCTTTTAGTAAGTTAGGGATTACTTACCCCGTCAAAGCTGGTATACAATAACATCGTCAGTTTATCTGCTGCGTCATCACTTAACATCAGGTGAGATTGCCGTCAAGTTCTGACATGTAGTATGTAAAAAAAGTTCACCCGGGTATGTACCACTGCTGTATCGTTTATAATTCTACCGCGAAGCAGCAATGTTTTACCTCCTAAGTTTCAGCCGGCCAGTGTGATACCTATTGCAATGCCAAGTTAATAAAAAAACTACTACGCATTGCATCTGAGAAGCAGGCATTAAGCTGAGCTTCTTGCCAGTTCTTCTTGGTCAAAACGCTTTCCGAACTTGGTGGTAGAGTTTGAAATCTCATAGTTGTATGCATAGCCTATGCGAAAAAACTATAACATTTTGATCCTGATTTTAAATGAGAACGTTTGTGTTCTGGTGGCAGGTGGTGGAAGTGAAGAGGATCGTTTCGGTGCCCAAGGTGGTGTCGGTGCCGCAGATCGTGAAGGTGTCCAAGATCGTGGAGGCGCCGCACTACTCGTCCGGGTTCTCGCACGGGTACTCCTCCGGCTGGTGGTGAGACGCCGAGCGGACTCCCCATCACTAGCTATAGACTGTCACCTCCTTCGCTGTTCCCATGTAGCCTCATTACATGACAATAATATGGATCCAAAAGACCTTCATCACTACTTTGTGTTTGTAGACACTCGATGTTATCTATGGAATGTTAAAAATTTTAAAAGTGGGATTTGGAACAGTCAACAATAGTACAAAATCGATCAACTTTTTCCCGAATCATTATTTTTAGCGTGTAGGTAATTTTTATTGTTTTAATTACGAGGCTATAATGTAACCAAAATTAGTTTTAAGTTATTATTAAAAAATTAATATAACAATATGCAGTATTATTACATTGCCCTGATCGAAATGAAGCAGTGATAGCTCAGTGGTTCTGACTTCTGCCTCTCATAAGCAGGTCGCGGGTTAGAATCCTGGGCATGCACCTATGACTTTTCCGAGTTATGTGCGGTTTTAGGAATCTAAATATCACTTGCTTAACGGTGAAGGAAAACATCGTGAGGATACCTGCATGTCTGATAATTCACAAAAATGTTCTCGAAGGTGTGTGAAGCCCGCCAACCCCTCTTCAAACCCCTCTCAGTCTGAGAGAAGACCTGTGCCCGGCAGTGGGACATAAAAAGGGGTTGAGATGATGAATCGAAATAGTTCGACATAGAGTATTGTAGAGATGCTCGCACAACGACCACGCCGTCCGTGGCCGATTGCTTAGAGGAATGATAAAAGTTATAAATTCCTAATTCCGTATTCGTTAGATGTTCGTTTGCGTGCGACACTTACTGATCTACATGGAGACAGTTGGCACACAAGCTACACAGTTACTTTTCTATTGCGTGCCCACGCGTGCCCACTCCGACTAGACAAAGTGTCCGAACGAAAACTCGATACCCTCAGCGTTATTGCCTCGCTGGCCATGGCACACATCTCGTCAGATAACATAAACATGTCAATATTAACCAAATAACCAAATCACCCGCGGCCGGAAATAACTGTGACCTCTGAGTAAACTCAGCATGGTGTGTTCCCAATAAATAAAATTAAAAGATCAATGCCGAATTAAAACTAGGTTGGTGTGAATATCATATTCATCAATGAACCTCAGTAAATTAAAAATAATTAATTAGTTTGTAAATTAACATCCAAATAATTAACTTTAGGGTTTTAAAACGCTCTAATATTTTAACGTCGAAAAGTATATGGATTATTAACCGACTTCAAAAAAAGGAGGAGGTTCTCAATTCGTCGGAATCTTTTTTTTTTTTTTTTTATCTATGTATGTTCACCGATTACTCGGAGACGCGTGGACCGATTTGAAAAATTCTTTTTTTGTTTAAGAGGGTTTTGTTTCGATGGTCCCATTTTAATCAGGTCAGGATCTGATGATGGGATCCTGGAGAAATCGAGGGAACTCTTCAAATTTTATATGGACACATGAAACTATTTGAGTATTATTAGAAAGAGTAATATTTTCCAAGTTGTTCTATGGTCATCAGGTCAGGATCTGATCATGGGATCTTGGTGAAATCGAGAGAACTCTTCAAACTTTGCTAGTATACTTAAAGCGAGTTGGGTATTTTTTATAGTTACTGGTGCATATGCTAGCAGATACGGATTTGATGACTAAAGTCATCAAGTCAGGGTCTGATGATGGGATCTTGGTGAAATCGAGGGAACTCTTCAAATTTTGCTAGTATACTTGAAGCGAGTTGGGTATTTTTTATAGTTACTGGTGCATTTGCTAGCAGATACTGATTTGATGACTAAAGTCATCAAGTCAGGGTCTGATGATGGGATCTTAGTGAATTTGAGGTATCTCTTCAGATTTTATGAACACACCTCAAGCAATTTGGATATTTTACAACGCCTTGTGCATTTTATTGTTTTCCACTAAAAAGTATAAAATAAAAATGGGAAATGCTTTCCAAAAAACCAACTTCAAATGCCACTACAAAGAGTGAAATAATTTTTATTTAAATTTTAGGTACCTACACCAATTCGAAGTCGGGCGATTGTCTATGACTTTGTCATTTCTTCGCACATCAATTAAGTAAGAAGGACTATTAGGGATTGTATGAAACATTGCCCGACTTCGAATTGGTCTAGGTACCTAAAATTTAAATAAAAATTATTTCACTCTTTGTAGTGGCATTTGAAGTTGGTTTTTTGGAAAGCATTTCCCATTTTTATCACATTTTCTGTTTTCATCCTGGAAAGTGGAAACATCTCAGACGTCACATGATTTGTGAAAAACCAAAATTCAAAAATACATTTCAGTTAGGTACTCGTAACATAAAAATCGCCAGCTAGGTATACATTGAGTAGTCGAGTACCATTAATCGTTTAGTTTGCATATTATTTTATTTAATTATGCCTGATCTAAATAATAAAAAGAGTAAATGGTACAAAAGTAATGACTTCATTCTTCCGATCATCCAGATACAATCAATTCAGTCAAGTAGGCCTAATGGGTGAAAAGTGATTGAATGTTTATTATTATAATTAGTAGGTCTATAGATTAACTAGTAGGGCGCGTGTGTGCGCGGGCCACATGTGGCCCGCGTGCAGTCTTCCCGCCCATAAAGGTATCGCCGTCATCTCCATCGCCCATTGGAATCCGATTGGCAGTGAGCTGAATAAATTACCAAGGAGGCACTGTCATGGTTTTAAAGATAGTTACGGGCAGTTCGAACAAAAAAATCCGCTGAACCTCATCCGATGAGGTTCAGCGTATTTTTTTGTTCGAACAACCCTTAAATATCTTTAAAACCATGACAGTGCTCCTCAATCATCATCCAAATCCTAGATCATTGTCTCTTCTCATAGTATGTACATTTTACATGGAAAGATAAATTCCGCCACAGTGAATTATTTTCCATGCATCCCGTAGAACTTGAGATCTTAATCACCTCTTGCTAAGAAACTACTCTGTTATCTTTTATACTTTTTGAGATAGAACACCACGAAATTTGTATTTGCGGCCATCTTGAATCCGCCATTTTGAATTTTTTTTCAGCTAACTGCCAATTGGATGACGTTTCGAGTTACATTTGGTCGAGCACCCCCCACCTATCTTCAATACCCTGGCTGTGCTCTTCACCCGTCTCCGAAATCCTCAATCATCAGCTCTCTCCATATTTTTCTCTAGTAACTCTCCGAAAAACCGCATCACAACCTTGCATAATTACCAACTGTTAGTCTCTTCAACATTCCCAATACATTTTCTACTGAAAAATAAATTCCGCCATTTTGGATTTTTTTTTCTATTCATCGCGTAGACCTTCGGGTCCTGATTACTTCTTGTCAAGAAATCATTCTCCCATCTTTTATACTTTCCGAGATATCGACGAATTTCGAATGGCGGCCATTTTGAATCCGCCATTTTGAACTTTTTTTCAGGTAACTGCCAATTGGATGACGTTTCGAATGACATTTGGTCGAGCACCCCCCACCTATCTCCAATACCCTGGCTGTGCTCTTCACCTGTCTTCTAAATCCTCAATCATCAGCTCTCTCCGTATTTTTCTTCAAATTGAATTTTTTTCTTCTATAAGACCCCATCCGTGAAAAAAAAATTTTTCATACAAAATTGTTCAGGAGAGGTGATAATCAGTCAGTCAGTCAGTGAATCAGCACGAGTAGCTATATATATAGTAACTAGTAGGGCGCGTGTGTGCGCGGGCCACATGTGGCCCGCGTGCAGTCTTCCCGCCCATAAAGGTATCGCCGTCATCTCCATCGCCCATTGGAATCCGATTGGCAGTGAGCTGAATAAATTACCAAGGAGGCACTGTCATGGTTTTAAAGATAGTTACGGGCAGTTCGAACAAAAAAATCCGCTGAACCTCATCCGATGAGGTTCAGCGTATTTTTTTGTTCGAACAACCCTTAAATATCTTTAAAACCATGACAGTGCTCCTCAATCATCATCCAAATCCTAGATCATTGTCTCTTCTCATAGTATGTACATTTTACATGGAAAGATAAATTCCGCCACAGTGAATTATTTTCCATGCATCCCGTAGAACTTGAGATCCTGATCACCTCTTGCTAAGAAACCACTCTCTTATCTTTAATACTTTCCGAGATAGAACAACACGAAATTTGTATGGCGGCCATCTTGAATCCGCCATTTTGGTTTTTTTTCAGCTCACTGCCAATTGCCTGAAGTTCCGAGTATTTTTTGTTTTAGCAGTCCTCACCTTACTATACTACCTTGCCCATGCTCCTTCACTGTCTTTAAAATCCTCAATCATCACCTCATTTCATATTTTTCTCGTGTAGTCTTCCAAAAAACCGCATCAAAGCACTTCATGTTTTACAACTCGTGGTCTCTTCAATCATATTCCTCATATATTTTCTATGGAAAAATAAATTCCGCCATTTTGAATTTTTTTTCTTTCCATCGAATAGATCTTCGGGTCCTGATCACTTCTTGTCAAGAAACCGTTCTTCCATCTTTTATACTTTCCGAGATATTGGCCAAATTCGTTTGGCCGCCATTTTGAATCCGCCATTTTGAAAATTTTTTCAGCTCACTGCCAATTGGATGACATTTCTAGTGACATTTGGTCGAGCACCCCCCACCTATCTACGATACCCTTACCGTGCTCTTCACCCGTCTCCGAAATCCTCAATCATCAGCTCTCTCCGTATTTTTCCTCCGAATGAATTTTTTCCTTCTATACGAAATGGTCATTGAAAAAAAAAATTTTCATACAAAATTGTTCAGGAGAGGTGATCAATCAGTGAGTGAGTGAGTGAATCAGCACGAGTAGCTATATATATAGTAACTAGTAGGGTGCGTGGGTGCGCGGGCCACATGTGGCCCGCGGGCTGTCTCCCCCTATTGCCTACCAACTTTTAGTCACTTCAAAATTCGCCATACATTTTCTATGAAAAAAAAAAATTCCGCCATATTGGATTTTTTTTCTAGCCATCAAATAGACCTTTTTGTCCTGATCAGTTCTTGTTAAGACACCACTGTTCCATCTTTTATACTCTTCGAGATATTGGCGAAATTCGTATGGCGGCCATTTTGAATCCGCCATTTTGAAATTTTTTTCGGCTAACTGCCAACTGCATGACGTTTCGAATGACATTTGGTCGAGCACCCCCCACCTATCTACGATACCCTTCCCGTGCTCTTCACCCGTCTCCGAAATCCTCAATCATCAGCTCTCTCCGTATTTTTCTTCCTCATGAATTTTTCCCCTCTACACGACCCTATCCCTGAAAAAAAATTTTTTCATACAAAATTGTTCAGCAGAGGTGATCAATGAGTCAGTCAGTGGCCAATCAGCACGAGTAGCTATATATATATTAATGTGATCGGTGATCGTGCGCGCGCGCCGCACGCAGCGGGAAGCGACGCCGGCGCTCGAGCGGCACTAACTATAACTACGCTTACGAAGACTGCAGCGCCACCGGCCGCCAGGCGCAGAACACGCGAATGTTTTTCTATATTACCCTTGTGCACTGATTCTGAACAGAAGTAGCGACAATGAACAAAATACGGGCTGGTTTTTTTGATGCTTATCAACTCTCGCAGGCTTAAGGCGGTCCTATACGCGAATGACATTGAGCATTTGACCTTCACTGCTCGAGCGAGCTAAGTGCGTCGAAAACGCAAGGACCGCGCAAGTTCATCGAACCCGCTCTATGAGAAAAATAACTACCCGGCAATTTTATCATACCTGGGTCTTTCTCAGCGGGCCCGTTATTTGTTTCAGATGTTTATGTTTGAAATGGACAATGTTAGTCTCGTTAGATTCATTACATCTTAATCTAGGCTCGTAAGTTTTATTTTTTCAGTGTTTTAGTTAATTTAAATTAGAAAAAAAAATTAATTATCGTTAAAAAGTATGGATATTTAGACTCTAATAGCTTTGAAGTTTGAACGTAAGCAATATTTCTTAAAAAGTAAAAAGTACGAGAATAGTACTTTATTTAATTTGAACATTTCTTAAAATTATGAAAATTGTGGCACCGAAATCACGGTGTCACAATTTTTTTTTCATGTTTGAGACATACTAGCAATGATTTTAAAATCTATATTTTTTTGGGGTGATATGTGAATAAAAGGGAAATATGTATATGTCAAAGGGTTAAATAGTTATTCAAATTTTAAAAAAGCGTGACCACCGAATTCAAAATAAAATAATTACTGTACATAATTAGTACTTTACCAAGCTTAAATACTCCTTCACGCCGCAACTACTAAACCGATTTGGCTCAAATTTGGAATGGAGATAAATTATATCCTGGATTAACACATAAGCTACTTTTTATCCAGAAAAAATTCCAGGTTCCCGTGGGATTAGTTAAAAATGAAATTCACGCGAAAAAAATTCTTCACGCCGCAACCACAGGCCGCAACTACCGAATCGTTTTGTCTAAAATTTGGAAGTGAGATAGTTCATATCTTGAGTTAATAAATAGGCTGCTTTTTATCCCGTAAAAATCCATGGTTCCTTCGGGAACAGTGAAAAACAGATATTCAACCGGGAGACATACTCCTTCACGCCATAACTACTGAACAGATGTGGCATGCAAATAAAATTGATCCTAGATTAAGATATAGACTACTTTTGATCCCGCAAAATTCCATGGTTTCTATAATAATAGTGAAAACAGATACCCACCTAGGAAAATATTCCTTAATGCCGTAATGACTGAACTGATTTAGCTGAAATTTGGAATAGAGATAAATTATATCCTGGATAAATACAAAATATACTTTTTATCCCGGAAAAATCCAAGTTTTCGGCGGGAAAACTGATATTCACGCAGGAAAACACTACTTCACGCTGTAATTACTGAACTGATATGACTGAAATTTGGAAAGGAGATAGATTTTACCTTAGATTAATACAAAGGCTACTTTTCATCCAGGAAAATTTCAAGGTTTCTATGATCATAGTCATAAACACAAAATCCACGCGGAAAAAATTCTTCACGCCGCGCCGCAACTACTAAATCGATTTTGGAATGAAAATAGATTTCGTCCTAAATTAACACAAGCACACAACGATTTTTCGGACTAAAAAGTAGCCACTTTTTTTTTAACTTAATACGCATGCGAAGCCGCGGGTATCTGCTAGTTTAAAATAAAACATAATATTTTAACACAATACTTTAATTAAGCTACTTTTTGGTCTACCTTTACCAATTTTTTATCCCAGGAAAATCTATGTTTTGTATAATAATAGTGAAAAATATATGTTTACGTGGAAAAATTCCTCCACGCCACAAATACGAAATCGATTTGGCTAAAATTTGCATTAAAGATAAATTATACATTGACTAGGTACTCTTTATCTCGGAAAAATCCATGGTTTCTATGATAATAGAGCAAAACAGGTATTCATATGGAAGAACTACTCCTTCATGCCGTAATTATTGAACTGATTTGGCTGAAATTTGGAATAGAGATAGATTGTATTCTGAAATATAGGCTACTTTTTATGTCGGGAAAATTCATAGTTCCTATGATAATTTCACTATTATCATAGATACCATGAATTTTCTCAACAGATATTAACGCGAGAGGATTATTATTTATTTATTCCTTAAATCTAAAAGAATATATACACTGATTTCTTCACACCCTTAAGCCTATACGGCTTGTCTGGATACTGCACATCCCCCTATATAAAATTCTTACATGCTAGATTAAGATACGTTAAATTACAAATTATATTACAAACGAGTGCGATAAGTGGTTGTAGTTGCAGGCACATACAAGGTGTTCCAGATCCTGATATTAGACGTGTATATAATATAATATGATATCGTGAATGGATATATTTATTTTAATTTAAGGTACAGAAATTTAAGTTATTTTTAATTATATTATAAGTTTTTATTATTTTTTTAATTACTACTTCACACCGAAAATATACCGAACCGATTTGGCCAAAATTTGATATGGAGATAGATTTTATCCTGGAATTTAAAATGGAGATATATTTTATCATCTGCTACTATTTATCCCGGAAAGTTAAATGGTTTTTATGGTAATAATGGAAGCCGCAAATACGGTACCGAATTGGCTGAAATTTGAAATAGAGATAGATGACAGCTTGGAATCATACATTGGCTACTTTTATCCCGGTTACTTTGATAAAAGTAAAAAACAAACAGATATTTACTTTGGAGAAATACTCCTTCACGCCGTCATTACTGAACTGATTTAGATAAAATTTTTATTGGAGATAGATTATGTCCTGGATACACATACATACATACATACTACTTTTGATCTAGGAAAAAATCATGGTTTTTGCGGGAAAAGTGAAAAACAGATATCCGTGTGCGAGACTCCTTCGCGACGTAACTACTGAACTGATTTGGCTGAAATATGAAATGGACACATAGATTTTGTCCTGGAATAATACACCGGCTACTCTTTTTCGGAAAAATCATTGGTTTGCACTGGAATAGTGAAAACAGATATTCATGCGAGATAAATACTCCTCCACGCCAGCACTACTACTGAAAACTACTGAAAATATCCAGCGAAATCAAAATAATGAGCTAAATCTTAATTTTTTTTAAAGTAATGAAAATTCCGTACATTAGCCTCTATTATTTAAATATAGAACTCATTCGTCATACCTTTAAAAAATTGGTTGCCTGTAAAGTCGGTATACGGGCGAAAGTTTTACGTGACAACGACTTTTTATGTCTGTCTCTCTCGCTCTTAGGCGGGCTAACCATGCCCGAGTGGAAGGGACGCGTGCCTCTCACTCGCTCTCATTGTGAGCGCATAACGTGAGCGGAGCGTAACGCAGTTTCTTGAAGTGTCACCCGGCAAACCAATTTATAAGACGTTGTCACGTCAAAAACCAAAATAGTGGTAGTTCAAATGCACATCGATAAATCAGTTGCACCGAAATCAATTTTAGGGGTATACCAAGCCACCGAAAGCGAAATCTTTTCTCAATAACAAAGAAGCTAAGATAAGCACAGACCTTCTTGCCATTACCAACGACGTAGCGCGAATGAGAGTTTGTCCTACTCTAACAAAGGAGAAGCAGTATGGAGAGAATTGGTGAGCGCTACTGATATCAAGTCTAAACGTCGGACGTAAAAACTATTCGTTATAAATTATCCATAAAGCCAATTTTTATTTAAAAATATAACAAGTTCAGCTAAGAACTAATAAGCTATATCTAAACTATCTTTGTATGATGGTGAGTTTAATATAAAATAAAATATATAAAATATGGTGAGTTTATAATAAAAGAAAAAAAAAATCGATAAAATGTGGGTTGCGGACGCGCCACCGACGTCAATATTTTCATGGTTTTTATATTTTTACGTATCACTTATATTTAGTTTATCTAAAAAAATCCATATGCCCATACTTATAGTAGATCATATCTACCATACATAAATTTTCAAGAAGCTAATAATTAATTGAATAGTGGTATCTCCATTGGACACGCATTATTGTGCCCTGTGACTTGTGAGAAACCTATCAAAAGGAGATATCATTAGGATTATTTTTGCTAAATATAAATAGCATAGGGTCAAAAATAAACGGAAGACCAGGAATTATAACATTTTATTCCAAATATATAATTAGATGCGATTATATATTTTTTGATGACGATGATGATGATATTAAAATAATAATAATCTTATATAAGTATATATGAAAATCAATTGCTGTTCGTTAGTCCCTAAACAGTAGCGTTTTATATACCTATATATACATAGTTTACTAATATTTACACGATATCAACCTTATTCAATAATTTAAAAGATAACTTATTTACTAATACCTACAATAAAATTACCTACTCGAAATAAATATTTTTCGTAAAACGAGAGCGTTTGGCGGGAAAAATTGCGCGCGTCCACCCCGTCTGAAGGCCAGTAGCCGTATGCGTTTCGACGCTCGCGCTAGATTTTCTATGATTATTTGGCCCAAATATTAAATTTTCATATAAAATGGTCGAAATAAAATAAAATGAACTTTGAGAGTGAAGCATATATATATTCTCTATAATTAAATGTAAGATTTACTTTCATAGTTGCAAAGGCAAAGAAGTTGATACACGATCTTATATGAAACTACTCTTGTAGAACACTCTTGATTTTATAGTAATAAACAATTTTTAATTTTTTTTAAAGCTACAGAATTAAAGACCATGAATCAATGTGTAGCATACAATTTTTTGAAAATTTTGTGATGCCATTTGACGGAGCTGATAGCTGTTGAATAACAGTATTTTCAAAGAAATAACGTCAGCACAGCCTTAAAACAGGAAAAGGCGAGCTATGAAAAGAACTTGAAGATGTACGAGGGTAGAGCAGACACTAACTCTGAGAGTTCTGAGACGGTTCAAAAGGCCCACAATTAATATTATTGGAAGCTTAAGTGTTCTAAGACTCTATCGAGTAATCCTGCGGTTCGCTTCAGCACAAAAAATCTATAAAAATGTACTTTTTACTGCGCTACTTTTTATTTTAATTTTTTCTGATATTATGAGATTCTTCTTATTAAAATTAGAATTCTTTTGGAATTTGTTGTTTTAACTAACTTCAACAGACACATAGCTGCATAATCAATCGTGAATATCATAAAAAGCACCGTATTTATTAACGGTAAATACCTATTACGTGTCTGTTAGAGTTTCCGATTGATCAAGGAACCGCTCCTGCCTGTTAATTATTAACCTTAGCCAGCGTTGTACATAGCCACTTTACCTCTACAATTAGTCGTAATTATATATACCTATGAACAATTAGGTACTAAGAAAACATCTGGGACGATTTTATCTAGACCTTGCTTGACGCTAGAGTATACTTTGCTGACTTATGGGTTATTTTCACAATTTCAATATGCCTTTGTTCCCCTACAGTCTACACATCTTCCAAACCACAAAGTTGCAATGGACTATTTCATATCACAATAGAGTGATTGTGACTAATGAATTATAAATTATATACACCAGATTTTTTTATCAAAACATGAATTAGGGGTGGAGTAAAAAAAATTTTTTAATTAATAATTTAACGAATCGTGGCAGTGACTCTCGGTCTACAAATTATACTATTACCGAATACCAACGCAAAGCTGCATATTGCTAAAGCGGAAACTAATATGTATAAAATATATTATGTTACAATATATTTTATCTTTTTATTAGTAGCAGATACTAATTGCACAGGTATCTACCACTGAAGCTCCTCTCTAAGCTTATAATATGAGCATAGATCTAATTTTATGCGCATACGATTTGATCCAAAAGAAATAACGTTGCGTTACATTTGCAATTTCATAATATTCGCGAGCAAAAATTACCTATACCAAATTAATTCCGAGGTCTGCACCCAAATTGAGCCAACCGAACCATTAACTAAACCCAAACTGGGGGTTATTCTATTTTTTATTTTGCATTCGTTCTTTGTAATCGTACCTATACTAGCTGTTGCCATTGACTCTGTCCGTGTGAGTTTTGGTTTTTACATTTTCCGTTATGAGTCCAACATTTAGTGTTGAGGAAATTTTAAGGACATTAGAAGTATTCATCATCTCAGCCTGCGGACATCCACTCGTGTACATAGGCCTAGCCAAGCGCGCGCCATCACCACACCCTGTCCTCAGCCCTCCTCATTCAGCCGCTTCCCGCCACCGACCACCCGCTTTATGAAGTCGGTCCCACGGGCTGGAGGTCGCCCCACACTACGCCTGCTTTTAAGCAGTTTCCACTTAAGGACTTTCCGGCTCCAACGGCCATCGCCCCTACGACAAGCGTGACCTGCCAATTGCCACTTCGATTTGCTAATGGTATGGACATTGGACTATGTCGGTGACTTTGGTTGTCCTGCGGATCTCCTCATTACTGATTCTATCCCACAGGGAAACTCCTAACAAAGCCCTCTCTATAACATACTGAGTGCCTTTGAACTTGTGGATCAGGCCGCTTGTCAGTGACCTCATTTCAGCGCCAAAAGTAAGGACCGGTAGGACGCATGGTTAAACACTATTTTTTAGGCATTAAGGAATTGACGAAGAGAAGACCTGTCTAATAATTTATAGAAAAATTATTAATTCATTAAAAATTATTTAGAAAATAAAAAAGTAAATAGAGAAAAATACGATTTACTGTAATTAAATAATATAACGAGTCTTAGGTGGCAACTAAAATATAAACTTAAAGAGTAACAGAATCACAGATTTCTTTCCCGCCGCTCGTCGCCATCGCTCACCACCAGCCGGCGGAGTAGCCAGCGCCGTAGTCGGAGTAGCCGGCGCCGTAGCTGGAGTAGCCGGCGCCGTAGCCGGAGTAGCCAGCGCCGTAGCCGGAGTAGCCAGCGCCGTAGCCGGAGTATCCGAGCGCGGGCGCGGCCACCAGCTTGTTGACGGCCACCAGCTGCGGCACGCTGACCACCTTGCGCACGCTGACCAGCTGCGGCACGTCCACCACGCGCGCCGTGTTCACCACCTTGTTGACGGTGACCAGCTGCGCGGCGGGCGCGTAGCTCGCGTAGCCCAGCCCGCCGTAGCCCAGCCCGCCGTAGCTCAGCCCGCCGTAGCCCAGCCCGCCGTAGCCCAGCCCGCCGTAGCTCAGCCCGCCGTAGCCCAGTCCACCGTAGCCGAGCGTGCTGTAGCCGAGCAAGCCACGCTTGTCGCGCTGCTGACTCGCCTTGTCTGCATCGCTGGCCAGCGCGCACGACACCAGTGCAAGAACTACGATCTGAAATAAGGAAAATAATAATTAGGTACCAATCCACCTAGGTATTAACTCTAGATAGAAACCCTAATGTGAAAATAAACTTTTACAAGTGGTGGTTACTACAATATATCGTGCAGGTATGAGAGCTACACTTACGAAAGATTTCATGTTGTCGGTGTGTCGGTGTGTCGCTATCGGTTGAGGGATCGAAGGAGGTGTTGTGATGTCCTCTCGCGACACGCGCGTTTTATACCGACATCGGAATACCATGATGAAACTGCGTCCTCGCAGATTTACTGAATATTTATAGTATCGATATTTATTGTCACCAAAAATGGCACGAGCTGTTTATATTAATTTATATATTTTTTAATAATAATACGAACCCAATTTTCTTACAACACGTATAATATGGGTAGATACCAACATCGTGTAGAAATTGGGTGACTAAGCTGGGCTATCTTTTTTGTGAAATCACATTTTTACAACAAATACACCTGAAAATTGAAATACAGGTTGTATTTTTAAAAAAATATAATAAAAACCTTTGAGGATATAATTACACATCGAATGTCCTAACGCGTAGTCTACGACTCTACGATCCGGTTACAGCCCCTTGATCCTGCCAAAATATTTATAGCAGAGTCGTCTCTGCTATAAATATTTTGTAAGCCTTGAGCTTACAAATCTATGCAGCATCAGTTACGACTTACGAGTATGCTTATGTTATGAAGTGCTTGCATTAGTTATGCATCCATGGTGCCAACGGGCTAGTGATGGCTGCATTATGGAGTATGCAATGGTCGGCTGTCGGCTGATGTACCTACAATCTTGTTGTAATTCTGAACTTGGAACATAGAAACTACATGATATTATGAAAACATTGAGATCCCTGAGTCGCCAAAAACGTAGCTTGGAACTTTATAGTGTTGTGCGCAATTTTGTGCGTGATGCTCCTCGCTCACGTTACGTCGGGGTATTGTAAGTCGGAAATGTCATGCACCAGTAATTGATGCCGCTCGCGCCGCGCGGCCGGCAGGAGCGGAAGGAACGCGCGGATGTTTTCAGTAAAAGGCCTCATTAGCATGGACGCGGCGGGGACGGCTGGGGCTGAGGACGCCAGTCGCGGACCAGCCACCCGGCGCAGCGGCAGCACCACGCACCACTCGCCACTCGCCACGCTCCACCGACAGCAGCCACCACCGCTGACATGCACTACCTGGTGAGTAGGCACCTACCACTAGCGCCATATATATTAAAAATTCAGAATCTTTATTCCGTTTTTTGAGGTTTTCGAGGCACTTAGTTATAAAACGTCAAACTTCTGCCACAAAATTGGGATAACGGGTTTGCCCTAAGAATATCGGGCAAAAATTTTAGCACTTGTACGTACTTTTTAACTGTCATTCTATTAGCACAATATTAGGTAACATTATTTAGGGTTCCGTACCAAAATGGAAACTTTATGGGTGAAACTTTATCCGCCTGTCAGAAACTTACAAAAACAAACAAAAACTTACACTAAAGCCTCATCCAAGCAGAGGCAGTGAGGTAGGTGAGAATAGTGCCTACCCTAAGGTGCTGGCAGCATTACCTACTCCTTTGGATGACTTAAAAAATTCGTTTATGACAAACTTTTGGAAATTTAAATCCTTCAATGGAACTCCGTATATCCTTTATTTAATTTACTTGTGACCCAACGCGCATACACACGTGCTTGAACTGAAAACTTCTCTTATATTTTTGAGGTTGGAAAACCCACTGATTAAACTCGCGACATCGAGGTATATACCTACCGTGACTGACACCTCCCAGATCTAGTTCTCACTTCTGTCGGCACTTCCAGAGTGCAACTTCATCTTTCAATAGAATTTTTAATTTTGTTCCATGTTCCAGATCTCACTCCTGCTCCTGGCGCCGTGCGGCAGCACGCTGCAGCGCGCGGCGGGGCGGCCCAACTCGTACGCCGTGTACACCGACTCCTCCGGCGAGGAGTACGAGCCCTACGCCGTGCTGCCGCTGCACTCGCCGCTGCCCTTCCTGCAGCTACTGTCGCCCGCGCCGCGCCCGCGCCGCCGCCCCGCCAAGCGCCGCCCGGCTCCCGACAGCGCCGAGCTGTACGCCATCGACGCGTCGCACGGCGAGCAGGCGTACGAGCCCGCCGGCTACGGCTCCGAGCTGTACTCCGTGGAGCTGGAGCCGCAGCCCGCCAAGTACAGCAAGGCGCGCGACCAGTACGACGACGACGCCTCCTCCGTGGTGGTGTACGCGCGCCCCGACCGGCACGGCGGCTACACCTACCGCAGGCCCGCGCAGCACGCCGCGCCCGCGCAGCAAGCCGCGCCCGCCACGCCCGCGCTCTACGCCGCGCCCGCGCCCTACGCGCCGCCCGCGCACGCGCCGCGCCCGCGCGAGCCGCAGGAGCCCGTCATCATCAGGATCCACAAGTACCGGGTGATCCACTGAACGCCCGCGCCGCCACTGGAGACCAACGAATGTGATGCCAAAGTTACAACTGCTATAGTATTATTTAATTGTTAAACATTTTGGCTTGTACATTAAAACGAATTATAATAAGGTTGAAACAGAAAACAAGGTACAGCCGCGGCAGAATTTCTGAATTGGAACCCAAACTTTACTTTTTCGCTATGAATGAATAATTTTATGTGACCTAGGTAAATAAACTACTACAAAGGCAAACAAAATATAATAAGTAGGTAGATAGAGATACATACGGGTTCTAATTTCCAATTATTAGGTAGGTACCTAATCATACAAAAATATAATCGTTTATTTTTACTACAACTATGTACCTAGATAGATAGTTACGTAGTAATAGGAAGAATTTATTTAATAATTTGAGTAATTTTTAATCATATTATTTTCAGTATAATAATATATATAATGTCGTAGCTAAGTAGGTATTTATTTTACCAAAGTAGATATTATGCCTAGGTAAAGCCAAAGTATTAATCAAGAGTTAAGAATTGTTATTCATGAGGAATGTAAAAATACATATTTACTAATAAAATTGTATGTAACTTTTATCGTGTTATAATTTTTTTCTGACCCTTTTTACTAGAAAGACCAGAGATGGACTAGAGCAACGAGGTAAGAGTACCTACTACTCTTACCTCGTTGCTCTACTCAAAGATCATAGCTCTAAACTCTAGTCTCTACTCTTAAGGGTAGAGACTAGAGTAGAGCTATGATCTTTGTCTAACCATACCAGTGCGACAAGGCTTTTGTGGCGCTTGGATGACATTGTCATGAGGGCACCACCGTAAGACAAAGGCAGCCAGCAAATAAATTTTCCCCAATTTTAGGGAGTAAGTATATTAAAAATGTCAGTGCTGAAAAAATCGAGTGAGTTTTATCTTATATTAACGGATTGAGTACTATATTCTGACTGAATTCTAGTATCAGGAAAATAGGTGTATGGAAAGGCTGTAATTAAAAAAAAATGAATTTCAGATTATTTTATTATAATCATGGTCACTGCGAATTATATCAAGCGGATGAGTATCAAAATTTCCTCCATCATCGTCTTCACTACTACCATCATTACTGTCACTTCTTTCTTCTTCTGAACATACTTCTATGATGTTTTATCTAAATATCCATCTTTTAAACGGTACACAGCAACTGTGCCACTCATCTGTAGAAATGGCCTTAAATTATTTTAATTATTTTATAGTGTAACCATTAAAATCATTTCTATATATAATATCATTTCTGTATATAATATCATTTCTTTCCGTTAGAATCTCTGTTGCATTTCTAAATAGAAAACCAATCTTTTTAATATGATGTCTAAGAATTTCTCGACTGCCTTGAAAACCGATTTCTTCTCTAAGTACACGATGTAAATTCTTTACTGATAGGATTTATTTCTTCATGGTATAAAATTGATGAATTTTCCGACATTAAACACCGGTATCAAAAGCATCCATCATAAGTTTGTTATTTCTTGTTTTTCTCTTCTTCTATCTATAATAACGCCTGATGTTTTAGCAAAAAAGCTTCCTTCATTAGAAAATTCATACTACAGTACGTAAAGAAACGCCTGAAGAACAAAGAAACATAATATTGCACATTCTAGAAATAGATAGGTAACGTATTTATTCCGATCGGGTGAGACTTTACGATTCCCGAGTATGGTAACATTTACCTGTGTCAGCGGCAACTCGATCATTTACTCTTTTGAATGGAATTATTGGAGCCCTTAGCTCTTTCTCCTACATAAAAAAACTCTTTAACTTTTAGCACTATTTCTATAACACCACTTTAAAGTACTTTTGGCATGTTTTTGAATAAATAATAAGCAAAAACAATACAATATTTTGTGTTGTTATGACAGCGATATGTTGACAGACTACAGAGCGAACTATCAAACACTAGATGACATTAAAGTTTCCGATTTTTGCCGCGCGCCTCAATAGCCTTGTCGCACTTGCCCATGGAGGTACCATTGTACCATAGTCGTTTATCTCTGACCGTCAAACACCTGTCAAAATTTTTTTGAGATTGTGTTCTGTGCAGAGTGGATTTCTTCTTGACAGATGCTGGCAATAGTGTAAAGTGTTTTACACAGACCTACTGTGTTTTATGTCTATGGATGCTGTCAACTGTCAAAGTTGAACGAAAATTTTGAAAAAACATTGAATTTAATCACTTTTGTACTGTAATTTTAAAGAAGAAAAATTAAAATAAATAATCAGTGTACACTGTACAATGTAAAAGAATTTTATTTAACAACCGTACGCTATGCCGAATGTAAAGATTGACTATGTGGTTAGCTTCAGCAGCGAGGACCCGGTAACTTTTTTCGTTTATTTTTCATTTGTAAACAAACAATTGAAACAATAGTTATTTATCCAACAGAAGGTTATTACAATTTAAATAATCTCTGACTCCCAAACTAAGCAACAACCCTAAGTATCTTGGGAGTCAGTGAAAACATAATATGAAGTTAAAATCATCTGTATCGTTCGTTCAGATTTGATCACATAGTAAACCTCTGACCATACCACTCTCCATCGCACACTGAATTACTTTGAGCCTTATTATGAAGCCCATACTAAAAGACACGTCTTCGTCCTCCTAAATCTTTGATATTAGACAACCTCAGACTCTTGAAATATAACCTCAATGTTAATTCACAGCTTAGCAGGCTCTATTCACAAAATGTTGAAGTATTTGTAATTTAGTCGTAACTGCACACACGTTACAAGTTCAAGCCTAGGTCTCACCATTGTCCAATACATCATGGAGGATATCATCATAGCAAGAAACACATCAGTAATAATTGGGTCTTGTAATGGGTTGCAGGAGCACCCGGCCAGCAACCTGCTGTCAGCTGACGTGAAGAGCAAGTGGCTGTGCAGCAAGGGGGAGCCCTCCTGCTCTATCGTGCTGCAGCTCAAGAGTGCTTGCAAGGTATAGCAGCCTCTATACATTGTTTCGTTTATCCACAGTTGTGAAATCTGCTTTTTGTTCTAGTATAAAGATTAACTTATTTTAGCTTCTAACAATGAATGTATAATTTGGAAGACCGATATATGATGAAAGCATCAGCTAAGAAAGCATTATTGAAAAAATCTCTAAGGGGCAAAATATAGCTCGCACAGGTAAAGCAAGTGAATTATAATGTTATAAAATAAGGTATGATGGTATAAATCTTAATTTTAATAATGTAATTTCAGATAGACTCCATCACAATAGGTGCATACCATGTGGCTCTGATTGAAGTGCTGGTGGGGCTCTCAGAGAGACCCAATGACCCTTTTCAGGTAATTTGTGTCATTCACAAAATAAGATAAATTGTGTGTTGTTAATAACTTAGTCTCTATGAAGACTAGTATGAAGTAGGTGCGAGAATACAGTCGACCTAAAAGCACGCATTTTTCTTAAATTGTCCATAACTATCTATAAAGTATTGACTTCATTAGTAAAGTTGTGGAGATATTGTTTTTATACATCTGGTCATCATTCATGAGAGCAGAATCTCTACTAGCAAGAGATAAAAAAATTCTTGCTAGGGGAGCAGCAAGAGATGAATACTCTCTGACAAGAGATAAAATTAATTTTGCAGTGGGATTGTGCGCAGGTGCTGGTGCCAAGCTGCGTGCTGCTGTCGCCGCCCGCGTCGCGCCGTGGCGACAGCGTGGAGTGCGTGCGCTCGTTCGCGGCGCCGCAGCTGGCAGACGCGGCGCGCGCGCGGCGCTGGGACCGCGTGCGCGTCGTGTGCTCGCAGCCCTACAACAAGCACTGCAAGGTACCCGCTGTACTTGCCCTCACCTCTAGCCTGAATCATCAAAAAGTGAATTCAGTTTGTTGTGATAAAATATAAGGGCCTGTTAACATGAAAAACTAAATGTTCCAGTATGGGCTAGCGTTCGTGCATATATCGAGCGGGGATGCGCAGGGCTCGGCCTCGCCCGCGCCTACTCCCGCGGCTCCGCTGCGTCTGCAGCTGGACGCGGAGGCGGGCTCCTCGGACGACGAGTTCCGCCCCGGGGAGCTGTTCGCCAAGTACCGGCGCAACGAGCTGCACAACACCAGCACCGGTGACTTGCTGACTCTTGCATAAGGCCCTGTTTCCACCAAAGTGGAACGGAGCGGAGCTGTTTGAGTAACTGAGTAAAGTCTATTCAATCTCGAGCGATACCAGACGTAAACAAACCGACTGCCAGGTCATTCGCTTAAGCAGGGTTGCGCAACCTTTTTAACGTATACTAATTTTTCAAATTTAAAATAAATTTACGTTTTGACAATAATATCGTATTGTTTGAATTTTTTTAATGATATCTTGAAACTAGATTTAACATAAGTGAAAGTTTCGTGTTACGCGCCACTTCAGTGCCTCACTAGAAGCACGCTGAGTGGCACGTCAGGTCATGCAGCGCCACGCCATCCACGCGAATGGACGCTATTCTATACAATCGCTTCGAATGTTGAGACAAGTGACACGTCAATATCACGCGTCAATTAAAATATTTATTCTAGGTTTATGATTAGGGGAACAAAATAAAATATAAAATATTATCCAAATGTGTACGATAATCCCCATGACATGCTTTGACCTTGAAAGCGAAAGTCGTGAGCGGTGCGGCAGATAGCAAACAAACAAGATAGAAAGAGATAGTCATATTTTGTTTGTTCCGTCGTCGCTACTACTAAATGATCGGCTTTTGTTTACGTCTGGTCTCGCGTTTCGTTGAAAAGACTATAGATTTCGTCATTTCGACATCTCTCCCGTCAGTTTCAGAGATGTCAAAGTGACGAAATCCACTACACTCGGCCTTGGTGGAAACCTGGCCTAAATAGTGGCAGTGAAATAGTTACCATTATGAAATGAGTAGCAATAATAATTAACTGACTCCTCATTAGTAAGTCGTAAGTCAGGCTATAAAATCAAGTATTGATTGTGATGCTATTCTTTTTCACAAGGAATATTTTGGAAATGATTCGTGTTGGAGTATCGCGAGTGTCACAAACTGAAAGTCAGTCATTATTTTTGTCATACTAATTTTACTCCCAAACAGCAAAGAATAATTTTATATTGCCTCCTTTAAAGTATTAAGGTTACATCTGAAGACAGTAAGTCCTACGTCATGTGAAACTATCCTAATTATTATCATTGTAATAAATTTTCCAGAAGCGCAAATAAAACAGGCGTCATCCCACGCGCTAAAGAACATCGCCGACACGTCCACCAAGATAACCAAAACGCCCATCAGCAAGACGAGCGCCGCGCGGCCGAGCCGCAGCCCCGAGCCGCGCGCCGACCGCGGCAAGCGCAGTCTGCTCTACACAAGCGACGACGACCGGCCGCACCACAGGATCGACCGCGTGCTGCAGCGGCACCGCGACCAGCAGGATTATAAGGCCGCGCAGGACGCCCGGCCGAGCAGCAGTGACCAGAACACGTTGAATAGCAGCAAAACTGTGCACAGTGATGATGATAGTAAAGTGAAGCACACGGACAAGAATACACGGAACAGCAGCAGTGACACGTTGAATAGCAGCAAAACTGTGCACAGTGATGATGATACTAAAGCAAAGCACAGGGACAAGAACAAAACCCCACAGAAGAACTCTGAAAGGAATTTGAAGACTGAAAGTGCTACAGTCAGCCAACAAAAAAGGAAGAGGCCGGCTGAGAGTAAGTTTCTACTTGTGTGGATATTTAATGTGACTAATTGTTGCAATGAAGGAAGATAGAGCTTGCTGGATGTATCACCTATGCCGCTATTGGGTTGATTGGTTGATTGCTTTTATAGACAATATTTGGGTGACCGAGTTTCGCTCGATGGTCAATAGATGGCAGCAGTAGTCATATTTTTATTTTTTTGGTAAATTCGACATTTTCTAAAAATGGATTCTAGCTAGATCGCTCCCAAAACCCCTGTATACTAAATTTCATGAAAATCGTTCGAGCCGTTTCCGAGATCCAGATATATATATACAAGAATTGCTCGTTTAAAGGTATAGGATTTGTAAATTTTCATTTAGGTGCATGATACATCCTCAGGTTCCCAACGTTAAATAGGCCATCCAATGGTCGAGAATCGCTAGAAAGCGTTTGCTCGCTGCATCCTCCTATTATTATGAATAACTTGATTTTTATGCCTGTTACGTTGGTTTTCCCACTCGTTACTAGTCCACTCTGCTCTTGGGTTGTAAAGAAAGAAAGAAATACATTTATTTTGCACTATGCCTTATATTACAATGGAGGTACACTTATGTACTATAACAATGCCTGAAGCCTCCCCACCCGGGCAAAAATACGAATCGTTGCCCAAGTGACGGCAGCAGCTTGTAGTTGTTATTATGCACGTGTAATCGGCTGCTTAGGTCACCCGGAGCTGGGCCCGGTGTGCGCGGCGGCGGGCGCGGTGCTGGCGGGCGCGGTGGTGGCCATGAGCGGCTACGAGAACCCGCGCCGCGCGGCGCTGCGGGCGGCGGCGCTGGAGCTCGGCGCGCACTACCTCCGCGACTGGGAGCCGCGCTGCACGCACCTCATGTGACTGCTCCGTTACTATTCCTTCATAGCGATTGAAATTAAAATAAAACCGCCCATTGCTTCGCAGCCAGCTGTGAAAGTAGCATATACATATTCTTTTACTATCAGACATTTCGTTTGGTGTTTCAGCTGCGCGTTCCCTAATACCCCCAAGCTGCGTGCGGTGCGCGCGGCGCGGGCGGGCACGGTGGCGGTGCTGGGCGAGTGGCTGGAGCAGTGCCGCGCGCGCCGCCGCCGCCTGCCGTGGCGCTGGTTCGCCACCGACCCGCAGCAGCGCGAGCCCGTGCCCGAACACTTCGACCGGCCGGCCGAGACCGCGGACTCCGGTGAGGAGCACTAGCCCCCACATTCGCAACCGGTGCACTCCGCCCAACTGTAGGGCTAGTACAGGTTTTTATATAAATTTTGAGTCGACTCACATCGCACAAACGAATCGAATTCCTCCATACATTTACAGCCAGCGCCATCTATTGACAACCGCATGTCAGTGAGCGTACATAGATGGCGCTGGCTGTAAATGTATGGAGGAATTCGATTCGTTTGTGCGATGCGAGTCGATTCGAAATTCGTAAAAAAAAAATTGTACCAACCCCTCAGATCCGACACACCTACAAGCTTCGCCTTAACAATACTAGTTTGATTTACTTCACCCAGAGGGCGACACGGACGACGAAATAGAAAAAGTACTCCGCCAGCAGGAGAAGAAACAGCGCCGCGATCCGACGCCCGACAAACCGATCGACGCCGGCCGCGACCAGCCCGACGGCGACGGCTGTAAGGCGAACGACTCCGTCATCCCTGGCGACTCCCGCAGCCCGAGCAGCCGCGACAGCTGCAAGCTGGATGCAGAGAAAGCGACGGCGATGGACACGTCGCGCAACTCGGACGTGACGTTCGTGCGCGACGAGCGCGTGCGCGCGCGCATCAGCCTGCACTCCGACTCCGACGACACCGCCGAGGACGAGCCGCCGGACCGCGCCGACAGCCACGAGATTACCAAGGTTTGCAAACTCGAGAAGAATCGCTAAATGTGCAGATGCTTTTGAGTCTCTTTGGTTACCGAGCGGAGCGCGGAGAACCAGGTAATCCGACCGAGTGATCCGATTATCTTTTCGCCCTTTGTTGCTCGAAGCGACACACTATATATAATGCGCAACCTTGCAACTGCGCCAAAACCTTGCCAAGTGACACACCTTTATAGAGTTTGTAGCTGATCCTGTGTAAATGTTATCGGAACCAAGCGCTTCTTGCAGGAGCTGCCGAGCCTGTGGTCGGGCAGCACGTTCGCGCTGTCGGCCGCGCTGCCGCCGCGCCGCGCCGCGCTGCTGGCGCGCTACATACGCGCGTACGGCGGCCTCGTGCTGCAGGTCGGGCTCTAAACTTCTACTGAGCTATAACATCATAAATAATGACAAGATTTTTATTTTTTATACATCGCCCAGTTCAGACTTTTAGATCTAGAAACCAAACCTCTGTGGACATATTCCCACAGAGGTTTACTTATACTTTTTAAAGATTTAAATTTTTATTTTCCAGATAAAAGTTTCACTCAATAAAGCTGCTGTTTCTATGCTATAAGAATATTATTTAATTCACAAATTTTTTTTTACATTAAATTGTCCAAATTGCTGGAGTTTTTATCTACTGTGTGTGGTCAGTGGCGCCACCATTATTTTTCATGGAGGCTTTTTTAATTTGTGGCATGGTGGCAGGAGTCGGAGGTGCTGGAGGACAGCGGCGTGCAGTACGTGGTGGCGGCGGACGGGCGCGGCGCGGAGGGCGAGGGCGGGGCGGGGGGCGCGCGGCGCGTGCGGCCCGAGTGGGTGTGGCGGCAGCACGCGAGCCGCGGTCTGCGCAGCTCTGCCACCACGTGATGACGTACTACATCACATGGACTCGCAACATACGGCAACGAAATTACGGCTTTTAAGGTTTAGCGCTAGACAAGGGTCTCTCCGCAAATTCAAATTTTATTTCACGTTATTTGAAAGCTAAGAACAAGCTAAGATATAACAACCAAATGGTGAAATATCACCTTCTACTGCATAACAGCGTTCACTTAGGGAGTAAGTCAAGTTTTGTGAGTTACTTGTGCACAACTCGATTTTTGAAGCTTTTTACCATGGACTATCGAAGTAGTACCTGCCTCCAGTTTAAAACCTCATATTGTTTCCTTCCAAAACATTTATAAACCTGACAAACCTATATTTTGTAATTGTACAAAAATAAAAAGTTTAGATAAATTGATAGAAAATTCTTAATTGTACACCAAAACAAAAAAGAAAAACATAAATAAAATGAACAGTTAAACAAATGTACAAGGATAGAAACCTTATCGGCAAAATATGATGATGACCACGATGACTGTAAAGAATTAATTGATTTGTTACTTATGATTTCGCAATAAACGATTACATTTTTATGTTGTGTATTATTCGAACAAATGATTATTGGTTTGTAGTGTGTAAAAAGAATACGAAAATAGTAGGTTTTGTTACGTTTTGTTAATTTAAAACCCTGTGAGGGTTGCTAGCTAGCAAACTGAACGATTCAGGATCAGAAAGCAGTGCAGTGCATCCGTACATGTTTAATTACGTTATTAAAGATGTAGCCAAGGATATTATCGTACTAACTTGGAAGAGGTAAATAAATGGGGTACAGGATATTCAGAAAAACAAATTGTAGACAGGTAGTAAAGTGTTTTTTATTATTTTGGACCTTAAATAAATGGAGGCTCCCCCGGGTCGGAGTGCGCTCACTGCGACGTGAGCAGCGTGAGCTTCTCGTTGAGCTGCAGCTGCGTCTTGATGAGCTGCGCCAGCGTCACCACCTGCCACACGCCCAGCGTTAACCAGCACTCCACACTCTACACCATACTTATACCACTGATCTCTATTATACTCGTACAATGGATCAAACATTCTATACCATTGACAGTTCATTTTTTTGTGCAGATTTAAAATGCCTCCTTTGAAGGTCCATGGTACTAACTGACATTTGTTGCTAATGACTGTTGTTTTGGTCATTATATTTGTAGGGTGGAGAAGTAACTAGTAACCATTCTCATTTTATGATACAACTAAGATGTGAATTTTAAGTAGCATTTTATCACACAACTAGCTGTTGCCCGCGGCTCCGCCCGCGTGCAGTTTTTTTTTTTTTTACAAAAATGTTTCCCGTGGAATTTCTTAATTTTTCCCAAGATAAATGAGTGGTCCCTGGGTTCGATGGACCCGTAAATGAGTCTTCTTCCAATCTCTCCTGTCAACGTGCTATCTTCTTTCACACAATTTACCTATATCTTCTTTGGTCTTCCTCTACTTATACACTCTATCGAAATCGCTTATATTACTCAATTCGCATGGAGTAAGACAGAGTGGGGCGTGTCATCGTGGATTGTAATATCTATACTAACCAAACTTATCTTATTCTGAGATGATACCAATGCCCAGATATTGTAATTAAGCATTCTGATGTGCTGCTGTGTACGTAGCAACCCGTTCCTGCTACGTACGGGTTATCTTGTATAGTTATACCTAGTTGTACGGTCAAAAAAACGATTTAAACTGTCAATATTTCGACCCCGTTTTGATTATGCTACGTAGATAAGTAGCTTTAGGTTTTTTTAAACATCCCATGGGTGCTCTCAAATTTTTCAGGATGAAAAGTATCTTAAATGTTGACCGGGCATATATAAAGTAGGATCATAAAATTTCATTTAAATCCGTTACTTGAAAGACGCCCGCTAACTGTTTTTGTAATGTTTTCTTTCCACGGGAACTAGATTGGATTAATAAGTTTTACTATATATATTTTGTTAAAGAGGCAACATAAGGTATCAGCATAACAAATTTTACTAAATTAAGTTCATTAGTTGTTGTTTACAAAGCTGTTAAATTAATTGCAGTTTTTTAACTATCCCACAGGAACTCTTTATTTTACCGGGATGAAAAGTATCCTATATGTTGACCAGGGACATAAGCTACCACCACACAAAATTTCATTGGAATCGGTCCAGCCGTTCCAAAGATTAGCCCGTACAAACAGACAGACAAACAGACAAACAGAGAAACAAAAAATTAAAAAAAAAATTAAATTAGTTCTATTTCACTTCTTACATCCCCCTGACTCCGTTTTTAGCATTTTTTTTATTTGTACAGAAATTCGACCTCTACAGATTTATTATATGTATTGATGATAATATAAAAGGTAAGCTTAAAAATCTCAGCAAATCTTGATTTTGATATCCCAGTGATAGCTGTTGTGGACAAACAGCCTAAGTTAATCATATCAGGGTTGCCAAATTTAATATTTTGATTTCAATTTTTGTTGAATGTTTTGGTTTAAATTTTAGTTTGGTTTGGTTTTAATTCAACATCACACATTGTCAGGCAATTCCCAAAATTGTGTCATCCTACTGCATCAAAACCAGTTTTTTGGGAGACTCAAGCGGCACTCACCATGAGCAAGTCCTTGACGCCAGAGTTGAAGGCGTCAGTGAAGTTGTCGGCAGCCATGTCGGGCAGCGCGCTCGTCAGCTCCAGCAGCTGGCGCCCCACCGCGTCGTTGGGGACCGCGCGCTCCGCCAGCACTTCCTCCACGTACTGCACCACCTGCACACCAGCACCCTTAGTGGAAGCCCTCACAGATCAGCCCAGCTGCAAACCGAGCTGTAGCACACCTGATCAAGCAGTGTGGAGAGCTTGGAGGCGGCCTCAGCGACTTGCGCCAGGTCCACCATGGGCTGCACCTGCCGCGACCGCCCACCCGGACCCATCGTCTTCTGGCACAGCTGGAGACCTACTATCTGCAATAAAGCATCACTTATTACAATCTTTTATCTAGTTTCACCTAGTCTGATGTTTATTTATTTGTCTGTAATCAAATCTTCCACTTCCCAATTACCAATTGAGCTGCAATTTTGCATGCATGTGCAAATAGGACAATGCAAAATGATTATGACATGGATTTGATTTGATGATGAAACTGGAAGGTAGCCCTAGGAACTCAGTAGTTAAACAACATAACCCCATCGAGTTTGAGCTAGTTTGATTTGTCTTGTAAGTGCTTAACATTCTACATGGTATGACGATGGAGTTGGAACATGGCCATGTGCCAGAAACTTAGTAATTAAACGACATAACACCATTGAGCTAGATTGATTCACTTTAATGAGTAATTTGATGCCAGATAGTGGTCTGGTAGTGAGAATAACAACAAATTATGCAAAAGTTAAAGCTTGTTTTTAAAAATACTTTTCAAATGATTCTTGTTAAATGCTACACTGTACTAGCTACTAATTAAATTTGTATAAACTCATATAACAATACAAATCAATATCAGAGCTCGTTTCTAAGCACTAGTCTCCCAGACATTCACCTCAGGCTCGTAGTAGGTAAGACCGACGTCCACGGGTGTGAACATGCAGCCCTGCTTGCCGCGTGGCACGCCCAGCGCCACACACACATAGGCGCGGAGCCCCATCCGCGCTCCCGCCAATGAGGTGTCCAGTGTCACGTGCACGGGCTCCCGACATTCGCGAGAGTAGTACTCGTGAATCACAGAGGAGTGGTTAGTCACCTCATTGCCTGTCGCCCACCAACCTGCCATACAAGATAATAGAACAAATATTTATTTCATACTATTGACCTGTCAAAAGCACACGAGAGCAAAAGAAAAAAGGACAGGCAGCAAAGACAGTGGGAGGATGAGTTGAAGCTGACCGCTGGCCCACTTTGGAGAAGGGTGGCACAGGACCACAGGCATTGGAAGGAGTTAGAGGAGGCCTTTACCAACAGGCACTTAGTGCTTAGAGAACAATATAAAAAGTAAATTGTAATAGCAATAATTAAAACGTAATTTAAGAAAGCACTAAATATAGGCTATTTTTATTTTTATTCTGTTTATTTATCTGTCAAATAACATAAATATGATCACCGTGATACATCATGGACTTTCAGGTATTTATCAAAGGGCAACGCAAGCACTTAAAACCAGAGGTTTCCCTGCCACTTGTGCTACTTGTGTATATTTGAAGATTCAATAATTATTTCGAGTGTGACCACTGAACATACCGACAATACTCTCTGAAGCATTCACCCTCCTGTTGAGTTCGTACACGTCCATGGCGTAGTTGAGCTCGGCCTCTACCTGGTCGGCGTGCTCCTTGTGAGGCACGCAGAAGCAGTTCGTCACCTCCACCACGCCCCCGTCCGATGTGCCTGAGCAAGAGCATCAGCATCAGATTTAAGGACTTTCAGTAATACTGAACAACCCATTATACACTGGACAAAAGCTCTCAAACGTCGCTTAACACTAGTATACCGCTCTGATCAAGGTTTTTCACTTTGAAAAGACGAGTTACTGAGCGAAAACCACAAAAACAAAACCGAAATAGGTTAACTTGCTGAGTCGGCAAATGTATTAAACTAAACACTTTTCAAGCCGTGGAAACAAAACATTGTTTACCCAATAATGTGCCGATGACGCGATGTGAATCCGCATTTCGACGCTCGTATGCATCAACAATTTGAAATAACACAACGGGGTGAACCTTTACAGTAAGGTTGAGCGCCATGTTGATTTGAAAGACTTCCTTATTGACAGCTGTCTGAGGTGTGAGCTGACAGCTAGGTAACACTACAAAGACTATGTCTCAATGTCAAAACTCAAAATAGGTAATAGTAGGTAATAATCGTAGATAGAGAATAATAAAGTTATTAGGTGGTAGATAGTTATCGGGAAATATTTTCTACTTAGGTAAAGTCGGATTCTTAATTAGACGAAGTCAACTGACGTTTACTGTGTTGTCAGCTTTTGATGAAATAAAAATAGTGTTGTGACAAAGTGAATGATTGAAAAAACACCTGAATGAATGAAATTGCCTCGATTGTGTAGTGAATAGTTTTTGTGCCGAACTGCAGATATCGGGTACGGTGTTCGAATTTTAGTCGTGCTTTGTACATACCAATGCTTTCCAAAAAACCAACTTCAAATACCACGACAAGGAGTGAAATATTTTTTTAATGTAGGGGCCAACACCAATTCGAAGTCGGGCGATTGTGTATAACTTCGTCGTTTCTTCGTACATCAAGTAAGTAAGAAGGACTATTAGTGATTGTATGAAACATTGCCCGACTTCGATTTGGTGTACCTACATTTAAAAATATTTCACTCTTTGTAGTGGCATTTGAAGTTGGTTTTTCGGAAAACATTTCCCAATTTTTATTTTTTTTTCCTTTTTAGTAGAAAGCAACAAAATGCACAAGGCGTTGTAAAAATACCCAAATCGCTTAAGGTGTGTTTATAAAATCTGAAGAGTTCCCTCAATTTCACCAAGATCCCATCATCAAATCCTGATTTGATGACTAAAGTCAACAAATCAGTATCTGCTAGCAAATGCACCAGTAACTATAAAAATTCCCAACTCGCTTCAAGTATACTAGCAAAATTTGAAAGTTCCCTCGATTTCTCCAGGATTCCATCTTCAGATCCTGACCTGATTAAAATGGGATCATCTGGGAACTGTACCGTTTAATAAAAAAAAAGAATTTTTCAAATCGGCTCACGCGTCTTCGAGTAATCGGTGAACATACATAGATAAAATAAAAAATAATTAAGATTCCGACGAATTGAGAACCTCCTCCTTTTATTGAAGTCGGTTAAAAATAGAAATTATATTCTTTAATAGATTGAAATGATTCACTATTCACACTCATTGTTCATTCATCTGATTGAACGAGAACTGAACGCATCAATATATTACTTTAAGTATGGCAACATTATTTTACAAAGTGACATTAGCTTCTGTCAGTTGACTTCGTATTAAAAATTCGACTTTAGGTAGGTAGGTAATTTAAAGACCAACCCAGACCAACCTCCTCTATGGCTTAAGGCAAAAATAGCACAGAACACTATAAAATAGTAATAGTGTTTTATGTCTATGGTAATGTAGGTATTGACTATTGGCTTATAAATCTATAGACCCCGGGAGTAATACTAATACAAAATTCAAGAAAAAAGTTTCCCAAGAAAACCTAAATAAACGTTATACATGTGTATCTATATCTTTATGAACAAAAAAAACTAAAACATTGTAATAATATAGGTCTTCACTCTTCAATCATTATTAGGTATACTCCCTAATTTTGCGATTGGAACTCTTTTCGCGTTTTGGCATTCATTAGGTTTGGACACTTTTAGCGCTGACCCCACATATCCTTAGTTTATATATGAATGGTCCTAGGCCACTCATAGGCTTTCAGGAATTAATTCAAATTGGAATTCGGAAGAGTACATTTGAAAACCTTTGCTAATGACTATCATGCATCTTTAGAGAAAACTTCCCCTTATCTCTACCAGTTTATGAAAAGGCTCAATTTGCGATGCATTTTACTGCCCACTATTATTATAAGAATTATAGGAGGCAAAATCCTGAACAACTGATAGCTCTTGTTCAGGTTTTTGCCTCCACCAGTTAATTTACCTATGTGATTAGTTTTTCAGAAATAAAAAATCTATTGGACAATTCAAAAACAAATTGTTTCATTTAAAAAAAAACACCTGTGAAAAATATTGTGTACTGATTAAAGGCGTAATTTCATTATAATATAATATTTGTGTTCATACTATCCCAACGCAAAAAATTTTCATAACAACAAACATAATAATTATTTATTATTTAATTTAATAGTCACTAAACATAGGTAACTAAAAAGGCGTCTATCCTAGTCTAGTCAATGGTCATCTGCTGGAGATGGCGTTGTGTGGATCCTGATGCCATGCATCTCAGATATTTCAGTTTTCAGGGAGTTGGTGACCAGTCGGTGCTGCTTCACTGTTGATAGGCCAACAAACTCCTTGGCCTCTATACTAATCTGTAAAGTAGACAAATTTTATTAATACAAATATAATAAGATCTGCGATGCTATGATATCATTGATTGATAATTCTCACCTCAAACATAGCCCCACAGCCTCCGGATATGTCCTGGACACTCACGTAGGTAATCCCTGGAAGGGACTTTTTCAATACTTCCGAAAGTTGCTGCTCTTTTGACACTGAGTTCTTCTCGAATGCAGTGCCATTGCCACCAACAGTGCGACTCTGAAATAGATTTTAAAAAAACTAATTACTTACCTACTCGACAACGATAGGTACATTTATACTTCAATGAAAACGATGAAGGAACTTCATATTCCAATAACTTATCTTTGAAATTAAATCACTCCAGTTGAAGTAGCTTTGTAAACTACTAGGTAGCTGAACAGGATAGGAAGCTTACCAACAATAGCCTATAAATATAATTGTTTTTTTTTTTTATTATTTTACTTCCCATACCTAACTTTGTAAATAATACAGTAGGTACGATGAGGTTAATACTTACTAATTTATCCCTGTATGGTGCTAAGACTTTGATGAAATGCCGGAACATCTTGGAACTGTTTTGTTTGTCAATTAATATTATATTTCTCAATTATTGAGGCATTTTTTTTAATTCTTTTTATTACTTACAAATTGTTTACATAACATAACCTAAAAACACAGACATCGAACAAGAAAAAGAAAATATTCTTCTGGGTATAGACCACGTATAGACTATAGCATAGACATAAAACACTATAGGGATAGACTATAGGTCGTAATAATGTTCAAAGAGTATATAATCACCATAATCACTAGGTACGTTTTAATAATGTTCTGTGGTAGGTATAGATAGTATTACCAACGAATATATAATATTTTACGCAATTACGCTTTGATTATGTATATTGTACCTACGTCTGTCTGTGGTCGTCTGCGGTCTGCGGAGTGTTTCCATAAATGGAGTAGCCACAAAAACTTGATTCCAGACCGTTAAATAAATTAAAAATAATGGAGTAGGTACCTGTTCTTTGTCTGTGTCGAGCATCGACAAAATAATGTTCCTTCTGTGAGAGTAACTGTCAGTAATTGTCAAGTGTCAGCTAAGTGCAAAGACAAAGTAAATATAAGGACAGGAAATTGTCAGTCTTATTGGGTGGGTATATCCGCCATCTTGTGTAGAATTGAAATAGCCAATCACAGCCATCGGCTTATCACAGATAGGCACCAGACAGCTGATCAGAAGGGCTGCTCTAACTATCTATCGATATGGAAATATTATCGATGTAGTAAGTAGTTCGTGGTTAGTCATTAAAGATTTGAGAGAGCAAAAATGAATGAACATAACCTACCGTTAAAAACCTACTGATAAAAATTAATGGCTAACGGTTTTGAAATCGGTCGCCTTGATGCGAAGTAACGATTATCTTAAGAACATACAGTATTACGAGTCGTATACATTTTTCTCCGGAGATGCAAAATTATTTTTTTGTGGAATAAATACCTACCTTAAAAACAAAAAAAATATTGCTACCACATGTCACCAACTAACAATAATTATTATCTGACGTAACCATGACGTATTCCACACATACACATTAAATATACTGTATCTGACGTATAATTCAAATAACATACTATCTAGTATAATATTGTAGTAAAACACAAATTAGTTACTTACAGTAGTGTCAGATAATTTACATGTAATAGTAGTATTATGATTAATACACGACGTGATGAATTAGGCTCTTCGTTAGTTATCGAGAAATATTCTTTTTTTAATCTTGAGGTTACAACTCCTCTTTAATCCTCAGTTTCTCTCACCCATTTCAAAGCTCGGTTAACGAAGTTTTGCGGGACTCCTATTTCAGGGTGGTCATGATAATAACTACCAATAAAGATCCTATTCGTCACCTAATTTGTCGGGGTTCTCCAAGTCCCGAGCTCGCATCGGTCGCTCCCGGATCCTAATATTTGTAACAAACATCTAATCTGCAAATAGCGTAGATCTGTAGTAGCTGAGACTTCCAGTTCAAATGTTCAAAGTTCAATGTGGCAGCCATTTTTTAAATTTTGACCACAAATTACATGTCTTTGCTTGCTGCAATGTTTTTTGTAATTTAGTCATTTCGAGATATGAACAATTATTTCCTTAAAATACAGTCCCGCCAAACTGACTTACAGTTGTTACTTAAAAGTTGTCAGACATCGATTTTAAAGAAATTAATCATTCATGAAAAAACTTTACAAAATTTTCACTCCTTACAATTTGAATTTCGAAAATTCCCGTCTTTGTACAGAATATACAAATATTCTGTAGATTCATGACCTAATAATATGAACCTGAGTACTAAATTTAACATCTCTACGACTTTTAGTTTTACCGGAATCCGTGGAACAACGAAAATGCCTCACTCCTTTATTTATATTATTATATAAAATTTACGGAACCCTTCATGCATGAGTCCGACACGTACTTGTTTGTCTTTGGCCTACTCTCTTTCTTTTTTATAACTTTAATCTATATTATTGTCTATTGCGTGATATTATTGTCTATGTATTTATGTCAGTTATTAGGTTTTGTGGGTTGTGGTCAGCAACTATTATAATATTTACCACAGCATATTATTATAATATTTACCTGATGTGCTGAAAATTTTATTTAATTCATACAAAATAAATTCACATCTCCGGGAAAAAATAAGTATGCGTGGGTCTTCTCGTTCTACTGAATCTCCCTTAATTCATCGTAACTTCAAACTAAGGCGACCGGATTTAAACCAACAGCCAATACTTTAACAAATCCCGCGAGACCAAACTATATTTATTCTACTAGATACTATATAAATAGATAATAGCTATAGAAAAGCTTTAGTTTCTGTAAAACCCCGAGATTTTTTCCTATCTACTCAGCTATCACAAGCATAGTATGAAATTTATCGATAACGGTATAACAGTAGTCACATCATTAGTACTTTGACATGAAGCAATGCGCATGTCAAAGTGCTACACTTTATGGCGGTTTTTGCCACCCCGACACATATAGTGATAAGTAAACTATGGCCTCTCTATATATATGTTTAAATTCTCTAAGGCTAAGTGTCAGTCATATCAATGATTGCTGTCATTCGACTGTCATAACGTAGAGAGTATTTATATTCTTTGGTCATAAAAACACGTGTTTGGTGTTACTGTGTAATTTTTATAGGTTTTTACGAAATGTGTAAAATAAAATAAAATAATGCCTCCATATAAAGCAGGATTAAAAAGAAAAGTTGAATCTAATAAATCGGTCAATAACGCTACAGATGACAAAGTATTAATATTTGTTATAACCGGTGTGATTAATGATATACTTAACAAGTTTTAAATAGTGCTTTAATTTGTAGGAATCAAACAGTGATGAAGAAAAGAACTTGCTTCAGGGCGAGCTGGACGTGGAGGACGATGCTACGGACTCGGAGCGCGAGGACCAGGCCGTCGCCTCGGACGGTGAACTAGATGTAAGCGACGCGGATAACCTCTGAAAAGAATATATTCTGTAGAGCTTTGCCCCATTTCAAGCTGTTTGCTGTCTCAAGTGCCCTATGGCCATATCGTTCTAGAGAGATGTGAGGAGGTTGAAATGAAGGATAGGTTCTTGTTCAACACATTTGCTTACTAATATTGTATGTTAAATTTACATACTCATAAGTATGAAAAAACTAATGATTGTTCAAGTGAGCAAAAATTACCTGTTCTTATGATGATGACGATGTGATGTGGATTTAATAAACTCAATGATTAACTGTTAGTATAAAGCTTATAACAGTTAACTTATTACAGGAAGTAGTATTTGATGATAGCGCAGACTCTGTTTTGGAAGAGGAGCAGCAATCGGACCAGTCTTCAGCTGAATCATCTGTGAGTTAGTTTTGATGAAAATGTATTGTATAATATATTTTTTTGAAGTTTTGAGCTAGTTGAAATGATAATAATATAATCTTAGTCTTCATATTATGGTACCTACCATATTGGGGATTAACATATATAATTTTGTTTCAGGAGCTTACAGACTCGGAAGATGGCAATGACAGTGACATTGAGGCTGATGGGTCCATGGCAAGTGACAGCAATGAAGAGGACGGAGAGGATGATGCTGAGGAGCACAGCAATGACAGTGGGGCAGAGACAGGCACCGCCCCGTCAGCTGGCTCCAGTGACGAGTCCTCCAAGAAGCCACAGATAAAAAACAAGAAGCAGAGCCCCAGGCCTCAGCAAGCAGAACAGAAACAGAAGCAGAAGAAAACAATTTCCAGTATAGACATCCTAGCCAACAAGATTAAAGAAACCACAGTGTCAACACAACCTGTGCAACAAAAGGGTAATTATATAAAAATATTTAACTCCTTGGTTCCTAGAGACCCTTTTTGAACAGTTACATTTCTCTCTCCACCTTTTTATTTTTTTGCTTGTTAAATAGGCAAAAATAAAACACTAAGTAGTTCATTGCCTTGCAAGTTGGTTAATTCCATTAAAGTTGTACTATCTATTTTCCTGAATGTAAGTCACATGGCAAGGGGTCCACAGATGAGTACGAGTCAGGCGACACGTCGGACGAGGAGGAGCGCGTCAACACGGCGGGCGAGGTGCCCATGTGGTGGTACAACGAGTACCCGCACGTGGGCTACGACCTGGACGGGCGCCGCATCATCAAGCCGCCGCAGCGCGACCACATCGACGATTTCCTCAAGTGAGACCCTCCTCACTGCAGTCCTCTATAGCCTTGGTTTGCTTTTAGTAAACTACTATTATATGGTAAAAAGCAGGGCAAGTCTGCCTGGTTTGTGCCATTTGCGCTGAAGGTTAAATACTCTACGGGTGAAGGCAGTTATAGAAGGGAGAGAATGCTAATGAAGTTATCGCCACAAATGTGACAAATATCATACTGACCTATTACAAGAGCCTGTATATTAGGCCTATGTGAAATAAAGATATTTTGAATTTGAATTTTGAATTTGAATTGTAAAGAAAAATAATGATGTTGTGATGATGGATGACGACTTGCGAAAAGAACATTGCATTTAGAGTCTGCCAAGAATCTCATGAAATCTCAATTTGCACAGGGAGTAGGGACATGCTCCCCTCTCCGTACTATCTAAAAATATATTGCATATAATTCTCTGATCTGTGTAAAAACTTGCACAAAGTAGACTAGTTTGAATTAGTGCCTGTGGTTGGTCAGGAAGTGCGAGGACCCGGAGTTCTGGCGCACGGTGAAGGACCCGGCCACGGGGCAGGACGTGGTGCTGTCCAAGGAGGACCTGCAGCTCATCGAGCGGCTGAGGAGCTCGCGCGTGCCCAGCGCGCAGCACGACGAGTATGAGGTACTCACATTGTTTGTGTCACCACACTTATGTTGTTATCTATGCTGTTGGCCTCCCACATGATTGTCGTGTGTGCTCCTCAGCCGTGGGTGGAGTGGTTCTCGCGCGAGGTGCTGGCGACGCCGCTGCGCGCGTTCCCCGACCACAAGCGCTCGTTCCTGCCGTCGCGCTCCGAGCAGCTGCAGGTCTCCAAGATCGTGCACGCGCTCAAGATGGGCTGGACCAAGACGCGTAAGCAGATCGCCGACGAGCGCAGGAAGAAGAGGGTATGTATGAGCTCCGCTTTGCAGGTACCAATCACACAACTTGACAGACAGACATTAGAAAGCAAAGAAAAGGTAATAAATTCACATCCTTAAGATACAATGTACCTAATTGTGAGAAGACTTGCAGGGCTTTGAACCATAGAAACTAGAACAGGATTACAGTACAAACTAAACTATCAAAATAGGTACATAATATACATATTAAAAAAAAAACTTCATTGGCATAATATATCTACTAATGGTGGGTTAACAGTAAACGCTTTCATGATTGTTTGAACTTTGTCTTAAAGATGACCTTTTTTGAAGATATTCTTACCAATATTTTTAAACCTCACATGAAAAAGTCAGGATTTATCAGGAATCGCCAGTTTAATGATAAGTGTCACAAAGCTACAAACTCATTGTTCAACTGCAGAGCGTTTCGTTACAGGACTCCTCATTTATATAATTGTGTGTGTGTGTCACTGATCGCGGCGCGTGTGCAGGAGCGGCAGTTCTACAACCTGTGGGGCTCGGGCGAGGCGGCGGGCGCGCGGCCCGGCCCGCGCCACCTGCCCGCGCCGCGCCGCGCGCTGCCCTCGCACGCCGAGAGCTACAACCCGCCGCCCGAGTACCTGCTCGACAAGAAGGAGGTGCGTCGCTTTGAAACTTACCACCACAAACTGTTATGCCTGGGGATCGTTTGTGGTTCCAAAGTCGTCGTTGGAACTTCTGAAAATGTGAACTAGTGGACTGGTGGTGCCATCAGTCAGAGGCCGCTACACGATTTTTATTAGTATAAGTAATCAACATTTATTTTAGCTATGTCACACGATTTTACAAGGCGGGTAAGAAATTATTTGTCATAGTCATAATTGTTCAACTTATTTTACCCAGATGAAGGAATGGGACAAGCTAGCGGAGACCCCGTGGAAGCGCAAGTACACGTTCCTACCCACCGCGCACAGCGCGCTGCGGCTGGTGCCCGCCTACCCGCGCTTCGTGCGCGAGCGCTTCCTGCGCTGCCTCGACCTCTACCTCGCGCCGCGCGCCATCAAGATGAGGGTGAGTGGGGGATCTTCTTTCTTTCTATCTACTTTCTGGAACTTTTGCGTGCTTGGATTCTTCCGTTATGCGCGAGGGTTGATAGGGTTCTTTATGGCCTATTTGAGGCAGCCCCACTCCCTCCAGAAACTTAGGGTGTTCCAGGTCGTTAGTCATACCTACAACAGTTTCATTTGAGTGATGCACGTCGCATACCGGCTGAAAGCTCTCCGGAACAAGTCTGCTTTGACAATATGGCTGTGTAACATGTGCTCGTCCGACAGCTAACAATCAGCGCGGAGGACCTGGTGCCCAAGCTGCCGTCGCCGCGCGACCTGCAGCCCTTCCCCACCACCGAGGCGCTGTGCCTGCGCGGCCACGCGGCGCTCGTGCGCAGCGTGGACTTCGACCCCTCCGGCCAGTACATCGTGTCCGCCAGCAACGACGGCACCGTCAAAGGTATCACGCGCCATGTCACCACTCCAACCATTGTCAACTTTTCAACACACAATTTTATAACATAATTGTAAAGATGACAAATCAGCGTTTCAACACCACACACAAGATTTATTGAGATGCCACTGAAAAAATTCACCTAGCATTACTTTGTTTGTGTTGACCTAATTTTTCTTTCAATATAAAAGTAGTTTAAACATCATCAGTATTACCCCATAACAGGATTCTGTATTTTCAAAACACACTTGCACACATTAAAAGCTACGGGCACAACACATTCTGATGTATTTAAAAGAATTTTGGTTGAGAATTGAGTTAGTATTCAGTGTTTGATTGCGTTTGTCTGTGGCAGTGTGGGAGACGAGCACGGGGCGCTGCCTGCGCACCATCGAGCTGGGCGAGGCGGTGACGGCGGCGGCGTGGACGCCCGTGGCCGGCCTCAGCCTGCTGGGCGTGGCGCTGGGGCGGCGCCTGCTGCTCGTCAACCCGGGCGCGGACATCGGCGCCGCGCGCGTGGCGCAGCGCACCGACGACCTGCTGCGCGACGCGCCGCCCGCGCACGACGCCAGTGAGTGCAGCTGCAACACTCTGTGTTGATGAATCGCTTATCCACTTATCCTGTGTGTTGGTGCTAACCGTGTGTTCCGCAGTGGACGAGCGCACGGCGTCGTGCGTGCAGTGGGAGGAGGCCGACGCGCTGCAGTGGGCGCGCGGCGTACGCGTCGCCGTCACGCACTTCCGGCCGCTCACGCACGTGAGTTGTTATGACTTCTTCGCTTCGCGCGTTGTGTAGCTGTCCCGTGACGTGTCGATGACCTGTGTGGGTGTGTGCAGGTGTCGTGGCACGCGAAGGGCGACTACCTGTGCGCGACGCTGTCGGACGCGGCGTCGCGCGCCGTGGTGGTGCACCAGCTGTCGCGGCGCCGCTCGCAGCTGCCGTTCCGCCGCGCCAAGGGACTGGTGCAGTGCGCGCTGTTCCACCCGCACCGCCCGCAGCTGCTGGTGGCCACGCAGCGCGTCGTGCGCGTGTACGACCTGGTGAAGCAGGAGCTGGTGCGCAAGCTGCAGACGGGCGCGCAGTGGATCAGCGCCATGGCCGTGCACCCCGCCGGCGACAACCTGCTCGTCTCCTCCTACGACAGGAAGCTCGTCTGGTGAGCGCCGCCTCCGACCCGTCGACGGCGGCTCCGGACTCCCTTTGTGATCGTTCGTGTCGGTGCGCAGGTTCGACCTGGAGCTGTCGTCGCGGCCCTACCAGACGCTGCGGCTGCACGGCAAGGCGGTGCGCGCGCTGGCCTTCCACCGCCGGTACCCGCTGTTCGCCTCCGCCGGGGACGACCCGTACCTCGTCGTGTCGCACGGCATGGTCTACAAGTGAGCTCTGCATGTTATATTAATATCATCACATAGGTTGCAATATAAAATTTTCCCCAAAAATAAAAACAGATATCATATACCAGTGATAAGTGTAACGGTTATCTGGTGTATCCACAGCGACCTGCTGCAGAACCCGCTGCTGGTGCCGCTGAAGCAGCTGGCGGGCCCCGAGCGGCGCGGCGAGCTGTGCGTGCTGGGCCTGCGCTGGCACCCCGCGCAGCCCTGGCTGCTGGCCGCCGCCGCCGACCACACGCTCCGACTTTACGCCTAATAAATATCACGTCTATAAGCACACCATGGTCTCATTACCCGATGCCCAGCGATTCTTCTCTGTAGTTCATAGAGAACAATAAATATTTACCGCACACACAGATAATAAAATAATTAATATGCAAAAATATGTACATAATATCCCAATTAAGCATTGCAGTCATTATGTTTAAACATTATAATATGTCTATATTATTCTCTAACATCATTTTATTTTTAGAGTTACAATTTAAAAGATATAACTAAATAAATTATTTTTGAATCTGTGTCAAAAAACAGTTGATGTGAGTTGTGACCTTAAAAGACGAGAATCTATTGGTTGTGACAATAGGTTGTGACATACATTTTCGTGTTTTCGGGCCGTTCATCATCCGACAATATTGATGGTGTAGTTTTAAAATAACAAAAAAATACAATTTTTTTTTGAAAGCCAAATTCACAGGTACGAGTAAGGAGCACACCACGGGTGTGCCCGCGAAATTCAAATTTTTCGTGGTTTTTCGCGATTTTTAAGCTAATAAGACATAATAGGCTTATGGCCGTCAAATTGCGATAATCTCAATATCTTCTTCACATGTTTATATAAAAATTTCTGCTCTAAAGTGTTGAGTTAAAGAAATTAGTCCGAGATTTGCGAGCTACTCACATAAAACTCGATACTCGGACTAATTTCCTAGGATACACATTTTTATGCATGATTTTGATATAATCATGTAAAGATGATACTGCCATTCTCGCAAATTGAATGCCATAAGCCTATCATGTCTAATTAGCGTACAAATTGCAAAAAACCACGAAAATTTTGAATTTCGCGGGCAGACCCGTTGATTTCACGTTATGCAGCACGAGTCGAGCACGAGGCACGAGCTGCTACTTTGCGTGTAGCCTCGGCCCGCGGTATTGTACATGCCTCACGCTCACATAAACTTTTCCGGTGTCCAAAGGTGGAACTAACATGGCGGGATCAGTATCAGACCAAGGAACAACTAGAGCTATCAATACAACAGGGTTGTTCCCCCATTATGGGTGTGCCACAAAGTTCAATATTACTTAGGCCCTTTTCTATTTTTAGTGTATATAAATGATTTGCCACACCATGTAAATGGTATTTGCGAGATAGTATTGTTTGCTGATGACACTTCCCTAGTTTTTAAAATAGATAAAAGTAAAGAAAATTATGACGATGTAAATTGTGCTATCGCGCACGTATCACACTGGTTCACATTTAACAATTTGGTTTTAAATTCAAAAAAGACTAAGTGCATTGAGTTCGCGCTTCCAAACGTAAAAAAATTAGTTTGCAACAAAAAGGTGATTGTGAATGGAGAAACACTAAAAATGGAGAACTCTACGGTATTCCTGGGGGTAACCTTAGATAATAAACTACAATGGGGCGCTCATATTGAGACTCTGGCAGGTAAACTTAGTTCAGCTGCCTATGCTGTGAGAAAAATTAGACAATTTACAGACATTGATACAGCCAAGCTTGTTTACTACGCCTACTTCCACAGTGTTATGTCCTACGGTATCCTATTATGGGGCAAAGCTGCTGATATTCAAACTATATTTGTATTGCAAAAGAGAGCTATTAGATCCATATACAAAATGAAGCCACGCGAATCTCTTCGCCAAAAATTTAAAGAAATAGGCATTTTTACAGTGGCGTGTCAATACATTTATAATTGTCTACTGTTTGTACGTCAAAATATTAATAATTACAATAAACGGATAGATATAAGTAACCGTACAATTAGAAGTGGAGCACATAAGTTAGTTGTAGTGCCACACCGTTTGCGTAAGGTACAGAAGTCCTTTGTGGGGTTGAGTGTACGCTTCTACAATATGATCCCGAAGTCTGTCTTGGACTTACCTTTGCACCGGTTTAAAGATACTGTCAAAAATCATCTAATAAATCAGGGTTACTACACCATTGAAGAATTTTTAAAAGATTCTTGGAACGATAGTGATATGCTTCCATCTCCTCACGAGATATCTTAAAAATATTGTTTCATACTAAGTAATAAAAATTGTATATTGAGACATTTTTTTAAAAGAGCAAGTACCGAGTTTCTTGCCAGTTCTTCTCGGTGCAAACCTGCTTTCCGAACCTGGCGGTAGAGTCTCGACATTTCATGAGAGCTTATATCTAAGCCTATGTGAAATAAAGAATTTCACTTCATTTCATTTCATTTCATTTCAACAGAATTCAACCGAGACATTGAAAATCAACGCAGACAGCGACATTCATTTCCTCATGGAGCATAAATGTCATTACATATTTTTTTAGATCAATGGTTTTTGATTATAAAGCCATTGAATGCCAATGATTGTAGGTTCCATTAATTGCTCCGAGGTTCCATAGGTTCACTTTCTCTTTGTACTATGCAGTACTATGTTACGTTACCAAAGAATATAAATACTCTCTACCGACAGTGTAGTGTGACAAGGCTATCTTGGTGTGTGGCCAAAATCAGAACTAACGCCGCTATCTTGTAATACTGTTTGATATTAGTTCACTTTGTCGGTATATCGCTATTGTATGTTGTGTTGTTTTTGCTTAATATTAACTAAAATAAAAGTAAAATTGAGCAAATTTTATTTTCTGTCTGCCTTTGTTCTATAACAACGCCCTCCTGTCAATGTCATTCAAGTGCCAAGAGAGCATTCAATTATACTGTTATTCATTCAAATGAAAATTGAGGAAGTCTCTAACGTACCGTAGTCGGTAAGTTAAATACATATTTTGCAAAAATACAGGTCACCAAACATAAAGATACTTTAAAGACAAATTGCCAATTTACAAATACTAAATAAAAAACAGTACAACTTATATTTAATTTGATAAACGAATTTATAGATAACAAATATAAAAATTGGAACTTTATAGACTTGAGGAGCTGGATTTTTATATAGCCGATTGCGGTTATTTTAGTTCGAGAGCAATGTGCTTTGAAGCATAGACAAGTAGATTTTTTTTACGTTTTGATGTTTGAATGTTTGATTTGAGCTTTCAAAAGTCAACTTCAAGTTTCAACTTTCAAATTCAAATTAAAGCTTTTGCTTGCTCTGCTTTGTTTAGCTTGGTTTAGCGCTGTTCAGCGCTGTTATTTGGCGTGAGTCGTGACTGTTGGTGCCAGTTTTGTGTGCTAAGTTTGTTTTATTATCGTAAATACATCGAATGTTTTGAAATCGGTGTCGCGGGAAGTTTATTGTGCTTTTTGTGGCGTGCTACATTTCGTAAAGTACCTAGGTACAGTCTCTCGACTGAGAGTTGGCGGTTGTTCTTTTGTACTTGTTGTCAGAAGATTTATTTAAAAATTCGTAGTGATCTATTCTGCGATTGGATCGTTATTTTGGGTTGAGACGGACGCTCCGTGCGGATATCGGGAAGTGCTCCCTGAACTGCGAGTGCTGTGTGAGGGATGGTGTAGTGCGGAGCGGTCGGCGCGCTGGCGGAGGGCTCGGCGCGCGGCATGGCGGGCTCCGGCGCCACCACGCCGACGCTGGGCGAGGCGGCGGCGCTGGACGAGCGTGACCTGGAGCCGCGCGCGCCCATGAAGCGCCTCGGATCCACCAGGAAGCTGGCCGCCTTCAACAGTGAGTTGCAACTTGCTAGCGAGCACTTCCAGCAATGCTATGTAAAGCATCCAAGATAAATCCAATTACAAATATTTTCCTTTCATATATTTACTTACTTTGTCTCAAGCTATGCATGTTTCATCTGCTACAAAGTACAAATTATTGTGACTTTATACTTGTATTTCTACTTGTAGTACGTAAGTACTTCTTAATTATTTCTTATAATACAAATTTTAACAAAAAAAATATTTCAACTGTCATGAAGCTAGTTTACTCTTGTAGTAAATCATTTTCAATAAAAAAGAATATTCAAAATTGGTTGGCACAAAATTGAGTTATTTGAGCCCATTTGTCACACACATGATACTAAATGAAAATCTAATATGGTTTTCTCTTGGAAGCCATTGTCTGAACTGCACCAAATTGAAATGGGAACACACCAAAAGCCAGCTTTTGGTGTGTACTGTGTGTGCTATCCTATCTTTCAATTTAGATCAAAGTGCACACAGTGTGCAAATTTGATTAAAATCGGTTAAGTACTTTAGGAGTCCATCGTGGATAAACAACGGACAAAAAAAGACATGTCATTTATATATACTATGATAATCAATAAATTTCATCAATCAATTCAATCAGTCAAGTTAAAGAGTTATAGTGGTATTTTCAAATCACCACATTTCATTGTGTTCTGAAGCTGCTTGGAGCTACAAGTATTGAGCAATCATTAAGTATGTGATAATGTTGTCAAGGGTCACAGGGTCAGTTGCGTGTTGTGCTAGTTTGGTGGTGCAGCGTGCTCGGGTTCAACGCCCTCAGTGAACCACCATGCATACACCCTGCCACTGCACTCACATAGATAACATTATACTATGTTTTAACTTTATTATAGTATACTTTTTCTAAATTATTGTTTTTCTCATTACCATTTTTGAAATAGATGAAATCAGATTTGTAAAATAGAAAATAAAAACACTACTTTACTATTTTCCATGGATAGTGAAACTCTGGGCTCGATGATGATGGTGGTCAGTGGGCTGATTCTGTATCATTCAGTTTTGTTAGTAAGTAACCATTAAGTGAAACGTTATTAACTAAGAAAACAGAGGTAAAAATCCTATTTTTGCATTTTTTTTGCACTAGTTACCGTCCTAAGTTGCTGTGGTATCATTCAACATACCATACTAGTTGGACTACTGTTGATGATGTTTTATCCATTCTTTAGAGATAGCATTACAACTCTGAAGCTCATTATGTCAACAATGTAATGTGTTGGTAATGAGCCAGAGTTTCGCCGTATTTTTTCATTAAGCTATAGAATTACAGGGATTATTTTCAAATAGCTATAGTCGTAGTGGTCAGCTCATCAGCCGGTTCACGCGGTGCGTGTGTGCGATGAACAAACAAACATGCGATGGGGCGAGGTGTGGGCTGCGGCGTACACAATACAGTGTACAGTGCAGTGCTAACTGCTACAGTTCAGTAGTTGTGGTTTGATGTTTCGCATCTGGCGCGCCGCCCCGCCTCGCACGCCGCGCCGCACAGCTGCCGTGGGTCCCCCGCCCGCGCCCCGCGCCCCGCGCCTCGCGGCAAATCACTCCTCTCCAATCACACACATGTTGTTTCAGCTCCCGACGGCCGACAGGATAAAACAATCATAATTTAACTAAGCGGCGCAAGGGTATCGACCTTATTTTTCCTTTTTGAACTTTGAATAATGATTTTATTCAAACTTCAAGGAGAATATCTGTGAACAATGTCGGCGTTATAGGGTTTACATTTGCAAGTCGCACGTGTTCGCATTCGCGAGTGCGTGAATGCAAACTACTTCAATAAACGATGACCGCGCGTTCAGGGACGCGATGTCATCTCCGTGTACCGCGACAACTGCAATGTATCAATAGATAGATTGAAAATCAACGTTGATTTGTTCTCTATATGAACTATAATATGTACGCAATACGATCTTAATAAACATTGGAACATTTCTAGGTACATTAGAACATTCCTATAAAATACATTAAAACCCGCGAGTAATGAGTAGGCGTTGGAATAGATTTCCAAGTCGACGGTAATGTAATATTTCCGTCGCGAGCGCTTCCTGCTGGCGGCGCGTCGTGAGCGTGACTCGTGAGCGCTGGTGTCGCGGTAATGGTGGGTAATGAATTAATGATGCGCCGTGCGCTGCGCTCAGTGCAACAACTCACGCGCCGGCACACGGCGTCGGCAGGCGGTGCAGTGCTTCCTGCATCGCAGCAGCGTGTAGATCTCTGCTAGACTGTACAAGTGCTGCATCTGGCTTGTTTTCTGCAGCACCATCTGTCTTTCAGGTCTTTGCGCCACTTTTAATCTGTACGTCATTCTCCCGCTTATTACAGCCCGCTGCTCTTTTTCGCAGCTTCAGCTTGCGCCTATAAATTGGGAGTAGGTAGAAGAAGGGTCTTGCTTCATTTCGAAACATGATTGATTTAAATATCACCATCATCTAGCGAACATTAACGCTTGATCTATTTGTAGCGTTATCGTTACATTTACGTTCGATAATGCGTCAATACTTCAATACTCAATGTGCTGCTGGTATCGAGACGGCGGCACATAAATCACAGCCGTTTAGAAACTGAACAGTTGCATGTAATTAACGATACAGATTGTGTCAGCGATAAAGACATTTCACAAGAAGTCCACCGAGCGCCGACTCTCGAGAACGGAGGTGTCCGTCGTGAGCTCGTGACTCATGACTTGTTTAGAACACGTAAACATCACAGTGTGACATGAATGTTTCCTGATCGAAACGACGAGTAGGTACTATAAGTACTAACATGTCAATGGCACTCAATGGCTGTTGCCCCTCCTGCTTAGTAGCATCTGAGATGATGATGAGCTGAATGTTAAGTGAATTGTGGAGTGATCGGCAATCGACCAATGGTATCAGGTTTAGAACAAGTCCTAGATGGAATATATTTTACTTCATAATATGACTATCCGTACACCAGTTGTTACGTGAATTTTCAAGATTTTTTTATAGACAGTAAAGGTAATGTTTGCTAGTATAGAGAAGTTTATTTCTTCGTTCTTCTTGCTGCGGCGAGTGCCACTGATACAGTCCCCGTTGTCTGCTGGCTACATTTAGTTATACCCGTATAAGTTCGCCGACCTCGCTCCAAAATTCCAAATTGTTCTCTACCGCCACAAGCGACGAGATTTACTGGTCGACGTGAATTTCCTATGTGCTTCGCATTGGTAGGAGTACCGAGTATAGATACTGATACTATACTGCATATACTGATACTGAGTATTCTTACTCTATAGGTACTTAAGTTCCAGTAGAGTTTGTGTTATCAGTATTCGTGTTTTGTGTAGCAGTGATATGTTTGTTTGAGTGGCATTTTTTTTAGTTAAAAGCGGAACATCGTCAGTCGTCAGCCTGTCGCCGCGCCGCGAGTTGATTGATGGCATAGTGTAAACTCCGCAGCATAACACCTCGGCTAACAACTGATAATGATGACGCTTGGTCAACACGTTTGGCAGCGGACGAGGCCGTGGCGAGGTCATCGATGCTGACTGCTAACAAGTCTCTCGAGTTTTGACTCCTCAGGCTCGTGTGACCGTTTTTTTTTTGCTTTGGATGTGCTTGCACTTGCTGTGATGGAGCGTGCAACATTACTGAACGCCGCGTATGTGTGGCGTCGTTTGTTACCTGTTTCCTGAACAAAGCAGCTCCTGGCATTGATAAGTCGAGTCTGCTTGGTGGAATTCATTACGCAAACGAGGAGCGATTATTTTAATTATCATTGTTGTCGACGACGGCAACGATGCGAAGTAAGTACCTAGGTACGTACTAAATTAAATGAATATTCATGACTGGCCGTCGATTAGTCGAGGCATTCAATTATTGCTAGAGGCCAGGTCCTATAGCCATGTTGCATATCGATTCTCTTTCTGTGATCCAGGATCCTCAATAACGGTCGGTTTGCTTCTGCGAATTACGCGCCATACCTACTTATTGCCACTTGAATTTCGCGATACGTGAATATAAATAGGTGATTAGCTTGTTTACATACCGTAGGAGACCCCCGAAGCCTCGGCTGGTCAGTGGTCATCACCTTGCCGGGTAAGACGCACCGCCAAACGATTTAGCGTCTCAGTAGGTACGATGCTGTACATATCGACCGTTAGGTGTTATCATATACATATAACTTTTTCCAAATGAGTACGGTAGCATCTTCGGCTCCATCTTCACTTACACACGTATTTATACATAGCTTATGTAAGAAGTAAAGAAAGAAGTGAGTTTGATTCGTATATTATCGTATTTCCGATATCGGTTAGCGCAGCCCCCAATCGTGTAATTTTGTATCATCATTAAATAATTGCATCAATTTCAAAACGTGATTTTCAAGTATTTTGATTGGTCAAACCCATGTTTTAACATTGATACAGCTTTGTAATGATTGATACATTTTTACGCGATTGAAGGACGGGAACAATGCACTCAATCGATCGCAATTAGTGCACAAATCAACGCAGCAATGTCTGCTGCTAGTTCCGCAATCCGAGCAATGAACTGCAGCTATTACAATGGTAGCGGCAGTGGTAGCGGTGCTCTGTTACAAGTTAAGTAATGTCATTAATGTTGTCTGTAACCTAATTGAGAGCCTAGCCCACCGCCCTGTGCACTGTCATTGCAATACTGCTCCTATTATGAGCGTCGTAAGGCTCCTGTTCAGTCTCCAGTCATCAGCGGAATACCATGAGCGCAAACATCTAGACTCTAACATCTATATCTGTAGATAAACAGTGTAGAATTCCTGAATCAGGAATTGAGTATGATCTTGAGTCTGCAATGTCTTGGGAAAACTACTTTTTATCCGAATTATCTAACGGCAGTTTAGGTAGATTTTATACTTTATCAAACTTCTTAAAAATAGGTATAAAAATTCGAAACTTAAAATATCTTTAGTTCACATATTTACAGGCTCTTGTAAGAGGTTAATACTATATTAATAAGTCGAATTTTAGTATTCAGTATACGAGGGTTCTATCGCATCTTGCACTGCGAAGCAAGTAAATATAGTATGAAGGTCGGAATGGGGAGCGGGAACCGGAACGGGAATTTCATATTTCGTCGTGTAGTGTCGTGTAAACTGTACAGTCAGCACGGGGAGGGGTCGGTTGTGCTCCCACACATCAGAGAATAAGTTTATTATGTCTTCTCTTTTCTGTGGTTGTGCCTAGTGAAGCGGCTGTGTAGAGGGCTGGCGGCGCGGCGGTCGCGTGGTGCTGGGCGGCTGAGTCAGCGCGCGGGGCACGCCGCGGCTATATTTAGCGCGCCGCCCGCCCCGCGCTCGCCGCCCGCCCTCCGTACGCGTCCCTTGTACATCTCCTCCATCTTACGCGGTCTATTGTCTGACTATTATAATGATTTTTCTCTGCACTCTGTCGCTTCTACAAACGTGTCACTTATGTTATAAGCAACAAGTATCATTTAATTTTTAAGGTTCCATACCAAAATGGTAAAAATGGAACCCTTATAGTGAGACTTTCTCCGTCCGTCCGTCCGTCCGTCCGTCCGTCTGTCACACTCGATTATTTCAGTAACTATTCAAGCTATCGACTTGAAATTTAGAATAGTTATAGGTAATAGTGACCCGACGTTATAACAATCGTAAAAATTTGAAAATTGTTTTTATTTTATTTAAAAAAGGGAGAAAACCGGGTCGATAAAATTTCAAAATGAGATAACAATATTGAATGGGGTATCATATGAAAGGGCGTTACTTGTGTATTGTAAAACTAATTTTTATTTATTTTTATGCCTGATAGTTTTTGATTTATTGGGCAAACTGTCGAAAAAAATACCGTTCCCCTCCCCCTTATCTCCGAAGTTTACCAATCGAAAAATCTGAAATAATTATGATCAATAGAAGTTAACGTATATTTTACAGGAAAAATAAAATCAACTCGCTGACTAATATACTTTTTTTGATAATAACAATAATCCGCCAAAAACAAAGTTACGTTTGCGGTTTGCCAACAAAAGTACCTACATGTAAATTATACTCGTAAATTCATGAAGAAAAGTGATTCTTTCAATGTTTTACTTCTTTTATGGTATGGAACCCTCGGTGCGCGAGTCCGACTCGCACATGGCCGGTTTTTTTTTAAACAAGCTTTTATACGTTTAATTTATATATTCGTATTATTCTCAGTACAACACCTACTAGCTACCACCAAAGTGCTCGTCAAGAAGAATCAAACGAGCCTAACTCGATTCGGTTATGCTGTTCAATCACTAAGTTTCTATGGCCACGTTCAAACTCCATCATTAAATAACGTCCAGAACCAAAGTACTCAGTTCCTGTGACTACTGTCACAACTGTGTTTAACTACTGAGTTCCTGTGACTACCTTCTAAGTCCATTATCATATTGGTAACCGGAAGTGGATCAAATTTAACTTGCAAGATTTGATTACAGACAAACAAACAAATATACATCGGGACAGGTTTAAGTAAATATAAGCTTGTAAAAATGTATTGGCGCCCAGTTATATGGGAGTGCAACCCACCACCTTCCCATGGCCCCACCGCCCTCTCGGACTCTTGGGCCGAAACGCGGGAGGACACCCGAACGGTACTTGCTCTCGGCGCTTTTCCCAGCTCGGGTGCCTTCTTGAGCTCCCTACAAGTTATTTACTCTCTTCCTTGTCCCTTTTGTCTTTCTCCCCTTTCTGGGGCAGACTCTACAAAGATGTTACTTCCGCCGCCGCTCCCAGCCTCCTCCTCTCACGACGAACTGTCTTCAAGACCGCTGCTGCCACTCGTCGTGAGCTCCTCCTCCTCGGCCTCTCGTCTCTGCGGTCTCCGTCCTCGTTGCCGCACATCCGAGCCGCTCCGCCTCCTGTGCCACGCGTGCGCGAACTCCCGTAGTACGTGGAAGTTTGCCCCCGACGAAACGAGGTCCCGGTAGTACACCGGACCCGCCTCCGAGCGCACTATCCCGTCCAACATCTATCCCGTCCAACATATATGGGAGTGCAGGAAGAAACTTAATAAAAAGTATTATTGATTAATATATTCGACCTCCCCATTGTTTCGGTATGAATAATGTTTCGCTCAGCCTTGTAGAGTAGTAACTAGTAGGGGCACAACAGTGCGTGCCTCACCCTCCGAGTGCCGGGGGACCCGCACCGGCCGCGCCCTGGCGTCGATAGTAATTACTATTTAATTGATCCCGCACTTATTATTGTACGCGCTAAGTAATTGCCGCTCCCCGGCGCCTCTGATGATTGGCGGCCGAGGGCACGAGAGTTTGTCGCCAGAGGAATAGTCACCACAAGTGTGTGCTGCAAATATTATTACGCTTGATTTTGCGCATTCCGTTTACCAGTAGCTACTTGTGCTACCGGCTGACACATTTCAACTAACTAGGTAAATGTTTTTCATAGAGTCTAGCTAAGTATAGGGTACTTTGCATTGCGCATCATTTTACGATTGTTGGTAGATGGTTTGTAGTACGCTCAAATACAGTTGTTTTTGCCGCCTTTCACAGATCATTTATTCGCTTCGCGATGTTATGTATTCTCTGACTCGGTTGCGTAAAAATAACTTGTAAAACACAGATTGATGTGAACTGTGTGAAAAAGCTGATAGGGCGTCGCGATAGTGTGCGGAGTCGGGTGCAGCAACAGGTACCTAGTCTGAGAGAACAATGGCGTCGATCTGACGGTGAGCTTCCTGCGGCGGGTGCCGCTTCGCACGCTAATGAGGCGCTTCGCCCTAAGGGCGATTCTCGCAAACTGCATCGCTCAAACATCGTCTGTAATGTAACCTAACCAGCAGTAATACCTCAGATCACTCAAACACAGGAGATATCGTACATGCTATATTTTGTTCGGGACCAACTGTCTCCTTGTCCCTTCCACTAATTTCACTACGCCATTGACAAAAACAATTAGTATAGCACACATACACATTTTTTCACGCCTACTAGAATAAAGTTTTCAAACACCAATGCAATAAAAATAGCACACATTTAAAAAAAGAGGCGTGGTTTCATCCTGTATCTACAAGGGCATAGTACACACACATTGACAACTAGAGATGAAAAATGGAGTTGTCGATAAATAAATCGATTCGAAATTAGATTGCGTAAAATGGTTGTTCAAATAAGAAACACACCTAAATAATATTTTCTCATATTTATTTTTTTGACAGATACGAGTATATAAATAATATTATTAAACACTGATGGTATTTTAGATAGTTTTTAACAATATCTAACCAAGGCATCTGGAATTTCGGGGTACTCAATATTCACACCAGTATTATTTGTGCTGTAGAAGTTGAAGGCTCTGTATATTCCTGTCAACAAAATGTATACAGGACAAATTAATTTGTTTTGCTATAATCCGCTACTTGAAAAGACACTATTCGTCCAACTCTTGCTTCGACGTACGTTTCGATTTTCGTTTAAAATACGAGTAGGTAAGATACCTTCATTCATACATAATCACTGGTTTTAAGAAAAAAATATAAGCTTACCGATAACACTGCGCGCAATTTTAACTTCGGAACTGAACATTCGAAAAGCTGAACGGTTGAAAACACTTTGGCTCAAAGTGAGATGAACAGATTGTGCTATTTTTTGTCGGAAACCAGTCTGGACCTCTTCCAGTAGCATTTATTCTTTGGATATCTGAATTTCATTAAGTTTATTATAACAGATAAGTTTATAAACAATTTACTGTGTAAATATACTTAAGAAGCCAGCGACAGCGCTAGCACAATTTAGCAAGACAAGAAATAAGTCGTTGAGCCATAACAACTTATATTTAAAAAAAACCTTAACGAACTTAGATGGGAATTACATTGTTTCATAATGGAAACTAAGGCTACTAATAAACTAATTTGAAAATAGTCACAATTCGAAAAACTAGTTCCTATTAATAAAAATAAATTTTGTATTCCAGTTGTATAATAAGATTAATAAGTTATAATAATTAAATTTAATATCTTATTCTTCAATTGGCGTACAAGAGCATTACCATTTTATGTCGCGTCGGATAGTCGACTATCGACAATATACAAGGCGAAACCATGTCAGGTCGAATCTCTACTTCACGGATGCATGCAGCGGCTGCACCGTTATGCGACAGTATCGAAAATAACTAGTAACCATTGCTCGTTTTCGCAGCTAATTCGTTGATTTATTTGTACTAAGTGCGCAATGGTTTTTGTTTGTATTAAAAATGTTGACTTAGCGTTGACAAAATTGTCAAGCAAATAGATTTGCTGATTTTTAATAAAAACCTCACAAAAATAATAATATTCTGGTACTAACGTATGAAATGATATACCATCTCTGGAGTAATTCACTTTGGTGCTCTTATTTTTACATACAACTACCGAACAATGAGGCATTTTCCCAAAATCGATGAATCTTTGGATTTACCTAATACAACCTAAGGGGACTCGCGACTGACGGCTAAAAGTCATAACAAGCTCCTTTGTAGCATGATGCGTTCGCACCGGCCACGCCTCCTTTCGATATCTCCTGTGTTTGAGTGATCTGAGAGTAATACAGTCAGTCAGTACTCGGTGTATCGCTGCACAACCGATAAAAGCATTAACCAATCATTGTCCACGATGCAACTTCGTCGATGCTACAAGTGTTGCAGAATCGCACAGCTGCGGCAGGGAACATATCTACTATTATTACGCCGTGACACCGCATCGCGCCGCCGGTATAAGAATATCGTTGTGTAAGGTCGGGTTTTGATCGACCGCAAGTACGACCGCAAAACTCGCTAGCTACGAGAAGCGAGTGAGAAATTGAGAATGCACCTGAATATAATATAACTTTGAGTTTTGAGGAAGTCAAATATTTTTGTCTTAATTTTTTTGTTTCTTAAAGAAGGTCTTTGCCGATGTTCGGTAGGGTGGAATAGGGTCAACAACTTTCTACCATAAAAGTCGAATGTTAAATCCCAAACTAGGCGCAGCCGTGAATCTTTCGGCATAGCCACCCAACTACTTGAAGAAGTCGCTAGTCGTCTTGCAGTTATCGCGGAGATTCTTCGGTGCTCGGAGCCAGAGCCCTGAGCCAGTCACGATGTGGAGTGACACATTTATTTCTATAGCACCGGGAGCACAGTTTTAAGGCGTACATTGGCTTGGTACCTATTCAGCAGCGAGCTGGCGTTATGAAACACTGGCACGAGCTATCGTCTCTGAGGAATTCGCGACAATTGTACGGATTTTCCTCTTCTTACGAACCTACCTATTAGTATTGTACGTCGTAATTAACCGTTGAAGGTTAGCTACAAAAAGTATTAATTTGCATGTTACCCGCGAGGTAGCAATGTCTTGTGGAATATGGACAGGTCGACGGTGCAATACTGTCCGCGAAATCTACGAAAAGTATTATTTGCGTTTCACCCACGAAGTAACAGTATTTGTGTTTCAATCATTTGCAATATAGAGACGAATTCCAGGTAACAGTGAGATAAACTGCTATCGTGAAGTATATCGCAGAGGACCTGGCAAGCATGTAGTCAACAGTTTCTGAATGGTGAAACCACTGCTAGGGACATAAATACCCACGCTGTAGTTCGCTCGCAACCTAAAGAATTTTGACAGATGTCGCTACTGTTTGCTCGTACGAAAAATGTTAACGTAAATCGTTCGGATGGCCATATCCTGAGGTTTGTTATCGCTGGCCTCGGGGAACATGTCGGATGTGTGTCGTGTGTTCGGCTCGCAGTGGCACACATCGCGTGTCCCTCAGCAGCTGCAGGCGACGCACGGCGCACCCCGCACGCGATGTTCGGACCACGGAACACTCGGACTCTACCAATACATAAGTACTCGGAACACAAAGAAAATATTCAAACACACGAACCGTTTATTGCCCGTGGTACCCCCGAGGGTCCCTCCGGGGTATATTTATTCGCAGCTAAATAAGATATATTTTTGACATCTACGAAACTGAGGGGAGAGGAGATGACGAAATGACGAAATCTTATTAATTAACTCTAACAGCTCCGCTCTGCTTCGCTCAGGTGGAAACCGGGCCTAGTCATAACTTCTGAACGGCTGAATAGATTTGGACATAATATTATGGGGTATCGTTAGAATCCTATAACATCATTCCGAGTAACATCTAAGGCTATATATTTTTTTTTAAATCGTTTTACCATAATAATATGTTTCTTGATTCATATCACTCGAACTTACTTAGCGTTACTTTGTTAAAAAAACCCGGCATTGAATTGATACCAACTGGAATCATATTATTTATCTAGCTATCATCAGACCTCACGGCAGATCGCCTATGAGATGGACGGACCAAGTAAAGGTTGCAGTGCAGGACGTCCCCTTACATGTGTGCTCCAGAAAAGCAGCTGTCCGGGAGGAATGGAGACGGATTGTTAAGCGTGTCACTGAAAAGTGATGACCACGACCGCTCTGACAAGAGCGTAACGAAAAAGATGATGATCATCAGAAGCAGAACAAGGACGTAAACAGCCAGTTAGTCAGTATCTCACATCAAAATGAAAGGCTAATTGAACATCGTTTTGTACTCGTATCTCAGCGAGGAGGTACTTGTGAGGGACGCGGATAGTTGTGTTCTCATCTCGTCGCGGAGAGCTCGCCATCAATTATTATAACGAGCGCGATAGAGCCCCCGAGCGGTGCAGCCTGCGCCCTGCAGCCGCCCCGCGCGCCCCCGCGCATCTCGAGTGCATCCCGCGCCCCGCGCGCCCCCGCGCCGCCGCCGCGCGCTGCATCTGCTCCCCACGCGGCCCGTCCGTTTGTATGCACTGTGCATCTATATAGTATACCTATACTTGTATGGGGTATCAAATTTTAGTAATTGAACGCCTGCGATACGATCCTCGATGTTGATGATTCCAGTGTTTATGGCATGTTTATTGTAACAATAAAATAAAATGGGTCTTAACTTTAACAGTATAAGGATCCGAGATCGTTTTATTACAACGACACAAATTCAACAAAGCAAAAGTTCTTAGAATTTAATACATTTCCATTGTTTAGGATAAGGACTACGAGTAGTTCAAAGAAAACATCCTATTTATAGTCTATAGAGGTGTCTTCAAGGGTCTCTACTCTTGATGTGTTGTGTTGTAGGAACTACGAACCTACTTTTCAATTTGTTCAGTGGGTATTTCACGATGTACTCGTATATCTTAGGTAAGGCAGCCGGTACACAGTCAATCTAGATCACGATCAAGTAGCTCTGATCGCGATCACAGATTGATGGATCGCGCTACAACATTACACGTTCAATCTTGATTTCGTCAGTCCGTGTTATCCTGTCGCCGTGTGAACACGTGATAGCATGGATTTACATAAGGTTAACGCTGTAATATCTCTTGTCTTAGCCCTAACTTTGAAGAAGAGGATTCGTACAAGGCGCTGGTTAATCCAATCCTAAATATTTCAAAAATTTAAAATAAAATATTTCATACAACTAACTGCTGAAGATGATGATTACAAAAGCTACTTTAGAATGGATGAAAAATCTTATAACGAGTTACTACACATGATAACTCCATAACTCAATATACAGTAAAACAGGAAACATGTATGTATTTTAGACTGACGTGTGACGCGATCCTGCGTTACACATTCAATCTTGATCACGATCAGTGGATCGCGATCTTGATTTCAAAATATCTAGATATTTTGTGATCAGATGCATCAATCCGTCAATCTACTTCGTACATTATCAATCTGGACCGCGATCATTAATTTTGATCGCGGATCGTGATCTAAATTGACTGTGTACCGGCTGCCTAAAAAAAGCGATCGTTCGCTAATTATGCCGATGCCAAAAATGACGAATAATAATTTTCGGGTACCGCTGCCAAGTAGGTGGCTACTGGCTAGGTGCAGGTCGTTAGTCGCGGGACTCGTTTGCGGGGCGCGGCGGGCGGGCGCTCGGAGGCTGCGCGGCTCGGGAGCGGCGGCAGTCGGCGCGCGCCCGCCCGCAGCTCCCCATGTTCCAGTGCATCGTGACGCCGCGCCACGACTGGGGCCCGCCCGACCTGCACCATGCCTTCCCCGGTACGAGTGCCGCCTTCATGTGAATGTGAACCTTGCGAGGCCACCGACGATCGAAAGCTTCGCAGTTGTTGGATGTTTGTGCTGTGTTGGTGTGAGCGAGTGCAGTGCTGTTACCCGTTCGGAACACAGTGCGCGGGGAAAGCAGTCACGCGGGCTGCGAGCGCGCAGTGCGCACACTGCACGATCATGGCACCGCTCGATGCATGTGTGATTGCAATGTTTACAGTGCGCTGCGCGACTCGCACTCGAAGGCCACTCGCCCTCTTCCGGTGTTTACGTTGCTTCAAGGGCGAATTGTCAAGTAGTTGGAACGTTCATAATCTCTGTCGTCCAGGAACTAGGAAGGCACTACTATGAAAACCTGAGAGGTGTGAACCCCACTCTCAGGGAGTAGTGACTGAACCCACCATGTTGCTCTAATGCGGCGACATGGCAGACTTCACACACTTGTCTTGTTATAGTTTATGTATAGTGCATATTATATTATATACTAACACATACATTAATAAAATTATGTAGGACCATAAACCCTATACCTTTAAACGAATAATCTTTGTATATTATATAATCTGGATCTCGGAAACGGCTTGAACGATTTTCATGAAATTTAGTATACAGAGGGTTTCGGGGGCGATAAATCGATCTAGGATTCATTTTCAGAAAATGTCGAATTAACCAAAAAATAAAATAAAAATATGACTCCTGCTGCCATCTATTGGCCAGTATCTCGGTAACCAGATATTATTGAATGAAGCTCAAAATATAATGTGTATCATGTCGTCTTACGCCGTGTACGGTTGATCAAAAGCTCCTCTATCTACTGTCCGCCTCCACAGCGACCGCTACGTGTAGTTCCGTGAGATCCATTAGCCCTGGGACCGTCCCTCGGCCTCGTCCTGTTGTGTCGTGCAACCCATAAATAAAAATTAACTTCACCGGCAAGGAATATTCAATGTTCCATTTACTAGATAAGCACGATACAAATGAATAACATGAGACTTAGGTACTAAGGTTCGAGTACATTGTGCTCAATTTGAAGAAGAGAAAGAATACTTAATTTTTTATTTAAAACCACAACAAAATAAAAATGCTAAAATTGTTCATAATTATCATTTATTTGCGTAAAACACGGAGTTACAGTTTTTTTTGTAATTTTTAGTTAGAAATAAATATTGTAAAAAAAATAGAAAAAGTAGAATACAGAATGCGAGCACATTGGCCGTCAGACGTCAATGAATCAAATGCGATAATAACGCGACGGTGAGGGGTTCCCTTGCCCTCGCCCTGCCGCGGTGTGTGCTGCCCCCCAGTCCACAGCGTTGATTCATTAGCGCGCGACTTCCGGCCGCCTTGATTTTGCACTTAAATTGTACGACTTCATTGACTTCATTCCGGTCAGTCTGCCAATGAAGATTTTTAGGGTTCCGTATCCAAGGTGTAATAAACGGGATTCTATTACTATATACTTAATACCATAATATTATAGTACTTACTACGACTAAGTTGCTGCCAAAGTTTAAAGATATATCGTTTAACACTGTGCTAATAATATCAAGGAGTGTAGAGTTGGTGAAGCCAAAAGTGCTCATCAGAAAAACACTGCATTTGGGTAAATGTAGAGAATTTGTTCTTGTACTACTTATAATTTTTGTAAAACGTTGTTGATTACTTTATAAATAAATAAATAAACTGTTGTAGGTAGGTACCGTAAAAATAGGTACAGATTACTCGATTCCATCACCGAATCCGTATCGCTAACGCGTATCTTTGCATATAATGACGTGATGATACGCAGTCCATATAAAATGATACGCGGTCTCGATACGAAACGCAATAATAAATAAATAAATAAATAAATAAAAACTTTATTGTCACTTCTTATTGCTAGACATTATTATTCGCTTAACTAACAACACTAAATTAAATCTAACAAAGGACAATAGGCCGCAAACTCAGCTGTGCTGGGCATTGGCAACAAATAACAATGCCCAGCGCTGGTTTTCAGTTTGCTCCGCTTTACATTTAAGGATTAAAAAATTAAATTGCGCCGCGCCCGTTGCTTCGCATAACATTATAATATTTTATCTATTGCCTGTTCCATTCCAGCTGACTATATAACTATATTACAAGGAAGAAAGATAAAAGACGAGAAGAACATACCCAATAAAAAAAAATAAAAAATATTTGAACAAAACATAAATAAAAAATAAAATAAAAAAAAACAATCCATTTAAAACGTAGTAAGTAGTTGAATTAACCTAACAAAGTACGGAGACTTTTAATTACTCTATACTATTTATTTTGATTTATTGTTTGTAGATAAATCTAGCTGCCTCAATTTGGAGATCTAGATAAAAGGTCTTCAACTTATTTCTTAGCGTGATCTCACTGTTCGGCTTATTCCATTCCCGGAGCGGGGGTGGCAGATCATTCCAAATTTTTGCCGCAGCGAATCGGAAGCAACCCCTAAACCCTACTTTTTTATGTGGCGGAATGGCAATTTTCCTTTTCTGCTGCAGTCGGGTCGTTGTTTTGTCCTTTCGCCAGAGCAGTCTATCATAGAGGTACGGTGGTCTTTTATTAAATATTATTCTATAGGTCATCATTGCTAAATGTAAGTTCCTACGCGACTTCATGTTTAGGATTTTGTGGGTGTTAATAATTGGTGTTATATGGCTCCGCCTCGGAACGTCAAAACAAAATCTGATGCATGCGTTCTGTATGCGCTGTACCGCTTTTTCTGTTTTTTTCAATAGTCTGGGTCCATATATAGTATCGCAATAATTAAAGGCTGACAATATAAGCGAGTCAACGAGTATACGACGAACTTCCTCTGTCAAGTACCTTCTAATTCCATATAGTATTTTAAGCTTGTAAAACGCGTTCCTAATCTTTATGTTGAGGTGTTCTATAAATCTAAGATCTTCATCCATGTACAGTCCCAGGTTCTTAGCCATAGCTACTCTTTCTATGGGCTCGCCATTTACTTTGATATCTGGGTTCCTTGCCTTTATGTCAGCTCTCTGATGCTTACTGCCTAGGACAATAAATTTGGTCTTTTTTGCATTAAGAGCAAGTCTATTTTCTTCAGACCACTTAGCGATGGAGGCCAAGTCCTTATTTAATAGTTCTACCGCTTCTTTGGTGCGTTTTGGATTAAAGTGATAGTAGATCTGAGTATCATCTGCGTATAAATGAGTTTTGCAGTGTTTTATGGTCTGTATTATATCTGCAGTGTAAATAATAAATAGTAAGGGACTAAGGCTCGAACCTTGTGGCGTACCTCGTGGAACCATACTGACCTTCAATGCAATACGGCACCTATTGTTTGTATCTACTCGTCACGGGACAAAATTGAAAGAACATTGAGTCAACAGTGCGACACATCGCAACTCGCAGTGCATGAGCAGCACCGGCTAAGCGCAGTGGTCGCGTGTTGCAGACATCCGCGCGCAGCTGGCGGAGCAGACGCGCGTGCTGGAGGCGCGCGCCGAGGCGGCGGCGGGCGTGGCGGCCGAGCTGCACGACTACTGCCGCCGCCGCGCCGACGTGGAGCACGAGTACGCGCGCGCGCTCGACAAGCTGGCCCGCGCCGCCGCCGCGCGCCAGCGCGACCCGCGCCACAAGCGCGAGCAGTGGCCGCTCGTGGGCGCGCACGCGTGCCTGCAGGCCGCGCTGGAGCACGCGCGCGCGCTGGCCCGCGACCACGCCGCGCTCGCCGACCTGTACGCCGGCCCGCTGGCCGCGCGCCTGCAGCGCGCCGCCGACGACGTGCTGCGCCTGCACCGCAAGTGCCGCGACGCGCTCGCCGAGCGCCACGACGAGCTGGGCGCCGCGCTCGCCGACGCCGCCGCGCTGGCCAAGGCGCAGCAGGCCGCCGCCGCCGACTGGCGCGCCGCCGCCGCCAAGCTGCGCAGCGCGCACCGCGCGCGCGAGGCGCTGCTCGCCGCCGACCCGCCCAAGCACAAGAAGCTCAAGGCGCTCGACAAGGAGCTGGACAAGCGGCGCGCGCGCCACAGCGAGGCGCGGGCCCGGGCGCTGCGCGCGCGCGCCGACTACGTGCTGGCGCTAGAGGCGGCCAACGCCACGATGCAGCGCTACTACCTGGACGACGTGGCCGACGTGATGCTGTGCACCGAGGTGGGCTACGAGGCGGTGGTGGGGCGCGCCGTCCGCGCGGCCGGCTCGGCCGAGGGCGCGTGCGCGGACGCGGGCCGCGACGCCGCGCAGGCGCTGCTGGCCGCCGCCGACGCGCTGGACGCGCTGGCGGATCGGCAGCGGCTCGTGGCCGCGCACCCCGCCGCCTTCGCGCTGCCGCGGCCGCTGCCCTACGCCGGCGAGCCGCCGCCCGAGCAGGACCGCGCCATGGCCGAGCTGCTGGACGGCGCCGCGCCCGCCGACGACGACGCCACGGAGGCGCACCGCGCCGACCTGCGCCTGCGCCTCGCCACGCTGGAGGCGAGCGCGCGCGCGCTGCGCGCCGAGTGCCGCGAGGCCGCCAAGACGCTGGACGCGGCCGAGGCGGAGCTGGTGCGCCAGATGGAAGGGCCCGACGCCGCCTGGACGCTGCCCGCGCCCGCCGCGCCGCCGCCGCCCGACGACGACGCGCCGCGCAAGGACCAGGAGGACTACTACCTCGCGGTGAGTCTGAATGCGCTCTCCGCCTGTGGTATAGGTAGTAGGTACATAGTAGTAGGTAGATAAATATTACTCATATTTCAAACGGACCACCCACGACTATTGTTGATAAAATTCCATTCCTTATATAGAATCATGTTATTTGACGCCGTAACCGGACCGCGACATACGAGCTCTCCACGTGTGGCCTATGATGTCATAGAGTATGTACCTACCGCGCCCCTCACTCCATTGTGCCACTATATATATATACAGCTACCCATAATAAAGATTCAGTTCAGATTTAGAGACCAATCAAGAGTGTTTTACTTCTCAACCCTCGACCCTCATTACATGGCGACCCCTGCCAGTGCGGGTCTAAAAAAGGGGTCCGCACTCTGCCAGCCGGCGCGCACCTCTAAAATAGCGTGCCGGCTGGACAGCAAAAAGAAAAAATGAAGAAATAAAAGAAAAGAGAAAAATAAATAAGTGAAGAAACACTGAAAATGAAAAAAAAAAAATTATAAGAAGATTGACAAGAATTTATTTAGAAGAAAATTATAATGAAAATTATTATGAAAGAATTATAAAAGAAGAAAAGCGAAGAGAAGATTTAAATTAAAAGAAAACTATAAGAAGAATAACTGGCAGCAATAAGTACACAGCAAGAAGAGACAGCAGCAATATTGTCATGAAAACAACATGCGACAACAACAACAGTTCCAGAGGTGTCCAGGGTATTCCCGGCCCAGTACCAGAGGTGTCCAGGGTATTCCCGGCCCAGTTCCAGAGGAGTCCAGGATCCCCGTCCCGGGGTTCAGTTCCAGAAACATCAAGAAAGAATACATCATATTAAGAAGATCAAGATCGACGGTCAACTATGAGTCACCGAAACAAGCTTGAACCAGCGCGCGCATCGCATCGTGACCTCATCGCATCGTGACCTCATCGCATCGTGACCTCATCGCATCGTGAAATATGTAAGTGCGAAGCATAGTTAATTTACATTGCCACAAAATCTTCATAATATTACCTAATAATTATGTAGTCTGTATTTCCATTTAAGTATATAATATGTGACGTAAGGGTTCCTTTTTTTTTACTGCAAAAAATTTTTTTTTGGGAATGCTTCCAAAACAAACAGCGTTTACAAAGTAAATAAACCAAATAAATGAACATTACTGATTTGAGTACGAATAGATATTTTAAAATAAATGGACAATTTTAAATACTTAAATATTAACTAAACAAAATATATATAAATTTAAACGGATACGAGCTTAAATACTTAAAAAAATACAAACATATAAATTATTTGCTACTTTTAGTATTAAATAATAAGGTAAGACAACTTGTTTATTCAAAGTAATTGAGTAAATGATTTTATGTATAGAAACCTCGATCATTATCTACTCGAGAAGTGATAGTGAGAGAAATAGCATTAAATCAGTATTCAAGTGTCGAACTTTATTTTTAAATTAATTAAACGTGAACAAAACTTATAAAGTACGATAAAAAAAAAAATATAAAGGTCTAATAATAAATAACGCGAAAAGTATAACTTCCAAGATGTATCTATCAATCAAGGACATTAGATAACAGAGAGCCGCCCGCCATACACGGCCGCCGAGCGCCGCCATATACGACAAATGATATGGCGCAAAACCGCGCACGATGAAACACCCGGATAAGACTAAAGATATTTCTTCAGACAATTGGACTGGCCCCCCAAGAGTCGCTGAAATTCTTATAAAACACAGGAATTGACAATTGCTAATATGCAAAAAAAAAATATATAAATAAAGTCCCTAGTGAAAAAGAGGACATAAGTATATACACACCTTATAATTATAGTTACTATCCCAATATTCAGATCATGATCGAAACGAGCTTTCATCGTGAGGAAATTGGTACAAAGTGGTAACAGTTAAATAAATAAATAAATGTGCACAAAAATATAAAAATATAAGCGCGTAAGTTACAGTACATGCCAAATATCCAGATCATGATTGAAACGAGCTTTCATTGTGTTGGAATTGGCAAAATGTCGTAACAAAGGTAAAAAATATATATATAAATGTTATGCATAACACACGAAATAAAAATAAATGCGCGCTAAAGGTGTGGGATCCAGTAGTAAAAGGATCAAATATTTTCAATCCATAAATAGATGGATCAATGAAGTATGTACAATGAATTATATTGTACGATTTATTAGTAAATAGATCAATGTGGTAAAACCACAAATGATGGACGAAATGGTATTTCCATAAATGATTATGACATAAATTCCACAAGGAAAATGTGGTAAACCCGTAAATAAGTGTATATAAGGGTATAATTACAAAAATAAATAAGAACGGTAGTATATAAATATATCAATTGGATAAGTGGCAAATCCACAAAAAGATAAAAAAAAAGAAAGTATCAAATTAATAAATAAACAAATAAATAAATAAACAAATAAATAACTAAACAAACAAATAAATAAATAAATAAATACATAAAAATAACTTAACAAATTATTTACAGACAATTTGTTTTAGATAGATCGATATATCACCTAATAATATATTATTTGTCAAAGAGATATTTTATTATAATATGGAAGCATACCCGATACCCAATACCCAGTTATCAATTACATTTAAAAAAAAAAAACTATCAATTATTAATTTTGAATAAAATTATTGAATTATTAAGGAGAATAAAAACTAAAAAAAAAAAAAAGGACGCCTTACATAACACAACAAAAAGAATTATGCTATAGATATAAATTTTAAACATATTGTCAAATAAAAATGAAAATCAAATTGAAAGTGTTTCTTTAAGAAAAAGAAAATAACATTATAAAAAAAAAAAAAAGTCATTGTATTACAGAAAGATGAAATGTTATAATCAAAATTAGAATATTTTATTTCAATCCATCATTATTATTGTTTGTAATAGAACTATATAATCAATGTAATACATAAGAATAGAACAGTACCGAATTATATTTAATAATAAAGATTAAACTTAATGTACTTTACTAACGATACTAACAATAAAAAAGTATATAACCACATAGTTTTGTAATAATAGAATAAATATATCATGTAATCATAGAATAAGAAGGTTATCATACCAATATAATCATAGAATAAGTTTTGTAATCATAGAGTTAAGACAGATAAAATTATAAGGAAACTATAACAAGGTAATAGATAAAAAAAAAAAAAAAATTTTTTGTAATCAACCTGTATTAACATTCATTACTAAACAAAATTAAATGACGGTTAACATTGTATTCAAAAAAAAAAATGTATTTCATATTTTTTTTTTTTAAAAAGGGGTGAAGATGTGGTATAGGTAGTAGGTACATAGTAGTAGGTAGATAAATATTACTCATATTTCAAACGGACCACCCACGACTATTGTTGATAAAATTCCATTCCTTATATAGAATCATGTTATTTGACGCCGTAACCGGACCGCGACATACGAGCTCTCCACGTGTGGCCTATGATGTCATAGAGTATGTACCTACCGCGCCCCTCACTCCATTGTGCCACTATATATATATACAGCTACCCATAATAAAGATTCAGTTCAGATTTAGAGACCAATCAAGAGTGTTTTACTTCTCAACCCTCGACCCTCATTACTTAGTCTTCCGCCGTCAGTACGAAAGCGGATAGAGGATGTACGAGTAACTTCTCGATACTCGTGGAACGATGTGAAATACCATGTTTTAGATATTGGCTATACTAGATTTGAGTTGTCATTTTCGCTGTTCGTTTCGGCTGCAGAAGTTCCGGTGCTACGTGTCGTGCGCGGGGCGGCTGGCGCGGCTGGAGAGCAAGGCGCAGGCGGTGCGCGAGCGGCTGCTGGGCGGCGGCGCGGTGACGCTGGCGCGCTCGCCGCCGTCGCCGCCGCGCCGCGCCGCCGCGCGTCGTCGCGGGCACTTCGCCGCGCCGCTGGACGACGCGGGGCTGCCGGCCGTGCTGACGTCGTGCGTGCGCGTCATCGCCACGTACGGCCTGCGCCACCAGGGCGTGTTCCGAGTGTCGGGCTCGCAGGTGGAGATGGCGGCGCTGCGCGCGGCCTTCGAGCGCGGCCTCGACCCGCTGGCGGGCGTGCGCGACGCCGCCGACATCAACTCCGTGTGCGGCCTGCTCAAGCTGTACCTGCGCGAGCTGCGGCCGCCGCTGCTGCCGCCGCAGCTGCAGGAGCGCCTGCTGCGCGTGGCGGCGCTGCCCGACGACGCGCTGTTCGCGCGCCGCCTGCGCGCCACGCTGGCCGCGCTGCCGCAGCCGCAGCTGCTGGTGCTGCGCTACCTGTTCGCGTTCCTGGCGCACCTGGCCGAGCACGCGCCGCACAACATGATGGACGCCTGGAACCTCGCCATCTGCCTGGGGCCCACGCTGCTGGCGGCGTGGGGCGAGGGCGGCGCGCAGGTGGCGGCGCAGAACCTCGTCAACGAGCTCGTCAAGCGCACCATCCAGCTGCACCTGGACGTGTTCCCGCAGGACGTGGCGCCGCACACGCTCTACCGCCGCCCCGAGCCCGCGCCCGACCCGCCCGACGAGCCCGACGCCGCCGACGCCGCCGACCCCGCCGCCGCGCCCGAGCCCGACGCCGACCTCTCGCTTTACGACGATGACGACGACGACGATGACGAGGACGACGACGGTGAGTGCGTCGCGCGCCGGCCGCGGTGTCGCGCCGAGCGACGACGATGACGATGTGGCGTTGCGTGTTGCAGAGCGCGCGGTGAGCGACGCCGAAGGCGGGGTGGACGGCGACGCGGCCGACGTGGCCTCGGCCGACGCCGACGCCGACGGCCTCGCGCCCGCGCCCGCGCCCGCCGCCTGGCGCCGCCCGCCACATAGCGACAGGTGAGCCACGTCACCGCTCTCACTACAATACCGAAGCACATCGCTTGTCAGTCACGGCGACTAGCAATTTCATTAGAAATTGACCAAATGCATGTTCTAAGTTAAATTGCATGTCTCGTGTTAAAAATACTAGGTGCGATTATTTGAACAAAAAATAATCCTATGAAAAATTGTTCATGAGAAGTTAATTCCTACAATTAGCTGTTTAAATTCGTCGGCGGCTAAATTTACAAATAGCCAGTCTACCTGAATATTTTACCAATAAAAGTTTCAATGACTATTATTTTGCGGTGATAATACCGAAATACCTGTACATATACCTACTCGACTCCGTGGCATGAATCGTACTAAAACTGACATCGCATAATATAAATGTCAGCCACATCCCACGCTCACCCGCTGCGCGTCTCATGTACCTGCGAGTACTAACGGTGTTTTGTTGCTGCGTAGATGCGCCGCCAGCGCCGCGCTGCTCTACGGCGAACACTAACCGCGCCGCCGCCTCGCTGCGCGCCCGCCTCACTGATACATCCCCACCACCCGCGATACTATTGTCTCAGACCTGTTTACGTGTTTTACAAAAAATATATTATAGTCTAACAAAAAAAAAATTGGTCAAGTGCGAGTCGGGCTCGCGCACTGTGGGTTCCGACTTCCGTATCATCAAGAGTACATATTTTCCCATTTTCTATAGTATTAAAGTCAACTTATCACCAATGCCCACTAAATCAAAAACGAGCATAAAAATTTTGCAGGTTTATTGTATGGGAGAGCCCCCCTTATTATTTTAATTTTACTATTTATTTCAGCAGTAAGTGTAGAACTAAACATTCTGTGAAAATTTGAAGCGTTTACCTGTTACCGTTATCAATATCGAGCAAAAACAAGCAAAAAATCACGTTTGTTGTTTTTATTATTTTATTAGACGCCCCTTGAATATTTATTTTATTCTATTTTTTTTTTAGTATTTGTTGTTGTAGCGACAGCATAAATATATCACCTGTGAAAATTTGAAGTCTGTAGCTATCATGGTTCAAGAGATACAGCCTGGTGACAGACGGACGGACGGACGGACAGAGAAGTCACAGTAATAAAATATGGCGGTAAAAAATGGCGCCTGCACTGTCTAAACCAAGTCGATTAAAATTTAAAGAAATTTATACAATAAGTATTTACAATTTCTAAATGTTAACGCGTGTAGCGCCAAATAAACATATCTAGTCTACGTTTCATGACTGCGTATCATCATTCGTCCACATATGAGATCATGATACGCATCAGCGATACGGGTACGGGGGATCGGAATGCGCAAATGGTACATAATAATCTTAATATATATAAATCTCGTGTCACAATGTTTGTCCTCAATGGACTCCTAAACTACTGAACCGATTTAGTTCAAACTTTGTGAATATCTGTCATTTGGTCCAACTTAAAAGATAGAATAGTTTTTATCCCACGTGGACGAAGTCGCGGGCATCAGCTAGTATTATATAAACTCGGCTTAATAATAAAATGATCTAAACAAATAAATATGTTGTCAACGCGATTGTGACGTAACAGAACGGGGAATTTGTAAATAAGAACGTGAATATACTTAGCTTTTGTACAATACCTACTATAATATACTATGATATCATTATGTAAGGCACAAGTAAATGCAGTTATTTTTAAGACGAAAGCTTTTTATATTGACTGAGTACTTTTAATATTATTATACATATATAGTTTATTAATGCTCTGTATGTGTGTAGCGCTAAGAAGCATGTGGTCGCTTAGATTGTTATTATTTCTTTATATATTTGTAAGACATTGAGGATCTCCAAAAACAAACAACAAATTGTTTCTCTGAAAGTACAAAGTTTTGTTTTATTAACAAGTCTTTACAAAAGTTATTATCAAGTTACGACAATCACACCTCTATCTCACCTGAAAGTACAAAGAAACGACATTTAAAGTTCACTAAATATCGAGTCCCCAATCACACTCTTTCTATTAGTTTTTATAACAATAAAATGCACAAAACAATCTGCGCGTCCCACGCCATTTTAAATCATAGACACAGATCAATATCATAGCCGACAGACAGCTGATACGCGAAGCGCGGCAAATTCAAATGAATGAAATGTCACTCATTTCATTACATCTCCCCCCCTAAGAGCGAAAATTCTAAGCAATATATCTGTAAAATGTACTTATAAGTCATCTTCATATTCATTATCATCTCCTTCATCTTCTTCAGCCTCTGTTATGACAGGTTGCAATTTTGTTTTATGAAATAATGTTGATTCTGTTTTTCTGTTGCCTGTATCAATCCTATAAATGGAATTCGATATTTTCTCTATTATTTTGAAAGGGCCTATTTTTAATTCGTCTAATTTCTTTCTATTCAGTCTATTTCCATTTTCTACATATACACTGTCTCCTACATTAAATTCTTGCATTTTTCTATTTCTATCAAATATTTTCTTGTTATACTCATGAGATTTTATTGTATTCTCTAATGCCAATCTTCTATCAGCAATCCACTTGTCTTCCTTTTCCATCGTTTTGAACTCATTTGGTAGAATACTGACATTTGTACCATCCAGTAAATATTTTGGTGCAAAACCTGTAACTGAGTGTTCTGTTTCATTATATTTTTGTATACATTCTCTTGCCAGTGTTGTCCATGTTCTCTTATTATTTTTCTCATTCATTTTATACCTTATTTTATTTACTATTGTTTGGTTTAATCTTTCATTCAAGCCGTTCGAGAATGGTGTATTCACGGCTGTAAAAATTAGTTTAATATTATTTTCCTGCAAAAATTGTTTAAATTCTCTTGAATTTATGCCCGGATATTGATCTGTCAGGATAATTCCAATCTCATCTGTCTCTAGTACTTTCTTTGTTAAATTTATAAAGTCACATGCATTCTGGGTTTTCGAAGTCGCAATAAATGCATATCTTGTGTAGTGATCTACTAAAAGGTGTAGATATTTTTTGTAGACCTAGATCCTCCAAATCCACCTCTTCTTCTAAATCAAATATTTTAATTTTTATTGTTATCAAGCCATCCATCTTCTTCACACCATTAACCGTTTTCATGTATGCTATGTTCACATCATCTTTTTTTTCTTTTACTTTTATTAATCTTGAATTTATTATAGAAATCTGTGAGCCTGAATCATAAATACCACTCACTTCTAGTTTATTTTCTAATAAAAGCTTGATTTTGATTAATGGTGTGCTTACTAGTTTTTTTTCTCAGTATTTATGTCTACTTCAATTATGGAGTTATTGTTTACATTTTTAGTTTTAAGAACTTTTTCAGGTTCATTTTTATTTTTCTTAAACCAACATGACTCCTCTGGATGATATCTAATTCCTTTGTCCAAAGACTCACAAGTCTTACATGACTTCTTCTCATAAGTTTTATTTTTATTATAAAATGTACTGCTCTTTATGTTAGTTGAGTTTTTCTTATACATCGTGCCTTCATATTTTCTTATCTCGTTGAACAAGTCAGTAGTGTTGTTGAGTTCATCCCTGTTTAACTTATTTAAGATAAATCCAGGTAAACCAGTTGCAATAAGATCTATCATTGTTTTGGAATCTATAGATTTGTTTATATGTAATGAAATGAGTGACATTTCATTCATTTGAATTTGCCGCGCTTCGCGTATCAGCTGTCGCGTATCTATGATATTGATCTGTGTCGATGATTTAAAATGGCGAGGGACGCTGAAATTGTTGTGTGCATTTTTGTCGTAATAAAAACTCATAGAAAGAATGTGATTGAGGACTCGAGATATAGTGAACTTTAAATGTCGTTTCTTTGTTATTTCAGGTGAGATAGAAGTGTAATTGTTGTAACTTGATAATAACTAGATAATTGTAAAATAAAACAAAACTTGTAATAAAACAAAACTTTGTTATTTCAGGGAAACAATTTGTGTTTAATTTTGGAGATCCTCAATGTCTTATAAAACGACATTTTTGTGAACTAAAAGAAGATGGACCGGCTTCAATTTGAGTTTACAATAATAGCCTCAAATGATGGCAAATCAAATGTATTAGCTATAACCTCAATATCTACTGAAGAAGGAAAATGTTATGTTTTACCCGAGGAACTGAAGCCGGTGAGTCATCATACATATATTGTTAAAACGAACACTTTCACAAAAGTAAAAAATAGCATTAAAAAAAGACACCAGAGTAGAAAAGTATGGATAAAGTTGGATGAAAATCTAAAGAAGACATATGTAGATGAGGAAGGTAATATGCAATTTTTAGATCAATATTTAGATGAAGTGAGCACAACACAAGCAAAGGACAAAAATGACACTTTGCAACAAATCTTGGAACAATTAATAGAAACTACAACTAAGAAAGAAAGTCAACATAACTTAAAACATATCTCGGAAAAATTTATTATTGAAAAATTCACAAGCAAAAATCCTAATGCGATGCAATGGATAGAAATTTTTGAAAAAGAGTGTGCGCGCTTTAATATAACAAAAGATGAGCCAAAAATAGATATTTTGAGGTTATTTTTAGATAAACCTTGTTTGGATTGGTATAGCTCGATGATCATAAAACTAACAATAAATTCTGAATGGAGTGAATGGAAAGACAAGTTTTTAGAAACTTTTAAAAACCAAGGATGGGACATAGTCACATATGCTCTCGCATTTAGGTATAAAGAAGGACAGTTAATTGATTATGCCATAAAAAAAGAACGGCTTTTATTAGATATAAACAAATCTATAGATTCCAAAACAATGATAGATCTTATTGCAACTGGTTTACCTGGATTTATCTTAAATAAGTTAAACAGGGATGAACTCAACAACACTACTGACTTGTTCAACGAGATAAGAAAATATGAAGGCACGATGTATAAGAAAAACTCAACTAACATAAAGAGCAGTACATTTTATAATAAAAATAAAACTTATGAGAAGAAGTCATGTAAGACTTGTGAGTCTTTGGACAAAGGGATTAGATATCATCCGGAGGAGTCATGTTGGTTCAAGAAAAATAAAAATGAACCTGAAAAAGATCTTAAAACTAAAAATGTAAACAATAACTCCATAATTGAAGTAGACATAAATACTGAGAAAAAAACTAGTAAGCACACCATTAATCAAAATCAAGCTTTTATTAGAAAATAAACTAGAAGTGAGTGGTATTTATGATTCAGGCTCACAGATTTCTATAATAAATTCAAGATTAATAAAAGTAAAAGAAAAAAAAGATGATGTGAACATAGCATACATGAGAACGGTTAATGGTGTGAAGAAGATGGATGGCTTGATAACAATAAAAATTAAAATATTTGATTTAGAAGAAGAGGTGGATGTATACATAGTAGAAAATGAAGATTTTGATGATTTCATAATCGGATTAGATATGATAAAGAAATTCAGATTAACCCAAAATGAGAACTTGCAGATAGAACAAAAGAAAATAACAAATAAAATAGACAGGATGTCTAAAGATAACAGAAATGAAGATAATAATATAAAAAAATATACAGTAAATTTCAATGAACACATACAAACAGAGGAATTTATAAGTATGACAGACCATTTAGATAATCAAAAGAAAATTGAGATAGAGAAAATTATAAAGGAATATAAAACAATATTTGCTAAGGACAAGTATGATATAGGTTCAGTTAAAGATTATGAAGCTCGCATAGATTTACAAGTAAATAAATATTGTAGTAAAAGACCATACAGATGTACAATACAAGATAGATTAGAAATTGAAGAGCAAATATCGATGTTACTAAAGAACAATTTAATAGAAGAATCATACAGTCCTTTCGCTGCTCCAGTGACATTGGCGTTTAAAAAAGGTGAAAATAGAAAATCCCGTTTATGTGTAGATTTCAGAGAGTTAAACAAAATAGTTATACCACAAGCTCAACCATTTCCTTTGATAGATGATCTAATTATTAAAACTAGAAATTGCAAGTATTTTACTACACTAGATATAAACTCAGCATTTTGGGCAATACCATTACGGGTGGAAGACAGAAGTAAAACAGGATTTGTCACACAAGATGGCCACTTCCAGTGGACCTGCCTCCCTTTTGGCTTGAAAACATCACCAGCAATTTTCCAGAGAATCTTAAGCAATATTCTAAGAAAACACAATCTCACAGGATACTCTGTTAACTATATCGATGATATTTTGATATACTCGTCTACCTTTGAAGAACATATAAGGCACATTAGAAATGTATTAGAGGCAATAATTAAAGAAGGCTTTAGACTGAAGTTTAAGAAATGTACCTTTGCTTCAGACTCAGTAAAATACCTCGGCCATATAATTCAGAACAATTCAGTAAGACCACTAAAAGACAATTTGATTTCAATAAGGAACTTTCCAACTCCTAAGACGCAAAAGAACATCAGACAATTTTTGGGAAAAATAAACTTCTACCATGACTATATACCAAGAAGTGCAATTATTTTAGATCCATTACACAATTTATTACGAAAAAACGAGAAATTTGTATGGTCAGAGAAATGTGAAGAAGCATTCAATCTGATAAAAAGATATTTATGTTCGCAACCGGTCTTGGAAATATTCGACAAAGACTTACCAATCAAAATCTTTACCGATGCATCTTTGGAGGGCATTGGAGCAATATTAAAACAGACACAACTAGATGGTAAAGACAAACCGGTGGCATATTTCTCAAAAAAATTGAATGAACATCAAAAACGGAAAAAGGCTATATATTTAGAATGTCTTGCTATGAAAGAAGCTGTTAAATATTGGCAGCACTGGCTCATCGGAAAACAATTCACCATTTACTCAGATCACAAACCTCTAGAGAACATGAACATTAAATGCAGGACAGATGAAGAATTGGGTGATCTCACATACTACCTATCTCAGTATGACTTTACCGTAAAAAATATACCTGGTAAAGAAAATGTAGAAGCAGACTGTTTGAGCCGAAACCCTGTATTAGAACCAGAAGATAACAGAGAGGAAACATTGAGAATAGTTAATTTAATACAAATAAAAGATATAGTTGGAGACCAAGAGAAAAATGAAACAATAAGAGAAAAGAAACAAAATTTAATACTAAAAAATAATATCTATTATAAAAAAATAAAGAAACAGGAAAAGATTATCCTCTCAGAAGAATTTAGTAAAAAACTTATAAAAAAGGTGCATGAAGATTTATGCCATATTGGGATCAGACAACTGCAGAAAAAAATAAGTTCAATATATACGGCTATAAACCTAACAAAAAATATCATAAATATTTGTAAAACATGTGAAATATGCATAAAAAATAAATCAAGATGTCAAAAAAAAATTGGATTAATGTCACAACTGGGACCAGCTACCAAACCATTTGAAATAATGTCAATGGATACTATTGGTGGATTTGGAGGATCTAGGTCTACAAAGAAATATCTACACCTTTTAGTAGATCACTACACAAGATATGCATTTATTGCGACTTCGAAAACCCAGAATGCATGTGACTTTATAAATTTAACAAAGAAAGTACTAGAGACAGATGAGATTGGAATTATCCTGACAGATCAATATCCGGGCATAAATTCAAGAGAATTTAAACAATTTTTGCAGGAAAATAATATTAAACTAATTTTTACAGCCGTGAATACACCATTCTCGAACGGCTTGAATGAAAGATTAAACCAAACAATAGTAAATAAAATAAGGTGTAAAATGAATGAGAAAAATAATAAGAGAACATGGACAACACTGGCAAGAGAATGTATACAAAAATATAATGAAACAGAACACTCCGTTACAGGTTTTGCACCAAAATATTTACTGGATGGTACAAATGTCAGTATTCTACCAAATGAATTCAAAACGATGGAAAAGGAAGACAAGTGGATTGCTGATAGAAGATTGGCATTAGAGAATACAATAAAATCTCATGAGTATAACAAGAAAATATTTGATAGAAATAGAAAAATGCAAGAATTTAATGTAGGAGACAGTGTATATGTAGAAAATGGAAATAGACTGAATAGAAAGAAATTAGACGAATTAAAAATAGGCCCTTTCAAAATAATAGAGAAAATATCGAATTCCATTTATAGGATTGATACAGGCAACAGAAAAACAGAATCAACATTATTTCATATAACAAAATTGCAACCTGTCATAACAGAGGCTGAAGAAGATGAAGGAGATGATAATGAATATGAAGATGACTTATAAGTACATTTTACAGATATATTGCTTAGAATTTTCGCTCTTAGGGGGGGAGATGTAATGAAATGAGTGACATTTCATTCATTTGAATTTGCCGCGCTTCGCGTATCAGCTGTCGCGTATCTATGATATTGATCTGTGTCGATGATTTAAAATGGCGAGGGACGCTGAAATTGTTGTGTGCATTTTTGTCGTAATAAAAACTCATAGAAAGAATGTGATTGAGGACTCGAGATATAGTGAACTTTAAATGTCGTTTCTTTGTTATTTCAGGTGAGATAGAAGTGTAATTGTTGTAACTTGATAATAACTAGATAATTGTAAAATAAAACAAAACTTGTAATAAAACAAAACTTTGTTATTTCAGGGAAACAATTTGTGTTTAATTTTGGAGATCCTCAATGTCTTATATCTAATAAAAGCCGTTCTTTTTTTATGGCATAATCAATTAACTGTCCTTCTTTATACCTAAATGCGAGAGCATATGTGACTATGTCCCATCCTTGGTTTTTAAAAGTTTCTAAAAACTTGTCTTTCCATTCACTCCATTCAGAATTTATTGTTAGTTTTATGATCATCGAGCTATACCAATCCAAACAAGGTTTATCTAAAAATAACCTCAAAATATCTATTTTTGTCTCATCTTTTGTTATATTAAAGCGCGCACACTCTTTTTCAAAAATTTCTATCCATTGCATCGCATTAGGATTTTTGCTTGTGAATTTTTCAATAATAAATTTTTCTGAGGTATGTTTTAAGTTATGTTGACTTTCTTTCTTAGTTGTAGTTTCTATTAATTGTTCCAAGATTTGTTGCAAAGTGTCATTTTTGTCCTTTGCTTGTGTTGTGCTCACTTCATCTAAATATTGATCTAAAAATTGCATATTACCTTCCTCATCTACATATGTCTTCTTTAGATTTTCATCCAACTTTATCCATACTTTTCTACTCTGGTGTCTTTTTTTAATGCTATTTTTTACTTTTGTGAAAGTGTTCGTTTTAACAATATATGTATGATGACTCACCGGCTTCAGTTCCTCGGGTAAAACATAACATTTTCCTTCTTCAGTAGATATTGAGGTTATAGCTAATACATTTGATTTGCCATCATTTGAGGCTATCATCGTAAACTCAAACTGAAGCCGGTCCATATTTTCTTAGTTCACAAAAATGTCGTTTTGTAAGACATTGAGGATCTCCAAAAACAAACAACAAATTGTTTCTCTGAAAGTACAAAGTTTTGTTTTATTAACAAGTCTTTACAAAAGTTATTATCAAGTTACGACAATCACACCTCTATCTCACCTGAAAGTACAAAGAAACGACATTTAAAGTTCACTAAATATCGAGTCCCCAATCACACTCTTTCTATTAGTTTTTATAACAATAAAATGCACAAAACAATCTGCGCGTCCCACGCCATTTTAAATCATAGACACAGATCAATATCATAGCCGACAGACAGCTGATACGCGAAGCGCGGCAAATTCAAATGAATGAAATGTCACTCATTTCATTACATATTATTGCTATTCTTGTTTGATAAAGATTATGTTGAATAGACATATTTAAATTAGAATGTTATTAAACGTGGTAAATATTATGTCTAAATTTATTATTATTAAAATTATTAAAGATGCTAAAATAATAAGACGTCTCTAAGGTGCTTGTATTTTATCATTTTGTTGGAATAAAGTGTTTCTGCGTATAATTTTGGTTTGATTTCTGCTTGCATGCCTGTTTGTATTTAATGAGGGGAAGGTGTTATAATTTGCTTCTGTAGCTAGTGGTTATTTTGTATTTAAAATATTAACTATGTTAGGTATGTACTTTTTAACTACTTAGTCTAAAAATCAACGCAAAAAAACTCTATTGTGCAATTTTAATGGAGGACTCCTTGGTATCTAGCTTGTTATACAGTGTGTCCGGGATCGAACTATTAGATAATGACCAGCAAGATGTTCACCTGCTGTTAAGTGATACACCTGCCCATATTAGATGTAAGTAGTGTACAGATGTGCATAACAATGTACTGCTCTGTGCTCATCACATGAAACATCTTATTTTGCACATTAATCTTGTCGGCTACAGTGCCGTTCAAACCGAAAACCTCAGCTTTACAGTAAAATAGGTGATTCTGCAATGGACGGACGAATCCTGCAGAGTCATAATAGTGGTAAAATAGTTTAGTTTTGTTGTTTATTTTAGATTCCAAGTAGAACTAAAAAATAAACTAAATATGGTGCTGAATTTGTTCTCTCTACAAAATATCTGAACTTTTATTAAAAATGTTTAGTTCTTTGACATCAGTAGAGTACTCCGTGTAGAAAAGCTTTGCACCGTTTACATGGCTGATAAGGTTTAAGTGATTTTGTTCAGCAGAACCAGGAATAGTCTATACGCTACTCTCACGCTCACTTAGGCGAAGTTACTGTCGGTCTGTGTGTGCACTGTCGCGTGGTCGCTTGCAGCCGTCTGGACAGCACGCCCGACCTGGTGCTGGACCTGCCCGCGCGCTCCGACGAGCGGCCCGACGCCCGGCCCGACACCCGGCCCGACACCCGGTCCGACACCCGGCCCGACGCGCGGCCCGACAGCGCCGACACGTTCGCGCACAACCGTGACACACTCAAGAAGCGGCCCGCGCTCGCGGGGCACAGGTACGCCCTCAGCAAATACTGTAGGCTGACATTATTTTGATCTCATAATATATCTACAATACCTTTAGTAGACAAAGTTCATTATGTACGTTATGTGTTTTGCTATTACATCTCATCTAATTGTACCTAACATTGAACCATCTCATTGATATGAAAAGCATAGAACTATTTTAATCTTATTAATATTGTCATTTGTCAAGTAGCGTAAACGTGAGCGGTGCGTGTGTTGCAGACACGCGTGCTCGGAGGGCGGCGAGGACAGCGACGCGAGCGGCGGCGTGTCGGCGGCGGGCGGCGGCAGCCCGGTGCCGGCGCGCAACACGCTGCGCGTGGCGGCCAAGTTCGCGGAGCTCACGCTGACGGGCGGCTCGCTGAAGCCCGCGCTCGCCGCCAAGCCCGCGCTGCTGCGCCGCCCCACGCCGCACCCGCACCCGCCGCGCGCGCACTCCGCGCCCGCGCCGGCCGCGCCGCCCGCGTCCGCGCCCGCTCCCGCTCCCGCGCTCGACGCCGACACGCTGTGACGGAACCGTGGCGGGCGGAGGAACGAAGCTTTCTGATTGGCAATCTATTGAATCTCGGATTACGACTTGTGATATTCTCTGCGCTCAGTGACAGTTGTAAAATCTTCAGGGAACTTAGAGATATTCGTTCCTTTTAGTTTTCAAAATCACGCCAACGTTTGCGACCGATGTTGGTGGAGCTCTGTGCTACGGGTGCGGTAGGACTGTAGGAGCTAGATAATGTGCGAGTATGAGCTATACCTATTCACTCGCTAAACATGATGTACTCGATGGCATCTCGATTGTTGAAATGTGAGCATTGTAACAAGTCCATCGTAACAGTGACTCGATGATGCCGGTCGTTTCCTCGTCCTAACAGTAGACGCAAACGCCGAAGCAGCCGTATCCGTTTGGATTTACGGAATAATATGTCAGAACGTAGATAGCTAAGCGCGAGCGAGAGCGCAGTACACCATCGTGGTCGGAGCGCCAGTGAAGACGTTTATAAATCTATGATCGTGGCGAACAAAACACCGTGTATATAGTAAGCATCAAGAGTGTTCACAAACTAACAATATGTATACTCTGCTGAATCCTGGTACTCGCCAGAGCGAAGGTTTCAGTCGCCATGGAGAGCCAGCTGTAGGCCGACATCATTATTTCGATGGTTTCAAGTGTTGACAAAATATTTAAATGCGTTTTAACTTTTTACTACCTATTGATGAATTTTATCTTTTAATATAATATTGTATTTATATTGACATGTAAAGCCGTTTTCATGGATACGGACGGTGAGCTTGAAACTGAGAAATAGTAGCGTGGTATCCGTGGAAGCGACCTTATAATTGTTCAGCTGATATATTTTAATTTTTAAGAAATTTCGTCGTTGCAAAAGTTTAAGATGTATACGACTGTAGTCTGTACCTTAGTTTGTAATGAGGGTAGTGAGCGACAGCACAACGGGGTTATAGTGTTGTCGATAAGCTAAACTGTTGATATATTCAGTGTTATACAAAACACTGAAATAGCCAATCAGAGAGGCGGTAAAAGCGCTGTCAGCGGGCCAGAGTTGAGAGCTGACAGTTTCGTAATATTTTTGATGGTATTTTATTAGAATGTATAATGTATTGTATAATAGTTCGTTGCGTCCGGTGCTAGTGTGTCTGTGGCGGTAACTTACGCGATGATGCCGTGTTAGCTGGGTCCAGAGATTTACGTCATACATATTTTGTCTGATGCGCTTATCGTTAACTTCTTGGCGCATGTACGACGCCTTTCAATTTACACCACATTACATATTCGTCTATTTACGCCGTGTTGCTTTTGATGATCAGCGATATCGCTATATTCAGCGAAATAGAATGCCAAAAATGTACGGGATCGACGTTAGCTGACGCTATGCCATATAGCGTTAGCTAATGTCATTTTGGACTTATCTATTCGCAACATCGCTAAATTAAAATGCCACTTTGTGTACAGGCTCATATAAAACAGATTCTAAATGAAACAAGACGTATCGCGTCTCGTATCCGAGCAGCGTATCGAGACCGCGTATCATGACTGCGTATCATTACCCACCCACATATGCGGTCATGATACGCGCTAGCGATACGGATACGGCGATCGGATCAAAAGCTAGCGATACGGATACGGCGATCGGATCAAAAATGATACATGTCTGGAGCCAGTTTTAAGTGTAAGGCTAGTATATAAGGTCGCATTTTCCGCTCCGCAAGCTGCGTGGACGATGAGTCGCAGTAGAACAAAAATACTTCGGCAGTTCCAAGTTAACAACGCGAGCTTAGATTTATTTAAGCAGTTTTGGGTATATTATTATGACGTGATTGATATAAATGGTATTTAATCCTAACACAATTTTCAAGAAGTATACAATGATATAGATAGTTCAGTCCACTAAAATGCGACCCACTTCTGATAATCGCTTTATGTTTCATGTGATTCTGTAGGAGTAAGCAATACAGCGATATAGTTTATAAGTGGTTAGAAGGAGGGAGGCGAGTCTTTGTGGATTAAACTTTACGTAATCAATTTACTTTCCGGATACTGGTCACCGTCCAGACGAATCGACCGAACTGATGTCAGAGAACCCAAAGTGCATTCGCTGTGTAGCAACCAGGGGTCTGATTGAAAACTGAAAAACGTATTCATCGTTATTGTAATTGCTAGCCAATTCTGCCCTGCGATTGGCTGACGCAAATCAGGAACACAATTAGTTAAAAATTACGATAATGATGAATACCTACATTTTTAAGACAATCTAGGGGCAGATATGTGGCTGTGTCTGTGTGTCGTCCGCGCAGCTTGCGGTCTCGGTGCGTTCCGACGAGTGGAAACGCATCGTTGCGTGTGTGTAAACGCTCCGCCGCCGACGTCGTTCACTCCTCGTGGAGACAACCATATTGATTGTGTTAGGTATTATATTATTATGTGGAATATCTCGCGAGTACGACGACTCATGAAGAATGCTCAGGCTGTACTGCGAACGACGGCAGCGGAGCGTAGTTTTATATTATGATATCGATATCGATAGCGCATAGTTAGAGGGTAGGACGCGGCGCTGTGCCGCTCGCTGCAGGCGGCGCGACGCCGCGGGACACAATGTTATTTTTGTACGCCGCACTGTACTCGCGCCTACAATAAACAGTATTATCCACGAACGCTTTTTATTTGCCGGCAGAAGCCTCTCCTCAGCCCTCTCTCCTGATCACTGACAGAACTTTTTTATCGACCAGTTATCGATACCCTTGTCTATTCTATTCCCACAGAGTGTGTTGATTTTATTAATATTTGAGGTGTGGTTCAACTTTTGGGCGATAAATTAATAATCTTCTAATCAGAATAACAATTGGAATTTCTTCACATCTTGATTTATTTTAATAATAATAAATAAAGAAAAAATGTGACCATTATAACATTTAATTCACCTTAGAAGTATCTATTCTAAGAATGAGTTTGTTGCCACAATATAACAATCGCATGCAAATATATCATTAGCTACAAAGATTTAAATCGCTAGATGAGCCCTAAACCTACAAAAACGTCCACGTTTATGTCTTGTGTGCGACACGTTGTCACGCTCTCTGTCACAAGTGAAACTACAGCATACTGAGAGCACTCACTCAACATGTGGACGTTTTTGATGTGCGCAATGTAGGCGTAGGGCCCATCTAGCGATTTAAATCTATAATTAGCTAACATAATATTATAGGTAATGTTTTTCACATGCATTTCAACAATTTCAATACGCAGGACTGATTAATTTGTTTTGCTATTATCCGCTACTTGAAAGGATTCTGTATGGTGCAATATGCAGGAACACCTTCCACATGAAACACCACACACAATTTTCTATCACTTTCTTCGACGCACGTTTCGTCCCGACACCGGGACATCCTCAGGAGATGTTGACTTCACAACATCTCCTCTCATCATTCTTGTGAAGTCAACATCTCCTGATTCATTCAGATTACTCTACGATTTCGCATTGTGAAGTCAACATCTCCTGAGGATATCCCGGTGTCGGGACGAAACGTGCGTCGAAGAAAGTGATAGAAAATTGTGTGTGGTGTTTCATGTGGATGGTGTTCCTGCATATTGCACCATACAGAATCCTTTCAAGTAGCGGATAATAGCAAAACAAATTAATCAGTCCTGCTAATTATGGATTTCTTCAAAATAACGCCTGCTTCCATTCAAAATTAATCAATATGGTCTACTACATTGAACTAGGAAATTATCTCATAGACCAAACATTTAAATCGTCGTAGACCCTTGATGATATATTATATCTTTTACATTGCGTAGACCTAATCCATTGCAAAAGATTTTCTAAAGGATAAAGTTCCTCATCTTTCAGTGTCATTATTTTGTGACAGTGGACTAAGAGACCAAAGAATAAGTTGTTGTAGGTATGTGGTGATACTTACAACCACAGACTAAGGAATAACTTTATATTGTAAATGAAAAGTGTATCAAAATTAACGCTACCAACGGGATTCGAACCCGTGACCACCACCTGTCGCGGGTGATCGCTCTTAAAGTAAAGTAAATATCGCTCTTAAATAAAGTTAAGTAAATAATTAAATTTTATATTGACTAATAGACCTACCCTCTACCGGTAGCACTCTTTAGTTCTATAGGTGTCTCAAACAGGATGGAAAACTTACGGGACAAGGAGGGAAAGTTTTAAAATACGAATTGGTTAAGATATCAAATTTCCACATCAGGTCTTTCCTTTATTTTAAAAACAACTGCATGCAAACATTTTATCTGAGCCGGGAATAAAACCAACGAAGAGGCAAATAAATGGTCAGTCACTACTTCATTGTAAAATCAATAGGGGCTATGATAGTTACTGATAAACTGATAAGGCTAAAATCTCTCCAGAAAGCTGTAGGTACCTACCTACCTAAAAATTAAAACTATTCGATTTCCATCATTCAGTTTAGTATAATCGTAAGTATTATTTAAAGAGACAATCATAATTAATAACCGTATTTTTTTAGAACGTAATTTAGATTTATTTTTGTTTAAATCAATTATACCTACATTGTCTTCATGTACATATATATACCGTTATTTTTTTCATCTGAAGGCATTAACCTAAACGCCCTAACGAACTTCAACATACAGCAGAATCCGCTCGCGTCCAACACAATGACTCTGAGAAATCTCCTCGTGCGTCCAAAGGTGTTCTGACTATGATCAATAGGAATATCTGTGGAGCGCGTGGAGGCGGGGTTAGACTAATGTGTACCTACGTACTAATTCGAATGTAGTGTTAATTCGTAGCGTCGCATATACGCAATACATTTGTATCGTACCTATATGCGTACTCCGAGCTACGTGTCGAGACCGCGTATCGTGAATGCATGTCAATACCGGTCCACGTAGTAGCTATGCGTATCGGGCCAGTGAGGCAATTATATCTGCCCAGCTTTAGGAAATGAAACAGCAGCTAGGTCGGTAGGTACACAGCACAGGTGCTCTATATTGCGGTGCGGCGTGGGGTGTCGCGCTCAGCTCGTTGCGCGACTTTAGTAGCGCAGGCAGTGGTCGTGGTGCAGCGCGTGGTGGTGCGGCGGCGGCGCGGCGTTCTCCTTGTCGCGCGCGTAGTGCGGCGCGAACTGCTCGCCCAGCGGCGCCGCCTCGAACTCGTCGCCCGACCCGTCCGACGCCTCCAGGTAGCCGAACAGCCGCGCCGCGCCCGCCGCGCGCCCCTCGCGCCGCCGCCCCGCGCCCGCGCCCGGCGCCGGCCCCGCCTGCCCGCCGCCGCCCGCGCTCGGCGCCGCCACCACCACCGGCGCCGGCGCCGCGCTCGTCGCCGCCGCGCCCGCCGCCGGCGCCGCGCCGCCCGCGAACCCGCCGCGCGCCACGCCCGACGGCACCTTGAGGTTGCGGCTCTCGATGTGGCTGCAACAGAGCGAGCCGTCAGCGCGGCGCTGCACGGTACAGAGGAGGTACACGGTACAGACTACAGAGGAGCTACTCACTGCGCGTCCCGCAGGTGCTGCGCCAGCTGCGGCTGGTCGTCGGCGAGGAAGGGGCACTTGGCGCACGCCTTCTTGTTGTGCACCTTGTGCACGTGCGTGGCGAGGCGCTCGGCGCGCGCCGCCTTGTACTCGCACAGCGCGCACGCGAACGGCTTGAGGTGCGTGTTGAGGTGCCGCTTGAGGCACCAGTTGTCCACGCCCGACCACGCGCAGTAGCAGCACGCGTAGCGCCGCTCGCCCTGCACACACGGCTCGGTCAGTGCGTACACACGCGACGCGCCGCACGCGCCGCAGTCCCGGCGGTTGGCGGTCAACCACTCGTCTCACCACTTAACTTTTACTAAACGGACACGGACAAGGACCTCACACTTGTACGGATTACTCGCGTCACCCGAGAGGGGTTTGAGTCACAGCCGGAGTTCTATTCCAGAGCTTTTGTGCTGGAGGTCTAAAGCCAGCAGGCAGAAACCCGGTCCGTAGCCTTTGACTCAGCGGTTGGCTCGATAATAATTCGAACTGATAAGAGATAAAAAAATATTGGTATTTAAAGGCCAATTCCGCTGATGAACTGCTGACTATTTGATGATTAATTAATTGGTGTCACAACCTAAGCAAATTTAGCAAAATCTAAGACAGAGGCGGACAACTCACGACAGGGCCGTAACACCTTCCCCCTTAAAACGGAACATCCAAGGATAAATAGTATGTGAGCAGAGTCCAAGTGTGAGGTAGAACATAAGTACAGAATAAGATATTAGTAACTTAGGATAAGTATATAAAATAGAAGTAACTAAGGTTTAGTAGCTTGATGAGCTTATAATACATTACAGTAATTCAACAGCTGAACAAGCAGCTGATACACTAATCAAATACATCTGTCATCTTGGAATCCCCAAAACCTTGCTTTCTGATCAGGGTGTTCATTTTATCCTTGAAGTATATGAACAAATAATATCCTTATGTAAAATTAAACATCTGTTTTCTACTCCGCACCATCCCCAAACAAATGGCGCACTTCAACGAAGCCATAGCACCTTGAAAGAATACTTAAAATCCTACGTCAATAATAATGCCAAAATGATTGGCATAAATACATCCCTACTGCTCTCGTGTCATATAACTCAACTATTCACTCTTCTACCAATGTTCCAGTTTATTTCAGAGCTATTGTTTGGTATGTTAGAGATATGAGTAGGTAGCCCTAATAAAAAAGTATGTAGTGCTAGGTCTTCAGTGCTGTCCATTGAGCTCTAAGGAATCTTTAGTAGAGTGCATTATGTCAGTTTGTAATCGAGTCAGACACGTTTCTACACGAAGGCCGAATTGTGATACTGATTCATTTGGACTTTGCCTACACCTTTTCAAGTCTAATAACGGCGGCGTCACTCACCTTGCGGCGCACGGGGCTGGCGGCGGCGGCGGGCTTGTGCGCGGCGGACGCGGGCGCGGGCGCCTCCGCCTTGGTGAGCGGCGCGCGTTCCAGCTTGACGGGCGCCGGCGCGGCGAGCGTGGGCAGCGTGGGCAGCGCGGGCTCGGGCTTGCCGGGCGCCGCGAACACGCCGGGCGCGGGCAGCTTGGTGGCGGGCGGCGCGGCAGCGCGGCGGATGCGGTTGAGGTCGTAGGGCTGGTCGCGGTGCATGCGCAGGAAGTGCTTCTTGACGTGGTCGGCGCGGTTGAACTGCTTCTGGCACAGGTAGCAGTGGAACGGCTTCTCGTCGCGGTGGATGTTCTCGTGGCGCGTGAACAGGTCGCGCCGGTCCGTGGCGTACGGGCAGGCGCCGCATGCGTAGCGCTTGCCGGCCTCGCAGCCCGCCTCGCTCACCGTGCCGCCGGCCGCGCCGCCCGCCGCCCCGCTCGCCGCGCCGCCCGCGCCCGGCGCCGCTTCGCCCGCACGCCGCTCGGTGCGCGCCGTCTCTACCTGTAGTACACACGTTATAAAGTCATTTCTGGGTACACTGAACCTGAAAACGAGTAGGTGCTGTTGGTAATGTTTATTTTGTAAGGATGACTACTGGATGGTACTGGGTTTATCCTGTTAATTCTGATGCCATCTCACCTTGGTCTTGAGGCGCTGCAGGTAGCGCGTGAGGTCCAGCAGCGCGGGGTTGTCGCGCAGCAGCTGGTCGGAGTGTGGCTGCGCCCGCTCACCTTGGTCTTGAGGCGCTGCAGGTAGCGCGTGAGGTCCAGCAGCGCGGGGTTGTCGCGCAGCAGCTGGTCGGAGTGTGGCTGCGCCCGCTCACCTTGGTCTTGAGGCGCTGCAGGTAGCGCGTGAGGTCCAGCAGCGCGGGGTTGTCGCGCAGCAGCTGGTCGGAGTGTGGCTGCGCCCGCTCACCTTGGTCTTGAGGCGCTGCAGGTAGCGCGTGAGGTCCAGCAGCGCGGGGTTGTCGCGCAGCAGCTGGTCGGAGTGTGGCTGCGCCCGCTCACCTTGGTCTTGAGGCGCTGCAGGTAGCGCGTGAGGTCCAGCAGCGCGGGGTTGTCGCGCAGCAGCTGGTCGGAGTGTGGCTGCGCCCGCTCACCTTGGTCTTGAGGCGCTGCAGGTAGCGCGTGAGGTCCAGCAGCGCGGGGTTGTCGCGCAGCAGCTGGTCGGAGTGTGGCTGCGCCCGCTCACCTTGGTCTTGAGGCGCTGCAGGTAGCGCGTGAGGTCCAGCAGCGCGGGGTTGTCGCGCAGCAGCTGGTCGGCGGCCGCGGGGTCGGAGTGGTGGTCGCGCGCCAGGTGCTGGCGCACGTGGCGCGCCCAGCCCGACGCGAAGCCGCAGCCCGCCAGCGGGCAGGCGAAGGCGCGCGCGCTGGAGTGCGTGCCCAGCCAGTGCTCGGCCACGCGCGCCAGGAAGCCCACGCACTCGCACTCGGCGCACTTGAACAGGCGCTGCGCCGGGTTGTAGGCCGCCACGCGCGAGTGCGCCCACGCCAGCGGCTCCTCGGCGGCCGACCAGCGGTCCTCGGCCGTGGGGTCGGTGCGCGGCGCGAAGTTGGCCTGCAGGATGCCGGGCGGCGGGAAGCCGTTCTGCATCAGCGCCGCCAGCCCCCACGCCGTGATGTGCTCCTCGGGCCGCAGCTCGTCGTCCAGCTCGCGCTCGGCGGCCGGGAACTCCACGCCCACCACGCCGCCCACGCCGCCCACGCCGCCCACGCCCGCCGACGCCTCCTCGCCGTACAGCTTCTTGGTGATCTCCTTGAACATGTCCTCGCAGTCCATGGCGAGCGACGCCACGCTGGCCACGCCCGCGCCGCCCTCCATGCCGCTCGCCGCTGTCGCCTGTAACGGGCGACGCCGCCGGTGTCAGTGGCAGTGTGGTATTATTAAAAAGATCTTTTCAATGATACCCCACAAACTATTATAAAGCTAAAATAAAAAAAAACCCTATTTGCTTCTATGAGCATCGCTATTATTGGTGAATTTTAAATTAATTACTACTCGTACCAGATCATGAATTCACGGTGTCTCCCATACATTCGTAATACCAAAATCATTTGTAATTCGTGCAAATTTCGATCATGTTGTGATCATAAGGGTTCATATAGTAATAATCTATGCTCCCAAATACCTTTCTTAAACGAAATTGTAAACGAATTTAGTTTTGCTTATTTTTATGTCAAAGAGGACATGTTTTCTGCTTATTTGTTTTGTAATAAAAACATCCCCATCTCACGTCGCATTTGTTCAGGAGAACAGTTTTTATTGACCACCTAAAGAAAAACACCAGTTAACAAAGAAAGTTACAAGTTTTCATTCATATTTTTGGTATTACGGAACTCGACCAAAGTTATGAAAATTTTGATAAAAATTGATTATTATTTCGATTTAAAGAAGTATTTCCGAACCAAATATGGCCAGGAGCATAGATTATTACTAAATGAATCCGAATAACACCACAACATGATCGAAATATGCACGAATTACAAATGATTTGGTATTTTGTCTGAATGGAGACATCGTGGGTCAGCAGACTCTGAGTCTTAGAGCGCACTTTCTTGAAGCGAAAACTTTGGCGCTTTGGTTTTTTTGAGGTGGGAAAATCAAAAAACAAACCATAAAATAGGTCTGAGTGATTAGCACAGGTTTTTTACGCATTACGCCACATGTCAGCAACTGTCCATAGATGGCGCTTGCTATAATTGTATGGAGGAATTCGATTCGTTTGTGCGATGCGAGTCGACTTGAAATTCGTACAAAAACCCGTACTAACCCCTCTGTAGTGTTAAGTTTTCACATGTCGCGTTGGCACTCATGTCCATGATGCCTGCCTGAAGAAGTTTGCACTTCAAAATTGTATTGTTTTTTGGATGAATTGTTAGCAGCGTTTCATGCTGATTAATTGACAAAAATGACTTCTATTTTGAAATGCAACGCAGTGGATGTACGTTTCATGCTAGGACTGGTGGATAAACAACTTTATTTTAGTCAGTGATGTTTGTAAATCTATCCAAACGTCATTCTCAAACTATTACTTTAGTTAATTGGCCTGTGGCACATTTTTGAAACAATGTTTTCTTTGGGACGGTATTATACAGGGGATAGACGAAAGAAGAAAGGCCTTCACGAAGAAATTCTACTAAAGTCTTCGAAAATCAAGATTGAAAGTTTATCTTTCTCGTCAAAAGAATGAGTAGGTACGCATCTAAACACGTATAGAGATTAGGTATGATGAACTCGTTAGGGCGAGCTTACTGAAGAAAGCGCCATCCATCGAGTGATTGGTGAAATCACACATGAAAATATTTGAAAATGGAGTATTGCACTGAAACCGTTTATGAAATTAATAAGAAAAGGTTTTATTATATTTTACAAAGATAACACCAATGTTATGAACCGAAATACTATCTTTGTAGGTGTGAACCAATGACGTGAAGTAGATACCTACAATATCAGGGACAAGAGATACTACATCGTGATTCGTGGCATTTACTCTTCAAGGTGCTCAGTATACCGATGAAAATATCTATAATAGTAATGTTGTTAAATTCAAAATGGCGGACGTGAGTTTTTATCTACTTTTGCAGTCGTTCCTATACCTAACAGTTGTTCGATTAGGAACTTAAATGTGCGAGATTTTAGATTACTAAAATGACGATCGTATATTATTAAAAAAAAGTTGTGGCACGGGGTGGGTCGGGCGAGTATTGCCGGCTGCGACACACGACACACGCATTGTCACCCGTCGGTCGCAGCGGGCGAGCGAGCGGGCGCGGCGCCACCCACGCCCCCGCGCCCGCTGCAGCCTGCACCCTCGGCGGGCGCCGCGCTCGTACCTGCACTCGGGACGCGAGGCTGCCGGCCGCGCTGAGGGTCCGCGCCTACTAGCGGGTGTCGGGCCCTCTCCCGCCGCCCGCTCCCTCTCCCGCCCGCCCCGCGCGATCGATGCGCCGCCCGCTCCGCGCGCAGCTCGCCGCGCAGGCCGCCACCCGCCAGCGCCAGGACTCCGAGAGACTCCCGTTGACGCTGAAGCGGACTCGCACTCGACGGGTGCGACCCTCTCGGGAACACGCGGAGAGCGAGTTCCGAACCCGCACCCTCCCGTGACTCGGCCCCTACGACCGCGAGGTTGCAGGGCCACGGGAGGTGGAGGGTTGCGCTGCCTATCGATATGTTTAGCTCCGCTGTGGAGGATCCTTGTCCGCGCTGAAAGCCCAGTCGGTTTTGTCTCTACGAATGCGTAAAACGTCGATTAAACAATCAGCCTCTAGGGCATGGCCAGGACGTTGGCAGGACTTGAATTTGGAAGTATAAAGTATAAAGAAAGCTGCTTGGCTGGGATTAGTGATAGTTTCACTTGCATGTCATTGATGTTGTTTTCCTTGTCCATGTTTTTTTGTGTAGCCTGCAGATACCTACATTAAAGTAGTTTCTATCTATGTATTTAGTATCTATCTATGTCAGATAAGCGATTGAGACGGATGGACGGACAAACAAATAGGGGCAAATTAATTCCTATAAGTAGGTAGCTACTGCCCATTCACAAAGTTTTTCATTGAACAACAGCGAGGAAAATGTGTTATGGGAAGATAGGAATACTTATTGAATATGTAAGTATCTGCTAATACCATTACCTGAAAACATTACGTAGGTAATTTTTCTGGGGTACATAATAGAAAAGACGATTGTAAATGAATATTTATTATTTAAGGGGTCATTCATTTATCCACCCAGTCGCATAGATTGATGTTACGACGACGGGACCTCTGCCACTGGGTCGAGATATTGACACAACGCAGTGGCATACAAACTCGAGTGTATCAGTGCGTCGTCTTGGCGCACTCGCAGTACCTACAGCGCGCTGCGTGCACCGCCGGCGCGTGGCGCCACGCGCCGCGCGATGAATGGAGCGGCGTGGCGCGAAAATCGATGCTGCGCCGGTGTACATCAACCGCGGGCGGCGCGCAGGCGCGGCCAGGGCGGGCGGCGGGCGGCGGGCGGCGCGCGGCGGTCGATCGGCCGTCAGTCGCGCCCAGGCCGCGGCGAGTCCCCGAGCAGCCCGCCTCGCGCCCGCCGGCGCTCCGATGCCGCGCCCGCGCCGCCGCTAGCGCCGGCATGGCCGGCCAGCCGCCCGCCGCCGCGGGCAGGTGCCGCTCGCTCCGCGGCGCCGCGCGTCGACCGCGCGCTGCGGCGAGGCGCGGCGCCGCGCGGGCGCGCTATAAATACGCGACCCTCACCCGCTGCCCTCCATCGCCTGCGCGCCCGCACAGTGCGCCGCGACGCCGGTCGGGGCGGCTCCGCCCGCGGCGCGGCCGTCCGACGCTTTCGAGATATCGATCTCGCGCGTTTCCGACGGCTTCCGCGCGGCCCCGCGAGCGACGAGCGACTCGAACGGCCTCTCGGTGCAGCGACACGGTCGGACCCCGCCCCGACGCCGCCTCGGCCGGGGCCGCGGAGCCGTGCGGGCGCGCTGACGGGCTCGGTGCGCAGGTGACTGGTGACTGCCGGTGACGGGACCGCTCTCGGCGACCACTCGAAGCTTCGAGCGTGGACGTGGAATGCGATTCGAGAGAGAATAATTATAAACGCGAAGTGAAATTTTATAGTTCCGTAGTCGTAGTTTCGGTAGGTGTGCAGCGAGGAGCCTCGGCAGAGCGCAGCGGGGCGGCAGCGGCGCGATGCGGCGCGGCGCTGCGGCCTCGCCGGCCTAGAGGAGAGGCTCGCGTCCCGCAGTGACCTGTAGGTGGGTGCCGCGCGGCGCGTGTGTGGCGTGTGGCGCGTGGCGCGTGGCGTGTGGCGTGGCGTGGCGTGACGCTGTGTGTCGTGTTGCAGATGTGCAGCCTGGCGGCGCTGGCGCGCGGCTGCCGGCCCGCCGCCAAGCCGTGCTGCCTCTGCTGGTGCTGCTGCTGCTCCTGCTCCTGGTGAGCCCCCCCCCGCACCCCGCACCCCGCGCCGCGCCCCGTGCACCGCCTGCACAGACAGCTGCCCATCACACGATTCAAACCTTCCCTGAATTAATGAGTTCGCACTGTAAGGTTCCCGTGCCTTTGGTTTATCACAACATCATTTCCAGCTTTTTATCCAGCCTACTAGCTGTTGCCCAGAGATACGCCCGCGTACATGTCGGTTCTGCATGAATCACTAATTTTCCCGGGATAAATAGTAGCCCATGCCACTGTCTGGGTTTTGAACTACCTATATCTGTGCAAACAACGACGTTGATCCGGTGCTCCCAGCTTGTAACAACGTATGACGACGAGAAAGAACAATTTTGTACGAGTAGGTATGCTTGGGCTACAAAAAGGGTTTAGCCGTACAAACTACAAACAGGCAAACTGCCCCGATGGGAACTTATATCCTAACCCATGCTATATTGTAGAGGGGACTAATGTAGTTCACCTAGTAGATTTACCTAGTTGTGTCGGTACAACATAAACCGAGACAACTTAAATTGTCAGGAACGAAAAGATATTGTCAGTCTTTCTAGGGAACGCATTGCAGAACTGTCTTGTGTTGAGATGGAAAGATATATTGTAGTTTGTGTTTACCGACCCCCCTCAGGTGACCTTAAACAATTTCAGGACATAATGGAGGAAGTACTCAAACGACTGTTAGTTTCAACGAAAAAAATATTAGTACTTATGTGGCGATTTTAATCTTATTCAGTAATTCAAACACTGTTCAGTTACTCAATTTATTTAAATGATTTGATTTAAATAATGTGTTTAGGGAGCCCACTAGAATAACACAAACCTCAGCCTCCTGCTCCTGCATGCTCAATATATTTTGCACTGCGAGATTTTGGATAAAGCTATAATAAATAAGCTTAGGTCTGATCACTGTGGTCAGCAAATTAATGTCTTAAATAGTATCGTCTACCTCAAGCATAAAAACTGGCCTGCAAAAGTAAGTATCACACTTTTCAAATTAAATTTAAAAAAAGTGTGATACTTACTTTTGCAGGCCAGTGTAGTTAAATGCAGACCCATAACAAAAAATAAGCTAATGCGGTTCAAAGATAAAATATCTACTACAGTTCCTGCCCTAGTCTTTGAACATGAGCATCCTGATAGCATTTATGGAACCGTATTCAAAGCTGCGGATACGGAGTTTAATAATATGTTTAAATCGAAAAATATAGATATCTCTACTATATAAAAATAAGTCGGGTTTTCCTTCCTGACGCATAACTTCAGAACGCACGAACCGATTTCCACGGTTTTGCATTCGTTGGAAAGGTCTCGGGCTCCATGAGGTTCATAGCAAAGAAAATTCAGGAAAAATTTCAACAGAAAAGCGGGAAAATCTTTTTAGCGGGAAAGCCATCTGGTGGCGAAACGGAGTTCGCCGGGTTTGCTAGTTATGAATGTAATGAAATGAGTGACATTTCATTCATTTGAATTTGCCGCGCTTCGCGTATCAGCTGTCGCGTATCTATGATATTGATCTGTGTCGATGATTTAAAATGGCGAGGGACGCTGAAATTGTTGTGTGCATTTTTGTCGTAATAAAAACTCATAGAAAGAATGTGACTGAGGACTCGAGATATAGTGAACTTTAAATGTCGTTTTATAAGACATTGAGGATCTCCAAAATTAAACACAAATTGTTTCCCTGAAATAACAAAGTTTTGTTTTATTACAAGTTTTGTTTTATTTTACAATTATCTAGTTATTATCAAGTTACGACAATTACACTTCTATCTCACCTGAAATAACAAAGAAACGACATTTAAAGTTCACTATATCTCGAGTCCTCAGTCACATTCTTTCTATGAGTTTTTATTACGACAAAAATGCACACAACAATTTCAGCGTCCCTCGCCATTTTAAATCATCGACACAGATCAATATCATAGATACGCGACAGCTGATACGCGAAGCGCGGCAAATTCAAATGAATGAAATGTCACTCATTTCATTACATTTTAATACTAAAAAATAATATCTATTATAAAAAAATAAAGAAACAGGAAAAGATTATCCTCTCAGAAGAATTTAGTAAAAAACTTATAAAAAAGGTGCATGAAGATTTATGCCATATTGGGATCAGACAACTGCAGAAAAAAATAAGTTCAATATATACGGCTATAAACCTAACAAAAAATATCATAAATATTTGTAAAACATGTGAAATATGCATAAAAAATAAATCAAGATGTCAAAAAAAAATTGGATTAATGTCACAACTGGGACCAGCTACCAAACCATTTGAAATAATGTCAATGGATACTATTGGTGGATTTGGAGGATCTAGGTCTACAAAGAAATATCTACACCTTTTAGTAGATCACTACACAAAATATGCATTTATTGCGACTTCGAAAACCCAGAATGCATGTGACTTTATAAATTTAACAAAGAAAGTACTAGAGACAGATGAGATTGGAATTATCCTGACAGATCAATATCCGGGCATAAATTCAAGAGAATTTAAACAATTTTTGCAGGAAAATAATATTAAACTAATTTTTACAGCCGTGAATACACCATTCTCGAACGGCTTGAATGAAAGATTAAACCAAACAATAGTAAATAAAATAAGGTGTAAAATGAATGAGAAAAATAATAAGAGAACATGGACAACACTGGCAAGAGAATGTATACAAAATATAATGAAACAGAACACTCCGTTACAGGTTTTGCACCAAAATATTTACTGGATGGTACAAATGTCAGTATTCTACCAAATGAATTCAAAACGATGGAAAAGGAAGACAAGTGGATTGCTGATAGAAGATTGGCATTAGAGAATACAATAAAATCTCATGAGTATAACAAGAAAATATTTGATAGAAATAGAAAAATGCAAGAATTTAATGTAGGAGACAGTGTATATGTAGAAAATGGAAATAGACTGAATAGAAAGAAATTAGACGAATTAAAAATAGGCCCTTTCAAAATAATAGAGAAAATATCGAATTCCATTTATAGGATTGATACAGGCAACAGAAAAACAGAATCAACATTATTTCATATAACAAAATTGCAACCTGTCATAACAGAGGCTGAAGAAGATGAAGGAGATGATAATGAATATGAAGATGACTTATAAGTACATTTTACAGATATATTGCTTAGAATTTTCGCTCTTAGGGGGGGAGATGTAATGAAATGAGTGACATTTCATTCATTTGAATTTGCCGCGCTTCGCGTATCAGCTGTCGCGTATCTATGATATTGATCTGTGTCGATGATTTAAAATGGCGAGGGACGCTGAAATTGTTGTGTGCATTTTTGTCGTAATAAAAACTCATAGAAAGAATGTGACTGAGGACTCGAGATATAGTGAACTTTAAATGTCGTTTCTTTGTTATTTCAGGTGAGATAGAAGTGTAATTGTCGTAACTTGATAATAACTAGATAATTGATGATTAAACGAACTTACCTGTAAGTGAAGTTCTATCACAATTATGTGAATACATTTTATTCGAATATAATAAACACAATCAGGTACACTTTCATTGTACTGGCAATTTCGCACTTTTATTTATTTTGTTTTTTTTAAAACTGACCACCCTGATGGACACGCGGTCCCCAGCCTACCTCCGCGCCATGCTTCATTCTTTAGAGAATATTTAACAAAATTTTCGTATTATACTCATGGGTTTTGGGTATGGGAGGGACCTTATATTATTATATTCGAATAAAATGTATTCACATAATTGTGATAGAACTTCACTTACAGGTAAGTTCGTTTAATCATCAATTATATTTCATACATTTTATTCTTCATATAATAAACACAATCAGGTAGATGTTTAGAGATGAAAATTTTTGTTAAATTATGGACATTAACAGATAGTAAATTGTTTCCTATTATAATAGGAAATAGGTCCTCTTTATACCACAGAAGTATTTAATTAACACAATCTTTTCGTTCAATTCCTGGATCAATAACCCAGTCACATTATAAATAGGTTTAATTTATATTTAGATAGATTATAATGAATAATGATTAGAGAGCAAAAGAGCTATTGCGACAGAAGTATCATCGCTCAATAAGAGGTTATAAAACTTAGGTAACGTCCGTAATGGTTGTTACCAGCAGACTGCTTTTCTGATGAGGTCAAGCAACAAACTACGTGCTCGCCGAGGAAGTGTTGCTGAGTGCACTGAAACGCAGACCTCTCTCGTGAGAGATTATATTCCTCGGCAGACACGTTCTCACGGTGGTCTGCCTGCAGGCGACCTTATGAGGTCGCTTCAACATTATCAGGAGGTTGTCTATTATATATCTTGGTCTAAGATTTTGTAAACGACATATCGATTTGTTTTTCAAAGCTGTGGCAAATTTTTATACTTTCTCTTCAGTTTTAATTATGGTATAATTAAAACTGGTTCGCCCTGAGTAGTAGCTGGCGTTGTATAAACTCAATAATTCCCTTGAATTATATAAAAACAATAATACTAACTTTAACTAATGCTAATGTTCTCATTCTGTGCTGTGTCTACTGCCTAGAGCTAAAAAAGTTACAAGATCAGCAAAGCAAAGTTACGGAATGAATAAACTCTTATTAAGGCCCATTGAGCAATGTGTTAGCATACTATATTGTGTGCTACTATGTGGTGTTTGATGTTAATTTATCTATTCATTTTCGCAATATAATATATATATATATATATTTTTTTTTTTTATTTGACCCAAAATCATCAGCAGAAATTAAACTCAATGCCGAATGATAACAAGTAATCGTACCATATGCTACGTCGTTAACAAGTTGTTCTGTTGGAAATTACGAGGTTGACTTATAATGTAGTAACGGATTGTACGGATCTCAGTCGTTAATTAAGCAGTATTGCCACAAAACTTTGTAAATAACACAAAATTTTTGAAACATATAAATTATTAAAAATTCCAACAAAATGTCCTTTTTTTATATATATATATATATATATATATATATTTTTTTTTTTTTTTTTTAATGCCTTCAGAGAACTTCCTCCAGTAATTCCTATGAATTGTGGTTCTCTAGGGAAAGACCATAATTATTTATTTATCATCAATAAATGTACTATAAGAAGTAAGTCTTTTGACACCTTATGTAAAAGAAGAAAATCCAAAGTTGTAAAGGTCCTTAGACGATGTATGTCTAAAGCATTGTCTATAATAGTATTTTTAAGCATTCTTCCTCTAGAAGAATGTATAGAAGAGCAAAGGTAAACTTGGTGTTCCAAAATGTTCAGAATGCGTCTGTTTCTAAGACGTCTGGGTTCGTATTGATTACATTTCGCATTATTGCAAGAAGCGATAAATTCAATAACTGGATTGAACTCTTTGAATAACTTTGAAGTATATAATTTTACCGCGATAGCTTAATCCCATTAACTGGATGTAACTCTTGGTCAGCTTTTGATTATCTTCAATTTCCATATAAGAAACAATTAACCCAATCGTTTAAATGAGGATATTTGATATCCTCTATGCAACTGATGTAAATCATGTGTATCAAAATAGATGTATCGAAAAATATGGCCATCAACTCTGTAAAGAGGTATTTCGATTCATCTTAACGTTAATTATTACAAAAACAAAAATCCCTCTAATGAAAAGAATTAGTCTTCATCTAGACCGGGAAATCGTGTGAATCACTAGTTCAACCTTTTAGGTTTAAGGGAGTTAGATGACTTAAAAAATGTTTTGTAACCACTGGCCATCTGATAGGATAACCGATGATGGACGAACAGCTGCGTCTAAAGTCTAATTTTTCTTACGGACTACATTTTTTGTTTCTACAGACGTTCTGTGTAACCCCATCCATACCTAATAGCTGGAGAAGTGGACTTTAGGACTTTTAATCGGAATTAAGCTTAACTCTTAGATGATACAACGAGTTAAGCGTATAAAATTCTTTACAGAATTTGAATTGTTACATAATTCACGTCATAGTTTGCGGTTGGGTAACGATACTGCCATATCGTCAGAAATTAAAATAAAACCAGGAAACTGAGCATGTTTTGAGGGTAGTAAATAACTTTAACACTCTAACACCTAACAAATCTTCATGAAAAAACCGCGGTAAGTATCTGAGATGAGTCACAACTTCTTTATGTATTTTACCAAGGATGAATCGGTACTTTAAAATAAGATTCTTCAGTTCATAGGCATAAAACCCTTTTTAGGTATTCGCTTGTAAGCTGTTCTATGAACTATCAATTTCAAAAGATTTTGAACTACAAATTCATTCAACGCCTTTAAATTTAGAATGTATCTTTTACCACGTAAGATTTTGAGGTTAGACACATCTTAACTATAATCGAACATGCAGTGACTCACTCCCACATTATCTCACCCAAAAAAGAAATGTCGATTGTCAAAGACATTTGTCGCTTTTTCTTTGTTGTGAACGTGTAAGGCGGTACACTGTGTTAGTGTACGATTTTTAAAATGGTATTATGTAATAATAATTTTTTGGAGCTAGTTCCTTAATTTGTTCAATTCATTAAAATATTTTATTGAATGTACGTACATTTGTACACCTAGTGAAAGTCAAAAAATAGTCTTCACTTATTATAACTCCCGAAATTCTAGATCATGTTATAGATCGTGACGGATTCCTTGTCAGTGATATGTAACCAATAAACTTCAAAATGTTGGAGACAACTGGCATATAGGTACCTTAATGTCTAGCGTCGTCGATGAACCTGGTCCTTGTTGTGGCTGATGCTGGCTGATGCTGGCTGATGTGGCTTGCTGTCACGTCGCATCTTCCTCGCGGCTGATCGCCAATACTCAAGCGTGTCACGCCCCCCCCGCTGGCCGAGCCGTAACGAGAGGGGGCCAGCTAGTTTCTCGAGAAACGAGATTGCGCTGTCCCAGCGGTGGGTGTCGATAGCAAAGTCGCCCGCCGCGCCCTGCTGGTTTCTTTATTTACAACACCTGACGATCAGTAACCATTGAAACTAGTATAATGCCCGAAACTATTTCTCCGAAAAAACATCTGGTCCCGTTCGTGAACTTTAATTACTTGTCATTTGTCGAAACAAAATGTCATTTGTCAATACTTAAGCTTCTTCTCAGTTCAGGACGCGTTGTGGTTTAAGATTTTTATTAGTTTCAGAAAGAATTTAACAATTCACTTCAATGAAACTTTCAGACTAATGGTACATTATACATAATATTGTTGAGCTAACAGTTAAATTATCATCCCATTACACAATCTGAACATTAATTTTCGAAAGTAAGTAAAATTATTTTCCACCACAAAATCTAAACATTATTGTTGTAGGTACATAGTTAGAAAAGTTCGACGCGTTGGTACCCTCGTGGAATTAGTTTTTAAGTCGTGAAATAGTTATCACTGATAAAAGGCTATAACATTTAACTGGCTATTCATAAGCCAGGCAAGTATATCAAATAAACTATTTGATTCTTTGCAATGAAGGTCGGCTAGAATTTTATAACTGTCGGGACTAACCATTAATATAGTTCTTGTGACTGAGCGCCGATAGCAATTCGGGATCAAAGTCCGGGAGGTCATGCGGAGCCGCTTGTAGTGAAGCCGAGAACAGCGCCACACCGACATCGTCCCCCGTTGGTATCCGCAAAGTCCCTTGAGGTGTTTTTTTTAAAATCCTTCGTGTTGACCCGCAGTCAACCTCCAGGAGCATTGGCGCATCATGCTATGCTTTCGTGGTACCCTCAACGTGATACCCTCCAAGCTAGCTTAGAGATGCCTGGACTATTTCGCGCATCATGCTATACTTTCGTGATAACCTCAATGTGATACCCTCCAAGTTAGCTTAGAGATGCCTTAGGATTTCAATTTTTGGACACACTTTCGTCAGCATTGATATTTGAGTTGATGTGATATCTGGGAAAAAAGGTTAATTTTCACTTACCCTCTTTCCTCGGAGTCTGACGAAGATGAATGCACAATTATATGATTTGATTTGATTTTATTTTTGTTATAATAATAAATTTTACTAGCGTCTAAGCATTATCAGTATAGAAAATTAAGCAAGTTTTAACACTGAACACTTAATTTTTTTTACTTTGAACCTAAATTAACAAAAACGAGACGTGTTTTTGTAGTCGAGTGCTCATTGCCGCGCACAATAAAAGAATGAAGCATGGCGCGGAGGTAGGCTGGGGACCGCGTGTCCATCAGGGTGGTCAGTTTTAAAAAAAACAAAATAAATAAAAGTGCGAAATTGCCAGTACAATGAAAGTGTACCTGATTGTGTTTATTATATGAAGAATAAAATGTATGAAATATAATTGTAAAATAAAACAAAACTTGTAATAAAACAAAACTTTGTTATTTCAGGGAAACAATTTGTGTTTAATTTTGGAGATCCTCAATGTCTTATATGAATAATAAATTAAAGTTCAGCGATTGGGCAACTACTGGGATTCATAAAAGTAGAAAAAAATTGTATGAGCTTTATGAGGAAAGACAATTTAATCAATCTGCAAGTATCCGAGATCGGGTAAAAACATATTCAAAAATCTTTAAAAATGTTTGTATGCAAGCGAAATCTCTTACTCAATCCGATAACAAGATAAGAACAACATGGAAGGTAGTCAATAGAGAAGCAGGAAAAACCAATTCTCGCAACTCGAAGATTGAAATAGTTGCTAATGGTAATAAATTGACATCAGACATAGAGGTCGCGAATACCTTTGAAAACTATTTCCAGAATATTCCTGTTTTGTTTACGGATTCTTTAAAGTCCTCACCAACAACAGCTCAAAAACTTATAGGGGACAACGTAAAAGAGTGCTTTGTCTTATTTAAATTTGAACATATCACTGCAGCAGACAAAAAAAAACCTCTCGGTCGATAAAAATTAAAAGAACTGGCGACCTTTGGGGAATGTGTATGCAAGTGGTTTTCAACATAATTGACACTATTGCACCCTGTTTGGCTATAATTTGTCTATGTGTTGATTTAGGTATTTTTCCAAATACCCCACAAAGAGAAGTCCTTTGTGGGGTTGTGACTTGAGTGTACGCTTCTACAATACGATCCCGCGAAGTCTGTCTTGGACTTACCTTTGCACCGGTTTAAAGATATCCGGCTTCTGCATCATCATCTCGCTACTTTACATAGTCAATGGTACGGAACCCACTGTGCGCGAGTTCGATTCGCACCGACTGTAGGAAGGGTTATGTTTTTCGCGTGTTTAGGTAAAATTAAGTAGGTACTAACGTTGCATTAAATGGAAGAAGGCGTTATTTTGCGGAAATCCATAATTTTGCAGACAGATAAATGTTTTGCTTGTAATCCGCTACTTGAAAAGAACCTAGGTGTGATCCAATATGCAGGAACACCGCCCACATGAAACACCACACATAATAATTAATTCTTCCTACAATTTTTTCGGCGCTCCTTTTTGTAGCCTCGTAGCCAGTTCTGTTCATTATTTCAGAAATGTTCTGAATGCTTTGAAAGACGGGTTGGAAATGATCCACGCAAGTAGACTCGTGCCGGTTCCCAATATTCTATCTATTTGCCCTACTGGAGATATCAAAGTGACACAAGATCCATACAAGTTATGTCAAATTTCTATCTCTAGTAAGACGAACTATGGATACATGGAACCGCCATCGGTCAGTTATATCCAGACGAAGATCAATTTATCGCCCCCAAAACCCGTCGTATACTAAATTTCATGAAAATCGTATGCATACAAGAATTGCTCGCTCGGTATTTTCTGTATTCACCAATAGATGGCAGCAAGAGTTATATTTTTTTTAGGTAAATTTGACATTTTCTAAAAATGAATCCTAGCTAGATCAATTTATCGCCCCCAAAACCCGCCGTATACTAAATTTCATGAAAATCGTATGCATACAAGAATTGCTCGCATGTAACAGCGATGCGGACTCATATCATCGCTGTTTCCATTGCAGGTCTAAGTGGTAAGTGGCAACCCTCCCGCGCCGCTGTCACGTCGACGCCGCGCTGCCGTCGCGCCGCCGTCACGTCGACGTCGCGCTGCCGTCGCGCCGCCGTCACGTCGGCGCGCGGCGACCCGGCGGCTGCAGGGAGCTCCGTCTGTGTGTAGATTGTGCTCACACATCGACGCCCACATATGCCTTCGGCAGCGAGTTTTAGACGTATCGGATAAACAGTTTTTAGGGTTCCGTACTCAAGGGGTAAAAACGGGACCCTATTACTAAGACTTCGCTGTTCGTCCGTCCGTCCGTCAGTCCGTCTGTCACCAGGCTGTATCTCTTTAGCTGTGATAATTAGACACTTGAAATTTTGAGCTGCCCCTTGATTCCGCAAAAATACTTGTATCAGTGGCGAGCTAACATCTATGCGCTGATTGGTTAATGCTTACGTCAGTTATGCAGCCGAGGCAGCAAGTGGCTGCTGATGTTATGGCGTTGCTATGTTATGGATATCTTCAATAGTTACTGAAATAAAGGGTCGTGACCGGTGACACAGACAGACAGACGGACAGACGGACAACAAAGTTCTAATAAGGGTTCCGTTTTTTGCTTTTGAGGTATGGAACCCTAAAACTTTAATAAAATAATATTTCAGGGGATTCCCTGCAATACAACAAACTTGATATTTGGCTTGTTTTGTGCTCGATATTGATAAGGGCAACAAGTTATTTCAGGTTATTTCAATAAAAATGAAAATAACGGGGGCTGCTATTAAAATGTTTTTTTTTTTCGTTTAAAAATAAATACTTCATGTAAATTAACAAACGTTTAAGGGGGTCTCCATAAACTAAACGTGACTTTTTGCTTGTTTTTGAATTTGGTGGTCAGGGGTGTTTATAGTTAAGTTTAATATTATTGAAAATGGGTCTTGATAGTACGGAACTCTGAGTGTGTGAGTCCGACTCGCACTTGACCGATTTTTTTGATACATTATTGTTACATTTATTGTTTACTTTGATGTGTGCTTAGCGTGTACAAAGTTTACTTCTTCTTTCTTTTTGTTTACCTCATGTATAACATCCACGAATATGAAGGTTTAAGTAATCATTTTGGTTTCGCTATAATCTTTATATCTCATGTTATGTTAATATTTCTCATTGTGGCTTTAATATTCAAACACCAATATTGATAAAATGTAAAAAATATAAAATGTAAAAATAAAATGTAAAAAGGTTGTAAACACCTATATTAATATCTTATTGTGACGTACATTTTCATGAATAAATTATCATCATTCATTCATTCAAAAAGTTTTCCGTATAAAATTGGAATGAAATTGCTAGTTTACAGCGTAAATAATAAAAAAATTGGTCAAGTGCGAGTCGGGTTCGCGCGCTGAGGGTTCCGTACTATCAAAACCAATTCTCATTAATATTAAAGTAAATATAACACCCACAAAATTTAAAAACGAGCAAAAAATTGTTGTATGGGAGACCTCCTTAAACGTTTATTCTAATTTATTTTTATAGTGAATAATTATATAATTAAATATCAAATATGCCGTGAACGTCTGACGTTTCTACCTATTACCGATATGAATATCGAGCAAAAACAAGCTATAAAAACATTGTTTTTGTATGGAACCCCCTTTAAATATTTTTTTTTAATTGAAATTTAACTTATTATTTTTAAAGTGAATATAATAAAATATTTTGTGAACATTTGAAGGGTTTACCTATAACCGTTATTAATATACAGAGCAAAAAAAGCAAGAAATCACGTTTGCTGTATTAAATATTTATTATATTTTTAGTATCTGTTGATTTAGTGGCAATAGAAATACATCATTTACACCTGTGAAAATTTCAAGCCTGTAGCTATCACGGTTAAACAGATACATCCTGGTGCCAGACGGACAGACAGCGAAGTCTTAGTAATCTGTAATAGGGTTCCTTTTTAACCCTTTGGGAACGGCCGACGGAACCCTAAAAACGTTGTAATTGTTATTTGCACATTGAAATGGGTACTAATACAATAGGTAACAATGGGACTACTATTAAAATTAAAAGTTTACGACCGAATTGGGTACAGTACCTATCTAAAGCTTAGGTAGTGGTTGGCAGAGTTCGCGCGGGTTCGATTTCCAGAGTTAGAAAATGTTTTTTGTTATGAGCTCATCATGAGCATGAAGATTTTACACTCTAGGAATGCAGCCTATAGAAAAACGTTTTATATACTTATAGTTATACCGCATATACGTTTCATTGTTATTTGTTATGCAAGGCCGTAAAAAATTTGTTCAAAGTTAGAATTTTTTCATAATTGAACGAAGGTAATCGGGGTGGGTGAGAAGTTTGTTTGACGCATTTTCCCCATCTGGCCCGGCAGACGATCGCACGGGCACAGAGGCTACCGGGCCAGATGGTATCAATAATTACGGGTAAGGGTTCATCCCAGTAATGCGTGTAGTCGGGTACCTGTCAGTGCAGTAACGCGGTGCGTGTCGCAGGCTGGCGGCGCGCGGCGCGGACGCGGGCCCCGGCAAGAAGCCGCGCGACGCGCGCGCCGGACACGAGCCGCTGCTGCTCGACGGAGACGCGCCGTGAGTACCGCCCCGCCCCCCGCCCCCCGCCCCCCGCCCCCCGCCCGACCCGCCCGCCCCGCGCGCTCACCCCCGCCCTCTGTGCAGGCCCACGCTGGAGGAGATCCGCAGCTGGGGGCAGTCGTTCGACCGGCTGATGCGCAGCGCGGCGGGCCGCAAGGTGTTCCGCGACTTCCTGCGCGGCGAGTACTCCGAGGAGAACATCATGTTCTGGCTGGCGTGCGAGGAGCTCAAGCGCGAGACCGACCCCGACGCCGTGGAGGAGAAGGCGCGCTTCATCTACGAGGACTACATCTCCATCCTGTCGCCCAAGGAGGTGCGTGCCGCCCCCGCGCCCCGCGCCCCGCCCCGCCCCGCCCCGCCGCCCGCACTGACCCCGCTCTCTGCGCAGGTGTCGCTGGACTCGCGCGTGCGCGAGACCGTCAACCGCAACATGGTGGAGCCCACGCCGCACACGTTCGACGAGGCGCAGCTGCAGATCTACACGCTCATGCACCGCGACTCGTACCCGCGCTTCGTCAACTCGCCGCTCTACAAGACGCTGGCGCGCCTCGCCGCGCCCGAGCCCGCGCCCGAGCCGCCGCCGCACACCGCCGCCGTCACGCTGCACGCGCAGTGACGCGCGCCGCCGCCACGCTGCACGCGCAGTGACGCGCGCCGCCGCCACGCTGCACGCGCAGTGACGCGCGCCGCCGCCACGCTGCACGCGCAGTGACCTGTACATAGCTAGGCTAAGACTAGGATAAGAGCAAGTGAGGCGCGCGCGGCCGCCGCGGCAACTTCGCTGGTCCACCGCCGCCTGCGCCCCGCTCCCCGCCCACCCCGACCCCCGGCGCCCCCCGCACCCTCCCGCACCGCCCCAACTCCCGACCCGACGCGGACACGCATTCCTAGTTAGAAGCAATAAAGGTGGACCAATTAAGTTTGCCCGAGAGTCAACGAATAAATCTGTTCATGTACCGTGTGTTTCATTAGTCGACACTCCGAAACCTCCCACCCCCGCCCGCTGGCGGCTGGACTCACGTCAGGGCGGCGTATAGCTCTGAACTCGCAGCATATTAACGAGAAGAGCTCACAGACGTATACTACAGCTGTGCACAGTGCGCGCCACGCAGATGACACGTCTCACAAACTGCAAAAGTAATGATCGAACTCGTAAAAGAAAGTCACGACCACCCTATGGCCCGGTTTCCACCGGAGCGGAGTGGTTCGGGGCTGTATTTGACTAACCACTCAGGTCATTTTGACATCTTCGAAACTGAGGGGAGAGGAGATGTCGACATGACGCAATCTGATTGAATACTACAACAGCGGAGCTGTTGAGCTCCGCTTTGGTGGAAACCGGGCCTAAAAGAAAAATACAATATAATTTTTCGAATCCTAATGACAGCCCCTGAAAGTGCATTGCATTGAAAACAAAGTTAAGTTTGCGGTTTCTAAACAAAAGTTACTTTTTTGAAGCACGACTCTAAAGTGGCACTTGACCGATTTATAAACCCATGAAAAGTAGCGCAAGGGCCGACACGACGTGCTTCAATACAAATTACAATACACAATACTCATTAATATAAACTATTAATGAGTATTGCACTAAACATTTGTACCTATCGTGCTGGCATTAGCATGTGTATGACGGCTGCAAGTATAAAGTGCGATGCATTCAGACTTCTGCTCACTGTACTGCTGTATCGCAACTCAACATGTGCCGGAGTGTATCTTTGTCCGCTGTTGCCCTGGTAGTTTTATTGGTAAGTATAATTATAAATAATTAGCGGACGCGAATTCTACCCGTAGAAACCGTAGATTTTTTCGGGATAGATAATGTGTGCTTTTCAAGCCAATAGCTTCGATAGTAACTGAAATAATCAAGTGTGACAGACGGACGGACGGACGGACGGAGAAAGTCTCACCATAGGGTTCCATTTTTACCATTTTGGTATAGAACCCTAAAAAGAGCGTTCTACGTTGGTTTTATTTTTCCAGTAAAACATACATTGTTCCCGAATCGTTATAATTATTTCAGATTTTTTCATTCTACTAGCTTCAGACATAACGGAGGAAACAGTACTTTTTCGACACTTCGACCATTAAAAAAAAACTATTTGGCCAAAAAATTAACCAAATCTTTTTATTAAGAACGGACCCGACAGACTTCGTCCTGCCAAAAAGATTTTTATTGTGGCAGTTTTTGGCTCCTACCCACAGCTATTTTTTCGTCGGGGCAAAAAATTTTCCCACCCTGTGCTCAAACGCACACACGCACACCGATTTCATAGATATGATTGAGTTTGAACTTTGCAGAGCGGTAATAAAGTACAAATTGACTCTTTCACGTTAGGAACATACTCTACATTGCTTAAACAACAGTGAGTACTTGTAATACTTTATCCAATAGCAATGACGCTCAAATTTACTCTACGTTTTAGTTAGAAAGCGTTTGTATGGGTAAAAGAAAAGGCCTGTTTTTAGGGTTTTCCGGCAATTATTCGAATTTTTCTCGCCGTAAAAACCATCCTTGTACGAATATTTAAATAAAATTGGACAAATTGGTTGAGGTGTTGTTAAGTTACCAACACATTTTGCGATTTATTTTTATATACAAGAATATACAGGGTAAGCTCTTTCATGCAATTTCCCACACAATTTAGTTATCTCGCAGGTTTCTCTTCTTCGACCCCTCTATTTACATCATATTATGATACGACTGCCCAAAAAAATGTTTGTACCGCCTAACAAATAAACGTGGAATATCCGTGGAATAGTTACTTATATTCTACTTAATCCTTTTTTACACGACTGCCCAAAAATAGGAGTCTAATGTTTTTATGTAGTTAGGGTTCATGTATATATGTCTGTTCGTATACAGTGAGTTTCTGTATTCCACACTATGATAATAACATCAAGATGAGCCCATCCGACCATTTTACGTAAACCTTCTTCATACAAGAAAATGTGTCGAAACTCCTGCGAAATACTGCGTAGGCTTACAGCTTACTACTGACGCCGGAGGGGGGGGGGGTTTTGCTCCCATAAACTGGCGACATTTTTTCGCGCGGTCCGCCGGGTCTATAGTATAGGTGTCTTTGATTCCACCATAAATTCTGAACGGATGAATCGATTTGGACATAATATGAGGTATCTTTAGAATCCTTACATCATTCCGAGTAACATATTAGGCTATATTTTTTTGATAAAAGTCGTTTTACCACAGGGCAGTCATGTTTTTTTTTTAATTATTCATTTATTTTACCTAGTTTATTTTGTTCGTGTGTAGATATGTTCGAGTGTGAGCAGTCAACTGGTTCCGTAAGTATAATTAATATTATCTGTTCTACTGATCCCATTGATGAGAATATTCCATCCCGGACATGGAGGCTTCACACTGTACACTTTCATCTTTTCACGCATCAGCTACGCAGCAGATTCAAAATATGCACAATTGCACATACATTTATGAGAACGCGACGGTATACGCGCTTACGGTAAGAATTCAGATGCCGTAAGTAGGTGTGTTTGTTTGTTTGTAAAAACATATTGTTATCATTTATATAAAAAACGGCTCTTAGAAAAGAACTTTGCTCACTGGAAGATTATTATAAATCAGCCAAGTACAAGTCAGACTCACGCACGAATTAGATGCCTTACCATTATCTATAAAAACTATTACGTATAACTATTAACTATTACGGTTCAAGAGATACAGCCTAGTGACAGACGGACTGATAGACGACGGAGTCTTAGTAATATGGTCCCGTTTTACATTTCCATTTGGGTACCGAACCCTGAAAATGAACTATTAATAATAAAATATCTTATTAATTGTTTCCTATCACTGTGTCCTCGCACATGGCAAAAAACGCCACCGGCATAATATTTCCTGCAGTTTTCATTATAATATATATCTTATACCTTTAAACGAGCAATTCTTGTATATATATTTCTACTAGCTGACCTGGCAAACGTTGTTTTGCCCTTAGGGGTAATAAAAAATAGATAAATTGAGATTTAAACTATCCTATCTCTCAAGTTGGCTCGAACTGCACATGGTGTGCGAAATTTATTATTTAGGAGTCCATTGAGGACAAACATTGTGACACGAGATTTATATATATTAAGATATAATCTGGATCTCGGAAACGGCTGGAACAATTTTCATGAAATTTAGTATACAGGGGGTTTTAGGGGCGATAAATCGATCTAGCTAGGATTCATTTTTATTAAATGTCGAATTTACCAAAAAAATAAAAATTATGACTACTGCTGCCATCTATTGGCCACCGAGCGAAGCTCGGTCACCCAGATATGTTATCATTTACATTAAAAACGGTTCTTAGTTATAAAAGAACTTTGCTCACTGGAAGATTATTATAAATCAGCCAAGTACAAGTCAGACTCACGCACGAAAGATGCCTTACCATTATCTATAAAAACTATTACGTATAACTATTAACTATTACGGTTCAAGAGATACAGCCTAGTGACAGACGGACTGACATACGGCGGAGTCTTAGTAATATGGTCCTGTTTTACCATTTGGGTACCGAACCCTGAAAATGAACTATTAATAATAAAATATCTTATTAATTGTTTCCTATCACTGTGTCCTCGCACATGGCACAAAACGCCACCGGCATAATATTTCCTGCAGTTTTCTTTATAATATATATTTTATATGGATAGGTAATAGGTATGTGGACTCGCCGCACACATTGACGCCGGTATCCGCCGCCCGCCACACGGTGTCGCCACTCGCTGCACTAAAATATTATAATGACAATCAAAACTACGGATATTTGAAAATTTTAATTATAAATTTATATTTTAGTACGTAGAGTATTCAAGTGCCAGTAGAGTCTTGACGTACTTACAGTACGTCAAGACTCTACTGGCACTTGAATAACATTGTCAGGAGGGCGTTGAACAAAGGCAGCCAGAAAATAAAATCTCCTGGTCGCACTGTTCCGTGGAACTTCGAGGGGGCGCTTCGAATCGGCACAAATAGTGAACTGTTTAGAATATTATTTAGTCCAGCTTAGGTAGACACTTGTATTATAGAGGTCAGTGACATGTAGCCTTTGTAGGTCCATACTCCACAGTGCCTTGTGTGAGTAACAATGAAGGACATAATATATTATTAATGTGCACCTGTTCCGTTGACCGCAGTGAAGTGAGCAACTCGTCGCTGCTCAACAGCCTGTTCCTCAACCACATCGAGCACACGCTGGACCGCCTCACCGCGCTCAGCGAGATGGCGTCCCTGCTCACTGGCGCCGCGGCGGGTAACCAGTAACCACTCTATACTCCACACCACTCACCGCGCTCAGCGAGATGGCGTCCCTGCTCACTGGCGCCGCGGCGGGTAACCAGTAACCACTCTATACTCCACTCCACTCACCGCGCTCAGCGAGATGGCGTCCCTGCTCACCGGCGCCGCGGCGGGTAACCAGTAACCACTCTATACTCCACACCACTCACCGCGCTCAGCGAGATGGCGTCCCTGCTCACTGGCGCCGCGGCGGGTAACCAGTAACCACTCTATACTCCACACCACTCACCGCGCTCAGCGAGATGGCGTCCCTGCTCACTGGCGCCGCGGCGGGTAACCAGTAACCACTCTATACTCCACTCCACTCACCGCGCTCAGCGAGATGGCGTCCCTGCTCACCGGCGCCGCGGCGGGTAACCAGTAACCACTCTTTATCAAATCAAATCAAATCAAAATATCTTTATTTCACATAGGCCTAACATACAGGCTCTTGCGAACGTCGGTATGACATTTCTTGCATAATAATAAATACTCCACTCCACTCACCGCGCTCAGCGAGATGGCGTCCCTGCTCACTGGCGCCGCGGCGGGTAACCAGTAACCACTCTATACTCCACACCACTCACCGCGCTCAGCGAGATGGCGTCCCTGCTCACTGGCGCCGCGGCGGGTAACCAGTAACCACTCTATACTCCACTCCACTCACCGCGCTCAGCGAGATGGCGTCCCTGCTCACCGGCGCCGCGGCGGGTAACCAGTAACCACTCTTTATCAAATCAAATCATATCAAAATATCTTTATTTCACATAGGCCTAACATACAGGCTCTTGCGAACGTCGGTATGACATTTCTTGCATAATAATAAATACTCCACTCCACTCACCGCGCGCAGCGAGATGGCCTCCCTGCTCACCGGCGCCGCGGCGGGTAACCAGTAACCACTCTATACTCCACACCACTCACCGCGCTCAGCGAGATGGCGTCCCTGCTCACTGGCGCCGCGGCGGGTAACCAGTAACCACTCTATACTCCACTCCACTCACCGCGCTCAGCGAGATGGCGTCCCTGCTCACCGGCGCCGCGGCGGGTAACCAGTAACCACTCTTTATCAAATCAAATCAAATCAAAATATCTTTATTTCACATAGGCCTAACATACAGGCTCTTGCGAACGTCGGTATGACATTTCTTGCATAATAATAAATACTCCACTCCACTCACCGCGCGCAGCGAGATGGCCTCCCTGCTCACCGGCGCCGCGGCGGGTAACCAGTAACCACTCTATACTCCACTCCACTCACCGCGCTCAGCGAGATGGCGTCCCTGCTCACTGGCGCCGCGGCGGGTAACCAGTAACCACTCTATACTCCACTCCACTCACCGCGCTCAGCGAGATGGCGTCCCTGCTCACCGGCGCCGCGGCGGGTAACCAGTAACCACTCTATACTCCACTCCACTCACCGCGCTCAGCGAGATGGCGTCCCTGCTCACCGGCGCCGCGGCGGTTAACCAGTAACCACTCTTTATCAAATCAAATCAAATCAAAATATCTTTATTTCACATAGGCCTAACATACAGGCTCTTGCGAACGTCGGTATGACATTTCTTGCATAATAATAAATACTCCACTCCACTCACCGCGCGCAGCGAGATGGCGTCCCTGCTCACCGGCGCCGCGGCGGGTAACCAGTAACCACTCTATACTCCACTCCACTCACCGCGCTCAGCGAGATGGCGTCCCTGCTCACCGGCGCCGCGGCGGGTAACCAGTAACCACTCTATACTCCACTCCACTCACCGCGCTCAGCGAGATGGCGTCCCTGCTCACCGGCGCCGCGGCGGGTAACCAGTAACCACTCTATACTCCACTCCACTCACCGCGCTCAGCGAGATGGCGTCCCTGCTCACCGGCGCCGCGGCGGGTAACCAGTAAACACTCTATACTCCACTCCACTCACCGCGCTGAGTGAGATGGCGTCCCTGCTTACCGGCGCCGCGGCGGGTAACCAGTAAACACTCTATACTCCACTCCACTCACCGTGCTGAGCGAGATGGCGTCCCTGCTCACCGGCGCCGCGGCGGGTAACCAGTAACCACTCTATACTCCACTCCACTCACCGCGCTGAGCGAGATGGCGTCCCTGCTCACCGGCGCCGCGGCGGGTAACCAGTAAACACTCTATACTCCACTCCACTCACCGCGCTGAGCGAGATGGCGTCCCTGCTCACCGGCGCCGCGGCGGGTAACCAGTAAACACTCTATACTCCACTCCACTCACCGCGCTGAGCGAGATGGCGTCCCTGCTCACCGGCGCCGCGGCGGGTAACCAGTAAACACTCTATACTCCACTCCACTCACCGCGCTGAGCGAGATGGCGTCCCTGCTCACTGGCGCCGCGGCGGGTAACCAGTAACCACTCTATACTCCACTCCACTCACCGCGCTCAGCGAGATGGCGTCCCTGCTCACCGGCGCCGCGGCGGGTAACCACTCTATACTCCACACCACTCGCCAGCCTAGCGATTCGAACATACAAGATATTTTGTCCTGTTATACTAACCCATTTAAGGTGTTATGGCTCTTCTAGCCCGCGACATTTACCAACCAATATGAAGTAGGTAAGTAAAATATAAATGTAAATGAATATTGTTGATCAGAATTTTTATGTAAACATGTAGATGCATAGATGACCACAAAACTCATTGCCATAAATCATAAGCCTACGATATATAAATTAGCGAAAAACTAAATTAAATTTGAATTTTCGCGCCCGAATGGTACCCATCCCCTTTAGGCCCGGTATCCACCAAAAGCGGAGCGGAGCGGAGCTGTGTTTGAGTAACCAATCATATTTCGTCATTCGACATCTCCTCTCCCCTCAGTTACGGAGATGTCAAAATGCCGAAATCAAATTGGTTACTCATGGGTTACTCAAACACAACTCCGCTCCGTACTGCGTCACCTACTGAGCTTCGCGTGAACTAGTTAAAGCGCTTCGTGTTATGTTGCAGGTCTCGCGGGATAGATGGCGCTCAACATTCTACCGCTACAAAAAATATTATGTATTTTTTGAATTAAGGTAAGTGAGGTGTAATTCGGTATACTAAGGCTACGACGACTTCAAAAATTAAAATAAAAAAAACTAAACCTGATTTCTGTTTGAAAGTTTTTTTTAAAAGAACATTGGTCTTTTGCCAGCTAATACGTGCATGAATTAAGTGATTTTAGTTAGAATTTTCTTTTTAAATAATTTATTGGTAGACCTCTTTTTTCCTTCTTATTTCGTGATAAAATTTGGCTCAGCATTTTAATTCGTGAATGCAGGGTTTTTATTTCGGGATAAACTTTTGTGCAATAATTTTATGATATTATATTAAAACATTTTAAATAAAAATATAACAGGAGTTTAATACATTAGTATAGCAATAAAGATATTCGATTTCTAAAGGAAAAACATGTTACATTAAGCTCAAATTCAGCTTTAAGTACAAACTGTTCCCTAATCATAACTGTTTTCCACGATATCGCTTGCATACCTTAGGAACAATAGATTTTTTCGAGATAAAAAGTAGCCAATATCCATCCAGGATAATGTAGCTCTCCATTAGTGAAAAAAATATCAAAATCGGTTCAGTAGATTTCAAAATAAAAAAATAGTAAAAAATAACCCTTAAAAGTAAACAATTATTCATTGTTAATACCTAATTATAAACTGTAGAGATCACTCAAATATCTCTTATATAATTGGAATCTCCAAAATTCAAATACCAATTTCTTGAAAAAAAAAATTGGAGTCCATGTTAAGTCAAAAAACATTAAGTTTTGATTTAACATGGATACAAAGGATTTTGTTGCTATTATTTCAACATGAAATTTTCGCGTAAAAGTTTTAGTTTCAAATAACTTCCTTTATTATAAAAATAAACTAAAAATTTTGAAAAACTAAACCATCTTTAATAGTAAGTAATTTCAGCAAGTTTGAAGTCTTCTAAGCTCGATTCAATTTATTAATATTCAAGATAATTAATTTAAGACAGATGATTTTTTGTACGGTATATCTCATTATTCCATGTGGCTGAAACATAACAAAATAACTTTAATTTTTTCCTACTAATCACAAACCTTTACAAAGTAATGCCTGCAGGTATTTGATGGGAACAGTTACTTTTTTATCTTACAGAGAATTTTGAGTTGAGTACCTAAGTGAGGTTTGTAATGAAACTTAAAATATAGAACTTCATGTTTATTAACCTAAGACATATTTCATCACTAAAAATAATAAATTGATATGCATACGTTAATACTTAAGTTTAAGTTCCTTATCACGAAATTAAAAGTGAGTGCTAAAATAAAAACATCTTATTTCGTGATACTTATTTTGGAAAAGTCCTGTACTTAAGTTTGTAAATCATTCAAAAACCATTTAAAGTAACTATTAAATATCCTGAATATAAAGATATTATATGAAAATAAATGAAGCAAAACGAACTATAAATAAAACCATGCTACTAGTACCTATGCGAGTTCACCTTAAAAATTCAAATTTAGGTTTAGTTCAAACTCGTATTTTAAGAATTTTATTGAAAAAATCATATACCGAATTTAGCTCATAAGAAAGTTCATTACTTTCAAATTATGATTTTGATTTTATATTTAAAATATCTTGATTAATAAATTAATACACTAGCTTTAAAAAAGAAACTCATAAATTCTTAATTCGGTAGTGATACGAAATACGCAACCTAAGAAAAATAAGATGCCGGCTATTTCGTGAGTCGATTAATTGCAATTTTAAGTGAATTTAGTACTTGTATTTATCTGTGTCCTATATTATATTAATTGTAAAGAAACACAAATTTACACTATAAAAAACTTAATTCAAATAGACTTACCTTTGTCTTTCTGTAAGCTTATAAAGTATGATGTTTAAGCTTACGGTAAATACAAGCGCGCAGGTGTACTACAGCGGTTTGCGGCCAACTTAGGTTTTAAAGAGTCGTATTGGTCTGAGCTTTTTCACCAAAATTCTCATACTCGATTTTTTAACGGGTAATATGATGAAGATTTAGAATTTACGTTTAATTTATTTATAACATGTCTTTATTGCTTATTTTTACGCCAGAAGCAAAAACTAACGAAATAACCAGACATACCGAATTACCCCTCACTTACCTTAAGCATGGAATGTAATAAAATTATGATCTGGTAGATGTTTTATTTTTTATCTCAGCCACTCGAACGCAATTCCTCTTTCTTAGAGAGTTACGTCATATAATTGTCCCATTTGATGTAAAGAATAGTGTTCCGATTCAATTAGGAAAAATCTCTAACTACTAGTTTTTATAGTTATTATATGTATATGTATAGTTAACTAGTACCTTTTTCGAGGGCTCGTTGCACGCGTCTAGGCAAGCGCCATCCGGCAGCCCCAGTGCGAGGAAAATGGGCTGATAACCAGAGTCAGAATTTGAAAAAATCGATTTTCTCGCCAACCGCTGAGCCGATTCTCGCGGTCGAGGGCTCGTTGCAAGCGTCTAGGCAAGCGCAGTCGTGCCGTCCCAGTGCGAGGAAAATCGGCTGATAACCGGAGTCAGAATTCGAAACAATCGATTTTCTCGTCAACGGCTGAGCCGATTCTCGCGGTCGAGGGCTCGTTGCAAGCGTCTAGGCAAGCGCAGTCCGGCCGTCCCAGTGCGAGGAAAATCGTCTGATAACCGGAGTCAGAATTCGAAAAAATCGATTTTCTCGTCAACGGCTGAGCCGATTCTCGCGGTCGAGGGCTCGTTGCAAGCGTCTAGGCAAGCGCCGTCACGCCACTCCAGAATAAGGAAAATCGGCTGATAACCGGAGTCAGAATTCGAAAAAATCGATTTTCTCGTCAACTGCTGAGCCGATTCTCGCGGTCGAGGGCTCGTTGCAAGCGTCTAGGCAAGCGCCGTCCGGCCGTCCCAGTGCGAGGAAAATCGGCTGAGAACCGGAGTCAGAATTCGAAAAAATCGATTTTCTCGTCAACGGCTGAGCCGATTCTCGCGGTCGAGGGCTCGTTGCAAGCGTCTAAGCAAGCGCCGTCACGCCACTTCAGAATAAGGAAAATCGGCTGATAACCGGAGTCAGAATTCGAAAAAATCGATTTTCTCGTCACCTGCTGACCCGATTCTCGCGGTCGAGGGCTCGTTGCAAGCGTCTAGGCAAGCGCCGTCCGGCCGTCCCAGTGCGAGGAAAATCGGCTGATAACCGGAGTCAGAATTCGAAAAAATCGATTTTCTCGTCAACGGCTGAGCCGATTCTCGCGGTCGAGGGCTCGTTGCAAGCGTCTAGTCAAGCGCAGTCCGGCCGTCCCAGTGCGAGGAAAATCGGCTGAGAACCGGAGTCAGAATTCGAAAAAATCGATTTTCTCGTCAACGGCTGAGCCGATTCTCGCGGTCGAGGTCTCGTTGCAAGCGTCTATGCAAGCGCAGTCCGGCCGTCCCAGTGCGAAGAAAATCGGCTGATAACCGGAGTGAGACTTTGAAAAAATCGATTTTCTAGTCAACGGCTGAGCCGATTCTCGCGGTCGAGGGCTCGTTGCAAGCGTCTAGGCAAGCGCCGTCACGCCACTCCAGAATAAGGAAAATCGGCTGATAACCGGAGTCAGAATTCGAAAAAATCGATTTTCTCGTCAACTGCTGAGCCGATTCTCGCGGTCGAGGGCTCGTTGCAAGCGTCTAGGCAAGCGCCGTCCGGCCGTCCCAGTGCGAAGAAAATCGGCTGATAACCGGAGTGAGACTTTGAAAAAATCGATTTTCTAGTCAACGGCTGAGCCGATTCTCGCGGTCGAGGGCTCGTTGCAAGCGTCTAGGCAAGCGCCGTCACGCCACTTCAGAATAAGGAAAATCGGCTGATAACCGGAGTCAGAATTCGAAAAAATCGATTTTCTCGTCAACTGCTGAGCCGATTCTCGCGGTCGAGGGCTCGTTGCAAGCGTCTAGGCAAGCGCCGTCCGGCCGTCCCAGTGCGAGGAAAATCGGCTGATAACCGGAGTCGGAATTCGAAAAAATCGATTTTCTCGTCAACGGCTGAGCCGATTCTCGCGGTCGAGGTCTCGTTGCAAGCGTCTATGCAAGCGCAGTCCGGCAGTCCCAGTGCGAAGAAAATCGGCTGATAACCGGAGTGAGACTTTGAAAAAATCGATTTTCTAGTCAACGGCTGAGCCGATTCTCGCGGTCGAGGGCTCGTTGCAAGCGTCTAGGCAAGCGCCGTCCGGCGTCCCAAAGAGAGGAAAATCGGCTGATAACCGGAGTCAGAATTCGAAAAAATCGATTTTCTCGTCAACGGCTGAGCCGATTCTCGCGGTCGAGGGCTCGTTGCAAGCGTCTAGGCAAGCGCAGTCCGGCCGTCCCAGTGCGAGGAAAATCGGCTGATAACCGGAGTCAGAATTCGAAAACATCGATTTTCTCGTCAACGGCTGAGCCGATTCTCGCGGTCGATGTCTCGTTGCAAGCGTCTATGCAAGCGCAGTCCGGCCGTCTCAGTGCGAAGAAAATCGGCTGATAACCGGAGTCAGAATTGGAAAACATCGATTTTCTCGTCAACGGCTGAGCCGATTCTCGCGGTCGAATGCTCGTTGCAAGCGTCTAGGCAATCGCAGTCCGGCCGTCCCAGTGCGAGGAAAATCGGCTGATAACCGGAGTCAGAATTCGAAAAAATCGAGGTTAGGTTAGGTTAGGTTAGGTTAGGTTAGGTTAGGTTAGGTTTGGTTAGGTTAGGTTAGGTTTGGGGCTGAGCTGATTCTCGCGGTCGAGGGCTCGTTGCAAGCGTCTAGGCAAGCGCCGTCCGGCGGCCCCAGTGCGAGGAAAATCGGCTGATAACCGGAGTCAGAATTCGAAACAATCGATTTTCTCGTCAACGGCTGAGCCGATTCTCGCGGTCGAGGGCTCGTTGCAAGCGTCTAGGCAAGCGCCGTCCGGCCGCCCCAGTGCGAGGAAAATCGGCTGATAACCGGAGTCAGAATTCGAAAAAATCGACTTTCTCGTCAACGGCTGAGCCGATTCTCGCGGTCGAGGGCTCGTTGCAAGCGTCTAGGCAAGCGCCGTCACGCCACTCCAGTGCAAGGAAAATCGGCTGATAACCGGAGTCAGAATTCGAAAAAATCGATTTTCTCGTCAACTGCTGAGCCGATTCTCGCGTTCGAGGGCTCGTTGCAAGCGCCTAGGCAAGCGCAGTCCGGCCGTCTTAGTGCGAGGAAAATCGGCTGATAACCGGAGTAGAATTCGAAAAAAACGATTTTCTCGTCAACGGCTGAGCCGATTCTCGCGGTCGAGGGTTTGTTGCAAGCGTCTAGGCAAGCGCAGTCCGGCCGTCCCAGTGCGAGGAAAATCAGCTGATAACCGGAGTCAGACTTCCAAAAAATCGATTTTCTCGTCAACTGCTGAGCCGATTCTCGCGGTCGAGGGCTAGTTGCAAGCGTCTAGGCAAGCGCCGTCACGCCACTCCAGTGCAAGGAAAATCGGCTGATAACCGGAGTCAGAATTCGAAAAAATCGATTTTCTCGTCAACGGCTGAGCCGATTCTCGCGGTCGAGGGCTCGTTGCAAGCGCCTAGGCAAGCGCAGTCCGGCCGTCTTAGTGCGAGGAAAATCGGCTGATAACCGGAGTAGAATTCGAAAAAAACGATTTTCTCGTCAACGGCTGAGCCGATTCTCGCGGTCGAGGGTTTGTTGCAAGCGTCTAGGCATGCGCAGTCCGGCCGTCCCAGTGCGAGGAAAATCGGCTGATAACCGGAGTCAGACTTCGAAAAAATCGATTTTCTCGTCAACTGCTGAGCCGATTCTCGCGGTCGAGGGCTCGTTGCAAGCGTCTAGGCAAGCGCAGTCGTGCCGTCCCAGTGCGAGGAAAATCGGCTGATAACCGGAGTCAGAATTCGAAAAAATCGATTTTCTCGTCAACGGCTGAGCCGATTCTCGCGGTCGAGGGCTCGTTGCAAGCGTCTAGGCAAGCGCCGTCCGGCGGCCCCAGTGCGAGGAAAATCGGCTGATAACCGGAGTCAGAATTCGAAACAATCGATTTTCTCGTCAACGGCTGAGCCGATTCTCGCGGTCGAGGGCTCGTTGCAAGCGTCTAGGCAAGCGCAGTCGTGCCGTCCCAGTGCGAGGAAAATCGGCTGATAACCGGAGTCAGAATTCGAAACAATCGATTTTCTCGTCAACGGCTGAGCCGATTCTCGCGGTCGAGAGCTCGTTGCAAGCGTCTAGGCAAGCGCAGTCCGGCCGTCCCAGTTCGAGGAAAATCGGCTGATAACCGGAGTCAGAATTCGAAAAAATCGATTTTCTCGTCAACGGCTGAGCCGATTCTCGCGGTCGAGGGCTCGTTGCAAGCGTCTAGGCAAGCGCCGTCCGGCCGCCCCAGTGCGAGGAAAATCGGCTGATAACCGGAGTCAGAATTCGAAAAAATCGATTTTCTCGTCAACGGCTGAGCCGATTCTCGCGGTCGAGGGCTCGTTGCAAGCGTCTAGGCAAGCGCCGTCCGGCCGCCCCAGTGCGAGGAAAATCGGCTGATAACCGGAGTCAGAATTCGAAAAAATCGATTTTCTCGTCAACGGCTGAGCCGATTCTCGCGGTCGAGGGCTCGTTGCAAACGTCTAGGCAAGCGCCGTCACGCCACTCCAGTGCAAGGAAAATCGGCTGATAACCGGAGTCAGAATTCGAAAAAATCGAATTTCTCGTCAACTGCTGAGCCGATTCTCGCGGTCGAGGGCTCGTTGCAAGCGCCTAGGCAAGCGCAGTCCGGCCGTCTTAGTGCGAGGAAAATCGGCTGATAACCGGAGTAGAATTCGAAAAAAACGATTTTCTCGTCAACGGCTGAGCCGATTCTCGCGGTCGAGGGCTCGTTGCAAGCGTCTAGGCAAGCGCAGTCGTGCCGTCCCAGTGCGAGGAAAATCGGCTGATAACCGGAGTCAGACTTCCAAAAAATCGATTTTCTCGTCAACGGCTGAGCCGATTCTCGCGGTCGAGGTTTCATTGCAAGCGTCTATGCAAGCGCAGTCCGGCCGTCCCAGTGCGAGGAAAATCGGCTGATAACCGGAGTCAGAATTCGAAAAAATCGATTTTCTCGTCAACGGCTGAGCCGATTCTCGCGGTCGAGGGCTCGTTGCAAGCGTCTAGGCAAGCGCCGTCCGGCCGCCCCAGTGCGAGGAAAATGGGCTGATAACCGGAGTCAGAATTCGAAAAAATCGATTTTCTCGTCAACGGCTGAGCCGATTCTCGCGGTCGAGGGCTCGTTGCAAACGTCTAGGCAAGCGCCGTCACGCCACTCCAGTGCAAGGAAAATCGGCTGATAACCGGAGTCAGAATTCGAAAAAATCGAATTTCTCGTCAACTGCTGAGCCGATTCTCGCGGTCGAGGGCTCGTTGCAAGCGCCTAGGCAAGCGCAGTCCGGCCGTCTTAGTGCGAGGAAAATCGGCTGATAACCGGAGTAGAATTCGAAAAAAACGATTTTCTCGTCAACGGCTGAGCCGATTCTCGCGGTCGAGGGCTCTTTGCAAGCGTCTAGGCAAGCGCAGTCGTGCCGTCCCAGTGCGAGGAAAATCGGCTGATAACCGGAGGCAGACTTCCAAAAAATCGATTTTCTCGTCAACGGCTGAGCCGATTCTCGCGGTCGAGGTTTCGTTGCAAGCGTCTATGCAAGCGCAGTCCGGCCGTCTCAGTGCGAAGAAAATCGGCTGATAACCGGAGTCAGAATTCGAAAACATCGATTTTCTCGTCAACGGCTGAGCCGATTCTCGCGGTCGAGGGCTCGTTGCAAGCGCCTAGGCAAGCGCAGTCCGGCCGTTCCAGTGAGAGGAAAATCGGCTGATAACCGGAGTCAGAATTCGAAAAAATCGATTTTCTCGTCAACGGCTGAGCCGATTCTCGCGGTCGAGGGCTCGTTGCAAGCGTCTAGGCATGCGCCGTCCGGCCATCCCAAAGCGAGTGAAATCGGTTGATAACCGGAGTCAGAATTCGAAAACATCGATTATCTCGTCAACGGCTGAGCCGATTCTCGCTGTCGAATGCTCGTTGCAAGCGTCTAGGCAAGCGCAGTCCGGCCGTCCCAGTGCGAGGAAAATCGGCTGATAACCGAAGTCAGAATTCGAAAAAATCGATGTTAGGTTAGGTTAGGTTAGGTTAGGTTAGGTTAGGTAAGGTTAGGTTTGGTAAGGTTAGGTAAGGTTTGGGGCTGAGCCGATTCTCGCGGTCGAGGGCTCGTTGCAAGCGTCTAGGCAAGCGCAGTCGTGCCGTCACAGTGCGAGGAAAATCGGCTGATAACCGGAGTCAGAATTCGAAACAATCGATTTTCTCGTCAACGGCTGAGCCGATTCTCGCGTTTGAGGGCTCGTTGCAAGCGTCTAGGCAAGCGCTGTCCGGCCACCCCAAAGCGAGTAAAATCGTCTGATAACCGGAGTCAGAATTCGAAAACATCGATTTTCTCGTCAACGGCTGAGCCGATTGTCGCGGTCGAGGGCTCATTGCAAGCGTCTAGACAAGCGCCGTCCGGCCGCCCCTGTGCTAGTAAATTCGGCTGAAAACCGGAGTCAGAATTCGAAACAATCGATTTTCTCGTCAACGGCTGAGCCGATTCTCGCGGTCGAGGTTTCGTTGCAAGCGTCTATGCAAGCGCAGTCCGGCCGTCTCAGTGCGAAGAAAATCGGCTGATAACCGGAGCCAGAATTCGAAAAAATTGATTTTCTCGTCAACGGATGAGCCGATTCTCGCGGTCGAGACTCGTTGCAAGCGTCTAGGCAAATGCAGTCCCGCCGTCCCAGTGCGAGGAAAATCGGCTGATAACCGGAGTCAGAATTCGAAAAAATCGATTTTCTCGTCAACGGCTGAGCCGATTCTCGCGGTCGAGGACTCGTTGCAAGCGTCTAGGCAAGCGCAGTCCGGCCGTCCCAGTGCGAGGAAAATCGGCTGATAACCGGAGTCAGAATTCGAAAACATCGATTTGCTCGTCAACGGCTGAGCTGATTCTCGCGGTCGAGGGCTCATTGCGAGCGTCTAGACAAGCGCCGTCCGGCCGCCCCAGTGCTAGTAAATTCGGCTGATAACCGGAGTCAGAATTCGCAAAAATCGATTTTCTCGTCAACGGCTGAGCCGATTCTCGCGGTCGAGGGCTCGTTGCAAGCGTCTAGGCATGCGCCGTTCGGCCATCCCAGTGCGAGTGAAATCGGTTGATAACCGGAGTCAGAATTCGAAAAAATCGATGTTAGGTTAGGTTAGGTTAGGTTTGGTTAGGTTAGGTTAGGTTAGGTTAGGTTAGGTTAGGTTAGGTTAGGTTTTTTTTTTTTTTTTTTAATGAGTTGGTGCACATTTTTTAGTATGGTTTCGCATTTAAGTTAGCATTGAGTCAATATGCTTTGTTAAGTGTGGACGGACTTCTGCGATTGGATACATCTGTCGGTCCACATCTCTTAATAATAACGAAAAGGGTAATGATATCAATGATATTATGATGATGGTGTAAATGAAATTATAGAAGTGTAATGATACTGAGATGAATTTAACAATTTTTTTTTTTTTTTTTTTACAATGGGCTTTTAAATCATGATAATTTTGGATATAAGTTTATGAGTTGTTAAAATGTTTTAAGTTTGTCAGGATGTAGTGTGTCATATCTAAGTACGATTCCAAAGAGCTTCTTTGCTTCATTAATGACCTAATTTCATAGGGCGATACTCTGAGATTCTCGCAAAGAATCTCATGATTATGTCGGGCGTTGGCAAACCGCGGGCAATCTTGGTATAAATGGTCGAGTGTTTGTGAGGTTGAGTCATCACAGGGGCACGCGTCATTTTCGGTGATTTTAAATCGATTTAGGTAATATTTGTTGTATGCATGGCCTGTTAGTGTTTGAGTTAGTGTAAATGTGATGGGTGTGAGTTTGAAGAGTGCTTGGATATCTAAGAGTGAGGGCAGTTGCCGCTTAGTATGCAGCCCCTGTTCCTCACTTTGGTATCGGTCTTGCCATATTCTAAAATTTTCCTGCCTTATTTTGAGCTTCACGAATGACATAGGGAACTTAGTGTATACGGGACTGCTGTGAAGTCTAGCTGCAGTTTTGGCCGCGCCGTCAGCAACTTCATTGCCCTCAATTCCCACGTGACTTCTGACCCAAACAAACTGTATGGATCCAGGGCTCGCATGTGCTATTTGGTGTATTTCGGCGACTAGAGGTTGCGTATTACTTCGATCTTGGAGGGCTTGAATAGCAGATTTTGAGTCGGAGTAAATTACTGTGTGGGTATTGTTACGATTGCACGTCCATTGGCAAGCTCTCAGAATGGCCAAAAGCTCGGCCTGGAAGACCGAGCAGCAGTCATGCAGCTTAAATTTGCCCTTGCCGATGACGCATCCTCGGGAATAACCAACGAAAGCCGCTCCCACTGTGTTGTCATCCTGTTTACTCCCATCTGTGTAAATGTGAAGTGTGTCAGGCGGGAGATTGCTGCTGAACTGTTCCACTTCGTGTTGGTCTTCTAGTAACTCGGGTTTAAATGTGATACGCTGCGCTGGATGTAACAGAAGGCGAGGAGCCGTGGGCTTTTCGAGCGTTACATCATTAGGGAGGAGTTCTGTGATACCGCTGAGTCTTGTATTCTCTATCAAATTAACCTCTCGGATTTTTAAATCGATGGGCATAAATTGAGCTAAAGCTAACGCGGCTGATGTTGAAACGGTGCGAAAACTTTTAAGTGCTCTTAAAGCAAAGCCACGTTGCATGCTCAAAAGACGCCTTTTTAGGCATTTCTTCCTTGCAGCATGCCCCCACACCCCTGCAGCGTATGTTATGATTGGTTGAATGACATGTAAGTATATTGTGCGTATATTTTCAGGATGAGCTCCCCAGGTAGGGCGACAGTAAAGAGACAGTTTATTGAAAATGTGTGTGGCTTTAGCGATGATGTAGTTAACGTGTTTGTTAAAAAGTAATTTTTCATCCAAAATGACACCAAGGAGTTTGATCTCACTATGGACCTCTAATTTATGTGAGTCGAGTACAATGTTAGCCATTTTGGCTTTTTTACTAAAGGCAATCATCTGAGTCTTAGTAGGGCTAAAATTTAGCTTAACCCCTCGGCCCCAGCTAACTATTGATTGCAGTGCCTGGTTGGTAGCACTCTCCAAGTCCGACATGCTGTCACGAGAGACGATGAGTAGAACATCGTCCGCAAAGGCCTGAAGACGACATCCCGGAGGCAGCTCTGTCTCCAGGAGCTCATCGAGGACGATGTTCCAGAGTGTAGGGCCACAAGTTGAGCCCTGGATGCACCCCTTGGACATCTCCTTGGAGACCCGAGAGCCGCCATAGTCCAAGGTAACTTTTCTGTCCCGAGTGTACTGGCGAATGAGTCCGTAGATATTGCTAGGGCAATCAATCAATCGTAGTCTATGGTATAGCGCAGGCCACCAGGCGTTATCGAACGCGGCCTTGATGTCGAGTGATACTGCAATAGTCAATCGATTTTCGGTTCTAGCCCGTTGAATAGCTCGAATAGCGTCACTGATGGCTGCCGTGGTATTGGTCTGTGGGCGGAAACCATACTGCCTGTCGTTGAGTCTCCCGGCTTTGTCGGCAGCGTGCGTCACCCTCCCAATGAAGAGTTTTTCCAGGAGCTTACCAAAGACAGGCAGCAGGCCGATAGGTCTAAAAGAGCTGAGCTCTGTATGGTCAATTTTATTGGGCTTCGGAATGATTTTCACGTAAGCCTCCTTCCACTTCTTAGGGAAGTGTTGGAGAGCGAGGCAACGGTTCAGGATGTCGGTGATTAACCTGGGGTAAGATTGAGAAAACTCTAAACAAATGTCCGCAGTAAGCCCATCAAGACCAGGCGATCGTTTTGGGTTCATATTTTTAAGAATCTCCAACACTTCCTCAGGAGCGAAGGGGGGATCGTCAGAAGTTTCAGGCAGATCATCAAAGTGTGCTCTCAAGTCGTGATGTCTGGGTTCTGTGTCTGGAGAGTCATCAGGATAAAAATGGTTGAGCAATGCCTGGGCAGTATCCTGTGTATTGGTCGTGTATGTATCGCCGATCTTAAGAGTGGCAGGAGGGCGTCGTGGTGCAGTGTCCTTGAGGAGACGATTAGTTAGCGACCAGACGTTCTCCTTCGTCTGCAATTGACAGAAATCTCTAAACCCTGATGTTGATGCGCTCTTAAGTTCCTGGGCATATGTGGCTTTGAGAGCTTGAAGTTCGGAGGCTAGGTTGTCGGTGGGATCACCATGTTTTTTAGCTAAGTGTAGCTGACGATGTGCATGAATCACTTCTTTCTTAAGGGTCTCTAAGGAGTCGGACCACCACAATGGGGTACATTTATGACCAGATGATTTGATGGGCATTGATTCCTTGCAAGCTGCGTGTATTATATCTGTGATTGTGTCAATGAATTTTTCTAGCTGTTGTGTGTTCAGCGTGTGTACGTCTACATCGAGTGTATTGTTGTTAGTGAACTGTGTATGAAGAGCGCTTTTAAAAACTGTCCATTGTGCTTTGTTACTCTTGTATAAGTAGGTAGATGTGCTGGTACTCTGAGGTTCTTTGCGGGAGTGAGTGTATGTGTATGTAAAGTCGACCGCATTGTGCTGCGAAGAGGGACATGCATCGATGTTTACTTGCCAGTCCGTTATTTGATGGTGTATGTCGGCTGATGCAAATGTAAGGTCAATGATAGAGGAGCGCTCGCGACCGTGGGTGACTGTTTCGAAGGTGGGAGCGTTGCCCTCATTGCATACAAATAGATCTGCAGCATGAGTCATGTCAACCACATCGCAGCCGCGGCGGTTTGATGTAGCGCTCCCCCAAAGTGGGTGCCATCCATTAAAATCACCGCCTAAAATGCAATGTGTGTCAGTGGTGTTAGTTAGAAAGTTGTCTACCAGGGAAAGCGTGCCATGAGTATCAGTATTAGGTTCTATATATACAGATGCGAGATGAATATGTTTATAACCTGTCTGCATCCGGACCACACATAGATTGGGGGAGGAAAATTGGGACAGACCGATGCAGGTGGCTTTAGATTTAGTGATGATGCAAGATTTTACTGGTCCTTTGCTGGAAAACTGATAGACATTTAGACCTTGTAAAGATTTAACTTCGTTGCGAGCCCCTATGTATGGTTCGGATATGAATGCTATGGTGTGTTTACTAGAAATAAAGTATGTTATAAATTCGTTGAAGCTGTGGTGTGATCTGTCGGTGTTACACTGTATAATATGTAATTTATTGTGTAGATCCATAATCAATAGTATCATTTACTTTATCTCTGATGTTACGTAGAATGGGACAGGTGACTGATGTCGCTTTGTGTGTAATGTTAAGTTTATTTGGGAATTTTGAGTTGTGAGTCGAGCAGTTAAAACATTTGGGGAGAAGGTGTTTGTCGGTCTTGCTGGGGCAGTCAGATTCAACGTGTGTGGTCTCTGAGCAGTGCGCGCAGCGCTTCTGCTCCGACTTGCAGTGCTTTTTAACGTGTCCAAACTGTAAACATTTATGGCACTGAAGGAATGGAGAGAATTCCTCTACATGAACTCTCTGATGGTCTACCCGAATTCTACCCAATTGCACTGCAGTTCGGTACAGTTGAGGACTGACGACGAAGATGGCGTTATATAGTTTACTATTCCGATTATTACGTTTAAACTTGAGAGAAATATCGTCTTTTGTGCAATTTTCTAGTTCAGCGTTTTGTCCCAGAACGACCTCCACTAAATCATCCGAAGACATGTCCATAGATATTCCCTTCAGGATTATCATTGGTTTGAGCTTTTTAACCGGCTCCGCCACAACTTGTGCCGAAGTCGAAGTGCGAAGTCGCCTGAGAGCATCTTCGCAATCTTTAGTGGAGTCAAATTCGACTCTGAGTTTGTTTTTCGAAATCGGGGCTACTTTCGACGGAGCGTATTTGGTCTCCCGGAAGCTAATGCTATTCCTAAAGGCTTCCACTACTTCCTGTCGTGTGCCCACTGGGGTCTTAGTTGATATGACCAGAGCAGGTTTAGTAGATGGAAGCATCACTGGTGGTGGTGGAAGTGAGGAGACGTCGACCCGCTGCTGAGTTCGTTGCTGCTGGCGCACCATCTGCGCGTAGCTGGGCGATTGCTGTGATGTTGGCGGCGACGGTGGTGCCTCAAGGTGAAGGTCGCGTGCGGCGGCCCTGCGCGCGTCTCTCGATAGAGCTGTTTTGATTTTATTGAATTCATCTCGAACGCAGGACGCCAGCTCGCGCTTAAGGTTGTCCATGGCCGCCGGAGTGAAAGACGTCGCGACAACGACGGGTGCCGTTTCCCTCGCTCCAGTCACAGCCCCACCAGGCCCGTCCGTCGAGGTGAAAGAGTCCGCAGCAATAGCCGGCGCCTCTGCACAATCTTCAGTGGCCGTATCCATAACTTCCGTTCCTCCATTCGACGCAGAAGCAGACGATGTTGAAGCGAAAGGCGCCACCGGCGCGGCGGCGAATCGATTGAACGCCTCGGTCGCGCGCATTACTTCAGTAGTGCACGCGACGGCGAGGCGCTTGTTAGCGGCGGTTACGCTTTTCCCCGTTGTCACCGCTTTTATGGCCGTTGTACACAGCAGATAAATTACTTTAGACAGCGACTTTGCATCTACCACTTCGATAGCGTATGCTGGTAGATCTGGTGGGATGCCCTGCGAGAGAGCGCGAGACGCGCGGGCGCTCACCGCCTTCGACCCATTATCCACGCTAATCGCTTTTCCAGTCGGAGCAGAGCACGAAACACCAGGAATATCCTGGGAAGGACAGGGAACACTAGTTATATCCTGGGAGTCGGTCAAAGACTCCATTACTATGTTTGTGGATTATTAAATCCCGCAATAAGTAAAAATCAGTGACAAGCTCGGTCAATTTGAGCTTAAAACTATGGTTTTTTGGGGGTGTAAAGTGCATCCAAATCTGATTTTTCTTCGGTTCCCGCAACGATATCTCGTGAAGCGTACAGGTGCCAGACGATTTACAATAAGATTCTGGCACCTCTCGATACCCTCCACTAAATACGCGAATAAAAATTTTTGCTCCAAATTTGACCCCCTTTTCTTATATATACATTAAAGGGCGGGTGGGAGGGCTCGCGGAATGGGTTTTTCGCGTTTTTCTCGGCAACCGCTGGGCCGATCTTCGCGCGCAAGGGCTCGCCGCACGCGTCTAGGCGGGCGCCGTCCGACCTCCCCGGTGCGAGGAAAATCGGCTAATTCCCGGAGTCAGAATCCGGGAAAAACCGATCTTTCCGGGCGAGACGGGGTGATTTTTGGACTGCGGCGCGCGCAACGGAGCCGTCGGCAGCGGACTACGGCTCAGAACCGCGGTTTCCGAGAAAATAGGGAGTGGGATTTTCCGATTCCCGGAAAATTCCCCGGGAGAAGCTAATGATTCTGTCTGTTACAGGAGGTGCAACGAGCGCGGGAGCGGCTGAAACCTACCACACTCGACCGCGGCGCGATGGACAAAATCGATTTTCCGCACCCGGAAAATTTAGCGGAAAATGGAAAACGTGTTTTCCTATGCAGGGCCTCGGGAGCAACGTACTGAGCGCGGGAGCGACGGAAAAACAGCGGCACTCGACCGCGACGAGTCAAAAAACAGTGTGTTTCGCTGAAATTCTATACAAAATGTATGGAGATCTGAACCGGTTAGGTTAGGTTAGGTTAGGTTAGGTTAGGTTAGGTTAGGTTTTTTTTTTTTTTTTAGAATGTTAAAATTAAAGACCGCGGACTGTACTCGTCCACGATTTTTTTTTTGTATTTTGAAATGTTTTTTATGCTTTATTTCATAAAAAAGATGTGAACATCAGGTGTTAGTGTTTTAGTAGAGTATTACATTTTTGTTACTTAATTTCTACTTACTAGTACTTAACTAATTACATAATTTTTTTTTTTTTTTTTTTTTTTTTTTTTTATTTTTATTATTATTATTGTTTTGTTTTGTTTTTTTTTTTTTTTTTTTATTATTTTTATTGTAATTATTATTATTATTTTTTTTTTTATTATTATTATTACTATTTTTTTTTTTTTTTTTTTTTTTTTTTTTTTCCTTCGTCATACATTCGGTGTGCTTAATTATACTAGGTTAGTTAGTTGTTAGTAGGTGTGCAGCCGGTTTTGTGTAGTGGTTGCGTCAGGCCTAACAGTTTTTCGGCCAATTCTATGTTCCCGTCGCGAATGGACATCTTAGCGTTTTGCTGGATAATCTCTTCAGTCGACGCACTTTGAGTTCGGTTGATGAGTTTGGACACGGCGTCAGTGCTATCATCGGTATAGTAAATGCAGTGCACTTTATGCCTGGAAATTGCGACGACTGCATGAGGTACGCTATTATGGATCTTCTTAGGGCCCTGTTGTGTACGCACAATTATCACATTGTCAAATGACGCTCCCTGGGCCTCGTGGATTGTGTTTACGCGTGATCCTTTACCCGTTCCGTAGCCTTCCGCTTTTAAAAGCTCCTTCTCGGCTTGCGTGTGGGTAAGATATAAGGTACCGTCGGTATCTTTAGGGATCGTTGCGCCACTATACCCTTTCAGCTCCAGGGATCGTACTATTGGTTTTGACGAGTATATGCCATCGTAGATGATATTGAGGGCATATGCTACATCCATGGGATTTCTGTGCGTACACAAAAGTTCCTTATCTATGTTCGCTATCACGTCGGGACGGCTGTATGCTAGGTGGAAGGCATTGTTCCGCTCTATGAAGGATAGCTGGTTTATGTCTCCGAACAAGAGGATCTCCTCAGTTCCTGCGAGTTTAGCTGCCATGATTATGGCCCCGAAGTGGTTCATGAGAGCCTCGTCCACTATTATGCGTCTGCATTTAGCTTTCTCAGGCTCTCCGAATCCTCTTACCAGGACCGATGCTAAAGTGCGGACTTTGGTCTTCGTGTCCGTTCCTATACATGGTGTGAGCTGCTCCCTCAGGTCCTCCACGGCCTCTCTTGTTGTGGAGACCACGACATCCCTTTCCTTATCGAAGTTCCTGACTATCCAAGTTGTTTTACCGCAGCCAGGAACTCCGTTTACCCAGGTTATTTTGGGCATTGTCCAGTGATCTAGGGATTCGTCTTCTAAACCAGCCAACTCTCTAGCCTTTTCCAACGTCCTTTCACCCAGCATGACCTTGGTGCATTTGGCCACTATTAGGATTGGATTCCCCGCTGGTGAGTAGAAGGTGTTGTTCTTGTTCTTGTAAATAAAGCCCCCCGTTTCGCTATAGGCAGCCATGTATTCGCCTCTTATTGTGCCTGCTATAAGTTGTGAGGTCTCGTTGTTAAATATGGCCGCTTCTGCTTCTTCCAGTCTCACGCCTAGCATACCCTGGGCCTGTAGCCGATAAGACTGCGCGATCTCCTCGCATGTCTTACGGCTGATCCCAAGCTCTGCCGACACAAGTGCCCGGAATTCCAGGAAGGCATTAATTACAAGATCCCTGGGGTTGTCACTGTTTCTGAATTTAGGGGTTTCCACCTGCCCCATTTCCGCCCTTGTGGGGTTTTGACGGGGTTTGGTGGCTGCCCCTCTTTTTTTTGGTTTTAAGGCTGCTGGTATTGCCTTGGCTAATCTTTCTGTGTGTTTTGAGGCCCTGGTCCACAATGGGTCGCCCGAGATGCTCTGAATGGCTGCGTGGAATTTATTCACAGCAGCCGCGAAGGACCTACCGGCCTCAGTTGGATTAGGCCGGAGTCCGGCTTCCCCATTGGACTCATCAAATTGTCTTTGGAGTCTATCGGATCCACAGGGCCGTGTTGCTGAGAAGGTGAAGCGTTTTTCTTGTCTTAGAAAACTGAGGTCTTCACCCCTGTTTTCATAGACGATGACCTCATGTTTCTTTGAGAGTTTCAGGCATCCCAAAAAGTCCTCTACTTTGCCTTTTTCGTAGCCGACAGCTAGGGCGTCTATACTTACTGTCCGAGGGATGTCTGTGTTCACGTTGGAGAGGCTGGTAAGCATTAAGTTGGCGAGCGCGAAAGAGGATGATGGATAGTCCCAGTTGAAGACTGCAATAGTTTTGTTCTTCGCGCGAACTACCCTGAATTTATGATCCATCACTTCCGTGATCGGCCAAGTTTCGTATGTTCTGCGTCTCACCGTGTTTCTGGTGGTGCTGCCTTTTAGTAGCACCGCTAGTCCTGGAGATATCATTACCCTGCTGGACTCGTTAGCGACGCAGAAGCATATGCCTAGTCTCTCAGAGTTGTTATCCATGAACAATGCTACCCCTCGAATCCTCAAGCCCGGTTCGCCCGTTTCGCTCATGGCTAGTAATTGTCTAACCGACAGTTTTTGAGCTGGCTGACTTGTCACCGGAAGTAAGAGTTGCTTTGGTTCGGGCTGCGTCTGTTCTACAGTGGTGGTAATCGGCGCCAGTGTGCTGTTTCTTTTGGCTGTGATTTTGAAAATTCTTTCCAGGAATTCGAGGAGGTTTGGTCTTTTTGCAGAGTTCTCGAGGATGCTGTGTAGCTCTTCTATTGTTATGTCGCAGTCTATTTCGTTTTCCAGATCCAATCGTGCCGATGCAAAACGAGGACATTCTGTTATTACGTGTTCCACTGTCTCATTTGCCGAAGGGTCGCACTCGCAGGCTGGGCTGCCTTTGAGGTGGAAGCGGTGCAAGTACTCCGAGAGTCCGCCGTGACCAGTGAAAGCCTGGCAAAGGACTGGGGTCATTTTTATTTTCCTTATGATCCCGTATGCTGTGCGTACGTCAGGGAAGAAGATTTTTGTCACCTGACCCGTCTTTGCCGTGACGTATCTGTCTTGCCACTGGTTGATGGTTTCTTCTCTTATCCTTCCTTTGACAAATGATATTGGAACTTTTGAGTAAACTGGTGTTTTATTTAGTTTTGCTGCCATTTTTGCTAGTTCATCTGCACGTTCATTTCCTTTTGTACCTATATGGGCACGGACCCAGAAGAGGTTTACCTGTCTACCTTCGCTCCTTAGGTCCTGCCAGTCCTCTTTGATCTTTTTTGCTAGAGGGTGGGTTGTTTTAGGGTTTTCGAGGAGCTCTAGAGCCGATTTAGAGTCACTCATGACGTTTGATACCCGCACTCCGCTCTGCTTAATCAAGCTTATAGCCTTGTGCAGTGCATAAAGTTCTGCCTGGAACACTGTGCATTCCGAGCTGAGTTTAAACATGGCACTCCTGATTTCTCGGTCTTCCTCCCACCACGTGAGCGCTGCTCCTACATTTCCTTCGATCTTACTACCGTCGGTGTAGATCTGCGGTCCGGTTATGTGATGGGGTTCAGTTGTGTTCTCATCCAGGGTCTCCAGAGACTTGTATTTGATACTTATTAGCCTGGATGGGTGTGGGTATTCCAGGTATTGAACCCACTGCTCTAGCTCCCCCTTGGGTGGTATGTAGTCCCTTGAGTAGTTCTTTTTCGCGAGGTATAGATTCCCAGCCTCGCGTACCCTTAAGTCTAGAGGTATAAGACCAGCCAGGACTAGTGCCGAGGTGTGCGACACTGTTCGGTACGCCTTGCAGATCTTCTGCGCATACCCTCTCTGGATCGAAGTTAGCATGTCCTGTACCGTTTGTAAGTCAGTTGATGAGTGCCAGACGTTTGCAGCGTATAAAGTGATCGGCTCTATCACCGCAACGTATATGGTTCTGATAATCTCGCTATTTATACCCCACGTGACCTTCGCTGCACACGCTAGTTGCTTATAAATGTCCGCTGTCTTTTTGCAGGTAGCGGCCACATGTGGTATAAAGGACAGTCTTTTATCTATAACAAGACCGAGTAGTTTTATTTCTTCAACTAGCTCGATCCTGTTATTGCCCATTTGAAGTAATGGGGGATCGTATTTAAGCTTCCTCGTCACCACCATTGCCTTGGTTTTGTGTGGAGCGAAGTTTAGCTTATTTTGGTTCCCCCATTCTACTATGCGTGCTAGGATGTTATTAGCCGCTTCTGTTATTTGACTGGTGTCTTTTTTGGAGATTACCAGAACCACATCGTCTGCGAAAGCTTGGCAATAGACGCCTTCGTTCTCTATTAGGTTGAGGAGGGAGTCCAGTATAAGGTTCCAGAAGGTCGGTCCCCCTATAGAACCTTGCACACATCCTTTATTGGTTCCTTTTTCGTATCGTGCACGTGCGTAGTTTACCAATACTTTACGGTTCTCAAGGTACGAGCAAGTTAGTGCGTAGAGGTTTTTGGGGCATTTTTTGTTTATCAGTTGGTTTTTTAGGGCTGGCCACCATGCGTTGTCGAAGGCTCCCTCTATATCCAGAGATACCATTAGAACGGTTTTTTTCTCTTGGACCTCCTGTCTTATGTGTTGGACAAGATCATAGAGGGCGTCCTCCGTTCCGCGCTGCGGTGTGAACCCGTATTGACGTCTGTTGAGAGTTGGGAGGATTCTCCACTGCAGCCTGCCAACCAGTAGTTTTTCAACTATTTTGCCCAGAACTGACAACAGGCCGATGGGTCTGTACGACTTAGGTTGGGTGTAGTCGTCCTTCCCAGGTTTCCGAAGTATTATCACATGGGCGCTCTTCCATGGTTCCGGGAAGTAACCCAGTTCCAGGCATTTGTTGGCAAGCGCAATGAAGCTGTCCGGAACCGCACTGATTACCTTCGTGCAAATGTCTGGGGTCAACCCGTCCGGACCTGGAGCCTTTTTGGGGTTCAGTGATTTCAGCACTGATTCCAGCTCGATTGGTGTAAAGGGAGGGTCGTCCTCAGACAGGCTTGAGGTGATATTACTGGACTGCACTTTTCTTCTGAGTTGCATTTGGTATGGCGTGTCTGTAGCTTCGGTGTCGTCTGGATAGAACGCATATGCCAAGAGTTTCGCTGAGTCTTCCGGGCTTAGTGTTTTACCCTCGCTGTCCCTTAGCAGCGCATCCTCCTGGCTTCGCGTTGTTTGCCTTATGACACGGTACACTCCATCCCACATGCTCTCTTTTTCCTGTGTTGTGCAAAATTCCTTCCAACTCTCTGTTTGTGCTGTATTGGCTTCTTCAGTGTATTCCTGTTTTGCCTTGAGATATTGGTCGATGACTCCCTTCCTCCGTGACGGTGCGGCATTGCGGATTCTGCGTTTTCTGCGCAGTACCTCCGCTTTCTTTGCCGCTAAGGTCTTATTCCACCATGGCGGAAGGGGTTTGCCAGTTCGGGAGCTTATCCTTGGGATTGAGCCGTCGCACGCCTCGTGAATAGATGCTATGAATTGGTCCACGACAACTTCCAGTTCCTCGGGGGTATGTATTTCGGAGATGCTTATGGCGTTGATGTTTCTGCTGGCTAGGGCTTCCTTGAGATGTTTGGTGAGGTCCAACCAGCGGGCCTTTTTCGTATTGTACCTCCTGGTTGTTACAGGCGTAAGTGATCTTAGTTCCGATTCTAGGCGTATGGCGAATGTGATGGCATTGTGGTCGGAGGTAGTGATGTCCCTCTCTACTTTCCATCCCTCCGTACGTCCCAGCAGCGATTCGCTGCACGCCGTGACGTCCACAATGCTGGTCCGGAGATCCGAACCTCTATACGTCTCAAATGTTGGTGTGTCCCCCGCGTTGAGTATGTGAAAGTTGATGCTGTCTAGAAAGGAGGCATACGCCGCTCCTCTTTGGTCCTCAGTTCGACTGCCCCACCAATAGCTCCAGGCATTCACGTCGCCTGCTAGGATGATGTTGTTAGTTTTTATATTGTTAATTATTTTTTGAGTCCTATCTATGTATGGCTCTATATCTTGGTCTCCCTCGTAGTACACGGATATCAAGCCCACCTTCAGCGATCCCGCCACCACGAGGACAGCCGCCTCCGTTTCGGTGACCAGCTGGGGGTCGTGTATTACCTCCAGCTGGTCACCGAAAATCAGGATTGCCGCCTTCACCGGTTTCTGGCGGTTCAGGGTGCATTGGATTATCTTTAGCCCTGGGTGTTGTTTTATTGTACCAGTTTTTCCGACGTAGGGTTCCTGGATCAGGGCTATTTTTATTCCTCTAGACCCTGCCTCTTTGATTAGCTCTGTTGTTGCGAGCTTCGATCGCTGAAGGTTTGCCTGAATTATTTTGAGTTGTTTCATATCCACCGTGGCGCCTTTAGCAATAGGAGATTCTGGACCTCGCTATGGAGTCCCATTTTTGTTTCTCCGGGCATTCCATGCTGAAGGCGTTGTGATTTAAATTGGTTTTTGACGTTGCTTTTTTACAGTTACCGCAGGTGGGTGGATTCCCACTCTTTCTGTTTTGGCAGTCTTCCCAAAGGTGTTGTTCCCCGCAGTAACTGCATTTCTGATGCTCCTCTTTGCAGATGGATTTGGTATGACCGAACCCTAGACACTTTACGCATTGGACTAGTGGGGACTGGTCTTCTATTGGCCTCCTCTGCATATCCACGTAAACTTTTCCTGCCTCCAGGAATCGTTTGTGGACCTCTGGGGATAGTTCAAGGACTAGGTGACATTCCAATGGGTTCCTGGCTTTTTTGCGGTACCTCACCTTTATTGTGATATCCTGGTCCTTTAACCCTTGTAGGAGGCGGTTGTTTTGAGACCTTATGTACCCCTCAATGTCCTCATTGGTGTTGTATGTGAGGACGTCTCTTATCCTTGCCAGGGGGTTATTAGTTTTAGGGATTGTTGCCTTTAATTCTCGGTCTGTTTGTAATTTTGATTGCACCAGTTGGAGGTCTTCCTTTGTGCTGCAAGTTAATATGACCTTTTGATCCCGCCCTTTGCGCACCCTGTCTATCCTTGCACCGGACTGTTTTACGTCCAGTGCTTTTCTTATGTCCTGAATCACTTTGTCCCCGGTTTTATCGGGATCGGTTGATTTGACTATTAGGGTGTGGTTGGGGGTCGGAGGTTTTGGTTTAGCCGCTGTTCGCGCGTATGAGACAGTGTGAGCCTGTGCCGGGGCCACAGTTTTTACCAGCCCCGCTAGCGCCAGCTCTGACCCCAAGTTTGTGGTTGGGGGGGGCGTTCTGCTCCTCTCCTCTCTCATTGTCCGCAGCTCCGATGACATGGCCTCAAGTCGCTCCTCTATTGGCTTTAGATGCTCAGCCATGTCCCCCCCCATTAACGTAGATGTTTGTAGCTGGGTTGGGGGGGAGTCTCTTATTTGGCCGGAGATGTTTGTCTCGGCTGTTTTGATGGCTGTTTTCACCTCCGCTATAGCTTTAAGCAGTTCTTCCTGTCCTTTGAGACGCCTTTCAGGGGGTGTTGGGGGGGCGTCTGTGGCAGGGGACGGCCTTGCAGAGATCAGCCGAGTTATTTGGCCTTCTGTGTTGTCCACCTTCCTCCGTATGCTGTCCAGTTGGTTGGACAACTTTTCGAAGTGGGTGGATGCTCTCTCCTCCTGTACTTTGGTTTTATCCTTACTAGGCGCCGAGATCTTGTTGTTGAGCTCCTTGATAAGGTGTTCCAGAACCGTGACCTTTTGCGCAGTTTCCTTGATCTGCTGGTAGGGTTCTCGGGTCTCGTACCCTAGCCAGCTTCTTATTGTTTGGGTTTCCTCCTTAGTTTGTTGTAGTATGTTTTGGGTGTCATCCAGTTTTTTATTTATTTCCTGTACGGACGTCACCAGCTGTTTGCTGTGTGCCCTTTCTATGGACACAATTTCCTTCGCATGGTGATGCCGTTCCTTCTCCAAATTAAATTTATGCCGCGAGCGGGAGTCCGACAGCGATAGGATTGTCTCGTAGAGGGTCTGCAAACAGTCTATTGCGATTTGTTTGCATTCCCTCTTCATGTTTCCAGCTGCTTCCAACGCTTCCTTGCCTCGCTGCAGCGTCTCATTAGCAATTTTTGTCGCCGCGTCCATCTCCACTCCCGTCCTCTTAGTGGTGAGGTAAACGTAGCTGGGTCGGCCAATTGGCATTTGGCCTGAGGTGGAGGAGCCATCCGAGAGATCTTCTTCGGACTCCAAGTAGTCTATCCTGGGGAATTCCACTTGGGGAACCTCTACTGTGTTCCAGGATTCTATATCATGTGCTCCGATGTCCGTTGGCGACTGTGTCATGGATGTTGTGTGTGGCTGCCCCGACGGAGGCTGCTCGGTTGTGTCCTCGCTCACTGATGACCTTCTTGAAGTACTCCTAAGTAGTACTCTTTCCCTTAATGTTTTGGTCGGTTTGGTCGATCTCACGCTGGGCCGCTCCTTCTGGGCTGCCGCGCGCGAGGTGGACTTTATCGACGTTACGGATTTTGAGGATCTTGAGGTCTTTGAGGTGTCCGATGCAGCCTCCGCCGAGGCCAAATCCGTTACTGTTGTTGTGTTTGGAGATGACATTCTTAAAAGTTTGTGAGTGTTTGTGTGTTATGTCTTTGTTGTGTTATTTATTAGAGCTTTCCTGATGTTCACTGTGCGCCGGATGGTGTCCCGCGCAGCGTCCCACTGTGAGTCCTTTACGCGCGTTGGAGGTCTTGGTGTTGTAGACTCTCGATGGCTGTTGGTTTCGGTGCTGCGGCTCCTGGACCTGACTACTCTTCTAGACTGGTGGAAGTGATGGCGATTTTGGCTCGAGAGAGGGGTGAGGGGAGGGGAAGACGAAAACTGTTGGGGCCAAGTTTTGGAGCACTCCGAGATGGTTAGAAAGTTCCCAGGTTTCAAAGCTCTAGCTTCGATGCTGTCCGAGATATGGGCAGAGGGGTATTTTGCCGGTGGTTTTTCCAATGTAGATTCTTGCAGGGGGGGAGGATCGCAATTCTGGTGGAGCCAATTTGATCTTCTTCTCTGGCTGCTTGTAATGAATCCAAACTCGGGGGGTCTAGCTCTTGAAACCTGTGAGTTATGGCCAGAGGGGTTTTCAAGGGATGTTTTCTTGACGTAGCTCGTGTCACAGGGGGAAATTTGAAGTTCCGCCGGGGCCAAATTATTCCTCTCCCTGAGACGCTTCGATTAAGTCCAAACTCAGGGGTTCTAGCTGCAGTATCCTGGGAGATATAGGCCGAGGGGTTTTCAAGGGATGTTTTCTTGACTTAGCTCGTTCCGCGGGGGGAAATTCAAAATTCCGCCGGGGCCAGATTGTTCCTCTCCCTGAGACGCTTCGATTAAGCCCAAACTCGGGGGTGCTAGCTGCTATATCCTGGGAGATATGGGCCGAGGGGTTTTCGTCGGGGGGGGGGGGGGGGCTGGGGGGGGGAAGGTTTCGTGGGAAGGCTATTCCCGGGGTCAAAAAATTAGGGGGTGGGGAGGGGTCGGTTTGAGGGGGGGTGAGGGGGGGTGAGGGGGGTTGAGGGGGGGTGAGGGGGGTTGAGGTGCGGTGAGGGAGGTAGGTTAGGTTAGGTTAGGTTAGGTTAGGTTAGGTTAGGTTAGGTTAGGTTAGGTTAGGTTTTTTTTTTTTTTTTTTTTTTTTTTTTTTCCACTGGGGAATGCATTTACGCATCCCAACCCGCACCGCCCCTAGGCCTCCCGAGGCGAAGTCAGGGTACTGACTTCTCCAGGGAACCCGAGATGCTGCGGGGTGGGTATGTGGGACTCGCAGGACGTGAGGCGTCCTGAATACCCACTAAACCCCAGGGGCGTGTCATATGTACACAACAAGGCGGTGCTAACGGTATACTCCGCCTTGTTGTGGTGTGTATTTGTGTGTATTGGTGTGGTGAGTGGTGTGTGTGTAGTGGCGCATGTGTAGAAATATTTACATTCTAATATACTTACACTACATACAATACAATATAATTATATACTACTTAAAAGGTAAATTATAATAAACTAATAAATATAGATATCTATAGAGGATGAGCATCAGATTTCTCGGGCTCCGGCCCTGGCTCCGGCTCCAGCTCCAGCTCCGTCTACTGCCTCAGCTCCGGCTCCGGCTTTGGCTCCGGCCCCGGCTCCGGCTCCAGCCACGGCCCAGGCTCCAGCTCCTTATCCGGCTCCGACCCTGGCTCCGGCTCTGGCTCCGGCTCTGGCTCCGGCTCCTGCTCCGACTCCGGCTCCGGCCCTGGCCTTCGGCCCCGGCTCCGGCTCAGCCACGGCCCCGGCTCCAGCTCCAACTCCAGCTCCAAACCTAGCTCCGACTCCGACTTCGGCTCCTGCTCCGGCTCCGGCTCCTGCTCCGACTCCGGCTCCGGCCCTGGCCTGCGGCTCCGGCTCCGGCTCTAGCTCCGTCCCCGGCTCCGGCTCCAGCTCCTACCTCACGGCGGCTCCAGCCTCGGCCCAGGCTCCGGCTTCGGCTCCGGCTCCGGCTCCGGCTCCAGCTCCCACTCCAGCTCCGAACCTGGCTCCAACTCCAACTCCGGCTCCTGCTCCGGCTCCGGCTCCGTCCCCGGCTCCGGCTCCAGCCACTGATCCGGCTCCAGCTCCCACTCCGGCTCCGTCCCTGGCTCCGGCTCCGGCTCCGGCTCCTACCTCACGGCGGCTCCAGCCTCGGCCTAGGCTCCGGCTTCGGCTCCGGCTCCGGCTCCAGCTCCCACTCCAGCTCCAAACCTGGCTCCAACTCCAACTCCGGCTCCTGCTCCGGCTCCGGCTCCGTCCCCGGCTCCGGCTCCAGCCACGGATCCTGCTCCAGCTCCCACTCCGGCTCCGTCCCTGGCTCCGGCTCCGGCTCCGGCCCCGGCTCCGACTCCGGCTCCTACCTCACGGCGGCTCCAGTCTCGGCCCCGGCTCCGGCTTCGGCCCCGGCTCCGGCTCCGGCTCCAGCTCCCACTCCAGCTCCGAACCTGGCTCCAACTCCAACTCCGGCTCCTGCTCCGGCTCCGGCTCCGTCCCCGGGTCCGGCTCCAGCCACGGATCCGGCTCCAGCTCCCACTCCGGCTCCGTCCCTGGCTCCGGCTCCGGCTCCGGCTCCTACCTCACGGCGGCTCCAGCCTCGGCCTAGGCTCCGGCTTCGGCTTTGGCTCCGGCTCCAGCTCCCACTCCAGCTCCAAACCTGGCTCCAACTCCAACTCCGGCTCCTGCTCCGGCTCCGGCTCCGTCCCCGGCTCCGGCTCCAGCCACGGATCCGGCTCCAGCTCCCACTCCGGCTCCGTCCCTGGCTCCGGCTCCGGCCCCGGCGTCGGCTCCGGCTCCGGCTCCGGCCTCTGCTCCGGCTCCGGCTCCGGCTCCGGCTCCGGCTCCGGCTCCGGCTCCGGCTCCGGCCTCGGCTCCGGCTCCGGCTCCGGCCTCGGCCCCGGCTCCGGCTCCGGCTCCGGCTCCGGCCTCGGCTCCGGCTCCGGCTCCGGCTCCGGCTCCGGCCCCGGCCCCGGCTCCGGCTCCGGCTCCGGCTCCGGCCTCGGCTCCGGCTCCGGCTCCGGCTCCGGCCCCGGCTCCTGCTCCGGCTCCAACTTTAGCGGCGGCGCCGCAGTTCCGACCGCGGGGGGGGAGGGTGAGGGGGGGGGTGGCGATGGGGGGTATGTTTAACCTCGCGAACGCTTTTAGGGAGGCAACTAGGGTGCGTATGGGTTGCCTCCTGGCTCGTTCGCGGGTGAGATGAGTAATGGTAAAGGTTAGGTTAGGTTTTTTTTTTTTTTTTTTATATTATTCTCCATCTTTGGAGAAAGCTGCTGCACCTCCGACGAGAGACGGAGTCTTTGTTATTACTTTATTTATTTATGATCTTAGTAAAGTTATATTTTCAGTTTTTATTCTAAGTTTATTACACATCTCGCAATTTACCCATGTAGATCAATATATTCTTCATTAATATATGAAATACAGTAGATCTTTATTGCCGGTATGTAATATACAAACAATAATAATTATAATATGTCTTATCTGTCTTTGTTTTTCTTTATAACTCTTTTTGCTATGCCTTCACAGTATTCTATAAATTTCTTCCTAGTGTATTTATTTTCAATTAGTAAGTGCAGCGTATTCTTGTTTATATCATGATCCATGTATTGCGTCATATCGAATCTTTTCATACCGAATATCGGACACTTTGTGATAATGTGTACTACCGATTCTTCTTCGTCGGGGTCACATTCGCATGCAGGGCTTGTTCTTAGTTTGAACCGGTGGAGATACTGGTTAAAGCCCCCATGGCCAGTTAAAACCTGTACCATCACCGGAGACAGATTTATTTTCCGCAGAACTACGTAAGCTTTTTCCACTTCCGGAAAGAACAGCTTAGTAACTGCAGCTTTTTCGCTCTCCAGGTACCTCTCCTGCCAAATTTTTACCGACTCCTTCCGTAGAATTCTTTTAATGTACGATACAGGGCACAAGTTGTAGTCGGGGGCAGTCTTTTTTGTTAACGCCGCTTCTTTTGCAAGTTGGTCTGCTCTCTCATTGCCCTCGACTCCAACGTGCGCCCTGATCCAAAATAATTCCACTATTTTGTTATTAGCTTTAAGTTTAATCAAATTTTGTTTAACTTCGAATGCCAATGGGTGGGAAGAGTCGATGTTTTTGATCGTATCTAAAGAGGACCTGGAGTCACTATATATTTTAATATTGATGTGCTTCGTCTTAGTAGCAATTTCAGTGGCCCGGTACAGCGCATACATTTCGGCCTGATATACAGAGCAGTACGATTCCAAGAGGAACTTTTTCTTTTTTATCTCTTGGCCGCCCGCCCAGCACGTCAGAGCTGCGCCGACCTTGCCACCGATCTTGCTACCATCTGTGAATATCTGTAAATTTTCTAAGCTGTCCCTCCCGGTTACGTTTTCACTCATGTCTTCGAGTTTTTTATAAACAATTTCGATTTGATGCGCGGGATGTGGAGCGCTTAAAACACTTTTTGGTTTCTCGGCGGATCTGCCTCCTATCACAGATATCGGATACCCTCGCTTGGCCTTATAGAGAGCTGCGTTTTCCCGGACCCTCAGATCAAGTGGAATAAGTCTAGCCAGGACTAGGGCCGCGGAAAGTGACACCGTGCGATACGCTTTTACGATCTTCTGTGCGAAACCTCTTTGCACGGCGGTGAGATGTTTTTGCACTGTCAACTTTTCCGCGGCCGGAGCCCAGGCGCTAGCTGCATACAGCACTATCGGCTCTATTACCGAGACGTATATTGTTCTGATGATCTCCGAGCTCAGTCCCCAATTCATCTTTGCTGACCTAGACAACGGCTTATAGATATTCAGTGCCTTGTTGCATACGTTCTTGACGTGGCTATTAAATGTGAGTTTGTTGTCTATGGTCAACCCTAAGATTTTGAACTCGTCGACGAAGCCAATCGCCGCACCGGCCATGTGTATGCGCGGGGTATCATATTTTAATTTCTTTGTAATAATCATTGCGCTGGTCTTATGCGGAGCAAATTTCAGTTTATTTTGCACACCCCACGCATACACATACCCAAGCATCCGATTGGCCTCCTCTTCGATTTTGGCCACAGAATGTCCGGAGAACACCAGAACAACGTCATCGGCAAACGCCTGGCAGTACGAGCCCCTCTTCTCAATACCATCTAGTAGAGGGTCCAGGAGAACGTTCCAAAACGTGGGTCCCGCGATAGAGCCCTGCACGCATCCTTTGGAAGTTCCAACAGTATGCTCTTGGTCAGCATACCTGACTCGCACCGTCCTATTCTCCAGGTAGCTGGTAACCAGTTTACGGATATTTTGTGGACATCCTCTTTCCGCCAAGCGACATTTAATGGCGGGCCACCAAGCGCTGTCGAAGGCTCCCTCTATATCCAATGACACAACTACACTAATTAATTTGTTCATCAAATTATTTTTAATGTATTGAATAAGATCGTAGAGGGAGCCCTCGGTGCTTCGTTGGGGCACGAAACCATACTGCCTGGGGCTCGTTTTCGGCAACAAGTGCCAACGGAGCCTCCTTACCATCAGCTTCTCCAGTATCTTGCCAAATATCGATAATAGCCCTATGGGTCGGTATGATTTCACATGATTATAATCGGATTTCCCGGGTTTTCGTAGGACTATTATGACCGCTTCTTTCCATGATACTGGGAAGTGATGCATCTCTAGGCACTTGTTGACTATCGCTAGGAACACCTCCACATTAGACAGTATGGTTTCAGCGCAAATGTCGGCTGTAAATCCATCTGGCCCTGGAGCTTTCTTGGGGTTGAAAGTGCGAGTCACGTGCTCAAGCTCTCCCCTTGTGAACAATGGGTCCTGCTTATCATTTTCCAACCATCTGTCTGCATTTTCCGATTTTGCCCTGATATCTTCATGTTCCAGGTTGTCGTCTGTTAGTAAATCTGGTGGGAAAAATGTGTCTGCTAAGAGTCTGACCGAATCTCCAGGTGTTAACAGAACTCCATTGCTCACAAGCGGCTGATCTTCGTAGGTATTGGAACTCCTTCTTATCACTCGATATATTCCGTCCCATAAAGACTCACGGTCTTGAGTGCAGCAAAACTCCTTCCAACTTCTAATTTGTGCACTTGCAGCTTCCTCCTCATATTTTTCTTTAGCTTCCAGGTACAATTGCACTACGTATTGTCTCCTTCGGGGCGCAGCGCAGCGGATTCTACGCTTCTTTGTCATCATGTCTCTCTTCAGCATTTCCAGATCGGGATTCCACCAAGGTAAGCGTAAATTTTTACTATTTGATTTATGTGGTATTGCCTTATTGCATGACTCTTTAACACAACTGATAAATTTATTTACTAATGCATCTAATTTTTCCTTTGATTTGATTTTGTTAATTTCTATACTATTTATTTCTTTAATTTCTAATTGTTTTCCTAAATCTTCTTTAAATAACTCCCAATTAGCTTTCCTTGTATTGTAGATTCGTGTAGTTTTTTGTAAACGCTTTTCGATTGATTTTTTTGTTCTAATAATGAATGTGATTGCGTTATGGTCCGAACTGGTCAATGCTTCATTAACTTTCCATTTGTCTATTAGCCCAATGAGTTCTTCACTGCATACTGTGATGTCAACTATACTTTTAAACTCCCTCCCGTTCCTTACTGCGTAGAAAGTGGGAGTTCCGCCCTCGTTCAACACGTGAAGATCCATCTCCACGAAAGCTCCGAGGACCTCCTTTCCTCTGTGATCCTCAGAATCACTCCCCCACCATGGACTCCATGAATTAAAATCCCCCCCAACGATAACCTTTTTTAATTTTAATTTTCTTATAATCGCTTTGAGTTCATCCAAATATGGTTCCACGGGGAGGCTGTCCTCGAAGTATATGGAGATGATTCCCATTTCCCATGTGCTCGATTTAAGGATCGCTACGGCAATATTTTCAGTCGTGACTGTAGGACATTCAACGATTTGCATATCATTGTCAAAAATTATAATTGCGGCTTTGATTGGTTTTGTACGATTTTGCAATCGTTGAACGACCCTAAAGCCATCTTTTTGCGCGATCTCTCCCTTAGCTCCCACGTAGGGTTCCTGAACGATGGCAAAATCAAATCCACCCTTCCGAGCTTCCATTAATAACTCCTGTAAAGCGAGTTTACTTCTTTGCAAGTTGGCTTGGACGACTTTCATCTCACTACTGCTTTGCTGTGGGACGCCCGGGGAGCCTTTAGCAACTGTACGCCACCCGCGCCCTTGCCAGAGTGTCCCACTTCTTTCTTATCGGACAGTTGTCGTCAAAGCCATTGTGGTCCGTCACAGCTAGTTTGGCACTCTGGCAATTGCAGCAGGTGGGTTGGTCTCCGGTCTTAAATGCTGGGCATTCACTGCGCAGGTGAGAGCCCGCGCAATGGCTGCAGGTGTCTGTGGTTTCCTTACAAACTTTACGGCCGTGTCCATACCCCAGACACCTGGAGCACTGCAACAGCGGAGACTGGTCTTTGACCACTACCCGCTGCAGGTCTATATGCAGCCTTCCGGCTTCAGTAAGTCTCTGCCACACCATCGGCGACACCTGGAGAACTACATGCCCCTCGAGCGGGTTCCTTGCTTTCCTGCGGAACCGCACGCTCGCTCGGTACTCTTTATCAGGTATCGCCCCCAGAACAGCAGAGTTTTGTCTCCTCAAGGCAGTCAAGATGTCTTCATCGCTATTGATGTTAAGAACATTGTGTAGAATTACGAGGGGATCTCGGTTTTCCTTTTCTTCCATCTGTAGTGTCGAGCTGCCGTTCTTAAGCTTCTCAGCCACTCTTGCTAGCTCTTCCCGAGACTGACAGCCCAGCACCACCTTCCCATCACGAGCCTTTCTCAACCTGTCGACCCTAATGCCCGATGTTTTTGCGCCAACGGCTTCGCGTATCTTTGTTATTACGTCTTCGCTGGAGTCGTTAGCGTTGATGGAAGACACGAGCATAGAATGGACAGGCCGAGAATAGGAAACCTGTCTTGAAGTCGCGGCTGTGGTACTTACTACTTCTGCATAGGAAGGCCGTTGGATAGCTTGACTGTTGAGGTCACTTTTGAGGTCAGCAATAGCTTTAGACAGCTTTGCGACTTCTCCGGATTCGGCTACAGCCACACTTGCGTAGGTGATCGCCCCCTCTTGAAGCACCTCTATTCGATTTTGCAATTTGAATACCTCCTCCGTGTTTCTTTTTAACAGCGTGGCGTGCTCTTCGAGATGCTTGATGAGGTCGACTTTGTCCTTCACTTGTCGCAGGTCGACCGTTTCATTTTCCGCTGATTTTGAGCTATCAGCTGTACCAGTTATTGAAGAGTTCGGATGATTTGACGCCTCCGCCTCCTTCACCAGCTGGTACAACCTATTCACGGCCTGAAGTACTTCATTCTTTATTTCGGTTTTTATGTTTCGGGAGTTGTTTATTTGCAGTTTGGCTTTCATTAAACACGATTTGGCCTCCGCCAGCCGCCCCTTGGGCCTAGAGATTTCAATATCCATCTCTGAACATTCCGTGGTTGTTTTTGAATGAACCGTCTTCGTCCGAGTTGCGGCGCCAACTTCCTGTGATGAGCCAGCCCTTGTACCCTTTTTAGATGGGAGAGCTGGAAGTTTCTTTGGCGGAGGGCTTGGGCTTGGGGAGAATGGCTTCGAGACAGTTCTGGTTGTCTCCAGCGTAGGTAGAGGACTGGCCTCGCCTGTCGCCTGGTCTTGGGGAGACAACCCTGTCTCGCTTTCCTCCTGCATTGACGTCCTTTTAGGCGTCCTATATCCAAACATAATATTTGTATATAATGGAAAGGATGGAGTAATACCTAACGTAGTCTACTGATTAAAATTGCAAAAATTTGTTGAAAGGTGTAAAAAGCCTCTCAACAGTCAATAAAATATCTAAAATCCTAACCTAACCTTAATAACACGTAATTAAATTAAACTTAAATCAACACAAAACACATAAATAAATAATAACTGGAAGGTGTAAATTGCCTCTCAGTGTCAACAAAACAACCTAGGACTAAAACAGTCTCGTCTAAATATCGCAATTTTTGTTGGGGGTGTAAAGAGTCCCCAAAAGTCAAAATAAATACAATATGCCTAAAATTAAAAACAAATAAAAGTTGGAAGGTGTAAAGCCATCCAATGTCAACTTGCAATAAAGAAAAACTATCGGTGTTTTGACAAACCTTGTCAGTTAACGCTTAAAACTAAGGTTCTTGGGGGTGTAAAGTGCCCCCAAAAAGTCAATATTTTACGGGTTCCCGCAACAATAACTCGTGAAGGGTATGAGTGCCAGACGATTTACAGTAAGATTTTGGTGCCTCTCGATACCCTCCGCGAGATAAGGTAATAAAATTTTTTCGCCCAAGAATTGACTCCCCTTCTCTTATATATACAATAAGGGCGGGTGGGCGGGCCTGAAAAAAGCGTTTTTCGCGATTTTCTCGGGAACGGCTGAGCCGATCGCCGCGCGCGAGGGCTCGTTGCACGCGTCTAGGCGGGCGCCGTCCGACCTCCCCGGTGCGAGGAAAATCTGCTTATTCCCGGAGTCAGAATCCGGGAAAAAGCGATTTTTCCGGGCGAGACCGGGTGGAATTCGCACAACGGCGCGCGCAACGAAGCTGCCGGCAGCGGAGTACGGCCCGAACACGCTCGTCGCCGAGAAAATCGGGAGAAATTTTCCTTTCCCGGAAAATGCTTCGGAAAAGCTTCGGAAAACTCAGCAGTTTTACTGCGTAGGAGGCGTAAACTGCGCGCGGGAGCGTTCAGGCAGCTGCAACACTCTACCGCGGTGTGTCAGGAAGGTGAGTTTTCGTCTCCCGGAAAATTTTTCGGGAAATTCTAATTTAACTTTTTCTGTTGCAGGTCCCGGGATGTCTTCGCTGAGCGCGGGAGCTTGAAAATCGGTGAAAAGATAGCGAATAGCTCGACCGCGGCGTCAAATGTTGAATTTTTGCGTAGAATTCTACGTACGGTTAGGTTAGGTTAGGTTAGGTTAGGTTAGGTTAGGTTAGGTTAGGTTAGGTTAGGTTAGGTTAGGTTAGGTTAGGTTAGGTTAGGTTAGGTTAGGTTAGGTTAGGTTAGGTTAGGTTAGGTTAGGTTAGGTTAGGTTAGGTTAGGTTAGGTTAGGTTAGGTTAGGTTAGGTTAGGTTAGGTTAGGTTAGGTTCGGTTAGGTTAGGTTAGGTTTTTTTTTTTTTTTTTTTATTTAATTGCTACATGGTAGCAAGGCGGCTACCTCCGACACAAGTCGGAGACTTTTCTAGACTTAACACTATTTTTATCTATTATATTTTTAAAAGTGATTTTAAAGTAAGTTTATATAAAGGGGAACAAAACACGAGAAGCTTATATGCAAGTGAATTCCATCTATTCTTATAATAGCCGAAACACTATGCATCTCTGCTACCGTGTTTTGTTCCTCTTTATGGCCGTCCTTGCTACCATGCAGCAGAATGCAAGAAGCGACTCACGGGAACTAGGGTGATCTAAAATGGCGGGGATGGAGTCCCTGCACAGACTCATTTGGATCTGCTGCTGCAGATCCTCACGGGCTCGGCTGTGCTGCGGACATTCAAGTATCATGTGCATTATGCTCTCTGCGACGCCGTCGTCGCAGACACAGCCGGGACTATCCTTGCATTTGAATCTGTGCAAGTACTCCGCAAACCCGCCATGTCCCGTAAGTACTTGCACCAAGAGGGGAGTCAGCGTTTGTTTCTTTAAGAAGGATCGCGCTTTTTCAACTGTCGGCAGGAAGGTCTTGGTTACGGAGGCAGTTTCTCCGCTCGCGTAGCGACCAGACCATTTCACGACAGCTTCCTGTCTTATAGATCTCTTTATAAACGAGATTGGACAACTGTCGTAATGTGGTCTGGTCTTGAGCTTCATAACCGCCTCTTTCGCCAAGAAGTCAGCCCTCTCGTTGCCCTCTAAACCTATATGCGCACGCACCCAGAAGAGGCTGATTGCCGTACCTTTGGCCCTTAAAAGAGACAAATTTCTTTTAGTGGCAAAGGCCAGCGGGTGGAAGGTTTCGGCGCTGCCGAGCGTCTCCAGCGAGGACCTTGAATCGCTGAGGATATTCACAGATGTCTCCCTGGTCTTAAGGGCAACCTCTGTTGCTTGGTAGAGTGCGTACAGCTCCGCCTGGTAGACAGTGCAATAGGATTGGAGAAGAAACTTCCGATAGAAAGTCTCCTCTCCATCCATCCAGCAGGTTAGAGCCGCACCCACTCCACGCTCCATTTTGCTACCATCTGTGAATATCCTCAGACCGGTCATCGCGTGAGACGCCACGGTTTCCGGCTCCAAGTCCTCCAGACACCGAAACTCCACCACAGCCTCCTCTGAGGGGTGCGGAGCTTCGAGAAAGCTGATCTTCTTCTCGACCTTTCTGCCGCACAGTATTGCTTGTGGACGTCCCCTCTTGGCTTCGTACAGTTGAGCCGCTTCTTGCACTCTCAGGTCCAGCGGTATGAGACCGGCCAACAGAAGTGCAGCGTTGAGCGACACGGTGCGGTAAGATTTACAAATTTTTTGCGCGAAACCGCGCTGCACCGTGTCTAGCTGCTTCTGGACCTTAATCTTCTGTGTGGCCGGTGCCCATACGCTGGACGCGTACAATATAATGGGCTCAATCACCGCGTTATAAATAGTTCTGATTGTCTCGGGGTTCAGCCCCCAGTTAATTTTGGCTGCCCTAGCTAGGGGCTTGTAGATGTTTGTGGCCTTTTGGCAGACTGCCCTGACGTGGTTGTTAAATGTCAACTTGGAGTCTACCAAAAGGCCCAAGATCTTTATTTCATTTACAATTTCAATCTGGGTACCGCCCATGTGTATGCGCGGGGTGTCGAACTTCAGCTTCTTGGTCACCACCATCGCGCTTGTTTTGTGAGGGGCAAACCTCAGCTTATTTGCGAGACCCCACTCATACACACAGGTCAGTACCTGGGCAGCCTCTCGCTCTAAATTTGCGGTTTGGAACCCCGAGAAAACCAGAACTATATCATCAGCGAACGCTTGGCAATAAGTGCCGCGTTCGCTTAATAAAACAAGCAGGGGGTCCAGAAGCAGGTTCCAAAGTGTGGGCCCGCTTATGGACCCCTGGACACAACCTTTGGTGGTGGAGGTACGGAACTCCTCATCTCCGTACCTCACACACACCCTCCTGTTCTCAAGATAGCTTGAGAATATCCTGCGCAGATTGAGGGGGCATTTCTTCTCCACTAGCCGGCACTTGATGGCCGGCCACCACGCGCTGTCAAATGCCCCCTCAATGTCCAACGAGACCACCACGCTTATTTTCTTATCATCTAAGTTGCCGCGGATGTGCTGAACGAGGTCATAGAGAGCGTCCTCCGTCGAGCGTTGGGGGACGAACCCATACTGTCTGGTGTTCAGTTTGGGAAGCAGGTGCCACCGAAGCCTTTTAACTATCATCTTTTCCAGTATCTTCCCGAAGACCGATAGCAGTCCTATGGGCCTGTAGGATTTGGGCTTAGTGTAATCATCCTTGCCCGGCTTCCGTAGGACTACTATCGTCGCCTCCTTCCACGATACTGGAAAGTATGACAGGGCGAAGCACCTGCTTACCAAACTGAAAAATACGTGCTCGTCCCCGCTGATGGCGGCCAAACAAATGTCTGCCGTGAAGCCATCGGCTCCAGGCGCCTTTTTAGGATTGAAACTTTTGGCCGCCCTCAGCAGCTCGTCAAAAGTAAAAGGCGGATCTTGGACGCCCTCCGTGCTGTCGTCAGTACATCGTTCAGCCATCCGCCGCGTCTCCGTGTGTGAAGGGTCATCGTCAGTCTCTGAGTCCCGCGGAAAAAATGTCTTGGCCAAGAGCTGGACCGAGTCTCTGGGACTCAGGACCGCGCCGCTGTCAGTGAGGGGATGGTCTTCATATATTTTAGAGGTCCTTCTAATGACTCTATATATCCCATCCCACAAGCTTTCGCGGTCCTGTTTCCCACAGAACTCTTTCCAGCTCTCGGTTTGTGCTTTTAATGCTGCAAGTTCATATTTTTCTTTTGTCCGCAGGTACTCATCGACGACGAATTGCCTTCTACGTGGTGCTGCGCAAGATATTCTCCGCTTCTTCGTCATCACCTCTCTCTTCAGGGCCTCGAGTTCGTCGGTCCACCAAGGCAAGTCGAACTTTGGCTTTCCAGCGACGGGAGGGATTGACTCGCGACACGCCTTTTCTACACAATCCGTATATATTTTTATCGCGTCTTCTAGTTCAACTGGTGTGCATATGTCATTTATTTTGGACGTGGACATCTCCTTTACGTGTAACTGATTGTTCAAAACTTCGTTGAATTTTGTCCACGCCGCTCTCCTTGTGTTAAATTTCCGCGTTGTTTTTGCGGGTCGCACACCAGTTGATTTACTAAGGCGTATCGCGAAGGTGATTGCATTATGATCAGAACTAGTTAAACCTTGGTCAACCCTCCAGTCGCTGATCAGCCCGAGCAGACCGTGGCTACACAGCGTCACATCAACTATGCTCCTGCAGACAACGCCATTCCTGATGGTGAAGAATGTCGGGACCGTCCCTTCGTTCAGTATGTGCATCTCCATCTCCTCAACAGCGCCCACAAGCGCCTCGCCCCTATAATCTTCCGAATCGCTACCCCACCATGTGCTCCAGGCATTGGCGTCGCCTCCAATGATTACATGTTTTGCCTGGAGCTGGTCTTTAACCATTTTAACATGATTGAGGTAGGGTTCGATGGGCAGGCTGTCCTCAAAGTAGATGGAAATGACACATACCTCCCAAGAGCGCGTTTTCAGGGTTGCCACCGCAATGTTCTCGGTCGTGAGTGTTGGATGCTCGATCACAACGAGATCGTCGTCCAACACCACGACCGCAGACTTGACTGGTTTGACCCTGTCGCGCACCCTCTGGACGACCCGATAACCTCTTGCCTGAGCGAGCTCACCGTCCGCCCCCACATACGGCTCCTGCACCAACGCGAAGCTGGCTTTCCTCCTTTGACACTCTAATAACAGTTCTTTTGTGGCCAGCTTCGCTCGTTGCAGGTTGGCCTGGACGGCACGGTAAACTCGCTCAGTAGCAGCAGCAGCAGTGTCCTGGGTTTCGCCCGGTGCGCCTTTAGCAGTACGCCACCCTCGCCCTTGCCAGTGCCTCCCATTTCCGTCTGACCGGACAGCTTTCTTCGAAGCAGTTATGGTCAGCACGGTCCTGTTTGGTATCCCGACAATTGCGACAGGTGGCTGCGTCTCCGGCCTTCCACACCGGGCAGTCACTACGCAGGTGTGAGCCCGCGCAGTGGCTGCAGGTGTCTACGGATTCGGTGCAGGTCTTTCGACCGTGTCCGTATCCGAGACACCTGGAGCACTGCACCAGTGGAGATTGGTCTTTTAGGTTAGGTTAGGTTAGGTTAGGTTTTTTTTTTTTTTTTTTTTTTTAATATGATCTAATCCCCCTGACGAAGTTTACTCAGAGTTCTTACTATGCGGAATTTATTTTTGTTGCAGGTTATTGATTTTTCTGTTGATTCTATGGTTTTACATGCTTTATTTGTGGTTTCTACTTTAAACACTGGTTTCTTTACTTACTTTTATGCTTGTTATATATATATCTCTCAGGATATACATACTGCATTTATTATTATGTTGTTTATTATATATTATTTGTTTCTATTTATTGCTTTCCGTGCGACTTTCATACAATACTCAAAGAATATGTTCCTTTTCTTTCCGTCCGCGATTATTTCGCTTGCGTTTTGCACCGTCAGTCTAACGTCTAACTTTTGTTCAAAATTGTGTTTAGTCAGTAAGTTTGTCGGGCAGTCAAACAACAAGTGCAAAATTGTTTCGTTGACTCCAGGTTCGCAGATACATGACGGGTTTTCCTTGCACTTAAACCTACTTAAGTATTCGGAGAACCCGCCGTGCCCCGTCAACACTTGAGTCAGTACTCCCGTTAACTCCAACTTTCTGACAATTCTGTATGCGTTCACCGCATCTGGGAAAAATATTTTAGTCGTAGACGCAGTTCCTCCAGCCCCATATCTCCGGTTCCACTCATCAAGCGAGTTCAGACGAATTTGTCGCTTGATGAATGAAACCGGGCATAGATCATATTTGGCCTTCGTTTTTATTTTCAGTGCTGCGTCCTTCGCCAAAATATCCGCACGCTCGTTTCCCTCGAGCCCGGCATGTGCTTTTATCCAGAACAAGGATATTTCCTTGTTCTGGAGTTTTGCGGTTTTGATGTTGGCTCGTGACCGAACGGCCAGGTGGTGCATTGAGGCATCATTAGTCACCGTCTCTAAAGCGGATCTCGAATCGCTGTATATTCCAAAGCTCGACTCCTGTCGATCAAGTATCATCCTGGTGGCTTCGCATATGGCCAGAAGTTCCGCCTGATAGACCGTGCAATACGGTGACAGTTTTATCTTGACGGCTTGGATTTCCGCTTCGCTATTCCACAGTGATAGTGCTGCGCCTATCTTGCCGTCAATTTTACTGCCATCCGTGAATATTTTAATTGCTTGCAGGTTTTGTTCGTCGACCTCTTCTTGGTTCGTCAGGCATATGAACTTCAGGCTCATATGGTCTGCCGGATGAGGAGCTTCGGCATATGCAACGACTCGCTCCACTTCTCGGTCCGCTAGGTCAGTCCGAGGAATCCCTTTCTTGGCCTCATAGAGTGCGGCTGCTTCTCTGATTCGGAGGTCGAGCGGGAGTAGCCCGGACAGCACCAGAGCCGAGTTAAGAGAGACGGTTCTATATGCTCTCGTCAGTTTTTGAGCAAAGCCTCTTTGCACGTTGTTGAGCTGTTTTTGCACACCTAGCTTTTCAGTCGCCGAAGCCCAAGCGCTGGAGGCATACATGATTACCGGCTCCACGGTCGCGGTATAAATTAGACGTATGACTTCCGGATGGAGGCCCCAGCTAATTCGAGCAGCTCTAGAGAGCTGCTTATATATGTGGATGGCCTTCTTACAGACCTCTGCAACGTGTCTGTTAAACGTCAACTTGTGGTCGACGTACAGACCTAGGATTTTAATATCCTCAGACATAGCAATGTCGATCCCGCCCATGCTAAGTCTCGGGACGTCAAACTTAAGCTTTCTGGTTAACACCATGGCTTTAGTTTTTGATGGACCGAAGTTCAGTTTGTTTTTGACGCCCCAATCCTGAACATAGGCGAGGGCGGCATTTGCTTGAGTCTCTATTTCAAGGGCTGAATTTCCGTCAAAGACGAGGACGACATCGTCGGCGAACGCCTGGCAATAGTCACCTCGCCTTTCAAGCCCTTTGAGCAGGGGATCTAGGAGGAGATTCCAGAGGATAGGACCGCCAATCGAGCCTTGTACACAACCTTTAGAGGTACTCTTTGTGTACTCTTCCCCCCGTACCGGACTGTGACCTTTCTGTCCCGTAGGTAGCTATCAAGTATCCTTCGTAAATTGATAGGGCACTTTTCCTCAGCCAAACGGACTCTGATTATTGGCCACCAGGCATTGTCAAAGGCTCCCTCTATGTCCAGGGAAACCATCACCACCATCTTTTTTGCGTCTAGTTTTATTCGCATGTGGTTTACTAGGTCATAGAGGGAGTCCTCAGTGCTCTTTTGGGGCATGAATCCGTATTGGCGAGTACTAAGCCTTGGAAGAATATGCCACTTCAGCCTACCTATGATCAGCTTTTCCAGAATCTTTCCCATCACTGGCAGCAAGCCTATTGGCCTATAAGCTTTGGGGTTACAGTAGTTGTCCTTACCAGGCTTGCGTAATACCACCACTGCAGCCTGCTTCCAGATTGTCGGGAAGTGCTCCAGTTCGAGGCATTTGTTGATCAGTGATAGGAAAGACTCCGGATCGCGGGATATCGCGTGACTGCAGATGTCGGCTGTGAAGCCGTCTGCTCCCGGAGCTTTTTTCGGGTTAAAGCTTTCGACCACGGACCGAAGCTCTGACATCGTGAATGGTGGGTCCAGGTGTTCGTTGAAGGTCCCAACATTCACGCGGTCAGCCTCCTCTCTGACATGTTTATGGTGTATAGAATCACAAACTGTCGAGTCGTCCGGGTAGAAGGCCTCAGTCAGTACCTTTGCTGAATCCCGCAGGTCTACAGTCCTTCCGTCTTTTTCGAGAGGCAAATCTTCGTGTCGCTTGGCGGTCCTTCCTATTACCCTGTATATGCCCTCCCACACTCCCTCTTTATCTTGTTTTCCGCAGAACCCTTTCCAACTTTCAATTTGTGCTGTCTTTACTTTAATCTCGTACTCTTCTTTTATTTTCAGGTATTCCCCGACTACTTTGGCTCTACGGACCGGCGCTGCACAACGGATACGACGTTTCTTCGTGAGGACTTCCTTCTTCATCCTGTAGAGCTCCTCAGACATCCACGGCAAGGTAAGTTTTTCTTTCGACTTCTTTTTCGGTAAGGTATTTTCACATGTCTTTTTAATTATATTAGTGTACCTTTCCGTCAAAGAGTCCAGATCCCCTGTGTTGTTTATATTTTTGACCGTTTCAGGATTTATGGCATTTTCCGCTGTTAATTGGTCCAGTTTCTCACGAAACTGGGTCCAATTAGCTTTTTTGGTGCCATAAATGCGAGTCGTCCTTTGGATGTTTATGCCTTTCGCCTTATTTAATGTAATGTTAAAGGCCAGTGTGTTATGGTCGGAGCTGGTTACTGCTTCGTCCACTTTCCAGTCCTCTACCAGGTTCAGCATCGACGTTGAGCAGGCCGTTACGTCTACGTAGCTGGAGTAACGTTTGCCACCCCTGATAGTGTCAAATGTGGGAACATCTCCTTCATTTAGAACCTGCAGGCCCATCTCACCTATGGTTCCAGACATTTCTTCGCCCCTCAGATCAATTTTTTCACCTCCCCACCACGTATTTTTTGCGTTGGCGTCTCCCCCTATTAGCAACATCTTTGGCCGTAACTCCTTTTGTATTCTCTTGAGCTGCTCCAAGTATGGCTCTATGGGCTGATCAGGTTCAAAGTAGTATGAGACTACGGTGATCTCCCAGGTGCAAGTCCGGATGCTCACTACAACGATGTTATTTGTAGTCAGTTTTGGGAACTGCCTTACATTAAGGTTTTGATCGAGGACGGCGATTGCCGCCTTGACAGGCCCATTTTTCTGATCTGCACTCTGGAAAATCCTCACCCCTCCATAATGTCCCATACACTTTGAACTGCCTACGTATGGCTCTTGGAGCAGCACAAGAGCAATTTGCCGCTTTTCAGCTTCTAGCATTAACTCTGATGTTGCTAAGTACTTTCTTTGGAGATTGGCTTGTAGAATCTTATATAATTTTGTTGGTTGGTGCGGGATTGCGGCCTTTGGTGCAAATTGGTCTCCGGGGGTGCCTTTAGCAATACGCTGTGGTAACCCGAGCTAAGGCGTCCCACTTCCGTCTGATAGGGCATTCGTGATTAAATGCATTGTGGTTAGTTGCGGTGAGTTTTGCACTGCTGCAATTGCAGCAAGTTGGGGGGTTTCCGAACTGACGATCCTCACATTCCGAACCCTTGTGAGGGCCTCCACAGTAGCTGCACTTCTCCACTGTGTCCTTGCAGAGGCGTCTAGTGTGTCCATACCCCAAGCACAGCGAGCATTGTACCAACGGCGATTGGTCTTCCACTTGAATTCTTTGAAGGTCGATGTGTACTCGACCCGCCGTGGTAAAGCGCTGCCATACCTGGGGTGACACTTGCAGCACAATGTGGGCGGTGTGCGGGTTCCTCGCTTTCCGCCTGTACCTCACCGCAACTCTCACATCTTGTTCCGCAATGTCTGCCAGAAGGTGACCGTTTTGTTTTTGCAGCGCCCCAACAACCTCTTCATCAGTATGAAGAGCCAGAACGTCCCTCAATATAATTAGAGGGTCCTTGTTCTGTGCCTCTTTGACTAACAGGTTGTTGCTTTTAACAGCCTCGCTGACCCTAGATATTTCCTCCCTACTGTGACAGCCAACAATGACCTTCTGGTCTTTTGCTTTTCGTAGCCGGTTAGGTTAGGTTAGGTTAGGTTAGGTTAGGTTAGGTTAGGTTAGGTTAGGTTAGGTTAGGTTAGGTTAGGTTAGGTTAGGTTAGGTTAGGTTAGGTTAGGTTAGGTTAGGTTAGGTTAGGTTAGGTTTTTTTTTTTTTTTTTTTTTTTTTTTTTTGCCACTGGGGAATGCATTTACGCATCCCAACCCGCACCGCCCCTAGGCCTCCCGAGGCGAAGTCAGGGTACTGACTTCCCCTCCAGGGAACCCGAGATGCTGCGGGGTGGGTATGTGGGACTCGCAGGACGTGAGGCGTCCTGAATACCCACTAAACCCCAGGGGCGTGTCATATGTACACAACAAGGCGGTGCTAACGGTATACTCCGCCTTGTTGTGGTGTGTATTTGTGTGTATTGGTGTGGTGAGTGGTGTGTGTGTAGTGGCGCATGTGTAGAAATATTTACATTCTAATATACTTACACTACATACAATACAATATAATTATATACTACTTAAAAGGTAAATTATAATAAACTAATAAATATAGATATCTATAGAGGATGAGCATCAGATTTCTCGGGCTCCGGCCCTGGCTCCGGCTCCAGCTCCAGCTCCGTCTACTGCCTCAGCTCCGGCTCCGGCTTTGGCTCCGGCCCCGGCTCCGGCTCCAGCCACGGCCCAGGCTCCAGCTCCTTATCCGGCTCCGACCCTGGCTCCGGCTCTGGCTCCGGCTCTGGCTCCGGCTCCTGCTCCGACTCCGGCTCCGGCCCTGGCCTGCGGCCCCGGCTCCGGCTCAGCCACGGCCCCGGCTCCAGCTCCAACTCCAGCTCCGAACCTAGCTCCGACTCCGACTTCGGCTCCTGCTCCGGCTCCGGCTCCTGCTCCGACTCCGGCTCCGGCCCTGGCCTGCGGCTCCGGCTCCGGCTCCGGCTCTAGCTCCGTCCCCGGCTCCGGCTCTAGCTCCTACCTCACGGCGGCTCCAGCCTCGGCCCAGGCTCCGGCTTCGGCTCCGGCTCCGGCTCCGGCTCCAGCTCCCACTCCAGCTCCGAACCTGGCTCCAACTCCAACTCCGGCTCCTGCTCCGGCTCCGGCTCCGTCCCCGGCTCCGGCTCCAGCCACTGATCCGGCTCCAGCTCCCACTCCGGCTCCGTCCCTGGCTCCGGCTCCGGCTCCGGCTCCTACCTCACGGCGGCTCCAGCCTCGGCCTAGGCTCCGGCTTCGGCTCCGGCTCCGGCTCCAGCTCCCACTCCAGCTCCAAACCTGGCTCCAACTCCAACTCCGGCTCCTGCTCCGGCTCCGGCTCCGTCCCCGGCTCCGGCTCCAGCCACGGATCCTGCTCCAGCTCCCACTCCGGCTCCGTCCCTGGCTCCGGCTCCGGCCCCGGCCCCGGCTCCGACTCCGGCTCCGGCCCTGGCCTGCGGCTCCGGCTCCGGCTCTGGCTCCGTCCCCGGCTTCGGCTCCGGCTCCTACCTCACGGCGGCTCCAGTCTCGGCCCCGGCTCCGGCTTCGGCCCCGGCTCCGGCTCCGGCTCCAGCTCCCACTCCAGCTCCAAACCTGGCTCCAACTCCAACTCCGGCTCCTGCTCCGGCTCCGGCTCCGTCCCCGGGTCCGGCTCCAGCCACGGATCCGGCTCCAGCTCCCACTCCGGCTCCGTCCCTGGCTCCGGCTCCGGCTCCGGCTCCTACCTCACGGCGGCTCCAGCCTCGGCCTAGGCTCCGGCTTCGGCTTTGGCTCCGGCTCCAGCTCCCACTCCAGCTCCAAACCTGGCTCCAACTCCAACTCCGGCTCCTGCTCCGGCTCCGGCTCCGTCCCCGGCTCCGGCTCCAGCCACGGATCCGGCTCCAGCTCCCACTCCGGCTCCGTCCCTGGCTCCGGCTCCGGCCCCGGCGTCGGCTCCGGCTCCGGCTCCGGCCTCTACTCCGGCTCCGGCTCCGGCTCCGGCTCCGGCCCCGGCTCCGGCTCCGGCCTCGGCTCCGGCTCCGGCTCCGGCCTCGGCCCCGGCTCCGGCTCCGGCTCCGGCTCCGGCCTCGGCTCCGGCTCCGGCTCCGGCTCCGGCTCCGGCCCCGGCCCCGGCTCCGGCTCCGGCTCCGGCTCCGGCCTCGGCTCCGGCTCCGGCTCCGGCTCCGGCCCCGGCTCCGGCTCCGGCTCCAACTTTAGCGGCGGCGCCGCAGTTCCGACCGCGGGGGGGGAGGGTGAGGGGGGGGGGTGGCGATGGGGGGTATGTTTAACCTCGCGAACGCTTTTAGGGAGGCAACTAGGGTGCGTATGGGTTGCCTCCTGGCTCGTTCGCGGGTGAGATGAGTAATGGTAAAATATTTAAATGGGTACAATATCTGACCCCGCGGGCGCTTTAGGGAGGCGACTAGGGTGAGTCTGAGTTGCCTCCTGGCTCGCCCGCGGGTGTGATGATAATGATGATGATATATATAGTATTTAGATAAATATTTATATGATTTAAAGCCGATTTTATCAAATTATTGTCCAGGGTTTATTTAAGTTATAGTGGGATCCTTATTGAATTTCTTCAGCTTTCGTAAGATAGACTCGACGTATTCGTTGAACAGAATTACGAGCCCAGAGCTTTTTAAAAGTGATTTGAGATCGAATGGGTTAGGAACTCCTGCGGCCAGCTCGTAGTCGAGACGGGGCGTGCCGAACCTGGGGCATGTTTGGATAAGGTGCTCCAGTGTCTGAGTTGATTGATCATCACAAGGACAAAAATTATTGTTGGTTATTTTGAACCTGTGCAAGTATGCTTTATGAAAGCCATGGTTAGTAAGAAATAGGGTAGAGAAAAACGAGATTTTTGATGATTTGGAATATTCGATTAAGTCATGGTGAGTGGGCAAGATGGAAACCAGATGATTTGCCCGGGAGTAAAGATCTTCCCGAGCCTTAGCAGAGATGAGTCTGTTCTGGTATTTTATGTAGCTAATGGGAGCAAAACAGTAGTCCGGCTGCTTATGTAGCGTGGCTGCATGCTTAGCAGCGATGTCAGCCATTTCATTGCCCGCAATGTCAAAATGGGCTTTAACCCAGACGAAGCCTATGGTGAGACCGACCTGCTTGGCTTTATGAAGACTATGAAAGATGTTAACCGCCAGGCTACTGCCGCTCTCGCCATTGCCCAGCTCCATTAGACCAGACCTGGAGTCAGAGAAAATGTTGACATTTTGTAGGTGGTTAGCGATGGCCCAATCGCAAGCTCTCCCTATGGCCAGCAGCTCAGCCTGGAAGACCGAGCAACAGCCATGTAGCTTAAATTTTTTGATGATTTTATCACCGTCCTGATTAATGACGACGAAGGCCGCCCCCACCTGTCCGTCGTGCTTACTTCCATCCGTGAAGATTTGAGTAGCGCCGGAGGGGCAGCAAGCTGACACCTCTTCGCTAGTAGAAGCTTCTTTGAATGTTATGCCAGAGCGAAGAGATGGATGTAGTTTAGCTGACAGGGGGGTAAGCCTTTCCACAGGGACGTCCTCGGGGAGGAATCTTGAGAGACCATTGATTCTAGTGGTTTCCACATCTGCCAATTCCCTTATTTTAGCCGGAAGTGGGGTGAGCTGGGCAATAGAGATGGCCGCAGCCGTGCTGACGGTTCTGAATCCTCGCACTATCCTTAGGGCAAAAAGCCTTTGCAGGGAGAGAAGTCTCTTTTCAACGTACCTGTACCTGAGAGCGCCAACCCAGATGCTAGCGGCGTACCCGATTATAGGCTCAATTACACTTTGGTATATAATCCTGATGTTTTCAGGGTGTACGCCCCAGGAGGGTCTTACAAAGGTGACTAATTTATTGAAGAGTTTCATTGACTTATCAATTATATATTCAACATGTTTGATGAACCTGAGCTTACAATCGATGATGACCCCTAAATATTTGGCATGTTTGACAAACGGGATATGGGTGTTTTCCCATAACAGTTTACATTTCAAGGATTTGTTAGTGAACCCTATAGCCTGTGTCTTGTCTGGACCAAAGTTAAGTTTAACAGTGCCCCCCCAAGCAGCGATCTCCAGGAGGAGTTTATTAGTTTTATTCTCTAGGTCTGTTAAACTTTTTGAATGGACTATCAGAAGGACGTCGTCTGCATAAGCCTGGAGGCAACAACCCTCGGGAAGTTGGGTGAGAAGGAGTCCATCCAGGATAAGATTCCACAAAGTTGGCCCGCATACGGAACCCTGAATGCATCCCTTCGTCATACCCTTGCTGACCTTACAGTCCGCGAAGTGCATGTGCACCACTCGGTCCCTGACGTAGCTAGAAAGGGTCTTGAAGACATTAATAGGGCATTTAATATCTCTTAGCCTTTGGAAAACAGAGGGCCACCAAGCATTATCAAAGGCGGATTTGATATCCAAGAGAACAGCGATTACCTGTTCCTTGTTGCGAATGGCATTCGTGATGATTTGAAGTGCATTGCTTATAGCGTCCACGGTTGACTTTTGTTGCTTGAAACCGAATTGAGTGCAGGGGGAAGAGTTAGTGCATTCTATATGGTAATTTAGTCTATTTATTAGCAGCTTTTCATAGAGTTTCCCAAACACGTTTATGAGCCCAATGGGTCTAAAGGAAGAAGTTTCTGTAAAGTCAGTTTTATTGTGCTTGGGGATAATTTTGGCGTAAGCCACTTTCCAGGCTTTAGGAAAGTAATTCAATTCAAAGCATCTGTTTATGAGATTGGTGATAACTTCAGGAAATTGTTTCGCAAATTGTAAGCAGATATCAGCAGTGAAATGATCAGGTCCGGGGGCCCGCTTGTGGTTCATGGAGTTCAAGCTTGAGATAATTTCTAAAGTGGTGAAGGGTGGTTCAGGTTCGGAGTTGGGAGGATGGTCCATAGTGGCACGAAGGAGTCTATGTTGGTCAGTGAGGTCAGAGGTGTCATCCGGGTAGAATCTGTTGAGTAATGCCTTGGCCGTTTCAGTCGAATCTTTGGTGTATGTACCATCATCTAATCTTAGAGTCGAGGGGGGCTGCTTGAGTGGTTTTGTTTTTATTATTCTGTTGGTTACAGAGAAAACGTCTTCCTTTTTTTGTTTATTGCAGAATTCTTTAAAGTTGTCCGTGGAGGCGGCACGGATGGCCTCTGAGTACTTCTTTTTGATGGAGTTCTTCTCGCTAATGGTATCATCCAGAGGAAGCCCCCGTTTAACCAACTTGGCCAGTTTATGATGAGTAGCTATGACTTGTTTCTTGAGGTCTTCCAGCTCTTCGTTCCACCATGGAATTCGCTGGTATGATCCGGATGATCGAGGCAGAATGGTATCACAGGTGCCCTGTAAGGCAGTGGTCAGAAATAAGGTTAGGTTAGGTTAGGTTAGGTTAGGTTAGGTTAGGTTAGGTTAGGTTAGGTTAGGTTAGGTTAGGTTAGGTTAGGTTAGGTTAGGTTAGGTTAGGTTAGGTTAGGTTAGGTTAGGTTTTTTTTTTTTTTTTTAAATCTCTCCAAGTCCTGTATTTGGAGACGACAAACTACCCCCGACATGTATCGGAGTCTATTCAGGTGCGATTGACTTGTCTACTTTGAATTTAAATAAATTATTCTTATTACTTTTCATGACGTTGTTCCTATATGATATACCGAGTAATGTATACCCAAGTAAACACCAATATTCTCAGTAATATTTATGATACTATGGATCTGTATCATCTGTATACAATATAGCAACAGCGTTATCTTGTTTTATTTTTGTTCATAACTTTCTTCACGACTTTTGTACAAAATTCCAGAAAAATTGATCTTGTTTTTATTTGCGAGATTAGGAAAGACAGGGATTCCTTTACGATTACACAGTCCATTAATGTTTCTGTCTCGAGACGATCTTTTGCATAGATAGGGCATTCCGTCAGAAGGTGCAACACCGACTCATCGTTAACAGGGTCACAGTCGCAGGCTGGGCTGTCTTTACACTTAAACCGATGAAGGTAATGCCCAAACCCGCCGTGACCCGTCAAGATCTGGACGTGAATCGGCGTTAGCACCTCCTTTTTAACTAATTTAAATGCGCTTTCTATGTCTGGGAGAAAGACTTTTGTCAAGGCCGCCGTTTCACTTGTCACGTATCTATTGTTCCAGTTTGTTATGCTCTTTTTCCTTATCTCTTTTTTGATATACGATAAAGGGCACATGTCGTAGTTGGGGACAGTTTTCTTTGTTCTCGCTGCCTCTTTAGCAAGAACATCTGCTCTTTCATTGCCCTCAACTCCGACATGGGCCCTTATCCAGAATAGCCTGATGTCAATTCCTTTTTCTCGTGACAGTCTTAAGTTTTTTCTCACTTCAAATGCGAGTGGGTGGAACGTCCCTGGATTTTTTACTAGTTCCAACGACGACTTTGAGTCGCTGAGTATATTCACGATCGGCTCATGGCATTTTATAGCGAGCTCGGTAGCTTTCCAGAGTGCGTACATTTCGGCTTGAAATACGGTGCAATAGTTCTCTAGCAGGAACTTACCGCTCCGTATTTCATTATCGCCATCCCAGCATGATAATGCTGCTCCAACTTTGCCATCGATCTTGCTGCCGTCCGTGAATATACTCAGCCCGGTCATGCCTCTCTCCGCGACAGTCTCCGCACTCAGATCCTCGAGACAGGTGAAGTTCTCTATTGCCTCTTTTGCTGGATGGGCTGATTTTAGAAAGCATACTTTAGTTTCTACTTCCCTATCTCTTAAGATACTTTGCGACCTTCCTTTCTTTGCCTCGTACAGTTCCATGCACTCTTGAGCTCTCAGGTCAAGAGGTATGGAGCCGCTTAAGGCAGTTGCCGCATTTAGGGATACTGTGCGATATGCTTTGCACATTTTTTGTGCAAAGCCCCGCTGGACTGTATTCAGGTGTTTCTGGATGCTAAGTTTTCCTGCCGCGGTAGCCCATACATTGGCGGCGTAGAGGATGATTGGCTCTATTACAGCGACGTACATTGTCCTGATGATCTCCGTCGATAGCCCCCAATTTATTTTTGCGGACCTAGCAAGTGGCTTATATATATTGAGGGCCTTGGTGGTGATATACTTGACATGACTATTGAAGGTCATTTTGTCGTCCAGTATTAGACCAAGTATCTTAATCTCTCTGACCAGCTGGACCATAGTGCCCCCCATGTGTATGCGAGGGATGTCATACTTAAGTTTTTTGGTAATCACCATTGCAGTAGTTTTTTGAGGTGCAAACCTCAACTTGTTTGCTACACCCCACTCATACACACGGTTGAGCACTTGTTCCGCTTTGTGTTCGATGGTCGACACTGATCCTCCGGAGAACACCAGGACAATGTCATCCGCGAAAGCCTGACAGTGAACTTTGCTTCCATCAATAGTATCCAGAAGTGGATCCAATAAGATGTTCCAGAAAGTGGGCCCCGCTATGGAGCCCTGAATACAGCCTTTTGTTGTTTGTTGCATGTATTCCTTTCCGGCGTATCGTACACTGACCTGTCTTTCGTGTAAATAATTATTTACAATCCGCCTTAAGTTTTGAGGGCACTTTTTGTCCATCAGTCGACACTTGATGGCTGGCCACCACGCACCATCAAAGGCTCCCTCTATGTCGAGAGATATTATCACATTTATAAGTTTGTGGTCCAGGTTGTACCGTATATGTTGGACTAGGTCATACAGGGAGTCTTCGGTGCTGCGTTGAGGCACGAAACCGTACTGTCGAGGGTTTGCCCTTGGCAACAAGTGCCATCGAAGTCTTTTAATCATCATCTTCTCCAGTATCTTACCCAGGATCGGTAACAGTCCTATAGGCCTGTACGACTTTGGTTGGCTATAGTCCGACTTTCCTGGTTTCCTTAGGACTATCACCGACGCCTGTTTCCTGGGACTGGGACTGGGAAGTATGATATCTGTAGGCACTTGTTGGCAATGGCAAGATATAAGTTTATATCGACATGTATGGCCTCGGCACAAATGTCGGCTGTGAGCCCGTCCCCTCCCGGTGCCTTTTTCGGGTTGAAAGTTCCAATCGCATGCTGTAGTTCGTCTCTCGTAAAGAGTGGGTCCTGATTATCATTGAGAATCGGTTCATCTATCTCTTTAGCTCTCCTACGTATTTCCATATGTTCCAAGTTATCCTCTGACTCCTCGTCATTCGGGAAGAATGTATTTGCTAGTAGTTTTACCGACTCTTCCGAGCTCAGGCTGATCCCATCCTTGACGAGTGGTTGATCTGCTTGCTTCTGGGATGTACTTCTGATTACCCTGTAGATGCCATCCCATACACTTTCCCTGTTTTGAGCAGTACAAAAACTTTTCCAACTATCTGTTTGTGCCTTTGACGCTTCTAATATGTATTTTTCTTTTGCTTCCAGGTACACTTCGACGACGTGCAGTCTCCTACGTGGTGCGGCGCACTTTATTCTACGTTTCTTTGTTTTCATATCTTTTTTCAGGTGTTCCAGCTCCGATGTCCACCATGGTAAGTTCACTTTTGTTTTACTTTTTATTTTAGGTATCGCTTTGTGGCATGCGTCTTTTATACATTTTGTGAAGTTCCCTACTACATCTTCCAATTCCATGTGCGTTTCTATACCTTCTATTTCTTGTAAATTTATTTTACGATTTTCCAGTTCTTTTTGTAGTTGTAACCTAAATAATTTCCAGTTTGCCTTTTTTGTATTGTATATTCTAGTAGTCTTTGGTTGTCTCTCCCATTTGGATTCTGTCAATTTAACTGTAAATGTAATAGCGTTATGGTCAGAGCTGGTAACACCTTCGTCTACATTCCAATCTGTGACCACGCCAAGCAGGCTTTGACTGCACGCCGTGATGTCCACCCTACTTTTAAATTCGATGCCATTCCTCACCGTAAAGAATGTCGGGACAGTTCCCTCATTTAGTATATGCATTTCCATCTCCTCGAGGACGCCCGCCAACGCCTCGCCCCTGTGGTCTTCAGAGTCGCTACCCCACCATGTGCTCCAGGCGTTTGCATCGCCTCCAATGATCAATTTTTTGGGCCGCAAAGTGTTCTTTATGGTCTGCACATGTGTGAGGTAGGGCTCCATGGGTAGGCTGTCCTCGAAGTAGATAGAAATGACGCACAATTCCCAGGAATGCGTCTTAAGGGTTCCTACGGCGATATTCTCTGTGGTCAGTAATGGATGTTCTATTACTTCCAAATCGTCATCCAGCACAATTATCGCCGATTTTACTGGCTTCACCCTGTTTTGCATCTTTTGGATAACTCTAAGACTTCCCATGCCACCGAGCTCCCCATCAGCTCCAACGTAAGGCTCCTGTACGAGTGCCAGGCTGATCTTTCTTTTTTGAGCTTCTAATATAAGTTCTTTTGTAGGTAGCTTCGCTCTTTGCAGGTTTGCCTGTACGACACGGTAGCCCCGTTCAGTCAAAGCGTTGTTCTGAGTGCCCTGTGATTCGCCCGGTGCACCTTCAGCAGTACGCCACCCGCTCCCTCGCCAAAGCGTCCCACTTTTTCCTTATCGGGCAGCTGTCGTCAAAGCCATTGTGGTCAGTTATGGCAAGTTTGGCACTCTGGCAATTACAGCAGGTGGGCTGGTCTCCGGCCCTAAAAGCTGGGCATTCACTGCGCAGGTGAGAGCCCGCGCAGTGGCTGCAGGTGTCTGTTGTTTCTTTGCAGACTTTACGGCCATGACCGTAGCCCAAGCATCTGGAGCACTGCACCAGAGGGGACTGGTCTTTGACCACCACCCGCTGAAGGTCAATATGCAACCTTCCGGCTCTAGTAAGACTCTGCCATACAAGCGGCGACACCTGGAGTACTACGTGCCCCTCGAGCGGGTTTCTCGCTCTCCTGCGGAACCGCACGCTCGCTCGGTATTCGCTCTCGGGTATCGCCCCAAGTACGGCAGAGTTCTGTCTCTTCAAAGCACCCAAGATGTCCTCATCGTTATTGATATTAAGCACATTGTGAAGAATTACGAGGGGATCTCGGTTCTCTTTCTCCTCCATTTGTAATTTTGCGCCGCCAGCCTTGAGCTTCTCGGCCACTCTGGCCAAGTCTTCCCGCGACTGGCACCCCAGCACCACCTTACCGTCACGAGCCTTCCTCAATCTATCCACCCTAATGCCAGATGTTTTTGCGCTCACAGCCTCGCGGATCTTTGCTATGACATCTTCGCTGGTATCGTGAGCGTCGACAGAAGACACGAGCATAGAGTGGACAGGTCGAGAATGGAAGACAGGGGAGGCTGCCTGTGTTGATGTCGCGGCCGTGATTTTTACTGCCTCCGCGTAGGAAGCCTGTTGCATAGCTTGACTGCTGAGGTCGCTCCTAAGGTCGGTTATGGATTTTGACAGCCTCGCGACGTCTGCGTACGATAGACCCTGCTCGCAATCGAGGGGCCTAGGGATCTGTTTAATATCCGCAGATAGAGCGATCGTGTGTTTTTTGCACTCTGCCAAAGCGTCACTGTGCTCTTTGAGGTTTTTGATGAGATTTTTCATCAGCTCTATCTGTGGTGATTCACTCGCGAGGCTGCCAATGATCCGTTCAGCCTTTGTCTGCGTGTCCCTCAGCGGACTGCTCACAGGTCGCTCCTTTGACCCTGACGATTCGAGCACTAGTCTGTAGAGCCTCTCTACTGCTTGTGTGACCCCAGCTTTGATGTCTGCTTTCAGATTTCGCGACTCACCTAGTAGAGTTTTTGCCTTTATTAGGCAGGCCTTTGCTTCGGCTGGTCTGCTGCCATATTTAGGTTTCGGTGGAGGGGATCTAGCAAGCTCAAAAGAGGCCCTACGTACGGCTACTGAGCTGTCCTGCGCGGACTGTACCTTCTCTTTGAGTGGAGCGGTAGTCTTTTGCGAAGGCACTGTCATGGGTATTATTTTGGATGGGTTCTCAAGAGCTGCCCCAGGAAGCACAAAGGTTGTATTATTTGCATCATTTGGAGTTTTTGATATATTTGTTGGGCTTTCCTTTGTCAGTGACGCATCGGGCGGCGACATATCGGGAGACTGTGACTGACTTAAACCTTTTTTCGGAGTTCTATATCCAAACATATTACAAAAGTGTAAAAGGCCTCTCTATAGTCAAAACAATAAAGTAACTAAATTCCTAACCTAACCTTAAATAGACGTAATTAAATAAAACCAAAATCAACTCAAACAAATATAATATGTACAGCAACTGGTAGGTGTATAGTGCCTCCCAGTGTCAAAATAAATCCTAAACCTAATGACTATAACAATAACAATGTCACGGCACAAAGTTTTTATTGGGGGTGTAAAGAGTCCCCTACAGTCAAAATAAATCAATATTCCTACAATTAAAAACAAATAAAAGTTGGAAGGTGTAAAGCCATCCAATGTCAACTTGTAAACTTAATCAGTTATCGCTTAAAGCTAAGGTTATGGGGGTGTAAAGTGCCCCCAAAAGTCAATAATTTATGGTTTCCCACGACCGGTTAGGTTAGGTTAGGTTAGGTTAGGTTAGGTTAGGTTAGGTTAGGTTAGGTTAGGTTTTTTTTTTTTTTTTTTTTTTTTTTTTTTTTTTCCTAAGACCTCCAACGACAGAAGGAGTCTGTGTTTACAATTTTAATATTTATCTACCCTTTCATTCCAGTTCTCGCATGTATTCCTCTCGCACTTTCATTCTGCATACCAATTTCTTCTTACGTACTTCAACATTCACACTTTTTTTGGGTGTTTTACCCACTACGGCTTAAGGCTTTTTATGTGTACCTATTTCTTTTATTATAATATTTTCGGTTAGGTTAGGTTAGGTTAGGTTAGGTTAGGTTAGGTTAGGTTAGGTTAGGTTAGGTTAGGTTAGGTTAGGTTAGGTTAGGTTAGGTTAGGTTAGGTTAGGTTAGGTTAGGTTAGGTTAGGTTAGGTTAGGTTAGGTTAGGTTAGGTTAGGTTAGGTTAGGTTAGGTTAGGTTAGGTTAGGTTAGGTTAGGTTAGGTTAGGTTAGGTTAGGTTAGGTTAGGTTTTTTTTTTTTTTTTTTTATTATGATCTAATCCCCCTGACGAAGTTTACTCAGAGTTCTTACTATGCGGAATTTATTTTTGTTGCAGGTTATAGATTTTTCTGTTGATTCTATGGTTTTACATGCTTTATTTGTGGTTTCTACTTTAAACACTGGTTTCTTTACTTACTTTTATGCTTGTTATATATATATCTCTCAGGATATACATACTGCATTTATTATTATGTTGTTTATTATATATTATTTGTTTCTATTTATTGCTTTCCGTGCGATTTTCATACAATACTCAAAGAATATGTTCCTTTTCTTTCCGTCCGCGATTATCTCGCTTGCGTTTTGCACCGTCAGTCTAACGTCTAACTTTTGTTCAAAATTGTGTTTAGTCAGTAAGTTTGTCGGGCAGTCAAACAACAAGTGCAAAATTGTTTCGTTGACTCCAGGTTCGCAGATACATGACGGGTTTTCCTTGCACTTAAACCTACTTAAGTATTCGGAGAACCCGCCGTGCCCCGTCAACACTTGAGTCAGTACTCCCGTTAACTCCAACTTTCTGACAATTCTGTATGCGTTCACCGCATCTGGGAAAAATATTTTAGTCGTAGACGCAGTTCCTCCAGCCCCATATCTCCGGTTCCACTCATCAAGCGAGTTCAGACGAATTTGTCGCTTGATGAATGAAACCGGGCATAGATCATATTTGGCCTTCGTTTTTATTTTCAGTGCTGCGTCCTTCGCCAAAATATCCGCACGCTCGTTTCCCTCGAGCCCGGCATGTGCTTTTATCCAGAACAAGGATATTTCCTTGTTCTGGAGTTTTGCGGTTTTGATGTTGGCTCGTGACCGAACGGCCAGGTGGTGCATTGAGGCATCATTAGTCACCGTCTCTAAAGCGGATCTCGAATCGCTGTATATTCCAAAGCTCGACTCCTGTCGATCAAGTATCATCCTGGTGGCTTCGCATATGGCCAGAAGTTCCGCCTGATAGACCGTGCAATACGGTGACAGTTTTATCTTGACGGCTTGGATTTCCGCTTCGCTATTCCACAGTGATAGTGCTGCGCCTACCTTGCCGTCAATTTTACTGCCATCCGTGAATATTTTAATTGCTTGCAGGTTTTGTTCGTCGACCTCTTCTTGGTTCGTCAGGCATATGAACTTCAGGCTCATATGGTCTGCCGGATGAGGAGCTTCGGCATATGCAACGACTCGCTCCACTTCTCGGTCCGCTAGGTCAGTCCGAGGAATCCCTTTCTTGGCCTCATAGAGTGCGGCTGCTTCTCTGATTCGGAGGTCGAGCGGGAGTAGCCCGGACAGCACCAGAGCCGAGTTAAGAGAGACGGTTCTATATGCTCTCGTCAGTTTTTGAGCAAAGCCTCTTTGCACGTTGTTGAGCTGTTTTTGCACACCTAGCTTTTCAGTCGCCGAAGCCCAAGCGCTGGAGGCATACATGATTACCGGCTCCACGGTCGCGGTATAAATTAGACGTATGACTTCCGGATGGAGGCCCCAGCTAATTCGAGCAGCTCTAGAGAGCTGCTTATATATGTGGATGGCCTTCTTACAGACCTCTGCAACGTGTCTGTTAAACGTCAACTTGTGGTCGACGTACAGACCTAGGATTTTAATATCCTCAGACATAGCAATGTCGATCCCGCCCATGCTAAGTCTCGGGACGTCAAACTTAAGCTTTCTGGTTAACACCATGGCTTTAGTTTTTGATGGACCGAAGTTCAGTTTGTTTTTGACGCCCCAATCCTGAACATAGGCGAGGGCGGCATTTGCTTGAGTCTCTATTTCAAGGGCTGAATTTCCGTCAAAGACGAGGACGACATCGTCGGCGAACGCCTGGCAATAGTCGCCTCGCCTTTCAAGCCCTTTGAGCAGGGGATCTAGGAGGAGATTCCAGAGGATAGGACCGCCAATCGAGCCTTGTACACAACCTTTAGAGGTACTCTTTGTGTACTCTTCCCCCCGTACCGGACTGTGACCTTTCTGTCCCGTAGGTAGCTATCGAGTATCCTTCGTAAATTGATAGGGCACTTTTCCTCAGCCAAACGGACTCTGATTATTGGCCACCAGGCATTGTCAAAGGCTCCCTCTATGTCCAGGGAAACCATCACCACCATCTTTTTTGCGTCTAGTTTTATTCGCATGTGGTTTACTAGGTCATAGAGGGAGTCCTCAGTGCTCTTTTGGGGCATGAATCCGTATTGGCGAGTACTAAGCCTTGGAAGAATATGCCACTTCAGCCTACCTATGATCAGCTTTTCCAGAATCTTTCCCATCACTGGCAGCAAGCCTATTGGCCTATAAGCTTTGGGGTTACAGTAGTTGTCCTTACCAGGCTTACGTAATACCACCACTGCAGCCTGCTTCCAGATTGTCGGGAAGTGCTCCAGTTCGAGGCATTTGTTGATCAGTGATAGGAAAGACTCCGGATCGCGGGATATCGCGTGACTGCAGATGTCGGCTGTGAAGCCGTCTGCTCCCGGAGCTTTTTTCGGGTTAAAGCTTTCGACCACGGACCGAAGCTCTGACATCGTGAATGGTGGGTCCAGGTGTTCGTTGAAGGTCCCAACATTCACGCGGTCAGCCTCCTCTCTGACATGTTTATGGTGTATAGAATCACAAACTGTCGAGTCGTCCGGGTAGAAGGCCTCAGTCAGTACCTTTGCTGAATCCCGCAGGTCTACAGTCCTTCCGTCTTTTTCGAGAGGCAAATCTTCGTGTCGCTTGGCGGTCCTTCCTATTACCCTGTATATGCCCTCCCACACTCCCTCTTTATCTTGTTTTCCGCAGAACCCTTTCCAACTTTCAATTTGTGCTGTCTTTACTTTAATCTCGTACTCTTCTTTTATTTTCAGGTATTCCCCGACTACTTTGGCTCTACGGACCGGCGCTGCACAACGGATACGACGTTTCTTCGTGAGGACTTCCTTCTTCATCCTGTAGAGCTCCTCAGACATCCACGGCAAGGTAAGTTTTTCTTTCGACTTCTTTTTCGGTAAGGTATTTTCACATGTCTTTTTAATTATATTAGTGTACCTTTCCGTCAAAGAGTCCAGATCCCCTGTGTTGTTTATATTTTTGACCGTTTCAGGATTTATGGCATTTTCCGCTGTTAATTGGTCCAGTTTCTCACGAAACTGGGTCCAATTAGCTTTTTTGGTGCCATAAATGCGAGTCGTCCTTTGGATGTTTATGCCTTTCGCCTTGTTTAATGTAATGTTAAAGGCCAGTGTGTTATGGTCGGAGCTGGTTACTGCTTCGTCCACTTTCCAGTCCTCTACCAGGTTCAGCATCGACGTTGAGCAGGCCGTTACGTCTACGTAGCTGGAGTAACGTTTGCCACCCCTGATAGTGTCAAATGTGGGAACATCTCCTTCATTTAGAACCTGCAGGCCCATCTCACCTATGGTTCCAGACATTTCTTCGCCCCTCAGATCAATTTTTTCACCTCCCCACCACGTATTTTTTGCGTTGGCGTCTCCCCCTATTAGCAACATCTTTGGCCGTAACTCCTTTTGTATTCTCTTGAGCTGCTCCAAGTATGGCTCTATGGGCTGATCAGGTTCAAAGTAGTATGAGACTACGGTGATCTCCCAGGTGCAAGTCCGGATGCTCACTACAACGATGTTATTTGTAGTCAGTTTTGGGAACTGCCTTACATTAAGGTTTTGATCGAGGACGGCGATTGCCGCCTTGACAGGCCCATTTTTCTGATCTGCACTCTGGAAAATCCTCACCCCTCCATAATGTCCCATACACTTTGAACTGCCTACGTATGGCTCTTGGAGCAGCACAAGAGCAATTTGCCGCTTTTCAGCTTCTAGCATTAACTCTGATGTTGCTAAGTACTTTCTTTGGAGATTGGCTTGTAGAATCTTATATAATTTTGTTGGTTGGTGCGGGATTGCGGCCTTTGGTGCAAATTGGTCTCCGGGGGTGCCTTTAGCAATACGCTGTGGTAACCCGAGCTAAGGCGTCCCACTTCCGTCTGATAGGGCATTCGTGATTAAATGCATTGTGGTTAGTTGCGGTGAGTTTTGCACTGCTGCAATTGCAGCAAGTTGGGGGGTTTCCGAACTGACGATCCTCACATTCCAAACCCTTGTGAGGGCCTCCACAGTAGCTGCACTTCTCCACTGTGTCCTTGCAGAGGCGTCTAGTGTGTCCATACCCCAAGCACAGCGAGCATTGTACCAACGGCGATTGGTCTTCCACTTGAATTCTTTGAAGAAGTACTCGACCCGCCGTGGTAAAGCGCTGCCATACCTGGGGTGACACTTGCAGCACAATGTGGGCGGTGTGCGGGTTCCTCGCTTTCCGCCTGTACCTCACCGCAACTCTCACATCTTGTTCCGCAATGTCTGCCAGAAGGTGACCGTTTTGTTTTTGCAGCGCCCCAACAACCTCTTCATCAGTATGAAGAGCCAGAACGTCCCTCAATATAATTAGAGGGTCCTTGTTCTGTGCCTCTTTGACTAACAGGTTGTTGCTTTTAACAGCCTCGCTGACCCTAGATATTTCCTCCCTACTGTGACAGCCAACAATGACCTTCTGGTCTTTTGCTTTTCGTAGCCTATCCACGCGAATACCACTGTTTTTCGCATCCACTGCGTCCCTAATCTTTGTAATAAGCTCCTGGCTTGTGTCTTCTTTGTCGTCAGATGTTATGATGATCGAGTGTAGGGGCGCTGTGTTTGCCTGTCTAGGTAATTGCAGTGCATCCGCATAGGTGGGCCGCGAAATCGTTTGGCTGGTGAGGTCGTTCCTGAGATCAGCGATGCTCTTAGTTAGCTTGGCGACTTCTGCGTAGGACGGTCCTTGTTGTGCCTCAAAAGTATGTGGGATCTTTTTCAACTCCGCAGATAGATCTGTGGTATTCTGTTGGCACTGTAGTAGTACTTTTTTATGCTCCTTGATAGATTTTACGAGCTCTTTCATCAGCTCTATCTGCGGAGTTGCATCCGCAGTGATTATGGCTGTCCCTTCTTCTTTTTCTTGAGCTCTTTCCGTTGGCTCCTTTACACCTCCCGTTTCAAGGACCAACCGGTAGAGTCTATCAATTGCCTGTGTGACCCCAGCTTTAATGTCCGACTTTAAGTTTCGCGACTCACCTAGTAGAGTCTTGGCTCTTACTAGGCAGGCTCTAGCCTCTGCCGATCGGCTGGCATGTTTGGGTTTTATTTCAGTAGAGATGCCGAGAGCCCCGCTGCCTGGCGGGGTTCTCAGAGTCTCCACTGATGGCCTATCATTGGTCGCAGAGCTCCCCTGTGTGGGTTGCCTCCTTTGTCCTGAGGGACCAGTACTCTTCTGAGAGAGCACCGCCTTCAGCTTTGACTTGGGAGGACCCACCGGAGCTACTTCAGGAGTCAGGACTTTGGTGGAGTCAAAAGACTTATCAAATGTTTTTGAGCATATTTCTTCCATGTTCCTAGAAGGCCCTGCCTCACTAGCCTTCGTCTGCTTTCCTTCTTGGCATTCAGGTTCCGGGCTTTGAGACAACCTCGTCGTTTTAGTCGGTGTCCTGAAACCGAACATGGTAGTCAGAGGGATACGTCAATATTAAGTTAATTAAGTATCTTATGTTGAGGGTGTAAACGGCCCTCAACTGTCTGAATCGCTGTATTTATCCGCTAACCTAATTTAAAGAATTTTTGTTGAGAGGTGTAAAAAGCCTCTCAGCAGTCAATAAATATTTCTAATCCTAACCTAACCTTTTAATAGACAATTATTAATAAGACTAAAATCAGCATAAAAACACAAGATGATAATATTATACACAAATAATATATTAAATGAGAGGTGTAAAGTGCCTCTCAGTGTCCAAATATTACCTAAGACTATGACTAATTTGTTTTGTTGAGGGTGTAAAGAGCCCTAACAGTCAGAGTAAATATTAACCTTAACTTAAAAGCTAAAAACGAATAAGAGTTGGGAGGTGTAGGGCCTCCCAGTGTCAACAACAGAAAGACCAAGTTAATTTTGCAGTTTCGGAGGGTGTAGAAAGCCCCCGAGGTCAAAGTTTCGAGTTGAGAAGCAACTTGGGAAGTGTATAGAGCCCCACAAGTTGTCCTCAAGCCGTCAGCTGCTTTTTCGAAGTCAAAATCGGGAGTTAAATTTCGCGGCTCTCCCAACGGTAACGCTCGGGTCAACCTGCGTAGCCACAATAGGGTGGGTGGGGGGGCGCGTTTTTCGCCGATTTGTATGTTTCAGAGAAGCGCGAGCGCGCCGCCGCGTCTGCAGGCGCAGCTACGGGTGCCCCAGCAGCAGTTTTGACGAAAATTTCCGGGAAAATCGCACTGATTTTTCCGGGAGTTTTCCCAATTTTCCGAAAACTTGAGATTTTCTTTTGCTTTTCAGGGCACCGCAGACAGCCGAGAGCGTATGCCGGACGACACCAACGCGAAATTCGCCGAAGGAAGGAGGTAAGTCTCTTTAAAGAGATGAAATTTATCAATTTGATATGAATTTATACTATGTCGCTGGACCTTACTAAGTAAACTCGGTTCGAAGAATCTGCAGTTTTTCGCCGATTTGTATGTTTCAGAGAAGCGCGAGCGCGCCGCCGCGTCTGCAGGCGCAGCTACGGGTGCCCCAGCAGCAGTTTTGACGAAAATTTCCGGGAAAATCGCACTGATTTTTCCGGGAGTTTTCCCAATTTTCCGAAAACTTGAGATTTTCTTTTGCTTTTCAGGGCACCGCAGACAGCCGAGAGCGTATGCCGGACGACACCAACGCGAAATTCGCCGAAGGAAGGAGGTAAGTCTCTTTAAAGAGATGAAATTTATCAATTTGATATGAATTGGTATTGTAATATGGTTAGGTTAGGTTAGGTTAGGTTAGGTTAGGTTAGGTTAGGTTAGGTTAGGTTAGGTTAGGTTAGGTTAGGTTAGGTTAGGTTAGGTTAGGTTAGGTTAGGTTAGGTTAGGTTAGGTTAGGTTAGGTTAGGTTAGGTTAGGTTAGGTTAGGTTAGGTTAGGTTAGGTTAGGTTAGGTTAGGTTAGGTTAGGTTTTTTTTTTTTTTTTTTTTTTTTATTCTCCAGTTGGAGGAGAATGCTGCATCCTCCGATTGAACGGAGACTTTTTTATCATTCGTTTTTATTATGTTGTTGTTCCAATTTGATTAATAATTTATAAATAATAATAAATATATATAATAATTATTCCTATCATATTATATACAATGTAATATATATACTCATGTAAGTTGATATATTCTACCTCAATATATAAAATACATTGAGTCTTCATAATACCTTATATATAATATGCCATATATATTCCATATTCCTTCTTATGTTATATTATTATGTTGATATTATTAGTTATCTTTATTTTTCTTTATTATTCTTTTAGCCACACTTACGCAATATTCTATAAATTTAGTTCTTATACTTTTATTTTCTATAATTGTGTATAGTGAGTTCATGTCTAGTTCTTGCTCAATGTGTTGAGTTAATTCATGTCTCTTTTTGCAGAAGATCGGGCAATTTATTAGCAGGTGGACGACGGATTGCTCTACTGCGGGGTCACATTCACAACCTGGATCTTCTCTTAATTTAAATCGGTGAAGATACTGTTTGAAACCACCGTGCCCAGTTAAGATTTGAACCAGTATTGGAGACAGCTCGATTTTCCGGATGATGGCATTTGCTTTCTCTACGCTCGGGAAGAACAGCTTGGTGACCTTTGCTTTTTCGCTTTTTTCGTATCTTTCTTGCCATATTTTTACTGTGTTTTCTCTAATTGTTCTTTTTATATATGACAGAGGGCAAGCGTTGTAGTCGGGGGCCGTCTTTTTGGTGAGCGCTGCTTCTTTCGCTAATTCATCTGCTCTTTCGTTGCCCTCGACTCCAACGTGTGCCCTTATCCAGAACAGCTGAACACTCTTTTTGTTTGCTCTGGATTTCATTAAGTTTTCCCGAATTTCGCAAGCCAATGGGTGATAGGAGTCAATATTTCCAAGCGTTTCCAAAGACGATCTGGAGTCGCTGAAAATATTGACAACCTTTGCTTTGGATTTGACAGCAATATCGGTGGCTCGGTACAGCGCGTATAGTTCGGCTTGATACACTGAACAGAACGGCTCTAAGAGAAACTTTTTCTTTTCTATCTCTCTGCCATCCTTCCAGCATGTCAAAGCTGCGCCGACTTTGCCACCGATCTTGCTGCCATCCGTGTATATTTGTAGGTCTTCCAAGCCACCCTCCACGAGCGCGAGCTCATTCATGTCATTGACTTTACCGAACCCAATTTCCACCTGATGAGCGGGATGCGGTGCGCTTAAGAAGCTCGTTTTGGTTTCGACCGATCTGTCTCCAATAAAGGATTCCGCCTGCCCACGCTTGGCTATGTAAAGCTGTGCAGCCTCCTGGACCCTCAGATCCAGTGGGATCAGTCTAGCCAAGACTAAAGCCGCGGGAAAGGACACCGTGCGATACGCTTTGACAATTTTTTGTGCGAATCCTCTTTGCACTGCGTGGAGATGTTTTTGTACAGTGAGCTTTTCCGCAGCTGGAGCCCAGGCGCTGGCGGCATAGAGCACGATCGGTTCTATCACCGAGACGTATATTGTTCGGATGATCTCCGAGCTCAGTCCCCAGTTGATTTTGGCTGATCGGGACAATGGCTTATAGACGTTTAGTGCCTTATTGCAGATATATTTGACATGACTGTTAAATGTCAGCTTATTGTCCACGATCAAGCCTAAGATCCTGATTTCGTCGACGAGGCCGACATTAGTACCTCCCATGCGTATGCACGGGGCGTCAAATTTTAATTTTTTCGTAATCACCATTGCATTGGTCTTTTGAGGTGCGAATTTGAGTTTATTTTGTACGCCCCAAGCATACACATAGTCGAGCACCCTACCGGCCTCCTCTTCGATCTTTTTGACTGAGTGCCCGGAGAACACCAGAACGACGTCATCGGCGAACGCCTGGCAATATGTTCCGCCTTTTTCGATCCCATCTAGCAGAGGGTCCAGAAGTAAGTTCCAGAACGTGGGACCAGCAATCGACCCTTGTACACAACCTTTAGATGTTTCGGTTGTGTACTCGTGGTCGGCGTAGCGAACGCGAACCCGTCTGTCCCTTAAATAGCTTGTGACCAGTTTCCTTATGTTATATGGACAACCCTTCTCTGCCAGCCGACATTTGATCGCGGGCCACCATGCACTGTCGAATGCTCCCTCTATGTCTAACGATACTACAACATTAATTAATTTGTTCACCAAATTATTTTTAATGTGCTTCAGGAGATCATAGAGGGAGTCTTCGGTGCTGCGCTGGGGTACGAAGCCATACTGTCTGGGGCTGGTTTTCGGTTGCAAGTGCCACCGAATCCTTCTCACCATCAGCTTCTCCAGTATCTTGCCGAACACTGATAGTAGCCCTATCGGACGGTAGGATTTAACATGATTATAGTCGGATTTTCCCGGCTTCCGAAGGACTACCACCACCGCCTCCTTCCAACATACTGGGAAGTGATGCAACTCGAGGCACTTATTCACCAATGCCAAAAATACCTCCGTATTGGACAGTATAGCTTTAGCGCAGATGTCGGCTGTGAACCCATCTGGTCCTGGGGCTTTGGAAGGGTTAAAGGTGTTTGTCACATATATTAGTTCTTCCCTCGTGAAAGATGGATCGAGCCTGTCAGTGTTAAGGAAGAGATCTGTATTCTTAGATTTTTCCCTCGTTTCTATATGTTCAGGTTTGTCATCAATTTCTAGGTCCGGAGGGAAAAATGTATTTGCGAGAAGCTTTACAGACTCTTCCGGGGTTAACAGGGTTCCATCGCTCACGAGCGGCTGATCTTCGTATATATTTGAAGTTTTTCTTATGACGCGGTAAATTCCGTCCCACATACTTTCTCGATCTTGTGTGCAGCAAAACTCCTTCCAACTGTTTATTTGCGCTTTTGCGGCTTCTATTTCATATTTCTTTTTCGCTTCCAGGTACTCTTCTACTACAAGATTCTTCCGTCGAGGCGCGGCGCAGCGGATTCTATGTTTCTTTTTCCTCGTGTCTCTCATCAACGTATCCAGTTCGGCGTTCCACCATGGTAAGTGTATCTTTTTATTACTTTTTATTAATGGTATTGATTCACTGCATGCTTTTTTAACTATATTTACATATTCACTAACCATATTTTCTAAATTTTTCTGTGATGTTATTGCGTTTATTTCTTCCGTTGTTATTTTATCGTTTATATCTTTGTTTAGTTTACGTCCAAATTTTTCCCAGTTTGCTTTTTTTGTGTTATATAACCTAGTCGATTTAATCATGCGCTTTTCTTTTGTGCATTTCAGGTTGACAGTAAATTTTATCCCGTTGTGGTCCGAGCTGGTCATTTCTTCATCGACACGCCAATTTTCTACAAATCTGATCATGTTTTCGCTGCATGCAGTGATATCAACTCTACTTTTAAACTCCCTTCCATTTCTGATTGTGAAGAAAGTGGGCGTCTTTCCCTCATTCAGCACATGCAGATTCATCTCCACAAACGCGCCGAGGACTTCCTTTCCTCGGTGGTCTTCAGAGTCACTGCCCCACCATGGACTCCAGGCATTAAAGTCACCCCCTACGATAACATTTTTCCTTTTTAATTTGTTTATTATATGTTTCAGTTGTTCTAAGTATGGGTCCATGGGGAGGCTATCCTCGAAATATGTGGAGATGATTCCCATTTCCCATTGGCTTGTTTTAAGGATGGCAACTGCAATGTTTTCTGAAGTGGCTGTAGGGCATTCAACGACTTGTATGTTTTCGTCAAAAACAATGATTGCTGCTTTTACAGGTTTTGTTCTATTTTTAAGTCGCTGAATGACCCTAAAGCCTGATTTTTGTGCTACTTCCCCTTGTGCTCCTACATACGGTTCCTGAACGAGGGCAAGAGCGGCACCACATTTCTGGGCTTCTAACAATAACTCTTGGAAGGCGAGTTTACTTCTTTGGAGGTTAACTTGAACGGCGCTAATCCGTTGTTCGGTGACGTTGATCGGCTGTGAGACGCCTGTAGTGCCTTTAGCAGTAGGCCACGTTTGACCTGGCTAGCCTATCCCACTTCTTTCTTATGGGGCAGGTGTCATCGAAGCTGTTATGCTCGCTCTTATCAAGCTTCGACAGGGTGCAGTTCCGACACTTTGGTGGGTCTCCCGCTCTCCAGTGCGGGCAGTCCTTGCGCAAGTGTGGCCCCGTGCAGTGACTGCACAGGTCTGCTGCTTCTGTGCAGGATTTCTTGCCGTGCCCATATGCGAGGCATTTTGAGCACTGGAGCAGCGGGGACTGGTCGGACACCTGAACCCTTTGCAGGTCTACGTGGACCTTGCCTACTGTTGTGAGGCTTTGCCACACCATCGGTGATACCCTGAGGACCACGTGGCACTCGTGCGGGTTCCGCGCTTTCCTGCGGTAACGCACGACCGCCCTGTAGTCCCCATCAGGTATCCCTCCGAGGATGTGGGAATTTTGCTTTCGCAAGGCGGCCACTATGTCTTCGTCAGTGTTTACGCTCAAAACGTTTTTGAGGATGACGAGGGGATCCTTGTTTTCTTTTTGTTCAAGGTGCAGTGCTGGTTGCTCTAGTTTGAGCTTTTCGGCCACTCTGGCCAGTTCTTCCCGCGACTGGCACCCCAGCACCACCTTTCCGTCGCGAGCCTTCCTCAATCTGTCCACCCTGATGCCCGATGTTTTTGCGCTCACGGCCTCGCGGATCTTTTCTATAACGTCCTCGCTGGTGTCGTGAGCGTCCACAGAAGACACGAGCATAGAGTGGACAGGCTGAGAATGGAAGACAGTGGAGGTTGTCTGTTTTGATGTCGTGATATTTGCTGTCTCCGCGTAGGAAGCCTGTTGCTTAACTTGATTGTTGAGGTCACTCCTAAGGTCAGCTATAGGTTTCGACAGCCTCGCGACCTCAGCGTACGATAGACTCTGCT